>CM060990.1:364337697-366837697 GCA_030765065.1 Deroplatys truncata
ACGCATACTTTACCACTCAAAACCTCCTATCCTAATACCTCTTCTCGGTTTGTTATTCTCCCATATAAAAGCCATATTCTACCCTTCAAGCCCTGTCTAGTGTAGCACCTCTCATCATATTCCCTATCTCTCCTGTATAAGCCTATATTCCCCTCATTCAGTATCTGTCTAGCCTATCATCTCTCCACGTTTTCCCTATCTTTCCTATATAAACGCCTACTCCGCTCCTCACCTCTGTCTAGCCTAGCACTTCTCCTCGTATTCCCCTCCTTCAGTATCTGTCTAGCCTATCATCTCTCCACGTTTTCCCTATCTTTCCTATATAAACGCCTACTCCGCTCCTCACCTCTGTCTAGCCTAGCACTTCTGCTCGTATTCCCCTCCTTCAGTATCTGTCTAGCCTATCATCTCTCCACGTTTGCCCTATATTTCCCATATAAACTAATACTCTACTTCTCAACCTCTGGTTAGCCTAGCACTTCTCTCCTCGTATTCCCTACCTCTTCATATAAAGCGTATTCTCATCCTTCTGCCCATGCTTAGCCTAGCATCTCTCCTTGGTTTCCTATCTAACCCATATAAAACACATTCTACCTGTAACACCTGTCTATCCTAGCATCTCTCTCTAGGTTTTGCTATCCTCACATATAAAACGCATTTCCCTCCTTCACCCATGTTCCGCGTAGCTGCTCTTTTCGTTTTCCCTATCTCTCCCACATAAACGCATTTTCCTCCTTGAATCGTCGCATCTCTCCCAGTTTTCCCTATATTTTCCCATTTAAACGCAAAAAGTGAGCCAGTTTTTCTCTGTATATGCTACTAGCAAGTAATTTTTTTCCGAGTCATAGAGCCTTAAAGCTTCTAGAGTCAACTTGAGTAATGTCTTTATTAATAAATTTATTTATTAATTTAATTTTCTGCAATAATACCTACCATTTAAGCTTTATTCCGGCCGTCTAACACCCATAGTTTTGGTGATATCTGAAGTCGAGCCTCCGAGACTCGATCCGAGGCCCTTAGGCGATTATTACCATTGTAACAATATTTTAAGACTAGAACATCTGTTCACTTTTTTTTTTCACCGCTCTACCCGTCTTTGTTCAAGAGATATTAAAAGAAGCGTTAAATACACATGAATCAGCATTCGAACCACGGCTTTTAGACTTCTGTTATTTAAGATTTTATGGCTTCAGTAATATAAGATCATATTTATCATTTATTCCATCTATATGCCCTTAGCTAGAGGGATAAGCAAGTTAAACATTCAGGATTGAACCCAAGACTCCACATAAATAAGTCATTCCCCCATTTCAGACACATTTCTTATTAATACTTTATAAGTCTTTAAAGGCATCTGAAGTTTAAGGTGTGTGTGTGTATTGAGCTCATGATTTTAAATATCTGCCTATTGACTCGGTTCCTCCTGTCTCCTGTATATTCAACGAAATGTCCAATATAACCACTTAAGCAAAGGTTTGTTTCGATTATAATGAATTAGACAGGAAATAAACTTTCGTAAGTTCAGTTCTATAATAAATATAAACGACACTGTATGATGAAGCTCATTGTATAAGAATCACCGCAGTGATCAGATACACAATTATCCTATGTGCGCACCCTAGTTCGGTTCCACTGCGTTTATAATCAAGGCTATTGTGAAGAAAGCCAAGCCCTGCTGCAAAAAAGGCATATTCCTGAGTTCGTTATGCAAGGATACTCATAGACCTTTAAATAGTCAACTCGCTAGAGCACACACCTACGCTGTAACTCCTGGGGGTGTAAGTCCTACGAAAGTGAGGGTAATCAGAGATTGCTTTGCTTTTTCTTTTATTTTGCATAGGGTACAGTTGTTAAACTTTTGACTATCGCTGTTCTCTTTGTATCCATAACGACGTGTGTAATGTAGCTATTTCTGCAAAGATTTATTTGGATTAAAATGTAGTAGATAGAAAAATAATATTTAGTAAGAATAATTTGTATAACCACTAATAAAGATAGAGGGTAGAGAATGTCAAGTAAATGTAGCACATCAAATTTTTCATTTAGGACTACAATATTTACTTATCTAGTTTGAAAATGAAAGGGAGAGTATTTCAGTTTTTATGTGTTAGCATAAAATCAAATAAGCCTTAGCAATTGGAAATTATATCGTGCAATAAACATTGCGTTTTTCTAGAAAAAAATAAAGTTATGCCCGTGATACGAACCTCGGTAGGCCTCATTACTACGTGCCGGCTTACAACCGCTCAGCTGTCAGCGCATATTGAGTGTCTGGCACTCAAGTATGAAAGGTAATAATAGAAGGAAGCTAAAAGCACGCGTCCCGAGACACCATTGTGAAGCGGCCGCGGAAAAGACTTGGACTTAGAAAAATATACGCTTCGAGAGTCTGCTCACTTTTTTGTCTTGTGGTGGACAGACAGACAGACAGACACACTCATACTTATGCCTATATACGCAAGATCGTAAAGGTTCATTTACGCTAACTCAATGTTACGTGATTCAAAGCTTCTGATATTATCATATATCACTTTAAGAGGCAGTAAAACACTGAGTAGTAGTAGAATGGACAAAATTTCATATTTATCCCATTAATTCACCCTTTGACAGGTTCTTTCCCACCCACTCCGCCACACCTATGGGTGCTCCAAACCACTTTGCATGACGATGGAAGTTAGGAATCCAATTACCATATCAATCGCAGGTGGTCCGCTCCAACACCTGTCACTAAGGGACACACACCTGCGTGCTTAATTAAAAAACCCACCCCCACAATCCATTGTTCGTTTGCACGTTCAGACGAATAAAGAACTTAGGGAGGGACTTTTTTAAATTTAGCACAGGTGTTTCTAGGGGATGGGGAACCACCTGCTACTGATACGGTAATTGGCGTTACCACTCTCCATGATATAGTAATTGCGTTCAAACCAATATAGGGGTGGCGGAGTGGGTGGGGAAGGCCTGCAAAAGGGTTTTAATTAATGGGATAAATATGAAAATTGCAGAAGCCACCATTCTATTACTGATCAGTGATTCTTTTTTTGCCTCTTAAAGTGACATGATATTAAAAGGCTTGAATCGCCTAGTACTGAGTTAATATAAATGAACTTTTTCGATTTTGCGTATATATGTATAAGTACGTGTGTGCATGTGTGCGTGTGTATGTATGTACATATGTATTTGTGTATACGTAGGTGTGTGTTCTAGCGAATTGGCTATTTAAAGGTCTATGGGCATCCCTGCAAAACGAGCTGAGGAAATATGCCTTTCTTGCAGCATGGCTTGGCTTTCTTCACAATAGCCCAGATTATGAACGCAGGGGAACCGAACTGGGTGAGCACTTACGTCTCTCTCTCTCTCTCTCTCTCTCTCTCTCTCTCTCCCTGTCTGTATATCTCTCTCTCTCCCTGTCTGTATCTCTCTATCTCTCTCTCTCTCTCTCTCTCTCGGAGAATTGAGTGTCTGATTACTGCGGTGTTTTCCTATACATACGTATCATTATACAATATCGTTTATATTTATTGTAAAACTGATCTCACAAAAGCTTATGTCCTGTCTAATTCATTATAATCGAGACAAACCTTTGCTCAAGTGGTTACGTGGTTACATTGGACATTTCGTTGAATATACAAGGGGACAAGGAGAACCGAATCGATAGGTAGATGTTTAAAATCATAAGCTCACTACACACACACACACACACACACACACACACACACACACCTTAAAATTCAGATGGCTTTAAAGACTTATAAAGTATTATTAACAGATGTGTCTGAAAAGGGGAATGATTTATTTATCTGGAGTGTTGGGTTCAATCCTGAATGTTTAACTTGCTTATTCCTCTAAACAAGAGCATACAGAAGGCATAAATGATAAATATGATCATTTATTACTGCAGCCATAAACTCTTAAATAACGCAAGTCTAGAAACCGCGGTTCGAATGCTGATTCGTGTGTATTTATCGCTTTCTTTAACATCTCTTGAACAAAAACGGGTAGAGTGGTGAAATAAAAAATGAACAGATGTTCTAGTACTAAAATATTGTTACAATGATAATAATTGACTAAGAACTTCGTATCGAGTCTTGAAGGATCGACTTCTTTCATCATCAAAACTATGGGTGTTAGACGGCTGGAATAAAGCTTAAATGGTAACTCTTATTGCGGAGAATTAAGTTACTAAATATCTTTAATGACAAAAATATTACTTGGTTCGGCTCTAGAATCCTATTAAAGCTTGTATAACTCGAAAAAATTACTTATTCTCATGGAAAATTAATAAAATATGAATATAACAAATGAAACGGTCGACAGCGTTGAATAATAGAACTATGAATGATCCAAATTAAAAACCGGGGAAAGAAAATAGCTTACGTTACTTTTTATGTTAATCAAGAGTATTGCGGTCATAGCGCTAGCGTTAATGCCATCAGGAGGAATGGGTGAAGTGGAGAACTCTCAGGGGGCTACAGGCCACATGCATACAAGACACGGAGACGCGTGGAAGTCTCCAACAGTTCTAGGCTCGAAGACTCTTCCATTACTCAACCTGTCTAGAGAGGGCTATCAAAGTATTGTATACTGTCTAGTATTGCTAATGAGAGGAGGAAGAAGGAGAATAAAGAAGAGGGATAAAATACTTGTAGAATCAAATATTACAAAAAATGAATGAATTGAAGCATAAAAGGAAAATCGGCGACATTCATGAATCTGCCATTAATTAACCCTAGGAGGTGACATCGCTGTGGTGTGTCTTTTGCTAATAGTTTGCCGTACTTTTTGACTTGCCTTTTTTTCTTTCTTTTTATTTGTTTTTTTGTTTTAATGATTATGCTCAATGAGATTTATTGCGTTAGTGCCGAGTTATGGCGTTTGTGATGTAGATGAATATGTGGAAGTTTTGTTGTGACTGTTGTCCTGATTTCCTTTTTTATTTACTTATATGTATCTGTTTTTTATTTCTTGTGTTTTTTTGGAGCGGGTGCTGTTGGTAAGGTGGTGGCGGCAGTGAAGATGGCGGTTTTCTGGTTATGGTTGTCCTGTTTTCTTTATTTTATTTTTATAGCTTTTTATGAATATTTTTTCTAACTGTTTTTATTTTTTGTATGTTATGGGATAGGTGCGGGTGGTGGTGTTGTGATGGATGCTTCCGTCGAAATATGTGTGAGACGGCTTATCTCTATTTGGACGTATCATCATATAGGGTGAGTTATGAGACAGATTTCAACGTGTCGGATAGAGGTATACATTTCGGTTTTGCTTGGGTGATACGTAATATGGAGCTAGTTAATAGATATATAGACGCTAAAATGAATTTTATACGGTAAAACTAGGTGTTACGTAAAGGTTTTAGAGCTGGATTAACTGCTTGTATCCCCGATTACGTGATATGATGATAAAAAAGGGATTGATAGTCCATAGAAATACTGGAGTTTCGGATACTTAATCACCGTTTCATTGTTAAACTCAACACACTATTGAGGTTGAAAGTATACAAACACCATAAAACATATAGATATTTATGAATAAATAATGACTAATATACATTATCTTCTTAAAACCTCGAAATCCTTAAAATATGTGTGCTAACGTGAACCAGAAATCACAAAAACCTATACGACATCGGATCTGATATCACGTGATCTTATAGGTACGTGCCTCTGCTATAATATAGATTTAAAAATTAAGAGGCACCATCTTGTGGGCGTTGTGTTTTGATGAATGTAGTAGTGATGACGGTGACTATGGTAGTCATTGGATGGTTAGCGATGATAGTGATGATGATGGTAATGGTAGCAATTATAATAGTTGCGGTGAAGGTTGTAATAGTGTTAATGGATGTTATGGAAGGGATTATGGTGATAGGATGTTAATGATAGTGGTGATGGGTGTGATGATGATATAGGAGTGACAATGACAGTGTATTTTGTGGGTATGCATAAATGACTGTAAAGGTGGAAAAGTATTATAAAACGCTACAAATGTCTGTAAAGTTATTAGAACAGAGGTGCTACATTACTGTAAAATGTGGTAAAAGCAAAGAAAATAATTGAAAAGTGTAAAACTTACTGTAAATTTGCCCCATAATTACTGATGAAACGGTTAATTTAGGCGGCGCTACGATTCATTTAGGTGATAGGCTTTATAGTTAAGGCTGTGATGGTTGTGGTAATGATCGTTATAGTGGTGGTGGCAGCGGTGTAAAGTTATGGTGTAAATGGAAGCGATGGTTGTTGTGATGCGGATAATGGTTAGATTAGGGAGTTATGGTGTTAATGGAAGTGATGGTGGTGGTGGTGTTAGTGGTGATGATGGTGATAGAGTTATGGTATAAGTGAAAGTGATGGGAGTGGCGGCGGTGGTGGTGGTGGTGGTGGTGGTGGTGGTAACAGTGTAGAGTTATGATGTAAGTGGAAGTGGTGGTTGTTGTGATGGTGGTGATAGCGGTGGTGGTAATGGTGGGATTAGGGAGTTATTATAGCGTTAGTGGGAATAATGGTGGTGGTGAAAGGGACAGTGTAGAGTTATGGTTTAAATGTATTTGATGGTAGTTGTGATGGCAGTGATAGCGAGATGGTGATGGTGGGATTAGGGAGTTATGGTGTTAATGGTGATGGTGATGATGACGGTGACAGTGTAGAGTTAAGGTGTAAATGGAAGCAATGGTGTTGATGTTTATAGTAATTGTCAGTGATGATGGTTATAGTGTTGGTGATGGTGGAAATGATGGTGGTGATGATGATAGTGGTGGTAGTTATTGTTTAGATGCCGTTGTAGGCACTTTTGTGTATAAAATGGCTCACAATCATTGCAAAAGTATACACAGAACACTGTAAAACTTAACAAATGGCTACAACACAGAAAAAATGTCTTTAACAGTGTACAAAATGGCTTCAATGTCCTTAAAATATCTGATAGTAGAATGGTTATAAAACATGGAAAATGGCTGTAACCGTATGCAAAATGCTATCAAAGTCCTTCAAAACACCTTCAAAGTTTATTAAATACCCATTTCAGAACCCCCAAAATGCCTGTAAAGGTGTTAAAACATTTAAAACAGCACAAAATATCTTCAAAATGTTCTGAAATGTCATAAAAGCCTGTGCCAATACCGAGAATAATGAGTGTAAAGTTAAATGATGTAAAAGGAATGTCATAAAGATTACTGAAAAAGGAGCGAAAATGATCATAAAAGCCTGACAAATTACTGTGAATGAACACGAAATTGCCCTGAAAATATGGTCAGATGACTAACAACACCACTATAATGCTTGTAAAATGTAGAAAAGACTGCGAAAAGTCACAAATCACTGTAAAAGCTAGAGAAATGTTTGTGAAACATAATGAAACTGTTGGAAATGTACTCCAAAATGTTCATAAAGTATCCTGAAATGACTGCCACTAGTACCAGCTACTTAAAACATAGCAAAATAACTGTAAAACGAAATAAATAGCTGTAAAAGATGGTACATTTCTGTAAAAGCATACAAAATTATTGATTTAAGGAATCATTTATCTCATGTATGGATACATTTATGTTATGATAAGCTCTCCAATTATTAGGCGATAAGGGGGTTCTTCTAACCTAGGTTAGGGTGGACAATGATAGGATAGATATTCCTATAGGCTAGGTAGGCATGGTTTGTAGTTAGGCAGCTTTAGATTATGGTATGATAGAATAGATGAGAGAACGGTTAGATAAGATTAGGTTTGGTTAACATCAGATTAGGTCCGGTGATGGTAGGATAGCTGGTGTGAAGACAGTTTAGGGTAGCTTAGGTTGGATTATGATGTCATATGCTGGAATAGACGATTAGAGGATGGTCTAGCTAATCATCATGATTGTATTAGATTAGGGTGGACGATGTTAGGAGCGTTGGCCTATTAGGCTAGCATGGTTTGGAGTTAGGATAGATTTAGGCTATGGCTGGAAAGAATAGACGATGAGAGGACTGGATTATGTTAGCATGGGTGTAATCAGGTTCGGTTAGGTGATTGCATAATAGGTGTGAATACAGTTTAGTGTAGCTTACGTTAGGTTAAGATTGGGGCGGAATAGGTGGTTAGCAGATGGTTTAGTTAGGTTAGGGTAGACGATGTTCGTATAGAATAGATTATGAGAGGCATTGTCTGGTTGTGGCAGTAGCATGTTAGTGTGACCATGACTGTACTTGTGCTGGAAATGATTAAAAACGTTACAATAACTCTTAAACATAAGGACGGGGTAGTTTAGATTAGTTTTATATGTCTTAGAAAGACTGTTACCCATACATAGTTTATCGCATGTTAGCATTAGAACATACGAAGGTTAATAAAAGGATTGAATATGGCTGTAAAACGATAATGATTGCAGATCGTCACAACTGTTATGAAACAATCGAGAAGGTATTAAAGCGTGATAGAATGCCTTAAAATGTTGCTGCCCTAAATGCCTATAAACGCAGTGAAAGATACCGCCAAAGTACTCTGAAATACCCATACAAGTATCCAAAATATCTATGCCGCTGCCCGAAATGCCCATGAAATTACACCAAAATATCTGTGTTAATACTTGAATTACCTACGAAATTGTCCAAAATATCTGTGTGAATACCTGGGTTACCCACAACATTACCCACAAATACCTTTGTTAATACCAGAACTACCCATGAAATTTCCGCAAAATATCTGTTAGTGCCAGAATTCTCCACGAAATTGCCGCTAAATATCTCTGTAAATACCTGAATTACATTTGAAATTACCCCAAAAAGTCTGGGTTAACACCTAAATTACCCACGAAATTAGCCTCAAGCACCTTTGTTTATACCTGAATTATCCATTAAATTACTCCAAATACCTGTGTTAATACCTGAATTACCCATAAAGTTACCCAGGACACCTTTGTTAATAGCTGAATTACCCATGAAGTTATCGCAAAGTGCCTTTGTAAATACTTTAATTACCCATGGAAGCGTTTAAATACCTGAGTTAATACCTGAATTACTCATATTACATAAATTTGTTAGTATCTGAACTACCCATGAAATTGTGCCTAAATATCTGTGTTAATACATGAATTACCCATCAAGTTACCCAAAATATCTGGGTTAAAATCCGAATTACCCATAAATACCTGTGTTAATGCATGAACTACCCATGAAATTACCCAAAATATCAGTTTTAATACCGGAATTAGTAATGAAGTTGTCTAAAATGCCTATGTTAATGCATGAATTACCTGCAAAATTGCCCAAGAATACCTTTGTTAATACTTGAATTGCCCATGAAATGACCCCAAAATACATATGTTAATACCTAAATTACCCACGAAATTACCGCAAAACACCTGTATTAATACCTGATTTGTCTATTAAATTACCTTAAGGTGCCCGAATTGTCCATGAAATTGTCTAAAGTATCTCTGTTAATACATTAAATACCCCCGAAGTTAGCCCCGAAATATTGTGTAAATGCCTGAATTACATATGAAATCGTTTAAAATGCCCGTGTTAGTATCTGAAATATCCCTGAAATTACCCTAAAATACCTGTGTTAACACCTGAATTACCCATAAGATTGTCTGAAATATCTGATTTAATACCAGAGTTACCCTAAAATTACCTCACAATACCTGTGTTAATACCAGAATTATCCATGAGGTGTCTAAAATACCTGTGTTAATATCTGAATTACCCATCTAAGTACCACCCAAAATGTCTTCAAAATGTTCTGAAATGTCCAAAACCTGTACCAATACCTTGAACATACCTGCTTCAGTTTGCAAAATACCTTTGAAATACCCGAAATTCCGCTGCCCGTGTTCCAAAATATCCTAAAGCCTGTATCAACACCTGATCCATAGCGCCTAAAATACCTTCAAATAGCTTCAAATACTCACACCAGAACCATATGCCTGCATATGTTTCAAAATACTTTAAAACAACATAAAATACTTTCAAAATGTTCCGAAATATCGTAAAAGCCTGTGCAAACACCTAAAATACCTTCTCCATTTTCTAAAGTACCTTCCAAATACCTCTAAATTTTCTATAAAAAGCCTATGCCAATACCATGAAAATACCTGCCCCAGTTTCTGAAATACCTTCGAAAACATTATGAAATGTCTGTAATATCCCTTCTAGTGTTCTGAAATATCCTAAAAGCCTATGTCAATACCTGATCCATAGCCTAAAGCACTTCCAAAGAGCACCAAATACTCCTAACAGAAATCCCATAACTGCTTGCATAAGTGTCAAAAAACTTTAAAGCAACATAAAATACCTTCAAAATGTACCGAAATATCCTAAAAACCTGTAAAAGTACCTAAAAATATATCTGTTCTATTTTCTGAATTACCTTCAAAATACCCCGAAATATCCTAAAAACCTGTGCCAATACCATGAAAATACCTTCACCAGCTTCCGAAATATCTTGATATGCTCAAAATACCTCATAAAACGTCTCCCCATGTCTGGAAAACATACCTAAATACCTTCCAAATATGTACCAGCAAAATAATCTAAAAGTGTCCCAAAATTGCCTATAAGGGCTTCTAAAATACCTATAGTTGTACCAGTGCTCAAAATATCTTCTAAAATTGCTCCACCCTCCTGGAAAACAGCATTAAATACTTTTCAAACCTGACCTCCCTAACAGCTCTCCTCGTATTCCCTATCTCTCCCGTACAAACACATTTTTATATCCTTTAACGCCATCCCAGACTAGCATTTCACTTTGTTTTCCCTATCTATTCCCACATGAACGCAATTTTTCGCCAGAATCCCTCTAACCTACCTACTGAGATGTTATCGATTTTGCAATTTATCGCTAGTTCTTTTTACCTTTTACCTTTCTCGATTTTCCCATTCTTGGCGCTGTTTCCACCTATTGTCAATGGGGAGTATTTTCCACCTTACCATTTTTCGCTTTTTTCCACACTTCTCCATTGGGGTCTTCTCGTTTTTGCAATTTTACCGTTTTTCGCGTTTTCCCCCTTTTTTCCAAATCGAGTGGTCTCGATTTTGACAGTTCCTGTGTTTTTACGCTTTTCTCCAATTAAGTATTCGTGACTCTACTATTCTGGGCGTTTTTTCCACGTTTCTTCAATGGAGGATGTCATATATTTTCCGTTTTCTCGCGCTCTCTCCACTGTTCTCCAATTTTTCCCAATTTTCCGCGTTTTTGTCCACCTTCTCCAATGGGGAGTGTTCACGATTTTGCGTTTTTTGGCGTTTTCCATATTTTCTCTCTCATTCTTTGCGTTTCTTCATCTTCTCCAATGGGGACTGTTCTCGATTTCCCATCTTACGCGTTTTTTCTACTTGTCTCCAACTGGGGGGTGTTATCGTTGTTGCTATTTGCCGCTTTTCTCTAAAGAGAGGGTTCTCCCGATTTTCAAATTACGCGTTCTTTCTACTTTTCTCTAACGGTTGTTATATGTTTGGCGATTTTTGTAATTTTTGCACGTTTTCCAATTGAGTGTTGTCGATTTTGCCACCTTGTAGTTTCTCCTCGTTTGTCCAATGGAGGGGATTTCGATTTTACTATTTTTCGCGGTTTTTCCGTTTTTTTCAATGGTAGGTGTTCTCATTTTGCCGAAGAAATACGGAAAAACGCGAAAATGGAAAAATTTAGAAAATTGAGAATAATCGGATTGGCGAAAAGTGAAAAGAATGGGAGAATTGGAAAAATCGCAACACTACCCAAATGGAGAAAACTGGGATATACGCGAGAAATACCAAATAGAGAACACTACCCCATTGCAGAAAGTGGAGATAATGCAAAAAAAATGTCAAAAAGGTGTACATTCCCCCTTTTGGAGAAAAGTGAAAAAACTAAAAAAAAAACCGGCAAAATTGAGAACAGTTACCATTGAAGAAAATTATAAGAAACGCGAGAAATGGAGAAACAGAGAACAACATCCATTTGCAGAAAAGTGGAAAGTGCGGGAAACATGGCCAAATAGAGAACACCCCCAGCGAAGAAAATTGGAGAAAACGTATAAGTGGCAAAATTGAGAACACCCACAAATGTGCAAACTGCTAACAATAGGAAATCAAGAGCAACGCGCTATTGTAGATAAGTGGAAAAATCACGGAAAATGGCAAATGTAGAACACCCATATTGGAGAAAAGTGCAAAAGACCCGACAAATGGCAAAATGGAGAAAACCGCCGTATTTGAGGGATCGAGAGCACCTCGTTTAAGAAAAGTGAGAAAAACTAAAATGCTGGGTAAATGAAGAACACCTCATTCTACAAAATTAGCAACATGCAAAATCTAAATCATACCCCCTTGCAGAAAATAGAAAACGCGCGAAAAGATGCAAAACTGACAACACACACCTTTGGAGAAAACTAAACAAAAAGAAAGAAACGGGGAATGATGGAAAAATCGAGAACATCTGTCGTTCGAGAGCAGTGGAAAGCACATAAAAATGGCAAAATCGAGGAACCTCTCATTGGAGAAAAGTGCGAGAATTGGCAAATCGATAACTATCTCTTTTGGGGAAAACCGAGAGAAACGAGAAAAAGTCACAAGCAGATCAGCCATCTATTGGATAAAAGTGGAAAAACGCGCAAATGGCAAAATTCAGAACACCCGACATTGGAGAAAAATGGAAACAACATCAAAAATGGCACAGTGGAGAAAATTAAAAGTACTGCAGTTGGAAAAAGGTGAAAAGCGCCAAAAATGGAAAAAAAAAATCGACAGCAGATCTCATTGGAAAAGCGTGGGAAAGTTCGAAAAATACAAAATCAAGAACATCCTCTGTTGGGGAAAAGTGGCAAAACGAGAAAAAATGAGGTAATCGAGATCAACTGCCATTGAAGAAAAGTGGAAAACCCGCGAAAATGCCAAAATCGTGAACACCCCCATTGGAGAAGTACGGAGAAAGGAAAAACTGGAAAAATCAACAACGCCTCACATGGAGAAAAGTAAAAAAAAACCGGAAAATCGCAAACTCCAGTACACCCTTTGGAGAAAACTAGAAAGAACACAAAAATGACAAAAATCGAGAAGACCCTCAGTTTGGGGAAAAGTGGGAAAATGCAAAAACTGTCAAAATCGAGAACAGCCCCATTTGGATAAAAGGGGGAAATCGCGAAAAAACAGTAAAATCCAGGAACACCCGAATTGGAGTAAAGTGGAAAAAAACGAAAAATGCCTAAACCGAGAAGACTCGCCATTGGAGACATCTGGAAAAACGCAAAAGATCGCAAAATCGAGAACAACCCATTGGAGAAAAATGAAAAAAAAAACGGAGAAAATGACAAAATCGAAATGAACCCCCAGTGAAGAAAAGCGTAAAAAACCGCAGAAAATGGGAAATTCGAGAACCCATCACTCGTAGAAAGGTGGAAAATGTGCAAAAAGTGGCAAAATCGAGAACCGTCCCCATTGGTGAAATATAGAAAAAGGGCGAAAAATTGCAAAATCGATAACACCTCAGTAGGTGCAAAGGGGGGCTTCTTTGTCACTACATGATTTAGAATCCACGCATGTAAAAGACGATTAAAAATGTGCCATAATCCGTGTACGTGTGTACGTAGTGATTGTAGGTGGGGCTTGGTAGGTCGAAGCCCATCCATCTCTCTCTCTCTCCCGGTATGAGTTGTGTGGTGCGTGTGTGCGTGCGCGCATCTCACCACGTCAATGTATACGAATATGTAGTTGACTAAATTATATGGACTGTAATGTACCGTCCCCCTGGTAAGACATGATGCGCGTACGTGTTTCCTCACCACACTGGCGTATAGTAAAAACAATGCAAATAAAGGAAGCATTGTTACAGCTAAAATCGTACCATCATGAATTATAAGTGTGGTCTAATGAGAATGCGTTGAACGAGTATCTAATTAAAAATAAGTGCATGCCTCTAAGAATCAGAAAGCCGATACTTGCTGTTCAGTATCCAAGAGAAAGAAAAAAACATATAGCTATGGGAAGCTTTCATACGTCTGTGATCTAATTAGAAGCCAATGAACGAATATCTAGTTAAAAATAGTGCATGCCTCTAAAAATCAGAAAACCGATGCTTGCTGCTTCAGTATCCAAAAGAAAAGAAGAAAAACGTGTAGCTATGCGAACCTTTCATATGTCTAAATTACGCTATTAATATTCCAGATAGCTGCGTGGCTATCTCATCACATCAAAGTATAATACAAAAGCGACCCGCACGGCTAAGACTGTGAATAAACACAGGAAATGCATGACTTACAATCCTGATAAACATGCCCGATGCTTCATATCCAAGAGAAATAAAAAATTTAGAAAAAGCGAGACATATACCTAGTTAACGCCAGACAGTAAAAACTCGAAAAATGACACCTGTATGATAAGTTCCGGGCTTCAGTATCCTCAAGGTAGAAATGTTCTATTAGAGAAACAAGGTTAAGCACCTATACGCCAAACGGTACCCTCCATATTTATAAATGGATACTAATTATATGTTAGGAAAAAACCGAGGGGTAAATCTAATAAAAATGACCGAGCGAAAAAACAGAAAAAAATATGACCGAACGATCTCTCCTGCACTATAATTATGTATAAGTGGCGGGTAACGACATGTTGGCGGAAAGAAGCGGCAAAACCAGCTCTGAATACATAATCTAATTTGCAACCAGACGAAAAAACGCCTCAGATGTGTACCTCCGTGTACGAATAAAAAAACACACACACATGCTCACGTACACATGACGATAATTGAACTAAAAAAAACTTGTTATGAAGTAGCAAAACGTTCACACCCCTTGAATATAAGCCACCAATAGCCAAAGAACTGAGCACGCATATATGATCTAAGAAGGGAAATATGAGAAAAAATTCGATGTAGAACCCCCACTATCTAAAAAGATCATGGTATAAAATCAATAACACAGAACTAAGATTTTAGTATCTATGCAGTAGGAGACTGTGGTGTGCATTTATAAGACATAACATGTGAGTCGTGGGTGGGATAGGGGTGGGGGATACTCCAAGTGAAATGAGGTCAACGAACAGCACAACTATAAAACAACAGTGAACACGAATATCACTCCAATTTCACCTTTGTTTGAGACAGGAGAAGAAACATGGATAGTAAGTGAACAATTTTTGTTACATGCCAGAAAACATTCAGTGTAAAATCGTTTCTTTAATAATACAGCATATGTGTTCTTTGTGTGAGAGGGTTCCGCGTTGTGTTTGTTGAAATATATACTGAAGTATATTTCTGTCAATAATTTTTTCATGCAAGTCTAGCGAAAGATGTTTCCGTTGACGTAAATACAAAGTGCTTGTTCTTAAATCCTGTTGAAACACGTTTGAAATGTTACAGATTGCATAGTAAACCCATTGAATGAACTGGGAGATGGTAGGGCTATTCTACCTACGAAAAAACTTGTAGATATGTAGCTAAACATCCCCTTCAAAATAAACGCCCTTAAAACGGTGCGTACAAAATATGGAGCACGCATTCTGTTAAATCTGGATCAACATACAATCATTCTCCCGGAGCGATTTAAGAACATGTCAGCACAACAAAAGACTGCAATCAACACAGAAGGATACCAGCTTGCATACATGGGACAGGAAAGTCTTCCGAGCTCATACAAGCGCCACAAGGCGTCTTTTTTACAAGCAAAGATACTAACAAAAGTAGTCATATAATGAGAGAACGGAGCCTCAAACAGATGCCGACATCTGATAAGCTTCTTTGTTCTATGCCGACAAGCCCCGCCCCCTCCCTTTGAGGCCTCACATGCCGCCCTGGTCGCGTGCCGCTAGCCCCGACCCCTCCCTTTGTGGCCTCACCTAATGCCGACTGGTTCTGTGCCGACAGGCCCTACCCCCTCCCCCATGTGGTCTGGTCGCGTGCCGGTGGCCGCGCCCCTTCCCTCCCCCATACGCTGGGTGCGTAGTCTCCCTCCCCTTTGTGTTCTGGTTGGTTCCCTGTGGATAGGTGGGAGAGTGTGTATTGTTCCTATACGCTTGGATACATTCCCGCCCCCCCTCATTGTGACTTGTCTAAATCTCTGCCGTGTGATTGGTTCCCCTGCGGATATGTGGGAGAGTGTGTATTGTTCCTATACGCCGGTCGCGTACCTTCTCTAGGTCTAAATCCCGCCCGGGTGATTGGTTGGGGTAGGGGAATGGGGTTCTCGGGATGTGCCGCTCGGGTGATGGGGTATATGGGAATGGGGTTCTCGGTGCGTGACGCTGGCCTGGAAATCCACCCTGGCGATGGGGGAATGCGATTCTCGATGCCAACCGCACATCGGCAAATCGTTTGAGTACATAATTGTGTCAATCAATTAATGTTCGTCCATGCATAAAACATTATTGAAAATAAAGAATCGGCATCTTATTACTACTAATGTCCTCACATTGCATATCTAATGAAACGATGCTCCTCGATCGATGAAAACAATTAAGTATTTTTGATTGATTAATTGTATATGAATTGACTTGCGCACCTGCTTCTAAACCCCCATTTTTACATCTACTAATGTCCACAAATTACACTTCTAATGAAACGCGGCTAGTCGGTCGATGAAAACAATTAAGTATTTTTGATTGATTAATGTAATTGACTCGCGCGCCCCCGGTTGTCATCGTATATGTGTGGTAGCATGAGTATAATTATTACGACTAATAGCATTTGTTTAATTCTACTTTTGAGGGAAAATATATTTTGGATTTATAAGAATATTACAACACTTAGATGAATCCATAGCTGAAAGGACAGAGTTGCCGTAACGAGACGTTAACGTGCTGTAATTTCGCTGAAAACCCGCGCGCAACCCTTCCTCCATGGAGCGCCAGACTGGTGTGAACGACTCTCGGCCAGTGTAGTGGCAAGTCGACTACGGCACCCCCTCCACTCGCGGTTCAGTTCGCAACCTACACCAGCGCACCGGGTGGTAATATGAGGGAAACTGGTTTTTTCTCTCTGAACCAGCGAGGGTTTCCTCACAGTGCGCCTGGTGGTCATATTCGAAAATTGTGAATTCGCCATATTGAAGCTCTAGGTGCGCGCAAGGCGGTCATCTTAACTCTATATAATTCAGCGAAATATGATTCTGGAAAAAAAATAAAGGCGAATTAACATTTTAGTTAAATAATACTCGTTTAACATGCGAGGTGCGTTCATGTTGTCTCGTTATAATTCCGGAGGAATTGATTATGAAAAAATAAATACGGTTAACATTATAGTTAAATATTATAAATGTTATTAAAAATAAATGATTCGGTTAACATTATAGGCGAATATTACATATGTTATAAAAAATAATAAATACAGTTAACATTATAGTTAAGTATTATAAATGTTATTAAAAATAAAATAAATACGGTTAACATTGTAGTTAAATATTATAGATGCTATTAAAAAAATAAATGATTCGGTTAACATTATTGGTGAATATTACATATGTTATTAAAAAATAAATAAACACGGTTATGATTATAGTTAAATATTACATACGTTATTAAAAAATAAATAAGGCTCTCGCTGATCGATGAATACAATTAAATATTTTTTATTAATTAATGTAATTGACTTGCGCACCTAGAGCTATCTCACCCATTTTTCAATAGAAATGTATATAGGTAGAGACATTCGAGGAAAAATACAGAGCAGGGAATTTCAAAAACAGACTTCGTCTCCAACACGTAAACTCTCCCTCTCTCCTTACAGAACCTTCACTCTCTCTCTCCCTCTCCTTACAAGAAATTCGAAACATGCGCGAAGACCTCAAATATAAATTTGATATTCGTATTTAAATGTTCCTTCTTAAGACGTAGCGAACTTTGAGAAATTCAACGAATTATTCACTTGCGTACCCTGCTTGAAAGAAATATGCTGTAAACCCCTGAAGAACGCATACGGTGTTCTCGGAAGAAATGTCCATGTAGACACTCATTAGCGGACAATGGCAGACGCTTCCACGTCATTAAACATCTTAAGAGGGTTTGAAGAATGCATACTGGGTCCTGTATAGAGTCATTAGCGGACAATGGCAGACGTCTTCCCTTCATTAAACATCCTAAGTGCTCTGAAAAACCCCAGACCCTCTGGGTAAATAACTATTAGCGATACAATAGATTTTCTTAATGGATTCCTCTGTGCAGAAATTCCATCACAAACCGTGGAAAACCAAGTCTAGTCATGTTTTAAGCTTACCACAAAATTTTTTTCCCTGATAATTAATATAAATTCTACATGAAGATTATTAATGATTAAGTTTCATAGCTCTTATTTCTTTCAATAAAATATTGAATATGACTCAAGCGTTAGGAAAATTAAACGGTGAGAAGCACTATTTTCTACGCTGAAATTATAATTAAACGTATACTGTATAGGTTCTGTACTTAAACATTCGATTGTATCTTTGTCATTATTTAAATACTCACATACAAGAAATGCATGCATGATATCAAAAATTAAACTGATTATTTTACGGAATATTAAACAAAGAAATATGATTTGGCGAGAGTGATATGGAGAATAAAAGTATTCAGAACGGTGAATATTACATATGTTATTAAAAAATAAAATAAATACGGTTAACATTATAGTTAAATATTATAAATGTTATTAAAAAAATAAATGATTCGGTTAACATTATAGGTGAATATTACATATGTTATTAAAAAATAAATAAATACGGTTAACTTTATGTTTAAATATTACATACGTTATTAAAAATAAATAAGGCTCTCGCTGATCGATGAAAACAATTAAATATTTTTTATTAATTAATTGTATATGAATTGACTTGCGCATTTGCTTGCTGTCGTATGTGTTCGGATGTTACGTTGATTATTACGCATGTATAACTATTACGACTAATAGCATTTGTTTAATTATAAATAAATAATGAAATATGGAGCCTATCCTAAACAAGACACAATCCTCGTTACTCTTAATTTATTCCATTTAAAAAGATTGGCTTATTCTCTTAGTAAACATAGGACGAGAACGATTTTAAATACCTCATCGATTCGAGAGATATTTTTTGAATATTCCAGCATGTTAAATATAAACTTAATACACACACAAAAATTCATTTCAAGTAATATTTTTGCGAAATTAAGTATTCGCGAATGAGTTTTTACTTTCTCTACTACGTATAGTAAGTAGAGGAAGTGTTGTATTCCACCCAAAAATTCGATACCGAGATTTCACCGGAAATACATGTTTTGAGACCGTCTGAATCCAAAAAAGCATGGCTGTGTGTGTCTGTGTGGCTGTGAAGCATAACTCGGAAACGAAGAGTCGGATAAACACCAAACTTGGTATTTAGGTTCAGTATCTTCCAGAGATGCGACACGAAGGTTTTAAAGAAAATGCCTCACACCAGACTACCCTTTTACATGGAACATTTTTCGAAAATTTTAATTTTCTCAAAAAATGACTCTAACGATATTGAATAAAATATTATATGTTTAAGATAGTGTAATGAGAAATGAAATGTATATCTCGAATTTTCTGGGAATGACTCCAAAAGTATTGTTCATTCTGAACGACTTTTGCAAAACTGGTAAAGAATAAGAGATAGACAAAATTTTACTACACAAAAAATGGAGTTCGCGTTAAAATACATAATTTATATCATATACATTCTTGTTGTTGAGTAAACCGTTTTCGAGATATTGCTTGTTATTACCTTAAATTTTCCAATACTTATACTTTTTCTCAAATTCGTTATTCTTGTTTTATGTCCTGGACATGCAAAGAGAATGGGATGCGTCACATAGCAACCAGCGTTAAAATATTTGACTATCGCTTAAAACCTACCATATTCCCCTTGCATCGACATGAAAATTACCAATAACATTGACATCTCGATATCTCGATTAACATGAAGCATATGGAGAATAAGCGTTTGTAAAAATAGTTTGTACAAGAGTAGAGAAAGTCATGTGAGTGTAACACATCAGATTTTTTGATATTGGTTTAAATTTTCAAATACTTTTAACTTTTCTCAAATGGTAACTCGCTATTCGTTTTTCCCGTGGTAATGCATAGAGAATAGAATTCTAAAACCATCACATAGCATCAGGCTTTTTTTAAACATCTGTGACGTGTCTATTCACAATCGAAAGGTCGCTGGTTCGAGGAAAATTAAATCAACAGAAACAATACATTATTTTCACTCTGTGATTATTTTGGTAATGTACCAATAATTAACAATGAATTTTAGCGGTACATGTAAAAAATAAAATATATTTTTTATTTCCTAGCGTCATATGCAGAAGCATTCCCCTTAAGGAACGCTGGCGTGATCGATGGATTTCCCCATAACAGGTTTAGGCTTGCTTACGAAATGCCCCTGTGCGAGACTAGCATTTTCCCTCTCCTACTCGAATTTTTGGAGTAGCCAATCAAAATCGTTGTATTATATATCTTAAACTTTCACGCATACATTTTTATATTGCAAAAGAACACTATAAAAAGGCTGCTTCATCGGGAATTCTTACAGTTTCTCCGCTGAAATCAACGAGCTAAGACCTCTGCAAACTTTTCTCATTCAAAGTGAAATTTCAACGAACATTATGTCTGGTAAGTTGTAACAAAACACTTCATTTACTTTTAAAAGTTAAATTATTACTCAGTACAATTAACTTATATTTGCGCTCTTGTGTTTAATGTCTGGCATTTATATGCGAATAGTTGAACTTCTACTGTTAATATCTAGCTGCGCGAATTTTGTGAAATGTGAACAGTTTAGTTAAGTATTCATTTTAGGCAAGCTTATTCTACATTTAATAGCTAACTGCGCGAATTCTCAAAATGGGAACAATTTAGTTAAGTATTCACTTTGTTGAGTAACTATTATTCCAGATATTTAAATACAGGATTTCACAGAGTGAATTATATTCCTTTTGGAGAAAATACAATTATTTGAATACCTTATTAACGTTTTTGCTTTAGAATATTACAAAAAGTCTGTTGCGCGAATCATTTGCTCTAACAAAGTAAATATCTACATTATATTAAAACATTTAAATCGAAAAATACAGTACTTAATGAACTTCATTAGTGAACCAGAACCTCAATTATATTTACACATATTATCATTTTCAGAAAAAAGTTAATAATTTTGCAACTTTCAAATAAATGAAATTTTGTTATGCAACACATTCTCTAATAAAGAATATGTTTTTTTTCTCTTCCTAATGCAGAAAGTTTGACATCTCAAGTTAACACATTGGCTGATGGTAGCATTTACCCTGCCATTCAAAGACTACAAGATCTTCAGCCAGAGGAGCCTTATAATATAAAATCCTTAAGAAAAATTGATACGCGATACGGTGGTAGAGTGGTTGCACTTTTAGGCGATAAGCAAGTGTTTCTGCCGACAAGATATTCAACCCTAACAAGCCAACAGTTGGAGGAAATGCCAGGGAAGTTTCAAATGGTATATCATGGAGTAGTACCAGCCGGCAAGTTTAAGACATGTAAATTGTCTTTTCTTCCTATTAAGGTTTGTAGAAATGATTCAGCTATCCTTTCAAAGCTTAATTTAGAGTTACAATCGTTGAGTTTATAAATTCACACTTCACTAGGATAACATTTGTCTAAAGTGTACATCACTATGTAAAAAAATAACGCCTAGGATGTAGTCTGGGCGAGGATCTGCAGAAAGAAGTTTAATAGTCTATTCACTGATTCTTTACCTCAAAGCAGATACCTACAGCAAGTTTCAAATAATTTCCAGTAGGATAGCAGTTGTCAAAAGCATGCATCACTGTATTAAAAAAATATGTGTAAATAATGTCTAGATTGTACTCTGAGTGATTTCGTGCAGAAAGAAGTTTAATACCCCTTGCAATGATTCTCCACATCGAAGTATATACCTACAACAAGCTGCAAATAATGTGAATGTGTGTTACAGGAATGCCCAGATGAATGTAAATGAAGAGGAAGAACGAGATAGCTTAAAACATCATAAACAGAAATGTGATAGGAACATTCTCAACACCTCCCAGTGACCTCAATCAATGAAGAATTGCAGCAGCGTGGAACATGCAAGGAAAAACACTCGCGTGTGTAGAATATAACAATAATATATAAATTATGTACTCATTATTACTGCTATACCCGCCTATACCATTGATTTCATAAATAATTTCATAATTGTTTAAGGAGAATGCATATCTTAAAAACATTGATGCTACATGAAATCTAAACAAAAAAATTATTGAACTATTACTGAAAGAGACTTGAATAAATGGGAATCTAGAAGCCAGAACCATCTTAATATTGGGCTGTATGATATGAGGTGTATAAAAAGATTAATAAAAAAATGAGGTCTATGTAATATAAACAACATTTATTTTTTATAAACATTATCCTATTACATTCCTATACAAAAAACATACATATTTCCTAAAGACAAAGGTGATAGTCTAGACATTCTAAACACTCAGTTATATAATCATATACATCACACAGAAAGAGACCTGCATTACCCATAAAAAACTAAACATCTCAACAATGTCTGGATGATGTATTTTATAAGCACAAGTTTTTGATATTTCAAAGTTCCTGTTAACCATTGCCGTAATTGATTAACACAATTTCTCGATCCTGTCATGCTATAACTTTAGAAGCTTTCAGCTTACTTATAATTTCCTCAATCTCTTGTGTGTGACTATTATTACCAGCGTTCCTCGATGCAATTAGTAACCTCAATATATTTACTAGTCTATTTGGATTTTCAAGCGTAGATATCACTGAATCATCATCATCATATGAAGATTTCATATTCTCGCGACTTCCGCTGTATCCAGATTTTTCACCAACAGTAGTCTCCAGTGAAGGACAGAGGCTTGATCCGGTATAACATCCCCCTCTATACATCTTCGGATCTTCGAGTGTAGGAGAGAGAGTCGATCCAGTATAACATGTTGCTCTATGAAGCTTAAATCTTGACAAAGAACGATTCTTAAAAATCCGTGCGCATATACAGCATCTAATAACGCGTTTTCCTCCATGTGTAATGTATGAAAAATTGAGTTTCTCATTCGCTAGTTGCACAGATTTTCTCCGGCAGTAGCTCATGCTAAATCTAAAAGAAATTAAATGAATACGTGAATGCTAACGCTCGAAGGAATTAAAAGCGAATGAATGAATTCATAACACGCAACTATGTATATATCCCGGGTGAGGACGGCGGAGGGAATCGCGATCTATGCATAGCAGCGGGAAAGGATACTCTCTTGAAACATTAGTCATCTAGACAACTATTGTTCACAGAGCCAGTAGACGTCAGGTTGAATGGGACAGATCTCAGGTTCAAATCTTTAAGGGGTACGGACCCCGCCGTTTTGCCTGCCATGTCTCCTAAACCATCCTAACAGCGTAACATTACATTACAACGCTGCGTAAACAGAAAATGGCGAGTGCGAGCATGGAAAAAGGATGCTCTCTGGAAACATTCGTGGAAAAGGATGCTCTCTTTTTACAACGCCGCGTAAACAGAACATGGCGAGTGCGAGCATGGAAAAAGGATGCTCTCTGGAAACATTCGTGGAAAAGGATGCTCTCTGGAAACACTCGTCATCCGCAGAACGGATTGTCCCTAACATTTCCCTATTTCGGACCGTTCAACATCGTGACGCGTCTCTGTCATCTACATTTCGATGAATTTTTACCTCCTGGATTAAAGTTTGGTGCTCTGTATAAATTTGCACAACTTGCATTACGCTGTGTGTCCCTAGCGTTTCCGGCTCCTGAATCGTTCCAGCTAGTGGACTGCCTCTACCATCTTCATGTCAACGATCTGTTACTCTGAATTAAAGTTTGGGGTCTGTATAGATCTGTACAACTTGCATCACGCTATGTAACAGCCTCATCACGCTATGTAACAGCCTCATCACGCTACGTAACAGCCTCATCACGCTATGTAACAGCCTCAACACGCTATGTAACAACCTAATCACGCTATGTAACAGTCTCGTCACCACTTGTAACAACCTGATCACGCTATGTAATAAACTGATCACGCTATGTAACAGTCTCATCACGCTATGTAACAACCGGATCACGCTATGTAACAGCCTCATCACGCTATGTAACAAACCGATCACGTTATGTAGCAGCCTCATCACGCTATGTAACAACATGATCACGCTATTTAACAGCCTCATCACGCTATGTAACAGCCTCATCACGCTATGTAACAACATGATCACGCTATGTAACAAACTGATCACGTTATGTAACAGCCTCATCACGCTATGTAACAACCTGATCACGCTATGTAACAGCCTCATCACGCTATGTAACAGCCTCATCACGCTATGTAACAACATGATCACGCTATGTAACAAACTGATCACGCTATGTAACAGCCTCATCACGCTATGTAACAACCTGATCACGCTATGTAACAGTCTCATCACGCTATGTAACAACCTCATCACGCTATGTAACAGCCTCATCACGCTATGTAACAACCTGATCACGCTATGTAACAGCCTCATCACGCTATGTAACAACCTGATCACGCTATGTAACAGCCTCATCACGCTATGTAACAACCTGATCGCGCTATGTAACAGTCCCATCACGCTATGTAACAACCTGATCACGCTATGTAACAGCCTCATCACGCTATGTAACAGCTTCATCACGCTATGTAACAACCTGATCACGCTATGTAACAGCCTCATCACCACTTGTAACAACCTGATCACGCAAAGTATCAAACTGATCACGCTATGTAACAGTCTCATTACGCTATGTAACAACCTGATCACGCTATGTAACAACCTCATCACGCTATGTAACAACCTCATCACGCTATGTAACAGCCTCATCACGCTATGTAACAGCCTCATCACGCTATGTAACAACCTGATCACGCTATGTAACAGCCTAATCACCTCTTGTAACAACCTGATCACGCTATGTAACAGCCTCATCACGCTATGTAACAACCTGATCACGCTATGTAACAGCCTCATCACGCTATGTAACAGCCTCACCACGCTATGTAACAACATGATCACACTATGTAGCAGCCTAATATGGAAATAATCCTATAAAATTAGTATATATAATGATTAAAAATGTTGAAATAAATATAAATGTTGATCCTTTATTAATTGTTTTTTGCCAATTAATAGTTTATATTCTTCATGAAGTTAAAAGCAATAAAAATCAACTTCAAATAAAATATAAATGAATTCAAGTTAGAACCAAAAAAATCACGCTATGTAACAGCCTCATCACGCTATGTAACAGCCTCATCACGCTATGTAACAACATGATCACGCTATGTAACAAACTAATCACGCTATGTAGCAGCCTCATCACGCTATGTAACAGCCTCATCACGCTATGTAACAGCCTCATCACGCTATGTAACAAACTGATCACGCTATGTAACAGCCTCATCACGCTATGTAACAACCTGATCACGCTATGTAACAGTCTCATCACGCTATGTAACAACCTCATCACGCTAGGTAACAGCCTCATCACGCTATGTAACAGTCTCATCACGCTAAGTAACAACCTCATCACGCTATGTAACAGCCTCATCACGCTATGTATCAACCTGATCACGCTATGTAACAGCCTCATCACGCTATGTAACAACCTGATCACGCTATGTAACAGCCTCATCACGCTATGTAACAACCTGATCACGCCATGTAACAGTCTCATGACGCTATGTAACAACCTGATCACGCTATGTAACAGCCTCATCACGCTATGTAACAGCCTCATCACGCTATGTAACAGCTTCATCACGCTATGTAACAACCTGATCACGCTATGTAACAGCCTCATCACCACTTGTAACAACCTGATCACGCAATGTATCAAACTGATCACGCTATGTAACAGCCTCATCACGCTATGTAACAACCTGATCACGCTATGTAACAGCCTCATCACGCTATGTAACAACCTGATCATGCCATGTAACAGTCTCATCACGCTATGTAACAACCTGATCACGCTATGTAACAGCCTCATCACGCTATGTAACAGCCTCATCACGCTATGTAACAGCCTCATCACTCTATGTAACAACATGATCACGCTATATAACAGTCTCATCACGCTATGTAACAGCCTCATCACGCTATGTAACAACATGGTCACGCTATAAAACAAACTGATCACTCTATGTAACAAGCTGATCACGATATGTGACAACGTTTGGAAATGATAGGGACAATCCGTTGTGCGGATGACGAGTGTTTCCAGAGAGCATCCTTTTCCACGAATGTTTCCAGAGAGCATCCTTTTTCCATGCTCGCACTCGCCATTTTCTGTTTACGCAGCGTTGTAATGTAATGTTACGCTGTTAGGATGGTTTAGGAGACATGGCAGGCAAAACGGCGGGGTCCGTACCCCTTAAAGATTTGAACCTGAGATCTGTCCCATTCAACCTGACGTCTACTGGCTCTGTGAACAATAGTTGTCTAGATGACTAATGTTTCAAGAGAGTATCCTTTTCCGCTGCTATGCATAGATCGCGATTCTCTCCGCCGTCCTCACCCGGGATATATACATAGTTGCGTGTTATGAATTCATTCATTCGCTTTTAATTCCTTCGAGCGTTAGCATTCACGTATTCATTTAATTTCTTTTAGTTTTAGCATGAGCTACTGCCGGAGAAAATCTGTGCAACTAGCGAATGAGAAACTCAATTTTTCATACATTACACATGGAGGAAAACGCGTTATTAGATGCTGTATATGCGCACGGATTTTTAAGAATCGTTCTTTGTCAAGATTTAAGCTTCATAGAGCAACATGTTATACTGGATCGACTCTCTCTCCTACACTCGAAGATCCGAAGATGTATAGAGGGGGATGTTATACCGGATCAAGCCTCTGTCCTTCACTGGAGACTACTGTTGGTGAAAAATCTGGATACAGCGGAAGTCGCGAGAATATGAAATCTTCATATGATGATGATGATTCAGTGATATCTACGCTTGAAAATCCAAATAGACTAGTAAATATACTGAGGTTACTAATTGCATCGAGGAACGCTGGTAATAATAGTCACACACAAGAGATTGAGGAAATTATAAGTAAGCTGAAAGCTTCTAAAGTTATAGCATGACAGGATCGAGAAATTGTGTTAATCAATTACGGCAATGGTTAACAGGAACTTTGAAATATCAAAAACTTGTACTTATAAACTACATCATCCAGACATTGTTGAGATGTTTAGTTTTTTGTGGATAATGCAGGTCTCTTTCTGTGTGATGTATATGATTATATAACTGAGTGTTTAGAATGTCTAGACTATCACCTTTGTCTTTAGGAAATATGTATGTTTTTTGTATAGGAATGTAATAGGATAATGTTTATAAAAAAAATGTTGTTTATATTACATAGACCTCATTTTTTTATTAATCTTTTTATACACCTCATATCATACAGCCCAATATTAAGATGGTTCTGGCTTCTAGATTCCCATTTATTCAAGTCTCTTTCAGTAATAGTTCAATAATTTTTTTGTTTAGATTTCATGTAGCATCAATGTTTTTAAGATATGCATTCTCCTTAAACAATTATGAAATTATTTATGAAATCAATGGTATAGGCGGGTATAGCAGTAATAATGAGTACATAATTTATATATTATTGTTATATTCTACACACGCGAGTGTTTTTCCTTGCATGTTCCACGCTGCTGCAATTCTTCATTGATTGAGGTCACTGGGAGGTGTTAGGAATGTTCCTATCACATTTCTGTTTATGATGTTTTAAGCTATCTCGTTCTTCCTCTTCATTTACATTCATCTGGGCATTCCTGTAACACACATTCACATTATTTGCAGCTTGTTGTAGGTATATACTTCGATGTGGAGAATCATTGCAAGGGGTATTAAACTTCTTTCTGCACGAAATCATTCAGAGTACAATCTAGACATTATTTACACATATTTTTTTTAATACAGTGATGCATGCTTTTGACAACTGCTATCCTACTGGAAATTATTTGAAACTTGCTGTAGGTATCTGCTTTGAGGTAAAGAATCAGTGAATAGACTATTAAACTTCTTTCTGCAGATCCTCGCTCAGACTACATCCTAGGCGTTATTTTTTTACATAGTGATGTATACTTTAGACAAATGTTATCCTAGTGAAGTGTGAATTTATAAACTCAACGAATGTAACTCTAAATGAAGCTTTGAAAGGATAGCTGAATTATTTCTACAAACCTTAATAGGAAGAAAAGACAATTTACATGTCTTAAACTTGCCGGCTGGTACTACTCCATGATATACCATTTGAAACTTCCCTGGCATTTCCTCCAACTGTTGGCTTGTTAGGGTTGAATATCTTGTCGGTAGAAACACTTGCTTATCACCTAAAAGTGCAACCACTCTAGCACCGTATCGCGTATCAATTTTTCTTAAGGATTTTATATTATAAGGCTCCTCTGGCTGAAGATCTTGTAGTCTTTGAATGGCAGGGTAAATGCTACCATCAGCCAATGTGTTAACTTGAGATGTCAAACGTTCTGCATTAGGAAGAGAAAAAAAACAGATTCTTTATTAGAGAATGTGTTGCATAACAAAATTTCATTTATTTGAAGGTTGCAAAATTATTAACTTTTTTTTTCTGAAAATGATAATATGTGTAAATATAATTGAGGTTCTGATTCACTAATGAAGTTCATTAAGTACTGTATTTTTCGATTTAAATGTTTTAATATAATGTAGATATTTACTTTGTTAGAGCAAATGATTCGCGCAACAGACTTTTTGTAATATTCTAAAGCAAAAAGGTTAATAAGGTATTCAAATAATTGTATTTTCTCCAAAAGTAATATAATTCACTCTGTGAAATCCTGTATTTAAATATCTGGAATAATAATTACTCAACAAGGTGAATACTTAACTAAATTGTTCCCATTTTGAGAATTCGCGCAGTTAGCTATTAAATGTAGAATAAGCTTGCCTAAAATGAATACTTAACTAAACTGTTCACATTTCACAAAATTCGCGCAGCTAGATATTAACAGAAGAAGTTCAACTATTCGCATATAAATGCCAGACATTAAACACAAGAGCGCAAGTATAAGTTAAATGTACTGAGTAATAATTTAACTTTTAAAAGTAAATGAAGTGTTTTGTTACAACTTACCAGACATGATGTTCGTTGAAATTTCACTTTGAATGAGAAAAGTTTGCAGAGGTCTTAGCTCGTTGATTTCAGCGGAGAAACTGTAAGAATTCCCGATGAAGCAGCCTTTTTATAGTGTTCTTTTGCAATATAAAAATGTATGCGTGAAAGTTTAAGATATATAATACAACGATTTTGATTGGCTACTCCAAAAATTCGAGTAGGAGAGGGAAAATGCTAGTCTCGCACAGGGGCATTTCGTAAGCAAGCCTAAACCTGTTATGGGGAAATCCATCGATCACGCCAGCGTTCCTTAAGGGGAATGCTTCTGCATATGACGCTAGGAAATAAAAAATATATTTTATTTTTTACATGTACCGCTAAAATTCATTGTTAATTATTGGTACATTACCAAAATAATCACAGAGTGAAAATAATGTATTGTTTCTGTTGATTTAATTTTCCTCGAACCAGCGACCTTTCGATTGTGAATAGACACGTCACAGATGTTTAAAAAAAGCCTGATGCTATGTGATGGTTTTAGAATTCTATTCTCTATGCATTACCACGGGAAAAACGAATAGCGAGTTACCATTTGAGAAAAGTTAAAAGTATTTGAAAATTTAAACCAATATCAAAAAATCTGATGTGTTACACTCACATGACTTTCTCTACTCTTGTACAAACTATTTTTACAAACGCTTATTCTCCATATGCTTCATGTTAATCGAGATATCGAGATGTCAATGTTATTGGTAATTTTCATGTCGATGCAAGGGGAATATGGTAGGTTTTAAGCGATAGTCAAATATTTTAACGCTGGTTGCTATGTGACGCATCCCATTCTCTTTGCATGTCCAGGACATAAAACAAGAATAAGGAATTTGAGAAAAAGTATAAGTATTGGAAAATTTAAGGTAATAACAAGCAATATCTCGAAAACGGTTTACTCAACAACAAGAATGTATATGATATAAATTATGTATTTTAACGCGAACTCCATTTTTTGTGTAGTAAAATTTTGTCTATCTCTTATTCTTTACCAGTTTTGCAAAAGTCGTTCAGAATGAAGAATACTTTTGGAGTCATTCCCAGAAAATTCGAGATATACATTTCATTTCTCATTACACTATCTTAAACATATAATATTTTATTCAATATCGTTAGAGTCATTTTTTGAGAAAATTAAAATTTTCGAAAAATGTTCCATGTAAAAGGGTAGTCTGGTGTGAGGCATTTTCTTTAAAACCTTCGTGTCGCATCTCTGGAAGATACTGAACCTAAATACCAAGTTTGGTGTTTATCCGACTCTTCGTTTCCGAGTTATGCTTCACAGCCACACAGACACACACAGCCATGCTTTTTTGGATTCAGACGGTCTCAAAACATGTATTTCCGGTGAAATCTCGGTATCGAATTTTTGGGTGGAATACAACACTTCCTCTACTTACTATACGTAGTAGAGAAAGTAAAAACTCATTCGCGAATACTTAATTTCGCAAAAATATTACTTGAAATGAATTTTTGTGTGTGTATTAAGTTTATATTTAACATGCTGGAATATTCAAAAAATATCTCTCGAATCGATGAGGTATTTAAAATCGTTCTCGTCCTATGTTTACTAAGAGAATAAGCCAATCTTTTTAAATGGAATAAATTAAGAGTAACGAGGATTGTGTCTTGTTTAGGATAGGCTCCATATTTCATTATTTATTTATAATTAAACAAATGCTATTAGTCGTAATAGTTATACATGCGTAATAATCAACGTAACATCCGAACACATACGACAGCAAGCAAATGCGCAAGTCAATTCATATACAATTAATTAATAAAAAATATTTAATTGTTTTCATCGATCAGCGAGAGCCTTATTTATTTTTAATAACGTATGTAATATTTAAACATAACGTTAACCGTATTTATTTATTTTTTAATAACATATGTAATATTCACCTATAATGTTAACCGAATCATTTATTTTTTTTAATAACATTTATAATATTTAACTATAATGTTAACCGTATTTATTTTATTTTTTAATAACATATGTAATATTCACCGTTCTGAATACTTTTATTCTCCATATCACTCTCGCCAAATCATATTTCTTTGTTTAACATTCCGTAAAATAATCAGTTTAATTTTTGATATCATGCATGCATTTCTTGTATGTGAGTATTTAAATAATGACAAAGATACAATCGAATGTTTAAGTACAGAACCTATACAGTATACGTTTAATTATAATTTCAGCGTAGAAAATAGTGCTTCTCACCGTTTAATTTTCCTAACGCTTGAGTCATATTCAATATTTTATTGAAAGAAATAAGAGCTATGAAACTTAATCATTAATAATCTTCATGTAGAATTTATATTAATTATCAGGGAAAAAAATTTTGTGGTAAGCTTAAAACATGACTAGACTTGGTTTTCCACGGTTTGTGATGGAATTTCTGCACAGAGGAATCCATTAAGAAAATCTATTGTATCGCTAATAGTTATTTACCCAGAGGGTCTGGGTTTTTCAGATCACTTAGGATGTTTAATGAAGGGAAAACGTCTGCCATTGTCCGCTAATGACTCTATACAGGACCCAGTATGCATTCTTCAAACCCTCTTAAGATGTTTAATGACGTGGAAGCGTCTGCCATTGTCCGCTAATGAGTGTCTACATGGACATTTCTTCCGAGAACACCGTATGCGTTCTTCAGGGGTTTACAGCATATTTCTTTCAAGCAGGGTACGCAAGTGAATAATTCGTTGAATTTCTCAAAGTTCGCTACGTCTTTAGAAGGAACATTTAAAAACGAATATCAAATTTATATTTGAGGTCTTCGCGCATGTTTCGAATTTCTTGTAAGGAGAGGGAGAGAGAGAGAGAGTGAAGGTTCTGTAAGGAGAGAGGGAGAGTTTACGTGTCGGAGACGAAGTCTGTTTTTGAAATTCCCTGCTCTGTATTTTTCCTCGAATGTCTCTACCTATATACATTTCTATTGAAAAATGGGTGAGATAGCTCTAGGTGCGCAAGTCAATTACATTAATTAATAAAAAATATTTAATTGTATTCATCGATCAGCGAGAGCCTTATTTATTTTTTAATAACGTACGTAATATTTAACTATAATGTTAACCGTATTTATTTATTTTTTTAATAACATATGTAATATTCACCTATAATGTTAACCGAATCATTTATTTTTTTAATAGCATTTATAATATTTAACTATAATGTTAACCGTATTTATTTTATTTTTAATAACATTTATAATATTTAACTATAATGTTAACTTATTTATTATTTTTTATAACATATGTAATAGTCGCCTATAATGTTAACCGAATCATTTATTTTTAATAACATTTATAATATTTAACTATAATGTTAACCATATTTATTTTTTCATAATCAATTCCTCCGGAATTATAACGAGACAACATGAACGCACCTCGCATGTTAAACGAGTATTATTTAACTAAAATGTTAATTCGCCTTTATTTTTTTTCCAGAATCATATTTCGCTGAATTATATAGAGTTAAGATGACCGCCTTGCGTGCACCTCGAGCTTCAATATGGCGAATTCACAACTTTCGAATATGACCACCAGGCGCACTGTGAGGAAACCCTCGCTGGTTCAGAGAGAAAAAACCAGTTTCCCTCATATTACCACCCGGCGCGCTGGTGTAGTTTGCGAACTGAACCGCGAGTGGAGGGGGTGCCGTAGTCGACTTGCCACTACACTGGCCGAGAGTCGTTCACACCAGTCTGGCGCTCCATGGAGGAAGGGTTGCGCGCGGGTTTTCAGCGAAATTACAGCACGTTAACGTCTCGTTACGGCAACTCTGTCCTTTCAGCTATGGATTCATCTAAGTGTTGTAATATTCCTATAAATCCAAAATATATTTTCCCTCAAAGGTAGAATTAAACAAATGCTATTAGTCGTAATAATTATACACATGCTACCACACATATACGATGACAACCGGGGGCGCGCGAGTCAATTACATTAATCAATCAAAAATACTTAATTGTTTTCATCGACCGACTAGCCGCGTTTCATTAGAAGTGTAATTTGTGGACATTAGTAGATGTAAAAATGGGGGTTTAGAAGCAGGTGCGCAAGTCAATTCATATACAATTAATCAATCAAAAATACTTAATTGTTTTCATCGATCGAGGAGCATCGTTTCATTAGATATGCAATGTGAGGACATTAGTAGTAATAAGATGCCGATTCTTTTTTTTCAATAATGTTTTATGCATGGACGAACATTATCTAATTGATTGACACAATTATGTACTCAAACGATTTGCCGATGTGCGGCAGGCATCGAGAATCGCATTTGCCCATCGCCAGGGTGGATTTCCAGGCCAGCGTCACGCACCGAGAACCCAATTACATATACCCCATCACCCGAGCGGCACACCCCGAGAACCCCATTCCCCTACCCCAACCAATCACCCGGGCGGGATTTAGACCTAGGGAAGGTACGTGACCGGCGTATAGGAACAAAACACACCCCCCCTAATATCCGCAGGGGAATCAATGACACGGCAGAGATTTAGACAAGGCACAATGAGGGGGGCGGGAATGTATCCACCGTATAGGAACAATACACACACTCCCACCTATCCACAGGGAACCAACCAGAACACAAAGGGGAGGGAGAGTACGCACCCAGCGTATGGGGGAGGGAGGGGGGCGGGGCCACCGGCACGCGACCAGACCACATGGGGGAGGGGGTAGGGCCTGTCGGCACAGAACCAGTCGGCATTAGGTGAGGCCACAAAGGGAGGGGGCGGGGCTAGCGGCACGCGACCAGGGCGGCATGTGAGGCCTCAAAGGTAGGGGGCGGAGCTTGTCGGCTTAGAACAAAGAAGCTTATCAGATGTCGGCATCTGTTTGAGGCTCCGTTCTCTCATTATATGACTACTAACAAACATTACTATACAGGGTGTATCTTTATTGGTGTCATATATTTGGGGGACGTGTTCCTGACATCAAAACAGTAAAACAAGTTTATATGTACATGGGTCTGAAAATCAACTGTTTCGTTGTTATAGGTCAAAGAAGATGTATTCCATGAGTGAACAGACGGATATGCACTAAACGTATGGCCGTGCAAACGGCAATGCAGCACGAGCACGTGAACGTTATGCAGAAAGGTACCCTTAAAGGCAGTTACCGTGTGCAAGAACATTCGAACGAATTCACCAATGCTTGAGAGAGAATTGCGCATTTGAGAGGAGTACTAGGTATGCTGGGAGACCAAGAGTGGTACGAGGCATTGAGCTTAAAGAACGAGTTCTTCGTGAGTGGATGCAGACCCATCACAAAGCAAAAGACGTATGGCTGTAAGGGAAAGAGTTAGTCATATGACTATCTGGAGAATTCTGTATGAAAATCTTCTGTACCCGTATCACCTTCAACGTGTGCAGGGATTAAATGAGGCGGACTTTGAGCCAAGAAGTTTCTGTCAACGCATGTAACAGTAGTGCGCTGTGTTCATTAATTTCCTAGCCTGTATCTTATTCACGGATAAGGTTGGTTTTACTCGCGACGGCATCTTCAATTTTCATAACACTCATAAATGGGCAGTTGAAAAACCTAATGCACACGACAGGACAATCATCAACAGAGGTTCTCTCCAAACGTTTGAGGTTGAATCATTCATGATCACCTTATTGGTCCCTATTTCTTTCCTCCTCGTCTGAATAGACAAACCTATCTCCAGTTTCTCAGAAATGAGTTACATCACTTAACTGATAATGTGCCTCTGGACATCATCCAACGAATGTGGTTTTTACACGATGGTGCCCCAGCTCATTTCAGTATGATAGTTCGTAAGTTTTTGAATGATCAATTTACGCAAAGATGGATTGGTCGAGGGGGACCCATCGCATGGCCTGCTCGATCGCCTGATTTGAATCCAATGGATTTCTTCGTCTGGGGACATTTGAAGTCCTTGGTTTATGTGACTCCTGTACCTGATGTTGACATTTTGAGAGGACGTATCCAAACTGGATTTGATCAAATACGAAAAACACCAGGAATTTTCAACAGAGTACACCAGAGAATGGAACGCAGGCTTATTGCATGCATCGAAGCAAGAGGAAGCCACTTCGAGCAAGTTTTGTAACTTTCTATTTTGTGTTGTAACTCTGAAATAAATGATTTTCAGACCCATGTTCATATGAACCGTTTTTTACTGTTTTGATGTCAGGAACACGTCCCCCAAATGTATGACACCAATAAAGATACACTCTGCTTAAACTTGCAATTCTGTTGTTGTTACAATAATACTAATAATTATTCTACCAGGATAATAAATGAGTTTTAAAAAATATGAACGCATACAAGAAATATTATAGATCCATTTAAAGAAAAGAATCTCAGATAAAATATCAGTTTTCGAATTTAAGCTTTGAAAATAATTTTTTAACATCATTTTTGTTTTAAACAGAAAAAAAATCTTGTTTTCTTTATGCATGGAACATTTCTAACCTCAGCTTTAACGATGCTTTTAAAATTATTTTAATTGCATTTGCAGTTATTTGATATTAGGATAATCATGTTATGCTTATAATTAAACTGTAAACGTTTATGAATATTTTTTAAAGAAAATTACACTTGCAAGATTTGATGAATACAAAAAAAAATGTAAAATGAACTTGTAGCATATATATATATATTGTCACGCCTTAGATTTTAAGGGGGTTGAGGACGTGCATTTGGAAGCGTAGCAGGATTAAGGGTTGGTGAGCAACTCCGAATAGCAAGACACAATTAACAAAAAGGATAACAGATTTAATATAATAAACGAGTAGACACACAGACAGTGAGCAAGAAAACCATTTTTAGGATTAAGTATTTAAGACAGATCAGTTTCTAGTTACCTAGTGCCATGAGCAGATGTTCCGCTGGTCGCTATACCCAAAGGTAAATGTTGATCTGGGCAGTGCCTCCGGCTGCACGTGGGTTGTTCCTATCAAGACTGCCATGCCCATAGACTTATGAAAGGGGTTTTATATCATAGATAGACGCCTCCACACAGGACATTCCATATATGGAGGGATAACCTCTACTCTATGAGTTGGCATCACCCACATAATATCACAAGGATATGACTGGCACTGAATGTCCAGCTCATGCATCCTGTGTTGCACCATGTGAAGTAAGAATGCAAGAAATAAGCTTTACATGAACCAAATTCTTAAGAAAAGTAATTTTTAGGAAAATAATTTAACTTAACTTGACCCATACGTTACATCTGCCCCGGCATCAAAATAACACACTGCAACTGTGTGTTGATAAGAAAGAATTAAAAGAATGGTACAAGGTCACATAAATACACAAAAATTATTACACGAGTATAAAGAATTACAAATTACAATAATAACAGTAGTAAGTCAAAGAAAAGGTCAAAAAAATGAGGAAAATAGTTGAATAGAGTGCTTGAGTACATGGAAATATCTTGGTCATCCTTGGGCATTGAACCATGGGCCGTAAGTTGCAGGAATTACACCTGTAATTCTTGAAGTAACGAAGTGAATGATATACCCTGTATATCGGCTAAGCTGACAAAACTGCAAAAACCAGCATTTCGTTATCACTTCCTGCAGAGGAGGATGTGGCCAGAAATATGAGCTGTAGTAACAGCTTACTCTGGAGACAAATAACAACTAAGGTAACCTCCAAGTGTTGTCCATGGTTTTAAAGGACGTCTGGTATCCATTGTATGAAGGATTAAATATGCAGCAGTGGTCTGCGCAGGCTGGCTGACGAATACACCAAGTATTAGTCCATAGTGAATACTTCAGAAGTGCGACGTACTGTTGGCAGCAAAGATATTCACACGCGCAATAAGTCCATATCATATGCAGGTATGTGTCAGAATACTGTGGCTCTTGTATGTTTGTAAGCCGTCGAAGCACTTAATGGTGATAGATTCAGAACACTCATAATAAAAGTCATTATGACACAAAAGGGAGACACTCAGAGACCTTATGACTCATAAAGAATAGATTACAAAATATTTGATAAAATGAAGAAAAAAAAATTAATGTGACCATACCAAAAAGAAAAAATTATGAGAAATTTACGAAAAAAGCTTGCTTGTAAACAAAAACAAAATTGCAATTAGAACTTTTACATAAGAAAGGCATAAAATATAAAGAAGTTGTACAAAAGAAATACATTACATAACATTATAAACATAGATACATTAAAGAAATATTACATTGTTGTATACATGACAATATCTGTACACATACAGTACCATTAACATTATTTGTGCTTGAATAAATTTACCATCCATATCATATTATAAATAAAAAAAATTTACATAAGCACATCTGTTCACAAGTCAAAATTTTTACATAAGCAGAATTCACAAAATTTACAACAGTCATGACATCGGTTTGATTCTCATCAGCTTAACTCTCTTAAAATTCAGTTATTATAAAAACAATGACAATGTTTACAATGAAATAACAGATGTGTACAATAATAAGGTGTTATCAGTTAACTCAATGCTACACCCATTATTGAATTTTTCTGAATTTATGAGTTTTTCATTAGTGTTAGTGAAAATAAGATTTAGGTTAAAAATACCGAAGGTAATAACAACAATTGCAAATGAAAAACAAAATTTAGAAGGTACTGTGTTTCCACAAATTACAATTTTACACACAAAATATACGTGTTCAGAAAATTTGCTTTACTTAATTTTTTTTTCCTGCTCCTCTTTATTACCTGCATTCCTGACAATCTTCATATACTTGTTAACATTTAACAATAAAGTCAACATCCCTGTGAGGCAGGTTTCAACACAAATTGCTATCAGAAGCTTGCTTATTTTACCAAATAGAATATTTAATAAATACTAAACTTTTCGTAAAAGAAATTACACATATGCTTGTGATTATAAAATTTATAAAGTATAAATGTCACTTCCTATCTTCAAGTTAATCACAACATATAGTAGGAATCGGTCTCACAAAAAAATACAAGCTTTCTGAGTAAAAAGTTAAAGAAATTGTTTCAGAAGAAAACAAAAATTATTTCACAGAATTAAAGTAGAAAAAGTATGTTTTGGAATTTAAATTGACATCCACTAGTGATACTATGTCTACCAAAATTCGGCATTGAATTTAAGCTGTTAAGGTTGTTGATATGAACCACTGTGATACATTATTAGTTATTATTATACATTGTTACCAACTGTTTGTAAATGAACATGCATTCTACATTGAGCACTAACTATTAACTTATTCTTGTTTATTGAACGTTATTCATGAATATCATATTACTAACTCCCCCTGGATAAAGTATATCCAGGTTCTCCAAGAGGGTGTAACTTACAGGTGCACAAAATATTTTAATCTTAACCTGAATGTGAAAGAATGCATTCTTTTCTTTGTGTACCACTTAAATGTGAAAAACAATGACAAAATATTTCATTGTTTATTCTAAATGTGCGCACTCACACTGCGCCGGATGAAAATTATCTCTTCATCTTACTTGTAAGTTATCTCTAAGGGGCCATCAGGCATAGCCTAAGAGAAAAAACATACATACCATGAAAATCAATGACGTCATAGCACATCCACAGGACCATCAGGCTAACCCGTGAAGCTATGTGTCTCAGAACAATAACAACAACAAAACCGTAGGAGTGTCCCATAATTATTACTAATGTGAGTAATAAATCTAGAGAATAAATCTAAGTAAATTAATCTAGGGAAGCGCTTCCATATTCTACACTAAAGTACAGACTATCTAATATTACCAAAATAATTATTATTCTAAGGGACAGGAGTTAGGGAACCAATGTTCCAACGATGAGAAAGTGCGTCTTCCACACCTGCAATAACAAACTTTCTTGAGATGTAAATGTGCTCAAACAAAAAAAATAATAAATTGCTGAATCAGAGTGGAGAGAAGCTGTTGCCGTTCAAATCTATAGACAGCATAAGGGTGAATCGCAACAATACTCCTCGAGCAGTGCTGGTAAAATATTGTGTTCGACTCCTGAACATTGCAATATGCAGTAGCATAAAAAAGTCGTAGCTCAAACTATACAATCTGTGAACAGAACTAAAAGTAAATGAGAGTATATCTCGCAATAGAATAAAATGGTAAAACACAAAAAAATTATGTATATAAGGGTGTAAATCAACAGAATACCGATAAGCACTATGCTTAGGTCATCATTGGAAATCTACAATATGTATTTATTTTAAAACTCAAATCTTTAATTGCAAGCGTTAAATAATTGGCAATTGCAGTAGCAGAGAACAACATGTGGGCTAGTATATAGTATTCAAAAAGAATTTGAAAAAAGAAAGTGGTGAAAGTTAATAGTGATAAACTCGAGCATACATCATTATTTAACTATAAGCATTTCCGGTATTCGAGGAAAACTAACATGAACATATTGCTCAAAATAAGCATGAGTTTATATCTTAATGGGGCTCCGTTATATGTCTGAAGGAACAGTGCTTGGAAAAATCACGATATAAAATATTGCTTTAAATATTTCAAACCATATTACAAATTATGTCTCTTTCTAGGTTTTCTGGAAAAGAGGGAGAGGGTGAGAAAGAGAGAGTAGAGGGGTGGGGCAGTAATATAAATCATTGCAGACGATGCATAAGAGGATGAGGGCTATCACAGTTTCAAATTCACGATGAACAACTTAACACGTAAGAAATAACCATTCTTGCTTTAGCATATATAACGCAGAGCAAATTAAATGCTTTTTACTGCCTGCATACTCATAATGGTTAGAACCTACAGTATGTCATGTTCCCAAAGCTTTACGTTAACTCATTAAAACATGGCATGATTCCAGAAAAGTAGGGGGTATAAAAAGTAGAAAGCAAAATGAATAGAAAAAACATCATTGGTAAATGCAATAAAACACTTAATCATTTCATTACAATAATGGGGAAGTAAGTGTTACATACTGGATCTCTTCTTATTGCATGTAAAAAAAAAATCAACTGAGAAAGCTTAGAAATTGATAAATGTGTAATCTAAGTATTTACAATAAAACAAACATATAATTATATTCCTATCGAACGAAAATCATCGGGGTAATGCATCGACATACAATTCAGATAAGAATAGGAAATATAAACATTTATTATTTCATTAATACATAGCGGATACATATAATCTTTTGTGTATGTTTTTGTAAACTATAGTGACATCTAGTACGTGCCACCACGTTCCTTGAATCATTAATTCTTACATGAACTGACAGGTTATAGTCTTAAGATTTTTACAAAGAGTATGTTAGATGTTTAAAAATACTATACAATCACGAGACTAATACTGTACTTTAAGATAATTCTATTATGTGATCATTACTCACTCGTGACCCTACACAATCGTTAAAAAAATGTTGGATAGTAAAGTCAAAACAGTGAAGGTGCGTTTAATTTGAAATATAAAAGCAAATTATATAAGCGACAACAGAAAAGCATATAAATGTTCCTATACCCATGTACAATCAAATGTATTAACCCATCATTGGCATGTAAATCTATGTAACGCTATATAAGTGTATGAATTAAACGCACAAGGTGAAATTATGAAAACATTTTAAGAAGTCAGAGCATACTATTAAAAATTTAAACGTATTGATGCCACGCGAGTGTAACGAAACTTTCGCGGGAAGTAATCCAGTTAGATAATATGTGTGTGAATAAGAGGAAAAAAAATATTAGGCGACCGAGAGGTTGCATTCATTACCTAACCCTATTGTAGTTTTGTACAGGTAATAAAAATTAAAGAGTTATATTTTGATAGCATGAACCATAAATGAGCAAGTTATTTCTATTAGAACGAGTACAAGAACTATAAGAATGGATTATAATGATGAACAAAGAATTCAAATTTAAAGGAGATACCATTCGCATTAATATCATGCTAATAATTGGCAGTGTAATTTCACATACAAGTAATACTGATAGTTTATAAATTACCGTTATAAGTATAATTATAATAATATTCCGCCATTTAAATATAATTTAAGATCAAAATTCTGGAGTATAAATATATATAGACAATTACTATTATTATAGAACATACAATTAATACAACTTGTATCTCATTGGTTCATTCTCTATTATAGTGCTTTATTCAAATACAACTGTGAATTTTGAAATTAAACTTTTGTATCAAATGGTGACTTACATGCCCACTTAATATTCATATGGAGAGTGAAAAGTAAATAGGTATGAACCGTAGGAACGCACTAGGGTTTTCACAAATACGTCATACAGTCTGGTTTCAGCGAAACTAAGATTATATAGTCATATTTAGTACAACAGATATATTTAGTACACCCAGGACTCTATGCTGTATTATTTGACATAATCAGGCTACAACTAACACCATCAGATTGAGATATAAATTAAAAAGTAATATAACAATATAAGAGGTAGCATTTTCCTAAAAACTATGAAGTAAAACTAATACCCGGAAAAATGTATGCAAAAGAAAAGCGTGTAGCTTTTCATTCATAAACACAAAATTCATGCATTACATGATAGCTAAGAAAACAGTTAATGAGCATTGGATTTTTTCTCTTGATCATTATTGGTACTGATTTTGCTGCACTTAGCTATACTACAATTAAAGGAGAAGGGACAAAAGTGACGAAGAAAAAAAAAAGTCTAGGGAAGTTGTACACTTATTTGAATCTTTCTGGAGTTATAAATAAGACTATGCGAATGTGTTACGAAATGATAAGGAAGCAAATATAAAACGGGACGTCTTTGCGGTGCTACATCCTGAAAAATACTATCAACAAGAACTGAGGGAGTATTATCAGCTCCGCACGTACTATCTCATCGCTAAAGTTATCCCATATACTAGAATACACGTAACATATAATGGAAATAATGATTTTCAAAGGCTCAATATTAAACGCCACAGGGGACATTATTCAGAATATAATAACCAATTAAGTCAGGGAAAATTCACATTGGTGTGTTGGCTTCCTATCTACTGTGTACAAACATTTAAATTAAAGAACTAAGAAGATGTCGTTCTGCAATATTATTTAATGTGCACCTTGCTTTAAGACATCTCTTATAGTTTCTTTTAAGTGCTCAATTTTACGCGTTAAATCGCTAACCGTCATGCGCAATTCGGCATTTCAATTTCTAAGCTTTTTTTCTTCCAAAATAATATGCTCCAATTTGTCTTCTCTTTCTGCGATAACGAGAAACAGCAATCTTGTTTAGCATTTTCTGCGTATCTGTTTCTCTCTGTCGTGCGTATGGTTTCCTCTAAAATGTGTTAACAAATAATGTAGCTAAGGGCTCTGGCAATGTAACTTTTGACTTGGTGAGCAGTTGCTCCGTTACAAGGGGGGGGGGGATCGGCGGCCGTGGATGCCATAGTCAAAGAGTTAAGACTTTTGGGGAGCCAGGACCTGAGGGTGAGGGTGGTGGTGGGGTCTATTGCCCATCTTAACAGAATTAACACCCGAATAATGTGAAGCCATACTTCATAAAAAAGTGGCGCTCCAACATAGCCATGGGTACAACTATTATAACGACTTTGATAGAGAAGTACGGATTCGAACCATACTTTCAAAAAAAGACTTATGAAAAGCCGGGCCTCCACCATAAATGTCACTCACTTTTACCAATAAAATGTGAAATTAGCAATACTATGAACTAGTGTAGGGATGAAGTATTGTAGAAAAGGTACGAGACCGTACCGTATTTCTAGCAAGAGTAATTAAAATGCAGAAATCGGCGCCTCCACCACTAATGTCACGCCTTAGATTTGAAGGGGGTTGAGGACGTGCATTTGGAAGCGTAGCAGGATTAAGGGTTGGTGAGCAACTCCGAATAGCAAGACACAATTAACAAAAAGGATAACAGATTTAATATAATAAACGAGTAGACACACAGACAGTGAGCAAGAAAACCATTTTTAGGATTAAGTATTTAAGACAGATCAGTTTCTAGTTACCTAGTGCCATGAGCAGATGTTCCGCTGGTCGCTATACCCAAAGGTAAATGTTGATCTGGGCAGTGCCTCCGGCTGCACGTGGGTTGTTCCTATCAAGACTGCCATGCCCATAGACTTATGAAAAGGGTTTTATATCATAGATAGACACCTCCACACAGGACATTCCATATATGGAGAGATAACCTCTACTCTACGAGTTGGCATCACCCACATAATATCACAAGGATATGACTGGCACTGAATGTCCAGCTCATGCATCCTGTGTTGCACCATGTGAAGTAAGAATGCAAGAAATAAGCTTTACATGAACCAAATTCTTAAGAAAAGTAATTTTTAGGAAAATAATTTAACTTAACTTGACCCATACGTTACAATATATATTTATTTTAAAATATGATATACTGATAATATATATTGTAGCCTTTTTATGTATGATGCATGTATAACAATATGTTTCTATTCTCAGATCGAACAAAATACAATTTGCGAGAACAAAGAAACGTTACTCTACAAAACTTGTTACAATATCGCTAACAATAAATGTTATCATTTCAGACAATAAGAGTGACTTCGATTCCAGCATTGCACAAACTGGAAGGAACCAAGGCACGTCTAGGAAGAGTTGAATTTAGGTGTATTATACAAAAAAGGATTGCATGCTGGAAAAATTACAAATTTAGAAAAGCAAAAAATAGTATTCTCAGTTTAGGTATCATCATGTGCTTTTTAATCAAACTGCAAACGTTTATGAATAATTTTTAAAGAGAAAAATATTCGTAAAAAACACTGTCTGCCTAGAACATTATGGAAAATATTGCCATGAATGTGTGAATAAGAAAAATATTTTCCTTTTCAGATTTATAAAATATAGGTTTTTGGCATTACAGCTGGAAAAATGTAATTCTTTACACCTTTTACTTTTAAAATATAAAAACGTTCTTATTGTACGCGTGACTGTGATAAATGGCACTTTTGTGTAATATCAGTTTAGAATGTTCTTTTAAAATCATATTCTAGTTACGAAAAGTATGTACTCAGTTTAAGAAAAATCAGATGTTTTTAATCAAACTACAAAAGTGTTTTAAGAAAATAATCATAGATAAGAAACAGTCTATGCCAAGAACATTATCGATAATATTATCATGAATGTGCGAATACCAAAATATTTGTTCTTCCTTTTGGTGTTTTTTTTTTTAAAAATCACTGTTTTTAATTTCAAATGAAACACTTATTTATTTACACCTTTATGTATCATTTTCACACACTGCAGTAAAACAACAGAATGTCCCCAGAAAGTTAAACACCACAGAAACCATGAGCAAAAAAGGTAAGATTTAAATTCAGTTATTGTTTGGAAAATACTAAATAGAAAAAAGTTATTATTGTTTGTATTTATGTGTTAAAAATGAACTTTTCTAATTTCAGCTTAGAGCACTGCTTTAAAAAAAACGTTGTCTAATTATATTCCAACAAATTATTCATTTGATAATTACTAAACCTGAACTTGCAGCATATTAAAAAAATCATTTTTGCAAATACATTTCAGCTTAAAATAAAAACACATATTAAACGTTACTGGTGTATAAAAATAATGTTTTCTAATCACAGTGCTAATAGATTTCAGCTTAAAAATAAAAGACACTTATCAAATATGTAAATAGATTTGAAAAAAGTTCTTATTGTTTGTATATATGTGTTAAAATGGATTTTTCTAATTTCAACTTAGAATGGAATTAATTATACTTTCACACAAGCCGTGTGTTGGACAGGGTTGGAAAGCTAGAATCAGATGACTGTAAAATTCAATGCCATAGCCGGGATTTGAACCACGGATCTCCCGGTCTCCGTCCGGTTGCTCTAACCACTGAGCTACCATGGCAACATGCCACGCTATGGCATTGAATTTTTCGGTCATCTGATTCTAGCTTTCCAACCCTGTCCAACACACGGCTTGTGTGAAAGAACAATTAATTCCATTAATTGACCTAATAGTGGTTGAAACTAAAAGCCCGGGACTTAAGTACTTACAAAGAATGTAAGTCGCCATTGGGGTATGACATCTCAATACAATTTGAGATCTCCTTGTGGTTTACCGGGAAAAATTACATTCCAACAAAGTATTTATTTGATAATTACTAAAAGCAAACTTGTAGCTTATTAAAAAAAGTTTTACAAACAGATTTCAGCTTAAAATAAAAACACATATCAAATATTACTTGTGTTTAAATATAGCTTTTCTAATTACAGTGCAAATAGATTTCAACCTAAAAATAAGAAAAGGCACATTGTATTTCAAATAAGTGAATAGATTTTTCAGTTTAAAGGATACCACACATTTCCAATTAAAACATAGAAACAAGTTCTTGACTATATGCATGTGGTGAAATGTGACTTATTATTAATATGTATTAGTAATACCACTTTTTATTACCATTTCAGAGGAGTACAAGCACGTGATCCCAAATAAAACCGGAACTGAAACAACCCTGAATAAAGTAGACGATGCAGCGGGTTAGAGGACGGGAACCGACTCCAAACAGGACAATGTATCTGCAGCAAAGAAATCTAGAATAGATTCGGTGAGTGAACATAGGAAAAAGGATCTTGCATGTAACAAGATAGAATCAGCATTTTAAAATCCGATCTATACAAGTCAGATAGAAAAAAACGTTTGAGATGATAGATCTGGAATCATTATTAGATGAATGTGAACTCTTGGCTAGCAATGGAATTCGGAATTATCTCGCTCGACACGCGCCAGGAATAAAATTATGTATTACGTTAGTATGCCGATATATCATCCAGACTCTCGTAAATGAAAAGATCGAGACATTTAATGCCAATAGAAAAATGGAAGCTGTCTTACAGGGTACAAACATTAGCGAATGATATGAGGATAAACTTAAACATCTCATATCATAGAACATTGAAACTTTCGAATCGAAAAGCAGTTCGAAATCTTTAACTTAAACACCCTATATGATTGAACACTGAAACATTCGAATCAAAAAGCAGTTCGAAATCTTTATGGCAAATATGCTCACTAATTCTAAATGCTTGTCACTACGATCCGTTAAATGCAGGTTGTCACATAAAAGTGCCTGTGTTCATAACACACAAGACAGCAGTGGCCAATATTAAGAACGGACATAGTAAATGTTTTGGATATTGCCTACTTGCATCTAAATGCCCAGAAAGCGTAGCAGTAATAGGGTGAGTTCTTACTCTAAGTACATGTTTAAAGAATTTTATTTCACACAAATAAAATTTCCAGTATCCTTAGATGGCATTCAAAAGTTTGAAAAGCAAAATAATAATACATCGATCACGATACATGGTACAGATGAATGTTCAATTATTCTACTATACGAAACCTCTGAACGTAAAGAGCATAATGTCAATCTTTTAAGAAACACTAATGAAGGTACATAACACTATTGTTTAATAAACGATCTACCTCGGCTATTGGCGACACAACTAACTAAACGGAAATGTAAAATAAGTATATGCGGAGGCTTCTTGAAACACTTTTCAAATGAAAACAGCTTAACAAAACAAAATGAGATGCATGAAATCACAGCTTGTTGGTGTGCCTGAAATAGAAAAAAATGACACAGGTGAATTCACTCCATTTTCCAAGTGTTCTCCCACTCCATTTGTAATATATGCAGACATTGAATCGATATTTTAAAAAGTGCATTCATGTCAGCCTTCTGTAGACAACAGTTGGACAAGCTCGGTAGAGACTCGAAGCACTGTCAATGTCTGTAAATCTCGTATGTCAGTATGACGTTTTCTTGTCAAAATTCACAATATTTAGAGGTCCTAATCCGATTCAAGATTTTTTCAGTGAATTAAATTTAATTGCAGATGTTGTAATCGTTATTTACTAAAAAAAGAAAGGGTTAAATATGACTGATGATAATGAGATGAAATTCAGAAATATTGATTAATGTCATCTATGTGAACATAAATTTGAGTCTGGCCGTTTAAAAGTCAAAGATTACTGTCACATCACTGGAAAGTTCATAGGTCCAGCACACAATTCGTGTAATCTGAACAGGAAATTACCAAATTTCTTAACAATGCTTTTCCAGTGTTTATCAAATTACAGTTCACATTTTCTCGTGAAGAATTTCGTTTACGATGGAGAACCTATATCTTGCATTTCATAAAGATCATAAAATTATCTATTATTCAATAAGAGATACATCCAATGGAAAAAACTGTATATTTCAGCTTTCTTGACAGCTATAGATTCCTGGATGATAAATAGAGCACTTTAGCTGATACGTTAAACCCCGAGGACTTTAAAAGTACAAAAGAGCATAGAAAAATCCCGTACATCAGCAGCTAATGAGGCGCAAAGGTGTAGTTCCATACACAAACTGAATTGCGTAGAGAAATTGAAAGATATGTCATTACCGGATATGTCACAATTTGGTGACAAAACAACAGAAGACCACTTACATGTACAGATAGTATGGAGATAATTACATTTCAGAAATTTGGGCGAATATAGTGATATATACCATAAGGCTGACACATTGCTATTGACAGACTTTTTTAAATATTCAGAGAATTATGCTTAGATTTATATAAACTGGATCCATGTCAGTATTTCACGATACCAGGGCTGGCATATGATGCAATGCTTAAGACAACTCTCAATTATCGCTAATCCTGACAAAGATAATTTGGATTGTTTCGAATTAGGGAACAGGGGAGGGCTTTGCACGGTGTCCAGGCGATACCCCAAAGCGAATAACAAGTACATGCATCAATACAATGAATACTTAGCACTTTTCGACTGTACGAATTTATTCGGTAATGCGATGTCTAGGAATTCTATACCTTACGGTGAACCCAGGTGGCTAAATAGAGACGAAATTAATGCAACGGATTTCTTAACCGTACTGTCAGATTCGAAAAAGCGTTATGTGCTCGAAGTCGATCTCGAATATCCTAAAGCAATCCACGAATGTTATAATGACCTTCTTTGTATCCAAAGGGCGAAATACCTCCGAAAGGTAAATACAGGAAGCTGCTTGCAACACTATAAGATAAGTTAACTATGTTTGGCATAATCGTAATCTACAGCAATGTGTAGAATTAGGAATGAGGTTGAAATACATACACAGAGCAGTTGCGTACAAACAATCCTTCTAGTTGAAAACATACATTGACTTCAACGCTGCAAATTGCGCTTAAGGAAAATGAAAATTTCATCAGAATCCATGAAAAAAATTAATAATTGCGTTCCTTGTAAATTCATCGCAAATGTGCGCAAGTATAACGATTTTCGTCTTCTTACCTGTTGGAAGCAAGCCCGAAAGCCAATTGCACTTCAGACTTATTTGCGTTACATAATATTTCACGAGAACGTTGTGCGGATCGACTTTCAGGAGAAGAAATTTACATGTGTAAGCCCGTATACCGCGTGAGTGCTCTCATCCTGCGGATTGGTAACTAGGCAACCATGCATTTTGCTGACAATTCGAAATGCAGGTGCTGACACCGCATTCACCAGTCTGCTGATTAGAACTCCGTGGTGCTCGCTGTTAACGTGCTCTAGTAGCGCAATGGTTAACATGCTGGAAAGTCGTGGTGAAGGATGGAAGTTCAAATCACGCCTGCGAATAAATGCGTTTTTATTCATTTCTGTTCATGTTTAGAGAACGTTCTAGAATGCACTAGAAATGAATTTACCTATAAATACGAAGTTGCAACCGTTCGTGTTCACTGTGGAATAATGTTCTCAAATAGAGAGTATCTGGGCATGCTCTTAGTATACGGGGAAGAATAGCAGAATGCAACGAGGGACGTCGTCCATACCAATAGAGGTTTCCGCAGAGAACACTTCTACTGTCACGACCTGGGGAACATAGCTTATAAGGAAAGCACAAAGAGGGTAGAGCCAACTCTGATGTCATTCGGATGACCCATTTATGAATATGTAATTTACTACTATCGTGGGCTACAGAACCCGAAGTGATCGGGCTTGCTACTAATTTCGTCTGTCTTGAAGAGACGTTTAGAACATAGGTGTTCACAAAGTGAAACACATAATATAAGTTTTCCCCTACGGAGCACACCTTGGAGGAGACGTAACGCAGCTGTTGAGCGTCGTGTCAAGCGCCGGACCAGAATAACGAGAACCCCGCAACACGGTTCTGACGGCCTGAATATAGATCATCCTTGCCTATGGGGGTCGCAGCAATCACGCTGTAAGTTTTACCATATATGGTATACCAACGCCCTAGAATTGAGTTGTAACAGCCTATAACAGCAAAGCATTCAATTTGTTCTAGAACATTCCTAGTGACGCATGACAGCTCAGGGTGCAGCTCGAGCTGTGCAAATCTGCACGTACACCAGAGGAAGCTGATGTCATGGTAAAATCCTTTAGGATTATTGTAGAAAGTGGTTACTCTTGCTGCTCGTAAGAGTGTTAGCTGCTGTTACAATCCAGAAGTCAAGAAATGCAAACATATATAATTTATATAAGAATGTATAAAAAGTATAAATTTACCAAAATAAATAAGGGTCCATAATATAAATATATGCGCCTTGACATAATCCTTTACAATCATCAACAGCTTACGTAACATATCCCCGTCGGCTAAAATTTCGCCGCCCACGGCGAAGAAAAGGTACAAAGGAAAAGTATGAATAATACAACTAATCGCTGAAGGCAACAAAGTATCCATATAAGTACATAGGAAGTATATAATGCAATCAGTAAGGGATAGCGTATAGAAAGAAGAAGACAGAAAGAGAAAAAGGGAGACACAGGACCGGAACTAGGAAAGAAAGTAGAAAAGGAGGAAGAGAGAGAAAAGAAAGGACAGATCACTGGAGAACACAGGCCAAAAGAGGGACATAGACGCCCACAAGTTCAGTCACACCGCGTGGACCCCTGCAGAGAGGAGAAAGCTGAAGTTCACAGTTTCTAAACGCACCCATCAAGCTCTAACTTTAAAACGCGTCCATGTATACTGCACCGTTGAGGGGAAGATAAACCCAGTACATGCAAACTAGTCTAGGAAGTTTCGGTAACTGGGAATCCCAGCAGAGAAAACAAAGGATGGATCTGTAAAATAAGCGAGGTAACCGTTGATCCCATCACCAATGCACTAAGCAGTCTCAAAAACAGATCCACGAAAACCAAGGGGCAGCTGGCCCCTGGAGCTCCACTACGTAGATCACTCGTAGCACAGATTCCAGTGGATTATCACAAGAATTTTTCACGTGCACTTCGTGGAAACAGGCATGGTGGGCGCCAATCGTATGCAGCGGGATACACCGCGGTCCAAGCATGTGGCAAGCGTAGTCCCGATCATGTAACTCAGGCAAAAAAGGAAAGAAATTACAAAAGTGGATACCAGTCCAGGGGAAAGGTGGGAAAGACAATTAAAAACTAGAAATGGGAAGACAAGCGAAAGAAAGAAAAGGGGGGGGGGAAATGAAATCCGGGAGAGTAGTAATACAAGCCAGAAAAGGATCAGTGTGGTACATGGGGACAAAAGCAATTGAAGGGTGGTATCCATAATATACATATATAAGTAATAATAATAAAAAATAAGAATAAAAACACCAGTGATGAAAAAATTAATACATCAGTGGGCGTAAGAATTACAATGCTGCTGCGGGATAGATAATAGGCATATGGTAACTAGTAAAAGGAGAGGTATCCGTGAAACGCGATGAACGGGGAGGAGAGCGACAGAAAGAAATCAAAGAGAAAATGTAAAGCAAACCCGCATTCCCCGAGCATCATACAGCTAAGACCGATGGCTTTCCTGAATATACAAAGGAAGGATATAATTGATATACCCGATTATATAGCCATATATGAAAGACAAGTAGGTCTAAAAACTTAATTACATATAATGTGACTAAATAAGGGTAGCTCACACCTGTGAGATAGAAACATTAATATAGGCCTGACCAGTCGGTCTTGGCAAGGTGCAAGCGTTTTCCTCAGGACGGGGCAGTTAATAAAGGTGCATGGGGGGCAGAGAGTACTAGGGGTGGTGGGTAAGGGAATGGCAGTATGAGGGAGAGCATCATCGTAACCATTGGCCCCCAGGGGCTCACCTTATGGAGTACGGGTTTGGCGTACCCGGGGTGCCCGACCCACTCATTACCATATTCATCCCTTCATCCCCGTCCGGTCGAGATGCGTTCGTTCTCGTGACCGGGGGACACAAGGTAGGCTCTTGTGCGTTCTGTACATTTCATTCCATGACACCCCTCGCCATCGTTTCTTTATTCTCTCTTCTATTTACGCACATTTCGCCCCACGCACATTCATTCACACCTCTATTTTCCTTCTTCCCCGGTCTACCTTGCGTGCGAAACGCCCACACACTGTTTGTTTTATTTTACCACTCTTTATTTTAATCCACCGTGGACACAGCCTAACGGATACTCGCGCACTGGGTGCGCAGCTGGGTGAATGGGTAATGGCGTCATCGCCACCACCCGCGGTCGTCATGTAGGGTATGTGTTCGTATCCGCTGTTGAACTGCAGTCCCGCGGGGGGGGGCATTGCATGAGCTGCTGACTTCCGACGGCCGATGGGTCCCTCTGTCTATGTTCTGGGAGGTGTGACCCTGGGGTGAGTCTGGTATAGATAGGCCACTCACCCAAGCCGGGATAACGCCCGGGAAGTCAGAGCCCGAGGTCGGAGACAGCTCCAATGGTGGAGATTTTCTTTCGCTATGGAGCCCTCTTTCTCCATTAATTCGATTAAGCGCCGAAAAGTTTTTGCAACGGAAGTAGCACCATCGACATCTGGTTGTTACTTAGTCCTTACGCGAAAAGAGGAAGGTCAAAGTTTTGAGAAGGTGAACCCTTTTATTATCCAGAAGGGCACTGACTCAATTGCTGGTCCGATTCATTCCTGTACTCGCCTTCGTAATGGTTCATTGTTAGTGCAAAACAAGTACGATGCACAAAGAAAGTCCTTGTTGTGCGCCACACTTCTCCACGGTTATCCTATCCGTGTTGAGAAGCATCGCACTTTGAATTCCTGTCGAGGCGTTGTCACCTCCCATAGCCTCGATGTCACGTCGGACGAAGAACTAGTCGACTATCTTTCCGACTAAAAGGTAACGGCAGCTCATTGAGTACAGGCTAAACGAGACAGAGTGTTTGTACCTACTCGTACCCTGTTTATCACTTTTGATGGAGTCGATCTGCCCACGAGTATTTCAGCAGGGTACGAACGGATTGTGGTGAGGCCCTATATTCCTAGACCTCCGCGTTGTTTTAAATGCCAACGTTTTGGGCATACGCAAGTCTCTTGTAAGAGTGCCGTATCCATCTGTGCCTCATGTAGCCAGCCGTTACACGATGGTACCTGTTCATCAGGACCCGTCTGCGTTAATTGCAAGGGGTCTCATTCTGCGTTACTTGCCGACTGTCCACGGTACTTGGACGAGAAGGCGATCCGGGTAAAGGAGAAACTCTCCTTCGCTGAAGCCCGGAGGCGTTACCATGCGCGATAGGCTTTGCTCCTGCGATCTGGTACATTTAGTTCTGTTGTTGCTTCGCCAGTACCCCGAAAGGATGCCGAAACTCAGACCTGGACCATGACTGCATCGACCGCCACTACCATCCGGCGGTCCGTCTCTAGCACGGTTATCAAGCCCTCTAAAGCTGGCTCTAAGGTTCTGAAGTCTCAAGGCTCCGAAAAGAAGCAAAAACAGAAACTTCGAAGGGAAGATTTTCTTAAAGACCCTACGCGTGCGCGTGGTAAGAAGAGTTCACCTTCTCCTCCTCGAAGGTCGTAGTCCCAGGATGCTCCTGGGACCAGCTGCGCTCAGCGGCACCCTTCACCCGTTGCCACCCAGAACCGAATCTCGGCGTTTGAATTGGTTTCTGGCGCTGAGCGCGTGGGCCCTCCCTTCGAGAAGTTTATGGAGTCTGACCAACTCCATACAAAAAGCCAGAGCCCGAATGTTAAGCAAAAGGTTATTTTGAGCCGCCCTTCTAAGTAGACAGTTTACCCCTTTTATTCATGGCTATCCTGACCTGGAATTTACGTGGTGTACGATCGCATAGGGCAGAACTGCAACTTTTGTTGTGTTCCCATTCACCTATGGTTGTGTGTTTGCAGAAGATTAAGCTTCGCCCTCACCATCCTTTTGATCTCTGAGGGTATACTCCGTTTCGCTACGATCTTGAACCGTATGAGGGTACTCCTGCTCAGGGAGGTGTCTGTTATTAGTGCGTAACGACGTTCATTTTCAAACTCTCACTCTTACGTCCGACTTGTAGGCTGATGCCGTTAGGCTTCAATTACCCGGCTGTTTCTTTTCTCTTTGCTCTGTGCATTCACCTCCATCGTCTCCCCACGCTGACGCGGACATTCCAGATCTCCTGTCCGCTCTCCCAACACCATTTCTTTTGTTGGGAGATTTTAATGCCCATCACCCCCTGTGGGGTTCGCCAAGGGCTTGTGCGATGGGAACTCTTCTTTCTGACTTCTTTGATCAGTTCAACCTCTCCATCCTCAATACCGGTGAACCTACCTTTCTTTCGGATGCTTCTGGTGCATTCTCTCACTTGGACCTTGCCGTTTGCTCCATCCAGCTTGCTTGTCGTCTGTAGTGGAACGTCGTCGCTGACACCTACTCCAGCGACCATTACCCGTGCATCGTTTCTCTTTTGTCTCACTACGCCCAGCCTTCCAGTGCACCTACCTGGCAATTCGTTAAAGTCGACTGGGGACTGTATTCCAGCCTCGTGTTTTTTGTTGACCAGCCCTTCACTAACGTGAACCAAATGGTGCAGCACCTTACGTCTACACTGCTATCTGCCGCCGAACGCACCATTCCACGTTCGTCCTCCCACCCTCGGCGTATTCCTGTACTGTGGTGGACCGAGGACTGTCGGGACGCCGTTCGTGCCCGTAGACCTGCACTCAGGGTGTTTCGGCAATACCATACACTTGATAATTTGATTACTTTTAAACAATCGCGCTGCAGGGCTTGTCGGATTATTCAGGACAGCAAGAAGGCATCTTTTAATCGTTTCACGCCTTCCTGTGTTGTTTGGGATAAACTTCGTCGCTTTTCCGGTAAAGTGTCTCATTGTACTGTGTCTGGTCTTCAGGTTTCCAGTGCCACCATAGTAGATCCGGATGCCATTGCTAACACACTGGGAGCTGCCTTTGTGGCGGTTTCCAGTTCTGACCTTTATTCCGCCGGCTTTCGCACTCTCAAAGACCGGCTTGACTCCGTGACCTATAGTTTTCGGTCTCCCAATCAGGAGTGTTATAATGAACTTTTCACAATGAGGGAGCTGGAGCACGCTCTCCTTTTATCTAGGCATTCCGCTCCTTGACCGGACGGCATTCATGTCCTGATGTTAAAACCCCTTTCAGCCGATTGTAAACCCTTTCTCTTACGGGTCTATGACCGTATTTGGCGTTTTTCCTTCCGTTTGGCGCGAAGCCACCATTGTCCCTATCCTTAAACCTGGGAAGGATCGCCAACTACCTTCCAGCTACCGCCCTATCTCCTTCGCCAGTTGCATTTGCAAGGTGATGGAGCGCATGATCTACGGGCGTTTGACCTGGTGGCTTGAGTCTCAGAAACCTCTAGCGAATGCTCAGTGGAGATTTCGTCGCCATCGCTCTACCGTCTACCATATGGTCTCTCTGTCGACGCATATTATAAATGGATTTCTGAGAAAGTGTCAAACAGTAGCTGTGTTTTTGTGGCCCAGAGAAAGCTTATGACACTTGTTAGAGGGGCGGCATTTTACGTACACTTCACGCGGTCGACTTCCCATATTTCTTCGGGAATTTATGACGGACCGCGTCTTTCGTGTACGTGTGGGCTTGGTTCTTTCTAGTTGTTTTATTCAAGAGAACGGTGTACCGCAGGGTTCTGTACGCAGTGTCACACTTTTTGCGATTGCTATCAACCCCATTGTTGATTGTATTCCGCCTGGCATTTCATCGTCCCTTTTCGTCGACAATTATGCCATTTATTGTAGTTCACGGCGGACCTGCATGCTCGAACGCCGTCTCCAGAGCTGTATCGACCGTCTGTACTCCTGGAGAAACGGCTCCGCCGAGAAATACGTCTGCATCATTTTTTGGCGCCGAAAGGCTTTCTCTCCGCCCTCTTTCCATCTTTGGTCGGAGGTCCTTCCATTTGCAGACGAGGTGAAATGTTTTGGGTTGATCTTTGATCGAAAGCTGAGCTGAACTTCTCACATTTCCTTTTTAAAAGCAAAGTGTGACCGTTCTATTAATCTTTTACGTGTTTTAAGTGGCACATCCTGGGGAGCTGATCGGACCGTTCTTCTGCGGCTTAATCGCTCCTTGGTCCGATCCAAACCTGATTACGGTTGCATTGTCTGTTCATCGCCACGTCCATCTGTGTTACGTCGCTTGAATGCCATTCATCATCGTGGTATAAGTGTCGTTACGGGGGCCTTTCCAACTAGCCCTGTACCCAGTCTGTACGCTGAAGCTGCTGAGCCTCCGCTGTCCTTCAGGCGTGAGATGCTTTTGTGCAGCTATGCATGTCGACTCTCAAGCTTGCCTAAGCACTCGTCCTTCGAGTTATTATACGAGGATTCGCTTTATCGGCACTATTTAATTAGCTCCTCTGCTTTGTTCTCTTCAGGGGTTCGATTTCGACAGCTTCTTCGGCATCTGTACGTTACGCCAGCGCCGGCCCTTCCGAGAGGCGAAACGCGTTTTCTTCCATGGTTGCGCGCTGAGGCCCACTGTCGCCTTGGGTTAACGTCGATGCCGAAGAATGAGACCCCTTCTTCTGTCCTTAGATCCGCGTTTTTAGAACTTCAGGCGCAATTCGGGGACTTGAATTTTATATTTACTGATGGGTCTAAGACTGACGTTGGATTGGGGTGTGCCTTTGTTAGTGGTCGACGTAGTTTTACCTTTCATTTACCCGGGCACTGTTCGATTTTTACCACCGAACGTTTTAGTATTTATCAAGCCATTTTATACATTCAGCGGCATGACTTGCGGCTCTGTGTTGTTTGTACGGACTCTCTTAGTGCCCTTCAGAGTATTAACGCGCTGTACAATTACCACCCCATCGTACAGCGCATACATGACCAGCTCTACTCGGTTGGTGCCTCTGGCAACAGCGTCTCCTTCGTGTGGATTCCAGGTCATGTGGGCATCTGAGGGAACGTGTCTGCCGACGCCACTGCCAAATCGGCGATTTTATTACCCCGATATTTTACCTCTGTTGTTCCCTCGTCAGATTTGTGTGTTCTTTTACGTCACCGCATCCTCTCGCTTTGGCACGATGAGTGGACGGTCCTCCGGGGGAACAAGTATCGGGAGGTTAAACCTCTTCCGGGTACTTCTTCTCGTTCGTGTCGTCGGGAAGAGGTACTTTTAGCTCGTTTACGAATCGGACATTGCCTTTTTAGGCATAGATTCCAGCTCAGTGGTGATCCCGCGCCACTCTGTGAGTAGTGTGATGCGCCCTTAACGGTGCGTCACATTTTAACAGAGTGTCAATTTTTAGCTCCGTTGCGCATTCGTGTTGGTCTGCCTGTTGGCCTAGCCAACGTTTTGGCAGACGCGCGTGCTGTAGAATGTCCTTTACGTTTTATCAGTGAAATTGGTTTTAACCGACGCATTTGTTGCGCTGAGCGTCTTTTGGCTGTGTGCTTTTATATTGTCTTTTAATGGGGGCTCTACTCCCCAGTGGACATATGGCGCTCAGGTACCTCGCATTCTCCAGTTCTTGACACGTTCTTTTACCTTTTTATTGACAATTCTTGTAGTGTGTTGGTTTTTAGAATTTGGTGTTTTGTTTTTTAGTTTTCCGGACATCCCGGGTTTGTGTCCCTTTTTTAGTTCTGGATTTTAAATTTTATACATTGTAAGGGCGCTGATGACCCTAGATGGTTAGCGTCCTTAAACCCCATCTCATCATCATCCGTAACCATGGCAAGATTGGGAAGCTTGGGAAGAAGGCAGCTCTCTACAAGTAAATACAGAGGACCAGGGAGTACGATTGTGCCAACGTATAGGATGTAATCCATTGGTTTTAGCTAACCATATCAAATGCACAATCACTAATATATTGAGAACAAACGAGATAGTAATTAAAATCATGGTAGTAAGGGTTGAATAATCCTGAGGATGCCACTTGGATTTGTAGCACCCATCAAGTGTTGTGTAGGTGGGATATACAGCCAAATAATATGGGGGAAGTATAGTGGTTTCAGTTGATGACCACGGGGACGGTATTAAGCGACGGAGTTCTACAGATGGCTGGGCAGTTGAAAGGCATTGCCCAGATGGATAAAACATATAATAGGAAGCGTTTATATTACATCTGCAAGGAAGCCGCACACGATATGCGCCTATATCACTCTGTAAATGAAAGGTCGGTTGGAAATTTGGACATCGAAGCTGAAAGGAGGGAATGTGAGTGAGTGTAAAAACAAAGGCATCGAAAAGTGATACAGTTGGTCTAATGCTATTAATACAGGACATAGGGCATAAACGAAATAAATTAAAAACTGAAGCTCCATGTAAAATAGAAAATGCACACGAGGTGAATAACACGGAGGTTCCATACGCAGGAGTTACTAAGCACAAACTAGAGTTAGAAGTGTCGCATTGAGGAAGCAGTAGTCCAAAACCGTCAGAGGTATACAAGACTGCAACAGCGCGTTACTCCAAATTGAGCATACAAGTCTTATCTAGATATGCAAAGGGGGTGGGAGTAAAATAACGACCCTCCTCCTGTCGTACATCCACTTGGATTAAAGGAATTTGTAAGCCCAGCATAATAAGTTATGTAGAAAATGTAGTCAACGATTGGCGCACTATAATATTTACCGATAGCATCTTTTCCACAAACCAACCGAAAAGCCGTATTACTATATAAGTACCGAAGGGTGCAGATGACGGGAGGTACATGTTTTATAAAGCCACTCCGCACGATCCGCTTAAGATAAAAGTTCGAATAATTGGGCAGCACCGGAAGAGCGCAAAGCCATGGCATCCTGAAGATTAAATACTTTGTCACAAAAGGAGATATTAAAATTGTAGCAAAGTGACGAAGTTGCTGTGCTTTCTGCAGTATTTCACATATTGCATTGTCCAAAACATTGCTGCTTTCTATGTGCTATTTATTAGCCAGCAAAAACAGAGAGCCAAAAATGGAGCCATCACCCCTTAGGGAGTCATCGTGTGAGTGAAACAAAGATGGATACCCATCCTGAATACTTCTAAATTTCGATGATAACCAATTACAGTAATACCAGCATTAAGTTTACCATACGGTGATATGGGCGTATGTACCCAGCATTGAGAAGCAAAAAATAGTATTGGGGCTGAATGTTCACATAAAGTTAGATTTGGTAGTACAGAAAAATCAGCGCCTGCTGTTACATCTATAGGCGGAGATTCGAAGCGTTGTTCACATACATTAGGGGTTGTAAGAGTCCAGACCACATATAAAACATGCGTACGGTGGTCATCTCCGCAGGCATGAACATTCAATCATAAAACTACGTCTTATCGATTGCCGTCTTAATCGGTCCTAGGACTTAAAATTGAAATTAAATTCCCAACATATAACAAATAAGTGGAGCGACCCGCACGTCCATTAATGAGTATACATCCGTGCACAGAAAAAAGGTATATTTAAAAAGTGTCACAAATCGCTACCTGACCGGATTACTGTCCAATGGGACCTCACGGTACTCCACCGGATGAAGCTATCTAGAAATGATTCACCCCGAATAATAATCCTCCAAAATAATTCATAGGACTTCATGATATCCCTATGAACAAGAATAAGCTGTTTGCTTATAAAACAGAATAAAAAAATGGAACCACTTAGCGGGTCTCACGACGTACCCTACGAGTAAACGTTATTTGTCCTACCAAACATTAAAATATTCTGACAAACCCTAAGTATTTACAAAAAAATTACAGCGTAATATAGATTATCAGATTGTTATTTAAGTGTGTCAGCAACTCAGGAGCTGGTAATGCTCGGTTTATTCTAAGTAGAACAACAGGACGCGGTAAAGTGACCACTTCCTTTGAAAGGTCCGAGTAACACTGTTACGTTCGCCAAATGCATGTCACAAGATGCAGAAGTAAAAAGAGTAACAAACAAAAAGGTGATATTACCCAGAATACCAATAAATAAGGTTGGTCCTGATTCCGGTAGCGATTCCAGAGGTATTGGTGGTATCCTTCTAGCAGCTACAGGTGTTGTTGTAATGCTTCCCGTAGGTTGATCCTCAATTGTATTAACTTCCGGTCTTCGTACTGCCCGGTGAAGGGTAACTACCTACCAGCATAACTTAAAGGAACGATAAGCTACTGCACAAATAAAAGCTAGAAGTAGAATATAAAAAAAACTATCACACAAGCATCGTAAAAGACTCTTGAAGTTTTCCAATAGGCAACTGCACCCGGTAGCCTTGCAGCTATCAACAGTCCCGAACGAGGAAATAATACTACCGCCATTATGGTAGTTAAAAATGTAGTCCAAGCAAGCAATAAATGTGTCAATCGGGCAGAATTGGGTAGCGTAAAGGGAGATCTTGAGACGTGAGTTACATAAGGAAGGTGAGATAAATTGAGATGAGGCATCTAGACAGACCAATTGGAATTTAAACATTGGGATAAAATCGTAAAAGTTAAATGATCAGAATTGGCCCAGGGGGAAATCTTAAGGGAAGCTAACGTAGACTAACCCGCTGGAATTAACTGAAGGGTTTGTGGTTCAGATACCGAAGAATCTTGACAGGGAGAACGTTTCGGTATCTGCACTACCTACCCAAATTTAAGTTCACAAGAGCAGGGGAGTGTAATTTATAAAGCGCCGGGGCAATTTGAAGGTAGATTTGGAATTATACGAGTAATATTATTACAAATGAATTCAATAGGTTCCAATGGATGAGTAAAAACGTACTCATCCCACGCGATTTATGTAATCAGCATTTTATTAGCGGTATGGCATTGAAAAGGACAAAATTCATTCATTTCCGCTGCCATCATACCATGTAACATCTTAGTAGCGCACATGGGGCTAAATCATCACTAAAGTGAGGAATATAACAAAGGCCTGTTTTAAACGGATCACATTGCTGAATTGCCGCCCCCTTAATAGAGCGCACATGTGAACACTGACAGCTACAAAAGCTGTATCGTGAAGTATAGTGCACGTTGAAGTTCCGCATGCGAAAATTGTACTCAAAAATTGAAAAATTTCCCATTGTAATCCTCTTTGCTTAACTGGAATTTTAACAGTAACCGAGATATAATTAATGCTGAAGGAACATGACGTAATCTTCAAATCAAAATAACGGTGTATTTCAGTAGTATCAATGACCAATTCAAAGGTTTTATTAAGTAAACTATTTTAATTGCAACAGGTCATGTTCAAAGATTTCATATGGAATAATAGAAAGGGGAAACACGTCATTACGACAAAACAACGTTGAGTCCATTTGCTTAAAAAATGTACTGTGTGCACAGATGTCTAAGTATCCTGCAGGATCTCCCAATAGAAAAAAAATTGGTGATCAGTGATTTGATCTAGCTTATTACGTAAAGTATTATACGTATAGTTAGCTGCTCCTGCCATGACTTTCAAACGATCATTAATTTAATCAAACGATTGAGTCAATCGCTCACTATAATCGTTAAGTTGGTCCCTCGTAGTCGAGAACCACGCATGGTCTTGTGTAATAATTATTTCCATGGAGGGATAATGATCCAACAATTGTCTGTCAGTAGGGGCTAAAACATTGATTTTATTAGAAGTGACAACATCACAGCAGAAGTTAAGCATATCCCCACAGAAGGCAATTCCTCGTATAGAACGATAGTCCTCCTTATTGGTAAAGTTAAAAATTCCATCTTATCACTTACGCAACTCTCGATCGAGAGTATTCCCAATAAAGTTAATATCGTCTTTCAATTGTATTAACATTTGCGGGGGCAGCGCTTCCCCATTGGGCGTGGAAAAGTCAGCTGTTGGTGATCCACTCTTTCTCGAAGAACCTTAAAGGTGAGGGAAATGGAAGCTTGATAAGCCAAAGTTTGTGGCAGGCGCTTCGTAGCCGCCCCCGTAGCTATATGTATCGCCCTGGTGATTGTTTCCTCCATGAAAACGGCGTGGAGAAGGGCCATCAGCAGCAGAGTGTACCCATGAAGAAAAAACATCTGTAGAAAAGCCAGAGAAATATACTTAAAAAACCCAAAAAGGCGAAAAATTGAAGCTATATAAAAGAGGAGGAATTAATGAAGAGAGAGAAGAAAGAACGAAAGGAATAATAAACATTAGAATATGCAATAATTGAAAAAACCACAATGCTCAAAGAAAGATACGTAAAATGCTAATTATACATGAGACCCGAGGGGGGGTCACAAAACCACGAGGATACACGTAACCGCGTTAATATAAATTAAAAAACAAGAATAAATAAAAGTATATATAGTGAAATATCCGATGCTGCAAAATGCACCGGAGAGTTGTACGGATGTGCAAAGGCGCTATTTTTTCTTAAAAGACCGGACGTGTTTTGGTGCGATAAAACCTAAGTATTAAATGTAGTATACCAACAGGAAGAGGGAAAAAAACGGGGGGAGAAGGTTAATAAAGAGAAAATTGCAAAATAATAATAAGAAAGGATCACATACAGAAAAAGGGGGAAAGAGAGAGGGGAGAAAAGAAAAAAAACAGAGAGAGATTTTACAAACGGATATCCGAGTGCATGTGCATATAAGTACAGAAACATCATGGCGACATCATATTTGAAAGATTCATCATGGCCATGGAAAGGGTACTGATAGAGAGGCTTAGGGCCCTGGCGGACGCCGCAACGCAAACCATAGCCGATGTGGGGAAGGGAGCAATTAACCCTGGACTCTTCCAACGGCTACAGGAGCATCAGACGAGCGTACCGGGATTGGTTACCCTAATCAAAATTAGGATAGCCAGTCAGGGCCTCCTCAACGACGTCAGGGAAATTTTCATGCCAAATTTCCGAGTGATAATCGACACCGTATGGGTAAGTAGATACATTTTATTATCTGTATACATAAAAAGGCCAAGAAATGGACAAAAGCATCTGATAGATTGTACAAAATTGATATATTTACTGCGATATCGTACTAGACATACCAGTCGGCTCCCATGCCCTGGTGTAGGGGTCATCTCCGCCAGTCCCAAACTAATGTAGAAGAGGAAGAACAACAAGAACGAGAAAGAGAGGCAGAAGAGGAAGAAGAAGAGAACCAACAAGGGGAATATTGGAATGACTAGAATGGGACCGCTGGGGCTGCCTAACCAACAAAAAGTAAGTCAAAATGTGAGAATATATTCCTTATTTCATATATATAAAACAATAAAAAGACAGATAACCGCTGAAAGAGGGGATTTTGGCATTGTTAAATAATTAAGGGAATGTAAATAGAGAGAGAAAGAGAAAACATAACAGAAGGGCGAAGAAACAAAAAATTAAGTTGTAAGTAGGTCAAATAAATAAAAAGATACTAATAATAACAAATAAGTAATATATATTTTAGCACAGTTTATCCCTTCTCAGCAACTCTAATTATGAAAACAGTAGAAAAGGAAAGTACAAAAAAACAAGCCACATTGCTGAGCATACATGTAGGGGAAAAGTCCATAAGGAAAAATTACACATGGCAATGTAAAATCTTTATTTATAACAGTTAAAGCTAATCTACTGAGGACGGTAACATTTGTCATCGTATTAGAATGAATTATAGGCAAAGGGTGAGCATTGGAACAATAAGATCAGCGCAACCTAATTTCCAGACGCTGTGTGCTTAAAGTCTAATACATACAAGTAGCACTGTGTTTATACACAAGGCAAAGCATTTCATACTGTTTCCACAGCGCAACAGGAAAGGCCCATGATAAGAATCAACCGACCGCTACGGAAGAAGTCAAGCCAACAGATTTGTAGCAGTGTATTATAAGTATTCGGAGCAGAAACATTATAAAATGAGTGTAGTAAAATATTTTTCAATGTGTTGTGTTGTGTAAAACCATGTGAGCGAAAGGAGAAAAAAATGAGTGAATTTAAAAGAACTGTAAAACGTGAAAACATTAGAAAGGAAAAGTGTGTACAAATGAAAATTAAATAGAATGTAGTAGCCGGAATACTCAATCGGAGAGGAAGGATTAACAAAATTACTCACAGATGATCGTAATAAGTACTAATAAGTAAAAACGTAAGTACCCATATAGAAATATTAAGGAGGAAAAGGGGGCGGGGTAAAACTGCCGCAAAATTAAAGAGAATGAACAAAGATATTAAAATCGAGGCGTGAGTAAAATAAAAGTAGAATAAACCGATTGCGAATATAGTGATGTCAGTTTTCCCTTAAAAGCAAATAGAAAGAGGAAAAAAAGGAAATGTTAATCCAATCAAGCTACAAGGTATAATCAATGCAACAAGTAATGTAAACATAAGTAAAATGTGTTATTAAGAGAGAGAGAGAGAGAGAGAGAGAGAGAGAGAGAGAGAGAGGGAGATTTTATAACTACCGACCCTAAAAAGTGACACAGTGAAAATATTCGGGAAAACGTAACACGATTAGAAATGCAATATAGAAGTAACTTAAATTGTAGAATCAGACTAGATATCAGAAAGAGATATAGATCTTATGTGAAGTTTTCAACTTAAAGTAGAAAGTATACCGGATTAATAACCTGATAAAAATAAAGCACTGTACAGCCTATAAGGATTCAAGCAAGAAACAAGTAAAAAAATATAAGGAAAGCCATTAACTTGAAGGAAAATATGTATAAAACAAAAAAGGGGAAAAAAGAAAGGGCGGGAGAGAGAAAATCTATAAATAAGTAAAATGTCGGGTTAGAGAAAAGGTGAACTTCTAGAACGAAGTAAAATGTATAAATGTTTACCTATAAAATATTATATGGTTATGATGGTAAATATATATAAAGCTTTGACATTTAAACAGTATGCTCCCTTATCAATGTTACTGACGATTGTGAAAGAAAATTAAAATGTGCATGGGAAGAAGAAGAAAAAATCAACAAATGCAGAATAGTGGCAACTGCGTTGTAAAGTAAAAAAGTTTGGTTATAGTTTGTACTCACCTTTTATTATTATCTCTGAGTAAAAGACTTTTGGGATTTATTTTTTTTCACTGCTTTTGTTTGTTTTTTACTTAATTTATCCAAAGTCGTGCTAACTATAAGATCATTTGACGCTCTTGATATTAGTTAAAAATAAAACAAACACTTACAAATTGTAAAACAATAACCAAACAAACGCACTATAATATTGTACATTACAGGAAGTAACTGAACATAAAGAAAACATAAAATATTGAATTAAATTAAAGTGTTAATTGAAAAGTCTTCACATAAGTGTTTATACGAAAACTACTAATTAGGTATGAGCGAAAAAGGAAAAAAGAATAAATAGAAAATTACAACATTTTATATTTCGTGAAAGAGAGGGAGAAAAAAACCAATATGCTGCAGATATTCCTTTAGTTTAAGACAGTTCACTGGAATACCTAACCCTCCGTCAGTCGCTAGGGGCCTGAGGGACCCCCGGCATTATATAAATGTTATAATTTTCGAACGAACGCACCTATGCAATTGCCTGACTAGGACATCTAACATTATACCTTGCGCGATTATTTGCTGCAGCGATAACCTTATCTGTTTATTTGTTTGGCTGGAGGAATGAATAATCAGCAGTTACGTGTCGCAAAGGTCAACCAGGCCCCGCGCGCCTGCTCTCGTTACATATTGTTTACAGATTTGTTTCTCATTAGTTTTTGTGCAATATTGCTTTACTAATGCAAGGAGCTGTTACTGCTTCGTCATGAATACGAGTAAAAGGTACGATCTACAAAATCCGAATGATTTGGAAGAAGTACATCGCCTAGTTTGCGATAATGATGCCTTGCCCGTGGATGACAACTTATATGAATAAGATGACTCTCATTCAGAAGATAAACTCAAAACGAGATCTTTAGATTCAGAAACTGGCCATGAAGATAAGAGGAAGACGATAAAAGCAGCTTGTGTGATAACATGTATTTTATAGGTAACATCATATGCGTATCATAGTAATTCTTCTTTTTTCTTCTTCTTCGTCTTCTTCGTCTTCTTCTTCTTCTTCTTCTTCTTCTTCTTATTATTATTATTATTATTATTATTATTGACAATACATTCTGTTGTTATTCACAGGAAGAGATGGAACAAAATGAAAAAAAAACACCTTTGAAAATAACACAGACAAGGGCTCACAATATATTGACCAAACTTCCTGGTGTGGTAGAAGCTGCCAAAAATGCAAAAACGGATATTGATTGTTGGAACCTTTTTGTTACCGAAGATATAGTTAGTTGATTTGATTGTTGAAAGCTCAAATACTTGCATTAGCAGTGTGCAGCACAAATTTGATTGTGAAAGAGACAGCAGACCTACAGATGTTATAGAAATAAAAACTTTCCTAGGCTTATTGTACCTGGCAGGAATTTTTCGTGGTAGACGCCAGAATATCCACGAGTTTTGGAGAACCGATCTTGGAATTCCTCTATTCCGAATGGCTATGTCCGAAAAACGATACAGTTTTCTAATACGCAGTATTCGCTTTGATGACAAATGCTCAAGACTGGAGCGACGAAGATTGGATAAATTGGCTGTTGTTAGAGAAATGTTTACATTGTTTCAGAACAACTGTCAGAACCATTGTTCTCTTGGATAAAATGTCACTGTCGACGAACAGTTGCCGGCATTTCGTGGTCGAAGTGCTTTTAGACAATATATACCATCCAAGCCAAACAAGTATGGCATAAAGATATTCTGTTTGAGTGATGCAAAACTGTTTTTTACAACTAACATGGAGATTTATTGTGGACAGCAGCCGGATGGACCATATTTGCAAACTAACTCGGCAGAGGCTGTAGTGCTGAGACTAACTGAACCAATCTCTGGCAGTGGACGAAACGTTACTGCAGATAATTGGTTTACCAGTGTGTTGCTGGTGAATGAATTGCGCAAAAGACAACTTTCTTTCGTCGGTACATTACGAAAGAACAAAAAAGAGTTACCCAATAATTTCACTTCTCCAAAAGATCGCAGACAGTACGAAAGCATGTTTGGCTTCACAAAAAATGAAACACTTGTTTCATATGTTCAAAAAAGGGTAAAACAGTAGTTTTGCTCTCAAGTCTACATGTTTCATCCACACAGTTATCAGAAGGTGCTGAGAAAAAGTCTGAAATAATCATGCGTTACAACGACACTAACTGTGGAGTTGATGCAGTAGATGAATTTTGTGCTACATACAGTGTAGCCAGAACAACGAGAAGGTGGCCCATGGTAATTTTGACCATATCTTGAACATTGCAGGTATTAATTCTAGGGTTATCTCCCTTGGAAACCAAAATAAATATTCCACAAGGCAGGAGTATTTGAAATCACTGTTTTAGCTTTACTGTTGCAACAGCTACAAAGGAGAGCCACAGTATCAAATCTATCCGATGATTTGAAAGGACTTTTGACAAAATATAAACCTGAAGAATCCGGCGTAGATGAATTGTCAAATACACCACTATGCACATTGAAAAAGAAACGATGTGAACCCAGCAACAAAGACAAAATGAAGTGCAAAACTAAATATGCATGTGGGAAATGCAACACCCCCCTGTGTTTGAGCAAACATGCTAACATTATTTGCGATAGTTGCTTAGTCGGGGAAAACACGGGTGAAATAGTAGATGATTCTGAGTAACAGAACATTTGAAATTACAAGTTATATGTATACCTGGAAATGGCAATGTATTTCTTTATACTTACTGTAATACAATTTATAACGTATATGTACTCATATTTTAGCTTGAATTTTATGTTGTAAGTTAATACCTATTAATGATGATGATGATGATGAGATGCGGTTTAAGGGCGCTAAACTACTAAGGTCATCAGCGCCCTTACAATGTATAAAAGATAAAGTCAAAAGGATAAAATAACCGCATAATTAAAAAACGGGACAGAAACCCGCGATGTCTAAAAAGGCTAAAATAACAATAATATAACAATAACAATAATAATAACAACAATAACAACAATAATAACAATAACAACAATAAAAACAATAACAACAATATCAATAACAACAAAATAACAATACAAATATCTAAAAAACCAACACACTAAAATCATGGTCACTAACAGAATAAAACGTGTCAAGAACTGTAGAATGTAAGGAACATGAGCGCCTTATGTCTGGGGAGAAGGGCCCCATTAAAACTAACAATATAAAATCAAACAGCTAAAAGGCGCTCAGCGCATCAAATGCGACGGCTAAAACCAATGTCAGTGATAAAACGTAAAAGACATTCTACAGCATGTGCGTCGTCTGCCAACACGTTGGCTAGGCCAACAGGCAGACCCACGCGAACGCGCAGTGGGGCTAAAACTTGACACTCGGTTAAAATGTGACGGACCGTTAAGGGCACGTCACACTGACCACACAGAGGTGCCGGATCACCACTTAACAGGTATCTATGACTAAAAAGGCAATGTCCGATACGAAGGCGTGTTAGAAGTACCTCTTCCCGACGAGAAGCACGGGAAGAGGTAGCCCAGACTAGCGGAAGAGGTTTAACCTCCCGCAACTTGTTCCCCCGGAGGGCCGTCCACTCATCGCGCCAGCGCGAGAGGATGCGGCGACGTAAAATAACACACGAATCTGACGAGGGAACAACAGAAGTAAAAAATCTGGGTAATAAAATCGCCGATTTCGCAGCGGCGTCGGCCGACTCATTCCCTGAGATACCCACATGACCTGGAATCCACATAAAAGAGACGCTGATGCCAGAGGCACCTAGCGAATGGAGCAGGTCATGAATGCGCTGTACGAGGGGGTGGTAAGAGTACAGCGCATTAATACTCTGAAGGGCACTCAGAGAGTCCGAACAAACAACACAACGCCGTAAGACATGCCGCTGAATGTATAAAACACATTGATAGATACTAAAAAGTTCGGCGGTATAAATCGAACATTGCCCGGGTAAACGAAAAGTAAAACTATGCGCACCTAAAACAAAGGCACATCCTGCTCCAACATCAGTCTTAGACCCATCAGTATAAATAAAATTACAGTCCCCGAATGTTGCCTGAAGTTCTAAAAATGCGGATCTAAGGACTGAAGCAGGGGTCTCATTCTTCGGCATCGACGTCAGCCCAAGGTGGATGTGGGCCTCAGCGCGCGACCATGGAGGAAAGCGCGTTTCCCCTCGGGTAAGGGCCGGCGCTGGCGGAACGTCCAAATGCCGAAGTAGCAGTCGAAATCGAACCCCTGGAGGGAGCAATGCAGAGGAGCTAACAAAATATTGGCGATCAAGCGAATCCTCGTAAAATACATCGAAGGACGGGTGGTTAGGCAAGCTTGAGAGTCGACAAGCATAGCTGCACAAAAGCATCTCACGCCGGAAGGACAGCGGAGGCTCTGCAGCTTCTGCGTACAGACTGGGTACAGGGCTAGTTGGAAAGGCCCCTGTAGCGACTCTTATGCCACGATGGTGAATGGCATTCAATCGACGTAACACCGATGGACGTGCCGACGAATAAACAATACACCCGTAATCAAGCTTGGATCGGACCAAAGAGCGATAAAGGCGAAGAAGGACGGTCCGATCAGCTCCCCAGGATGTGCCACTTAAAACACGTAAAAGATTAAGAGAACGGTCACACTTTGCTTTTAAAAAGGAAACGTGCGAGGTCCAACACAACTTCCTGTCAAAAATCAACCCCAAAAATTTCGCCTCGTCTGCAAACGGAAGTATCCCTGGCCCAAGATGTAGAGTGGGCGGAGGGAAATACTTCCCGCGCCAAAAGTTGATGCAGACGGATTTCTCGGCGGAGAAATTAAAGCCGTTGGCGTTACTCCAGGCGTAGAGACGGTCGATACAGCTCTGGAGACGGCGTTCGAGTAGACAGGTCCGCCGTGAACTGCAATAAATAGCGAAATCGTCAACAAAAAGGGACGATGAAATGCCAGGTGGAATACAATCAACAATGGGGTTGATAGCAATCGCAAAAAGTGTGACACTGAGTACAGAGCCCTGCGGTACTCCGTTCTCTTGAATAAAACGACGAGATAAAACCGAGCCCACACGTACACGAAAGACGCGGTCCGTCATAAACTCCCGAAGAAATATGGGAAGACGACCGCGGATATTCCAATCGTGAAGTGTACGTAAAATTCCGCCCCTCCAACAAGTGTCATAAGCTTCCTCCAGGTCAAAAAATACAGCCACGGTTTGACACTTTCTCAGAAATCCATTCATAATATGCGTCGACAAGGACACCAGATGGTCGACGGTAGAGCGATAGCGACGAAACCCGCACTGAGCGTTCGCTAGAAGTTTCTGAGACTCAAGCCACCATGTCAACCGCCCGTTGATCATGCGCTCCATCACCTTGCAAATGCAACTGGTGAGGGAGATAGGGCGGTAGCTGGAAGGTAGTTGGCGATCCTTCCCAGGCTTAAGTATAGGGACAATGGTGGCTTCGCGCCAAGCGGAAGGAAAAATGCCGTCTTGCCAAATACGGTTATAGACCTGTAAGAGAAATAGTTTACTGTATGCTGAAAGGTTCTTTAACATCAGGACATGAATGCCGTCCGGCCCGGGAGCGGAGTGCCGAGAGCAATGAAGAGCGTGCTCCAGCTCCCTCATTGTGAATAGTTCGTTATAGCATTCATCATTAACAGACCGAAAAGTATATGATGCGGAATCCTGCCGGTCTTTAATAGAGCGAAAGCCGGCGGAATAATGGTCTGAACTGGAAACCGCCTCAAAGGCAGAACCCAGAGTGTTAGCGATGGCAGCCGGATCCACTATGGTGGCATTAGAAACCTGACGGCCAGAAACAGTACAATGTGACACTTTACCTGAGAAGCGACGAAGTTTATCCCAAACAACGGATGAAGGCGTAAAACGATTAAAAGACTCGACAAAACGAGCCCAAGATGCCTTCTTGCTATCCTGAATAATGCGACGAGCCCTGGCGCGCGATTGTTTAAAAGTCACCAAATTATCAAGTGTAGGGTGTCGCCGAAACACCCTAAGTGCAGTCCTACGGGCACCAACGGCGTCCCGACAATCCTCGTTCCACCACGGAACAGGTGGCCGCCGAGGTTGGGAGGATGAACGGGGTATTGCGCGTTCGGCGGCAGAGAAAATAACAGACGTAAGGTGCTGCACTAGTTGGTGAATGTCGGAGAAGGGCTGGTCGTCAAAAAGCACGAGGCTGGAATACAAGCTCCAGTCGGCTTTTGCGAATATCCAGGTAGGTACTCTGGAATGCTGTACGTGGTGCGACAGAAGAGAAACGATGCAGGGGTAATGGTCGCTGGAGTAGGTGTCAGCGACAAGGTTCCACTGAAGACGACGTGCAAGCTGGAGTGAGCAAATGGCAAGGTCCAGGTGGGAAAATGTACCAGAAGAATCAGAAATAAAAGTAGGTGCACCTGTATTGAGGATGGAAAGATTGAACTGATAAAAAATGTCGGAAAGAAGAGTTCCCCTCGCACAAGCCCTTGGCGAACCCCATAGTGGGTGATGGGCATTAAAATCTCCCAACAGAAGAAATGGTGTTGGGAGAGCGGACAGGAGAGATAGAATGTCCGCGGGAGCGAGGGGAGACGATGGAGGTGTATACACAGAACAAACAGAAAAGAAAAAACCGGGTAACTGCAGTCTAATGGCAACAGCTTGCAAGTCGGACGTAAGTGTGATAGTTTTAAAATGAACGTCATTACGCACCAAAATCATGACACCACCATGAGCAGGAGTACCCTCCTCCGGTTCAAGGTCGTAGCGAACCGGAGTATATCCTCGGAGATCAAAAGGATCGTGAGGGCGAAGCTTAGTCTCCTGCAAACATACGACCATAGGCGAATGGGAACGCAATAAAAGTTGCAGTTCCGCCCTATGCGATCGTACACCACGTACATTCCAGGTCAGGATAGCCATTAAGAATAAGGGGATAAACTGTCTATTTAGAAGGGCGGCTTAAAATTACCTTTTGTTTAACCTTTGGGCTCGGGCTTTTTGCATGGAGTTGGTCAGACTCCATAGCTTCCTCGGAGGGAGGGCCCACGCGCTCAGTGCCAGAAACCGATTCAAGCGCCGTGAATCGGTTCTGGGTGGCGATGGGTGAAGGGTGCCGCTGAGCGCGGCTTGTCCCAGGACCATCCTGGGACAGCGACCTCCGAGGAGGAGAAGGTGAACTTTTGATACCGCGCGCACGCGGAGGGTCTTTCAAAAAGTCTTCCCTACGAAGTTTCTGCTTGGGCTTCTTTTCAACGGCTTGCGACTTCATTGACTTGGGACCAGGTTTATACGGCTTGGTAACTGTAGCCTTAATAGACGGCCGGATGGTAGTGGCGGTTAATCCAGTCAAGGTCCAGGTCTGAGTTTCGGCATCTACTCGTGGTACTGGCGAGGCAACAACAGAACTAAATGTGCCAGATCGCAGGAGTGAAGGTTGGCGCGCATGGAAACGCCTCCGGGCTTCAGCGAAGGAGAGTTTTTCCTTTACCCGGATCTCCTGGATCGCCTTCTCGTCCAAATACCGCGGACAGTCGGCAAACGAAGCAGAATGTGACCCTTTACAATTAACGCAGACGGGGGCTGTTGAACAGGTACCTTCGTGTGAGGACTGGCTACAGGTTGCACAGATGTTAACGGCACTCTTACAGGAGACTTGCGTATGCCCAAAACGTTGGCATTTAAAACAACGCAGAGGTCTAGGAATATAAGGCCTCACAGAAATCCGTTCGTACCCTGCGGAAATGCTCGTGGGCAGATCGACGCCATCAAATGTAATAAACAGGGTACGAGTGGGTACCAATACGCCGTCGCGTTTGGCCTGCACTCGATGCACTGCAGTCACCTTTTGATCAGATAGATATTCTACGAGATCCTGGTCCGAAATACCATCGAGGCTATGGGTGGTAACGACGCCTCGACAGGAGTTCAATGTGCGGTGCTTCTCAACACGGATGGGGTAACCGTGGAGAAGCGTAGCGCGCAACAAGGTCTTACTTTGCTGATCGGACTTAGTTTGTGCCAATAAGGAACCATTCCGTAGACGAGTGCATGATTGAACCGCACCAGCAATAGCATCTATGCCCTTCTGAATTATAAAAGGGTTCACCTTCTCAAAGTTTTGTCCTTCTTCTGTTCTCGAAATGACCAAGTAACAACCAGATGACGGCGGTGCTACTTCTGTTACAATGACTTTTCGGCGCTTGTTGTTAATAATGGAGAAAGGGTGCTCCATAGCGAAAAAAATCCTCCACCATTGCAACCGTCTCCGACCTCGGGCTCTGACTTCTCGGGCGTTACCCCGGCTTGGGTGAGTGGCCTATCTATACCAGACTCACCCCAGGGTCACACCTCCCAGAACATAGACAGAGGGACCCAATCGCCGTCAGAAGTCAGCAGCTCATGCAATGGCCCCCCGCGGGACTGCAGTTGAACAGCGGATACGAACACAAACCCTACATGACGACCCCGGGTGGTGGGGATGACGCCATTACCCACTCACCCAGCTGCGCACGCGGTGCGCGGGTATCCGTCAGGCCGTGTCCACGGAGGATTTAAATAAAAAGATAAAAGAAACTAAAACTGTGTGGGCGTTTCGCACGCAAGGTAGGCCGGCGGGGAAGAAAAAGAGAGATATGCGAATGTCGTGGTGCGAAATGGCCGGAAAGTGATAAGGAAAGAAAGAAACGATGGTGAGGTGCGGTATGGATGGAATGAAAATAACGCATGAGAGCCTACCTTGGGTCCACCGGTCACGAGAAGAACCCACATCGACCGGATGGAGGTGAGGGGATGAATGTGGCGATGATTGGCTCGGGAACCCCCGGGTGCGCCAAAAACCCGTACTCACATAAGGTGAGCCCCTGAGGGGAATACCTATTAATGAAAGCCTTGTACGCTTAATCGAAATAAGGATAAAAACAGGAAAAAAAAGAAAATAAACGAAAGAAAACAAAAATACAAACAATAACAACAAAAATATAACGCGGGTCTACAAGGCCCCGCGCGACTAACGGCGTTCTACCAAAGCGCGCGCCTGACGGAGGGCTAATAGAATATGGAGTTTGAAGAAAATCTGGAGTTCTGCTTTTACATAATAAGTATCAAAATAGTCTACTTCATAAATTTCAAGATAACATAATAATAAAATTCTTGTGTAATTGATTATATTGTACGTTCATAATTATGTATAAGAATAACATAATTATGGATATTACCAGTGTACTTACTAAAAAGGATAGTGAAGTTTAGTACCATTATCATCAAATCGATTGTTATGAAAGCTACTATTATTTGTATTACTATTATTATCCAATCATTAGGTCAGAGAGTAATACTTAAAATTGGCGCTTATTATTTCCATTAGTGTTCAGTGTCTCTTAGTGGAATTCTATGTATCGAGTCAATATAGATATATCCAAGGTGGTCAATAAAAAGGGGTATTTATTCTTGAATAATCTAATGAAACTACTGGCAGGTAATAACGCAAAACACACCATGCAGGTGTAAGAGTGGGGAGGTTTTACTATTGTAATTACCGGCGAAATAATGCACTATAACCTGTCATAAGGTTTAGAAAAGTTACTCTCACTTTTTTCTTTTTGATTTCCTAGTTTTTTTTGTTTTCTTTCGATTTTTTCCCTTTACTTTCTGTTCCCGTCCAATTCCAGGCTGGTTGCGCCCCCTTTGAAGAACAAATATTTCTATGTGACTAAAGACACGAAAATCAAATCCTGGGCCTGCTATTCTTAACTGTTGTACATATGGGGGGAGAAAAAAGTAGTAGGTGCCCCCCTCATAATGAAACAAATGTTTATGTATTTGTTTGTATTAGTGACGAACGATATGTTTAATCTGACCGTAACAAAAATATAATACATGTTTAACGTATACATGAGCTATACCACCTGAAATTAAAAGAAATTGACACAATTGTTACTACAGATCAGTTCATTGAATAAAAATTATGGACCCATGACCCAATCTTAAAATGCAACACTTATTCCACTCCAATAACTACAATAATCACACCAATTACTTCGAATGAGGGTATTGTAATTTTCAACTTACTGTTTAAAAATGGACCATCCAAACATTAACCAAGATAATATTCATTCATTCATTATCTGTTTACCCTCCTCTTATGTAGAACTTACACCCCCAGGACTTACAGGCGTGTGCCTGGGGTCAGAGGCCCGTCGAGGAGCAGACACTCATGGATCAGACAGAACATCCGGGATGGGTGATCAGCCCGATGCCTGGTATGGGATGAAGGAAGTAGATGAAACGAAATGTTGGTAAAATGGATGAAAGGAAAGGTGATGATGAATGAATGGCGGGGGAAACCGGAGATCCCGGAGAAAACCCGCCCAGACGCCGCTTCGTCCACCACAAATCCCACATGCAGGTCCCTGGGATTGAACCCGGTCCGCCTCGGTGGGAGGCGAGCGGTCTAACCACTCGGTCACGGCGCCGCCCTAACCAAGATAATAAACATTATAAATTATTAAAGATACATACATAAGTAAAAACAAAAAATTATAAGTATTCTTATGCCTTGCTATCAGGAATTAACAGTGACATTAAATGGAACATTAATCAGAAGTACACATACCTAACAAGATAACATATACTGAAAACATATACATATGCCATAAAACGACATTATGAGGAAGTTAAACATTATCCACTACGATAAATATTAATCAGTTTTGAAATAACACCTTAGAGATTATGATAATGTTATTATGCCACCGTGATTGATTTTAATATCTCTCATAGGGCGCGTAATAGGGGTATAGACGTGAAACGTGCACAAGCAATTCCTTGATTTTGGGACCCGTTTTTGGTCTCACTTTATAATTCACCGGTGTCGTCTGTTGTACCACCACATAGGGTCTATGAAATCTATGCAATAACTTAGTTGTTATTCCTTTTCGTCGAATCGGTCTAAAGAGTTTTACTAACTGTCCTGGATGAAATTTAAGCGTGCGCCTTTTTCTGTCAAAGATGCGTTTATCTTTGGCTTGTTTGCATATAATATTCTCCCTCGCCAGTTTGCGAGCTTTTTGGATCCGGCTTTGAGTTTCGTTTACAAAAAGATTGCCCTAATATGTTCCAACTTAACTTTTTCGGCTAAGGTCGGGTTTTGACCATAAATTAAAAAGAAGGGTGGCATTCCTGTTGTTTCCTGCCGGCTAGTATTATACGCAAAAACTAAGTGCGGGATTGCCTCATCCCAATCACCCTGTTTGGTAGAAATGTAATGCGAAACCATATTAACAATCGTTTGATTTGTTCCTTCGCAAAGCCCATTATAGGCCGGATGGATGCTGTAGTGAATATGGATTTAGCCTCCATCGAAGCTAACAAATGTCGTGTAACCTCACTGAGGAATACTGCACCTCGATCTGATAGCAACATGCCAGGTGCTCCATGTCGACATATTATGTTCTCCAGGATGAATTGAGCCACATATTTAACAGAACCATTTGGAATTGATTTTACTTCCGCCCATCTACTAGCATATTTGGTCCCGACTATGAACATAGTGTTACCTGATTTAGATTTATGAATTAGCCCATCCAAATCTATTCCCCGCTGTTCTCCAATATAGCTAACTGGGATCGGCTGGAGCAGTTTCGCAGGTTTAACACTTTTACGGGATTGGCAACTGGGACATCCTTTTACGTATCTCTCAATATCTTTTCGCATACCTACCCAATAATACCGGGAATTAATTTTTGTAAAAGTTTTAGTAAAACCTAAGTGAACAGATAGAGGGTCATCATGACAAGAAAATAAAATTTTGGGTGCAAAGATTAAGGGATAACTAGTAAATGCATTTCTTTTATAAAGAACGCCTGCTTTTAGGGTATAAGAAGCCGCTTATCGTTGCAGCTTAGGGGGTCCTGCCTCAGGATCTTCCTAAATTTGGATAATAGGTTGTAACATAGGGTCACTCTTCTGTTTATGCGCTACTTCTACAGGGGAGAGTAGGCAAGTTATTAAATCATGCATCTGATCAAGTATTTGCGGTTTAGGTTCACCTACAGGATATCGTGACAATGCATCTGCATCCAGATGCTTTGCACGAGATTTATTTACAATGGTGTAGTCATATTCCTGTAGCTTCAATGCCCATCTCGCTAGTCTACCTGCGGCATCCTTTAGGTTTCGCAGGTAGTATAGCGCATAATGGTCACTCACAATGTTTACGGGATAACCGTAAATATATGGTCGGAAATGCGTTAAGCCATATCGTTAAGCTATCGCTAGCAGTTCCAACTCAGATATAGTATAACCTTTTTCATACTTATTCAACAATCTAGAACAAAAGACTACGGGATGAAGTTCTCCATTCAATCTCTGAAGCAGAGCTGCACCTATACCTATTGTGCTGACGTCAGTTTGCAATTCAGTATATGCCCCAGGACGATAGTGGGCCAACACCGGGGCTGTCATCAAAAGCCTTTTGAGTGTATCAAAAAAGTCTTGGTGTGTTTGGGACCATTCAAACTCACAGTCCTTACGTGTAAGGCCGTGCAACAGTTGAGCAATTGAGGCAAAATTAGACACGAACCGTCTATAGAAACTAAACAATCCTAAAACTCTACGTACATCTCTTGCTGTTTTAGGGATGGGAAAATTAGTAATAGCGTTAATTTTGTCTGCATCTGGCTCAATGGCTTTGGCTAAAACTTGAGAGCCCAAAAGTTTAACTCGTGACATTCCAAAGAAACACTTTTGAGGTTACAATTTAAAGTTATGTTCCAGTAATTTACAAAATACTTCTTCTAAATTACTCAGTAGTTCCGGGAAGGTTGCGGAAAGCACTACAATATCATCTAAGTCAACTAAAGCCTTCTTGTATTTGAGTTCTCCCAGAAGTTTCTCACCAATGGATGTAAACTATCTAGGTGCATTAACTAACCCAAAGCTTAGCGTTTCGAATTCGAACTGACTTTGAGAAGTAACGAAGTGAATTGTTTACTATTTTCTGCTATTGGAGCCTTAAAGTAAGCACTTAATAAATCTAGGGTGCAAAATCATCGCTATTTTCCTAAGTAACACAATAGGTCATCTATTAAGGGCAATGGAGACGATGAAGTTACGGTAACTGCATTTACTTTCCGGTAATCGACACAAAACCTTAATTCTACATTTTTCTTTTTACAAGCACAACCGGGGAAGCCCAAGGACTACGTGATTCTCTAATAATGCCAGCATCTTGCATCTTCTTCACCTGATATTGAATTATTTCTCGTTGGGCTTACGATACGCGGTAAGGTCTCTGTTTTATTGGTCTACTATTCGTCACCTGAACATCAAATTCCCCTATATCAGAGGTGGTTAACACGTGTAAGCTGGTAGCAAAAATATTCCGATGCCGCCACAAGAGAGTATATAACTGAATTTGCTGAACTCTTATTAATTAAGAGTTAAGGTTCAGTTTAGCGTTCTCAATATCCATTACATGGGAATCTGAAGGTGACCAATTTGATGATTGCACTAAAGCAACTTCATGTGCATTAGAGAGGGTTGTTCCCTAGAAAATTGTCTTTGGTTCAGCTGTATTATTATGTACGAGGAATACACATTCCGTATTAGCTAGACAAAATACTGGTGTCATTTTTATGTTTTCCTTTTGCATTAGAGGTTTATTAGGTTCTAACAACATTCTGTCCATATCGTTATGAAGTAGAGAAACATTAACATAGAGAGATATAAATGGAGGAATTTTAATATCTTGGGCACAAGCAGCTTTATATTGTTTATCCGATTCCTCATCCGGTTCTGTAGTAGTTTGTGTGAATGGACAATCTACGTTCTCACTACATTGCAGAGTGAGTTTGCGGCTATCACGGATAATGATGATATGGAGCTTAAGGGCGCTCAATTGCATTGGTTGTTAGCGCCCTTACAATGTATAAAATAGAAAATAGAAAAGTCAAAAAACTAAGAACCACACACAAACCCGCTTAGTCAAAAACATTTAAGAAAACACAACTGACCAAAGACTAAAATCTACACACTAAAACCATGGTCACTAAAAGAATAAAACAACGTGTCAAGAACTGTAGAATACGAGGGACATGAGCGCCTTATGTCGGTCGGGGAGAAGAGCCCCATTAAAACTGACAATATAAAATCGCAAAGCTAAAAGACGCTCAGCGCATCAAATGCGCCGATTAAAACCAATCTCACTTATAAAACGTAAAAGACATTCTACAGCATGCGCGTTGTCTGCCAAAACGTTGGCTATGCCAACAGGCAGACTCACACGAACGCGCAGTGGAGCTAAAACGTGACACTCACATAAAATGTGACGCATCTTTAAGGGAGCATCACGCTGCTGACACAGTGGAGCGGGGTCACCACTGAGCAAGTATCTATGACTAAAAAGGCAATGTCCAATTCGTAAACGGGCTAAAAGGACCTCTTCCCGACGTGTAGAACGAGAAGAGGTACCCCAGACTAACGGGAGAGGCTTAACCTCCCTCAATTTGTTCCCCCGGAGGGCCGTCCACTCATCGCGCCAAAGCGAGAGGATGCGGCGACGTAAAATAACACACGAATCTGACGAGGGAACAACAGAGGTAACAAATCTGGGTAATAAAATCGCCGATTTGGCAGCGGCGTCGGCAGACTCGTTCCCTGAGATGCCAACATGACCTGGAATTCACATGAAGGAGACGCTGATGCCAGAGGCACCAAGCGAGTGGACCAGGTCATGTATGCGCTGTACGAGGGGGTGGTAATTGTGCAGTGCGCGAATACCTTGAAGAGCACTCAGGGTGTCTGAACAAATAAAACAGAGCCGTAAGTCGTACCGCTGGACGTATAAAAGTGACTGATAAATACTAAAACGTTCGGCGGGAAAAATCGAACATTGCCCGGGTAAACGAAATGTAAAACTACCATTACCATCAACAAAGGCACACACTACTCCAACATCAGTCTTAGACCCATCAGTATATATACAATGAAAATCTCCGAACTGCGCCCGAAGTTATAAAAAGGCCGATCTAAGAACTGAAGAAGGGGTCTCATTCTTCGACATTGACGTCAACCCAAGGTGACACTGGGCCTCAGCGCGCAACCATGGAGGAAAGCAAGTTTCCCTCCTGGGAAGGGCCGGCGCTGGCGTAAAGTCCAAATACCGAAGAAGGTTTCGAAATCGAACCTCTGGAGGGAGCAAGGCAGAGGAGCTAACAAAATATTGCCGATCAAGTGAATCCTCGTAAAATAACTCGAAGGACGGGTTGTTAGGCAAGCTTGAGAGTCGACAAGCATAGCTGCACAAAAGCACCTTACGCCGGAAAGACAGCGGAGGCTCTGCAGCTTCTGCGTACAGACTGGGTACAGGGCTAGTTGGAAAGGCCCCTGTAGCGACTCTTATGCCACGATGGTGAATGGCATTCAATCGACGTAACACAGATGGACGTGCCGACGAATAAACAATACACCCGTAATCAAGCTTGGATCGGACCAAAGAGCGATAAAGGCGAAGAAGGACGGTCCGATAAGCTCCCCAGGATGTGCCACTTAAAACACGTAAAAGATTAAGAGAACGGTCACACCTTGCTTTTAAAAAGGAAACGTGAGAAGTCCAGCTCACCTTCCGGTCAAAGACCAACCCCAAAAATTTCACCTCGTCTGCAAACGGAAGGACCTCCGACCCAAGATGGAGAGAGGGCGGAGGGAAAGCCTTCCGGCGCCAGACGTTGATGCAGACGGATTTCTCGGCGGAGAAATTAAAGCCGTTAGCGTTACTCCAGGCATAGAGACGGTCGATACAGCTCTGGAGACGGCGTTCGAGTAGACAGGTCAACCGTGAACTGCAATAAATGGCAAAATCGTCAACAAAAAGTGGACAATGGGATGTCAGGTGGAATGCAATCAACAATGGGGTTAATAGCAATTGCAAAAAGTGTGACACTGAGTACAAAGCCCTGCGGTACTCCGTTCTCTTGAATAAAACGACTAGATAAAACCGAGCCCACACGTACACGAAAGCTGCGGTCCATCATAATCTCCAGAAGAAATATGGGAAGACGACCGCGGATATTCCATGCGTGAAGTGTACGTAAAATGCCGTCCCTCCAACAAGTGTCATAAGCTTTCTCCAGGTCAAAAAATACAGCCACCGTTTGGCACTTTCTCAGAAATCCATTCACAATATGCGTCGACAGGGACACCAGATGGTCGACGGTAGAGCGATAGCGGCGAAATCCGCACTGAGAGTTCGCTAGAAGTTCCTGAGACTCAAGCCACCATGTCAAACGCCCGTTGATCATGCGCTCCATCGCCTTGCAAACGCAACTGGTGAGGGAGATAGGGCGGTAGCTAGAAGGTAGTTTTGCGATCCTTACCAGGTTTAAGCATAGGGACAATGGTGGCTTCGCGCCAAACGGAAGGAAAAACACCGTCTTGCCAAATACGTTTATAGACTTGTAAGAAAAAGAGTTTACTGTCGGCTGAAAGGTTCTTTAACATCAGGACATGAAGGCCGTCCGGGCCAGCAGCGGAGTGCCTAGAGCAATGAAGAGCGTGCTCCAGCTCCCTCAATGCGAAAAGTTCATTATAACACTTATTATTAGCAGACCGAAAATTAAAGGTGTCGGAATCCAGCCGGTCTTTGATAGAGCGAAAGCCGGCGGAATAATGGTCTGAACTGGAAACCGCCTCAAAGGCATCACCCAGAGTGTTAGGGATGGCAGCCGGATCCACTATGGAAACCCGAAGGCCAGAAACAGTACAATGCGACACTTTACCTGAGAAGCGACGAAGTTTATCCCAAACAACAGATGACGGCGTAAAGCGATTAAAAGACTCGACAAAACGAGTCCATGACGCCTTCTTGCTATCCTGAATAATGCGACGAGCCTTGGCGCGCGATTGTTTAAAAGTCACCAAATTATTAAGTGTAGTGTGTCGCCGAAGCACCCGAAGTGCAGTTCTACGGGCAAGAACGGCGTCCCATCAATCCTCGTTCCACCACGGAACAGGCGGTCGCCGAGGTTGAGAGGATGAACGGGGAATTGCGCGTTCGGCGGCAGATAAAATCGCAGACGTAAGGTGCTGCACTAGTTGGTTAATGTCGGCGAAGGGCTGATCGTAAAAATGCACGAGGCGGGAATACAAGTTCTAGTCGGCTTTTGTGAATATCCAGGTAGGTACTCTCTAATGCTGTACGTGGTGTGACAGAAGAGAAACGATGCAGGGGTAATGGTCGCTGGAGTGCGTGTCAGCGACGACGTTCCACTGAAGACGACTAGCAAGCTGGAGTGAGCAAACGGCAAGGTCCAAGTGAGAAAATATACCGGAAGGATCAGAAAGAAACGTAGGCTCACCTGTTTTGAGTATAGAGAGATTGAACTGATAAAAAATGTCGGAAAGAAGAGTTCCCCTCGCACAAGCCTTTGGCGAACCCCACGGGGGTGATGGGCATTAAAACCTCTCAACGGGACAAATGGTTTTGGGAGAGCGGGCAAGAGATCTCGAAGCTGCGCTTTAGCGAGGGGAGACGATGGAGGTGAATATACAGAGCAAACAGAAAAGAAAAAACCGGGTAGCTGAAGTCTAAGGCAACAGCTTGCAAGTCGGACGTAAGAGTGAGACGTTCAAAATGAACGTCCTTACGCACTAACAACATGACACCTCCATGAGCAGGAGTACCCTCCTCCGGTTCAAGGTCGTAGCGAACCGGAGTATATCCTCGGAGATCAAAAGGATCATGAGGACGAAGCTTAGGCTCCTGCAAACACACGACCATAGCCGAATGGGAACGCAATAAAAGTTGCAGTTCCGCCCTATGCAATCGTACACCACGTACATTCCACGTCAGGATAGCCATTAAGAAAAAGGGATAAACTGTCTATTTAGAAGGACGGCTTAAAATTACCTTTTGTTTAACCTTTGGGCTCGGGCTTTTGGTATGGAGTTGGTCAGACTCCATAGCATCCTCAAAGGGAGGGCCCACGCGCTCAGAGCCAGAAACCGATTCAAGCGCCGTGAATCGGTTCTGGGTGGCGATGGGTGAGGGGTGCCGCTGAGCGCGGCTTGTCCCAGGAGCTTCCTGGGACTGCGACCTCCGAGGAGGAGAAGGTGAACTTTTCTTACCGCGCGCACGCGGATGGTCCCTCAGATAATCTTCCCTACGAATTTTCTGCTTTGGTTTCCTTTCAGCAGCTTGCGACTTCATTGACTTGGGACTAGGTTTATATGGTTTGCTAACTATACCAGAAATGGACAGCTGGATGGTAGTGGCGGTTAATGCAGTCATGGTCTAAGTCTGAGTTTCGGCATCTACTCGTGGTACTACCGAGGCAACAACAGAACAAAATGTACCAGATCGCAGGAGAGAAGGTTGGCGCGCATGGGAACGCCTCCGGGCTTCGGCGAAGCAGAGTTTCTCATTTACTCGGATCTCCTGGATCGCCTTCTCGTCCAAATACCGCGGACAGTCGCCAAATGAAGTAGAATGTGACCCTTTGCAATTAACGCAGACGGGGGCTGTTGATCTGATAGATATATCACTAGGTCCTCGTCCGATATACCATCGAGGCTATGGGTAGTAACGACGCCTCGACAGGAATTTAAGGAGCGGTGCATCTCAACACGGATGGGATAACCGTGGAGAAGCGTAGCGCTCAACAAGGTCTTAGTTTGCTGATCGGACTTGCTGTGTACTAATAATGACTCGTTTCGAAGGCGAGTGCAGGACTGAACCGAACCAGCAATAGAGTCAATGTCTTTCTGTACTATAAAAGGGTTCACCTTCTCAAACGATTGTCCTTCCTCTGTTCGTGTATTAACTAAGTAACAACCAGATGTTGGCGGTGCTACTTCTGTTGCAAAAACGTTTCGGCGCTTGTTGTGAGTAATGGAGAAAGGGTGCTCCATAGCGAAATAAATCCTCCACCATTGCAACCGTCTCTGACCTCGGGCTCTGACTTCCCGGGCGTTACCCCCGCTTGGTTAAGTGGCCTATCTATACCTAGCTCACTCCAGGGTCACATCTCCCAGAACATAGACAGAGGGACCCAATCGCCGTCAGAAGTCAGCAGCTCATGCAATGGCCCCCCGCGAGACTGCAGTTGAACAGCGGATACGAACACATACCCTACATGATGACCCCGGGTGGTGGGGATGACGCCATTGCCCACTCACACAGCTGCGCACCCAGTGCGCGGGTATCCGTGAGGCTGTGTCCACGGAGGATTTAAATAAAAAGATAAAAGAAACTAAAAGTGCGTGGGCGTTTCGCACGCAAGGTACGCCGGCGAAGAAGTAAAAGAAAAGTGTAAATGAATGGGCGTGGGGCGAAATGTGCTTAAGTAGAAGAGAAGAAAGAAACGATGGCGAGAGGCGACATGGAGTGAAATGCACAGAACGCAGGAGAGCCTACCTTGAGTCCCCCGGTCACGAGAACGAACCCATCTCGACCGGACGGGGATGAATGGGTGAAAATGGCTATGAATGGCTCGGGTACCACGGGTGCGCCTAACCCGTACTCACAAAAGGTGAGCCCCTGGGGGGCTATCACTGAGGCGAAGTATAACTGTAAATAGAGCGAAATCAATTCTTGCTTTATATTTGTTGAGAAAATCCATCCCTAATAGGTCATGTGCAAATTCTTTTAGCTCTAGTACATCTTCCGAGAAATGAATGCCTTCAATTTGAAAATTAAGAGTTGTGACATAACTAACATCCAATTGCTTGTTATTTGCTGTACGTAGTATTTAGCTGTTCCGCACTGAAAGGGTAGGAGTGGTGACTAAACGTTAATGGACAATACTAACAACACTTCCAGTATCAAATAGAATATTAAAAGGCACGCTATCAAATAAACTACTCTTACTTATATGTGCATTCATTGTTTGGATAAGCGATGTCGTATGTTGTTTGATATGGTCAGTCACAGGCGTCACGAAATTTATTCCCGTGACGTTCCGGGTACGTTTGGGGAGTCTGTCTTTGTTTGCAATTCAATGCTACGTGGTCTGGTTTACGACAACGAAAGCAAGTAGGTCGACCGGCTCGTGTACGACCAACAACATTGGGTCCCCGACATGCTCCACAACTTGGAATTTTAGAACCACCCGTGAGCTAAAATTCCCTTGGGAATTAAAATTACCGCGAGTGCTGAAGGCACCCCGATTGTTATTTCGCCCTCGTGGGAAATTACGCTGTCCCTGGTTGCGAAGCATACCAGTGTTTTGGTTGCGCCCCATTTGCAATTGCAGCTACTGTCGTTGAAGGCCTCGAACTTCTTTAGTTAAATTCGCAAAGGGGTCCACTAATTCCGTGTAACTTACAAGAAACACCTGATTTGGCGCGGGTGCTCAGACAAGGTCTAAAAGCTGACCAGCTAAATACCTAACAGCTTCTATGCAGCGGACAAAACTTGTTAAATCTTTGACGTCTGAGGGTTTGCTGACAGGACTTGTTCTAATAGAGAGGGTTTTAGCCCTCGCATAACATGACGTATTTTTCACGTTCCGACATTGCGGGATTAACTTGGTCGCATAGAACTAATATATCATAGATATAGCGCTCCGTGTGTTCAGTTAAATGTTGTACCCCTTTACGGAGTCGATATTCTAAAACGTCTTCATGAACTGCAGGCACGAACGCAGCTTGAAGAGTGGTCCTTAGGTCAGTCCACCTATGATTAACCTGCATAGGAGCAAAAGTTTTGAACCAATTTGCGGCTGCTTCTCTTAGATAGCAGGGTAAGTACTGCTTTTTACAGTTTTCGTCCCAACCATTCGCTGTTGCAATGGTTTCGAAATTATAAAGATAGGTAGAAAAATCCTGCCCAGGCTTGCCTTAAAAAATTACTGGGTCTATTACAGGACGAGCAAAAGGGATGGCAGCAGTAAGGGGAGGTTTGACATTTATTTGCTCAACGCTTGTTGATGCGCTTGGGAAATAGCGGTAGTCATTGTGGTATTTCCAAGTGAAGAGCTAGGGCTCAATCTTACCGCAGATGTAACAGATTGTACATCAGTATCAGCTTGAACTAAATTCCCTACGCTAAGGCTTCTCTGTTTAATCGGAAAGTAACACACTGGTTTCCGATTCTGATTCTGCGACTACTTCTTGCCCGAATTTTGGACATGGGCGTATACAAATCAGCTATGTCAGAAGAAATTACTTGTATATCCTCCACTGCAACATTATAGGGTTGCACGCTAGATTCCAAGGTTTGCAAATGTTCTCTGATAAGTTTGCGAATTTCGGTACTGATAGGGCTTTGCTTGGATATTGTGCGAGCAGATCCATATACTTACTAGCGGCGTGGTCCGTGATAAGAACACCAACTAGGGGCCCAAATAATCCCTGTTATACGTAAAATTAAATAACACAGGCAACACAGTTAGACAAACTAAAATAATAAGACCAGATGTAACGGTATCCCACCTCATAATTTAATCTAAATAATTAAACAAAGAAGAAAAGACGCCTAAAATGTACTTCCCTGAAAAAGATAACAAGGTGAAGGATCGAACCGTACCGACTATTTAACAAAACTAATAGAGGTCGAAGCCTCCACCATACTCTTTCGTGATCGATTAAAATTTATAAGTACGAGATCGAACCATTCTTTTCAAATAATTATCAAAAACCCTGCGCCTCTCCCATATGTCACGACCTGGGGGAGGTTGTAAATGGGGGACATAGCGTATAAGGAAAGCAGAGAGAGGGTAGGGACAACTCTGGTGTCAGTTGGATGGACCATTTATTGAATATGTTATATATTACTGTCGTATGCTACAGAACCCGAAGTGATCGGGCTTCCTACTAGTTTCATCTATCTTTAAGAGACGTTTAGAACATACGTGTTTACAAAGTGAAATACATAATATAAGTTTTCCCCTACGGGGCATACCTTGGAGGAGACGTAACGCAGCTGTTGAGCGTCGTGTCAAGTGCCGGACCAGAATAACGAGAACCCCGCAACGCGTTCTGATACCCTAAATATAGATCATCCTTGCCTATAGGGGTCGCAGCAATCATGCTGTAAGCTTTACCAAACATGGTGTACCAACGCCCTAGACCTGAGTTGTAACAGCCAATAGCAGTAAAGCATTCAATTTGTTCTAGAATATCCCTAGTGACGCATGACAGCTCAGGGTGCAGCTCGAGCTGTGAAAATCTGCACGTACGCCAGAGGAAGCTGTTGTCATGGTAAAATCCTTTAGGATTATCATAGGAAGTGGTTACTCTTGCTGCTCGTAAGAGTGTTAGCTGCTGTTACATTCCAGAAGTCAAGAAATACAAAAATGTATAATTTATATAGGAATGTATTAAAAGTATAAATTTACCAAAATAAATAAGTGCCCATAAAATAAATATATGCGCTTTGACATATTCCTTTATAATCATCAACAGCTTACGTGACACTACAGATCACACGTTTTTGTGAGTTGCGAACCGCCTTCTGGAATCAGAAACAGTGCACAACACACCACATCCACGAAGAGATCACCCTATCTGTGTCCAAGCAACGACGGATTGTGTGACTATGTCACTCAGCGCCCGCATTGTAGTACGATGGACATTCGCAGGCATTTCAATATTATCCAATCCTCCACGTGGAGAATACTACATCATGCAAAGTTTCACCCATATCATCTTCAACTACACAAGGAGCTACTGCAGCTGGAGTATGGACAGAGAATGGCGTTCGCTAGGTGGATCATAGGACAAATTGAACAAAATCCATATTTTCTGGCAACTGTGTTATTTACAGACGAAGCAGGGTTCCACAACACGGGCCATGTAAACCGCCACAACATACGTTACTGGAGCACTGTAAACTCACATTGGATACGAGAGATGGCCTTACAAGTCCGATGGAGTTTCAACGTTTGGGCTGGTATTTTCGGTGATCATCTAATAGGCACGTATTTTTATGATAGCCAACTCACTTGGAATAGTCATATCCACTTCCTGCAACACCAGCTACGTACTTTGCTGAATGAAGTGCCGTTGCATAACCGATTAACTATTTGGTACCAACATTACCGGGCGCCAGTTCATTCGGCCCCTCGTGTAACGGATTACATTCATGGCACCTATACTGAGCGATGGATCGGACGATATGGACCAACAGGTTGGCCAGCACGCTCACCAGATCTAACCACATTCGATTTCTCTTTATGGGGTTTTCTTAAAGATAGCGTGTACCAGGAGCGGTCAATGACCGCTCAACAGCTCAGGGAACGCATCATCTTAGCTTGTCGTGAAATCACATCGGCCATGTTACGTCGGGTTAGGCTGGCGATGATGCTTAGACTGAGATATTGCATCGAATACTTGCCAGTTCGATGATGATGATGATAATGAGATGGAGCTTAAGGGCGCTCAAATGCTATGGTTATTTGCGCCCTTACAATGTATAAAACATAAAATTAAAAAGTTAAAAAACTAAAAACCACACACAAACCCGCTTGATCAATAACACTAAAAAACACAACAGTCTAAAATCTACACACTAAAATCATGGTCACTAAAAGAATAAAACGTGTCAAGAACTGTAGAATGCAAGGGACATGAGCGCCTTTTGTCCGTCGGGGAAAAGAGTCCCATTAAAACAGACAGTATAAAATCTCAAAGCTGAAAGACGCTCAACGCATCAAATGTGCCGATTAAAACCAATCTCACATATAAAACGTAAAAGATATTCTACAGCATGCGCGTCGTCTGCCAAAACGTTGGCTATGCCAACAGGCAGACTCACGCGAACGCGCAGTGGAGCTAAAACTTGACACTCAGTTAAAATTTGACGCACCGTTAAGGGCGCATCACACTGCTGACACAGTGGAGCGAAATCACCACTGAGCAGGTAGCTATGACTAAAAAGGCAATATCCAATTCGTAAACAGGCTAAAGGTACCTCTTCCTGACGTGTATAACGAGAAGAGGTACCCCAGACTAACGGGAGAGGTTTAACCTCCCGCAATTTATTTCCCCGAGGGCCGTCCACTCATCGCGGCAAAGCGAGAGGATGCGGCGACGTAAAATAACACACGAATCTGACGAGGGAACAACAGAGGTAACAAATCTGGGTAACAAAATCCCCGATTTGGCAGCGGCGTCGGCAGACTCGTTCCCTGAGATGCCCACATGACCTGGAATCCACATGAAGGAGACACGGATGCCAGAGGTACCAAGCGAGTGGACCAGGTCATGTGTGCGCTGTACGAGGGGGTGGTAATTGTACAGCGCGCGAATACTTTGAAGAGCACTCAGAGAGTCTGAACAAATAACACAGTGCCATAAGTCGTACCGCTGGACGTATAAAAGTGACTGATAAATACTAAAAAGCTCAGCGTTAAAAATCGAACATTGCCCGTGTAAACGAAATGTAAAACTACGATTACCATCAACAAAGACACACCCTACTCCAACATCAGTCTTAGACCCATCAGTATATATAAAATAAAAGTCTCCGAAATGCGCCTGAAGTTCTAAAAAAGCCGATCTAAGAACTGAAGAAGGAGTCTCATTCTTCGACATTGACGTCAACCCCAGGTGACAGCGGGCCTCAGCGCGCAACCATGGAGGAAAGCGCGTTTCCCCCTGGGAAGGGCCGGCACTGGTGTAAAGTCCAAATGCCGAAGAAGCTTTCGAAATCGAACCACTGGAGGGAGCAAGGCAGAGGAGCTAACTAACTATTGCCGATTAAGCGAATCTTCGTAAGACACCTCAAAAGATGGGTGGTCAGGCAAGCTCGAGATTCTACAGGCATAGCTGCACAAAAGCATCTCACGCCTGAAGGACAGCGGAGGCTCTGCAGCTTCAGCATACAGACTGGGTACAGGGCTGGATGGAAAGGCCCCCGTAGCGACTCTTATGCCACGATGGTGAATGGCATTCAATCGACGTAATACAGATGGACGCGCCGACGAATAGACAATGCACCCGTAATCAAGCTTGGATCGGACCAAAGAGCGATAAAAATTTAGAAGGACGGTCCGATCAGCTCCCCAAGATGTGCCACTTAAAACACGTAAAAGAGTAAGAAAACGGTCATACTTTGCTTTTAAAAACGAAATGTGCGAAATTCAGCTCAGCTTCCTATCAAAGATCAACCGCAGAAATTTTGCCTCGTCTGCACACGGAAGTATCCCTGGTCCAAGAAGGAGAGAGGGAGGAGGGAAAGCCTTCCGGCGCCAGAAATTGATACAGACGGATCTTTCGGCGGAGAAATTAAAGCCGTTGGCGTTACTCCAGGCGTAGGGACGGTCGATACAGCTCTGGAGACGGCGTTCGAGTAGACAGGTCCGCCGTGAACTTCAATAAATGGAAAAATTGTCAACAAAAAGGGACGATGAAATGCCAGGTGGAATACAATCAACAATGGTGTTGATATCAATCGCAAAAAGTGTGACACTGAGTACAGAGCCCTGCGGTACTACGTTCTCTTAAATAAAACGACTAGATAAAACCGAGCCCATACGTACACGAAAGACGCGGTCCGTCATAAACTCCCGAAGAAATTTGGGAAGACGACCGCGGAAATTCCATGCATGGAGTGTACGTAAAATGCCGCCCCTCCAACAAGTGTCATAAGCTTTCTCCAGGTCAAAAATACAGCCACTGTTTGACACTTTCTCAGAAACCCGTTCATAATATGCGTCGACAGAGACACCAGATTGTCGACGTTAGAGCGATGGCGACGAAATCCACACTGAGCGTTCGCCAGAAGTTTCTGAGACTCAAGCCACCATGTCAACCGCCCGTTGATCATGCGCTCCATCACCTTGCAAATGCAACTGGTGAGGGAGATAGGGCGGTAGCTGGAAGGTAGTTGGCGATCCTTACCAGGCTTAAGTATAGGGACAATGGTGGCTTCGCGCCAAACGGAAGGAAAAAGGCCGTCCTGTCAAATACGATTCTAGGCCCGTTAGAGAAAGCGCTTACTGTCGGTTGAAAGGTTCTTTAACAGCAGATAATGAATGCCATCCGGCCCAGGAGCGGAGTGGCTACAGCAATGAAGAGCGTGCTCCAGCTCCCTCATTGTAAAAAGCGCATTATAACATTCCGTATTATCAGATCGAAAATTATAGGTTGCGGAATCCAGCCGGTCTTTGATAGAGCGAAAGCCTGCGGAATAATGGTCCAAACTAGAAACCGGCTCAAAGGCGGCACCCAGAGTGTTAGCGACGGCAGCCGGATCCACTATGGTGGCATTGGAAACCTGAAGGCCAGAAACAGTACAATGCGACACTTTACCTGAGAAGCGACGAAGTTTATCCCAAACAACAGATGAAGGCGTAAAGCGATTAAAAGACTTTACAAAACGAGTCCACGGCGCCTTCGTGCTATCCTGAATAATGCGACGAGCCCTGGCGCGCGATTGTTTAAAAGTCACCAAATTATCAAGTGTAGGTTGTCGCCGAAGCACCCTAAGTGCAGTCCTACGGGCACGAACGGCGTCCCGACAACCCTTGTTCCACCACGGAACAGGCATTCGCCGAGGTTGTGAGGATGAACGGGGAATTGCGCATTCGGCGGCAGAGAAAATCGTAGACGTAAGGTGCTGCACTAGTTGGTTAATGTCGGTAAAGGGCAGGTCGTCAAAATGCACGAGGCTGGAATACAAGCTCCAGTCGGATTTTGTGAATATCCAGGTAGGTACTCTCTAATGCTGTACGTGGTGTGACAGAAGAGAAACGATGCAGGGGTAATGGTCGCTGGAGTAGGTGTCAGCAACGACGTTCCACTGCAGACGACTGGAGTGAGCAAACGGCAAGGTCCAAATGAGAAAATGTACCGGAAGAATCAGAAAGAAACGTAGGCTCGCCTGTATTGAGAATAGAGAGATTAAACTGATAAAAAATGTCAGAAAGAAGAGTTCCCCTCGCACAAGCCCTTGTCGAACCCCACAGGTGGTGAAGGGCATTAAAACCTCCCAACAGAAGAAATGGTGTTGGGAGAGCGGACAGGAGAGCTCGAATGTCCGCGGGAGCAGGGGCAGACGATGGATGTGAATACACCGAAGAAGCAGAAAAGAAAAAAACGGGTAACTGCAGTCTAATGGCAACAGCTTGCAAGTCGGACGTAAGAGTGAGACGTTGAAAATGAACGTCGTTACGCTCTAACAACAAGACACCTCCATGAGCAGGAGTACCCTCCTCCGGTTCAAGGTCGTAGCGAACCGGAGTATATCCTCGGAGATCAAAAGGATCGTGAGGGCGAAGCTTAGTCTCCTGCAAACACACTACCATAGGCGAATGGGAACGCAATAAAAGTTGCAGTTCCGCCCTATGCGATCGTATACCACGTAAATTTCAGGTCAGGATAGCCATTAAGAAAAAGGGATAAACTGTCTACTTAGAAGGGCGGCTTAAAATTACCTTTTTTTAACCTTTGGGCTCTGGCTTTTGGTATGGAGTTGTTCAGACTCCATAGCCTCCTCGAAGGGAGGGCCCACGCGCTCAGAGCCAGAAACCGATTCAAGCGCCGAGAATCGGTTCTGGGTGGCGATGGGTGAGGGGTGCCGCTGACCGCGGCTTGTCCCAGGAGCTTCCTGCGACTGCGACCTCCGAGGAGGAGAAGGTGAACTCTGCTTAGTGTGAACACGCGGAGCGTCTTTTAAAAAGTCTTGTCTTCGAAATTTCTGCTTCAGTTTTTTCTCTGTGGCTTGTGACTTCATAGACTTTGGACCAGGTTTAGAGGGCTTGGTAACAGTAGCTGAAATGTACGGCCGGATGGTAGTGGCGGTCAAGGCAGTCATGGTCCAAGTTTGAGTTCCAGCATCCTTCAGGGGTACTGGCGAGGCAACAACAACAGAACTGAATGTTCCCGATCGCAGGAGCGAAGGTTAGCGCGCATGGTAACGCCTCCGGGCTTCGGCGAAGGAGAGTTTCTCCTTTACCCGGATATCCTGGATCGCCTTCTCGTCCAAATACCGCGGACAGTCGCCAAATAAAGCAGAATGTGACCCTTTGCAATTGACGCAGACGGGGGCTGTGGAACAGGCACCTTCGTTTGAGGGCTGGCTACATGTTGCACAGATGTTAACGGCACTATTACATGAGACTTGAGTATGCCCAAAACGTTGGCATTTAAAACAACGCAGAGGTCTAGGAATATAAGGCCTCACAGAAATCCGTTCGTACCCTGCGGAAATGCTCGTGGGCAGATCGACGCCATCAAATGTTATAAACAGGGTACGAGTGGGTACCAATACTCCGTCGCGTTTGGCCTGCACTCGATGCACTGCTGTCATCTTTTGGTCTGAAGGATAGTCTACGAGTTTATCGTCCGACATACCATCGAGGCTATGGGTGGTAATGACGCCTCGGCAGGAATTCAATGTGCGGTGCTTCTCCACACGGATGGGATAGCCGTGGAGAAGCGTAGCGCGCAACAAGGCTTACTTTGCTGATCGGACTTCATTTGTGCTAATAAGGAACCGTTCCGTAGACGAGTGCAGGACTGAACCGGACCAGCAATAGCATCAATACCCTTTTGGATAATGAAAGGGTTCACCTTCTCAAAACTTTGCCCTTCTTCGGTTCGTGAAATGACAAAGTAACAACCAGTTGTCGGTGGTGTCACTTCTGTTACATAAACCTTTCGGCGCTTGTTTGTATTAATGGAGAAAGGGTGCTCCATAGCGAAATGAATCCTCCACCATTGCAACCGTCTCCGACCTCGGGCTCTGACTTCCCGGGCGTTACCCTGGCTTGGGTGAGTGGCCTATCAATACCTATCTCACCCCAGGGTCACACCTCTCAGAACATAGACAGAGGGACCCAATCGCCGTCAGAAGTCAGCAGCTCATGCAATGCCCCCCCCGCGGGACTGCAGTTGAACAGCGGATACGAACACAAACCCTACATGACGACCCAGGCTGGTGGGGATGACGCCATTACCCACTCACCCAGCTGCGCACCTCGTACGCGGGTATCCGTCTGGCTGTGTCCACGGAAGATTAAAATAAAAGGTTAAAAGTAACTACAAGTGTGTGGGCGTTTCGCACTCAAGGTAGGCCGGCGAAGAAGTAAAAGAGACGTGTAAATGAATGGGCCTTGGGCGAAATGTGCATAAATACAAGAGAAGAAAGAAACGATGGCGGGGGGCGACATGGAATGAAATGCACTGAACGCACGAGAGCCTACCTTGAGTCCCCCGGTCACGAAAACGAACCCACCTCGACCGGACGGGGATGAATATGGCGATGAGTGGCTCGGGAACCCCCGGTACGCCAACACTTGTACTCACATACGGTGAACCCCTGGGTGGACTTGCCAGTTCGAATACCTATTATAACCACATGGAGGAAACGGGTAAATTATAACGTTTTTTCTGTGTGATGGTCTGGCATGTCATAGTCACTATTAAATGCATCACTTCGGGAATCACAGAGGTTCACAACGATCACAATATGGGTTTGCAAGCGCTATTAATTTGTATGTACGTACCGCATTTTGTAAACATTCAGAACAATTTATTGGCTTACTGTTGTATGAAAGAATAGCTTTAAATAGTAAAATATTTTTAATGCTGACTTATGTTTGTATGTTATAATTACAATGTGATATGCATTTATGTATGATGTTCATTAAAGTATATTCTAACAAGTAACAATTTGTGTTTAAATGAAATTAATATAATTAATCTCAATAAGTGAAACGACATTACCACACCAAACTATCAGTTTTCATTAAATTTACTAAACATATAAAGTACCCTCAGATGGCAGTATTTGAAGCTAGGACCTTCATCAGTGAAGGCAACGCACACACTGTTGCGCTACGAGTGCAAGTCAGTGCACGTGTAGCAGTGCAAAGGGGTCATTTCGGCCGAAATTTATACGACTCGATGCATTTAATAGTGTTTACTGCATAGACTGTGCAACGCTGGGTCTGCATAACTTTTAAATCCAGAGGCTAAAAAGACTCACCCGGTATATAGGACAGGTAGTACTTGACATTTCTAAGTATGTGATGTACGACTTTTATTATAAAATTCTGAAAAAGAAGCTAAATGATCTTGCTTTAAATTACATGAATACCTATTCATTTCTGTTTGAAATAACTACGGATGTTTATGAATTCATCAAAACTAATATTCAGCATTTTGATACAAGCATTACCCACACGATAACACATATTTGATACCTCTGATAAACAAGAAAGGAATGGTTTTATTTAAAGATAAACTATTAGGTAGAATAATGACAGAATACGCAGCATTAAGATAGAAATTATATGCATACCGTTTTGACGGGCAGCTAGTTAAGAAGTCGAAAGGTGTTTCAAAGACAGAAATGCGTTCAATAACTTTTGATGATTACTTATGCTGTCTCAATGACATGAATGTAGCACATTTTGATGAACAAATAAGCACGGAGTTCACACAGTAGAAATTAACAAACCTGTATTGAAAGGGCTTGTTACGAAACGTTATATGATTGAAAAAATCGTAAAGTTTTAGCTTGCCGACATTATTCTATTCTCGTAGATCCTGGTACATCTTAACACGACTGACATTGTTGTAAGCAAAAAAAACCGTTTTTTTATTAGTGATGTTGTATACTGTTTCTCGCTCAATGATAATTTCTTTTGCATTATTGGACGTGAACCATTTCATGTAATTCTGCTTAGGAACATTTTATTGTACTTCTATACTGTTTCTCGCTGAAGACAGAATTTGTTTTACACTATTGCACGTGTGCCATATTCATGTAACTCTGCTTAAGAACATTTTGTTTTATTTCACGTTTATGGGTTTCCTATGTAATCAAAGTTTTTTGGCTTTATTGTACTTAACGTTTATGTCATTTACTATGTAATCAAGGCTTTTTTTGACATAGGTGGGATTGTTTTAAATGACATTTATTGTACTTAATTAATTCAAGCTTTGGGGTAAAACTATGTAACACTTAACAATACAAACTCGCATGCCATTATTCAGGCAGAGTAGCATCACATGCCATCCTGCTTATATACCCAATTGCTTTAATTTTAACGGGAAAGGTTTATTCCTGAAGTACTACTACATTTCTTTACACACTTAGTACAAGCTTGGGGATAAAGGTGTGTGGAACAAACTCACGTGTTATGTTTTATGAACTATAGCATTACACATCCTCCTGCATAGACACTAATCTTTTTACGGCAAAAAGGTTTTTATTACATTTTGTGATACTTAAAGTTTATGGTGTTTTTGTGCAAACAAAGCTCCTTTTATTGCTTTTATATGTAATCAAGCTTTTTGGGGATATGTAAAATAGTCTTTAAATAATAAATCAATTCATTTGGATTCTTTTGTTTTATTGTTAAGAACAAATATACAGCACATATATGCCACACCCTGAATCCATCACTTTACAGATTTTTATTTTTTATTCGTTGCAATTAGTGTCTTAGTTTCATCTTCTACTCCACACTATCCCTTTCTATCCATTTACTTCCTGGAAAGCCTAGCCATTTTCAGTAAAAGTCAACGGCAATAAGAATGTACTTATAGTTTATATTTTGCTTTGTATGGTATAATTTCAATAAGATATACATATTTGTAATAAGTCATTAATATGTTCACTAAACTACTTTCCTGCGAAACAATCTCCTTCTGGCGGGGAATGTAATTCGATGGCGATTTTTCGTCTGGTCATGCTATGATTTTTGAAGTTCTCAATTCTGTGATGATCTCTTGAATTTCCGATTTATGATTCAAATTTCCAGCCTCCCACGATGTAATTAGTAACCTGAACCTGCTAATCAGAATATTAGGGCCAGACCAATATACATAGTCCAACTTCCTATTGAACGTGCTCCTTCCTTACGAGACCTGAACCTGTCGTAGTGTCGATTAAGCCTGCGTATGATATTCTTATATTTATTACCCCTTGTTCGATCTCAGACGACCGCTCCTGCTGTAGCTGTGTCTGTGAGCTAGTTTGTTTCAAAATCTGAGAACAAATATCCAGGTCGTCTTCCGTATACAAGCTTTGAGGTACACGCTTGAATAATAGCTCGTTCAGCCCCGGGTTAGCCGCATAATTCTCATCTCCTATCTGACACTGTTATCCGCAAATGTAATTAATCTTTTTCCTAGCCTATAGTCCACATCTTTGTGCCTTACTCCGAAGATAACACTTAGATGCTGCCTCTAGCTGCTCGAACCTTCTCCAGAGGTAATTCACAAGGGCATCCGTCTCAAAGGTTTCTTCTTCTTCTTCTTCGGGGCGAGAGAGGGGTTTGTGCTTTTCTTGATTCTTTATTATATTCTTCAGAGGAACGGTAACGAGCTGGAGAACCCCGGACATTACACGCTGGGTTTCAAACTTGAGACCCTTTAGGGAACGTATCTTTTCCTTACCGCCTTACTGTGTCGAGCGATGGATTGCTGGAGTCTGATACCTTCCACATGCATCTTGAAATGAATACGCATTTAAGCTGCTGCTGACAATATATGGAAGCTTTTCAATTAGATACTTAGGATATGTGCATCTTCAGCACGATTACCTGGAGCTGTGAAGGTCAACTTAGCATCTATCATAATGGGTACCGGATAACTTTCAACTATCTTATCGTTTATTGCAAACATTATATCATTTCTCGTATTGGGATTTGGTAATGAAATCATAGAGTAGGCAATCACCTCTCCCTTTACCACCGGCTTGTAGTATTCAAGTCCGGATGATAGCATATGTGTCTGTGAGCTAACTCTGTACGGTTTTGTTTGCAATGTAATAAGGGGCTGTCCTCTCATTTGCGCTAAAATAGCATTTATGACACTCACGATTTAAGAATATCAACATTATTCATAGTTGAGGTTAGGTACTTATCCAGCGAGCTGTCAATTTACTTTGGTTTCAGAATTTTTTCCACTACTGCAAAACTTTCTTGAGGCATGGAAACTAGAGTTCTGTTTAAAGCTGTCTGCGTTTCAGCATGTTTCTTTACAACAAAGTGTTTAACAAATTTCTTGTTTGCGGCATCACTATCGTCCACGGGATCGACTTTCTCCCTTGTTCGTTTCTTTCGAAAGGAAACGTTCCGTTCGAATCGGGAAGCGGCGTGCGTGCATTTATGCCATATAACATATATATTTTTTATTTGGAACATCATGATTTTGAAGTGTAGGCAATAGTACCTTCATTCTTATCGTATCCAAATTACCATTGTTTTCCACATCTGGTTTGAATGCGTATTTATTTTGGTATTCCATTAGCCTCTCATGTTTACCTTCGAGCGATGTGTGCACGTGCTGCCTAAGCATAGCTTCAATTTCGCCCATACGCTGATATGAAGTCTATTCGGTGAACGTCTGCATTCAATGCTGATGACAGTCGTAAGCGTACCAACATAGCGTTTAGTCGTTGGATCATAGTCTGCTTCAGAATCCTAAACTTTGCACAATTGTTTTTTCTTGAATTAATAGTTTCCCGTGTCATCTGGATTTATGATATAACGACTAAGCACACCCCGTTGATACTCATAGCTGGAATGAGCAATATTATTTATTTATTCACTCTGATAAACACATAAACTGTTCCTATATCGTCCTTCATTCAGCTGGTATTCAGGTACTGTGAAAATAAAGGGTCTCGAGTTCGATCCGTCACTGCTCTCCCATACTTGCTTACACAGGTCTCTGAATTCCGTATAAGACATATCAGTATTTTCGTAATCGTCGTATATGTGCTTTAAGTTGAGATTACCTTGTCTGAAGAGCACAATCATATTTTTATTGTCTCTAATTAGATGTTTGGTTGCATTTGTATATGATTGTGCTAGGTATACGGCATCGACATTGCGGTGTCTACCCATGCTGTAATACGAATATATCTTACCCTGTTTCTCATTGATGACGTCGTGGAATACGAATATCAAATTTTCTCTGGCATCGGAATTTGCAGTACTTTTTCGCCGTCCTCGAACGTGTATATTTCTATATCGGGTATGGTTTTCAGCACTTTGATCAGGTACTGGTATTTCGGTTGATGCAGCGATTTCAAGTAAATGTAAAGATTCTCGAACCTTAGACTATTCTTAGCTTAGATTGGCAGGTTGTGCAAGATGTTCGTCTTTCTCTCACTTGAGCTACCCAGAATGAGCGCTCTGACGTTGCTCGGGAAGAGAGAGCCGTGCCTTCCTTCGCAAAAGTCGTCGCCGAAGTCTAGAACGTGTATAGATAGCGAAAACGTTTGCTTCACTACTTCCATCTTGCGAATAAGGTATATATTTTGTCTTTTATTTCTTAGTGTACCATGGGTTTGGGACGTGTTCGGAAGTCACTAAGAAGGGTTCCGGAATAATTAATTATTTTATTAATTCTCTACCGTTTGAGGCCCATTTTTCCGGTTACAGGTACTGCGGTCCTGGAACTAAGCTACATAAATGATTGCAGAGAAGATATCCGCCTATAAACGGATTTTACGCCGCGTGTGGAGAACACGATATCGCCTACGCTACGTACCAGGGGATTGGTTCCAAGCATTTGGCTGAAAAGTTTCTTGCGGAAAAGGCCTGGATTCGGGCACAGACTGCTGACGCTACTTTTGGCGAGAAGCTTGCCACTAGAGTTGTGTCCCCAATCATGAAGCGAAAGCTGGCCATGGGCGCTGGATTGCGCAAGCGGCGGAAGAGAATACTACCCTCACGCGCTAAAGGAGGGATCTTACCTTTGATACCGCTTTTGGGGGCATTGGGTGCTGCGGGATCTTGGCGTGGGGAGCCGCACAGATCACTGCCTCGGTGAACAAGAAATGTGCTGCCGAGAAGCAACTAAACTAGCTGGTTCGTCACAATCAGCAGATAGCAGCCTTGGTCATGAGCCAGGGCAAATGTCTTAATCGAGGAGGAGGAGGACGCAGGAAACGGAAGGGAAATGGCTTGTATCTGCGCCCAAATAACTCGTGGCGAGGCCTCTACGTATCCCGTAAGAAGCTCTAAGCGGTGTGGAGATTGAAGCTTACGCTAAACGTCTACGCATTCCCGATTTTAGGGATGTGCTAGACAAACTACCTCTAAGGTACAAACTAGACAAACTACCTCCTAGACGTGCAGAGAGGATCATTATCAGCTTGAATAGCTCGCAAAATCCAGGCACTCATTGGGTTGCTATACGCATGGATGGAAATTTAGCGTTTTATTTCGGCAGTTTTGGCACTCTGAAACCTCCAAAATAGGTGCAATCCTATCTCGAGGGTCTTGTATAAAGTCTTGTTAACAGACACAGATATCAGAATTTCGATTCTGTGATTTTTGGCCATCTGTGCTTGCAGTTTCTGTTTTAAAACGCACTCGACAGGATGTTTGAATGGTCAAAATGAGTTACAATGTCACTGTGAGCATTTCTGATTCAAGCGTCTCTACCTATCTTAATCCGCCACTCCATCTGGATCCAAAGGGCGTTTACGAGATTGCTCTATTGGATTTCGAGACATTCTATTCAATGCGAAATGTTGATTTGAGTAATAACCTTTTCCATTACGTGCGCAATGGAAATCTTGAAACCATTGAAATTCCACCTGGTACTTATGAAATAGAAGATATAAACACTTTACTCAATGATAGACTCGAAGCCGGCAATGTCTTTACTCTTCGTCCAAATAATAGCAATATGAAGGCGGAGGTTCAGTGCCCCTACGCTATGAATTTTACTCGAGACAAATCGACGGCTCTCTTCTCGGTTTCACTGGCGAACGCACGGTGGGGCCGGGTGTACTGACCGAGTCTGACGAACTGGTGAATATCTTTAAGGTCAGCAACATACGAGTCGAGTGCTGTCTTGCCACTGGATCCTTCATCAAGGTAAATGCGGACATTCTCTCTACGATTTTTTCCCGTCGGTTCCTCCGGGCTACCACATCTCACAGGAACCGCCCAGTCCTATATACCTACTCATGTTCGACACCAATCTCGTTTATCATCTCTGCATTCGAGTGGTAAACCAGAACGGAGATACGCTTAACTTCAGAAACGAAACCATTTCAGTGAGATTGCACATAATACGGAATGGGAATAATTTTTAAAAAACATTACTATAATAAAAAGCGTCTCTCGAGATTGAGACCTACTCAGTCTTCAACATTCAAACTGTTAACATCATCTAATCGAAAGTATCTTGAGCGACTAAGTTTCGAGGTTCTGTAATGGATATTTTATGTGACCAGAGTTCCGACTTTTGACGACAAAATTAGTAAGGAGGAGGAACATGTCTTCCTACCTTATAATACCTCTGCTCTTGATGTGAATGTTGAAAGTAGAATACCATGCTAGGCTGAAGATTTGTACACATTTCCTAGCAGATGTTACCTCTATATAGAAGGATCTAATGCAAAAACTACTGGTGAAGCTTCATCTGCCAAACTTACCAACAATGTCATGGCGTTTTTGTTTGATGAATTTCGTTCGGAAGTGAATGGTACTACTATAGATAGAACGAGAAATCCGGGAATTTCTTCGAATATGCGCAACTATACGGCTCTCAACTCTTTGGACTCCAATCGCCTGCAGAATAACGGCAGAACCTATCCCGGAGAAAATGTAGACATCGTGAACGCATCGAAAGTAGTCTTCAACGCTGTCGTTGCTCTTTCGATGCTTGTTGGTTTCGAGGACGATTACAAGGCGATCATACTTCATAGCAAGTTTGAACTTGTTCTTATTAGATCTAAAAATTCTAATAATTGTCTGATGGGCAACAATCCGACTAATATTAAACTAAATAGTATTTAATGGGGGATGCCCTGTTTCGACTTTCCGATGCCGAGAGGGTGGAGAAACTTAAACTCAAGTGAGGTCGCCCGCTGCACGTTGCCTTTCGAACCCTGGACCTTCACACTCAACCTGCAGAACCGCAGACTAAAGCGTTCACATGGAACGTTGCACCGCATCGTAGGTTGAGAAACCGCGTTTTGTCATAGTGGGTGCTGAGACGGACAGATTCAACTACCTTGCTAAAGATAGCTTTATCTTTGATCACTTCAGTGTCATCAATCAGAAGCTTTATCTCAACATGCGAATGTTATCCATATCATGACATAAATTTGGATTTTGCAAATTCAAGGTTTGCATCTCTTATAACTAATATATTAAATTTCAATATTCCTATTATGGCAAATAAAATTACCCTCCTTTAAGATAACCGATTTTCTGAAATATACACCACTATTCATCATCGACTGTTCTCATCAATACGAAGAGACTGTGACTGGAGCCGTTAACATCAGATTGGAAGTTTAAGCAGTTTTCTACACAAATATTTTTGTTTTGTTTCATTATTAATAATAAATTGATCACTTATAAACCCATAACTCATTTTGTTCAATCTATCATATAGGAAATGGAATGTATTTTGTTTATATCAATAAAGAATGAAGTATATATTATATTATGTTTTATTGATTATAGTATACATCCTCTTAACCTTTTACCTGGCACTCCTACCTACTAACATCGTATAAACACATTCATTTATGAACGTGGTGCAATTGAAATGAATATTTTCAACGTGTGGAATTAGTCTCTTCAGTCCTGCTATTACACCAATGTCTTTGATACACGACATTTTCGTTTAGACACATATTCACAAAAGCAATATCATTGACTTTGTTCATGTGCAATGTTATATTATATGCATTGATTATATTCTCACTTTAAGATACATGAGGAAACTTACCGTCTTTCACATACGTTTCAATCACGGCTTTATTTCAAATTATTATCAGCCAGTTCTCTTTTGTTATATATATAAAGGTTTCGTCACCTGCTTTGATGTAAAGGGTTGGGAGTTCGTAATTCATTCCTATATTCACACGATGCTTGGACCTGATGGAGATGTCGTCGACCATAAACACACTATTTGAATTCATCTTTCTCTTAGGTTTCTAGAATGGGACCAAAGATGAGTAATATAACGTTCTTTGGATCGCGTCTAACATTTTCTTCTTGTTCACGACCTTTGCCATGTTTCTCTTCTTCTCAGGCTTCGTTTTGGACCTGTATACATACACAAATGTCACACGAGCCACTTTTAATTAATAGAACTCCTCTTTTATTGGCAATGATTGTACTTACCTTTCTTCTTCTACACGTATTTTATCCTCCACGGGCTCGGACATCGACACCAACTGATCCGTGTCGCGGTGCGGAGGCCCATCTTCTCCTTCGGGCAATCTGTAAATACACTGTTTATCTTTTAGCTATCTTTTTCCCTATAATATCTATTCCATCGCGTAATTGCCATATTTTTTACTTACTTACTTATCCCTTTGACTTTCGATACACGTCACAGTACTCTCCAGAACGTAAGATGGATCATTTGTTGATGCTGCGAAGGTTCCTTGTAAATGATGCTATGCGCATTGCCATTGTATATCTCCTCATGTTTATCGAGACAGCGCTGTTTCATTTGCTGTAATCCTCGAAGTTCACCCAGCAACAGTTGCTGCTATCGCTCCCGATTCTGATATTTCCACTATTGATCGTGTTGGCTCACAGTCAACTGTGAAGGCAGATCAATTTTTGTTTCACATATCATGCTTTGCTTTGAGTGTACGGGTGGGAGATTGAACATGTTCGTTCTTGCACTGGAGAGGTGTTCTCGTTTTATACCGTTACACACATGTACACGTTAGCTTTCCTCTGACCTCCTTTTAGAATTCTCATGTGGCCTACCTTTTACTTTTTTCTGTCTCACATTATTATCATACACGCTCCCTATGCTTCAGTGTTTTGTCTTTTTTCGACCCGTCTTTCGATATCATATATCATTAAGTCCTGGATTACCGTCATCTTCCAACCTATGTGGTGAGAAAACACGTACATGCATCATGTCCTACCACGGGGCGGCGCATTACAGTTCATATCGTTTATTTAACTAAATGTTCGTATACATTGACGTGGTGAGACGCGCGAGCGCACGACACACACACAGAACTTTTACCGGGGAAAGGGATGGGTGGACTTCGACTTCCAAGCCCCACCTTCGATCAGTACGTCCACCGTAAGGTTTCAACATGCGCCGGTACACACATACATGGATTCTGCCACATTTTTATGCCGTCTTTTACATACGCGTTCTTAAGTCATGTTGTAGGTAATACGGAATCCGACCTTTGCAGCTACTCATCTCCCATTGGAAAAAAGTGTAAAAGACGCCAAAATGGTAGACAAGGACATCTCCCTCCCCTTGGAGAGAAGTGGCGAAAAACTGAAACATGAAAAATCGAGAACATCCCATATTGCAGAATATCGGACAAAATGCGAAAAATGACAATATGCAGAACACCGTCGCATTTCATAAAAGTGAAAAAATGCGAAATAGGTCAACATCGAGAACACTCCCCAATGGAAAAAAGTAGAGAAAAATAGAAAAATACCCAAATCCACAACAAACCCCATTTGCAGATAAAAATGAAAACATCTAGAACACCCATTGGGCAAAAGTATAATGCAAAAAAATGCCAAAATTGAGAACACACACCAGAAGAGAATAGTAGAAAACTGAGAAACATTAAGAGGAAGGTGAACACCCCCATTGGAAAAAGTGGAGATAATGCGAAAGATGGCAAAATCGAGAACACTCCCTTTTGATTAAAAGTGGAGAAAAGCAACAGATACCAAAATCGAGATAAAATCCCTATTGGTCTAAAGTGAAAAACCCTGAAAATGGCAAAATCGGGAACATTGGAGAAAAGTGGAGAAAACCCGAAAACTGTCAAAACGAGAAAACCTATTGGAGTAAAGTGCAAAAACGCTAAAAATTGTAAGACTGAGAACGTTGAAAATGGAGAATAGTGGAAAAAACGCGTAAAATATCAAAATCGAGAACCACCCGCCATTCGTAGAAAAGTGGATAAACATAAAAAAATGGCAAAATTCAAAACGTACCCAAGTAGCAATATGTTCGTTTTCGCTACATTTGCATAATACATACCCCGCTAATTGATAATTTTTGTAATCCTATTGACTGTGTAATCAGATATCCCTTTGTTCCACACACCGTCAGCCCCTCCCTACTTTGTGTTACTCTGACATGCCGCTAATGGAGGTGACATGTAGCTGTCAGATTTGATTGACGAGGGTTTGACAAGGGATTGATAACGATCGTCCATTTGTATCGCTTTGTTTCACACCGTGCGCCCCACCCTCTTTTGTATCGCTTACCGCTAATGTAGGTGTCATGTAGCTGTCAAATTTGATTGAAAGAGTTGATAACGATCGTCCATGTGTAAGATTACCTCGCTTCAACTATCTGCCACGTTCTGGGACTCTCCGTCGCGTGCCACCACCCCCTAAATCGATGGAAGAGGTTTAGCTCACAAATACACCGCCAATTAAAGTTTAATTGAGCGTACATGTAAACATGTAAACCCTTTGGCGGTATTTTCCCGACACAGGAACTGCCCCCTCCCACTCCTTTGTGTGGGTGAAGTTCCCGCCGCTAAAGTTCTAAATATCTGTGTCAATCAATCAGGTAATGTTCGTCCATGCATAACATCATCGAGCGCTCACTGAAATTAAGAATTTAAACCGCTAACAAAGGCTATATCGCACTTTAGCGTCCTGGATTCCCGATATCACGTACCCTAAAGAGCTGGACGTGGGCCGTTGATTGAAGTACCCCCGTCACGTGTATTTGATTGATTGATATCATTAAGTATATGTGTTGACTCGCGCACCTGGTTGTCATCGTATATGTGTGTTAGCATATACATAACTATCACATTCATTTTGGGATAAGGTATTGCTGGAGGGAAACTTAAAACATGCGATGTCAAAAGGCGTGTTGAATATTCTATCAGGGGATCGAACCATGGGAGGGCTTCAAATATAAATTTGATATTCGTTTTTAAAAACTTTATCTAAAAATGTATGCCTGCGGTCTTCGAGAAGATGCGCCAGCGAGTTATACTGTTGTTTATACACCCGTGCTAAATATGTTGTATACCCTGAGGTTGGGTAAACCCGACTTCGGAAATTCTGCTTTTGAAGATATTCAGAGACATTGTTTGTTTTTATCATAGAGGCGCCGGATTTTCCAAACAGCCCAATTCACTTTTAAGGAACGCGACTGCTGTGGGGAGATATAAGAAGCATAGAGAAGTTTGATTCTGAGTGGTAACATTTAATACTGATTGATAATAGAGTTCACTGTGTAATTAAAACACATGGAACACCGGAACTCTACTCATACAAACACTTTTATGAATAAAGAAATATATGTGTATAGTGCGGAATTAAAACACCATTGAATACCAGTGGGAATCGAACATTGAACTCAAGCGACAAAAATGCTTTATGAATAAAGAAGCGTGGGTATATATTGCATGCAGCTAAAGGGTGGAAATAGTGCGGTGTTTAAAACATGCATTTTCGCACACTCGAGTCAAAATACAGGGGGACTTCGTGCGTGCAATCTTCGAGAAGTGAAATAATACATCCTGAAGGACAGAACTTATCGTAAATGTAAATAACATAGGCCGGGAACTTGATTGCGATTGGAATGTATTTGAAATTTTTATTCACTCTTGCATAGGGTATCATTTCAAACAACTAAATTTGTAATAAACCACTGAGACCTTTGCTGATAATTTTGCGACATTAATAGTTCCTTCTTACCGATCCGTGAAGCGCTATGGCGATATTCTGTTTGGCGATCATGCTATAATTTTAGATGCTTTCAACTCTCGGATGATTTCCTCAATCCCTTGAGTGTGGCTATTATTACCAGCGTCCCCCGAAGCAATAAGTAGCTTCAGCCGATTCACTAATGTGTTAGAATTTCTCCAGAAAACGTAGTGAACATCCTTATCCGGCTTTTGCTCCTTCCATACCAGTCCTAGACGTGAATGTGTATTGAGTAGATCACGTATTATATTCTTGTATTCATACAATTTACCAGATCTCAAACGACCATGCCTGGTGTAGCCACTTCTATGAAGAAAAGTGCTTTTCAGAATCTTAGCGCACGTCTCCAAGTCTTTACTGGTGTATGCAGACATCTGGGGTAATCGCTTAAAGATGAGCTCCTTCAAACCACCGGTAGACTCATAAGTTTCATGGCCTATGAATATTTTATTATTTATAAAATTAATATCTTTATTTCCAAGCATATAACTACCATCCTGATATCTCACACCGTACAATGTAGCAATACGATCATTGTCTTTTGAGCAAACTTTTTGAAGGTAAGTAGAAATACTTGTAGATTCGTCATCTTCATTCTTGACGGTCTTCTCAGTCAATTCCCGTTGAGTATCAAAGCTATCCTTGAGGGCGCTGGTTACGGGCTTCAAAGCTTTGGACATTACATGCTGAGTCTCAAACTTGAGACCTTTTAGAGCTCTCAGTTTTCTTTTACAGCCCTGGTATGCCTGGCTACAGACTGTTTAAGCTTTATGCTTTCTCTATGTTACAAATGATGTGAAAATAGACAATTAACTTCAATTTATAGCCTGCGTCCAACTTGAGTTCTCAGTGTGTCGATAACCTTAGCTAACATTCCGATTGAAGTTCTCAGTTGCTTGGTTTCTTTCTTATCTTCCTGTGTATGAGTCTAGAAAGCCTCAGCAAAGATAGCCGATTTAGGGTACTGGCTTCTGACCGATTCTTCTAGACTTGTCATTTGCTTAATATGACTGTTTTAGGTATCCATTATCATGCTTACATTTTCCTCTAATTTCTTAAGCTCATAATTGGGGAATAACCTTTGAGAGTATTCAAAGCCTCTGTCTTTAACTGCTTGACTATATTCTCTAGATCGGAAACTCGCCTCATTGTTAACTTTTCTAAATTATTAATTTTCTGATTACATAGATTCTGAAGATTTGTTTTTTCAATATCAAGCTCCACAATAACTTGTTTAATAGAGTCCATTACAGAATCCGTCCTGTCGTCTGTAGAAGTTGTTAGAGTATCCACTTTACCCATAGTTTTATTCAAAATTTTTTGTGATATCTTGCAGCTTCTTACCTATTTGCATCTCGATTTCCTTTGGTATGTATTTGTTTAACTTCTGTATATCGCTTTTAAAGTATTCAAAGTCTCAGTCTTTAACTAATTGATTGTTCCGTCCAGACTTTAAATTTGTCTATTTGTTAATTTTTCCAAATTATTTATTTTCTCATTACATATACTTTGGATGGCCATTTTCTCTCTTTAAATTACCTCTGTCTGTGTTTTAATAGAATTCATTAGGGAATCTGTCTCCTTTCTTTTGTTGAAATTGTTAAAGCACCCACTTGCTGCGTAGTTTTGTTCAAATTTGCGTGAACCCTTGCAGTTTGTCTATTTGCATACCGATTTCCTTCGGCAAGTACCTACTTAACTGCTGTCGCGTCTGGTTCGATTTCCTAATGATCATACCTCTAGCATAGCTTTATTTACAGCATCCATTTCTCCAAGAGGAACTGCTATATCAATAATTCTCTTATTGCCGAATATAATGTTACCATTATCATCTGTAGGCTGCGTCCGTGAATTGACATATCCAGTAATGAACTTTTTATTCGCGACAGCATTATCGTGAACTGGATCTAGCAATACCTTCAATATAACTTTATCGATCACGATGTTATTTTCCTTATCCCTCTTGAGAATATATCTTGAAATCAATTCATCGATCATGGTTTTAGCCATAACATCAACATTGCTAGCAGCTAGCTGAGGGAAATCGCGCATCCTAATTTCGAGTGAATCCACATAATTCTTATTGGATGCATCATGATTATCTTCAGGATAGTGAACATTTCGCAATCTCTTATTCCTGAATTGATAGTTTCCTTTGACACCTCTATTTATGATCAAACGTTTAAACACTCTTCTAATTGGAGCAGTTCTCTGGGAACCGAACCTGTCAATGCTCATGATTAACTACGAATGATCATTTTCTTTTTTTATCAAGCTTAATATATACGTCAAAACCATTCCTATATCGCCCCGGATTCGTGTGAAATTCAGGAACTATCACAACAAAGGGTCTCCCTTCTGATACACTCTCCGAAACACTCTTACAAAAATCTTTAAATTCATTGTAGGTCATGTCGGAATTTGCATAATCTTCAGAAATAAGCTTTAAGTTTAAATTATATTGCCTGAAGGGTATAATCATGCTTTTATTATCGCGAATTAAACGTTTTGGAACTTTAGCATAGAATTGCGCTAGATATACACAGTCGACATTTCGATGTCTACCCATACTGCTATCTTTTCCTGCTTTTCAGTAATGATGTCATCAAATATAAAGATTGAATTTTCTTTGACTTCAAAAGGGTGCAAAAAGTCTTCTCCGTTGTCGAAAGTGTTCATCTCTATACCGCCAAAATTTCCAAGTACTTTAATTAGGTATTGATACTTTGGTTGAGAGAGACTTTGAGTAAATATACAAGTTTTCAAAGCGTAGTCCATTCTCGTGGAGTAGCATATTGAGTAATACATTTGATTTCCCTGCACTGGAATTCCCTAAAATAAGAGCTCTGTCATTAGTTGGAAATAGCTTGCCATGGCGATCGCATCTAAAGTAGCTTTCAAAGTCTAATACCTGGATAGCTAGTGAGCAGTGCTGTTTAACAAGCTCCATGTTAACAACTAACTGCTGTTTATATTCATATTACCGAGTGCAAAGTAGCTAAATAAGCGGATTCAGTTTCTGCGCGTGGTTACGTTTTGGTTAGACATCGAAGGTAAATATAAAAGGGCTAAAGCATGCACTTACACGATTAGCATATCATGAGAGCTAAGAGAGGGAGGTCGTTGCATTATAAGTGCGGCTCTGGAATTATTAATTCAATAATTAATTCACTCCCCTTTGAAGTTCACTTGCCCGGATATAGATATTGTGGTCCAGGCACTAAATTGGAAAAAGTCTAAAAGGGGGGGGGAGACCCCGGAATTAACCAATTAGACGAAGCTTGCAAACAGCACCATATCGCATACGCTGAGTATTAGGACAGTGCTTCAAGACAAATAGCGGATAAGATTATTGCAGGGAAGGCCTGGAAGCACGTGCGGTCGTCAGATTCAACTGAAAGGTTAGCGGCGAGGAGAGTAACGGCAAGCATGAAGGGGAAGGTTGCAGTGGGAGCCGGAAAGGCAAATAAAAAGAGAGGAGGGTTTTTACCATTTATTCCTATCATTGTTCCTTTAGGCGCTGCAGCTGGCGGCGCTGCTCAGATAGCCATCGCAGTCAATCACAAACGGCGGCTGATAGGCACTTAGCAGAAGTTGAGAGACATAACAAGGCGATGGAAGTCAGAGGAGATGGACTCCGAAAGAGAAGGTGTAAGAAGAGGAATAAAGCAGGACTCTTACCTGTAATGCCGCTGTTGTCGTCTTTAGCCGCTGCATCTAAAACCTCCAGGACCTTGAAAAATAGAGGATCTAAAGGTAAGGGTTTAAAGAAGAAGCCAAAAAACAGTGGAAGAGGATTTTACATATACAGGAGGAAGCCCTGAGTAACGTAGACATCAAATTTTATGCTAAACGTTTAAAAATTCCTTACTTTAGGGGAGTATATATGATTGACAAACTACCTTTAAAGATTCACTTCAAAGAGGGACTTATTGCCGATCCCGATACCTCTGATAATGAAGGAACACACTGGGTTGCTGTAAAGAAAGAAAGCGATATCGTATTCTACTTTGATGGTTTTGGTAATTTGAAACCACCTTCTGAGATTGAGAAATACCTACAAAGTATTAAGATCTTTTATAATACACAGAGACACCAGAATTTCGATTCAGTCTTCTGCGGGCACTTATGCTTGCAATTTCTTTTATTCTAGGAACTACTACATTGTCAAGATGAGTTATACAGTTACAGTGAGCGGGTCAGACGCTGTTATTTTGACGTATCTAAACCCTCCTCTACAGCTAGATCCTCCAGGTCATTATGAGGTTGCTCTCTTGAATTTTGAAACATTCTATTCAATACCAAACGTCGATGAAGGTCATAATCGATTTCATTATATCCATAATGGTAAACCTGAAGCCATTGTCATTCCTCATTGAACCTACGAGTTTGCCGATATCAATGTATTGCTAAAGGATAAACTAGGATTGAATGATGAAGTCTTCTTTATAAGGCCTAATAATACAATGAAGGCTGAAATTAAATGTCCTTATACAATAGACTTTTCTAATGCTAGATCTATTAGCTCACTTCTAGGATTCACCGACACTAAAATAATTCCTGCTGGAGAAGCGATTGAATCTGATGATCTTATGAATATATTTAAAGTGAGTATCATACGCGTTTAGATGCAGTATTGCAACAGGTTCTTTCATTGATGGTAAAAGTGGACAATCGCTCGCATTTTCCTTTCTGTTCCACCAAGCTATCACATCTCTCAAGAACCTTCGAACCCAATATATTTACCAGTCATAGATACAAACTATATAGATCAGATCACTAGTCGAGTGGTAGATCAACACGGGAAGGCAATCAACCTCAGGAACGAGGTTATCACTACAAGACTCCGCATAAGGCGCAATGGCAATACATCTTAATAGACATCGCAAATACTATAACAGATGACGTATAGCCCGTTTGAATCATACTACCTCCCTAGCTTCCGAGGAGTTAACACGTGCTAACCGCAATCTCCTCGAGAGAATAGGCTACAAACTGCTATAATGGACATCGTAAGCATAACAGATGTTTCGGCCTTTGACCACAAGATCACCAAGGAGGAGGAGCATGTTTTCTACCATACAACACTTCCGCTCTGGATGCAAATGATGAAATTAGAATACCCTGCCAAGCTGAAGATTTGTATACGCTACCTAACAAGAGTTATCTCTACATCGAAGGTGCTCTCACCAAGGTAGATGGTTCCCCTACTACTACAGCGAAGCTCGCAAATAATTCTATAGTCTTCAAGTTTGATGAAGTGCACCTAGATATGAAGCTACAACTATAGACAGAACAAGGAAACCTGGAATTACTACAACTATACGAAATTATTCGGCTCTCAAATCTAGGGATTCGAATCGGCTGCTGCATGCTGAATGGACCTATCCTGCTGAAGAAGTTGACATAGTACATGCTGCGAATGGGGCTTTCAATGCTATAGTCCCTCTGTCGATGCTTCTAGGATTTGCTGATGGTCATATGGAGCTCATACTCAACAACAAATTTGAATTGGTTCTCATAAGATCCCAAGATTCTAGAAATTGTGTCCAGACTTCCAATGGAGAGGAAGCTAATTTAAAGTTATCTAGAATCGAATGGAGGATGCCTGAATTTGTCTTTCTGATGCTGAAATGGTTCACGTTCTAAAAATTGTCAAGTCTGATAGACCTCTACACCTCGCCTTTCGATCCACGGATCTTCGTACCCAGCCTGCTGTACCCCAGACAAGATCTTTCACGTGGAATGTAGCAACAACATCTAATCTCGAGAAACCTCGCTTCATCATAGTGTGTGCGCAGACTGCAAGATTGCGTGATTATAGCAAGAACAGTTCCGAGTTTTATCACTGCAACATTACTAATCTGAGACTATTCCTCAACAGTGAATGCTACCCCTACCATGATTTGAACTTGGACTTTAAAAATTCAAAGTTTGTTTCACTATATGAAATGTACTGTAAATTTCAAAGTTCCTATTATGAAAGAGATAATTATCCGCTATTGAAGAGAAAGGATTTTCTTCACCGTGCACCATTATTCGTAATAGTCTGTCCTCACCAACCCGAGAAGGTTATAAATGGAGCTGTGAACATCAGATTCGAGATTCAAGCATCTGCAAATATTCCTGCCCAGCCGTCACTGTACTGCCTGATTCTACATGACAAAGTATTTTCCTACAAACCTCTTTCTCACGTGATGCAAATAATTATATAATTATGTGTGTGGTTGGAATTGGGTGCACTGTTTTTGTAAAGGATTGTAGTATTTTAATTTTATGAATGATAAATGGAATTCATATACAACACTCTTTTATTGGCTTTAGTATACATTTCGAGCATTTTCCTTCTCCCCCCTACTCCCTGAAAAACTAGATGCTCCTGACTTGTAGAATTCATTTAAAATACTAAAGTGTCTTTCAATACAGGCAATAGTCGTTTTAGATTCCCTACACCATCAATGTCTAAATATACTAGATTATCATTTAAACAAGTATTTATGAAGTGAATTGAATTGTCAAGAAATACAATAATATTGTATGCATAAATTATCACAATATTCATCACACGCAAACTTTCTTCTTCTGGTAGCTAATCTTCAATCATTGGAATGTTTTTGGATATTATGCCCCAGTCTGATTTTGTAATATAAACAAATGATTTATCACTTTCGTACTTTATGTAGAGGGAGGAGATGTCATAGTATAGACCAATGTTCACGATATGGGAGGGGCATATGCTGACGTCATCAAGCGCGAGTAATCGATTCTCTATGCTCCACCGGCAAATGCAGGGTATCTTCAATGAATAAGAAGACCATGGGACCCTCGTTGAGGATCCTCCTCTTACATCCACGCTTCTGCTTTTCTCGCCAGTCTCTTCTTCCCATTCATCCGCTCCGTCCTCACAGTCGTGTAACATAGATTCAAAACAATGTTAGAAATAGGTTTAGCAAATGCCTTCATGCGTCTGAAAGAGAAAATACATATATTAGAAAATTCCCTTCACAAATAACACAAAAGTATGATTAAAGAGTGTCATACTCACTTCAAAGGTATACGAGGTTCTGGCTGTATATCCAGCGAGCAATCTGGAGTCGTCTGATTTATCCACTCCTCAACCCTCGTAGTTTCATCATCACGAGCAGCAATGCCGGGAATGAAGCAACATCCTCATCGATAGGCTGGGTATGGTGCTCTGCGATTGGATATTCCACTATATCGACATCACGTCTCTCAGGATCCAACTGCTCTACTCACATGGGTACCTTAGGCACGGTCATTCGCAATCTGCAATAATTTAATTTTATGTTAGGCACAGGAGAATAACATTAGAAGCAGTAACTGAATAAATAATTTACCATTTCCTCTACTTACTCAAATTTTCTTTTCCTGTGCTGGTAGACCTCGCAGTTTTCATTACATAGAAAGAAGGATGTCATGCGCTCGTGTTGGACTGGGTTGGTACAAAGTACAGAATGCATTTATCCGGTTCACGACTCTGTATCACATTCATCCAGGTGTTTTGATACAAAGAAATCAACTTCATCGATATCACTAAAATCCTCCTCATCCTCCTCCATGCGATTTTCTCTGAACGATTAAAATAATTTCAAGTCAGATTTCATTTAATATGCATGCATTATATTACTGAATAATATAAAATATTACTTACATGCTCGCTCTTTGATAAACAGGACAACTCTCTGTACACACTTCCAATGTGGTCATCTGTTCATGATACGATGGTTGAGTACACAATGTTGAATGCATTAAACCATTGCAATTTTTAGTTTGAAAGTATATGTAGTGATAATAATCTTCCCCGCACTCGCTCCAGTAATCGTTTACATCAGCTGCACGGTTAACACCAACAATTTCGATTATCACTGAATGAACACTGAAAACAATAAATGACCGCTCTGCCTGCGATCGCTCCTTGTATACTGTTTAAACTTGTCCGGTGACGTCCCGCATCGGGTGTGGAAGGGGTGTAATACGTGTTGAGACCTGCTATTCATCTCGCCAGACAGAAGCCAGCTGGCGGTTTTCGAATACAAAGGAAAGGCGTTGGTGAGCAGGTTTTAACACGTTTTATCGACGCCGACAGAGTGAAACTGGGTTAGTTTGCATGTCGAGACTTGTTAGTGACGACACGCAGTTGTGGTGGAGCCGGTGAATTGTAGAGGGATTCTTGTTATCAACGGACAGAAGCCGGCTGCCTGTTTTGATTTCAAGGGAAAGGTTACTGACAGGATAAGACCGATGAGTGTGATAGTTATATATACGCTAACACATACATACGATGACAACCAGGTGCGCGAATCAATTCATATACACTTAATTATATTAATAAATCAAATACACGTGACGGGGGTACTTCAATCAACGGCGGGAACTTCACCCACACAAAGGAGAGGGAGGGGGCAGTTTCTGTGTCGGGAAAATACCGTCAAAGGGTTTACATGTACGCTCAATTAGACTTTAATTGGCGTTGTCTTTGAGACCTAAACCTCTTCCATCGATTTAGGGGGTGGCGGCACGTTACTGAGAGTCCCAGAGGGTGGTAAAAACTTGAACGAGGTAATCCTACACATGGACGATCGTTATCAACCCTTGTCAATAACATTTGACAGCTACATGACACCTATATAAGCGGTAAGTGATACAAAGGAGGGTGGGGGCGGGCGGTGTGAAACAAAGGGATACACATGGACGATCGTTACCAATCCCTTGTCAAACCGTCGTCAATCAAATCTGACAGCTACATGTCAACTCCATTAGCGGCATGTCAGAGTAACACAAAGGAGGGATGGGCTGACCGTGTGTGGAACAAAGGGATATCTGATTACACAGTCAATAGGATTACAAGGATTATCAATTAGCTGGATCTTTATTATGCAAATGTATCCAAAACGAACATGTTATTACTACTTATACTGGTGAAAAACTGTGGATAAAACGTGAAAAAATCCAAAATCAAAAAATCCCCAATGGATAAAGACGGAAAATACATTAAAACTGGCAAATTCTGGAAGTACGCCCATTTTGGAGAAAAGTGTAAAAAACGCACAAAATGGCAAAACCGAAAACACCTCCTGATTGGATACAAATGTAGAAAAACGCGAAAATGGCAAAATGGAGAACTGGCCTCCCTCTCGACTTGAGAAGGATGGAAAAAGATGCGAAAAACGGCACAAACGAGAACAACAAAAAACATGAAAATATCCCCACTGTAGAAAATAGAAAAAGTGCGAAAAGCATAAAAATTGAAAAAAGTTAGAAAGGGGGAAATACGCGAGAATACCTAATTGGAGAAAATCGAAGAAATGGGAAAAATAGAACATTGGAGAGCACGCGAAAGTTGCAAAATCCAGAATACATTGGAAAAAACTGTGAGTGGTACAAATGGAAAGTGGCTTAGTGGGGAAAAGTGGAAAGAACGTGAAAAACGACAAAATTAAGAACACGTCCCAATGGAGAAAAGTAGGAAAAACACGAAAAATACAAAATCGAGAGACACCCCTCTATTGGAGATAGTGGAGATATCGTGAAAAATGGCAAAATCGAGAAATTCAACCCTTTGGGAGAAAAGTGGAAAAATCGAAAAAACGGCAAAACTGAGTCTCACTACCACCGAAAAAAGGGTGTCGTTGAGTTTTCATAAAATTACAATATTATACTGAGAATAATTCATAGTATAATTAAGAGATGCCAACGAGGTTGACAAAGATCTAATCTTAAGAGTATTCGTGCTTATAACCAGTGACGGAGGGTCCAAGTCGGCTCTGTTTACATTTTTAAAAGTAATAAGAAAACTTCCGGGAAGTTCTGGTGAGAAAAATTATACTTCAAAATTCATATTAACCGGTTTCTGGTAGCCAAATAATTATGAGAACTTCAAACTCAGGCTGCTAGACTTCTGTAACGGTAGGTTTTGTAGCCTTTAATTCTCCGGCAGACCACTGCGTAAGCCTCTCTGCTGAAGCTAACAGCTAACATTGCGATGCAGTTTTAAATAAGGTGACCATATCTTTGAAACACGAAAACGGGAAATTTTAAATTGTTCTCATTGAAACAAGGGACAAAGGGGAATACGTGAAATTGTTTCGTCATATATACGAAGGTTTCGAAATTAATAAAAATGAATAATGTGTAACTTACATATACAGGGTGGGCCATTATGTTCAGACTGTACAATATCTGCAAAACCAAGTGTTGTAGAAAGAAATGTCTTGAATAAAAGTTGCTTGTTAATAAGGGGCAAAGTAAATGCCATTAGTCGTGCTTTGTTTGGAGGACGTTATGATGGTCATTTTAGGGTCAATTTAATTTTTTTAATGGAAACCTACAATTAGGGTCAATTTCCAAGGTCACGTGTTCAAATTCGGCGGAGGGCGTTGGATATTTTAGGGCGTAAAAGTCCTTAGCATGGCTTCCTTCGGAAGGGAAGTAATCCGATGGTTCCATGTCGTAGATTTACGGCACGTAACAGAACCTCAAATCTGATAAAATTTGAGCAAAATTTCCGGTTTTTCACGACCAATATGGAAGTGGCGCTAAGAACCATAGTAGTTAGAGAGCATCCATAAATAATACGCAAATTAATTTCTTTTGCCGCATTCATAAATATCAATTTCTTCAGCTTCATTACTGGAGTTGCTGCTGTCGTCATCTTGGTTGAATAAAATTACCACCTCCTCCACATGTTTTTCCCCATGCCGTCAGCTTCGCTTGCTTTTCAGGTCTGGTCCACGACACGTTTCCACTTATCCACTGTCACTGGTTGTATTCTTTGCTGCACTAATGGTTTAACATTAGCAATAAGGAACGTTGTTATGTTCTGCAGCATAATCTTTTTCTTTTGTCCATGATGATGATGACGATGAGATGTGGTTTAAGGGTACTAAACTGCTAAGGTCATTAGCGCCCTTACAATTTATAAAATATAAAGTCAAAAATATAAAAGATGGGTAAAAGAACCGCATAATTAAAAACGGGACACAAACCCGCGATGTCCAAAAAGCTAAAAACAACAATACAACAATCCCAAAAACCAACACACTAAATGCATAGGCAATAAAACATTAAAACTTGTCAAGATCCGTAGAATACGAGGGACATGCGCGCCATATGTCCACTGGGGAGTAGAGTACCCATTAAAACAGACAGAATAAAACTACAAAGCTAAAGGACGCTCAACGCATCAGTAGTATTAGTCCCGGATGAGCCAATTGTTTTAACGATAATCCTGCCGCTAGGGGCGCTCGTGTCGCTAGTGTCGCTGCGTGCGACGGCGGCGGCGGTAAGTTTGAAAAGCGCCCTGAGCGGTAGGATTATCGTTATTGCAATTGGCTCATCCGGGACTGTTTTCTTTATTTATACTTTGAATACAGTACATTGGATAAAGATATGTATACATAGTTTTGATTAACATGATGTATTATTTGCTTAACATATAAATACATAGTTTGAGAATAACATAATGGATTATTTGATTACAGGAGATTAACATATGAATACAATAAATGGACAATATAAGAAATATTAGGAGAAAAAAAAGCACATTAAAATTCATAGTTTTTGTTTGAGGCACTAGGACACACAGATTTCGCGCACAACAATGATTTTAAAGTACGTGGTGCACTTTGAGTCCTCGTCATCGCTGCTGCTGCTATCGGCGGTAAATTGGTGGATAGGTTTGGTGCTGCAGGTGACGAGCAGGTGAGAGAAACTTTCGTTGACGAACTCGGTGAAGGTTGGTATATAGATGGGGATGGTAAATTCGTTGTAATGGCTGGTTGAGAAGCATCCTGTGGATGTGACTTTGTTGGTTAGAGCAGGAATGTTGCTGTTGCCGAGGTATATGACGCATAGTGCGTCTTGTTTATGCTGGTGCACTTTGGTAGGTACGCATTTGACGTGGACGGCGTGAGCCCCTTGGACGTCGAGTGTGATGGTGACAACTCTGCTGTTGCGGAAATAGGAGTTGGAGATGCAGAGGATACGGATAGGTGAAGCTGCGTTGAGAATGAGTTGTAGGTTAAGATTGTTCCCCACGGGGACGGGATAGGTTTCGTCGGACATTATTTAGGGTTATATGGGGAGAACGTGACGATGTGACGTTTGAAACCGCTGCGTAGTTTTTCCTCGCCTGCGTATATGATGCAGAATGAGGTAGAGTTGAGTTTGTTGATGAGTTCTGGAGAGGCTTTTGCAAATCTTGTTGGTAGGAAAACTTCTGTGTCGTTGTCGAGTTTGGCGACGAGCTTTGTACCGTGAACGGTGTCGATTGTTTTGACGCCGACGACACGATATGGTACGTGCTGTTGAAGCGTAGATACGCTGAGAGTGTGGGCGCTGCTGGAAAGTTCTTCTAGCTCTTTAAGGACGTCCTGTGACATTCGGACGGCACAGATGGCAGTTTTTGATAAACGGGGGAGGACCGTCTATATGAGTGGTTTGATGAGGAAGGTTGTAGTGTTGTTTACACCTGCGATAAGGTGCGCAAACTACCTGTGCGTCTGTGGGAAGTTGGTTCCACACAAGGTCGACGTCGCTTGGGGGATAACGTTCGAAGATGTATATGCCGTTCTGCAGCAGCACTTGGCGTTCCCTGGGCAGTAGCAGGTGGATTTTTCGTCCGTTATCGAGATACCGAAAGAGCAGGATGAAGCAGTTCATGTGGTGTTTCTAGCGGAGTACCTTCGAAGGAATTGCTGAATTTGCTTGTTGAGATGATCGAGGTCTTCGTAGAAACCGAGTTGACACTGCGTGCACAGGCGGGTGAGACGGTGCTTAAGTTCGCAGCTGCACGTTTGGTGAAAGCAAAACGAGCAGTGGAAGTCTTTACACGACGGTCCTGGCATTCCCCACGGCTGGCTAGCACCGAATGAAGGGGTAAAGAATGCGCGTGCATAAATATAACCCAACTGCCGGAAGCAGGAAATCACTGGTGGGGGAAAAGTTCGTTGGAGATTTACCACATCAGGGGAAGCACTGGTGGGGGAAAAGTTCGTTGGAGAAACACCACATCAGGGGAAGCAGTGGTGGGGGAAACGTTCGTTGGAGGTTGACTACATACGCCGGAAGCGCTTAGCGATTATTGCACAACATCCGCAGGAAAAACACTGTGTCCGTTGATTTAACGGTTTTCGTCTTGGAGGAGAACTCTGTTTGAACGGTGCTGAACATGCAAACGACCACATCAGGGGGAAGCACTGGTGGGGGAAAAGTTGGCTGGAGAATTACCACATCAGGGGAAGCACTGGTGGGGAAACGTTCGTTGGAGGTTCACTACATCCGCCGGAAGCGCTTAGCGATTATTGCACAACATCCGCAGGAAAAACACTGTGTCCGTTGATTTAACGGTTTTCGACTTGGAGGAGAACTCTGTTTTGAACGGTGCTGAACATGCAAACGCCGTGAATGTGATCGGGTATGATATAGGATGCTTCGCGACCCAAATGCGGGAGCGAAGGGCGCGAGATGTTTGGGTGAGGTGCGGTTGGAACGCTGGTAGAAATACATGCGCACTAAGGACTATTTTGTGAGATGCGCAGTGCGAAATGGGTGTTGAGGAAATGATGAACCTCGAGGAATGTTCTAAAATTGGCGCACCGTATGTACTTGGTGAACTGCGTGAAATTCATGTCATGTAAGGGAACGTTGGAGGCATGGTTGTGAAGCATGTACTTGTGGTATGCCATGATTTGATTTTGCACGTCCGTCTCTTCCTTCTTTTTGTGATACATGATGTCGGTAATGATGCGCTGCAGGGTATGCAACACGTGCCATTCTTGTTGGTTGAGCGTAACGGATGCGCCTTGCGGTTCTTTGAAAACGAGCTTTAGCTTTCCGAATACAAACTTAAACACGATGGTGACGCTGTCGCTGAACTGAAATTGCTGTAGACGTCCCTGCGGGTCATTCAAGCGTTTGTGAATGATGGGGATGGCTTCGACGAGCTTGTGCCACTGCGAGGAACTCATGACGACTGCGTTGTGCTGTCCACATTTGGCAATGGTGACGACGAGATGGTGCGGCGGCTGGGGGGAGAATCCCACACTGACGAATTTAGTTTGTTGCGGGTTGGTTGTTGCGCCAGAGGACCCACAACTGCACTGTGTTGGAACTGTGATGGCGGAGCAGGGCTGTCGGGATGCTGCTGGAGGTCGAAGATGGGTAGTTTCCTTTTTTCCCCGGGTTTTGAGGTGGTCGGGGTTTGACATCCGGTTATACTGGAACACACAAAACAATAATAATAATAATGTGAGGGATAGAGAGATAAACGGGATAGAAAAAAAAGCAAGCTAATACATAGGTGCGGACCTACCTGGTCGGCGTGCTGCATGGCAGCAGGACTGTATCCGCGTGCTGCATGGTACACTCTGAATGAGGCGAGCGGCACCGTGACGTTGCTTTTTATATGAGCAGGAGCGTCTTCTGAAAGCACGTGCAAGACGATGGATTAGCTTAGATGTGCTGAATAGTGACACACACACACACACACGTACTCACCTTCAAGGGTTGACAAGTTTGCTGAGCGTCAGAGCACTTTGCGCGGCATGCGTTTTTGAACGTTTTGCGAATGACGACACCATTATGCGCGTGATTGCTGACGTGAAATTTTGAGAAGAATGTATGCTTAGGTAAGCCGGAGCAGCGGTGGGTGAGGTAGGCGATGACGTAATGACCGCAAGTGGTGCTGTCGAAAACTTGCAGCCTTCTGGCGTTGGTGGACCAACGCGTCCCGCAGACCGAATTTAGGAACCGGAGAAAATGGGGCGAAAGCGGTCCTATGCCGTAACTGTCAAAATATTCTGCATGCGAGTTTTTGTCCACAAAGATGCAAACCCAGTGTTGCCCTGATTTGGTGCTGGGGTCGGTGTTAGCCACTAGCGCCAAGGGAGGCGTTCGAATGCCGTGAAGTACGGGTAGTTTATCGCAGGGGTAGACGCCTAAAAAGTGAGAGCGCGTAGAGGGGCATGTCGATAGAAACCGTTGAATTTGAAAGGTGTTCATGATACCAAAATGGATCGGTTGGCGTCGATTTCGACCGTGCGATGTATTTCCGCTAGCAGCAGAAGTATGACCGGTTCTGTCAATTTGTCGGCAAAACCGATGCTTATAGAGACGGTTCCGTGGCGCTGACCCGAGATGTGAGACTCGTTAGCGCTCATGTCTGCAGTGAGATCGAAAACCATTATCGTATACCCTTGCGGGTAGGTTTCTCTGGAGATGGAGTGTCCCTCGTCCTTGAAATGAATGCCTAGGCCGTCCTGCAGGGTTTGAAAGCATTGCAAATAGTGTCCCTTTGTAAAGTCGGGTTGCAGAGGTTGGGAGTGAACGGGTTGCCCGTTCACGTAGAGCTGAAAGAAGTACATTTTAAAATGTTTCAAGTTGTACTGATTTGAGTTAAAATGGCCGGAATAGGCCTTGTCGGTGACCATGGCTACTACCACTCTCCTTGGAACTTGCCCTACGCACACGTCGCTAAACGTCATTGCCCTGGACTCCTTGGGGATGCTGAGAGCGTGAAAGCTGACGTCTTTGAGATGGTACTTTGCGTTGCCCTTTGCGAGCACGGCCTGGTGCGCGAGCTTTATGGTCGGCGAGGGCCGCACCGATTTTAAGCGCAGCGTGGCAGACACGATGTCGGCGTACCCCTTAAAGGTATCTACGTCGGAAAACAGATAAAACTGGGGAGAGGCGGGAGTGAGCTTGACGGTCATGCTAACGTTGTTCAAAAGCAGCTTCTCCTGTCTAAAAAGAGCGTTGGACAGAGGACCGATGAGCTGTACGACGTTGCTCCCTTTGGTAAACCCCTGACGCCACTGAAAACCCGCATTGGCGATAAAAGTGTTCATGATGCCTGCCGTGTCCTTTCTCCAGAGGGTAGATTCTAGTTTGGTGTTCATGGCATCTTCGGAGTAATTGAGAAGCGTCTCGAGGTAGGTTCTATAGGGGTAACCGGCTTGCGGCATGGAGACGATGACGTTATTGAGGGTTACCTCCATCTGTTGAAACAGGGAATTTAAGGCGTTGTTGACCAGAGTGGCGTTAGCGTCAGCGTTTAAGGCCTTTCCTTTGTCATCTACAATGCGCACCATGAGTTCGAGTACGACGTAGGTCAAGTCTAGGTAATCGTCCGCATTTCCGGAATAATGAAAGGTGATGGGGGCATTTTTCATTAAAGTGTTTTGAGGGTTTAGGTATAGGAACCGTGACTCCTCGATGCTCATCTGAACCGGCACCTCTGTAAAGAGGTCCAGTTCGGAACTCATGTGGACGGTCGCGTCTGCCATTACGAAAATACGTCTTGCTCCTTGCGCCTACCGCGTTTCAGCTTGGACTGCTTGCTCTTTCTGGATTTGCTCGGTTTTATTCTCTTGAGACGCCTGGCGCCGGAACCGAGCATGGCATCGAGCTTTTCGTCGGCTTTTCGCTTTAAATTGTATCCGGATTCCTTGAGCCTCCGCTGGAGCGCTTGCTTCGGCGCTGCTCCCGCCACAGTCACATCGGACAGAACGTGGGCGCCCGCCTTTAAGGCCTCCTTTCCGACTGCTTTTGCTCCGCTCTTTAAAAACGGTAGCAACCTTCTGAAGAGTCCTCCGAGGGCTGAAAAGAGACCGCTGCCTCTTTGGTAGCGCTTGCCCCTGTAGAGAGCGAAATCGCGATGGTGGAACGCGCCGCCGGTCTGATTGAGGTAGTACCGCGTTACGGCGTGCACGTCCATTACGCCTGTTTCGGACGAAAAGCGAGAACTACAGTAGAGGAAAATCCGTCGGCGAATGGCAAGAGATCGCCGTAACCGTTCCTTAAATCTATGTCGACCGTCTTGAAGTCTTGCTGAATCAAGGGTACCCAATTTTGGGGAAAAACGTCTTTTCGTCGCTCATGTAAGTGTTGTTGCTTCTTTCGTATTCCACGGCCGCGCTCTCTATGACTTGGGCGAAGGTGTCGCCCACGACTTGCGGGGACACTAGATTACAATAGACGAACATTTCGTAAGGAAACCCCATATAAGGATCTACGGGGTGTTTAGCAGCTTTTTCGAGAATGACGTTGACGTAGGGATCGAAACCCAACATTTTTGCCATAGCGGGCGTTAAGAGCAAACTGTGGATGCGGTGTAGAGGTCCCGGAGGGTCCTCCGATTTTGAAACGTCTCGTTTGGGTCTGACGGAACGAGCCGCCGCGGGGTTCTGCTGCCCCGAAGCCCGGGGCTTCGGTTTCGGTTTCGGCTTGGGTCTCTGGTAGGGCGCATCGTTGAGAGCTTCGTATTCGCCGACCGCGTACGGTACGACCGTGCGCGCGACATTTTCCACAAACCCGTCGAAGAGGAAGAAGTTTTCCACGTGCAAGTGTTCGAGTAGAGCGGCGTTGACGAGGTTCACCAAGTCTTTGGGATTGTGCACGATGCCTTGCGGCATTTGCAAACTGAATTTGGAATGCGTGGGGAGGAGCGTCATGGTGTACTTGGTGCCCGCCAGACGGGCATCGTCTGGCGAAAGGTTATAAAATTTCACCGGATACCTGACCTTTTGCAGGGCGACCTCCCATTCTTCCTGCAGAACGATTCTCTCGGGCAAGATGTTAGAAAATCTGGCCGTGGTGTTGTCGGTAAAGTGTTCCATGGAAGCGTTGCTCACGAGAGTGATGGAGAAGGGCTCGGTCTTAATCATGTCGAATCGACGGTCGAAGCCAGAACCCACGAGTTAAACTTTGCCTGATACCCCTTCCACTTTACCAAGACCTGCTTGCGGCGCCCTCGGCCCTTGGTCTGTAAAACGCGCTCGATCTTAAACGTCCGAGGTAGCGCGACCTTTTGTAGCTCCTGGGTGTAAAATGTGCCGTCTATGGCTTCTCCGGCCAGATCCTTCAACTTATATATCACCGGCCGACCGCGCACCATCTCGGCTATCCGAAATATTTCGTCCGTCCAATTCTGCTCGTAGCCTTTGTCGAATTTCATTTTTTCTTTAGAGATGCGCACGTGATCGCCGACGGAAAATGTGGGTTTCCCTGCGCGAGGTAGGGTCCTATTTCCGTAGAGATTGCGGTACACTCGTAAAATGTTAGATTCGTTCACGTCCTTCGGAGCCATTTTTATGGACCTGTGATGCGAGCTATTGTACGACTCGAGTAAGGCCGGAAGGACTTCCAGGTATCTGTAACTGTTTTTGTGCGTGAAATACCTCCACATCTTGGTTTTTAAGGTGCGGTTGAAGCGCTCCACGACGCTGGCTTTAACGTTATTTTTGGTTGTGTAATGTTTCACGTCGTGTTTCTTCAGAAAGTCGCGAAAAGTCTTGTTGGTAAACTCGGTTCCTTTGTCCGTCTGGAGGACCCTGGGGACGCGTTGGGAGAATATGGAGCGAAACGCTTGCGCGACCTCGGTACCCAGCTTCGATTTCAGGGGTACGGCCCAAGCATATTTGGAAAATACGTCGATAACGGTCAGAATGTACACGTAAGGTTTGTTATGTTCCCTCACGCTGTTCATGACGTTTAGATCGGCCTCCCAAAGATCGTCCATATTCGTCACGTGATAACATTTGGTGGGGAACCGCTTTCTGACCGGTTTGTGCAGAGTGTAACTGTCCCGGGTTCGAAGGAAGGACTCGATGTTCGCCTTAGACGCACCCGTGGCCTTTCGAAGGGGCTTGACCGTGCCCAAACCGGCATAGTGTTCCGGTCTGGCATAGTATCGCCTTAGCGCCTTCCATTCCTTCATGCTTTACTTGTACAGGGGTTGCCAGACGCGCTTGCGAAAATGGTACGACGCGGAAGGCGATTTCGATTTCTTTTTCGGAGTGGCAGGGTTCGCCCTCTTCTTTTTGCGAGGCGAGAGGAGGTTGACCTTTATGGTTCGGGGTTCGACCTCCTGCTTCACCGGCACGCGCTCGTGCACGTCTTCGTAATCGTCGTCGTCGTCGTCGCCGTGGAAGGGCTTTCTGACTTGTGCCACGAGATCGAGGTAGTTGTCCAATTTATGTTTTACGAGCCGCCACTTTTCGTCGGCAGAGAGCTTTGCGCTCTGCAGGTTCTGAATTTCTTTAGCCAATCTGGATATGGTGCGGTCTACAGCGTGAAGCCTGTCGACGGTCTTCGGTTGCGGTGCAACGAGGATCTGCCTGCCGTACTTCGTCCTGTTAATTTCGACACTAGCGCGCCGCCGAGCGAAGCCAAGACGGGTAGGAGGAATGCCGGCAAAAAACCTCCTTTTTGAACCAAGATGCTCTTCTTCTTCTTCAGAGGAACCCGTTTATCCGTCAACTTCCTCCAAGAAGCCTTGTGCTTCTTTAGGCGACCCAAGCACTTTGCGGGAAGTTGCACGTGACCTCTGCACACCTTGAGCATGCATTCGCTAATGGCCTTGATCAGATCGCCGTCGGCATTTTTAACAACTTTTTGCGCAGAGGGGCCTTCGCCTTGGCCAGAGCCGCCAAATTACCGTGCTGTCTCGCTATGCGAGGACTGGTCAGCGTCGCGAGCCTTGACCTACCTCTAGCCATGCTTGCGCGATAATGACGTTCGCTCCGAAAGCGGTACTTTTTATTTAGACTCGACGGTCTCAGTCGGGCAAGACCCTGCCGGGATAATATAGAACGAAACGAACCCGAGCCCTCTCGGCGGTCTCAGTTGGGTACGAAATAAGAGAGGTTTTCCCCCGGCAGCACGCCGGTTCGATACCTGTATCGGGAGGGCGTGTACTGAGTGCAGTCCAACACGAGATACCCGTGAGGGCGTTCGGTGGCCTTCTCGAAGGCCTCCAAGAGAAAGCTAGAGTTCCTGGGTTCGATCTGCTGGCACAGTCTCTCGATCTGCATCTTGTCCCGGTTGTTCTTGAAGACCACGACGTAGTTCGCATTCAGAGAGATGTTGCGATATTTCTGACCCTGCGGAAACACGTTCTGATGGATGTAGACGATGCCGAAGCGCTTGTGATGGGAGTCTCTGGTGAAAAAATTGGACACGTCCTTCCCGCCACCCTCCAGCATCAGATCGTCGACGACGAGGTCGTTCTCGCCCACCGAAGCAAGTTCGGGTATGCCAGCGTGGGTCTCGCAACGCAGAGCCGAGGGTTCGAGTCTCGGCGAATACTCCGGAGGGTGGCACCACAGCACCCTCCTGGGGCGCACGTCGAACATCCGGTGCCCGTGGCGCAACAGGTTTTTCACGAAGGTCGACTTGCGGCAGCGCGACGGCCCCGCCACGAGCATCGTGCTGGGAAACTCGAATCGCCCCAGGTCTCGGGGACCGGGCATCGTCTCCTCAGGGGCGCCCGGTTCGAAATGACTTTGCCGCGGCTGCGGACGTCTCATTTATGCGTTCCTCTTGAACCCGTAGGGATAAGAATCGTGATCGCCGGCGAGCACGCGCTTGTTGACCACCATCCTAAACGTCTTCGAGCTGGGTTTCCGTGACGACCGTCCAAGACGGTTTCCGCGAAATCTGCGTGCCCGCCAGCTTCACCGCGCGGTCGTTGTCCCTGAGCACCACGTCGCGAATCACCTCCGCGTTCACCAGCTCCAGGTTGCCCGAATCGAGCGTGATCCCCTTCACCTTGCACACCGAGAAGGTCTTGCCCGTCTCGGGGCAAACGAACTCCACGCAGTAGCTCTGGGCCCCGTGGAGGCGAACCGGGCGATGTAAGAGCCCCTCCAGTACTTCTCCAGCTCGTCCGTCATGTCCCCCAGGAGGCGTCCGACGGACGGCGTCCAGTCGCCCGGAGCGACGACGACGGAATCGGTGTCGAAGTAGCAGACCCGTTCTCCCAGCCTCTTGAGGTAGGAGTAGAGCACTAGGCGCGCGTGAGCCGTGGTGTAGGCCGCCAGGACGGCGTTGGCGGCGGTGTTGACCTTGCGGCACTGCTCGCAGTACCTCCACACCGCGTACACGATCCGGTCGGTGACGGGCACGTAGGTCTGCACTTCCACGCCCGGGTCGTTGAGCAGCTCCAGGAGGCGGTCGTACCGGTCCACCAGCTCGCACGTGGGGAGGTTTTCCCTCTGCCCCAGTTTGCCCCAGAAGCTGTTGAGCATCAGCTTGGCCAGCTCCCGCCTGCCGGGGTTGGTGGCGACGGCCTGGGGATCCAGGGCTACGCCTTCGTGTTCGAAGAATTGCTCCACGTACTGCCGCTTCGCGGCAGGGTCGTCGCAATCCGAGGGCCAGCCGGAGGCTTCGGTCTTGATCTTCAGGAACTGATTCACGTAGTCCTCGAAGAGACCCTTGGCTCCGGTGGTCGGTTCGTGCCGCACCACGTCGTACTCCCAGATCTCGTGGACCCTGAGGAGGCGGTACCCCTCCTCCAGGGCGACCTTCATCTCGTCGACCACCCAGGTACCCGACAACGCCCTCTCGCGCTCTCCGTGGTGGCACTCGTCTTGGTTCTCCGCCTCCGCGCAAGCGCGGCATAGCGGGAACATGAGCTTGCCGCCGATGCGCGCCAGTAGTACCGGGTGGTACAGGTGTTGCGGCGGTAGAACCTCGCACTTCACCAACCCGCCCCCCCACGTCTTCCAAGCGCGGGAATCGATCCACGTGGATCTTGGGTTGGCCCGCGGGGTAGGGTTTCGTCTTGTTCACGTACGGGTACAGGCTGCATACGTCGTAGTAGTAGATCTTGCTATCCCCCTTCGCCTCGCAGTACGTCTTGGTGCATTTGGTGCGACCTCCGTAGAAGGCGTCTCTGGGGTTCAGGGGTTCGGGTACCGGAAAGTCCCTTGCGTGGCGCGCGAGGTCCTGGTCGGTCTTCATCGCGGCGTCGAACTCGCACTCCCACATTTCCACCACGGCGTAGCCGGCGGCCTTGATCTTGGCCGTGACCTTCTCGGTGCTCTCTAACCTGGAGGCCATGGTTTCGTGTCCCGAGTTGTATATCGCCGCATGGCGATTGTGAAAGCACCGCCTGCAGCCGTGGTAAAAGCAGCCGTGGGAAAAGTACGCGGTTTTTTCGGCCTCTCTGTACCCGTCCACCTTGTGCCCCGCGATTTTGACTTCGCGTCCTCGCATGGCGTGCTGGATGACGATGCGGTTTTGCGTCTCTAGCCAAGTTAGCCATATGCATGCGGCGCGAGACTGACGGTCCGCTAGTCGATACCCGCCCGCTGGCAAGAGGGCAATTTTTTTAAGCGGCATGAAGCGCTTTCTATACACGCACATGCACGCCTGCGCGATAGTGACGCATTCTCTGAACGGGTCTATTCCGTTCTCGTCCAAGAATTCCCTTCTGAATTTGGAAACTCCCTGACTGAGTAGAAATACGTCCATCTTGCAATACGCCACCATTTCCGCCCTCATGTCGAAGACGTGCCCGGAGGACGCCTTTTCTTCGTGCCACTGCTCGAAGGCTTTCCGACCCTCCGCCGACATGCCCTCCGGGCAGTAATGCCTTTTGTCGGGAATCGAACCCACGTACCCCTCGTTTTCCTTCGTGTTAAACAGGTACGGGAAATAACCTTTGCATTCCTTCAATCCGAAGGTCTTGGAAAAGCGGGAGAGTGGCATGGGTATGAAGTTGAGCGAGTCTAGAAATGTGACGTCACCGTACCTCATCCTGTAGACCTTGCTCCCGTTCATGATGAGCTCCGGCACGCAGTCTAAGTGAGCCACCATGTACTTTAATAGAAACTGCCCGTCGTAAGCTCTGAGGTTATGCGCCACGACGTAGACGTCACAGGCTTCGAACCTCGCCTGCGCGATGTGCTCGAAAAGCTGCTTCACGGGTTCGTCCATGAACACCCATTCTTTGCAACCGCATTCGGTGCAGTATGCCGTCTTGCGGCGTTCGTCGATGCAGTGCGGGCAGGCTTGGTACAACACGCACAAGTTAGGTACATGCTCGTATGTGTCCTTTTTGCCGGTATATGGAATGTTTTGCGTGCATTCGAAGTCGATGAACATAAACACGTACCGGTTTCTTTTGTTCTTTGCGGCATACGGCTGCATATAGCACATGTGGCTAGAATTCACGTGTGTCTTGCAATGATAGCAGTACTTTTCCCCGCACTCGTGCGCGGTTTTTCTGTACCTCGCATTCACGAGCTTATTGCAAGACGTGCACACCTTTTCTACATCGCACACCGACAGCGCCTTTGGGTAAAAAATGTCTTTCTTTGCGTGGTTTGCAAAGCATGCCGGTCCCTTAAAATCTCTGTTGCACCCGGCGCAGCGTATGTACGCGTCAAATCGCGCATCGCACTGCTGATGGCATTTAGCACACCTGGCGTCGCACCTGTGAAATTCTTTTTTGTGTGCCGAGGGATGATGACACCGGCGGCAATACCATTTGCATTTAAAGCACTTGTGAAGGTTCACGATAGCGTTAACGTGCCCGGCGTGGAGCATGACGTCGATGTATTTATCGCATTTCTTATCCGACGCGTACAGCACGTGCTTCCCCGTATGATCGCCAAACACCGTCACAGCGTAGCCCTTTAACGCAGCGTCAAAGCGTCTGACGTCATCTATCGTGCAGCTGTCGTGGCCTTGACCGATGCTCGCGCACAAGGCTACGGCCTTCGATTTTTGCAGATAGTCGGAGCGCGTCATCGTTCTATAGTTGACGTCGCGATCCACTTTGGCTTTGACTACAACAATGGCTCTTGCTAAACACAAGTTGTCTTTGTTGGCTATTTCGACAATGCCTTTATTGCGCCTACAGGCATCGCAAGGCTGGTGGCACGAACCCGAGACCTCCTTGGTCCACACAAACGTCACGTGAAGAGGCCCGCTTAGCAAGAATTGTTGGTTACTTTGCATTACTTTTTCGATGCTTCCAACAATGACATCCGCATTCAATTGGTCTACGCGCCTAACGCTCATGTTGAAGGCTTTGGACGTCTCCTTTTCGTCTGTTATGGATATGCCTAAATATCCGGGTTCGTTTTCTAGCAGGTTCTCTTTCGCAAAGTTTAGAATATCGTTAAACAAATGCGATACCCATTGCTCAGGGTTAACATCTCTGGGGACCGGGTTTACGGTAATTTGAGACTCTGTAAAGCCGGAAAAAAGCTTTGGCAGCCTTCTCTGCTTGTGTCCTATAATTTCGAACGTAGGCTGCAAGGTGCCATCGCGACTTCCCTCGGATTGCAGCTCCATCTTATCGTCCGAATGCACCGATCGCTCTTTCCCTGCAAAGTGCTGCTGCTGCTATTTTGTTTTTATTTTAAACTATTTTTCGTCAAATAGAACGATTTTGTAGAAAAATCCGCTATCGCTCTCGTTTCTCACTACGGGCGTTTGCTCTTGGCACCGGGTTTTTATAAGCTCGCTTATCGCAACTGCTGTTTTCAACATGCGCGTCGAGTTAAATGCCTCATTTCGCCACAAAATTGTCAAGCTGTAAAAAAACGCGGTCATCCTGTCACGATCCGCCACTGCGCGACCGCTACCATAGGCAATAAGGCTGCATAAACGCTGAGGAACATCCTTTCTCACACTCGATTTACATTTACATCAGCACACGTTCTTTGCGCAGTGCTGTGCGTGGGAAATGACAAGCGAGCAGCGTTTTAACGTTTGTACACCGCATCAGTGCAATATTTAAAACTACGAGTGCCGTGTGTAGTGTTTTTTGTGTTGTGCAGTGCATACGTGTTATGTAAAATGTGAGAATTAAATAGAAAGCAGATACTTTCTTTCTAAGGAGTAACACCAACTGTTGAATAAAAATTCTCAAGTGTTACGTTCGTATGACCTCTACCCTCTATCTCTTATAGGTGAGTACGAAAGTTTATTTTCATATCCACTTAATTTTAATCCGGATAAACTTTTCGGGAAATAGGTGCATTGCCCATCCGTTATACATCCGAAGGGACGCTATACACTGGCCTTAAAATTCTAAATTCTTTCCATCAACATGGCGAGCAAGAACTGAAAAGCGACATACCTTTAAAAAAGAATGGCTAAGCATTGTACAATTCGAACCATTTATAACAGATATCTCGGAAATGGCTGACGTCACAAAAAAGTTATTTCAAATAAATTGTGTGTGTTTTTTAAAGAGATCTAAATTTTTTGTATTGTATGTTTTTTCTCAAACCTTAGCAGTTATACAAGATCGTAGAAAATTTCTTCCGAATCAAGAGGACTTCACAGGCTATTTCCACAAAATTCAAGATATACATTTTATTTTTCATATAAATGTCTTTAATATATGGTGTTGTAATTAAAATCGTCAGAGACAGTTTTAGAAAATAAAACATTTCGGAAAATAGTTCATGTAAAGGGTAGTTTTGGGTGAAGGGACTTTCTTGAAAATCTCTGTGTCGTAACTTTGGAAGGTACTCAACCTAAATACCAAGTTTTAGTATTTATCCGACTTTTCATTTTTGAGTTATGCTGCTCTGACACATACACACAGAATTTTCTAAAATGTTTTTTATTCAGGGGACCTCAAAACAAGTATTTAGTTTTCCGGTGAAATCTCAATATTGAATATTTGGATGCAATGCATACCTCCTCTACCTACTATTTTACGTGGTAGAGAAAGCCCCTAAATCAATATTATTACATGCAGTTGTGAAAAATATTACAGCTATGATTAATAAATTCTGGGATTACGAGAAATTTGTTAATATTAGTTTAAACGTATATAGTTGCAAGAAAAGTGAGTATAGCTAGCTCGAAACTTAGCGTTGTTGTCACAAACAAACGATATAGAGAAAACTCTGATTTTCATAAAAGTAAGATTAAAACTACTTGCTTAAGGTAAAATGCTTGTCTCATATTAAGAATATTCTCAGATATTCGGAGAATGGCGCGAAAGTTGAGTCTGACGCCTTGTTATTTTTATTCCGTTTTTTCTTCAAGTGGGTTTCTCTATTGTTACATCTGTATAGTCACTGTAACTATTTTTATTTTCTCCACCACGTACATAGCAGATACAGGAGAAATTGCATTGCACTCAAAAATTCCATACCGGGATTTCGCCAGAAATACATCTATAGATTTGCACATTTCAACTTATTACATAATTGGCTTATATTGTGCATGATGTTTCATTTAAATACCCACAAACTGGGTCTGTGATTATTACTTATTGCTTTTTATGTGTTTCAGTGGGTGAATAATAATTAGTTTGTTGGTATCGTTATCACAGTACTGTTTCACTTGTGAAATTCCGTTCTCTTTGTATGAAAATGAAAAAAGAAAAGTTAAAAGAATGACGAGTTTTAGTGAGAAAGGTCTAAAGCTTTTAAACATTAAAATCAACATGGAAACTTTGTAAATAGACAACGCCACAAAGTAATAATAATAATAATAATAATAATAATACACATAAATTGTGTGCTTTAACGTTCTTGTACAGTAAGGCTTCGTTTCCTACGGTTTAACAGTTGTACAAAAGACATTCACAATGAGACTACTTCACAGCTATTCCCAGAAAATTGAAGTTATACATTTTATTTGTCATGCAGATATCTTAAACATACTGTACCGTAATCAAAAGGGGTTAGACCCATTTTTAAGACAATAAAAATAACGAACTTTCTCCCGCTAAACGGGTAGTTTGCGGTGTGGGAATTTTCTTGAAAATCTACGGTTTGTTAAATTTTTTTATACGCTACTATTTTAGTGTGTGTGTGTGCGTGCGCGCGAGTACGTGCCTAGTATCCGTGCGCCACAAGCCAAAACGACGACATTATAGAAAAACTTTATCCTCTTGCCTACCGGACAGGGACAACCGCGAAAAACCTGAAAAAAAGCTCTAAGAGTATTCTAACGCTTACCGATCTGGAAAACCCATTAAAACAAGATAGTACACTTTTTTTTGCCGCTTTCGACCGGCAATGAGAACCCTGCTCCTACGTACGCTAGCGACCAGGTTTTTGGTATAGTTAAATTACGTCTGTGCAAAGGGCGTCTGTACCGCTTTAAAAAACCTAGGTATATCAGTGCGTAGTTATGTTGGTTGATCTTAAAGCTGGTTAAGCATTTTTCAAAAACAGTTTGCTACACGCTACTATTAAATGTGTGTGTGTGTGTGCGCGCGAGTACGTGCCTAGTATCCGTGCGCCACAAGCCAAAACGACGACATTATAGAAAAACATTATCATTTGCCTACCGGACAGGGACAACCGCGAAAAACCTGAAAAAAGCTCTAAGAGTATTCTAACGCTTACCGATCTGGAAAACCCATGAAAACAAGATAGTACACTTTTTTTAATTTTCTCAAAAATGGCTATAACGATTTTGATGAAAATATCATATGTTTAAGATAATGTCATGAGAAATGAAATGTATATCTCAAATTTTCTGGGAATGTCTCCAAAAGTATTCTTCATTGTGAACGCCTTTTGCATAACTGGTAATCCATAAGAGATAGACAAAATTTTACTACACAAAAAATGTAGATCGCGTTAAAATACACAACTTATGCCATATACATTTCTTTTGTTGAGTGAACCGCTTTCGAGATATTGCTTGTTATTTCCTTAAATTTTCCAATACTTATACTTTTTTACTTTCTCTACTACGTATAGTAAGTAGGGGAAGTATTGCATTCCACCCAAAAATTCGATACCGAGATTTCACCGGAAATACACGTTTTGAGACCTCCTGAATCCAAAAAAGCTCTAAGAGTATTCTAACGCTTACCGATCTGGAAAACCCATGAAAACAAGATAGTACACTTTTTTTTTTAATTTTCTCAAAAACGGCTATAACGATTTTGATGAAAATATCATATGTTTAAGATAATGTCATGAGAAATAAAATGTATATCTCAAATTTTCTGGGAATGTCTCCAAAAGTATTCTTCATTGTGAACCTTTTTTGCATAACTGGTAAACCATAAGAGATAGACAAAATTTTACTACACAAAAAAATGTAGATCGCGTTAAAATACACAACTTATGCCATATACATTTCTTTTGTTGAGTGAACCGTTTTCGAGATATTGCTTGTTATTTCCTTAAATTTTCCAATACTTATACTTTTTTACTTTCTCTACTACGTATAGTAAGTAGGGGAAGTATTGCATTCCACCCAAAAATTCGATACAGAGATTTCACCGGAAATACACGTTTTGAGACCTCCTGAATCCAAAAAAAAGCATTTTTTGAAACATGTCCGTGTGTGTGTGTCTGTCTGTGTGTTTGTCTGTGTGTGTGTGCGCGCGAGTACGTGCCTAGTATCCGTGCGCCACAAGCCAAAACGACGACATTATAGAAAAACTTTATCATTTGCCTACCGGACAGGGACAACCACTAAAAAACCTGAGAAAACCTCGAAAATTAGAAACGGCTTCGTCAACCACTACAGAAAACGCCTACCAACCAGGGAAAACCTATGAAAAAGCAGAAAGAGCTTGCATTCGTTTACCATCCGCAGAAAACCCCAAAAAACTAGTTATTTAAAAAAAAACGAAAAAAAAGGAAAAGACGAATAATATAAGTATGGCAGAAACAGCTTGCATTCGTCTACCAGCCAGAGAAAACCTCGAAACACTAGTTATTTAAAATTGCTGATGAGTTTTGGATAGGCTTTTGCAAATGTTGTTGGTAGCAAAACTTACCTTTTCCATCACCTCCAACATACCCCACTCCCACACCTTTTTTCTTTCCACCAATCATAATCTCTCTTATTCTCACCAATCAACAACTTTCATTTGTTCCTTTCCACCAATAACATCACTTCTTATCCCCACCAATCACAACTTCAAAGTCACTTTCTGTTATACTTTTTATCCCTCGTTCGCCATCTTTCCCCCTCTTTCAGCTCCCAACCTCCGCACAGACAACACCTCACCGCTCCTTAACCTCAACTTCATGCCTCCGCCATCTTATTTAGTTCCCATTTTTACCACCGCGCCTCTCATCTCCCAACCAGATTGCCGGCAAGAACAGATCTCGTTCATTCGCACCTCGACGGTTGACTCGGCAGCAGCTACTGCGAACACCTACGTCGTACACGTTTTTGACCGCTTTCGACCGGCTATGAGAACCCTGCTCCTGCGTACGCTAGCGACCATCACGATGGTCCAGTACCAGGTTTTTGGTATAGTTAAATTACGCCTCTGCAAAGGGTGTCTGTACCGCTTTAAAAACCTAGGTATATCAGTGCGTAGTGATGTTGGTTGATCTTAAAGCTGGTTAAGCATTTTCAAAAACAGTTTGCTTTTATTTTTTCGCGTCGCGTGCCGCGCTTTTGGTGACGCATCCGCACCGGTAACAGGTAAGTACCACACGCATAATTATTTTTCGGACCTGCTTGGCGTAGGAATATATCCTTTCGTGCTTTGGTACTGTAACCTAAACCTCCTTACCCACCTCTTGCGTCCGCCATCTTGTTTAGTTCTCACCGCATCTCCTTTTCGCAGACCCTCCGCCATTTTTAGTTCCCACTATTTTAACCTCAAAATCTACTCTTCTAAACTCTTGCTACCGCGTCTCCTTACCCCCACCTCTTGCGACCGCCATGTTCACCACTAACCTCCAAATTTCCTCGTCCTTAAACCTCTTGTCTCAACCATCTTGTTTAGTTCCCATTTTCGCCAACGCATCTCATATCGCCCCATCTCTCTATCCACTCAAGAAAACTACCATCCAACGTTCAAAAAAATTGCTGATCAGTTCGCGACAGGCTTTTGCAAATCTTGCTGCTAGCAAAACTTACCTTTCCCATCACCTCCAACATACCCCACTCCCACACCTTTTTCTTTCCACCAATCATAATCTCTCTTATTCTTACCAATCAACAACTCTCATTTGTTCCTTTCCACCAATAACATCACTTCTTATTCCCACCAATCACAACTTCACACGTCACTTTCTGTTACACTTTTTATCCCTCGCTCCCCATCTTTTCCCTCTTTCAGTACCGACCTCCGCACAGACAACACCTCGCCACCCAGCTCCTCTCCATCACGCGACCTCCATACTCTTCCATCTTACTTCCTTCATCTTCCACCCGAATTAACGAACCAATCAAAACACTCCACGTCACTTCCTCAATTCTTTCAACTCGTCCCGGATGAGCCAATCGATTTAACGATAATCCTACCGTTCAGGGCGCTTTTCAAACATACCGCCGCCGCCGTCGCACGCAGCGACACTAGCGACACGAGCGCCCCTAGCGGCAGGATTATCGTTAAAACAATTGGCTCATCCGGGACTATTACTACTCGCATCAAATGCGCAGATTAAAATCACTGTCACGAATAAAACGTAAAACACATTCTACACTACGCGCGTCGTCTGCCAAAACGTTGGCTAGGCCAACAAGCAGACCCACACGAACACGCAATGCAGCTAAAACCTGACACTCCTCTAAAACGTGACGCACCGTTAAGGGCGCACCACACTGCCCACAGAGTGCTGCGGGGTCACCACTGAGCAAATACCTATGACTAAAAATGCAATGTCCGATACGAAGGCGTGTTAAAATTACCTCTTCCCGACGAGAAGCACGGGAAGAGGTAGCCCAGACTAATGGGAGAGGTTTAACCTCCCGCAACTTGTTCCCCCGGAGGGCCGTACACTCATCGCTCCAAAGCGCGAGGATGCGGCGACGTAAAACAATAAACAAATCTGACGAGGGAACAACAGAGGTAAAACTTCTGGGTGATAAAATCGCCGATTTGGCAGCGGCGTCGGCAGACTCGCTCCCTGAGATGCCAACATGACCTGGAATCCACATGAAGGAGACGCGGATGCCAGAGACACCAAGCGAGTGGACCAGGTCATGTGTGCGCTGTACGAGTGGGTGGTAATTGTACAGCGCGTTAATACTCTGAATGGTACTCAGGGAGTCTGCGCAAGGAACACAGTGCTGTAAATCATGCCGCTGGATGTATAAAAGTGCCTGATAAATACTAAAAAGTTCGGCGGTAAAAATCGAACATTGCTCCGGTAAACGAAAGGTAAAACTATGCTGACCAAAAACAAAGGCACACCCTACTCCAACATCAGTCTTAGACCCATCAGTGTATATAAAATGAAAGTTCTCGATTTTCACCTGGAGTTGTAAAAAAGCTGACCTAAGAACTGAAGAAGGGGTCTCAGTCTTCGGGATCGACGTTAGCCCAAGGTGATAGTGGGCCTCAGCGCGCAGCCATGGAGGAAAAAGCGTTTCCCCCCTGGGAAGGGCCGGCGCTGGCGCAACGTCCAAATGCCGAAGGAGTTGTCGAAATCGAACCCCTGGAGGTAGTAATGAAGAGGAGCTAACTAAATATAGTTGATCAAGCAAATCCTCGTAAAATAACTTGAAGGACGGGTGGTTAGGCAACCTTAAGAGCCGACAAGCTTATCTGTACAAAAGCATCTCACGCCGGAAGGACAGCGGAGGCTCTGCAGCTTCTGCGTACAGACTGGGTACAGGGCTAGTTAGAAAGCCCCTGTAGCGACTCTTATACCACGATGATGAATGGTATTCAATCGACGTAACACAGATGGACGTGCCGATGAATAGACAATGCACCCGTAATCAAGCTTGGATCGGACCAAGCAGCGATAAAGACGCAGGTGAACGGTCCGATCAGCTCCCCAGGATGTGCCACTTAAAACACGTAAAATATTAAGAGAACGGTCACACTTTGCTTTTAAAAAGGAAACGTGAGAAGTCCAGGTCAGCTTTCGATCAAAGATCAACCTCAAAAATTTCACCTCGTCTGCAAATGGAAGGACCTCAGATCCAAGGTGGAGAGAGGGCGGAGGGAAAGCCTTCCGGCGCCAGAAGTTGATGCAGTCGGATTTCTCGGCGGAGAAATTAAAGCCTTTGGCATTACTGCAGGCGTACAGACGGTCGATACAGCTCTGGAGACGGCGTTCGAGCAGACAGCTCCGCCGCGAACTACAATAAATGGCAAAATCGTCAACGAAAAAGGACGATGAAATGCCAGGTGGAATACAATCAACAATGGGGTTGATAGCAATTGCAAAGAGTATGACACTGAGTACAGAGCCCTGCGGTACTCCGTTCTCTTGAATAAAACGACTAGAAAAAACCGAGCCCACACGTACACGAAAGACGTTGTCCGTCATAAACTCTCGAAGAAATATGGGAAGACGACCGCGGATATTCCATGCGTGAAGTGTACGTAAAATGCCGCCCCTCCAACAAGTGTCATAAGCTTTCTCCAGGTCAAAAAAACACAGCCACGGTTTGACACTTTCTCAGAAATCCATTCATAATATGCGTCGACAGGGACACAAGGTGGTCGGCGGTAGAGCGATATCGGCGAAATCCGCACTTAGCGTTCGCTAGAAGTTTTTGAGGCTCAAGCCACCATGTCAACCGCCCGTTGATCATCCGCTCCATCACCTTGCAAATGCAACTGGTGAGGGAGATAGGGCGATAGCTGGAAAGTAGTTGGCGATCCTCCCCAGGCTTAAGTATAGGGACAATTATGGCTTCGCGCCAAACGGAAGGAAAAATACCGTCTTGCCAAAGACGGTTATAGACCTGTAAGAGAAAGAGTTTACTGTCGGCTGAAAGGTTCTGTAACATCAGGACATGAATGCCATCCGGCCCAGGAGCAGAGTGCCTAGAGCAATGAAGAGCGTGCTCCAGCTCCCTCATTGTGAAAAGTTCATTATAACACTCATTGTTAGCAGACCGAAAATTAAAGGTGCGGAATCCAGGCGGTCTTTAATAGAGCGAAAGCCGGCGGAATAATGGTCTGAACTGGAAACCGCCTCAAGGGCAGTACCCAGAGCGTTAACAATGGCAGCCGGATCCACTATGGTCGGCATTGGAAACCTGAAGGCCAGAAACAGTACAATGCGACACTTTACCTGAGAAGCGACGAAGTTTATCCCAAACAACAGATGAAGGCGTAGAGCGATTAAAAGACTCGACAAAACGAGTCCACGACGCCTTCTTGCTACCCTCAATAATGCGACGAGCCCTGGCGCGCGATTGTTTAAAATTCACCAACTTATCAAGTGTAGGATGTAGCCGAAACACCGTAAGTGCAGTTCTACGGGCACGAACTGCGTCCCGAAAATCCCCGTTCCACCACGAAACAGGCATTCGCCGAGGTTGAGAAGATAAACGGGGAATTGCGCGTTCGGCGGCAGAGAAAATCGTAGACGTAAGTTGCTGCACTAGTTGGTTAATGTCGGTGAAGGGCTGGTCGTCAAAATGCATGAGGCTGGAATACAAGCTCCAGTCGGCTTTTGTGAATAACCAGGTAGGTAATCTGGAATGCTGTACGTGGTGTGACAGAAGAGAAACGATGCAGGGGTAATGGTCGCTGGAGTAGGTGTCAGCGACGACGTTCCACTGCAGACGACTAGCAAGCTGGATGAAGCAAACGGCAAGGTCCAAGTGAGAAAATGTACCGGAAGAATAACAAAGACACGTAGGCTCACCTGTATTGAGAATAGAGAGATTGAACTGATCAAAAATGTCAGAAAGAAGAATTCCCCTCGCACAAGCCCTTGGCGAATCCCACAGGGGGTGATGGGCATTAAAATCTCCCAAACGAAGAAATGGTGTTAGGAGAGCGGACAGAAGAGCTCGAATGTCCGCGGGAGAAAGGAGAGACGATGGAGGTGAATACACAAAGCAAACATAAAAGAAAAAACCAGATAATTGGAGTCTAATTGCAACATCTTGCAAGTCGGACGTAAGAGTGAGGCGTTGAACATGAACGTCGTTACGCACTAACAACATGACACCTCCATGAGCAGGAGTACCCTCCTCCGGTTCAAGGTCTTAGCGAACCGGAGTATATCCTCGGAGATCAAAAGGATCGTGAGGGCGAAGCTTAGTCTCCTGCCGTAGGCGAATGGGAACGCAATAAAAGTTTCAGTTCCGCCCTATGCGATCGTACACCACGTACATTCCAGGTCAGGATAGCCATTAAGAAAAAGGGATAACTGTCTACTTAGAAGGGCGGCTTAAAATTACCTTTTTTTAACCTTTGGACTCGGGCTTTTGCTATGGAGTTGGTCAGACTCCATAGCCTCCTCGAAGGGAGGGCCCACGCGCTCAGAGCCAGAAACCGATTCAAGCGCCGAGAATCGGTTCTGGGTGGCGATGGGTGAGGGGTGCCGCTGAGCGCGGCTTGTCCCGGGAGCTTCCTGCGACTGCGACCTCCGAGGAGGAGAAGGTGAACTCTGCTTACTGTGAACACGCGGAGGGTCTTTTAGAAAGTCTTCTGTTCGAAATTTCTGCTTCGGTTTTTTCTCTGTGGCATGTAACTTCATAGACTTTGGACCAGGTTTAGGGGACTTGGTAGCAGTAGTTGAAATGTACGGCCGGATGGTAGTGGCGGTCAAGGCAGTCATGGTCCAAGTTTGAGTCCCAGCATCCTTCAGGGGTACTGGCGAGGCAACAACAGAACTGAATGTTCCCGATTGCAGGAGCGTAGGTTGGCGCGCATGATAACGGCTCCGGGATGGTGAAGGAGATTTTCTCCTTCACCCGGATCTCCTGGATAGCCTTCTCGTCCAAATAACGCGGACAGTCGCCAAATGAAGCAGAATGTGACCATTTGCAATTGACGCAGACGGGGGCTGTTGAACAGGCACCTTCGTGTGAGGGCTGGCTACATGTTGCACAGATGTTAATGACACTCTTACATGAGACTTGCCTATGCCCAAAACGTTGGCATTTAAATCAACGCAGAGGTCTAGGAATATAAGGCCTCACAGAAATCCGTTCGTAACCTGCGGAAATGCTCGTGGGCAGATCGACGCCATCAAATGTTAGAAGTAGGGTACGAATGGGTACCAATACGCCGGTGCGTTTGGCCTGTACTCGATGAACCGCTGTCACCTTCTGGTCTGCAAGACATTCTACCAGGTCCTCGTCCGATATACCATCGAGGCTATGCTTGGTGACAACGCCTCGACAGGAATTCAAGGTGCGGTGCTTCTCATCACGGATGGGATAACCGTGGAGAAGCGTGGAGTGCAACAAGGTCTTACTTTGTTGATCGGACTTACTCTGTACCACCAATGAACCGTTACGTAGACGATTGCAGGATTGAACAGGACCAGCAATTGAGTCAATGCCCTTCTGGATGATAAAAGTGTTCACCTTCTCGAATGATTGTCCTTCCTCTGTACGGGTAATCACTAAGTAACAACCAGCTGTTGGCGGTGCTACTTCTGTTACATTAACTTTTCGGTACTTGTTTATAATGGAGAAAGGATGCTCCATAGCGAAAAAAATCCTCCACCATTGCAACCGTCTCCGACCTCGGGCTCTGACTTCTCGGGCATTACCCCGGCTTGGGTGAGTGGCCTATCTATACCTATCTCACCCCAGGGTCACGCCTCCCAGAACATAGACAGAGGGACCCAATCGCCGTCAGAAGTCAGCAGCTCATGCAATGGCCCCCCGCGGGACTGCAGTTGAAGAGCGGATACGAACACAAAACCCTACATGACGACCCCGGATGGTGGGGATGACGCCATTACCCACTCACCTAGCTGCGCACCTCGTACGTGGGTATCCGTCAGGCTGTGTCCACGGAGGATTAAAATAAAAGGTTTAAAGAAACGAAAAGTGTGTGGGCGTTTCGCACGCAAGGTAGGCCGGCGAAGAAGTAAAAGAGATGTGTAAATGAATGGGCGTGGTGCTAAATGTGCATAAATAGAAGAGAAGAAAGAAACGATGGCAAGGGGCGACATGGAATGAAATGCACAGAACACACTAGAGCCTACCTTGAGTCCCCCGGTCACGAGAACGAACCCACCTCGACCGGACGGGGATGAAGGGATGATTATAGCGATGAGTGGCTCGGGAACCCCCGGGTAAGCCAGCACCCGTACTCACATAAGGTGAGCTCCTGGGGGGTTCTTTTGTCCAAATTAATTCAATTGCATTGAAGTGGCGGTGGTATGGATGGAGCCTAATGACAGCATGACCATGGGCAGCAGCAGTGGTCTCTATCTCATTAATACAGAACCGTGGCTTGTACAAAAAGTTTGCAGGAGTTCTACTTTCCTCCCTTCTGTAGACACTCCAGGTATGTTCTTCTCCAATCACCGCAGAATTACGTTTTTCTTGTCGCTCACTATCGGTGCTTTAATTGCAACTATTGGTATGGCACATTGTCCATAACAGTAATGGAGTTTGCACCGATGTATTGCAGAAGAGATTCTTGGAACCAGCTCTTGAATGTGTTTCCACTCATTTCTTCGTGATAATCACAAGTGCTCTTTGATTTGAATAAGAGAATAGCCCTGGAACCACCAGCATGAAGCAGAAGCAGTCTGCTTCCTTTCCCAATTGGCAATTTAATTGTCCCTGCAGGAGTATCATCTGGATATGCCGTTTTATTAGCGTGTCCTGCGTTTACCCATCAAGCTATGCTGCTTTTCGGCATTGGTTTTTAGAATGTTCTTCGGAAAATTTCCACGCCATGCAACAATGTCACTTCTTTCCATTACAGTTTTCCTCCCAGAAAAATTTTTAAACCGAAAACCAAATTCCTTCAGCACATTAGTTATGCTGTCTTTTTGCCATCAAATAAGCCAACTTTCTTGAGAGAACATAGCAGCTTCTCGCGGACAGGAAATTAATTCCCAATTTAATAATAATAATAATAATAATAATAATAATAATAATAATAATAATAATAATATTAATAATAATAATAACAATAATAGTACACAAGCAGCATAATCGCATCCTTTGAAATCAATCAAGTGAAGCTTTAGGGTTGGCTCGTGGCCTTTGCTTTCTCAGAGTACGCGAACTACAGACGGCGTATTAAAATTAACGGGGCACGTTTCCTTCGTCAAACACTTTACGGTGGTTCTTCGCACCTTCAATGTGTCACAAACTCTATCCACCACTTTGGTAACATATGGAAAGTGTCCACTATTGCCCCGCTCCTTCTCTAAGTATTTACGAAGTCTGCATATAAATATTAACGGGTTTGACTCTTATAAGTGGCGTTTGTTTTCTTGGATTCTGACGAATCAGTAGCCATATTATTATAATAATGATAACAATATGACTTACAGACACTAAAATCATAATTCACTCACGCATTAAATACTAAACAAAGTTCACCTGCACAAACACTAGAAACAATTGAGGCCACGTAGTCCTTACAAAACGGAGCTAGCAACACGGTGTCAGATTTGGATGCTACACTTAGCAAGGAGACTGGTGATTGGTGCTAGCCGACAGTTTAAAATCTCGTGCTCTAGTCGCTCCTAGTATTGCCAATATTAACAGTTACTGTGCGTAAAAGATGCAAAAGTAATATTTGAACACAATGGTGTGGCAATGAAGACCGTGCATGGAAATAACGAGAGAGCTATATTTCAATATTTTAAAGTTAATATACGTGATGTACTTTAATTCTTAAGGTAATTTTGAGAATCTGTTTCACTGGTAAAAAATGAAAGTTTTAAATAAATAATTTCTGCTGATTATTATGTATTTACATCTGCCAAATACAAAAATAAAGCCAGAAGTGTTCTACAAACCCGCAATTTTTTTGTAATATAAAAAACTGTTTTCATGCTTCTTAGCATAGGGTGGTAAATGTACTGATTAAAAGAAAATAATTTTATTTCATTATGTCAACAAATGACATATTTGCTTTAGGCGATTGTTTTCTGTGACTTTAGGAAAAGACAATGTTCAACAATGAGCTTCTCCTCACAAAACAATGGCTTTCCCGCCCAGGTCAATGTTTACTCCAACAACAGATAAGGAAGATCTGTTACATATAGAAAGGGTCCTCATAGTTGCCAGAGGAGTGGAAGGTTTATATGTATAATGAAAGAAGCTAACGCTGTATGTTCTCAATTGTGAATTAATACTGTGCCAGCTAATACTGTGTTTTTTAAGTTTTGGGAATTAGAAGGAGGATAATGTCTCGCAAATGTGTAAACGAGAAAAAACAGCTTTTGTTACGTTTGTGGTGAATTCACTTTAAAACTGCAGGAGCGAAATTTGACTACTAAAATTAAAGGAGATTGTGGGTGTTATTTTGACAATAAAATAGACCAGAATAAGTTTTGGGCTCCGGAAATTTGTTGTGACAAATGTGTATCACTATTAACCGGCTGGTTAAAAGGGTTCCGTCAAATGCATTTTGCAGTTCCTATAATATGGCGGGAACCTAAGAATTATATAACAGACCGCTACTTCTGCTTGACAAATACATCTGTAACAAGTTCAAAGTTCAAACATACCGTTAAATATTCATCTTTAAAATCAGCAATTCAACCAGTACCTCATGGACCGGCCTTCCCATACCAACTCAACCAGGCGACAGAAATGTGACTGAAGTTTTTGAAAGTGTTGATGGCATTGGTGGATTACAACAGAGTGATCCAGATTTTGTGGAAGGAGTTACCTAAACGAACCGCACTTTCTAACACAGGAGGATCTAAATGATTTGGTTTGTGATCCTGGGTTATCTAAAAGTAAAGCCGAAGATTGAAATGCTGGCACCACCTGCAGGATGGCACCAAAGTAATTCCTTTCCGTTAATGTCAAAAGGTATTTGAGCCTTTATTTCCTAAACTGGCGGACCTAGTTTTCTGTAACAATGGAGTCCCAGGGTGTTCAACATAAGCCTGAAGACTGGCGTTTGTTAATTGACTCCTCGGAAACAAGCTTGAAAGGGGCCTTGCTGCTTAATGGAAGCAAGTTTCCATCCATTCTTATAGCCCACGTAGTTGGTGTGAAGGAGAGTTACGTGAACATGTATCTCTTGCTATCCAATATCCGGATGATGACTATTCATGGCAGATATAGGCATACTTTAAAGCGATAGCTATCTTGCTTAGATTAGAACTCGGCTATACAAACCTTTGCTGTTTCTTGTGCATGTGGGATAGTAGAGATAAAGGCAATAATTATGTTTAAAAAAAGCTCGCCAAAGAAAGAGGCATTCAATCCAGGACAGGTAAATATTGTTAATCAACCGCTTGTAAGTGCTGAAAAAGTCTCATTGTCTCTATTACACATCAAACTAGGTTTGATAAGAACCCTGTGAAAGCAATAGATCGTGACGAGGATGCATTTTTGTTTCTGAAAATTGAGTTTCCAAAGACCAGTGAAGCGAAATTAAAAGAGGGAATATTTGTTGGCCCTCAAATTAGAGGACTTATGAAAGATCCACAGTTTGAAAGTCTGTTAAATATGTAAGAACGATCTGCATGTTTTCTTTTAAAAACATTTTCATAAACTTTCTATAAAACTACAGGTTTGAACATTAAAGAGAACTTGTTAGTGAGCTGATTGAAAACTACAGGGTCATGGGATGTAATATGTCTTTGAAAATACACATGTTGGACTCCCATCTTGACTTCTTCCCTGAGAACCGCGGCACTGTCAGCGACGAACATGGCGAACGTTTCCATCAGGACATCGCTGTAATGAAAGACGCTAACAAGGAAAATAGGCACCAAATATGTTGACAGACTATTGTTGGACACTCAAGAGAGATGTTCCTCAAGCAAGGTACAGTAAAAATCAATCTCACTTTCATTTTAGGTACTTAAAAGGTATTCTAACTAAGGTGTTAAACATATTAAAATGTATAATTTCCAGAAATTTTATGCATGCAATTACTCAAAAACTGGGCTGATGGAAACGTTCTGTAAAAGGATTTGAGGTCAGCACAAAAAGTCAGTACGACTCGCCCATTGTACTTCTTTTAACACAAAAAATCTTAAATCTTGTCGACCAGTGTTTTCAACTACTCATTACTATATGTTGGCATGTTCACCGTCCCCTCCACCTCCCTGCAACCTCTAAATGTCAGGGCCTGAGATCCAGCGGCCAGACTGCAACCTACTGGATATAAGCATAAAATCTTTCCGCACTAGACTCCGATTCAGCTAAGAAGGAGGGTGGAAGATAAGGTTTTGCGCATAGAAAGAGATATTGCAGCCGGCGCTGCCATATCATGCCGCTTACAGAGGCACGATCAGGCATGATCCTGACATTACTGTATTACGTTCGTTCCTGCACAGTTACTGTAAAAATAAAACGTTCTATTATCACATAGATTAAATAGCGGCCAGATAAAAGGAATTATAACAAAATAAAGGACAAAAGTGTCGTGCATTAGTAATGTGTATGTAAATAAGTGTATAGACAACTTACAGTTTTCAGTGTAATTCTTGACAGCCACTGCCATCGCTACAATCGGACTAGAAAGATGGTTCACGTAGATTGGTTATAAAGGGCTCTATCAAGTCATCTGTTTCCAATTCCTTTCGAAAGTCCTGCTCCTGCAGTTCTTCAGCATGTCGCACACAATTCGCCCACGTGGAAACACGATGCTGTCGATCGCCATATGTGTGAGCTCTTCCACGTCAGCAATTTTAAGTGTACTATTTTTTCTTCCTACGTACTCCTTCACCTGTAACCACACCAACTCTGTATGGTTGTAGTGGCAATGGTATGGAGGTAACTGCACTGCGCAATTTACATGCAGCTTAGCAATGCCATCTATTTTATACACACAGTGTGCAGGTTTGTGTGTTTGAACCAACAGTAACAGCTCGGCCCTGGTTTGTGTGCTTGTGTGCGGTATACCTCTAGAAGTGATCCATGAAACTGTGTGCGATTTCCTTGTGTTTCTGCACGGATCTTTATTTAATTGCAGTGATTCAATGTTGGCATTATCCATTACTATAACTGAATTCAGTGCAATATACGGCAATAACTGGTTCTCGAACCGTGTTTAAATACTTGATAAGTCATTTCTGAGTGGTTATTTTCGCTGCGCTCGGATTTTAACTGAAATAACAGTTTGCTTACAGGAACAAAGCCCGTATCGCCTGAACTAGCCTGCTACACAATTAGACGGCTGCTTTGCCAATGGGAGCCTTTAAGCCGTCAGAACCATCGGACATCTTCCAACAGCTTGATTTGGCGTGGTCCAGTTTGAGCCATGTCTCTTCTATATAGTATATAGCAGAGACACCCTCTTTTCTTATCTCGTGAGTATGTAGAGCAGCACAGAGCTGGCGCGCTAAAGTGGTGATACATGGGAAAAGATGGGGAAAACGGGGGTTGAGAGGCAGAAAATGGTGATACATGGGAGAGATAGGGAATTCGAGGAGAGGTGCTAAGGAGGGTAGAGGGTTGAACGTGTTCAAGAGGTGCTTCTGGCGGCTAATTTAGGATTAAATGTGGGTGGATAGCAGTGTGTACGCGCATATACGTTCCTTGTAGGGGATGTTGTATGATGTATAACTCAAGAGATTTCTATAATGAGTATGCCTTCCCTAAACTAGACTATCCTCTCGTCATCTATTCCATCCTGTCTTCACCTAACCTAGCCTAACCTAGACCTCCTCCCATCCCATCATCATCTAACATGCATGATACAAACCATTCCAACAAATCCTAGACTATCCTCTCATCGTCTGACTTAACCTAACCTTGACCATCCTCTCAACATCTATTCTACCCCACCATCGGATGCCTTAATCTCGCACTGAACATCCTAAGCTGACCCGAGGTATCCATCACTTACCTAACCCAATCGATCCTAACAAAAGCTAGAAGAAGCCGTCTTATGGTCTAAATGGAGAGCTTCTAATTACATTTCAAGGCCTGGAACAGGTTATTTTCGGTTATTTTGCTACATTTCAGAGGCCTTTGAAGATATTGCATCCAATTTTACAGACTTTTAGACACTACAGCAGCTATTTTGAGGCATATTGGGAAAGCCTTGGAGATATTATAGCCCTTTTTATGAACATTTATACACTAAGGTGAGGTATTGTCAGGCATTTTAGAGTATTTCAAAGGCTTATTAATCACTGGTGCAGGTATTTTTCAAGATTGACATAAGCTTTTACCGCATTTTTGGAGCAGAGGTAGCGCTATTTCAGGCATTTGAACAATTTCGAGGATATTTTACCACTGGTGCAGCTACTTTTGGTACTGACAAAAGGTTTTAGCATATTTTGGAACACTGGTACGAACATTTTGGATTACTTTGATGGTATTTTAGAAAATGCAATAAGTATTTTCAGGATATCGGTAGAGATTTTTAGGACATTTAAAAGGTTTTGAATGTATTGCATGCTTTAATGTGTTTTTATAGTTTTCCAACCATTTGAGCAATTTCGAGGGCATTTTAGACACTGGGGCGTGTGTTGCCGGGACTTTTAGAGCATTTCAAGGGTATCTTATAACTGGTGTAGCTATTTTCGATCACTCACATAAGGTTTCAGCATATTTTGGAACACTAGTAAGAACACTTAGGGATACTTTGACGCTATTTTAGGCGATGGAGCGGGTATATTAGGATACTGGTCGAGGGTTTTAGGACATTTTGAGTAATTTTTAAGCTATTCCAAGCTGTTTAAGGTATTTTTACGCAGTTTTCCAATCATTCAAAAGGTATTTTAGGCACTGGAGCGGATACGTTAGTATATTTTAGGGCATTTGAAGCTATTTCGTAGACCTTTACACCCATTTTACACACTATGAAGACACTGTGAACGTAGGAGCGGTATTTGGAGCACTAGTAGGGGTATTTGCAGCACTAAAACAAGGCTTTATACCCCTTTATGAATATTTTGACCGCTTCGAAATCTTTCCACTACATTTTAACAAGAATTTCACATGTTTAACAGTAGCTTGACCCTATTTTAATGTTCATTTACCATGTTCATTTACCCGAACACTCGGATAGCAATGCTAATTCGTCATGTAGTTCATGGAACTCAGCAGGGTATTCGATATTCACTTCTAAAATATATCCGTGAGGGTCATTTTCTTTCAAACTGTTTAGATCGATATCTTGAGGGGAAAGCCACTCAAATCCGCCATCAAGAAGGGCGCGCCCTCGTATGTGATCAATTGAGATCGTTTTACTGAGTCAGACTTCCGATTAGGAGTTATTGGCTTCTGAATTCCGGTTGGAAACTTGGTATAAACCTCACCTTATACCAGATTCCACCACGAGAAGCTGATCGTAATGCTGTAGCGATTCCAGCTTGATTCCAGTATATAGAAGCATAGCATCCATTTAAGTCCTGGAGAGGTAAAACAATGAGCAGGATCAACTTCATGTGTTTTGAGGGTTTGGTCCCTGAATGTCTCAAAGACATCAGCTAAGAGAAGAACATCGAAGGTTAAGTAGAGGTCGCTGTACTTGCCTAAATTTCTTATGCTAAACTGCTCCCAAAAGTTTTAGCAAGATTGTAGTCATCGACGCTAATTTCTTCTTCATTTAATTTGCTGTAGAATACCTCCCTTGAAGGCAATTGTTTCTCATTCAAGACATCTCATGAAGTGACGTAATCATATGGAAATACGCCCTTATGAGTCATCAAACTTGACTTCTCACGACCAAAGTACTTATCTGTTTCGCGATATGCAGTTAGGGCTTTTAATAGCTTATGCAGGCTCGTGCTCACAAAACGATAGGTATCCACTAACCGGAGCTTTATATCCGCAACATACTTAGAGAATGAGATGTAGCCTTCTTCATTAAAAGCATTACCTGGTTCGATTCTAGAAGCTCAAAGTCTGTGTAACTCTGGGCAAATTACTTTGCACAAAATTGGAGTGAAAATGTAATGCTTTTCTGCGTAACTGAGTATTAAGCGTATAGGAAGCTCATTACGTATACTGATTCTATGGAGAATGAAGGGAACACGGAAAAGAAAAATTGAAAAAGGAATGAAAACATGAAACAATAGAGTATATACATGGATTTAATTAACTAGGGGAAAAATATTCTAAGCTAGCTTTTAAGCATCTAGTTCATAAGTATTGTGGTAATACAGGTGGTGTTAACTTTGGTGCATTTGGTGTTGGATGAACTAGAATGGAAGCCTCTGTCGAAATGAGCGTGTGAGAACACTTGTCTCTTTTTGATGTGACACCACATACAAGTAGTTACGGGACGAGTTTAAACGTGTCTGAGAGAGTCAGACACCCTCTCTATGGGTGTGACGTCATAAACATTCTTCTCTGGGTGTGACGTCATTGACGCCGTTTCTCTGGGTGTGATGACATTATGGTGGAGTTTAATACGCACAGAGCGACTATTTACTAGATGTTATGAGACGAGTTTAAACGTGTCTGATAGATCCAGACATCCCTTCTCTGTGTGTGACGTCATATGTAAAGGTTAATATGCGCAGATGGTTAAACTTTATAATATAAAACAATGCAGTTTTTATGCCGTGGGTTAGAGTTGAATTAAATGTTTGATCAGCGATCAGGTTATATCATTAAAAGGCATTGATGTGTTAGTGAAATACCAGATTTTTAGTTACTTAATCGGCATTAAAATGCTCAAATCATCGCACGATTGTTTTGAAAGTATATAAAAACGAGAAAACATGTAGAGAAAAAGGAATAAATTATGCTTAATATGCAAATTATATTCTTAAAACCTCTAAATACATAAATATATGAGTGTCAAAGTCGAACAGGAAAACAATAAAAACGTTTCAGCGTCGGATCTGAAGTGTAATGTTTTCTGAGATGTCCGTGCCTTCTCCATAATTAGGGGTTCCTTGAGCTTAGACAGAGCGGTTGCAGTTCCGAGATGGCGAAGAAGAAGGTTCGCTCAGTCGCCGCTCCTGCTAATGCACGAAACCCTTCGTCTCCTCCGGCACCCGCCGAAGAGATCTCGCCGCAGCCGCCGCAGCCTAGAGAAACCTATGTCTCAACCGCGGCTTCGTCGCCAGCCAGCGCAGCTTCGCTTTGACTGCCTCCGCAGTTGCCGCCACCTTCGCCGGTGCCAACGCCGCCGATCCTGGAAACCATCCAGCCAGCACAGATACAGCCCGTACTTCATGGGAGGTACAGCGCTTTTATTTGAGGAGTCCCGAGGGACCTGCCAGTCACGTTCCTCACCAGCGCAGCTCACCAGCAGTGGCCTTCAGCCTTGAAGGCCACTCGAAACTTCGGAGCCCAGGAACCCACTTCGCTCGTGAGGATGGAGTTCGCGGACCCTGGCGACTACGAAGCTGCCTTGAGGGCGAACCTGCCCTTGTTAGGGCGGTGCGTACGCATCGAGGTTAGCCAAGTAGAACGTCAGGTCCCCTGCAGGCGCTGCTGTGCCTACTGGCACGAAGAGACGACCTGCTCAGCACAGCCCAGGAGCCACTACTGTGGTTCCGCCTGCACCACCTCATCGTGTACCCAGCACGACCTGCGCCACCGTCACCGCTACTGTGCAACCTGTTGAGGGTCATTACACGTCACTGGCCAAAGGCTCTGCACCCTGCATCCTCGCAGTAAGGCACCGCTGAAGCCACCAGCACCTACGCCTCATCCAGTGACAGCTCCACAGCCGCCGACACCAGCACCATCACTCACACCGATCATCGAGGAAGTCCAGGGCCTAAGTGACGCCGTTCAGGATCTCCACGCGGACTTCCTGAACATGACGACAAAGCTGACAGCCCTGGAAGAACTCATCAGGGATCTTCAAACTTCATCAGCTGCTCAACAGGTTTTCCTGGCTGGGCAATTCGACATCACTGGATCCCAGGCTGAAGAGCAATCCGGAGAGAATCGCGAACTTCTTGCAGAAATGCAAGGAGTTCAACCAACAGCAGCATCATCGTCAGTGCCATCCTCAATCCTAACTTTCATTCTCTTCCTAACCCTCGCCATTCCCACTACTGTTGCAGTCAGGTCTCACGGCTGCAACCTAGTAGCTACCTTTAGCCGCTCCCGCCCACAAGGCGGCAGCCAACAGCATTCAATTACGAACGCGGGTGCAATGCGGAACCGCACAATGCCACGCCATTCCACTTTTCCTTCCTCCTTTTTCCATCCGGTAGAGGAGTTTTAGTGGGTATGCCGACTATTGGTGAGTACCACACTCTCAGTCCCGACTCCCATCGTGGCTGGGGTCAGTGATTAAATCGTTTTCTCCTCCACTCGGAAAGAAAAATTAGACAGAGGCACACATTCGCCGCAGAACTTCCAGAGAGACTAAAAGACAGCAGGCGAGGACCAGAAGAGCTCGACTAGCCTAGCAGGCGAGAAGAAGGGATCGGAGCAAGCGCAGCAGCCGGGAGTAGCACAGCACTTGCCACTTGTCTCTTCCCCGCTCTTGCGGCCATCGAGAAGGCTTCCGCCGGCCCCTTCGAAAAGGCAACGACTGGCTCGTCATTACCCAGGCTTAGGCCAAAGACAAACAGGTTTTTCTGTGACTTTAGCAGATTAATAGGTTAGAGGAGCACGTCCGCAGCTAACAGTCTCTGAGTGGAACCATAAAGCGCCCTGGCGGATAGGACCTCTGCCCTTCGGGCTTTTTAGCGCCCTCTAGCTGTTCTTTTTCTTCGACTCTACTATCTTTTCCTCTTTTCTTAGTTTTAAGCCCCCAGTTTGGTAGCTTAAGCTTTCTCTACTCTTCCTTATGATTTCCTAGGTTCACTTATATATACATTTATACTTGTTTTGTTGTTCCTTCACCATGACCAAACAGCGCATGATCATGAAGGGCTCCCAGTCTAGGATGCGGGTCAATAGGCAAATGGTTGTCAAGAACCAGCTTCAGTTTGGTTCTTCCGCTGTTTGTTCTCATTCTGCTCCAACTCCTCGTTCCTCTGCACCTACTCCTCGCTCCACTGCACCCAATCCTCGCTCCTTTGCACACACTCCTCGTTCCTCTGCACCCAGTCCTCGCTCTACCCCTAATCCCGCTGGTATGGATAGCAGCCCTGCTGTGATTCTATGCCTGTCCGTTGCATCCTTTCCGTCACACCGGCTGCCCTTGACATCCTTCTACCCCGTCCCGCTCTTCCGATTCATCTTCTTCCCATCCTCGACTTACTCCTCCACATCCTGTGTCTCCCATTCCAGCTCAGTCCTCCCCTCGCCCAGCCCCCGTGCATACCCCTCCTAATCCATTCACCTCCCGTCTTCCTACCAGACCTCCCTCCTCTCGCCCTTCTCCTGCACCCAAACCAGCCACTTCGGCTGCTCCTTCCTCCTACGCCCAAGCCCTCTCCTCCCGACTCCAACCTCCCATTAATGTCTCCAAAACCTTGTCACCTAGTTCCAGACGCTGCAGGAGTTCGACGGCCTACATCCTAATGATGGGTACGTCATCTCGAGGGCCCCGATGTCCCGAGACTTCCTCGTGCGCACAAGGTCAGCGGCAGATTACGCGCTGATGACTGCCTTTCTGCCGGAACGCAGAGTTCCCTTCACGATGACGACGAGCAACGACCGCCAGACATTCTGTGCAGTGTTGAAGCACGTATACTTTGACGGGGCGGAGGAGGCCATTAAGGCAGAGTTGCACGCCGATCACATTTCAGTGCTACGGGTCGTGCAACTAAGACGGTTTGACCGGCCCCAAGTGCACGGCGCCTCACGATTCGCGGACTTGCAGCGTCCCTATCCCCGAGAGGAAGTACGCCCTATGTCTCAGTTCGGGCCACGGGGCCAGGTACCGGACTTGCCCCGAGTACCAGAGACAAGTAGCAGCGGCACGCAACCTTGAGGGGAATGTTGGTCGCTCAGGCGAGCGGAGAGTGGAGGCCGTGTACGAGGGGCAGTTTCGGCGCGGGTGGCACCCTCCTCAGGCGTGTCGGGGAGGCCAGCTGAGGCGACCGCACGGGTTGAGGGGTCCAGTGTTCAGAACCCCAACCAACCACAACGTAAGCCACGTCAATCTGCGAGGGAGGCGCCGAACAGAGAAACCACCCTCGCAGATCCGAGACTTCCACACCAGAGGGCCACCTACCACCGGATCCGCCACACCGGATGGGCATCAGATGACCTGCGAGAAACGTGCCTCCACGTTTTTGATCTTCTGGCAACGTCGGGACCGTCAGATACCCGCGCTATTCTTGCCACCTACCGCGACTTCTTTCAGCTCCTTACCTCTTCTGGCTTCCTATGAATTATACACCCATCCTGAACATCACTAACTGGAATGCCCGAGGAGTGCGCAGACAAAAGACTGAACTTAGGGGCTTTCTCTCGCAACATAATATCCACATAGCTCTAATTACCGAAACCCATCTCTGTGATCGTCACAGATTTAACATAAAAGGCATACAATCCACCGTATTGAAACAAACAGGCGCGGTGGCGGAACCGCAATAATAATAAAAGAAAACATTTCTCACAACTTAGCACCTCAATCTCAGCTCGGAACACTTGCAGCCACAAATATATACACCACTATAGATGAAAATCGCGTATTAATAACGAAGGCGTACGCCCCATCAGGCACACTAGACACAGCAGACATAGATGCACTCATGCAGCTAAACAACAGGGCAATAATTGCAGGCGATCTAAACGCAAAAAACCAAATTTGGGATTGCAACGAGGCCAGCCGCGAAGGGTCGGCCCTCTTAAACCTAGAAAACAACTCGGAATAAATAATACACACACCAGCCGAACAAACATATATTCCATTCCGCAGAAACCAGCGCTCAGAAATACTTGACATGGTAATCACTCACAACTTAACACGAAAATAAACCTCCAGGTCAAAAACGAGCTATCCTCTGACCACTTACCGGTCATTATAACTCTGGAGGGTTCTGTTACTCAAGAACCTCGAGCCCAGCGCCGCAACTACAACAAAGATGACTGGGACAATTGCGCAATGACTGTGAGCGAACACCTCTAAACAGCAAAACCAAACCCTGTTGAAAATTTGAACATAGCCGTCGAATAACTAGAAAAAGCTATCCAAACCGCAACCACAGAAGCGGTACCGTTAACCAAACCGAAAACAAATACCTCACAACTTCCATAAGATACACATGTTAGCGCAAGAAAGAAATTGAGCCAGGCGCAAATGGCAAAAATCGAGGCATCTGGTGGACCAAGAATCCTGCAGAAACCTCAACGCACTGGTCAGGGATCGGACTACACATTTCATATCCCAGCAATGGCAAAACACACACGACAACCTCAACTATGAGAGAGATTTGGTGAGGCGAATAACCTGCTACCTAACGCAAGACAAGGTTCACATCCCACTATTACATCACAACCAAAAAATCGTGTCAATGGACAAACAAAAAGCGTACACGCTAGCGGATGCGTTACAAGGAACTTTAACTCCAAATCCCACTCCATCTTGCCCACTTTTCACGGCAGGCGGAAACAGAAAACTACAAAGAACAAGAAACACACAATATGGTACTAAAACACTCCCAAGCGAAATTAAATTGCTAATCATGCATCTCAAGAAGAGAAAAGTCCCTGGGCCGCAGAGCATTCCTACCTCAGAGCTCAGGAATTTTCCGGAAGATGCAATAAAATTACTTTCGAAACTATTCAACTACGTGCTAACAAGCGGGCACTTTCAAGAAAGATGGAAGCTGGTCACTGTGGCCCACTTTCTTAAGAAAGGGAAAGATTTGTCCAACCCGCACAACTACAGACCAATTACGTCTACTGAGCACAATAGACATAATTCTCGAAAAGATAATACTCAAACGCCTCAACGTTCAGTTAATTAAACAAAATACATTAATTCCAAAACAGTTTGGATTCCGCGCCAAACATTCAACGACCCTACAATTACTTAGGGCAACGGAATACACCACGTACGGATTCAATACAAGAAAATCTACAGGCGCACTCTTTCTTGACGTTGAACGTGCGTTCGACAGAGCTTGGCACCCCGGAATACTAAAGAAACTCAAAACACTTAACATCCATGACTCGCTACCAAACTTATAGCAAATTATTTAAACAGCAAAAAGTTTCAATCGGAAGTTAACAACCATCCTTCTAACAAGCGACGAATCAGAGCAGGAGTCCCACAATGGAGTCTGCTCGGGCCGACACTATTCAATATATACATCAACGATATTCCAAAACCGCTAAAAAGTTTAGCCATTTACGCGGACGATACTGCAATCATGGCACAATCAGGCAAAACCGAATTTATCCACAGAAGGCTCCAAAATGCCCTCGATAGATTAGGGTGCTGGCTTTCAAAATGTCGCATTAAAGTAAACGATCCAAAAACGCAAGCTGGTAATATTCACAAAATGAAACAACCACAGATTCCCGAAACATCAGTTACCGCCACTTGCCATATTTGGTGAAAACATTGAGTGGAGGGACACAGCAACCTAGCTTGGCCTCAAAAAGGATCAAAGCCTAACGTGGAAAAAGCATATCACTCAAATACGGGGAAAAGCAAACGCCCAATTAGGCAAGCTCTACCCGCTCATCAACATGGACACCCTGGTGAATCTCAATATGTGTCTCACGCTATATAAAACGCTGGTTTCGGCCAATTATCACTTATTCTGCACCTGTCTTGGGGTATGCCGCCAAAACATACATCAAAAGACTACAAGCATTTCAAAATAAAATTTTGCGCAAGTAGTTAAGGTACCGTACTTAGCGCCATCTGATATACTTCATAGAGGAACTTAAAATGCATGCAGAAGAAGAATTCCTTAAAAAGCTAACTTAGGATATGTATAAAAGCTTACGCGTACATGACAATGATTTAGTTAAAGCGCTAGGGATCTACGGTTCCGAAAACTACAAAGATAATAGACCACTTTCTCTATTCGATAGAATGCTATACCAAGACAACACGGAAGAAGAAATCCAACAGTTACTAGATAATCCACTCCAAACGTGACAAGGACACTGACACAGGTCTTCTAATCTCTATATCCTATCAATAATCTTTTTCTTATTTTGTACCCTTGTTTCAGCCTACGCCCGTCGCAGAGCCCTCAAGTCCTCAGCAACCGCTGAGGCGGCCTGGGAGAAGGGGCCTCCCATCGTGAACGACGTGGGCAGCGAGACATTATGGAGCTGCATTATGGAGTCGCTTACACAGACGACAATGGCGACCATCAGGACAACGACGGACCTTGAAGGCCGGATGATACGACAGACGCCTGTACCCCCTTGACGAACAGGAACCCCTGGGAAGACAGAACAGGACGCAACCTCACCAATTTTTCAACTATCCTTAGAATTAGCTCTACAATACGTATCTAACTTAGCAGTAAGTTAACGTTTAGTCATATGACATGCAGGCACTCCCTGGAAACAACACACAAATTAGAACTTAAGCATTAAATTAAGCATATATTAACTACATACGAAAAAATGCACATAACCGACTGGTATTTTTCAGGATTCATGGACAATACCAGCAAGTAACATTTGACGCGCTCGCATGCAATGCATGCCAGTCAAGTAGCGATTTACATACTAACTGGTGTGCTATGCGAGACCCGACTAAAGCATACAACCATGAATGCACCTTATCACACAGCAATTCACATTTAACACGTGGTAGGGTTTTTTAGTGGGTATTCCGCTTTAAGCGGCGAGCCCCACATATCCCTCCAGCCATTGCACACCGGCTGGGGTCGAATGCATAATGCATTCTTTCCCCCACGGAAAAAAACAGCCTGAAGGAGAGTAGCCTGCGCGCAAAAAGTGCGGCGAGAAGAGACTGCCAGCGTGAGCCCCTTTTTTTGAGTGGAGGAGAAAATGATTTAATCACTAAACCCAGACCCGATGGAAGTCGGAAATGGGAATTTGGGACTCACCAATAAATGGCATACCCACTAAACACTCCTCCACTGTAGTGGAAAAGAATCGGTTTGCTGCGGTACCGCATGAAGCACCCGCGCATTCCATGGAGAGAATATAAACTGGCTCGCAGTGCGGTAACCAGTGGAGTTAGCTATTGGGAGCTGGGAGACAGACTTGACCAAGGCCCAGCCTGCCCCTAGCGGAGTCCAGGAGAGGATCGTTTTGGATTTCATGTGTTGTGTGAGGAAATTCCAGGAATAATATTCTTATCCTAGTTATAAGAGTGCCTTATTCACGCTGTAGCGCTGGGTCCTCCAGTAGTATCTCCGTCGTGCATCACAAGTGTTGCTCTTGTATGCGAGTCAGTGGTGGGCTGAGCCGGCGGCTGCCTCTCTATATTGAACTTATACTCTAAATGTATACTACATACATATATATGTATATTACATTATATTAGTATATGAGGTGATACATTACATGATGGCGCTATATACACAGTAGTATGTGAATCTAAGCAAGTTAATTAATGCCCTATGGGGGCATTGTCGTGTAATGCAGTTTTTCGCCATGTGGCGTCGTCTTGTGATAACATTGTTGTATTAAATAGTGCTTTTGATATCTAGTATGTAGTGCTTCTCCCTGGATGGGTTTGTCATTATGCATTTCATTTATCGTGTCCTTTTAGTAAGCTGAGTCACATAAAGTGCGCATCTGGCGGGCTGCCTGCCTGAAAATGCAGGTGCTTGACGATGCCAGCTTGTGGGGGGCCCTCGTCCCCCGGATCCGCCTTGGCGTTTAAGTTAGTGCAAGGACTTGAGGGCTGCTGTAGCTCGTGGAGTGTATTTGTGTAGGTGTGTGCTGTTCAGAATCACTTATGTATACTGTCGGGGTAATTAACTAGATTCTCTAGGTATTGCTGCATGTCAATTGCCGGCTCCCAGAGACCTATGGTTCTTTCAAATACAGATAGTGGCCTTGAGTGCTTGTCGTGAGTTGTGTCGTAGTCACCTAGTGCCTGTATTAATTCGTTGTGGTTTTAATTCTTTTTCTCATGCAAGTTAAAGCTGCCCCTCTTAATGAGTGCCTCAATGGAGTGTATTTTCAGTTCCTCATGTAGTTGGAACACTGGGGCCACTTCTGGCAGTCTGGCAACAATGCGGAGTACTCTGTTTTGCATTGCTTGGAGCCTTTTTATATGCGTTTTGGCTGCATGTCCCTATACGGTTGCAGTGTATGCTAGATTGGGTCTGATTAGTGTTTTGTACAGTGTGGTTCCCATCTCTAGCTATTAGTATTAATTATTGGGTAGAGTCTGTTTAGTTGTGCATTCGCTTTGGCTCTGACTGTGTTGATGTGCTATTTCCATGTAAGGCCCTGTTCCGTTTTTGCTCCTAGGTATGTGACTGCGTTTTTCCAGTCTATTGGTTCCTGCTTAAATGTTAGTGACTGAATGCCATGTTTATTATGGCGGTGCTTAATTCGCTTGATAAATACTATAGCTTGGCTCCTTCTGGTGTTTAGTTTTATTCACCATTTCATGAGCCATGGTTCTAGGTCATTTAGGGCGGTTTGCAGCCTAGTATGGATTATTCTAGGCATGGTCGATTGTGTGGCTAAAGCTGTGTCGTCGGCATATAGGTACCTGTCTACTCTTGTGTCTTTGGTATGTCATTAATATAGATGTTGAAGAGAACGGGTTCTAGTAAACTCCCTTGTGGGACCCCTGCCCTGATTGGTCGTATTGTCGAGACTTCATTGTCGACTGTTGTCGGAACGACCTGTTCGTTAGGTAATCTTTTATAATAGCTAATAGTGAGTCTGCGGAAGCTAACGACATGTGTTTTCAGAGTAGTCCAGTATGCCACACCAAATCAAAGGCTCGTTCTATATCTAAGAATATGGCGCCGGTAGATCGATTTGTGTTAAATCCTTTGGTTATGGATTCTGTCATTCGGAGGAGTTGTGGTGTTGTCGAGTGCTGTGCTCTGAATCCGAATTGTTCGTTGATGAGGATGTTGTTGCGTATTATGTGCGTGGTGATGCGTTTTAATATGACTTTTTCGAGTATTTTGCTCATGGTGTTTAGTAGGCTAATTGAGCTGCAATTCTCTGGTTGAGAATTGACTTTTTCGCTGTTTAGGGAAGAGAAATGTTCTGGCTTCTTTCCAATGTGGAGGGAATCGGCCACTTTGGATTGTGTAATTAAATATGGTTGATAGTAATCTTAGCGCTTTGGGTGGCAAATGCTTGAGCACTATATTAGGAATTTCGTCCGGCCCTGGGACTTTTCTAGTGGGTAGGTGTTTAATAATCCATTTAATTTCGCCCGCGTTTGTTCTGCGTGTTTTATTGTGTATCTGCACCCTACCTTTGTTTTCTGTTATTGCTTCCGTTTCAGTCACAAATTCGTGATCTGTCGGAAGGGCATTCGGTTTAAAGGTTTCCTCGAGGGCACCTGCGAAAGCTTCGGCCTTGTCTCGGGGAGCTTCGGCTATGCCGTTGGTGATGTGCAGGGGAGGGACTTGTGTGTGTGTGTTCGTGTAAGACTTTGGCTATTTTCCAGATAGTGTGGCTGTGTGGGTCAATGTTTAGTGTCTCGTTTCACAGATTTCGAGTAAATTTCCGAATGCGTACGCTAGCTTGGTTGCTTGGCTCCGTGTATTCATTCCGATGGATTAGGTTTCGCGATTTTTGCCATTTTCGTCTGGCACAATTTCTTTCTTGTATTATTAGTCTTGTGTTGCGGGGGAATCGCATGACAGTTGAAGTCGGGTATCTAATAGCGACGTGTTTTTGGTTGCTTGTTTAATCGCTATTACTAGGTTGTTTATAGCCTCGTCGTGTGTATCATGTGTTTCGATTGTGTGATCCGTAATTGTGGTTTCAGTGTAGTTTCAAAGGCGGCCCAATCTGTTTGTCTGTAATTAGGTTGTGCAGGTTCACGTTGAAATGTGATTGGCGCTTCAATTTCCAGTAGCACTGGGAGGTGATCCGAAGTTAGGTCGATAATCGCGTGTATGTTGGTATTGTATGGCGTGATTTTGAATAAGGCGATATCCAATATGTCCGGCTTGTGGTTTGCTATTTGCGGTATGAACGTTGGCTCTTCCAGCCCGGCTAGAAGAATATTTGTTGCGTTAATGTACGCGAGGGGTTTATTACTTGCAGTGTTTGCCGTCTCGCAATTCCATAGAAAGCGTTTGGCATTAAGTCCCCTGCCAATACCACATTTTCTGCACTTTGCATTAGTGAATTAATGTCATCGGTGTCGATTTCCCCAGGAGGGTTATATACAGCAATAAACGTAATATCCGCATTGTGTAGTTTTACTCTGACCGTGCTTGCTTCTATTCGAGTTAAGGGTGGTATAATGGCTTGACGGTGTTGAATAGATTTTTGTATAACGATGGCGGTGCCGCCGCCTCTTCTGTTTCTATCATTTCTGTATACCGCGTAGCCCGGGATTGAAAAACGGTCTATCGGCCCTAAATGCGTTTTATTGAGGAGCGCTGTTTGTATTGCGTTAATCTGTAAGAATTCCGTTAATTCCTTACGCTTGCGTTGGAGGTTACTGCAATTCCAGTATACTACATTCTCGCTCGGTGTCGCTTCGCTGGTCTCGGCAGGCTCGTTGCTGGTAGATCCTTCCTCGTTGACTCCCCGGCTCTGTATTTACCGCCGCCAACACCATCAGTCAAGCCGCGGCCGTTTTCTGCGCGGTCCGCCACTTTTTATTCGTCCATCCCTGAACCATGAACATATACGGAGACGAAAGACCGAACTAAAAGACTTTCTCTCGCAACACAATACACACATAGCGCTAATTACCGAAACCCATCTCTGTGATCGCGACAGATTCAACCTAAAAGGATATACAATACACCGAAATGACAGGAACAGGCGCGGAGGAGGAACCGCAATAATAATAAAACAAAACATTGCTCACGATTTAGCACCAATACCTCAGCTAAGAACACTTGAAGCCACAAGTATATACACCACCATAGATAAAAATCGCGTATTAGTAACGGCGGCATATGCTCCACCAGGCACACTGGACACAGCAGACATAGATGCGCTCATGCAGCTAAACAACAGGGCAATAATTGCAGGCGACCTCAACGCAAAACACCAAATTTGGGATTGCAACGAGACCAACCGCGAAGGGTCCGCCCTCCTAAACCTAGAAAACAACTCGGACTATATAATTCACACACCAACCGAACAAACGTACATTCCTTTCAGCAGAAACCAGCGCCCAGAAATCCTGGACATAGCAATCACACGCAACTTAACGCGCAGAATAAACCTCCAGGTCAAAAATGAGCTATCCTCTGACCACTTACCGGTCATGATAACTCTGGAGGGTTCTATAACTCAAGAACCCCCTGCCCAGCGCCGCAACTACAACAAAGCGGACTGGGACAAGTTCGCAATGATTGTGAGCGAAAACCTCCCTACAGCAGAACCTAACACCATTGAAAATTTGAACACAGCTGTTGAACAACTAGAAAAAGCTATCCAAACCGCAACAACAGAAGCGGTACCGGTAACCAAACCGAAATCAAATAACTCGCAACTTCCGCAAGACATACACATGTTAGCGCAAGAAAGAAACCGTGCCAGGCGCAAATGGCAGAAATCGAGGCATCTGGTGGACCAAGAATACTTCAGACACCTCAACGCACTCGTCAGGGAACGAACTACACAGTTCATATCCCAGCAATGGCAAAACACACTCGACAACCTCAACTATGAGAGAGACTCGGTGTGGCGAATAGCCCGTTATCTAACTCAAGATAAGGTCCACATTCCCCCATTACATCACAACCAAAAGATCGCATCAACTGACCAACAAAAAGCGAACACGCTAGCGGATGCGCTACAAGAAACACTAACTCCCAATCCCACTCCATCTTGCCCACTTTTCACGGCAGTCACGGAGGCAGAAACAGAAAACTACAAAGAACAAGAAACACATAACATGATACGTAAAACATGCCCAAGCGAAATTAAATGGCTAATCAGGCATCTCAAGAAGAGAAAAGCCCCTGGCCCAGACAGCATTCCCACCTCAGTGCTCATGAATTTGCCTGAGGATGCAATAAAACTACTCTCGAAAATCTTTAACTTCGTGCTAACAAGCGGGCACTTTCCAGACAGATGGAAACTGGCCACAGTGGCCCACTTCCCCAAGAAAGGGAAAGATCTGTCCAACCCGCACAACTACAGACCAATTAGTCTACTCAGCACAATAGGCAAACTACTAGAAAAAGTGATACTCATACGCCTCAACATACACTTAATTAAACAAAATACATTAATCCCCGAACAGTTTGGATTCCGCGCCAAACATTCAACTACCCTACAATTACTCAGGGCAACGGAAAATATCACGTATGGATTCAATACAAGAAAATCCACAGGCGCACTGTTTCTCGACGTTGAACGTGCGTTCGACAGAGTATGGCACGCCGGGATATTAAAGAAACTTAAAACGCTTAACATTCATGACTCGCTGATCAAACTTATAGCGAATTATCTAAACAACAGAAAATTTCAATCGAAAGTTAACAACCATCTTTCCACAAAGCGACCAATCAGAGCAGGAGTCCCACAAGGGAGTTTGCTCGGGCCGACACTGTTCAATATATATATCAACGACATTCCAAAAACAGCTAACACAAACTTATACATTTACGCGGACGACACAGCAATTATGACACAATCGGGCAAAACCGAACTTATTCACAGAAGACTCCAAAACAGCCTCAATGGTTTGGAGGACTGGTTCACAAACTGGCGCATTAAAGTAAACGCCCCCAAAACGCAAGCGATAATATTCACAAAACGAATCAACCACAGATTCCCGAAACACCAGCTTCCACCGCTTACCATATTCGGTGAAAACATAAAGTGGAAGGACACGGTAACCTGGCTTGGCCTCAAAATGGATCAAGGCCTAACGTGGAAGAAACACATCACGCAATTACGGGGAAAAGCAAACGCCCAATTAGGCAAGCTCTACCCGCTCATAAACATGGACACCCAGCTGAATCTCAACATGGGTCTCACGTTATATAAGACACTAATACGACCAATATTTACATATGCTGCACCTGTCTGGGGGTATGCCGCCAAAACATACATAAAAAAACTACAACAATTTCAAAACAAGACATTGCGCATGGTAGCTAAGGTACCGTACGTAGCGCCATCCGATTTACTCCACGAGGAACTTAAAATGCATACAGTAGAAGAATTCGTTAAAAAGCTAGCTTACGACATCTACAAAAGCTTACGCGTACACCACAATGATCTAGTCAAAGCATTAGGCAACTACGATTCCGTAAATTACAAACATAACAGACCACTCTCGCTATTCGATAGAACGCTTTCCCGAGACGACACGCAAGAACAAATCCAACAGTTCTTAAACAATCTACTCCAAACATGACAAGGACACTGACCCAAGACTTCCTATTTCTATATCCCAGCACTAATCTTTCTCTTGCTTTCTACCCTTGTTTCAGCCCACGCCCGTCGCAGAGCCCTCAAGTCCACAGCAACAGCTGAGGCGGCCCGGGAGAAGGGGCCTCCCAACGTGAACGACGTGCGCAGCGTAAGACGGGCCGCTGCATTATGGAGTCGTTCACACAGACGACAATGGCTACCATCAGGACAACGAGCTCAACGAAGGACCGAGAAGGCCGGATCTCAAGACAGACGCCTGTGCCCGATTGACTGCACAGGACGCAATACAAAATTGTTCAATTTATCTAAATCTAATATAACAATAATAGTACAACCTAGCAGTAAGTTAATGCTAAGTCATGTGACACGCAGACACTCCCTGCAAACAACACACATTTTAGATCTTAGGCATTATTTAACACATACTAGCAATATAAGAAACATACGCAAATAACCCACTGGTATTGCTCAGGTTCCATGGGCAATACCAGCAAGTAACATTTGACGCGCTCGCATGCAATGCATGCCAGCTAAGTAGCTATTCACATACTAACCGGGGTGCTATGCGGGACCCGACTAAAAGCATGCAAACAAATGCACGTTTACACAGCAATATACAATTAACTCGTGGTAGGGTTTTTTAGTGGGTATTCCGCTCCCGTGCGGCGAGCCCCACATATCCCCCCAGCCATTGCACACCGGCTGGGGGTCGAATGCAATAATGCATTTTTCCCCCCACGGAAAAAAAAAAAAACATATACACGGAAAATATCACGTATGGATTCAACACAAGAAAATCCACAGGCGCACTGTTTCTTGACGTTGAACGTGCGTTCGACAGAGTATGGCACGCCGGGATATTAAAGAAACTTAAAACGCTTAACATTCATGACTCGCTGATCAAACTTATAGCGCATTATCTAAAAAACAGAAAATTTCAATCGAAAGTTAACAACCATCTTTCCACAAAGCGACCAATCAGAGCAGGAGTCCCACAAGGGAGTTTGCTCGGGCCGACACTGTTCAATATATATATCAACGACATTCCAAAAACAGCTAACACAAACTTATACATTTACGCGGACGACACAGCAATTATGACACAATCGGGCAAAACCGAACTTATTCACAGAAGACTCCAAAACAGCCTCAATGGTTTGGAGGACTGGTTCACAAACTGGCGCATTAAAGTAAACGCCCCCAAAACGCAAGCGATAATATTCACAAAACGAATCAACCACAGATTCCCGAAACACCAGCTTCCACCGCTTACCATATTCGGTGAAAACATAAAGTGGAAGGACACGGTAACCTGGCTTGGCCTCAAAATGGATCAAGGCCTAACGTGGAAGAAACACATCACGCAATTACGGGGAAAAGCAAACGCCCAATTAGGCAAGCTCTACCCGCTCATAAACATGGACACCCAGCTGAATCTCAACATGGGTCTCACGTTATATAAGACACTAATACGACCAATATTTACATATGCTGCACCTGTCTGGGGGTATGCCGCCAAAACATACATAAAAAAACTACAACAATTTCAAAACAAGACATTGCGCATGGTAGCTAAGGTACCGTACGTAGCGCCATCCGATTTACTCCACGAGGAACTTAAAATGCATACAGTAGAAGAATGCGTTAAAAAGCTAGCTTACGACATCTACAAAAGCTTACGCGTACACCACAATGATCTAGTCAAAGCATTAGGCAACTACGATTCCGTAAATTACAAACATAACAGACCACTCTCGCTATTCGATAGAACGCTTTCCCGAGACGACACGCAAGAACAAATCCAACAGTTCTTAAACAATCTACTCCAAACATGACAAGGACACTGACCCAAGACTTCCTATTTCTATATCCCAGCACTAATCTTTCTCTTGCTTTCTACCCTTGTTTCAGCCCACGCCCGTCGCAGAGCCCTCAAGTCCACAGCAACAGCTGAGGCGGCCCGGGAGAAGGGGCCTCCCAACGTGAACGACGTGCGCAGCGTAAGACGGGCCGCTGCATTATGGAGTCGTTCACACAGACGACAATGGCTACCATCAGGACAACGAGCTCAACGAAGGACCGAGAAGGCCGGATCTCAAGACAGACGCCTGTGCCCGATTGACTGCACAGGACGCAATACAAAATTGTTCAATTTATCTAAATCTAATATAACAATAATAGTACAACCTAGCAGTAAGTTAATGCTAAGTCATGTGACACGCAGACACTCCCTGCAAACAACACACATTTTAGATCTTAGGCATTATTTAACACATACTAGCAATATAAGAAACATACGCAAATAACCCACTGGTATTGCTCAGGTTCCATGGGCAATACCAGCAAGTAACATTTGACGCGCTCGCATGCAATGCATGCCAGCTAAGTAGCTATTCACATACTAACCGGGGTGCTATGCGGGACCCGACTAAAAGCATGCAAACAAATGCACGTTTACACAGCAATATACAATTAACTCGTGGTAGGGTTTTTTAGTGGGTATTCCGCTCCCGTGCGGCGAGCCCCACATATCCCCCCAGCCATTGCACACCGGCTGGGGGTCGAATGCAATAATGCATTTTTCCCCCCACGGAAAAAAAAAAACATATACACGGAAAATATCACGTATGGATTCAACACAAGAAAATCCACAGGCGCACTGTTTCTTGACGTTGAACGTGCGTTCGACAGAGTATGGCACGCCGGGATATTAAAGAAACTTAAAACGCTTAACATTCATGACTCGCTGATCAAACTTATAGCGCATTATCTAAAAAACAGAAAATTTCAATCGAAAGTTAACAACCATCTTTCCACAAAGCGACCAATCAGAGCAGGAGTCCCACAAGGGAGTTTGCTCGGGCCGACACTGTTCAATATATATATCAACGACATTCCAAAAACAGCTAACACAAACTTATACATTTACGCGGACGACACAGCAATTATGACACAATCGGGCAAAACCGAACTTATTCACAGAAGACTCCAAAACAGCCTCAATGGTTTGGAGGACTGGTTCACAAACTGGCGCATTAAAGTAAACGCCCCCAAAACGCAAGCGATAATATTCACAAAACGAATCAACCACAGATTCCCGAAACACCAGCTTCCACCGCTTACCATATTCGGTGAAAACATAAAGTGGAAGGACACGGTAACCTGGCTTGGCCTCAAAATGGATCAAGGCCTAACGTGGAAGAAACACATCACGCAATTACGGGGAAAAGCAAACGCCCAATTAGGCAAGCTCTACCCGCTCATAAACATGGACACCCAGCTGAATCTCAACATGGGTCTCACGTTATATAAAACACTAATACGACCAATATTTACCTATGCTGCACCTGTCTGGGGGTATGCCGCCAAAACATACATAAAAAAACTACAACAATTTCAAAACAAAACATTGCGCATGGTAGCTAAGGTACCGTACGTAGCGCCATCCGATTTACTCCACGAGGAACTTAAAATGCATACAGTAGAAGAATTCGTTAAAAAGCTAGCTTACGACATCTACAAAAGCTTACGCGTACACCACAATGATCTAGTCAAAGCATTAGGCAACTACGATTCCGTAAATTACAAGCATAACAGACCACTCTCGCTATTCGATAGAACGCTTTCCCGAGACGACACGCAAGAACAAATCCAACAGTTCTTAAACAATCTACTCCAAACATGACAAGGACACTGACCCAAGACTTCGTATTTCTATATCCCAGCACTAATCTTTCTCTTGCTTTCTACCCTTGTTTCAGCCCACGCCCGTCGCAGAGCCCTCAAGTCCTCAGCAACAGCTGAGGCGGCCCGGGAGAAGGGGCCTCCCAACGTGAACGACGTGCGCAGCGTAAGACGGGCCGCTGCATTATGGAGTCGTTCACACAGACGGCAATGGCTACCATCAGGACAACGAGCTCAACGAAGGACCGAGAAGGCCGGATCTCAAGACAGACGCCTGTGCCCGATTGACTGCACAGGACACAATACAAAATTGTTCAATTTATATAAATCTAATATAACAATAATAGTACAACCTAGCAGTAAGTTAATGCTAAGTCATGTGACACGCAGGCACTCCCTGCAAACAACACACATTTTAGATCTTAGGCATTATTTAACACATACTAGCAATATAAGTAACATACGCAAATAACCCACTGGTATTGCTCAGGTTCCATGGGCAATACCAGCAAGTAACATTTGACGCGCTCGCATGCAATGCATGCCAGCTAAGTAGCTATTCACATACTAACCGGGGTGCTATGCGGGACCCGACTAAAAGCATGCAAACAAATGCATGTTAACTCAGCAATATACAATTAACTCGTGGTAGGGTTTTTTAGTGGGTATTCCGCTTCTGAGCGGCGAGCCCCACATATCCCCCCAGCCATTGCACACCGGCTGGGGGTCGAATGCAATAATGCATTTTTCCCCCCACGGAAAAAAAAAAAAAAACATATACGTCCCCATCCCCGAGAGGAAGTGCGCACTGTGCCTCACTTCGGGCCACGGGGCCAGGTACCGGGCTTGTCCCGAGTATCAGAGACAGGTGGCAGCGGCGCGCAACCTTTCGGGGAATGGTGGTCGCTCGGGCGAGCGGAAAGTGGTGGGCCGTGCGCGAGGGGCGGCTCCGGCGCGGGTGCCTCCCTCCTCCATTGTGTCGGTGCGGCCGGCAGAAGCGACCGCTCGGGTGGAAAGGCCTAGGGCTCAGAAACCGAACCAACCACCAGGTAAGCCACGTCAATCTGCGAGGGAGGCGCCGACGAGAGAAGAGACCCTCGCAGATCCGAGACTCCAGCACCAGAGGAACACTTACCACCACATCCTCCGCACAGGCTGGGATTCTGCTGACCTACGAGACTCCAGCATGCAGATCCTGGAACTTCTGGCAACGTCGGGACCGTCGGAGACCCGCTCCATCCTTGCCTCGTATCGTGACTTCTTCCAGCTCCTTACCTCTCCAGGCTTCCTATGAATCACACACCCATCCTAAATATCACTAACTGGAATGCCCGAGGAGTGCGCAGACGAAAGGACCGAACTAAAAGACTTTCTCTCGCAACACAATACACACATAGCGCTAATTACCGAAACCCATCTCTGTGATCGCGACAGATTCAACCTAAAAGGATATACAATATACCGTAATGACAGGAACAGGCGCGGAGGAGGAACCGCAATAATAATAAAACAAAACATTGCTCACGATATAGCACCACTACCTCAGCTAAGAACACTTGAAGCCACAAGTATATACACCACCATAGATCAAAATCGCGTATTAGTAACGGCGGCATATGCTCCACCAGGCACACTGGACACAGCAGACATAGATGCGCTCATGCAGCTAAACAACAGGGCAATAATTGCAGGCGACCTCAACGCAAAACACCAAATTTGGGATTGCAACGAGACCAACCGCGAAGGGTCCGCCCTCCTAAACCTAGAAAACAACTCGGACTATATAATTCACACACCAACCGAACAAACGTACATTCCTTTCAGCAGAAACCAGCGCCCAGAAATCCTGGACATAGCAATCACACGCAACTTAACGCGCAGAATAAACCTCCAGGTCAAAAATGAGCTATCCTCTGACCACTTACCGGTCATGATAACTCTGGAGGGTTCTATAAATCAAGAACCCCCTGCCCAGCGCCGCAACTACAACAAAGCGGACTGGGACAAGTTCGCAATGATTGTGAGCGAAAACCTCCCTACAGCAGAACCTAACACCATTGAAAATTTGAACATAGCTGTTGAACAACTAGAAAAAGCTATCCAAACCGCAACAACAGAAGCGGTACCGGTAACCAAACCGAAATCAAATCACTCGCAACTTCCGCAAGACATACACATGTTAGCGCAAGAAAGAAACCGTGCCAGGCGCAAATGGCAGAAATCAAGGCATCTGGTGGACCAAGAATCCTTCAGACACCTCAACGCACTCGTCAGGGAACGAACTACACAGTTCATATCCCAGCAATGGCAAAACACACTCGACAACCTCAACTATGAGAGAGACTCGGTGTGGCGAATAGCCCGTTATCTAACTCAAGATACGGTCCACATTCCCCCATTACATCACAACCAAAAGATTGCATCAACTGACCAACAAAAAGCGAACACGCTAGCGGATGCGCTACAAGAAACACTAACTCCCAATCCCACTCCATCTTGCCCACTTTTCACGGCAGTCACGGAGGCAGAAACAGAAAACTACAAAGAACAAGAAACACATAACATGATACGTAAAACATGCCCAAGCGAAATTAAATGGCTAATCAGGCATCTCAAGAAGAGAAAAGCCCCTGGCCCAGACAGCATTCCCACCTCAGTGCTCATGAATTTGCCTGAGGATGCAATAAAACTACTCTCGAAAATCTTTAACTTCGTGCTAACAAGCGGGCACTTTCCAGACAGATGTAAACTGCCACAGTGGCCCACTTCCCCAAGAAAGGGAAAGATCTGTCCAACCCGCACAACTACAGACCAATTGGTCTACTCAGCACAATAGGCAAACTACTAGAAAAAGTGATACTCAAACGCCTCAACATTCACTTAATTAAACAAAATACATTAATCCCAGAACAGTTTGGATTCCGCGCCAAACATTCAACTACCCTACAATTACTCAGGGCAACGGAAAATATCACGTATGGATTCAACACAAGAAAATCCACAGGCGCACTGTTTCTTGACGTTGAACGTGCGTTCGACAGAGTATGGCACGCCGGGATATTAAAGAAACTTAAAACGCTTAACATTCATGACTCGCTGATCAAACTTATAGCGAATTATCTAAACAACAGAAAATTTCATTCGAAAGTTAACAACCATCTTTCCACAAAGCGACCAATCAGAGCAGGAGTCCCACAAGGGAGTTTGCTCGGGCTGACACTGTTCAATATATATATCAACGACATTCCAAAAACAGCTAACACAAACTTATACATTTACGCGGACGACACAGCAATTATGACACAATCGGGCAAAACCGAACTTATTCACAGAAGACTCCAAAACAGCCTCAATGGTTTGGAGGACTGGTTCACAAACTGGCGCATTAAAGTAAACGCCCCCAAAACGCAAGCGATAATATTCACAAAACAAATCAACCACAGATTCCCGAAACACCAGCTTCCACCGCTTACCATATTCGGAGAAAACATAAAGTGGAAGGACACGGTAACCTGGCTTGGCCTCAAAATGGATCAAGGCCTAACGTGGAAGAAACACATCACGCAATTACGGGGAAAAGCAAACGCCCAATTAGGCAAGCTCTACCCGCTCATAAACATAGACACCCAGCTGAATCTCAACATGGGTCTCACGTTATATAAAACACTAATACGACCAATATTTACCTATGCTGCACCTGTCTGGGGGTATGCCGCCAAAACATACATCAAAAAAAACTACAACAATTTCAAAACAAAACATTGCGCATGGTAGCTAAGGTACCGTACGTAGCGCCATCCGATCTACTCCACGAGGAACTTAAAATGCACACAGTAGAAGAATTCGTTAAAAAGCTAGCTTACGACATCTACAAAAGCTTACGCGTACACCACAATGATCTAGTCAAAGCATTAGGCAACTACGATTCCGTAAATTACAAGCATAACAGACCACTCTCGCTATTCGATAGAACGCTTTCCCGAGACGACACGCAAGAACAAATCCAACAGTTCTTAAACAATCTACTCCAAACATGACAAGGACACTGACCCAAGACTTCGTATTTCTATATCCCAGCACTAATCTTTCTCTTGCTTTCTACCCTTGTTTCAGCCCACGCCCGTCGCAGAGCCCTCAAGTCCTCAGCAACAGCTGAGGCGGCCCGGGAGAAGGGGCCTCCCAACGTGAACGACGTGCGCAGCGTAAGACGGGACGCTGCATTATGGAGTCTTTCACACAGACGACAATGGCTACCATCAGGACAACGAGCTCAACGAAGGACCGAGAGGGCCGGATCTCAAGACAGACGCCTGTGCCCGATTGACTGCACAGGACACAATACAAAATTGTTCAATTTATCTAAATCTAATATAACAATAATAGTACAACCTAGCAGTAAGTTAATACTAAGTCATGTGACACGCAGGCACTCCCTGCAAACAACACACATTTTAGATATTAGTCATTATTTAACACATACTAGCAATATAAGAAACATACGCAAATAACCCACTGGTATTGCTCAGGTTCCATGGGCAATACCAGCAAGTAACATTTGACGCGCTCGCATGCAATGCATGCCAGCTAAGTAGCTATTCACATACTAACCGGGGTGCTATGCGGGACCCGACTAAAAGCATGCAAACAAATGCACGTTAACACAGCAATATACAGTTAACTCGTGGTAGGGTTTTTTAGTGGGTATTCCGCTTCTGAGCGGCGAGCCCCACATATTTCCCCAGCCATTGCACACCGGCTGGGGGTCGAATGCAATAATGCATTTTTCCCCCCACGGAAAAAAAAAACATATACACACGAGGGAGGTCTTCGAGAGTTCGCCGAGAGAGGAAGTCTACAAGAGATCAACGAGAGGCGCTCTTCCAGCCTATTTTGGCCTGAAGCAGAGCAGCCAGCTTCCGCTCTTCCAGCCTTTTTTGGCTGACGCAGAGCAGACAGCCAGCGCAAGCCTCCAAGCGACCACCTCGGCGAGCCAGCCCGCACGACCCAATTACGGACAAGCAGACTGGGCAGCATTTGAAACCACACTAGAAACCACAATTAGAGATCACGCAATCGAAACACATGATACACACGATGAGGCTATTAATACCTTAGTAGAAGCGATCAAACAAGCAACAGAACAGCACGTCCCCATTAGATACCCGACTTCAACTGGCACACGATTCCCTCGCGACACAAGACTAATAATTCAAGAAAGAAATCGCGCCAGACGTAAATGGCAAAGATCGAGAAATTTAATACACCGCAATGAATACACGGAGCTAAACAGCCAAGCTAGCGAACGCATCCGGAAATTTACTAGAAATCAATGGAACGAGACACTAAATAATATCGACCCACACAGCCGTACTATCTGGAAAATCGCCAAAAATCTTACACGTACACACACACAAGTCCCTCCCCTTCACACCACCAACGGCATTGCCGAAACTCCCCGAGACAAGGCCGAAGCTTTCGCAGATGCCCTCGAGGAAACATTCAAACCGAATGCCATTCAGACAGATCACGAATTTGTGACTGAAACTGAAGCAATAGCAGAAAACATAGGCAGGGCCCAGACGCATAATAAAACACGCAAAACTAACGCGGGCGAAATTAAGTGGATTATTAACCACCTACCCACAAGAAAAGCTCCAGGGCCGGATGAAATACCCAACATAGTACTCAAGCATTTGCCGCCCAAAGCCCTAAAGGCACTTGCAACCATATTTAATTACACACTTGAAAATGGGCGCTTCCCTCCACAATGGAAAGAAGCCAGAATACTCCTCTTCCTTAAACCACGAAAAAGCCCATCACAACCAGAGAACTACAGGCCAATTAGCCTACTAAACACCATGAGCAAGGTACTCGAAAAAGTTATACTAAAACGTATCACCACGCACATAATACGTAACAACATCCTCATTGATGAACAATTCGGATTTAGAGCACAACACTCAACAACACTACAACTCCTCCGAATGACCGAATCTATAACCAAAGGGTTCAACACAAAACGATCTACAGGGGCCGTATTCTTGGACATAGAACGAGCGTTCGATCGGGTGTGGCACGCGGGTCTACTCAGAAAACTCATGTCGTTAGGTTTCGCGGACACACTATTAGTAATTATAAAAGACTACCTAACGAACAGGTCTTTCCGCACAACAGTCGACAACGAAGTATCGACAATCCGGCCAATCAGGGCAGGGGTCCCACAAGGGAGTCTATTGGGACCTATTCTCTTCAATATTTACATAAATGACATACCAAAGACCACAAGAGTAGAAAGGTACCTATATGCTGATGACACAGCTTTAGCCACACAATCGACCATGCCCAGAATCATCCATAATAGGCTGCAAATCGCCCTAAACGAACTAGAACCCTGGCTCACGAAGTGGCGAATGAAAGTGAACACCAGAAAGAGCCAAGCCATAATATTCACAAAGCGAAATAAGCACCGCCACAATAAACACGGCCTTCAGCAACTAACATTTCGGCAAGAGCCAATAGACTGGAAAAACACAGTCACATACCTTGGAGTAACGATGGACCAGGGTCTCACATGGAAACAACACGTCAACACAGTCAGAGCAAAAGCGAATGCTCAACTAAACAGACTTTACCCAATAATCAACACTAACAGCACATTAAAACTAGAAATTGGCACTACACTCTACAAGACCCTAATCAGACCCATTCTAACATACGCTGCACCCGCATGGGGACATGCAGCCAAAATACACATAAAAAGCCTTCAAACAATGCAAAACAGAGTACTCCGCATTGCTGCTAGACTGCCAGAGGTGGCACCAGTACTCCAACTACACGAGGAACTGAAAATACACTCCATTGAGGAGTACATTAAACGACTCAGCTTTAACTTACATGAGAAAAAGAATAAGAATCACAATGAATTAATACAAGCACTAGGTAACTACGACATAATTCACGACAAACACGCAAGGCCACTGTCTCTATTTAAAAGAACAATAGGTCTCGGGGAGCCGGCAATAGATATCCAGCAATATCTAGACAATTTAGTTAATTACCCCGACGTTATCCATGACTGAACTGTGAATAGTACACACACACACACACACAATCACACTAACATTCCACCACCACAGCTGCCCTCAAGCCCTTGCGCTTACTGACAAGCCAAGGCGGATCCGGGGGACGAGGGCCCCCCCGCAAGGTGGCACTGGCTCGCACCTGCATTTTCAGGCAGGCAGCCCGCCGGATGCGCACCCTATGTGACCCAGCTTACCAAAAGGTTATGAATTGATAAATGCATAATGACAACCCCAGCCTTGGGGAGAAACACCAATTAATAACTTATAACACACCAAAGGACGACGCCAAATGGTGTAAAGCAACAGAAAAGACAATGCCCATAATGGGCATTAAATAAATTGTACATATACACACACTCCTCTGTATATAGCGCCACCTTGTAATACACTAACATAGAGTAATGTATATATATATATATGTATTCCTCTAACAGTATGTTCTAGCTTAAGATGGAGACGCAGCCACCGGCCCAGCTAACCACTGACTCGCATACAAGATCATCTTGTAATGTACGACTGAGACTAACCCAGAGGACGCAGCGCCACGGCGTGAATAAGGACACCAAAACTTCATCAAGAACAATACCCCTGGAATATCCTTACACAAGTCACACTACTCCTAACAATTCTCTCCTGGAATCCGCTAAGGGGCAGGCTGGGCTTCGATCAAGTCTGTCTCCCAGCTCCCAATAACTTACTCCACTGGTTAACGCACTGCGAGCCAGTTTACATTTTTCTCCATGGACTGCGCAGGTGCTTCAGGCGGTACCGCAGCAAACCTTTCTTTCCACTCCGGTGGAGGAGTTTTTAGTGGGTATGCCGACGATTCGGTGAGTCCTACACTCTCAGTCCCGACTCCCATCGGGGCTGGGGTAAGTGATTAAATCATTTTCTCCTCCACTCGCAAAAAAAAAAAAGCACCCAACAGTCTAACTGGGTAGAAAAGCACGTCCGCCGCTAACAGTCTTCTGACTGGAATCTCGGCACCTTCGGGTAGGACCTCTGCTTTTCGGGCTTTTTAGCGCCCACTAGCTGTTCTTTCTCTTCCACTGTCCTATCTTTTCCTCTTTTTATAGTTTTTAAGCCCCCTGTTAGGTAGCGTAAGCTTTTTCTACTCTTCCTTCTTACTACTTTTTCATTTACATACTTGCTTACTTGTATTATCCTCCCATTATTCTCCATGACCAAGCAGCGAAAGACCATGAAGGGCTCCCCGTCGGAGTTGCGGGTCACTAGGCAAGCGGTAGCCAAGACCCAGCTTCAGTTTGGTGCTTCTCCTGTTCCTTCTGCTCCTACTCCTCAATCCTCTGCACCCACTCCTCGATCCTCTGCACCCACTTCTCGATCCACTGCACCCACTCCTCGCTCCTCTGGACCCTCTCTACGCTCCTCTGCTCCCACTCCTCGATCCTCCGCACCCACTCCTCGCTCCTCTGGTCCCTCTCCCCGCTCCTCTGCACCGAGCCCTCGCACCTCCGCACCCACTCCTCGCTCTACCCCTAACCCCGTTGGTATGGTTAGCAGCCCGGCTGTGACTCCATGCCTGTCCATCACCCCGGCTGCCCTCAACTCCCCACTCCCTGCTTCCCGTTCATCCTCGTCCTCATCCATCCGCTCCTGTGCGCCCCAACCCACCCCACCCCCTCGGCCTGTCTCCCCTATCCCTGGCCCGTCTTCTCCTATTCCTGCCCTTCTCGCCCACCCTGTCCCTCCTCCTCCTGGTTTCCTTCCTCTCTCAACCCACCTCTCCCCACAACCCGTCCCTCATCCCGTCTCCCGTCGCCCTGGCCCTAACTCCGCTTCCTTTTCTCCCCAGCCCGGACCCTCATCCAGACCCGACCCTATCCCCATTCCTGCCAACCCCTACCCACTGCCCCCCGAACCCTCCCGCTCCTATGCTGATGCCCTCAACGTCGTCCTTCAGCCTCCAATCTATGTCTCCCGTAATCTTTCTGCTTCTCTGTGCAGGTTAATGAGGAGTTTGATGCTGCCTGCCCCAACGAGGGTTATGTGATCTCGAGGGCCCCGATATCTCGCGACTTCCTGGTGCGAACCAGGACAGTCGCAGATTACGGGCACTTGGTTGCGTTCCTTCGGGAAAGGCGGGTAGCCTTTCAGATTACCACAGCGACTAAGAACCAGACGCACAGGGCGGTCGTGAAGAACGTCCTCTTCGACGGAGCAGAGGAAGCCCTGAAGAAGGAGCTGACGATGGCGCACCTGTCAGTCCTCCGAGTGGTCCAGCTCCGAAGATTCAATAGGGACCGGACTCCTCTCCCAATGTACCTCGTCGACGTGGCGACCGCCGATGACCTTGACCGACTACGGAGGCTCGAGTACGTCCTTCACTTCCGGGTGAAGATTGAGCCCTACCGCCGCCCTATCATCCCGGTCCAGTGCAACCGGTGCCAGCAGCTGCGGCACACGGCAGCGAGGTGCACGGTGTCAGCCCCTGTGTGCTCGAAGTGCACTGGGTCGCATGAGTCGGCCTCCTGCGATGTTCCCCCTCCTGAAAGAAAGTGTGCTCTATGCCGCGGACGGGGCCACGGGGCCCGCTACCGGGCATGTCCAGAGTACCAGCGGCAGGTTGCCCTGGTTCGCGAAATTCAGGAGGGCAATACACGTAGTGGGGGATCGGCAAATGCGCGCCCAGCACCGACGGCCGTCAAGGTGGCTCGACCCAGAGCTACGGCTCCACAAGCTAGCCGTGTGCGGGCTGTAGGTGGCCCGGTGCCTGATCGGGAGAACAGGAGCCGGCCCAGGACCAGGAAGGAACAGCCGCAACCACTCAGGGACGGAAGGAGACCACCTCCTCAACCTCAAACGAAGACGACAGAAGACCCAAGACGAAGCTACCAGAGGGAGATGTACCAGGAGGTACTACAACGCGGGATGACTGATGAGGACCTGATGGAGACTTGCACCCACGTGCTCCGTCATCTCATCGAGAAGCCGTCGGAGACCCGTTCTATCCTCTCTACCTACGCCGAATTTTTCCAACTCCTTACCACTCCTGGCTTGCTTAATGGCCCTTAAACCCATCCTCAAAGTACTTACTTGGAATGCTAGAGGCTTACGAAGACGAAAAACAGAACTTTCAGAATTCCTAAACACAAATAATATACAAATAGCGCTTATCACCGAAACACATTTAGACAACAACATTAGATTCAATATACCGGGTTACATCTCACACAGGAAGGATAGGAACAATCGCGGTGGAGGCACAGCCATAATCATAAAACAAAACGTAGCACATGATGTAGCTTTACTCCCACAATTTGCAACCCTAGAAGCAATAGGCATATTCATCACTATTGAAAATTCTCGAACACTACTAGTAGCGGCGTACAACCCACCAGGACCATTAGACACGCGGGAAATTGACCAAATTCTACAAATAAACAACAGGGTACTAATTGCAGGAGATCTCAATGCCAAGCACCAAATTTGGAACTGCAGGCACACCAATGCAGCCGGAAATGCATTACTCCAGCACGAGAACTACTCCGACTACATAATTCATGTTCCCAACGAACCCACCTACATCCCATTCGCAAGAAATCAAAGCTCAGACATCCTGGACATAGCAATCGCCAGGCATATTAACCAAAGAATAAACCTACAAGTCAGAAACGAACTCTCATCTGACCACCTCCCAGTAATAATCTCTTTAGAAGGCCCGATTCTGATGTCACAGCCATCACCAAGGTACAATTACACAAAAGCAAACTGGGAAATTTTTGAACGCAGACAGATGGAAGCTGGCCACAGTGGCCCATTTTCCCAAAAAGGGGAAAAATCTGTCCAACCCGCACAACTACAGACCAATTAGTCTACTGAGCACATTAGGCAAACTCCTAGAAAAAGTAATTCTCAAGCGACTCAACACACAGCTAATCAAGCAAAACATCCTAATTCCGGAACAGTTTGGGTTCAGAGCCAAACATTCGACAACACTACAATTAAGTAGAGCAATCGAAAACATCACCTATGGTTTCAACATAAACAAATCAACAGGTGCACTAATGCTTGACGTCGAACGAGCATTCGATAGAGTATGGCACGCGGGCCTACTAAAGAAACTCAAAACTATAAACATACACGACTCGCTAATCAAACTTATAGCAAACTACTTAAACAACAGAAAATTCCAATCAAGAGTGAACAATCACCTCTCAACGGAGCGGCCAATCAAAGCAGGAGTCCCACAAGGAAGTCTGCTCGGGCCGACGCTATTTAATATATACATAAACGACATTCCGAAAACCGCGAACACAAACTTATACATTTATGCTGACGACACAGCAATAATGACGCAATCCGGCAAAACCGAATTTATACACCGAAGACTACAAAGCGCCCTCAATAATCTTGAGGATTGGCTTACAAAATGGCGCATTAAGGTAAATGCACCAAAAACACAAGCCATCATATTCACAAAGCGTATTAACCACAGATTTCCCAAACACCAGCTACCGCCGCTCACCATATTTGGAGACAACATTGAGTGGAATGACACGGTAACCTGGTTAGGGCTAAAAATGGACCAAGGCCTAACGTGGAAGAAGCATATACAGCAGATACGGGGAAAAGCCAATGCCCAACTGGGCAGGCTCTACCCACTCATCAACATTGATTCCCAATTAAATCTAAACATGGGACTTACGCTATATAAAACTTTAATAAGACCAATATTCACTTATGCTGCACCAGTTTGGGGATATGCCGCCTTAACCTACATCAAAAGATTACAAAGATTTCAAAACAAGATCCTGCGTATGATAGCCAAAGTACCGTACACAGCACCATCCGATCTACTCCATGAAGAGCTTAAAATGCACACAGTTGAAGAGTTCATTGAGAAACTAACATGCGATATGTACGACAAATTACACCGCCATCACAATCCACTAATATCAACATTAGGAACCTACGATACAGAAAATAACAAACACAACAGACCCCTATCACTATTCGATAGAACATTATCCATTGATTACACGGCAGAAATACAACACTTCCTCGACAATCTTATTCAAACATGACAAAGACACCAACAAAGGACTACTCCCCTCTAAACACCCAACATTAATCTTTTATTCTTCTTCTTCCTTGTTTCAGACCAGCCCGTTGCAGTGCCCCCAAGCCCTCAGCAACCGCTGAGGCGGCCCGGGAGGAGGGGCCTCCCAACGTGAACGACGTGGGCAGTGAAAGACGGGCCACTGCATTATGGAGTCGTTCACACAGTCGACATAGGCGACCATCAGGACAACGAGCACAACGAAGGACCTAGAAGGCCGGATGCAAAGACAGACGCCTGTGCGCCCCCATGACGAACAGGAACTCCCTGGAAAGGACAGCACAGGACGCAACTACTCAATCATTCAATAATGCATAGAATTAGCTCTATATACAACTAACTTAGCAGTAAGTTAAAGTTAAACCGCACGACACGCAGGTCTCCCTGCAAACAACACACAAATTAAACCTTAAGCATAAATTAAGCATATATAACAACATAAGATAAGACGCATATAACCCACTGGTATTGCTCAGGTTTCATGGGCAATACCAGGAAGTAACACTTAACGCGCTCGCATGCAATGCATGTCAGCTAAGTAGCTATTCACTTACTAACCGGGGTGCTATGCGGGACCCGACTAAAGCATGCAAGTTGCACGATCATACACAGCATTACACGATTAACACGTGGTAGGGTTTTTTTAGTGGGTATTCCGCTTCCGAGCGGCGAGCCCCACATATCCCCCTAGCCATTGCACACCGGCTGGGGGTTGAATGCAATAATGCATTTTTCCCCCCACGGAAAAAAAAAAAAAAAAAAAAAGCACCCAACAGTCTAACTGGGTAGAAAAGCACGTCCGCTGCTTACAGTCTTTTGACTGGAATCTTGGCACCTTCGGGTAGGACCTATGCTTTTCGGGCTTTTTAGCGCCCACTAGCTGTTCTTTCTCTTCCACTGTCCTATCTTTTCCTCTTTTTATAGTTTTTAAGCCCCCTGTTAGGTAGCTTAAGCTTTTTCTACTCTTCCTTCTTACTACTTTTTCATTCACATACTTGCTTACTTGTATTATCTTCCCATTTTTCTCCATGACCAAGCAGCGAAAGACCATGAAGGGCTCCCCGTCGGAGTTACGGGTCACTAGGCGAGCGGTTGCCAAGACCCAGCTTCAGTTTGGTGCTTCCGCTGTTCCTTCTGCTCCCACTCCTCAATCCTCTGCACCCACTCCTCGATCCTCTGCACCCACTCCTCGCTCCTCTGGACCCTCTCTTCGCTCCTCTGCTCCCACTCCTCGATCCTCCGTACCCACTCCTCGCTCCTCTGGTCCCTCTCCCCGCTCTTCTGCACCGAGTCCTCGCACCTCCGCAACCACTCCTCGCTCTACCCCTAACCCCACTGGTATGGATAGCAGCCCGGCTGTGATTCCATGCCTGTCCGTCACGCCGGCTGCCCTCGACTCCCCACTCCCTGCTTCCCGTTCATCCTCGTCCTCGTCCGTCCGCTCCTGTGCCCCCCAGCCCATCCCACCCCCTCGTCCTGTCTCCCCTATCCCTGGCCCGTCCTCTCCTATTCCTGCCCCTCTTGCCCATCCCGTCTCCCCTCCTCCTGGTTTCCTTCCTCTCTCGACTCACCTCGCCCCACAACATGTCCCTCAACCCGTCTCTCCTCGCCCTGGCCCTAACTCCAGTTCCTTTTCTCCCCAACCCGGACCCTCTTCCAGACCCGACCCTATCCCCATTCTTGCCAACCCCTACCCACTCCCCCCCAACCCCACCAGCTCCTATGCTGATGCCCTCAACGTCGTCCTTCAGCCTCCGATATATGTCTCCCGTAATATTTCTGCTTCTCTGTGCAGGTTAATGGAGGAGTTTGATGCTGCCTGCCCAAACGAGGGCTACGTCATCTCAAGGGCCCCGATATCTCGCGACTTCCTGGTGCGAACCAGGACTGTCGTAGATTAGGGGCACTTGGTTGCGTTCCTTCGGGAAAGGCGGGTAGCTTTTAGATGACCACAGCGACGCAGAACCAGACGCACAGGGCGGTCGTGAAGAACGTCCTCTTCGACGGAGCAGAGGAAGCCCTGAAGAAGGAGCTGACGATGGCGCACCTGTCAGTCCTCCGAGTGGTCCAGCTCCGAAGATTCAAAAGGGACAGGACACCTCTTCCAATGTACCTCGTCGACGTGGCGACCGCCGATGACCTAGACCGACTACAGAGGCTCGAGTACCTCCTTCACTTCCGGGTGAAGATTGGGCGCTACAGCCGTCCTATCATCCCGGTCCAGTGCAACCGGTGCCAGCAGCTGCGGCATACGGCAGCAAGGTGCACGGTGTCAGCCCCTGTGTCCTCGAAGTGCACTGGGTCGCATAAGTCGGCCTCCTGCGATATTCCCCCTCCTGAAAGGAAGTGTGCTCTATGCCGCGGACGGGGCCACGGGGCCCGCTACCGGGCATGTCCAGAGTACCAGCTGCATGTTGCCCTGGTTCGCGAAATTCACGAGGGCAAGACACGTAGTGGGGGATCGACAAATGCGCGCACAGCACCGACGGCCGTCAAGGTGGCTCGACCCAGAAGTGCGGCTCCACAAGCTAGCCGTATGGGGGCTGTAGGTGGCCCGGTGCCTGATCGGGAGAGCAGGAGCCGGCCCAGGACCAGGAAGGAGCAGCCACAACCACCCAGAGACGGAAGGAGAGCACCTCCTCAACCACAGACGAAGACGACCGAAGACCCTAGACGAAGCTACCAGAGGGAGATGTACCAGGAGGTACTACAACGCGGGATGACCGATGAGGACCTGATGGAGACTTGCACCCACGTGCTCCGTCATCTCATCGAGAGGCCGCCGGAGACCCGTTCTATCCTCTCTACCTACGCCGACTTCTTCCAACTCCTCACCACTCCTGGCTTCCTTAAACCCATCCTCAAAGTACTCACTTGGAATGCTAGAGGCTTACGAAGACGAAAAACAGAACTTTCAGACTTCCAAAACACAAATAATATAGAAATAGCGCTTATCACCGTCACACATTTAGACAACAACATTAGATTTAATATAACGGGTTACATCTCACACAGGAAGGATAGGAACAATCGCGGTGGAGGCACAGCCATAATCATAAAACAAAACGTAGCACATGATGTAGCTTTACTCCCACAATTTGCGACCCTAGAAGCAATAGGTATATTCATCACTGTTGAGAATTCCCAAACACTACTAGTAGCGGCGTACAACCCACCAGGTTCATTAGACACGGGGGAAATTGACCAAATTCTATAAATAAATAACAGAGTACTAGTTGCAGGAGATCTCAATGCCAAGCACCAAATTTGGAACTGCAGGCACACCAATGCAGCCGGAAATGCATTACTCCAGCACGAGAACAACTCTAACTACATAATTCATGCTCCCAACGAACCCACCTACACCCCATTCTCAATAAATCAAAGCTCAGACATCCTGGACATAGCAATCTCCAGGCATATTAACCAAAGAATAACTCTACAAGTCAGAAACGAACTTTCATCTGACCACCTCCCAGTAATAATCTCTTTAGAAGGTCCGATTCTGATGTCACAGCCATCACCAAGGTACAATTACACAAAGCAAACTGGGAAATTTTTGAACTCACAATTAGCGAAAACCTTCCCGAGGAACAACTCAACTCCCAAGCGGAGCTCGACGAGACCGTAATGCAGTTCGAACATGCCATCAATCTGGCAACAATTACGGTAGTCCCAGTACACGTACCAAACGCACCCAACACCAAGCTTCCAGCAGACCTTAAAGAGCTGGCTGCGGAACGAAATCGAGCAAGACGTAGATGGCAGAAAACTCGCCACATAGTCGATCTCGAAGCCTTCCATTACCTCAACAACTTGGTTAGGCAACGAAACTCAAATTTACACTGCCCAACAATGGCAAAACACGCTAGAAAGTCTCGATCACGAAACCAACTCAGTATGGCGCATTGCCAGATGCTTGACCCGAGATAAAGTACGCATACTTCCACTACACCACAACGGAAAAATAGCTACCACCGACCAAGAAAAAGCCGACACTCTGGCAGATGCCCTTCAAGATACTCTTACCTCGAATGACACTCCATCTTGTCCACAATTCACAGCAGACACAGAGATGGAAACCCGCGACTTCCACCAACAACAATTGCACAACTTAGTTCGTAAAACCTGCCCATCCGAAATTAAATGGCTAATCAAACATCTATCCCAACGAAAAGCCCCGGGCCCAGACAAAATACCTAACATAGCTCTTAAGCACCTACCCGATGATGCGGTACAATTATTAGCAAAGATACTCAACTTCGTACTAACACGAGGGCTCTTCCCCGAAAGGTGGAAAATTGCCCACGTACTTCACTTCCCGAAAAAGCGAAAGAATCTTTCCAATCCCAATAACTATCGCCCTATTAGCCTACTGAACACATTAGGCAAGCTGCTAGAAAAAGTAATACTAAAAAGACAACGCAGCAATCATTAAGCGCGACATCCTCATCCCGGAACAGTTCGGTTTCCGAGCGAAACACTCGACGTCTCTACAACTTTTAAGAGCAACTGAGTACATCACTTACGGTTTCAACATAAGAAAGTCCACAGGAGCTTTACTCCTCGACGTGGAACGAGCTTTTGATAAAGTATGGCACGCGGGAATTCTGAAAAAGCTAGCCTCATTAGGCATTCAGGACTCGCTAGTAAAACTAATGTCCAACTGCCTTAAGGACAGAAAGTTCCAATCGTCTGTGAACAACAGCCGGTCCTCCATTAGACCTATCAAAGCGGGCGTCCCTCAAGGAAGCATACTCGGGCCCACACTGTTCAACTTATACATTAACGACATCCCGAAAACTGCAAACACCACCCTCTACATATACGCGGACGATACAACAATAATGGCGCAATCGTTTCAACCACAAGCCATACACACCCGTCTCCAAAATGCTCTCCGAGAGCTGGAGAGTTGGCTCACGAACTGGCGAATCAAAGTAAATGCCCCAAAAACCCAAGCAATAATCTTCACGAAACGAACAAATCACAGATTACCAAGACACAGTTTACAACCACTCACACTCTTTGGTGAGAACATCAACTGGACATCGAATGTAACATGTCTAGGGCTTAAAATGGACCAAGGATTAACCTGGAAACCACACATAAGTCAAGTCAGGGGAAAAGTAAATGCCCAATTGGGCAAATTATACCCTCTAATAAACCTAAATAATCAACTAAACCTTAAATTAGGCCTAACCCTCTACAAAACATTAATTCGCCCCATTCTAACCTATGCGGCGCCTGTGTGGGGATACGCCGCTAAAACACACATCAAACGAATACAAAATTGCCAAAACAAAATCTTACGTCTAGTATCAAAAGTACCAAGGATAGCTCCAGCTGACATACTACACAATGAATTAAAAATGCACACAATCGAGGAATTTATCAAGAAACTCACGTTTGACACATACAAAAAGCTTCCTACACATCACAACGCTCATGTTCACAACTTAGGCAACTACACGACAGAAGCGAATAAACATAGGCGTCCTCTTTCAATTTTCGATCGAACATTGTTCCACTACGAGATAGAGCCTAACATCCAAGAATTCCTAGAGAACCTCCTAAGACTCCCCTAAACACCACAAAACGGACTAAAACTAATATCACTTCATGACCTTCTCACTGTTACAGAGTTCCAGTCCATGCAGAAGCCTTCAAGTCCTTGCGCTACCCAGCCAAGGCGGCTCCGGGAGAAGAAGGCCTCCCCACGTGACACACTCGTGCAGCTGCGCCGAGATGTGTTGGCTGCTTATCTGTGTGGGCACAACGACGACCGGCTTCATCAAAGGACCAAGAGAAGACGAGCAAGACAGCCTTGCAAATCGGACGACCCAGGACATCCTCCTGGCTGAAATACTTGACGACCTTCCCAAGGGAAGGAACTCAGAAGCACTCATGACGACTGGCTATGCCTATAGCCTAAGAGTATTTCCATACAACTTTTTGCTCTAACATAGATTAGACACACAAAAATAACGATTGCACTAATCTGCAAGAAAATGAAACTCTAGTAATACCATAGAATGTATCCAAGTAGTATAACATCACAATTACCTAGTATAATGCACGATTAATCACCCGGGGTTACTCAGGGCATATGTCATGTGTAATTCCGGGTAACTAACTATTGACGCGCTCGCATGCATTGCATGCCGGCTACACACCTTTCATTGACTAACCGGGGTGCTATGCGGGACCCGACTAAAATTGCACGAAATCACTACTAGCTTTCATATATTAACACGTGGTGGGGTTTCTTAGTGGGTATTCCGCGCTTCGAGCGGCGAGCCCCACATATCCTCTCAGCCATTGCACAACGGCTGGGGGTCGAATGCAGCAATGCATTTTTTCCCCCACGGAAAAAAAGAAAGAAAAAAAAACATACCACGACTGGAACACCAGCGACAGATGTACGGCAGAAGCATGGCAAAAAGATGGACCGACGCGCACATCAGGGACACCTGCGCCCACATCATAGAGCTACTCGCCTATTCGGAGGAGTCGGAGACCCGAAGTATCCTGGCAACTTACCGCGACTTTTTCCAACTCCTTACCACTCCAGGCTTCGTATGAATATTACACCATCAATCCTAAACCTCATAACCTGGAACGCGCGTGGACTGCGAAGACGCAAGACTGAACTTAAAGACTTTCTTGTACGAAATAACACTCACATTGCCCTAATAACCGAAACACATTTAAGCGACAAAGATAGATTCAACATTCAAGGTTACACCACGCACCGTAACGATAGAAATAGAGGCGGAGGAGGAACTGCTTTAATAATAGAACAAGGCATAACTCATGACCTAGCGCCACAACCTCAACTTCGAACATTAGAAGCAACTAGTATCTACATCACATTAGATAATAATCGCGTATTAGTGACGGCGGCATATGCCCCCCAGGTGTACTAAATACAGCGGGCCTGAACGCACTCATGCAATTAAACCAGAGAGCAATAATAGCTGGCGATCTAAATGCAAAACACCAAATTTGGGACTGCAATGAAACCAATCCCGAAGGTAGGGCTCTCCTTAATCTTGAAAACAACACTGATTACATAATTCATACTCCCACAGAACACACATACATCCCCTTCAGTAGAAATCAACGATCAGAAATACTGGACATAGCAATAACACGCAACCTGACTCGCAGGATTAACTTACAGGTTAAAAACGAGCTGTCCTCCGATCATGTGCCCGTATTAATAACCCTCGAAGGCTCAGCAGCCCAAGATCCACCAGTTCAGCGCCGCAACTACAACAAAGCGCACTGGGAAACATTTGCGACGATCGTAAACCAGAACCTACCCACAACCCAACTAAACACTATTGAAAACGTAAATGCGGCCGTAATCAAATTCGAACAAGCCATCAAAACTGCAACCACCGCGGCGGTACCGTTATGTAAACCGCGATCAACCCAACCACCACTGCCACAAGACATACACATGCTAGCAGAAGAAAGAAACAGAGCTAGGCGAAAATGGCAGAAATCTCGACACATTGCGGACCAAGAATACTTTAGACAACTAAACGCCCTAGTAAGAGAAAGAACAACAAATTTCATCTCCCAGCAATGGCAACACACACTCGAGAACCTCAACTACGAACGAGACTCTGTGTGGAGAATAGCCCGATGCTTAACACGCGACAAAACGGAAATCCCACCCCTACACTACAATCAAACAATATCGTAACCGACCAAGAAAAAGCGAACACACTGGCCGATGCACTTCAGCAAACGCTAACACCGAACCCCACCCCATCGTGCCCACACTTCACGGTAGAAACGGAAACTGAAACCGTCAGCTACAAAGAACAGGTTACTCACAACCAACTGCGAAAAACCTGCCCAAGCGAAATCAAATGGCTAATTAGTCACCTCCCAAGACGAAAGGCCCCAGGACCGGACAGCATCCCAACAGCAGTCCTCATGCATCTACCGGAAGATGCCATAAAATTACTCTCAAAAATATTGAATCAAGTGCTAACAAGCGGAAACTTCCCGGACAGGTGGAAGCTGGCCACAGTGGCCCACTTTCCCAAAAAGGGGAAAAATCTGTCCAACCCGCACAACTACAGACCAATTAGTCTACTGAGCACATTAGGCAAACTTCTAGAAAAAGTAATTCTCAAGCGACTCAACACACAGCTAATCAAGCAAGACATCCTAATTCCGGAACAGTTTGGGTTCAGAGCCAAACATTCGACAACACTACAATTATGTAGAGCAATCGAAAACATCACCTATGGTTTCAACATAAACAAATCAACAGGTGCACTAATGCTTGACGTCGAACGAGCATTCGATCGAGTATGGCACGCGGGCCTACTAAAGAAACTCAAAACTATAAACATACACGACCCGCTAATCAAACTTATAGCAAACTACTTAAACAACAGAAAATTCCAATCTAGAGTAAACAATCACCTCTCAACGGAGCGGCCAATCAAAGCAGGAGTCCCACAAGGAAGTCTGCTCGGGCCGACGCTATTTAATATATACATAAACGACATACCGAAAACCGCGAACACAAACTTATACATTTATGCTGACGACACAGCAATAATGACGCAATCCGGCAAAACCGAATTTATACAGCGAAGACTACAAAGCGCCCTCAATAATCTTGAGGATTGGCTTACAAAATGGCGCATTACGGTAAATGCACCAAAAACACAAGCCATCATATTCACAAAGCGTATTAACCACAGATTTCCCAAACGTCAGCTACCGCCGCTCACCATATTTGGAGACAACATTGAGTGGAATGACACGGTAACCTGGTTAGGGTTAAAAATGGACCAAGGCCTAACGTGGAAAAAGCATATACAGCAGATACGGGGAACAGCCAATGCCCAACTAGGCAGGCTCTACCCACTCATCAACATTGATTCCCAATTAAATCTAAACATGGGACTCACGCTATATAAAACTTTAATAAGACCAATATTCACTTATGCTGCACCAGTTTGGGGATATGCCGCCTTAACCTACGTCAAAAGATTACAAAGATTTCAAAACAAGATCCTGCGTATGATAGCCAAAGTACCTTACACAGCACCATCCGATCTACTCCATGAAGAGCTTAAAATGCACACAGTTGAAGAGTTCATTAAGAAACTAACATGCGATATGTACGACAAATTACACCGCCATCACAACCCACTAATATCAACATTAGGAACCTACGATACAGAAAATAACAAACACAACAGACCCCTATCACTATTCGATAGAACATTATCCATTGATTACACGGCAGAAATACGACACTTCCTCGACAATCTTATTCAAACATGACAAAGACACCAACAAAGGACTACTCCCCACTAAACACCCAACATTAATCTTTTATTATTCTTCTTCCTTGCTTCAGACCAGCCCGTTGCTATGCCCCCAAGCCCTCAGCAACCGCTGAGGCGGCCCGGGAGGAGGGGCCTCCCACCGTGAACGACGTGGGCAGTGAAAGACGGGCCACTGCATTATGGAGTCGTTCACACAGTCGACATTGGCGACAATCAGGACAACGAGTACAACGAAGGACCTAGAAGGCCGGATGCAAAGACAGACGCCTGCGCGCCCCCATGACGAACAGGAACTCCCTGGAAAGGACAGCACAGGACGCAACATCTCAATCATTCAACAATGCATAGAATTAGCTCTATATACAACTAACTTAGCAGTAAGTTAAAGTTAAACCGCATGACACGCAGGTATCCCTGCAAACAACACACAAATTAAACCTTAAGCATAAATTAAGCATATATAACAACATAAGAGAATACGCATATAACCTACTGGTATTGCTCAGGTTTCATGGGCAATACCAGGAAGTAACATTTAACGCGCTCGCATGCAATGCATGTCAGCTAAGTAGCTATTCACTTACTAACCGGGGTGCTATGCAGGACCCGACTAAAGCATGCAAGCATGAATGCACGATCATACACAGCATTACACGATTAACACGTGGTAGGGTTTTTTAGTGGGTATTCCGCTTCCGAGAAAAAAAACATACCGCAGACGAAAGACCGAACTAAAAGACTTTCTCTAGCAACACAATACACACATAGCGCTTATTACTGAAACCCATCTCTGTGATCGCGACAGATTCAACCTAAAAGGATATACAATACACCGTAATGACAGGAACAGGCGCGGAGGAAGAACCGCAATAATAATAAAACAAAACATTGCTCACGATTTAGCACCGCTACCTTAGCTAAGAACACTTGAAGCCACAAGTATATACACCACCATAGATCAAAATCGCGTATTAGTAACGGCGGCATATGCTCCACCAGGCACACTAGACACAGCAGACATAGATGCACTCATGCAGCAAAACAACAGGGCAATAATTGCAGGCGACCTAAATGCAAAACACCAAATTTGGGATTGCAACGAGACCAACCGCGAAGGGTCCGCCCTCCTAAACCTAGAAAACAACTCGGACTATATAATTCACACACCAGCCGAACAAACATACATTCCTTTCAGCAGAAACCAGTGCCCAGAAATCCTGGACATAGCAATCACACGCAACTTAACGCGCAGAATAAACCTACAGGTCAAAATGAGCTATTTAAAACAAAACATTGCGCATGGTAGCTAAGGTACCGTACGTAGCGCCATCTGATTTACTCCACGAGGAATTTAAAATGCATACAGTAGAAGAATTCGTTAAAAAGCTAGCTTACGACGTGTACAAAAGCTTACGCGTACACCACAAGGATCTAGTCAAAGCATTAGGCAACTACGATTCCGTAAATTACAAGCATAACAGACCACTCTCAGTATTCGATAGAACGCTTTCCCAAGACGACACGCAAGAACAAATCCAACAGTTCTTAAACAATCTACTCCAAACATGACAAGGACATTGACACAGGACTTCCTATTTGTATATCCCAGCACTAATCTTTCTCTTGCTTTCTACCCTTGTTTCAGCCCACGCCCGTCGCAGAGCCCTCAAGTCCTCAGCAACAGCTGAGGCGGCCCGGGAGAAGGGGCCTCCCAACGTGAACGACGTGCGCAGCGTAAGACGAGCCGCTGCATTATGGAGTCGTTCACACAGACGACAATGGCTACCATCAGGACAACGAGCTCAACGAAGGACCGAGAAGGCCGGATCTCAAGACAGACGCCTGTGCCCAATTGACTGCACAGGACACAATACAAAATCGTTCAATTTATCTAAATCTAATATAACACAATAATAGTACAACATAGCAGTAAGTTAATGCTAAGTCATGTGACACGCAGGCACTCCCTGCAAACAACACACATTTTAGATCTTAGGCATTATTAACCAAATACTACCAATATAAGAAACATAAGCAAATAACCCACTGGTATTGTTCAGGTTCCATGGGCAATACCAGCAAGTAACATTTGACGCGCTCGCATGCAATGCATGCCAGCTAAGTAGCTATTCACATACTAACCGGGGAGCTATGCGGGACCCGACTAAAAGCATGCAAACAAATGCACGTTAACACTCAGCAATATACAATTAACTCGTGGTAGGGTTTTTTAGTGGTTACTCCGCTTCTGAGCGGCGAGCCCCACATATCCCCCCAGCCATTGCACACCGGCTGGGGGTCGAATGCAATAATGCATTTTTCCCCCCACGGAAAAAAAAACCACCAGGGCGAGCTCGAGATGGCGAAGACTAAGGAAGAGGAAGAGGAACCTCCTCTTCTGCCTCGGCTTCTGCCGAGGGAACATCGTCGCAGTCGCCACAGCCCGGGCCGTCTTACGCCTCGGCCGCAGCTTCGCCGCCCGCCAGCGCAGCTTCGCCGCGACCGCGCTAGCAGTCGCCGCCTCAATCACCGGCACCCACGGTGCCGATTCTGGGCTCTACCCAGTCACCGCAGTGCCAGCCTGTGCCTCATGGGAGGTACAGCGCTGTCATCAGAGGGGTCCCGAGGGGCCTGCCAGTTAGGTTCCTCACCACCGCAGCTCACCAGCAGTGGCCTTCTGCCTTGAAGGCCACCAGGATCATTGGAGCACAGGGACCAACTTCGCTCGTCAGGATGGAGTTTGCAGACCCTGGCGACTACGGAGCGGCCTTGAAGGCGGGCCTGCCCTTATTAGGGCGGCGCTTACGTATCGAGGCTAGCCGAGTAGAGCGCCAGGCTCCCTGCAGACTCTGCTGTGCCTACGGGCACTGTGAGACGTCCTGTACGGCACAACCAAGGTGCCACTACTGTGGCGCCTCCAGCACCACTGCTTCGTGCCAGCAACATGACCTGGCCATCGACGCCGCTACTGCACAACTTGTGGAGGAACGACCCACTTCACCGGCCAGGCGCTCTGCCCCCTGTATCCTCGCAGGAAGGCAGCGCCGAAACCGCCTGTCACCTCCACACCACCGCAGATGACACCAGAACCACAGCTAACATCGGGAACATCACCAGTCATCGCAGAATCAACACCAGCACAGACGAAACCACTTCAACCACAGCCACCATCCATTACATCAACAGACGCCAGAGAATCCTCACCGACACACTCAACGGACGCGGTGAAGCGGGAAGCCATTCAGGATCTTCATGCTGAGTTCCTGAACGTCGGTGCCCGCTTAACCGCTCTGGAAAAGGCCATAGCAGACATTACGCAGCAACGCGAAGGACTTCCAATCTACCAAACACTGGCTGAGGTCGGCCATCAAGCCATCAACGAGTTTCCGGCCAGGCTGGAGAAAGTCTATGACCGACTCTACGCCGTGGAGGAGAAACTCGACAACTTCCAGCAGCCGACCAGAAGGCATCAACATCAACATCACTAACCTTACCATTACCACCAGGAATCCTCTCTCATCCTCACCTTGAATTCGCCGCGGGGGCAGACTGGGCCTCGGTCAAGTCTGTCTCCCGGCAATAACTCCTTACTCCACTGGCGACCGCACTGCGGCCCAGCTTAACCATCACCTTGGACTGCGCGGGTGCTTTAGGCGGTACCGCTGCAAACCTTTCCTTTCAATCCGGTGGAGGAGTTTTTAGTGGGTATGCCGACGCCTCGGTGAGTCCCACACTCTCAGTCCCGACTCCCATCGGGGCTGGTGTAAGTGATTAAATCATTTTCTCCTCCACTCGAAAAAAAAACCACCATTAACACGAATAGAAGCAACCGCGGTTAGAGTAAACCTACACAATACGGAGGTAACGTTCATTGCTGCATATAACCCTCCTGGGGACATTGACATTAACGATATTAATTTACTAATGCAAACAGCAGAAAAAGTGGTAGCGGCAGGGGATCTTAACGCGAAACACTTTCTTTGGAATTGCCAGACTGCGAACACAGCCGGTAATAAACTCCTCACTTACATTAACGCCACAAACATTCTTCTAACAGGGCCGGAAGAACCAACGTTTATACCGAGAATAGCGAATCACAGACCGGACATATTAGACATCGCCTTATTCAAAAACATGCCATACAACACTAACACACACACAATCAACGATCTAACTTCGGACCACCTCCCTGTACTATTGGAAATTGAAGCGCCAATCACCTTTCAACGTGAGCACGCACGACCCAATTACGGACAAGCAGACTGGGCAGCATTTGAAACCACACTAGAAACCACAATTAGAGATCACGCAATCGAAACACATGATACACACGATGAGGCTATTAATACCTTAGTAGAAGCGATCAAACAAGCAACAGAGCAGCACGTCCCCATTAGATACCCGACTTCAACTGGCACACGATTCCCTCGCGACACAAGACTAATAATTCAAGAAAGAAATCGCGCCAGACGTAAATGGCAAGATCGAGAAATTTAATACACCGCAAGGAATACACGGAGCTAAACAGCCAAGCTAGCGAACGCATCCGGGAATTTACTAGAAATCAATGGAACGATACACTAAATAATATCGAACCACACAGCCGTACTATCTGGAAAATCGCCAAAAATCTTACACGAACACACACAAGTCCCTCCCCTCCACACCACCAACGGCATTGCCGAAACTCCCCGAGACAAGGCCGAAGCTAAACCTAAATAATCAACTAAACCTTAAATTAGGCCTAACTCTCTACAAAACATTAATTCGCCCCATTCTAACATGTGCGGCGCCTCTTTGGGGATATTCCGCTAAAACACACATCAAAAGAATACAAAATTGCCAAAACAAAATCTTACGCCTAGTATCAAAAGTGCCAAGGATAGCTCCCGCTGACATACTACACAATGAATTAAAAATGCACACAATCGAGGAATTTATTAAGAAACTCACGTTTGACACATACAAAAAGCTTCCTGCACATCACAACGCTCATATTCACAACTTAGGCAACTACACGACAGAAGCGAATAAACATAAGCGTCCTCTTTCAATTTTCGACATAACACTGTTCCACTACGAGACAGAGCCTAACGTCCAAGAATTCCTAGACAACCACCTAAGACTCCACTAAACACCAAATTACCAAGAAAACGAACAAAAACTAATCTCACTTCATGACCTTCTCACTGTTACAGATTCCAGTCCATGCAGCAGCCTTCAAGTCCTTGCGCTACCCAGCCAAGGCGGCTCCGGGAGAAGAAGGCCTCCCCGCGTGACACACTCGTGCAGCTGCGCCGAGATGGGTTGGCTGCGTATCTGTGTCGGCACAACGACGAACGGCTTCATCCAAGGACCAAGAGAAGACGAGCATGTCAGCCTTACAAATCGGACGTCCCAGGATATCCTCCTGGCTGAAATACTGGACGCCCTTCCCAAGGGAAGGAACTCAGAAGCACTCATGATGACTGGCTATGCTCACAGCCTAAGAGTATTTCCATATAACTTTTGCTCTAACATAGATTAGACATACAAGAATAACGATTGCACTAATCTGCATGAAAGTAAAAACCTAGCAATATCATACAATTTAACCAATTAGTATAATACCACAATTACCTATTATTAGTTTCAAATGGGAAGAGTTCTGAGCTACAGCGAATGAGGTGCATTTGCGTGCACAGCGTTGCCAGCTCGTTACCCCCACTCTTTTTATATTTCCCTCTCACTCTCACATCTGCCTGTCGCTAGAATGGTCGACGTAAAGCAACCCAAACTGAATTATCTAAACTTTTATAATTCTCCTGGTGTTTAAATTTATAATTGGGAATGTACTCGCATGCTACGTACGCATTTTTTAAGTGTTATATAATTATAGGTTATGAATTACCTGTGCTTTTAATCCAATGGAACTGCCAGTGGCTCATCCGTATCACTATCATCAGTTACGTGAAGAGGCAATTCGTCACTGACACTGTCTTCATCGTCTGAGTCTTGCAAATTTATAATGATAGGTTCCAAAATATCGTCACGGCCTATTTCTTTCCAAAAGTCGTCGTCTTGTAGTTTTTCTGCATGTCTCACGCAGGCTTCCCAGTCTTGTTGAGTTACCTTGTCAATTTCTTCGTGAATAAGACGTTCAACGTCAGTCAGTTTAAAAGTGTTATTTCTGTTTGCAAACCCTCGTTTTATTTGAGCCCATACTAACTCAATTGGATTATACTGGCAGTGATAAGGGGAGAGGCGGATTACCTCGTGTCCCATTTCCATTGCAAGTTGATCCAGCTGATACACTTTTCCCTGGTTTTTAAATGGAAGTACTCGTTGCAGTAACTCATTTTTAGTTTCTGTTGCCGAAAATTCAACCCCCTTTTTTTGCAACCATTCAACAATTTTGTTCTTTCTACTGGCAGTATTCGGTACTTTGTTTTCAATAACCGAATGATATGGTGCATTATCCATTATAATTATGCTTCCCTCTTCTAAATAATTTAGGAGTCTGTTCAAAAACCATTCTTTAAACGTATCAGCTGTCATCTCTTCGTGATAATCTGAGGTGGTTTTGGACAGAAAAATCCATTTGCTTTCAGGTACAAATCCTGTCTTAGCGGACCCTACATGACAAATGATAAGTCGACTGCCTTTTCGAACAGGTACCTTCAGGCCACCCTTTTTTGAGGAATCTTGCCAGATTGAATTTTGAGTGTGGTTTTTATTTACCCATGTCTCATCTAAGTAAAATATAGGTCTCGTATCGCAAGAATTTCGAATTTCGTGCATTTTGCGTAAGAATTTTATTCTTGCCGCAACAATGTCACTCTTCTCAATTAAAAATTGTCGCCCATCATTTGTCTTTCTGTACCTGAACCCTAATCCTCTCAAAATTCTATAAGTAGATGAATTTGAACCAGTGTATGATATTTTAGTTCTAAGGGCGCAAGTTATTTTCTGTATTGTTGGGAATTCACCTTGGTCATAAAACTCGAACACAGTTCTGCGTAAAACGTCCTTGTCAAAGTCAGTTAAATTTGTAATCCTCTTCGGAGGTCCAATGTGCTTTCTGGGCGATACAAACACTGGAGCAACACTGGGAACAGATTTTCTTGCTTCTCCGCAAATGCGAGACACACTTGCTTTACCGACACCACACGCTTTAGCAGTAAGCTGTTGAGGATATTTGAAATCAAGTTGATTACTGTGTTCCTCATTGTTACATTTTTTAAAAAACGAGTAGACCCTAAATATAATACTTCGAGCCTGACTTCGCAATACCTGCCTCTTTGACTCGGCACTAAATTCTCCACAATAAGTCATTGCACTATTTTACTCTTGCTACTTGCTCTCTGAACAACAACTGAATACTGATATTAACTGTGTAGGGTAAATAAACTCCAACCCAGATTTAAAAACAACACACAATCATAAACATGTGACGGCTCACGTTCTGCAGGTTCTACAAGTAACACAAGTGAGCTGGGTGGGCTGTTTGCTCTCTCTCAGCTTTAACAAACGCCTTGGTTTTACAACATAATTCTTTATCACCATCAAGTCAGTAGTTCTGTATAATTACAATCATATATATATACATAATGTATACAATAATGCATACATACAAATAATGTGGCCATTACAGTGCTTACGTGGTTATATTATAACATATGGGAATGTTTATTTGTTTGTATTATGAAAACTATTTGAGCTAAAAATATGTGGTTTTTACGGTTGTGTTACGAAAATTACTCCCTACCTTCTAGTGGCTTACTGTTTGCAAAATTTGAATTTTTGTCTTAGCGCAAATTATATTTATTAGAAACACATTCGCTTAGCACGCGTCACGCTTAGCTTACGGCGAATGCAATATGACAACACAGCGGAACTCCGATTGGTTGCCGCTCTGGCCGCGCACAAGGACAAACATCATCCCATTTGAAAAACACAGTAGTGTAATGCACGATCATTCACCCGGGGTTACTCAGGGCATTAGTCATGTGTAATTCCGGGTAACTAACTTTTAACGCGCTCGCATGCATTGCATGCCAGCTACACACCTTTCATTGACTAACCGGGGTGCTATGCGGGACCCGACTAAAATGCACGATATTACTAATAGCTTTCATAATATAAACACGTGGTGTGGTTTTTAGTGGGTATTCCGCGCTTTGAGCGGCGAGCCCCACATATCCCCCCAGCCATTGCACACCGGCTGGGGGTCGAATGCAGCAATGCATTTTTCCCCCCACGGAAAAAAAGGGTCGAAGCTACAGAATAGCCGAGCGGTTAAACGTAGTGGCCTGAAAGCAAGAATTTCGGGTTTGAGTCTACTAGTTTTACACACAGCTCCGATATGGCGAAGAAGAAGGTCCGCTCTGTCGCCGCTCCTGCTAAGGCAGGAACCTCTTCGTCTCCTACGGTACCCGCCGAGGAGATCTCGCCGCAGCCGCCGCAGCCTAGGGCTACCTATGCCGCAAGCACTGCTTCGCCCGCAGCCGGCGCAGCTTCGCCGCGACTGCCTCGGCAGTCGCCGCTTCACTCACCGGCATCCACGCTGCCGATTCTGGGTACTTCCCAGCCACCGCAGAGCCAACCTGTGCCTCAAGGGAGGTACAGTGCCGTCGTCCGTGGGGTCCCGAGGGACCTGCCAGCCGGGTTCCTCATCACCGCAGCCCACCAGCAGTGACCTTCAGCCTTGAAGGCCACCAGGATCATAGGAGCACAGGGACCCACCTCGCTCGTCAGGATGGAGTTTGCAGACCCTGGTGACTACGAAGCTGCCTTGAGGGCGGGCCTGCCCTTGTTAGGGCGGGCCTGCCCTTGTTAGGGCGGTGCTTACGCATCGAGGCCAGCCGAGTGGGATCAGGCTCCCTGCAGACGCTGCTGTGCCTACGGGCACAATGAAAGTCCTGCGCAGCTCAACCCAGGTGCCACTACTGTGGAGCAGCCTGCACCACCTCATCGTGCATCCAGCACGACCTTCGCCGCCGACGCCGCTACTGTGCGACCTGTGGAGGGTCATCACACTTCAACGGCCAGGTCCTCTACCCCTGCATCCCCGCAGGAACGCATCGCCGGCGCCGCCAGTACCTATGCCGCAGAAAGTGACATCTCCACAGGCACCGCCTCCAGCACCATCACCAGCGCCGACACCAGTACCACCAACGCCGATACCAGCACCTTCACTCTCGCCGATCATCGAGGAAGTCCAGGGCCTACGCGACGCCGTTCAGGATTTCCATGCGGAGTTCCTGAACATCACGACGAAGCTGACAGCCCTGGAGGAACTCATCAGGGAACTTCAAACATCAACTGCCCAACAGGTTTTCCAGGCTGGGCAGTTCGACAGCACCCCTTCAAGACTTACAGCCATCACCGAAGCCATCCGGGTCTCATCTCTCAGTCACTGGCCGAAGACGGACCCGGCCAGAGTCGCGAGCTTCTTGCAGCAATGCAAGGAGTTCAACCAGCAACAGGAACATCATCGTCAGCACCATCCTAAATCCTAACTCCCATTCACTTCTTAAACTCTCGCCATTCCCACTAGTGTTGCAGTCAGGTTTCATGGTTGCAACCTAGTAACTACCTTTACCCGCTCCCGCCCACAGGGCGGCAGCCAACAGCTTTCAAATACTAACGCCGGTGCTATGCGGGACCGCACAAAGCCACGCCATTCCACTTTTCCTTCTTCCATTTTTCCATCCGGTGGAGGAGTTTTTAGTGGGTATGCCGACTATTGGTGAGTCCCACACTGTCAGTCTCGACTCCCATCAGGGCTGGGGTCAGTGATTAAATCATTTTCTCCTCCACCCGAAGAAAAAGGGTCGACGGTTGATTCGCCGGAGAATTTTGAGAGCGACAACAGGACTACAGGGGAGCACCAGAAGAGCCCGACTAGCCTTATAAAAGCGCGAAGAAGGGATCAGAGCCAGCGCAGAGGTCGGGAGTAGCACAGCGCTTGCCGCTTGTCTCTCCTGCACTTGCGGCCACCGGCGGGGGCCCCTTTGACAGGCTCGTCATTGTCGAGGCTTAGGCCAAAGACAAACAGGTCTTCCCGTGACTCAACTGACTAATAGGGTAGAGGAGCACCTCCGCAGCTAACAGTCTCTGACTGGAAACATAAAGCGCCCTCACGGGTACGACCTCTGCTCTTCGGGCTTTTAGCGCCCTTTAGCTGCTCTTTCTCTTTGACTCTACTATCTTTTCCTCTCTTCATAGTTTTAATCCTCCAGTTAGGTAGCTTAAGCTTTCTCTACACTTCCAACTCCTAGTTTCATTTACATAGATATTTTCGTGTTACCCCTACCACGACCAAGCAGCGCAAGATCATGAAGAGCTCCCCGTCGGCGATGGGGGTCACCAGGCAAGCAGTATTCAAGACCCAGCTTCAGTTTGGTTCTTCTGCTGTTCCTTCTGCTCCTACTCCTCGATCCTCTGCACCTACTCCTTGATCCTCGGCACCTACTCCTCGCTCCTCTGCACCGACATCCGTTCCTCTGCACCTACTCCTCGCTCCTCTGCACCGACTTCACGCTCCTCTGCGCACACTCCTCGCTCCTCTGCGGTCACATCTCGTTCTTCTGCACCGCCTCCTCGCACCTCTGCCTCCACTCCTCGCTCTACCCCTTACCCCGCTGGTATGGGCAGCCCGGCTGTGATTTCATGCCTGTCCGTCATCCCGGCTACCCTTTACTCCCCACTCCCTGCTTCCCGTTCATCCTCGTCCTCTTCCATCCGCTCCTGTGCCCCTCAGCCCACCCCAACCCTCGTCCTGTCTCCCCTATTCCCGGCCCGTCCTCTCCTATTCCTGCCCTTCTTGCCCATTCCATTCCCCTCCTCCTCCTGGTTTCCTTCCTCTCCCAACCCACTCCCCCACAACCCGTCCCTCACCCTGTCTCTCCTCCTCACCCTGGGCCCAACTCCGCTTCCTTTTCTCCCCAACCCGGACCCTCATCCAGACCCGAACCCATCCCCATTCCCGTCAACCCCTATCCTCTGTCCCCTACCCCTCCCGATCCTATGCTGAAGCCCTCAACGTCGTCCTTCAGCCTCCTATCTATGCCTCCCGTAATCTTTCTGCATCTCTGTGTAGGTTAATGGAGGAATTTGATGCTGCCTTCCCCAACGAGAGTTACGTTATCACAAGGGACCCGATATCTCGCAACTTCTTGGTGCGAACCAGGACTGTCGCAGATTACGGGCACTTGGTTGCATTCCTTCGGGAAAGGTGGGTAGCCTTTCAGATGACTAGAGCTACGCAGAAGCAGACCCACAGGGCGGTCGTGAAGAACGCTCTCTTCTACGGAGCAGAGGAAGCCATCAAGAAAGAGCACGATGGCGCACTTGTCAGTCCTCCGAGGGGCCCAGCTCCGAAGATTCAACAGGGACAGGACAGCTCTTCCGATTTACCTCGTCAACGTGGCGACCGCTAAATACCTAGACAGACTACGGAGGCTCGAGTACGTCCTTCACTTCCGGGAGAAGATTGAGCCCTACCGCCGCCCTATAATCCCGGTCCAGTGCAACCGGTGCCATCACCTGAGGCATACGGCAGCAAGGTGCACGGTATCAGCCTCGGTGTACTCGAAGTGCACTGGTCCGCATGAGTCGGCCTCTTGCGATATCCCGCCTCCTGAAACAAAGTGTGCACTATGTCGCGGACGGGGCCATGTGGCCCGCTACCGGGCATGCCCAGAATACCAGCGGCAGGTTGCCCTGGTACGCAACCTTCAGGAGGGCAAGGCACATAGTGGGGCACCGGCAAAAGTGTGCCCATCACCAACGTCCGTCCAGGTGGCTCGACCCAGAGCTACGACAACACAAGCTAGCCGAGTGCGGGCTGTAGGTGGCCCGGTGACGATTGGTAGAACAGCAGACGGCCCAGGACCAGGAAGGAGCAGCCGCAGCCACACAGACGGAAGGCGAGATCCTTCCCGAGCACAGCCGCAGACGACCGAAGACCCTAGATGAAGCTACCAGAGGGAGATGTACCAGGAGGTACTGCCACGCGGGATGAGCGATGAAGATCTGATGGAGACTTGCAACCACGTGCTCCGTCATCTCATCGAGAAGGTGTCGGAGACCCTCTCTATCCTCTCTACCTACGCCGAGTTCTTCCAACTCCTTACCACTCCCGGCATCCTTAATTGCCCTTAAACCCATCCACAAAGTACTCACATGGAGTCTAGAGGCTTACGTAGACCAAAAACAGAACTTTCAGACTTCCTAAATGCAAAAAAAACATACAAATAACACTTATCACCGAAACTCATTTGACAACAAAATTAGATTTAACATACCGGGTTACATCTCACACTGGAAGGATAGGAACAATCGCGGTGGAGGCACAGCCATTATTATAAAACAAAACATAGCACATGACGTAGCGTTAGTCCCACAATTTGCGACCCTAAAAGCAATAGGTATATTCATCACCATTGAGAGTTCCCAAACACTAGTAATAACGGCGTACAACCCACAAGGGCCAATAGACACTGGGGAAATTGATCAAATTCTCCAAATAAGCAACAAAGTACTAACTGCAGGAGACCTCAATGCCAAGCACCAAATTTGGAATTGCAGCCACACTAATGCAGCCGGAAATGCATTACTCCAGCACGAAAACAAATCTGACTACATAATTCATGCTCCCAACGAGCCCACCTGCAACCCCTTCGCAAGAAATCAAATCTCTGACATCTTGGACATAGCAATCGCTAGGCACATTAACCAAAGAATTACCCTAAAAGTTAGAAACGAACTATCGTCTGACCACTTCCCAGTATTAATCTCTTTAGAGGGACAGAATCTAATGACACTACCTTCACCGAGGTATAATTACACAAAAGCAAATTGGGAAAATTTTGAACGCACAATTAGCGAAAACCTCCCCCAGGAACGACTCAATTCCCAAGCGAAGCTCACGCGGCCGTAACATAGTTCGAACATACCATCAAGCTGGCAACAATTACGGCAGTCCCAGTACACGTACCAAGAACATTTGGCACCAAAGTTCCACCAGACCTCAAAACGCTGGCAGCGGAACGAAATCGAGCAAGATAAAATGGCAACAAACTCGCCACATAGTCGATCTCAAAGCCTTCCATTACCTCAACAACTTGGTTAGACAAAGAAACTCAAATTACACCGCCCAACAATAGCAGAACACGCTAGACAGTCTGGATCACGAAACTTACTCAGAATGGCGCATTGCGAGATTCCTGACCCGAGATTAGGAACGCATACCCCCACTACACCACAACCGAAAAATAGCTACCACAGACCAAAAAAAGCCCACACAATGGGTGATGCGCTTCAAGACACTCTTACCCCGAATGACACTCCATCTTATCCGAAATTAACAGCAGACACAGAAATGGAAACCCGCGACTTCAACCAACACAAATCGCACAACCTAGTTCGTAAAACCTGCCCATCCGAAATTAAATTGCTAATCAAACATCTATCCCAAAGAAAAGCCCCGGGACCTGACAAAATACCTAATATAGCTCTTAACCACCTACCCGATGATGCGGTACATCTCTTAGCAAAAATTTTCAACTTCGCATTAACACAAGGGCTCTTCCCCGAAAAATGGAAAATTGCCCCTTACTTCACTTTCCGAAAAAGCAAAAGAATCTTTCCAATCCGAATAACTATCGCCCAATTAACTTACTGAACACATTAGGCAAGCTGCTAGAAACAGTAATACTAAGAAGGTTCAACGCAGCAATCATTAAGCGCGACAACCTCATCCCGGAGCAGTTCGATTTTCAAACGAAACACTCAACGTCGTTACAACTTTTAAGGGCAATAGAGAACATCACTTACGGTTTCAAAACACGAAATACCACAGGGGCTTTAATCCTCGACGCAGAACGTGCTTTCGACAAAGTATGGCATGCGGGAATACTGAAAAAGTAGCCTCATTAGGCATTCAGGAGTCACTAGTAAACATAATGTCTAACTACCTGAAGTACAGAAAGTTCCAATCCTCAGTGAAAAATAGTTGTTCCTCCATTAGGCCCATCAAATCGGGCGTCCCTCAAGGAAGCATACTCTGGCCTACACTGTTCAACTTATACATAGACGACATCCCCAAAACTGCAAACACCACCCTCTACATACACGCGGACGATACAACAATTATGGCGCAATCGTTCCAACCACAAGTTATACACACCCGTCTACGAAATCCTCTCCGAGAGCTGGAGAGTTGGCTCACGAACTGGCGGATCAAAGTAAATGTTCCAAGGACCCAAGCAATAATCTTCACAAAACGAACAAATCACAGATTACCAAGACACAGTTTACAACCACTCACACCCTTCGGTGAGAACATAAACTGGACAGAGAATGTAACATGGCTAGGGCTAAAAATGGACCAAGGCTTCACATGGAAACCCCACATAAACCAAGTCAGGGGAAAAGCAAATGCCCAATTGGAAAAATTATACCCTCTACTAAACCTAAATAATCAACTAAACCTTCAATTAGGCCTAACCCTCAACAAAACACTAATTCGCCCAATTCTAACCTATGCGGCACCTGTGTGGGGATACGCCGCTAAAAACACATCAAAAGACTACAAACTTGCCAAAGTAAAATCTTACGCTTAGTATCAGAAGTGCTAAATATACGTCCCGCTGACATACTACATGACGAACTAAAAATGCATAACATCGAGGAATTTATTAAAAAGATAACGTTTGACACATACAAAAGCTGCCTACAATTCATAACGCTCTAATTCACAACCCAGGGAACTATACGACAGAAGCGAATAAACATAAGCGTCCTCTCTCAATTTTCGACCGAAAACTTATCCACAACGCGAGAGAGTTGAATTCCTAGACAACCTCCTGAGATACCCCTAAAACACCACATTACCAAGAACAAGACTAATCTCACTACACGACCTTCTCACTGTTACAGAGTTCCAGTCCGTGCAGCAGCCTTCAAGTCCTTGTGCTACCCAGCCTAGGGGGCTCCGGGAGAAGAAGGCCTCCCCGCGTGACACACTCGTGCAGCTCCGCCGAAATGATTTGTCTGCTTATCTGTGTGGGCACAACGACGAACGGCTTCAACCCAAGACCACGAGCAGACGAGCAAGGCAGCCTTGCAACACTTACGTCCCAGGATATACTCCTGGCTGAAATATTTGACGCTTTTCCCAAGGGAAGGAGCTCAGAACTCAAGACGAATGGGTATCCTCATAGTCTAAGAGTATTTCCATAAAACGTTTGCTCTAACATAGGTTAGATATACCAAAATAACGATTGCGCCAATCTGCAAGAAAGCAAACCTCAGTAATTCCATTGAATGTAAGCGATTATTATAGTATCAAATTACCTAGTGTAGTGCACGATTAATCACCCGTGGTTACTCAGGGCGCCAGTCATGTGTAATTCCGGGTAACTAACCATTGACGCGCTCGCATGCAATGCATGCCAGCTACACACCTTTCATTGACTAACCGGGGTGCTATGCAGGCCCCTAATAAAATTGACGATATTACTAATATCTATCACCTACTAACATGTGGTGGGGTTTTTTAGTGGGCTTTCCCTTCTTTGAGCAGCGAGACCCACATATCCCCCCATCCATTGCACACGGGCTGCGGGTCGAATGCAGCAATGCATTTCCCCCCCCCCCCGGAAAAAGGGTCGACAGCAGGGCAAGACACTAGTGCGGGATCGGCTAAAGTTCGCCCAACACCGACGGTTGTCCAGGTGGCTCAACCCAGAAATACGGCTCCACAAGCTAGCCGTGTGCGGGCTGTAGGTGGCCCGGTGCCAGATCGGGAGAACACGAGCCGGCCCTGGACCAGGAAGGAGCAGCCGCAGCCACCCAGTGACGGAAGGCGAGATCCCCCTCGACAACAGCCACAGACAACCGAAGACCCCAGACGAATCTACCAGAGGGAGATGTAATAGGAGTTACTGCAACGCGGAATGAGCAATAAAGATCTGATGGAAACTTGCACCCATGTGCTCCGTCATCTCATCGAGAAGGTGTCGGAGACCCTCTCTATCCTCTCTACCTACGCCGAGTTCTTCCAACTCCTTACCACTCCCGGATTCCTTAATTGCCCTTAAACCCATCCACAAAGTACTCACATGGAGTCTAGAGGCTTACGTAGTTCGTAAAACCTGCCCATCCAAAATTAAATGGCTAATCAAACATCTATCCCAAAAAGGCCCCGGGACCTGACAAAATACCTAATATAGCTCTTCAACACCTACCCGATGATGTGGTACACCTATTAGCAAAAATTTTCAAATTCGCATTAACACAAGGGCTCTTCCCCGAAACATGGAAAATTGCCCCGTACTTCACTTCCCGAAAAAGCGAAAGAATCTTTCCAATCCGAATAACTATCGAGCTATTAGCTTACGGAACACGTGAGACAAGCTGCTAGAAAAAGTAATACTAAAAAGACTCAACGCAGCAATCATTAAGCGCGACATCCTCATCCCGAAACAGTTCGGTTTCCGAGCGAAACACTCAACGTTCTTACAACTTTTAAGGGCAACAGAGAACATCACATACGGTTTCAAAACACGAAAGTCCACAGGAGCTTTACTCCTCGTCGTGGAACGGGCTTTCGACAAAGCTTGGCAGGCGGGAATACTGAAAAAGGTAACCTCATTAGGCATTCAGGCCTCGCTAGAAAAACTAATGTCCAACTACCTGAAGGACAGAAAGTTCTAATCCTCAGTGAACAACAGTCGGTCCTCCATTAGACCCATCAAAGCGGCGTCCCTCAAGGAAGCATACTCGGGCCTACACTGTTCAACTTATACATAAACGACATCTCCAAAACTGCAAACACCACCCTCTACATACACGCGGACGATACAACAATAATGGCGCAATCGTTCCAACCACAAGTCATACACACCCGTCTCCAAAATGCTCTCCGAGAGCTGGAAAGCTGGTTTACGAACTGGCGAATGAAAGTAAATGCCCCAAAAACCCAAGCAATAATCTTCACAAAACGAACAAATCACAGATAACCAAGACACAGTTTGCAACCACTCTCACTCTTCGGTGAGAACATAAACTGGACAGCGAATGTAACATGGCTAGGGCTTAAAATGGACCAAGGCTTAACTTGGAAACCCCACATAAACCAAGTCAGGGGAAAAGCAAATGCCCAATTGGGCAAATTATACCCTCTAATAAACCTAAATAATCAACTAAACCTTAAATTAGGCCTAACCCTCTACAAAACTCTAATACGCCCCATTCTAACCTATGCGGCGCCTGTGTGGGGATACGCCGCTAAAACACACATCAAAAGACTACAAAATTGCCAAAACAAAGTCTTACGCTTAGTATCAAAAGTGCTAAAGCTAGCTCCCGCTGACATACTACATAATGAACTAAAAATGCACACCATCGAGGAGTTTATTAAGAAATGCACGTTTGATGCATACATAAAGCTTCCTACACATCACAATGCCCATATACACAACTTAGGCAACTACGACAAAAGCGAATAAACACAAGCGTTCTCTCTCAGTTTTCGACCACAACGCGACAGAGCCTAACATCCGAGAATTCCTTGACAACCTCCTAAGATACCCTAAAACACATAAATGTACAAGAACAAGATTAATATCACTACACGACCTTCTCACTGTTACAGACTTCAAGTCCTTGCGCTACCCAGCCAAGGCGGCCCCGGGAGAAGAAGGCCTGCCCGCGTGACACACTCGTGCAGCTGCGCCTTAATGTGTTGGCTGCTTCTCTGTGTAGCCACAACGACGAGCGGCTTCAACTAAGAACCACGAGAAGACGAGCAAGACAACCTTGCAATTCGGATGACCCAGGATATCCTCCTGGTTGAAATTTTTGACGCTCTTCCCGAGGGAGGGAATCCACAAGAACTTCAAGGCGACTGGCTAAACTCATAGCCTAAGAGTATTTACCCAAACCTTTTGCTCCAACATGGGTTAGATATACAACAATAACCATTGCACTAACTGCAAGAATGCAAACCTCAGTAATTCCATAGACTGTAGCCGATTATCATAGTATCATAACTAGCTAGTACTAACTTGTATTGTAATGCACGATTAATCACCCCGGCTACTCAGGGCACCAGTCATGTGTAATTCCGGGTAACTAACTATTGACGCGCTCATATCCAATGTATGCCAATGTATGTACACTCCTTTCATTGACTAGCAGGGGCGCTATGCGGAATCCGACTAAAATGCACGAAATCACTAATAGCTATCACATACTAACACGTGGTGGGATTTTTAGTGGGTATTCCGTGCTTTGAGCGGCGACCCCCACATAACCCTCAGCCATTGCGCACCGCCTGGGGGTCGAATGCAGTAATCATTTTTCCCCCACGGAAAAAAAATCGTTCCGCACAACAGTCGACAATGAAGTCTCGACAATACGACCAATCAGGACAGGGGTTCCACAAGGGAGTCTAATAGGTTCCATTCTCTTCAATATTTATATTAACGATATACCGAAGACCACAAGAGTAGACAGGTACATACTTATATGCCGACGATACAGCTCTAGCCACACAATCAACCATGCCTAGAATAATTCATACTAGGCTGCAAACCGCCCTAAATGGCCTAGAACCATGGCTCATTAAATGTTGAATAAAGCTAAACACCAGAAGGAGCCAAGCTATAATATTCACCAAGCGAATTAAGCACCGGCACAATAAACATGGCCTTCAGACACTAACATTCAGACAGGAGCCGATAGAATGGAAAAACACGATCACGTGCCTAGATGTAACAATGGACCGGGGCCTTACATGGAAACAGCACGTCAACACAGTCAGAGCCAAAGCGAATGAGCAACTAAACAGACTCTACCCCATAATTAATACTAATAGCACGCTAAAACTAAAGATGGGAACTACACAGTACAAAACACTAATCAGACACATTCTAACATACGCTGCACCCGTATGCAGACATGCAGCCAAAACGCATATTAAAAGGCTCCAAAAATGCAAAAAAGAGTTCCCCGCATTGTTGCCAGACTGCCAGAAGTGGCCCCTGTGTTCCAAAAATGAGGAACTAAAATACACTCCATAGAGGAATTCATTAAAAGATTCAGCTTCAACTTGCACAAGATAAAGAATAAACGCCACAACGAATTAATACAGGCACTAGGTGGCTACGACATAACTCATGACAAGCACCCAAGGCCACTATCTCTATTTGAGAGAACCATAGGTCTCGGGGAGTGGGCAATTGACATGCAGCAATACCTTGACGATTTAGTTAATTACCCCGACGTCATGCATAACTGAACTCTGAACAGCACACACACACACCAATACATTTCACTACCTACAGCAGCCCTCAAGTCCTTGCGCTTACTCACAAGCCAAGGCGGACCCGGTGGACGAGGGACCAAACGGAAAGTGGCATCGGCTCGCACCTGCATTCTCAGGCAGGCAGCCCGCCGGATGCGCACTTTATGTGACTCAGCTTACAAAAACGACAAGCTCATAAAATACATAATGACATCCCCAGCCACGGAGAAACACAAATTACTAAATATCGACAATACTATTTAATACATAAAAGTCATCACAAGACGACGCCACATGGAGGAAAACTACATTACACAACTATGCCCCCACAGCGCATTACTTAACATGTATAATGCACACAGTATAATGTATCAGCTCATATACGAATGTCATGCGATATACATGTATATATATGTATCCATTTACAGCATAGGTATGACATAGAGACGCAGCCGCCGGCTCAGACAACCATTGACTCGCATACAAGACCAATACTTGTAATACATGACAGAGCTACTACTAGACGACGCAGCACTACGGCGTGAATAAGGCACACCTGTTACTAGAATAAGAATACTACTCCTGAAATCCTCACACAACTCACGAAATCCAACAACAATCCTCTCTTGGAATCCGCTGGGGGACAGGCTGGCCCTAGGTCAAGCCTGTCTCCCAGCTTCCAATAGCTAACTCCACTGGTTACCGCACTGCGGGTCAGTTTATATTCTCTCCATGGAATGCGCGGGTGATTCAGGCGGTCCGCAACAGACCGATTCTTTTCCACTCCGGTGGAGGAGTTTTTAGTGGGAATGCAATTCAGTGATGAGTCCCACACTCCCAGTTCTGACTCTCATCGGGCTGGGGTTAGAGATTAAATCATTTTATCCTCCACTCGAAAAAGAAAGAAAAAAAGGGTTAACCCTTTGAGGGTCAACACACTTCACCGGCCAAGCGCTCTGTCTCCAGCATTCTCGCAGGAAGGCACCGCTAAACCCACCAGCACCTACGCCGCAGCCATGGTGAGCTCCACAGCCGCCGACCCCAGCACCATCATCAGCGCCGACACCAGCACCATCACAAACGCCTATCATCGAGGAAGCTCAGGGCCTACGTAACGCTGTTCAGGATCTTCACGCGGAGTTCCTGAACATGTCGGCGAAGGTGATAGCCCTGGAGGAACTCATCCGTGAACTTCAAGCTACATTAACTGCTCAGAAAGGTTTCCTAACAGAACAATTCGACAACATATCATCACACTAAACGCCATAGACGACACCATCTGAAACTCTACTCCAGCTTCCAGATTCAAGAAAGATCCAGAGAGAGGCGCACGCTTCTTGCAGCAATGCAATGAGTTTTACCAGCAACAGCAGCATCATCAGTACCATCCTCATTCCTAACCTCCATTCTATTCCAAACCCTCGCCATTCCCACGTGTTGCAGTCAGGTTTCATGGCTGCAACCTAGTAACTACCTTTACCCGCTCCCACCCATAGGGCGGCAGCCAACAGCCTTCACATACTAGCGCGGGTGCTATGCGGGACCGTAACAAAGCCACGTTTATTCCGCTTTTCCTTCTTCCATTTTCCTACCCGTGGAGGAGTTTTTAGTGGGTACGCCGATTATTGGTGAGTCCCACACTCTCAGTCCTGACTCCTATCGGGGCTGGGATCAGTGATTAAATCACTTTCTCCTCCACTCGAAAAAAGCGCTCAGACATTGGCATACGGAGAAGTGCACGGCAATCGCTGTTGCGTCCTCCAAGTGCACGGCGCCTCACGACTCGCGGACCTGCAGCGTCCCCATCCCCAAGAGGAAGTGGGGCCCTATGTCTCAGTTCGGGCCACGGGGCCAGGTACCGGGCTTGTCTCGGGTACCAGAGACAAGTTGTAGCGGCGCAAACCTTGCATTAAATGATGGTCAGTCTGGCGAGCGGAGAGTGGGGGGCCGCGTACAAGGGGCCGCTTTGGCGCGGGTGCCACCCTCTTCTGGCGTGTCGGGGAGGCCACCTGATGATGATGATTTGCGGTTTAAGGTCGCTAAACTGCTATGGTCATCAGCGCCCTCACAGAGTATAAAATTGAAGGTCCAAAAATAAAATACGAGTAAAATACCGCACGGTCAAAAATACTCTAAAATCACTCATCAATAGTTAAAACCACTACAAAAGCCACGTGAAACAATTCAATAAAATAGTAAAACGTGTCAAGAACTGTAGAACGTATAGGATATGAGCGTCATATGTCCACAGGGTAGTAGAGCTCCCATTAAAACGGCAATATAAAATCATAATATTAATGGACGCTCAACGCATCAAATGCGCCGATTAAAATCACTGTCATTGATAAAACGTAAAAGACATTTTACAGCATGCGCGTCGTCGGCCAAAACGTTGGCTATACCAACAGGCAGACCCACACGACTGCGCAATGGAGCTAAAACTTGACACTCCGTTAAAATGTGATGCACCGTTAAGGGCGCAGCACACTGTTCGCATATTGGTGCGGGGTACCACTGAGCAGGTAACTATGGCTAAAAAGGCAATGTCCTATTCGTAGACGGGCTAAAAGCACCTCTTCCCGACGAGAAGCACGGGAAGAGGTAGCCCAGACTAACGGGAGAGGTTTAACCTCCCGCAACGTGTTCCCCCTAAGAACCGCCCACTCATCGCGCCAGCGCGAGAGGATACGGTAACGTAAAATAACATAAAAATCTGAGGAAGGAACAACACAGGTAAAACATCTGGGTGATAAAAGGCCGATTTGCCAGTGGCGTCGGCAGACTCGTTGCCTGAGATGCCCACATGACCTGGAATCCAAACGAAGGAGACGCTAATGACAGAAGCACCAAGCGAGAGGAGCAGGTCATGAATGCGCTGTTCGAGCGGGTGGTAACTGTACAGCGCGTGAATACTCTGAAGGGCACTCAGAGAGTCCGTACAAACAACATAGCGCCGTTAGACGTGCCGCTGAATTTATAAAACACATTGATATATACTAGAACGTTCGGCGGTATAAATCGAACACTGTCCAAGTAAACGAAATGTAAAATTCTGTGCACCAAAAACAAAGGCACATCCTACTCCATCATCAATCTTAGACCCATCGGTATATATAAAATGACAGTCACCGAACTGCGCCTGTAGTTCTAAAAAAGTGGATCTAAGGACGGTCTTATTTTTCGGCATCGACGTTAACCCAAGGTGAATGTGGGCCTCAGCGCGCGACCATGGAGGAAAACGCGTTTCCCCCCGTGGAAGGGCCGGCGCTGGCGTAACGTCCAAATGCCGAAGTAGCAGTCGTAATCCATCCCCTGGAGGGAGCAATGCAGAGGAGCTAACTATATGTTGGCGATCAAGCGAATCCTCAAAAAATACCTCGAAGGACGGTTGGCTAGGCAAGTTTGAGAGTCGACAGGCATAGCTGCACAAAAGCATCTAACGCCGGAAGGACAGCGGAAAGTCTGCAGCTTCAGCATACAGACTGGGATCAGGGCTGGATGGAAAGGCTCCCTTAGCGACTCTTCTACTACGATGGTGAATGACATTCAATCGACGTAACACAGATGGACGTGCCGACGAATAAACAATGCACCCGTAGTCAACCTTGGATCGGACCAGAGAAAGACAAAAGCGAAAGTGGACGGTCCGATCCGCTCCCCAGGATGTGCCATTTAAAACACGCAAAAGATTAAGAGAACGGACACACCTTGCTTTTAAAAAGGAAATTTACGAAGTCTAACACAACTTCCTATCAAACATGAACACCAAAAACTTCACCTCGTCTGCAATCGGAAGTATCTCCGACCCAAGATGGAGAGAGGGCGGAGGAAAATATTTCCGGCGCCAGAACTTGATGCAGACGGATTTTTCGGCGGAGAAATTAAAGCCGTTGGCGTTACTCCAGGCGTAGAGACGGTCGATACAACTCTTGAGACGGCGTTCGAGTTGACATGTCCGCCGCGAACTGCAATAAATGGCAAAATGGTTAACAAAAAGGAACGATGAAATGCCAGGTGGAATACAATCAACAATGGGGTTGATAGCAATTGCAAAAATAGTGACACTGAGTACAATGCCCTGCGGTACTCCGTTCTCTTGAATAAAAGACTAGATAAAACCGAGCCCACCCGTACCCGAAAGACGCGGTCCATCATAAACTCCCAAAGAAATTTGGGAAGACGACCGCGGAAATTCCATGCATGAAGTTTACGTAAAATGCCGCCCCTCTAACAAGTGTCATAAGCTTTCTCCAGGTCAAAAAATACAGCCATTGTATGACACTTTCTCAGAAATCCGTTCATAATATGCGTCGACAAGGACACCAGATGGTCGGCGGTAGAGCGATGGCGACGAAATCCCCACTGAGCGTTCGCCAGAATTTTCTGAGACTCAAGCTACCATGTCTACCGCCCGTTGATCATGCGCTCCATCACCTTGCAAATGCAACTGGCGAGGGAGATAGGGCGGTAGCTGGGAGGTAGTTGGCGATCCTTACCAGGCTTAAGTATAGGGACAATGGTGGCTTCGCGCCAAACGGAAGGAAAAAGGTCGCCCTGCCAAATATGACTATAGACCCGTAAGAGAAAGAGGTTACTGTCGGCTGAAAGGTTCTTTATCAGCAGAACATGAATGCCATCCGGCCCAGGAACGGAGTGCCTAGAGCAATGAAGAGCGTGCTCCAGCTCCCTCATTGTAAAAAGGACATTATAACATTCCGTATTAGCAGACCGAAAATTATAGGTTGCGGATTCCAGCCGGTCCTTGAGAGAGCGAAAGCCGGCGGAATAATAGTCTGAACCGCCCCAAAGGCAGCACCCAGAATGTTAGCGATGGCAGCCGGATCTACTGTGGTGGCATTGGAAACCTGAAGGCCAGAAACACTAGAATGCGACACTTTACCTGAGAAGCGACGAAGTTTATCCCAAACAACAGATGAAGGCGTAAAGCCATTAAAAGACTCGACAAAACGAGTCCACGACGCCTTCTTGCTATCCTGAACAATGCGACGAGCCCTGGCGCGCGATTGTTTAAAATTCACCAAATTATCATGTGTAGGGTGTCGCCGAAACACCCTAAGTGCAGTTCTACGGGCACGAACGGCGTCCCGACAATCCTCGTTCCACCACGGAACAGGCATTCGCCGAGGTTGAGAGGATGAACGGGGAATTGCGCGTTCGGCGGCAGAGATAATCGTAGACGTAAGGTGCTGCACTAGTTGGTTAATGTCGGTGAAGGGCTGGTTCGCAAAATGCATGAGGCTGGAATACAAGCTCCAGTCGGCTTTTGTGAATATCCAGGTAGGTACTCTGGAATGCTGTACGTGGTGTGACAGAAGAGAAACGATGCAGGGGTAATGGTCGCTGGAATAGGTGCCAGCGTCGACGTTTCACTGCAGACGACTAGCAAGCTGGAGTGAGCAAACGGCAAGATCCAAGTGAGAAAATGTACCGGAAGAATAAGAAAGAAACGTGGGCTCACCTGTATTGAGAATAGAGAGATTCAACTGATCAAAAATGTCAGAAAGAAGAGTTCCCCTCGCACAAGCCCTTGGCGAACCCCACAGGGTGTGATGGGCATTAAAATCTCCCAAAAGAAGAAATGGTGTTCGGACGGCGGACAGGAGAGCTCGAATGTCCGCAGGAGCAAGGGGAGACGATGGAGGTAAATACACAGAGCAAACAGAAAAGAAAAAACCGGTAAGTGAAGTCTAGTGGCATCAGCTTGCAAGTCAGACTAAAGCGTGAGAGTCTGAAAATGAACGTCATTACGCACTAACAACATGACACCTCCATGAGCAGGAGTACCCTCCTCCGGTTCAGGGTCGTAGCGAACCGGAGTATATCCTCGGAGATCAAGAGGATCGTGAGGGCGAAGCTTAGTCTCTTGCAAACACACGACCATAGGCGAATGGGAGCGATAAAAATTGCAGTTCCACCCTATGCGATCGTACACCACGTTAATTACAGGTCAGGATAGCCATTAAAAAAAGGGGTAAACTGCCTATTTAGAAGGACGGCTTAAAATTATCTTTTGCTTAACCTTTGGGCTCGGGCTTTTTGTATCGAGGTGGTCAGACCCCATACCCCCCTCGAAGGGAGGGCCCACGCAGTCAGAGCCAGAAACGGATTCAAGCGGCGAGAATCGGTTCTGGGTGGCGATGGGTGAGGGTGCCGCTGAGCGCGGTTTGTCCCAGGAGCTTCCTGGGAGTGCGACCTCCGAGGAGGAGAAAGTGAACTCTGCTTACTGTGAACACGCGGAGAGTCCTTTAGAAAATCTTCGCTTCGAAATTTCTGCTTCGGTTTTTTCTCTGTGTCTTGTGACTTCATAGACTTTAGACCAGGTTTAGAGGGCTTGGTAACAGTAGCTGAAATGGACGTCCGGATGGTAGTGGCGGTCAAGGAAGTCATGGTCCAAGTTTGAGTCCCAGCATCTTTCCGGGGCACTGGCGAGGCAACAACAGAGCTGAATGTTCCCGATCGCAAGAGCGAAGGTTGGTGCGCGTGGTAACACCTCCGGGCTTCGGCGAAGGAGAGTTTCTCCTTAACCCAGATCTTCTGGATCGCCTTCTCGTCCAAATACCGCGGACAGTCGACAAATGAAGCAGAATGTGACCCTTCGCAATTGACGCAGTCGGGGGCTGTTGAACCGGCACCTTCGTGTGAGCGCTGGCTACATGTTGCACAAATGTTAACGGCACTCTTACATGAGACTTGCGTGTGCCCAAAACGTTGGCATTTAAAACAACGCAGAGGTCTAGGAATATAAGGCCTCACAGAAATCCGTTCGTACCCTGCGGAAATGCTCGTGGGCAGATCGACGCCATCAAATGTTAAAACAGGGTACGAGTGGGTACCAATACGCCCTCGCGTTTGGCCTAAACTCGATGCACTTCGGTCACCTTTTGATCTGAGAGATATTCGACTAGGTCCTCGTCCGATATACCATCGAGGCTAAGCGTGGTAACGACGCCTCGACCAGAATTCAATGTGCGTTGCTTCTCAACACGGATGGGATAACCGTGAAGAAGCGTAGCGCGCAACAAGGTCTTAGTTTGCAGATCGGAGTTCGATTGTGCTAATAACGAGCCATTCCGTAGCCGAGTGCAGGATTGAACCGCACCAGCAATAGCATCTATGCCCTTCTGATTTATAAAAGGGTTCACCTCCTCCAAGTTTTGTCCTTCTTCTGTTCTTGAAATGACGAAGTAACAACCAGATGTCTGCGGTGCTACTTCTGTTACAATAACCCTTCGGCGCTTGTTTGAATTAATGGAGAAAGGGTGCTCCATAGCGAAATAAATCCTCCACCATTGCAACCGTCTCCGACCACGGGCTCTGGCTTCCCGGTCGTTACTCCGGCTTGGGTGAGTGGCCTATCTATACCTGAACTCACCCCAAGGTCACACCTCCCAGAACATAGACAGAGGGATCCAATCGCCGTCAGAAGTCAGCAGCTAATGCAATGGCCCCCGCGGGACTGCAGTTGAACAGCGGATACGAACACACACCCTACATGACGACCCCGGGTGCTGGGGATGACGGCATTACCCACTCACCTAGCTGCTCACCCAGTATCGGGTGCATGGGTATCCGTCAGGTTGTGTCCCCGGAGGATTAAAAAAACGGTTAAAAGAAACAAAGTGTGTGGGCGTTTCGCACGCAAGGTAGGCCGGCGAGGAAGAAAAAGAGATGTGCGAATGCCGTTGTGCGAAATGGTCGGAAATTGACATGGGAAGAAAGAAACGATGGGGAGGTGCGGTATGAATGTAATGCAAATAACGGACGAGAACCTACCTTGAGTCCCCCGGTCACGAGAACGAACCCACTCGACCGCATGGGGATGAATGGGTGAAAATGGGTACGAATGGCTCGGGTACCCCGGGTGCGCCTAAACCGTACTCAAAAACGTGAGCCCCTGGGTGGTGGAGGCCACCTGAGGCGACCCTACGGGCTGAAGGGCCTAGTGTTCAGAAACCCAACCAACCACAACATAAGCCATGTCAATCTGCGAGAGAGGCGCCGACCAAAGAAGAGACCCTCGCAGATCCGAGTATTCCGAACCAGAGATCCACATACCACCGGATGCGCCGCACAGAATGATAATCACCTGACCTGCGAGAGACGTGCCACCACGTCTTTGATCTTCTAGCAACGCCGGGAATGTCTGATACCCGCCCTATCCTTGCCACCTACCGCGATTTCTTTCAGCCCCTCTCCTGGCTTCCTATGAATTACACACCACTATCCCGAACATCACTAACTGGAATGCCCGAGGAGTGTGCAGACGAAAGACTCAATTTAAAGACTTTCTCTCGCAACATAATACCCACATAGCGCCAATTACCGATACCCATCTCTGTGATCGCGACAGAATTAATATAAAAGACTATACAACCCACCGTAATGATAGAAACAGGCGCGGTGGCGGAACCGCAATAATGATAATAAAACAAAACATTACCCACCGTTTAGCACCTCAAGCTTAGCTCAGAACCTTGAAGCCACAAGTATATACACAACTATAGATTAAAATCGCGTATTAATAAAGGCGGCCTACGCACACTAAACACAGAAGACACAGATACACTCATGCAGCTAAATAACAGGGCAATAATTGCAGGCGATCTAAACGAAAAACACCAAATTTGAGATTGCAGCGAGACCAACCGCGAAGGGTTGGCCCTCTTCAACCTATAAAACAACTCAGACTATATAATTTACACACCAGCTGAACAAACATACATACGGTTCAGCAGAAACCAGCGCTCAGAAATACTGGACATAACAATCACTCGCAACTTAACACGGAGAATAATCCTCCAGGTCAAAACCGAGCTATCCTCTGACCACTTACCGATCATGATAACTCTGGAGGTTTCTGTCACTCAAGAACCTCGAGTCCAGCGCCGCAACTACAACAAAGCGGACTGGGATAAGTTCGCAATGACTGTGAGCGAATACCTCCCTACAACAGAACCAAACACTGTTGAAAATTTGAACATAGCAGTCGAACAACCAGAAATGGCTATCCAAACCGCAACCACAGAAGCGATAGTGGTAAGTAAACCGAAAACAAATTACTCACAACTACCGCAAGACATACACATTTTAGCGCAAGAAAGAAATCGAGCCAGGGCGCAAGTGGCAAAAATCGAGGCATCTGGTGGACCAAGAATACTTCAGACTCCTCAACGCACTGAACAATAAACGAACTACAAACTTCATATCCCAGCATTGGCAAAGCACACTCGACAATATCAACTATGAGAAAGACTCGGTGTGGCCAATAACCCGCTACCTAACACAACACAATGTTCATATCCCACCATTACATGACAACCAAAAAGTCGCGTCAACGGACCAACAAAAAGCGAACTAGCTGGCGGATGCGTCACAAGTAACATTAACTCCAAATCCCACTCCATCTTGCCCACTTTTCACGGCAGGCACGGAAGCGGAAACACAAACCTATAGAGAACAAGAAACACACAACATGGTACTAAAACATGCTCAAGCGAAATTAAATGGCTAATCAGGCATCTCAAGAAGAGAAAAGCCTCTTGGCCAGACAGCATTCCTACCTCAGTGCTCAGGAATTTGCCAGAGGATGCAATAAAACTACTTTCGAAAATATTCAACTTCGTGCTAAGAAGCGGGCACTTTCCAGACAGATGGAAGCGGGCCACTGTGGCCCACTTCCCTAAGAAACGCAAAGATTTGTCCAACCCGAAGAACCACAGACCAATTTTTCCACTGAGCTTAATAGGCAAAAGTAATACTCAAACGCCTCAGCGTTCAGTTAATCAAACAAAATACATTAATTCCAGAACAGTTTCGATTCCGCGCCAAATATTCAACGACCCTACAGTGATGATGAAATGGGGTTTAAGGGCGCTAAACATCAAGAGTCATCAGCGCCCTTACAAAGTATAAAATTTAAATCCCAAAAACCAATATACGGGCCAGTAGCCCAAGGTGTCAAAAACACTAAAGAACAAAACGGCAAATTCTAAAAAACAAAACACTGAAAAAAGGTCAATAAAAGGCTAAAAGACGTGTCAGCAGCTGTAAAAGTCAAAACACAAAAGTGCCATTTTTCCGCTGGGGGAAGAGCCCCCAGTAAAACAGGCAATATAAAATAACCAATCTAAAAGACGCTGAGCGTATCAAATGTGCCGATAAATACCCCTGCACCTATAAAACGTAAAATACATGTAACAGCATGCACGTCGTCTGACAAAACGTTGGCTATGCCAACAGGCAGACACACACGAGCGCGCAATGGAGCTAAAACCTGAGACTCTTCTAAAATGTGACGCAACGTTAAGGGCGCGTCATACTGCTCACAGAGTGGAGCGCGATCACCACTGAGCAGGTGTCTATGACTAAAAAGACAATGTCCGATACGTAAGCGAGTTAAAATCACCTCTTCCCGACGAGAAGAACGAGAAGAGGTACCCCAGACTAACGGGACAGGTTTAACCTCCCGCAATTTGTTCCCCCGGAGGGCCGTCCACTCATCGCGCCAAAGCGAGAGGATGTGGCGACGTAAAATAACACACGAATCTGACGAGGGAACAATAGAGGTAAAATATCTGGGTAATAAAATCGCCGATTTGGCAGCGGCGTCGCCAGACTCGTTTCCTGAGGTGGCCGCATGACCTGGAATCCACACGAAGGAGACGCTGATGCCAAAAGCACCGAGCGAGTGGAGCAGCTCATGAATGCGCTGTACGAGCAGGTGGTAAACGTACAGCGCGCGAATACTTTGAAGGGCACTCAGAGAGTCAGAATATAAAACACAGTAAGTCGTGCCGCCGCGTGTATAAAAGAGACTGATAAATGCTAAAAGGTTCGGTGGTAAAAATCGAACAGTGTCGCAGTAAACGGAAACTACAACTATTTTCACCACAAACAAAGGCACACCCTACTCCAGCATCAGTCTTAGATCCATCGGTAAAGATAAAATGAAAGTCCCCGAATTGCGCTTGTACTTCTAAAAAAGCCGATCTAAGGACTGAAGCAGGGGTCTCATTCTTCCGCATCGACGTTACCCCAAGGTGACAGTGGGGCTCAGCGCGCAACCATAGAGCAGACAACGTTTCCCCTCTGTGAAAGACCGGCGCTGTCGTAACGTCCAATTGCCGAAGGAGCTGTCGAAATCGAACTCCTGGGGCGAGCAATACAGAGGAGCTAATTAAATATTGCCGATCAAGCGAATCCTCGAAAAATAACTCGAAGGACGTGTGATTAGGCAATCTTGAGAGTCGACAGGCATAGCTGCACAAAAGCATCTCACGCCGGAAGGACAGCGGAGGCTCTGCAGCTTCAGCGTACAGACTGGGTACAGGGCTCGTTGGAAAGGACCCTGTAGCGACTCTTATACCACGATGATGAATGGCATTCAAGCGACGTAACACAGATGGACGTGCCGATGAATACACAGTGCAACCGTAAACAAGCTTATTTCGGACCAAAGAGCGATAAAGACGCAGAAATTGGGTCCGATCAGCTCCCCAGGATGTGCCACTTAAAACATGTAAAATATTAAGAGAACGGTCACACTTTGCTTTTAAAAAGGAAATGTGCGAAATCCAGCTCAGTTTTCGATCAAAGATCAACCCCAAAAATTTCACCTCGTCTGCAAATGGAAGGACGTCCGGCCCAAGATGGAGAGAGGGCGGAGGGAAAGCCTTCTGACGCCAGAAATTAATACAGACGGATTTCTCGGCGGAGAAATTAAAGCCGTTGGGGTTATTCCAGGCGTAGAGGCGGTCGATACAGCTCTGGAGACGGCGTTCGAGCATACAGGTCCGCCGTGAACTACAATAAATGGAAAAATCGTCGACAGAAAGGGATGATGAAATGCCAGGTGGAATACAATCAACAATGGAGTTATTAGCAATCGCAAAATGTGTGACACTATGTACAGAGCCCTGCGCTACACCGTTCTCTTGAATAAAACGACTAAATAAAACCGAGCCCACACGTACACGAAAGACGCGGTCCGTCATAACTTCCCGAATAAATATCGGAAGACGACCGCGAATTTTCCATGCGTGAAGTGCACGTAAAATGCCGCCCCTCCAACAAGTGTCATAAGCTTTCTCTAGGTCAAAAAACACAACCACTGCTTGACACTTTCTCAGAAACCCATTTATAATACGCGTCGACAGAGAGACTAGATGGTCGACGGTAGAGCGGTGGCGACGAAATCCGTAATGAGCGTTCGCTAGAAGGTTTTGAGACTCAAGCCACCATGTCAAACGCCCGTTGATCATGCGCTCCATCACCTTGCAAATGCAACTGGTGAGGGAGATAGGGCGGAAGCTGTAAGATAGTTGACGATCCTTCCCAGGCTTAAGGATGGTGACAATAGTGACTTCAAGCCAAACTGAAGGAAAAAGGCCGTCCTGCCAAATACGGTTATAGACCTGTAAGAGAAAGAGTATACTGTCGGCTGAAAGATTCTTTATAATCAGGGCATGAATGCCGTTCGGCCCAGGAGCGAAATACCTAGAGCAATTTAGAGCATGCTCCAGCTCCCTCATTGTAAAAAGCTCATTCTAAAACTCCGTATTAGTAGACCTAAAATTATAGGTCGCAAAATCCAGCCGGTCTATAAGAGTGCGAATGCCGGCGGGATAATGGGCAGAACTGGAAACCCCCTCAAAGGCAGCACCCAGAGTGTTAGCAATGGCAGCCGCATCTACTATGGTGGAATTGGAAACCTGAAGGCCAGACCCTGTACAATGCGACAATTTACTTGAGAAGCGACGAAGTTTATCCCCAACAACAGAGGAAGGGGTGAAGCGATTAAAAGACTGGACAAAACTAGTCCAAGAAGCCTTCTTGCTATCCTGAATAATCCGACGAGGCCTGGCGCGCGATTGTTTAAAAGTAACCAAATTATCAAGTTTAGGGTGTCGCCGAAACTCCCTAAGCGCAGTTCTATGGGCACGAACGGCGTCCTGACGGTCCTCGTTCCACCACGGAACAGGAATACGCCGAGGATGAGAGGACGAACGGGGTATTGTGAGTTCGGCGGCAGATAGTAACGTAGACGTAAGGTGCTGCCCCATTTGGTTAAGGTCGGTGAAGGGCTGTTCGTCAAAATACACGAGGCTGGAATACAATCTCTAGTCGGATTTTCTGAAGATCCAGGTAGGTACTCTGGAATGCTGGAGGTGGTGAGGCAAAAGAGAAACGATGCAGGAGTAATGGTCCCTGGAGTAGGTGTCAGCGACGACGTTCCAATGCAAACGACTAGCAAGCTGGGGTGAGCAAACGGCAAGGTCCAAGTGAGAGAATGTACCAGAAGAATCAGAAAGAAAAGTAGGTTCACCTGTATTGAGGATGGAGAGGTTGAACTGATCAAAAATATCGGAAAGTATAGTTCCCTCGCACAAGCCCTTGGCGAATCCCACAGGGGGTAATGGGCATTAAAATCTCCCAACAGAAGAAATGATATTGAGAGAGCGGACAGGAGATCTCGAATGTCCGCGTGAGCGAGGGTAGACAATGGAGGTGAATGCACACAGCAAGCAGAAAAGAAAAAGCCGGGTAATTGAAGCCTAACGGCAACAGCTTGCAAGTCGGACGTAAGATTGAGAGTTTGAAAATGGACGTCGTTACGCACTAATAACATGACACCTCCATGAGCAGGAGTACCCTCCTCCGGTTCAAGATCGTAGCGAACCGGACTATACCCTCGGAGATCAAAAGGATCCAGGTCAGTATAGCCATGAGTAAAAGGGATAAACTTCTTACTTAGAAGGGCGGCTCAAAATAACTTCTTGCTTAACCTTAGGGCTCGGGCTTTTAGTACGGAGTTGTCAGACTCCATTGGCTCCTCGAAGGGAGGGCCCACGCGCTCAGTGCCAGAAACCGATTCAAGCGCCAGGAATCGGTTGTGGGTGGCAACGGGTGAAGGGGGCCGCTGAGTGCGGCTTGCCCCAGGTGCATCCTGGGACTGCGATCTTCGAGGAGGAGAAGGTGAACTTTTCTTACCGCGCGCACGCGGAGGGTCTTTCAGAAAACCTTCCCTACGAAATTTCTGCTTCGATTTCTTCTCAGTTCCTTGTGAGTTCATAACCTTTGGACCAGCTTAAGATGGCTTGATAGTGGTAGCAGAAATGGACGGCAGGATGGCCGTGGCGGTCAATGCAGTCATGGTCCAGGTTTGTGTTTCGGCATTCTTTCGGTGTACTGGCGAGACAAGTACACAACTAAACGTACCAGATCGCAGGAGCGAAGGTTGCCGCGCATGGTAACGCCTCCGGGCTTCAGCGAAGTAGAGTTTTTCCTTGACCCGGATCTCCTGGATCGCCTTCTTGTCCAAGTACCGCGGACAGTCAGCAAATGACGAAGAATGAGACCCTTTGCAATTAACGCAGACGGGTCCTGATGAACAGGTATTTTCGTGTGAGTGCTGGCTACATGAGGCCGGGATGGATACGGCACTCTTACAAGAGACTTGTGTATGCCCAAACGCTGGCATTTGAAACAACGCAGGGGTCTGGGAATATAGGGCCTTAAAACACGTTCGTACCCTGCTGAAATACTAGTAGGCAGAACCACGCCATCAAACTGAGCAACAGGTTACGAGTTGGTACCAATGCACCATCGCGTTTAGCCTGCACTCGATGAACCGCTGTAACCTTTTGGTCGGAAAGATATTCGACCAGTTCATCGTCCGATATTCCATCGAGGCTGTGTGTGGTGACGAAGCCACGACAGGAATTCAAGGTGCGGTGCTTCTCAACACGGATGGGATAACCGTGAAGAAGTGTGGCGCGTAACAAGGACTTACTTTGGTGTTCGGTCTTGCTCTGAACTAACAAAGAACCATTCCGAAGTCGGGTGCAGGAATGAACAGAACCAGCAATAGCATCAATCCCCTTTTGAATAATAAAAGGGTTCACCTTCTCAAAAGATTGGCCATCCTCTGTTCAGCTAATTACTAAATAACAGCCAGATGTCGGTGGTGCTACTTCCGTTGCTAAGACTTTTCGGCACTTGTTATTTAGAATGGAGAAAAAGGGCTCCATAGCAAAAGAAATCCTCCACGATTGCAACCATCTCCGACCTAGGGCTCTGACTTCCCGGGCGATACCCGGCTTGGATGAGTGGCCTATCCATACACGTCTCACCGCAGGGTCACACCTCCCAGAACATAGACAGAGGGACCCAATGGCCGTCGGAAGTCGGCAGCTCATTCAATGGCCCCCCGCGGGACTGCAGTTGAACAGCGGATACGAACACGAACCCTACATGACGACCCCGGGTCGTGGGTATGACGCCATTACCCCACTAACCCAGCTGCGCACCCAGTGCGCGGGTATCCGTCCGGCTGTGTCCACGGAGGTTTAAAATAAAAGGAATAGTAAAAGAAAACAAAAAGTGTGTGGGCGTTTCGCACGCAAAGAAGGCCGGCGAAGAAGGAAAATATATGTTTGAAATATTGGACGTGGTGCGAAATGTGCGTAAACAGAAGAGAGAAGAAAGAAACAATGGCGAGTGGCGTCATTGAATGAAATGCACTAAACGCACGAGAGCCTACCTTGAGTCGCCCGGTAACGAGGACGAACCCACCTCGACCGGACGAGGGTGGAGGGATGATGATGGGGATGAAAGGCTCTATTACTACGGGTACGGCAAACCCGTACTCACTTAAGGTGAGCCCCGGGGGGAACGACCCTACTGTTACTCAGGGCAACGCAGAAATCACGTACGGATTCAATACAAGAAAATCCACAGGCGGACTCTTTCTTGACGCTGGATTTGCGTTCGATAGAGTTTCGCACGCCGGAATAATAAAGAAACTCAAAACAATTAATATCCATAACTCACAAATCAAACTTATAGCAAATTATTTAAACAACAGAATGTATCAATCGAAAGTTAACAACCATCTTACTACCAAGCCACCAATCAGAGCAGGAGTCGCAGAAGGGAGTTTGCTCGGGTGTCACTATTCATAATATACATCAACAATAGTACAAAAACCGCTAATACAAACATACATGAACGCGGACGATACAGCAATCATGACTCAATCAGGCAAAATCGAATTTATCCACAGAAGGCTCCAAAACGCCCTCAGTGGATTACAGGACTGGTTTGCAAAATGGTGCCTTAAAGTAAACGCTCCAAAAACGTAAGCGTTAATATTCACAAAACGAAACAACCACAGATTACAGAATAACCAGTTACCGCCGCTTATCCTTATTTTGTGAAAACATCAAGAGAAAGGACACGGTAACCTGGCTTGGTCTCAAAATGGATCAAGGCCTAACGCGGAAGAAACACATCACACAAATACGGGGAAAGCAAACGCCCAATTAGGCAAGCTCTACCCGCTCATCAACATGGACACCTACTGAATTTCAATATGGGTCTCACGCTATACAAAACACTGATACGGCCAATATTCACCTATGCTGCACCTTTCTGGGGGTATGCGGCCAAAACATACATCAAAAGACTGCAAGGATTGCAAAATAAAATTTTGCGCATGGTAGCTAAGGTACCGTACTTAGCGTCATCTGATATACTCCACGAGGAACTTAAAATGCACACAGTACAAGAATTCAATAAAAAGCTAACTTACGATATGTATAAAAGCTTACGCGTACATCACAATAATTTAGTTAAAGCGTTGGGGAACTACGTTTCCGAAAACTTCAAACATAATAGACCACTTTCTCTATTCGATAGAACGCTATCCCAAGACAACACGGAAGAACAAATCCAACACCTTCTACATAATCCACTCCAAATGTGGCAAGGACACTGACACGGGACTTCTAATCTCTATATCCTATCACTAATCTTTTTCTTATTTTGTACTCTTGTTTCAGCCCACGTCCGTCGCAGATCTCCCAAGTGCTCAGCAACTGCTGAGGCGGCCCGGGAGAAGGGGCCTTCCACCGTGAACGACGTGGGCAGCGAAAGCCGAGTCGCTGCATTATGGAGTCGTTCACACAGACGACAATGGCGACCATCAGGACAACGAGTACAACGAAGGACCTAGAAAGCCGGATGATACGACAGACGCCTCTGCCCTCTTGACGAACAGGAACCCCTGGAAAGAACAGCACAGGACGCTACCTCCCCAATTTAGCAATTATGCATAGAATTAGCTCTACAATACATATCTAACTCAGCAGTAAGTTAACCTTTAGTTATATGACACACTGGTACTCCCTGCAAGCATCACACAAATTAGAACTTAAGCACCAATTTAAGCATATATTACCAACATAAACAATACGCCTATAACACGCTGGTATTACTCAGGTTTCATGACCAATACGAGCAAAAAACGTTTGACGCCCTCGCATGCAATGCATGCCAGCCAAGTAGCGATTCACATACTAACCGGGGTACTAGGCGGAACCCAACTAAAGCATGCAATCATGAATGCACGTTATCACACAGCATTACACAACTAACATGTGGTAGGGTTTTTAGTGGGTATTCCGCTACTTTGAGCGGCGAGCTCCACATATCCCCCAGCCATTGCACACCGGCGGGGGGTCGAATGCAGTAATTTATTTTCCCACCACCGAAAGAAAAGGGTTCCGAACGAGACTCTTTGTGGAGAATAGCTCATTGCCTAACACGCGACAAAACTCAAATTCCACCCCTACACTGCAATCAAACAATCGCCTCAACCGACCAGCAAAAAGCGGACACACTAGCCGATTGGCTACAGCAACGCTAACACCGAATCCCACCTCCATCGTCCCACATTTCACGGCAGAACGGAAACTGAAACCGTCAGATACAATGAACAGGTTACTCACAACCAACTGCGAAAAACCTGCCCAAGCGAAGTCAAATGGCTAAATAGTCACCTCCCAAGACGAAAGGCCCCAGGGTCGGACAGCCTCCCAACCGCAGTCCTCATGCATCTGAGGTAAGATGCCATAAAACTACTCTCAAAAATATTCAACCATGTGCTAACAAGCGGGCACTTCCCGGACAGGTGGAAGCTGGCCACGGTGGCCCACTTTCCCCAAAAGGGGAAAAATCTGTCCAACCCGCACAACAACCAGTTAGTCTACTGAGCACATTAGGAAAACTTCTTGAAATAGTAATTCTCAAACGACTCAACACACAGCTGGTTAAGCAAAATATCCTAATTCCGGAACAGTTTGGTTTCAGAGCTAAACATTCGACAACCCTAAATCAGAGCCATAGAAAGCATCACCTATGGTTTTAACATAAATCAAATCAACAGGTGCACTAATGCTTGTCGTTGAACGAGCATTCGACCGAGTATGGCACGTGGGCCTACTAAAGAAATTCAAAACTATAAACATACACGACTCGCTAATCAAACCTATAGCAAACTACTTAAACAACAGAAAATTCCAATCCAGAGTAAACAATCACCTCTCAACGGAGCGGCCAATCAAAGCAGGAGTCCCACAAGGAATTCTGCTCGGGCCGACGCTATTTAATATATACATAAACGAGATACTAAAAACCGGCGATCACAAACGTATATATTTACGCTGATGACTCAGCAGTAATGACACAATCCGGCAAATCCGAAATCACACACAGAAGACTACAAAGCGTCCTCAATAATCTTGAGGATTGGCTTACAAAATTGCGCATTAAGGTAAATGCACCAAAAACACAATCCATTATAATCACAAAACGCATTAACCACAGATTTTCCAAACACCAGCTACCGCCGCCCACCATATTTGGAGACAATATTGAGTGGAAAGACACGGTAACCTGGTTAGGACTAAAAATGGACCAAGGATTAACTTGAAAAAGCACATACAGCAGATTCGGGGAAAAGCCAACGCCCAACTGGGCAGGCTCTAACCACTCATCAACATTGATTCCCAATTAAATCTAAATATGGGACTCACGCTGTACAAAACATTATTACGTCCAATATTCACTTATGCTACAATAGTATGGGAATATGCCGCCATAACCCACATCAAAGGATTACAACGATCCCAAAACAAGATCCTGCACATCATAGGCAAAGTACCTTACACAGCACCATCCGATCTACTTCATGAATAGCTTAAAACACACACAGTTGAAGAGTTCATTAAGAAACTAACATACGATATGTACGATAAATTACACCAGCATCATAACCCACTAATAACAACATTAGGAACCTACGATACAGAAAATAACAAACACAACAGACTCCTAGCACTATTCGATACAACATTATCCCTTGATTACACTGCTGAAATACAACACTTCCTAGACAATCTCATTCAAACGTGACAAAGACACTCACAAAGGACTACTCCCCACCAAACACCCAACATAAATCTTTGTCTTCTTCTTCTTACTTTTGTTTAGACCAGCCCGTTGCAGTGCCCTCAAATCCTCAACATCTGCTGAGGCGGACCTGGAGCATCGGCCTCCCACCGTGATCGACGTGGGTAGCGTATTTCGGGCCGCTCATTATGGAGGCGATCACACAGATGACATTGGCAGCCTTCATGGACAACGAGATTGACGAACGCCAGAGAGCTGAATACAAACGGACGAGCTAATGTGCACAACTAATACTGCCACAGGAAGCAACACTCCAACACATATAATCCAACAAAATTAACGTTATTATCATAGTGCACTTAAGTCTGCTACTAATGCAATACTAACTTAAATTAAGCTATTAATCTTGACATGCAGGCACTCCCTGCACATACATCCAAGTAGCATAAGTTAACATCATGACTAGGAGGTACTCCCTGCACACACTCACGACATTAATATGTAAGCAGTCACAAAAACACACAAGCACATAACGCATGAATTTCCACTGGTATTGTTCAGGTTTCATGGATAATCCCAGCAATAACAATTGACGCGCTCGCATGCAATGCATACCAGTAACTTAGCTATACACATACTAACAGGGGTGCTATGCGGGACACGACCATGCATGCATTGCACGTTAAACACAGCAAATTACGATTAACGCGTAGAGGGGTATTTTAGTGGGTATTCCGCGACACATATCCACATATCCTCCCAGACATTGCACATCGGCTGGAGGTTGAATGCAGCAATGCGTTTTCCCCTCCACGGTAACAAAGGGCTCCCCGTCAAAGATGCGTGTCACTGAGCAAACGGTTGTCAAGACCCAGCATCAGTTTGGTTCTTCTGTTGTTTCCTTTCCTTCTGCTCCTACCCTTTGCTCCCCTGCAACCTTTCCCCGCTCCTCTGCACCTACTCCTGGTTCCTCTGCACACACTCCTCGCACCTCTGCACCCACTTCTAGTTCCTCTTCACCCACTCCTCGTTCCTCTGCACCCACTCCTCTCTCTACCCCTAACCCCGTTGGTATGGATAGCAACCCTGCTATGATTCTATGCCTGTCCGTTTCATGCTCTTCTGTCACCCCGGCTGCCCTTCACACCCCTCTGCCCTCGGCCCGCTCCTGCTCTTCTCCGCTTCCTAATCCCGTCTTATTCCTCATCCACATCCTGTCTCTCCTACTCCAGGGCAGTCCTCTCCTTGCCCAGCCCACTTGCCTGCCCCTCCTAACCCATCCACCTCCCGTCTTTGTCCCCAAACTCCTTACTCTCGTCCTGCTCCTGCACTCAACACAGCCCCTTCCGCTGCTAATTCCTCCTATGATCGAGCCCTCGCCTCCCGAATCCAACCTCCCATCTATGTCTCCAAAACCCATGTCACCCTGTTTCAGACGCTGCAGGACTTCGATGCCCCGCATCCTAATAATGGGTACGTCATCTCGAGGGCTTCCTCGTGCGCACAGGTCGGCGGGAGACTCCGCGCTGATGACTGCCTTTCTGCGGAATCGCAGGGTTTCGTTCACGTTGACGACGAGGAACGACCGCTAGACCTTCCGTGCTGTGTTGAAGCACGTATACTTTCACGGCGCGGAGGAGGCCATTAAAGCAGAGTTGCACGCGGAACACCTCTCAGTGGTACGGGTCATGCAACTAAGACGGTTTGACCGGGCCCGAAAACTTCTTCCGTTCTACCTGGTGGACCTCGGGACGGCTGACGACCTAGAACGATTGCGGCAGGTCGAGTACGTGCTTCACTTTCGTGTGAAGGTGGAGCCATACCGTAGGCCGCTTATCCCGGTGCAGTGTAGCCGATGCTTGCAGCTTCGTCACACGGGGGAGAAGTGCACGACGAGCGCTGTTGTGTGCTCCAAGTGCACGGCGCTTCCCGATTTCCGGACCTGCAGCGTCCCTATCCTCGAGAGGAAGTGCGCCCTTTGTCTCAGTTCGGGCCAGGGGGTCAGGTATCGGGCTTGCCCAAGTACCAGAAACAAGTTGCAGCGGCGCGCAACCTTGCACGGAATAGTGGTCGCTGTGGCAAACGGAGAGTGGGGGGCCGTGTACGGAGGGCCGCTTCCGCGCAGGCGCCACCCTCCTCAGGCGTTTCAGGGAAGCCAGCTGAGGCAACCGCACAGATTGAAGGGTCCAGTGGTCCGAAACCTAACCAACCACCATCTGAACCACGTCAATCTGTGAGAGAGAAGCCGAAGAAAGAAAAGGCCCTCGCAGATCCGAGACTTCCACAACAGAGATACACCTACCATCGGATCCGCCGCACCGGATGGGCATCAGCTGACCTGCGAGAGACGTGTCTTCACCTCTTCGATCTACTGGCAACATCGGGACCGTCAGAGACCCGCCCTAACCTTGTCACTTACCGCGACCTCTTTCAGTTCCTTACCTCTCCTGGCTTCCTATGAATTACACACCCATCCTGAACATCACTAACTGGAATGTCCGTAGAGTGCGCAGACGAAAGACTCAATTTAAAGACTTTCTTTTGCAACATAATACACACATAGCGCTAATTACCGAAATCCATCTCCGTGATCGCCACAGATTTAACATAAAAAACCTAACAAACCACCGTAATGATAGAAACATGTTAGGAGGTGGAACCGCATTAATAATAAATAATAATAATAATAATAATAATAATAATAAGAAGAAGAAGAAGAAGAAGAAGAAGACGAAACCTTGCCCACGAATTAGCGCCTCAACCTCAGCTCACAACACTTGAAGCCACAAGTATATACATCACTATAGATCAACATCGTGTATTAATAAAGGCGACATAGGCACACTAAACACAGCAGACGCAGAAACACTCATCAGCTAAATAACACGGCAATAATTGCAGGCGATCTAAACGAAAAACACCAAATTTGGGATTGCAACGAGACCAACTGCGAAGGGTTGGCCCTCTTAAACCTGAAAACAACTCGGAATACATAATTTACACACCAGCCGAACAAACATATTCCATTTAGCAGAAACCGGCGCTCAGAAATACTGGACATAGCAATCACTTGCAACTTAACACGGAGAATAAACCTCCAGGTCAAAAACGAGCTATCCATCACCACTTACCGATCATGATAACTCTGGAGGGTTCTGTCACTCAAGAACCTCGAGCCCAGCGCCGCAACTACAACAAAGCGGACCTGGACAATTTTGCACCTCCGTACAACAGAACCAACACTGTTGAAAATTTGAAAATAGCAGTCGAATAACTAGAAAAAGCTATCTAAACCGCAACCACAGAAGCGGTACCGTTAAGTAAACCCAAAACACATTACTCACAACTTCCGCAAGAAATACACATGTTAGCGCAAGAATGAGATCGAACCACACGCAAATGGCAGAAATCGAGTCATCTGGTGAACCAAGAATACCTCAGACACCTCAACGCACTGGTCAGGGCACGAATCCCCCCAAGGCTCACCCTATGTGAGTACGGGTGTTGGCGTACCCGGGGATTCTCGAGCCACTCATCGCTATCTTCATCGCTTCATCCCCGTCCGGTCGATTTGGGTTCGTTCTCGTGACCGGGGGACTCAAAATAGGCTCTCGTGCGTTCTGTGCATTTCATTCCATGACGCCCTCGCCATCGCTACTTTATTCTCTCTTCTATTTATGCACATTTCGCACAACTTCCATTCATTTACACATATCTTTTCCTTCTTCGCCGGCATACATTGAGTGCGAAACGCCCACACACTTTTAGTTTCTTTTAAACTTTTCCTTTAATCCTCCGTGGACGCAGCCTGACGGATACCCGCGCACGAGGTGCGCAGCTGGGTTAGTGGGTAATAGCGTCATCCCCACCACCCGGGGTCGTCATGTAGGGTGTGTGTTCGTATCCGCTGTTCAACTGCTGTCTCGCGGGGGGCCATTGCATGAGCTGCTGACTTCTGACGGCGATTGGGTCCCTCTGTCTATGTTCTGGAAGGTCTGACCCTGAGGTGAGATAGGTATAGATAGGCCACTCATCCAAGCCGAGGTAACGCCCGGGAAGTCAGAGGCGGAGGTCGGAGATGGTTGCAATGGTGGAGGATTTATTTCGCTATGGAGCACCCATTCTCCATTAATACCAACAAGCGCCGAAAAGTTTATATAACAGAAGTGACACCACCACAACTGGTTGTTACTTGGTTATTTCAAAACCGAAGAAGGGCAAAGTTTTGAGAAAGTGAACCCTTTCAGTATTCAAAAGGGCATTGATGCTATTGCTGGTGTGGTTCAGCCCTGCACTCGTCTATGGAATTGTTCCTTATTAGCACAAACGAAGTCCGATCAGCAAAGTAAGACCTTGTTGCACGCTACGCTTCTCCATGGCTATCCCATCCGTGTGGAGAAGCACCGCACATTGAATTCCTGTCGAGGCGTCATTACCACCCATAGCCTCGATGGTATGTCGGACGATGAACTCGTAGACTATCTTTCAGACCAAAAGGTGACAGTAGTGCATCGAGTGCAGGCCAAACGCGACGGAGTATTGGTACCCACTCGTACCCTGCTTATAACATTTGATGGCGTCGATCTGCCCACGAGCGTTTCAGCAGGTACGAACGCATTGCGGTGAGGCCTTATATTCCTAGACCTCTGCGTTGTTTTAAATGCCAACGTTTTGGGCATACGCAAGTCTCCTGTAAGAGTGCCGTTACCATCTGTGCCTCATGTAGCCAGCCGTCACACGAAGGTACCTGTTCCAAACCCCCGCCTGCGTTAACTGCAAAGGGTCTCATTCTGTGTCGTTTGTCGACTGTCCGCGGTACTTGGACGAGAAGGCGATCCAGGAGATCCGGGTAAAGGAGAAACTCTCCTTCGCCGAAGCCCGGAGGCGTTACCATGCGCGCCAACCTTCTCTCCTGCGATCTGGTACATTTAGTTCTGTTGTTGCCTCGCCAGTACCAAGAGTAGATGCCGAAACTCAGACCTGGACCATGACTGCATTAACCGCCAGTACCATCCGGCCGGCCATTTCTGCCATAGTTAGCAAGCCATCTAAAGCTGGTCCCAAGGCACTGAAGTCGCAAGCCGCTGAAAAGAAACCAAAGCAGAAACTTCGTAGGGAAGACTTTCTGAAGGACCCTCCGCGTGCGCTCCGTAAGAAAAGTTCACCTTCTCCTCCTCGGAGGTCGCAGCTCCAGGACGCTCCTGGGACATGCCGCTCTCTGCGGCATTCCTCACCCATCGCCATCCAGAACCGATTCTCGGCGCTTGAATCGGTTTCTGGCTCTGAGCGCGTGAGCCCTCCCTTCAAGGAGGCTATGGAGTCTGACCATCTCCATACCAAAGGCCCGAGCCCAAAGGTTAAACAGAAGGTAATTTTGATTCGCCCTTCTAAGTAAGAAGTTTATCCCTTTCTTTATGGCTATCCTGATCTGAATTTACGTGGTGTACGATCGCATAGGGCGGAATTGCAACTTTTATTGCGTTCCCATTCACCTATGTTTGTTTGTTCCAGGAGACTAAGCTTCGCCCTCACGATCCTTTTGATCTCCAAGGGTATACTCCGGTTCGCTACGATCTTGAACCGGAGGAGGGTACTCCTGCTCATGAAGGAGTCATGTTAGTGCGTAGCGACGTTCATTTTCAAACTCTCGCTCCTACGTCCGACTTGCAAGCTGTTGCCGTAACTGTTCAATTACCCGGCTTTTTCTTTTCTGTTTGCTCTGTCTATTCACCTCCATCGTCTCCCCTCGCTCCCGCGGACATTCGAGCTCTCCTGTCCGCTCTCCCAACACCATTTCTTCTGTTGGGAGATTTTAATCCCCATCACCCACTGTGGGGTTCGCCAAGGGCTTGTGCGAGGGGAACTCTTCTTTCCGACATTTTTTACCAGTTCAATCTCTCCATCCTCAATACAGCTGAAGCTACTTCTATTTCTGATTCTTCTGGTACATTCTCACAGCTGGACCTTGCCGTTTGCTCACTCCAGCTTGCTAGTCGCCTGCAGTGATACGTCGTTGCTGACACCTACTCCAACGACCATTACCCTTGCATCGTTTCTCTTCTGTCTCACCACGTCCAACACTCCAGAGTACCTACCTGGATATTCACAAAAGCCGACTGGAGATTGTTTTCCAGCCACGGGTATTTTGACAAGCCCTTAAGCGACATTAACCAAATGGTGCTGCACCTTACCTCTATGATTCTATCTGCCGCCGAACGCGCAATGCCCCGTTCATCTTCTCAACCTCGGCGTCTACCTGTTCCGTGGTAGAACGAGGATTGTCTTGACGCCGTTATTACCCGTAGAGCTGCGCTTAGGATGTTTCAGCGACCCCTGCACTTGGTAATTTGGTTACTTTTAAACAATCGCGCGCCAGCCCACGTCGCATTATTCAGGATAGCAAGAAGGCGTCTTGTATTCGTTTTGCCGAGTCTTTTAATCGCTTTACGCATTCATCTGTTGTTTGGGATAAACTTCGTCGCTTCTCAGGTAAAGTGTCGCATTGTACTGTTTCCGGCCTTCAGGTTCCCAATGCCACCACAATAGATACGGCTGCCATCGCTAGCACTCTGATTGCTGCCTTTGAGGCGGTTTCCAGTTCAGACCATTATTTCAGGGGCTTTCGCTCTATCAGAGACCGACTGGATTCCGACACGTTTCATTTTCGGTCTGCTAATGATGAGTGTGATAATGAACTTCTCACAATGAGGGAGCTGGAGCACGCTCTTCATTGCTCTAGCCACTCCGCTCCTGGGCCGGACGGTATTCTTGTCCTGATGTTAAAGAACATTTCAGCCGACAGTAAACTCTTTCTCTTATAGGTCTATAACCGTATTTGGCAAGACGGTATTTTTCCTTCCGTTTGGCGCGAAGCCACCATTGTCCCTATACTTAAACCTGGGAAGGATCGCCAACTGCCTTACAGTTACCGTCCTATCTCCCTCACCAGATGCATTTGCAAGGTGATGGGGCGCATGACCAACGGGCTGTTTACATGGTGGTTTGAGTCTCAGAAACTTCTGACGAACACTCAGTGAGGATTTCGTCGCTATCGATGTACCATCGACCATCTGGTGTCCCTGTCGACGCATATTATGAATGGATTTCTGAGAAAGTGTCAAACCGTGGCTGTGTTTTTTGACCTGGAGAAAGCTTATGACACTTGTTGGAGCGGCGCTATTTTACGTACACTGCACGCATGGAATTCACGCGGTCGTCTTCGCATATTTCTTCGGGGTTTATGACGGACCGCGTCTTTCGTGTACGTGTGAGCTCGGTTTTATCTAGTCCTTTTATTCAAGAAAACGCAGTACCGCAGGGCTCTGTACACAGTGTCACACTTTTGCAATGGCTATCAACCTGATTGTTGATTGTATTCCACCTGGCATTTCATCGTCCATTTTTGTTGACGATTTTGCCATTTATTGCAGTTCGCGGCGTACCTGTCTACTCCAACACCGTCTACAGAGCTGTATCGACCATCTCTACGCCTGGAGTAACGGCTAAGGCGTTAATTTCTCCGCCGAGAAATCTGTCTGTATCAATTTCTGGCACCGGAAGGCTTTCCCTCCACCCTCTCTCCATCTTGGGTTGGAGGTGCTTCCATTTGCAGACGAGGCGAAATTTTTGGGTGTGATCTGTGATAGGAAGCTGAGCTGGATTTGGCACATTTCCTTTTTAAAAGCAAAGTGTGACCGTTCTCTTAATCTTTTACGTATTTTAAGTGGCACATCCTGGGGAGCTGATCGGACCGTCCTTCTACAACTTTATCGCTCTCTGGTCCGATCCAAGCTTGATTACGGGGCATTGTCTATTCGTCGACGCGTCCATCTGTATTACGTCGATTGAATGCCATTCTCCATCGTGGCATCAGAGTCCCTCGGGGGCCTTTCCAACCAGCCCTGTTCCCAGTCTGTATGTTGAAGCTGCAGATCCTCCGCTGTCCTTCCGGCGTGAGGTGCTTTTGTGCAGCTATGCCTGTTGACTCTCAAGCTTGCCTGACCACCCGTCCTTCGAGGTATTTTACGAAGATTCGCTTGATCGGTAATATTTCGTTAGCTCCCCTGCCTTGCTCCCTCCAGGGTTTCGATTTCGAAAGCTCCTTCGGCATTTGTACTTTACGGCAGCGCCCGCCCTTCCAAGGGCGGAAACGCGCTTTCCTCCACGGTTGCGCGCTGAGGCCCACAGTCACCTTGGGTTGACATCAATGTCGAAGAATGAGACCCTTCTTCAGTTCTTAGATCGGCTTTTTTAGAACTTCAGGTGCAGTTCGGAGACTTTCATTTTATATGTACTGATGGGTCTAAGACTGATGTTGGAGCAGGGTGTGCCTTTGTTTATGGTCATCGCAGTTTTACATTTCATTTACTCGGGCAATATTCTATTTTACCGCCGAACGTTTTAGCATTTATCAGTCACTTTTATACGTCCAGCGGTACAACTTACAGCACTGTTTTATTTTTTCAAACTCCCTGGGTGCTCTTCAAAGTATTCGCGCGCTGTACAATTACCACCCCCTCGTACAGCGCATACATGACCTGGTCCACTCGCTTGGTGCCTCTGGCATCCGCGTCTCCTTCATGTGAATGCCAGGTCATGTTAGCATCTCAGGGAACGAGTCTGCCGACGCCGCTGCCAAATCGGCGATTTTATTACCCAGATTTTTTACCTCTGTTGCTTCCTCGTCAGATTCGTGTGTTATTTTACGTCGCCGCATCCTCTCGCTTTGGCGCGAGTAGTGGACGACCCTCCGGGGGAACACATTGCGGGAGGTTAAACCTGTCCTGTTAGTCTGGGGTACCTCTTCTCGTTCTCCACGTCGGGAAGAGGTACTTTTAACCCGTTTACGAATTGGACATTGCCTTTTTAGTCATAGATACCTGCTCAGTGGTGACCCCGCTCCACTATGTCAGCAATGTGATGCGCCCTTAACGGTGCGTTACATTTTAACAGAGTGTCAAGTTTTAGCTCCACTGCGCGTTCGCGTGGGTCTGCCTGTTGGCATAGCCAACGTTTTGGCAGACGACCCGCATGCGGTAGAATTCTTTTACGTTTTATAAGTGACATTGATTTTAATCGGCGCATTTGATGCGCTGAGCATCTTTTAGCTTTGAGATTTTATATTGCCAGTTTTAATGGGGCTCCTCTCCCCGACGGATATAAAGCGCTAATGTCCCTTGCGTTCTACAGTTCTTGACACGTTGTTTTATTCTTTTATTGACCACGATTTTAATGTGTAGATTTTAATATTTGGTCTGTTGTGTATTTTAGTGTTTTTTACCAAGCGGGGTTGTGTGTGGTTTTTTAGTTTTTTGACTTTCCATTTTATATTTTATAAATGCAAGGGCGTTAATAACCTTAGCAGTTGAGCGCCCTTAAGCCCCATCTCATCATCATCAGGGAACGAACTACAAAGTTAATATCGCAGCAATGGCAAAGCACACTCGATAACCTCAACTATGAGAGAGACTCAGTGTGGCGAATAACCCGCTACCTAACGCAGGACAATGTTCACATCCCACCATTACATCACAACCAAAAACTCGCGTCAACGGACCAACAAAAACGAACACCCTAGCAGATGCGTTACAAGAAACATTAAGTCCAAATCCCACTCCATCTTGCCCACTTTTCACGTCAGTCACGAAGGCGGAAACAAAGAACACAACATGGTACGTAAAACTTGCTTATCCAAAACGAAATGGCTAATCAAAAATCTATCCCCAGGAAAAGCCCCGGGACCAGACATAATACCTAATATAGCTCGTAAATACATACCCGATGAAGCGGTACATCTATTAGCAAAAATTTTCATCTTCGTATTAACACAAGGGCTGTTTCCCCAAAGATGGAAAACTGCCAACATACAGCATATTGAGGACATTGACAATGACACAGAAACGATCGAAAAAGCAATACAATATGCCAAAATGTTTGCAGTCCCGTTACAGCGCAAAGAAAGACCAACACGCAACTTCCAGCGGACATACAGCACTTAACCAAACAACGTAACAGAACACAAAGACAATGGCAACACACTCCAAGTGCCGCTACACAACATCACCTCCGAACACTAAACCAACAACTTCGTGTGAGCACTACTGCCGTTATTTCAGAGCAGTGGAACAACACACTGCAGGCGCTAGAACCGCAAAATAACACAGTATGGCGAAAACCAAATGTCTCAGCCGGCATAGGATCTCCGTTCCCCCTCTCCACGTGGGACAACATATTGCTACTACCGACGAAGAAAAAGCGGAAGCATTAGCAGACACACTGCAAAGCACACTAGTTCCAAACATAACACCAGCGCTACCCACATTTACAAACGAAACCGAAAAACTCACCGTAAATATACACAAAATTCAAACGCACAACCAAATTCGTAAAACGCATCCCTCCGAAATCCAATGGCTTATAAAACACCTCCCGAAAAGAAAGACTCCCGGAACAGACCAAGTGCCATACATCGTATTAAAAAATCTACCTCTCAATGCCTTAAAAACACTAGCTTGTCTTTTTAATCTTTGCCTATCTCACGGTTGCTTCCCCCAAGAGGTGAAAAACAGCAAACGTTCTTCACTTCCCGAAGAAGGGCAAAAACCAAACGAATCCACAAATCTACAGACCAATTAGCCTGCTTAACACAATGAGCAAACTTTTTGAAAAATCATATTAAAACGTGTCAACGCATTCGTGATCAAGCACAACATACTCATACCTGAACAGTTGGGCTTCAGGGCGAAACACTCGACTACGCTACAACTCCTTCGCGCTACTGAACACATTACGAAAGGCTTCAACATCCGGAAGTCAACGGGCGCCGTTCTCCTTGACATAGAACGTGCCTTCGATCGCGTGTGGCATGCGGGACTACTACGGAAAATGCTTACGTACAAATTTCCGGACACCATGACCAAGCTGATAGCATACTACTTGCGCGACCGAACCTTCTCCTCGGTAATTAACGAAGTAAAAATCAACACCTCGCCCAATACTGGCGGGCGTCCCACAAGGTAGTATTTTGGGGCCTCTGTTCTTCAACCTATACATAAACGACATTCCTAAGAGCTCAACCTGCCTGCATCTCCTATACGGCGATGACACAGCCATCATGGCACAATCAGATAAAATTACATTTATACAAAGAAACCTTCAAACATCGCTCACACACATAGAACCATGGCTCGCTAAATGGAGAATCAAGGTAAACGCGAACAAAAGCAAAGAGATAATCTTCACTAAACGCACAAAGCACTATTACCCAAGACATAACTTACTACCACTAAAACTCTTTACTGACAACATTAAATGGACCAACAAGATCACATACCTTGGGCTAGAGATGGACCACAGTCTAACATGGCGCCAACACATCAACGAAGTACGCAAAAAGCCTACGCGCAATTACGCAAATTATACCCTTTAATGAACTACAACAATGCACTTAAACTAAACATGGGCTTAACGCTCTACAAAATCTCTCATTCGCCAATATTAACTTATGCAGCGCCGGTCTGGGGTTACGCAGCAAAAACCCATATCCAACGCATACAAACTCTTCAAAACAAGACACTCTGAATAGTAGCCAAAGTTCCGTTGATAGCACCATCAAAAGAACTGCATGATGACCTAAACGTGCATACGATAGAAGAATTTATTAATAAATCAGCTTTCGATATGTATAACAAATTCCCTGCGCACCATAACACACGAATTTCTTCACTTGGCCAATATGACACGACGATTGATAAACACAAACGACCTCTATCTCTCTTAGACAGAAATCTTTCTAACACAGACTACGACGACGAGATAACACAATTTCTAGACAACCTTTTGCAGTAATCCACGTTCTTTCTGCTTCCAGTATTTCTTTACAGACATCACACCATCCACTTCACAGCTGCCCTTGAAGTACTTCTGCTACCCAGCAAAGGCGGACCCGGGAGATGAGGGCCTCCGCGCGAGTGGCACTGGTCCGAGCCTACACCATCAGGCAGGCAGCCAGCCGAGTGTGCACCCTAGATGACCCTGCACGAACACTGGACCCAGGATTGGAAATCACTGACGACGCCCTCAGAACGTTCACGGAAGTACTGACACGGCTCCGATTCAGGAGAGCACGCAGAACAAAACTCATCACCGCTCCCACCAGTCCATTACGCAACTGCATGCTAGACTAACGTATTTACTAAAAATGCACGTACAAAGCACTATCAACCAAATCACCACACTTCACCAGAAAGGCACCAAACCTTCCCTCGCTTACACCATCAATCCCTCAGGCTGTACTTATGACTTGTTCATCGCTGGAACCTGGGAATTCATTCTTTGACGCGCTCGCATGCAAAGCATGCCAGCAACACACATCACGTAATTAATCGGGTGCTTATCCGGGACCCGACTAACCTACTCACTAACACATAACCAAATCTCCCTGCATGTTAGACACTAACTGCACAAGGGAGGCGATGTAGCTTGCACGGCAACGCATGCCGGACAATCGCCACCGAAACGGGCGAGTGCGGGGCCCGTCCTTTGCCCCCTTAGTGGGACAATTTAAAAAAAACAGCCTGCGCGATTCAGCGCCTGGGAACCAACGAGGAAGGATCTACCAGCAACGGGCACAGCCGAGACCATCGAAGCGACATCGAGCCAGCGGCGAGGAAGCTATTCACAGCAAAGAAGCTGCCACCGTTGGATCGGCCCGTCATAGTCGAGGCCTAGCGCCAAAGACAAACAGATTGCCCGTGACTACCAACAGTCTAACTGGGTAGAAAAGCATGTCCGCTGCAAACAGTCCTTTGACTGGAATCTAGGCACTTTCGGGTAGGGTCTCTGCCTTTCGGGCTTTTTAGCGTCCTCTAGCTGTTCTTTCTCTCTTACTGTCCTATTTTTTCCGCTTTCTCGAAGCTTTAAGCTCCCCAATAGGTAGATCTTAAGCTTTCTCTATCCTTCCTTTTCAAGTGCCCTTGTATTTCTTGTGCTACCTACCTACCTTCATGGCCAAACGGAAGCTCAAGAAGCACTCTCCATCAGAGGTGCGAGTCACGAGACAAGCGTTTGTCAAGATTCAGCTACGCTTCGGTCCATCCTCTGCTTCCTCTGCAACTGTCCCTTCTCCTACTCCTCCCTCCGCGCCCCGTTCCTCTGCTCCTTCCGCTCCCCCCTCCACCCCTTGCCAACCCAACCCGGCCGACATGGATAACAGCTCTGCTGTGACTTCGTGTCTCTCCGTCGCAACCTATCCTATCTCCGTTGCCGCCCTTGACACCCCACTTCCTCCTTCCATCCTCGTTCTCTTCCGTCCGCTCCGGTGTCCCTCAGCCCACCCCACCCCGTCGTCCAGTCTCCCCTATTCCCGGCCCGTCCTCTCCTATTCCTGACCTTCTTGCCGATCCCATCGACCCTCCTCCTGGTTTCCTCCCTATTCTACCCTCTTCTTCCCATCCCGCTCCGAACCCCAACCCAGCCCCCAACCGAACTCCATCCTCTTACGCCCAAGCCCTAACCTCCCGACTCCAGACTCCCATCTACGTATGCAAGCAGCATGCTATTCTGTTTCAGAGGCTCCGAGATTTTGACGCCCTGAATCCCAAGGAGGACTATGTCGTGTCCAGGATCCCGTTGTCGCGGGACTTTCTGGTGCGTACTAGATCCGCTGGGGACTACGCGCTTGACTGGCTTTTTGCGGCATCGCAGGGTCCATTTCCAGCTCACGAGGACCAACCAGAACCAGAACTTCCGTGCCGTGGTGAAGCACGTGTACTATGACGGCGCGGAGGAGGCAATTAAGGCTGAGCTGCAGGCCGCGCGCTTTTCAGTGCTGCGTGTCGCGCAGCTCCGGCGTTAGAACTAGGCCCAAACATCTCTCCCGTTTTACCTGGTGGACCTGGCAACGACGAATGACCGGGATCGGCTACGGCTGATCGAGTATGTGCTCCACTTTCGTGTGAAGGTGGAGCTGTACCGACGGCCGGTCATCCCGGTACAGTGTAGGAAATACCAGCAGTTCCGTCACACGCAGGACAGGTGTACAGCGATCGTGGTGGTATGCTCTAAGTGCACGGGTTCGCACGACTCGCGAACCTGCAATGTTCTCCCCACCCCAGAGGAAGTTCGCCCTTTGCCTCTGTGTCGGTCACGGTGCCAGGTAGCCAGGTACACCTTCCGAGTACAAGAGCCAAGTTGCTGCGGCGCGCAACCTCATAAGGATTGGTGGAATTGCGGGCGAGCGGGCGAGTGGACGCCGTGCCTAAGGAGATGCATCGGCGCGTGCTACTTGCCTCTGGTGTGGCTGAGACGCGGGCAGAGGCTCCTGTACGGGAGAGTGAAACCCGGGATCAGAGATCTAGACAAATACCAGGTAGGTCACGTCAACAAGCGAGGGAAAGACCTTCAAGACCTTCACGACCTTCAAGACATGACCCAATCGACGACCCACGACTGGGACACCAACGACAGATGTACCACAGATACATGGCAACCAGATGGTTTGACGCTCACATCAGGGACACCTGCGCACACACCGTCGAGCTGCTCGCCTTTTCGGAGGAGTCGGAGACCCGAAGCATCCTGGTCACATACCGCGACTTTTTCCATCGCCTTACCATTCCAGGCTTCCTATAAATGTTACACCATCAATCCTTAACCTCATAACCTGGAACGCACGGGGAACTGTGAAGACGCAAGACTCGACTTAAAGACTTTCTTGTACAACATAACACTCATATAGCCCTAATAACCGAAACCCATTTAAGCAACAAAGATAGATTTAAAATTCAAGGTTTCACTACGACACCGCAACTTTAGAAACAGACGCGGAGGCGGAACCGCTATCATAAATTAAACAAGGCATAACCCATGACCTAGCATCACAACCTCAACTTCGAACATTAGAAGCACCTAGTATCTACATCACATTAGATAATAATCGCGTTCTATTTACGGCGGAATATACCACCCAGGTGTACTAAATACAGCGGACATAAACTCACTTATGCAATTAAACCAGAGAGCAATAATAGCTAGCGATCTAAATGCAAAACACCAAATTTGGGACTGCAGTGAAACCAATCCCGTAGGTAGGGCCCTGGTAAACCTTGAAAACAACACAGATTACATAATTCACGCTCCAACGGAACACACATACATCTCTTTCAGCAAAAATCAAGGACAAGAAATACTGGACATGCATTTACTCACAACCTGACTCACAGGACTAACCTACAGGTCACAAATAAGCTGTCCTCTGATCATATACCTGTATTAATAACCCTCGAAGGTTCAGCGGCACTACACCCAACAGTTAAGCGCCGCAACTACAACAAAGCGGACTGGGAAAAATTTGCGACGACAGTAAACCAAAACCAACCCAATATCCAACTAAACACGACCGAAAATTTAAATGCGGCTGTAATTCATTTCGAACAAGCCATCAAGACTGCAACAACCGCGACCAACCCAACCACCCCTGCCACAGGACATGCACATGCTAGCAGAAGAAAGAAAAAGAGCTAGGCGAAAATGACAGAAATCACGACACATTGCGGATCAAGAATACTTTAGACATCTGAACGCCTTAGTAAGAGAAAGAACAACAAATTTCGTCTCCCAACAATGGCAACACACAATCTAGAACCTCAACTACGAACGAGACTCTGTGTGGAGAATAGCCCGTTGCTTAACACGCGACAAAACACAAATCCCACACCTACACTACAATCAAACAATCTCTTCAAACGACCAGCAAAAAGCGAACACACTAGACGATGCGCTACAGCAAGCACTAACACCGAATCCCACCCCATCGTGCCCACACTTCACGGCAGAAACGAAAACTGAAACTGTCAGCTACAAAGAACAGGTTACTCACAACCAACTGCAAAAAACCTGCCCAAGCGAAATCAAATGGCTAATTAGTCACCTCCCAAGACGAAAGGCCCCAGGGCCGGACAACATCCCAACAGCAGTCCTCACGCATCTGCCGGAACATGCCATAAAACTACTCTCAAAAATATTAAGTCAAGTGCTAACAAGCGGGCACTTCCCGGACAGGTGGAAGCTGGCCACAGTGGCCCACTTCCCCAAAAAGGGGAAAAATCTGTCCAACCCGCACAACCACAGACCAATTAGTCTCCTGACCGCATTAGGCAAACTTCTCGAAGAAGTAATTCTTAAACGACTCAACACGCACCTAATTAAGCAAAATATCCTAATTCGGAACAGTTGGGATTCAGAGCGAAACATTCGACAACACTGCAATTAACTAGAGCAACTGAAAACATCACCTATGGTTTCAACATAAACAATTCCACAGGTGCACTAATGCTTGCGTCGAACGAGCATTCGACCGAGTATGGCACGCGGGCCTACTAAAGAAACTCAAAACTATAAACATACAGGACTCGCTAATCAAACTTATAGCAAACTACTTAAACAACAGAAAATTCCAATCCAGAGTAAACAATCACCTCTCAAAGCAGCGGCAAATCAAAGCAGGAGTCCCACAAGGAAGTCTACTCGGGCCAACGCTATTTAACATATACATATACGACATACCAAAAACCGCGAACACAAACTTATATATTTACGCTCACGACACAGCAATAATGACGCAATCCGGCAAAACCGAATTCTTACACCGAAGACTACAAAGCGCCCTCAATAAGCACATACAACAGATTCGGGGAAAAGCCAACGCTCAACTGGGCACGCTCTACCCACATATCAACACTGATTCCCAATTAAATTTAAATATGGGACTCACGCTGTACAAAAATTTATTATGACGTCCAATATTCACTTATGCTACAACAGTATGGGGATATGCCGCCATAACCTACATCAAACGATTACAAGGATTCCAAAACAAGATCCTGCACATGATAGCCAAAGTACCTTACACTGCACCATTCGATCTACTTCATGAACAGCTTAATATGCACACAGTGAAAGAGTTCATTAAGAAACTAACATGCGATATGTACGATAAATTACACCGGTATCACAACCCGCTAATAACAACATTAGGAACCTACGATACAGAAAATAACAAACACAACAGACCCTATCACTATTCGATACAACATCATCCAATGACTACAATACTGAAATAAAACACTTCTTCGACAATCTCATTCAAACATGCAAAGACACTGAAAGGACTACTCCCCACTAAATACCCAACATTAATCTTTTTCTTCTTCTTTCTTGTTTCAGACCAGCCCGTTGCAGTGCCTTCAAGTCCTCAGCATCTACTGAGTCGGATCGTGAGAAAGGGCCTCCCACCGTGAACGACATGGGCAGTGAAAGAAGGGCAACAGCATTATGAGTCGTTCACACAGACGACAATGGCGACCATCACGACGAGTACAACGAAGGACCTAGAAAGCCGGATGCTAAGACACATGCCTGTGCCCTCTTGACAAACAGGAACCTCTGGGAAGAGCAGCACAGTACGCAACCTCACAAAGTTTTCAACTATGCATAGAATTAGTTCCACAATACATATCTAACTTAGCAGTAATTTAACGTTTAGTCATGTGACACGCAGGTACTCCCTGCAAACAACACACAAATTAGACTTTAAGCATGAAATTAAGCATATATTAACAACATCATAAAATATGCATATGACCCAGTGGTATTGTTCAGGTTTCATGGGCAATACCAGCAAGTAACGTTTGACGCCCCAATATGCAATAATGCAATACTGCATTTTCCCCCCGCGAAAAAAAACAGCCTGCGCGCAAGAAGTGCGGCGAGGAGAGACTACCAGCGTGAGCCCTTTTTTCGAGTAGAGGAGAAAATGATTCAAACACTAAACCCAGACCCGATGGGAGTCGGAACTGGGAATGTGGGTCTCACCAATAAATGGCATACCACTAAAAACTCCTCCACCGAAGTGGAAAAGAATCGGTTTGCCGCGATACCGCCTGAAGCACCCATGCATTCCATGGAGAGAATATAAGCTGTCTCGCAGTGCGGTACACACTCAGCTCTGAGATGGCGAAGAGAAAGTATCGCAGAGCCGCCAAGGCTGCTAAGGCAGGAATCTCCCCTTCTGTCCCAGCCGAGGAAATTTCTAGGCAGGCGCCACAGTGCTGTCATCAGCCGGGTTCCGAGGGACCTGCCAGTCAGGTTCCTCATCACCGTAGCTCACCAGCAGTGGCCTTCAGCCTTGAAGGCCACTAGGATCATCGGATCAAAGTGACCCACATCGCTCGTCAGAATCGAGGTTGCAGACCCCGGAAACTACGAAGCGGACTTGAGAGCGGGCCTGCCATTGTTAGGGCGGTGCTTACGCACCGAGGCAAGCCGAGTGGAACGCCAGGGTCCCTGCAGACGTTGTTGTGCCTACGGACACATTGAGACGTCCTGCGCAGCACAACCGAGGTGTCACTACGGTGGTACTGCCAGCACAACGGCATTGTGCTAGCAGCATGACCTTCGCCGACGCCGCTACTGTTATACATGTGGAGGGTCAACACACTTCACCGGCCAAGCGCTCTGCCCCCTGCATCCCCGCAAGAAGGAACCGCTGATGCCACCAGCACTCGTCCAGACGACCACTCCACATTCGCCGACACCAGCATCATCACCGAGGCTAATCATCGAGGAAGTCCAGGGCCTACGCAACGCCGTTCAGGATCTCAACGCGGAGTTGCTGAACATGACAACACAGCTGACAGCCCTGGAGGAACTTATCAGGGACCTTCAAGACACTTCAGCTGCTCATCAAGTATTTCAAACTGGGCAGTTCGAGACCATCATATCCAGAATCAACTCCATCGACAACTCTATCCAAAGCTCATCTACAGCCTCAGGCACCATAACTCGACAACATAGACATGACACTCAGATCTCTGGAAGCACAGCATCATCAACTTCGAGCCCACTTCCAGCAGCCAGTTAAACCGTAGGCTCTAAGCAATAGCCGAAAGCCTCCGACCAACCAAACGTACGCCGAAGAATACCTCAGCCGGGCATTTCAGCTTCAAAAGAAGTAAGTTCTACATCAACCTATCCCTTCCATACAATTACTATTTCTATTCTTTCCTAAATCATCGCTATTTTCACTAGTGTTGCAGTCAGTTTTCATCGCTGCAACCTAGTAACTACCTTTACCCGCTCGGGCCCATAGGGCGGCAGCCACCAGCCTTCACGTACCCACGCCGGTGCTATGCGGGACCGCACAAAGCCACGTTTTATTTCACTTTTCGTTCTTCCATTTTTCCTTCCGGTGCAGGAGTTTTTAGTGGATATGCCGACTACTGTTGAGTCCCACACTATAGTCCCGACTCCCACCGGGGCTGAGATCAGTTATGAAATCATATTCTCCTCCGCAAGAAAAAAATTTTTTTTGGGATGGTTGCCAACTTTGCCCATGACATATGGTGCAGGATTGTTTAAGATTTGGTGAAGATTGAAATGTGTATGTTAGGGTAAGCGTGTGCTTGGGTGTGTGCGTACAACTTTTCTTACGTCTAGTCTAGCTGAGGAAGAAACACAAAAAGAAGAAGGATATAAGCCTAATGTGTGCTGCTATGACACTTGATATAAGTGGACCACTGTTCTCGATTTACACTGTCAGAAGCAAGCGGCGCCTATATTAGACCTAGAGAACCTCAGCGGGACCTTAAATGCTAGATAGAATAGAAGAAAGATAGGTATAGTTGAAGATACAGACCAGATAGAGGGCGCTAAAAACTCCGAAAGACAGAGGAACTGCCCGGAGGCGCCTTGGCAAAAGTTGAGAGACTGCTGGCTACGATCGCTTCTTTCTACCCTGCTAAGCTGCTAAAATGCAGGCACTGGAGTGACGGTGGTACTGATTGATGGCCGCTCGCTGAACTCGGGAGCGCTCTGCTGGCGGCAGGACAGTTGCCAGGCGAAGCAAGTGAGTCTCTAACCGTCACCTTCGGCCAGCCAGCCAGCAATCGCCAGCAACACCCCCAGTCCAGCGGCGGCTGTTTTCTGCGCGGTCCGCCACTTTTGCTGGTCCACCTGGGCTAGCAAAAGCACCCTGTCTCCATCCCCGAAAGGAAGTGCGCACTGTGTCTCACTTCGGGCCACGGGGCCAGGTACCGGGCTTGTCCCGAGTATCAGAGACAGGTGGCAGCGGCGCGCAACCTTTCGGGGAATGGTGGTCGCTCGGGCGAGCGGAAAGTGGTGGGCCGTGCGCGAGGGGCGGCTCCGGCGCGGGTGCCTCCCTCCTCCAGTGTGTCGGTGCGGCCGGCAGAAGCGACCGCTCGGGTGGAAAGGCCTAGGGCTCAGAAACCGAGCCAACCTCCAGGTAAGCCACGTCAATCTGCGAGGGAGGCGCCGACGAGAGAAGAGACCCTCGCAGATCCGAGACTCCAGCACCAGCGAAACACCTACCACCACATCCTCCGCACAGGCTGGGATTCTGATGACCTTCGAGAGTCCAGCATGCAGATCCTAGAACTTCTGGCAACGTCGGGACCGTCGGAGACCCGCTCCATCCTTGCCTCGTATCGTGACTTCTTCCAGCTCCTTACCTCTCCAGGCTTCCTATGAATCACACACCCATCCTAAATATCACCAACTGGAATGCCCGAGGAGTGCGCAGACGAAAGACCGAACTAAAAGACTTTCTCTCGCAACACAATACACACATAGCGCTAATTACCGAAACCCATCTCTGTGATCGCGACAGATTCAACCTAAAAGGATATACAATACACCGAAATGACAGGAACAGGCGCGGAGGAGGAACCGCAATAATAATAAAACAAAACATTGCTCACGATTTAGCACCACTACCTCAGCTAAGAACACTTGAAGCCACAAGTATATACACCACCATAGATAAAAATCGCGTATTAGTAACGGCGGCATATGCTCCACCAGGCACACTGGACACAGCAGACATAGATGCGCTCATGCAGCTAAACAACAGGGCAATAATTGCAGGCGACCTCAACGCAAAACACCAAATTTGGGATTGCAACGAGACCAACCGCGAAGGGTCGGCCCTCCTAAACCTAGAAAACAACTCGGACTATATAATTCACACACCAACCGAACAAACGTACATTCCTTTCAGCAGAAACCAGCGCCCAGAAATCCTGGACATAGCAATCACACGCAACTTAACGCGCAGAATAAACCTCCAGGTCAAAAATGAGCTATCCTCTGACCACTTACCGGTTATGATAACTCTGGAGGGTTCTATAACTCAAGAACCCCCTGCTCAGCGCCGCAACTACAACAAAGCGGACTGGGACAAGTTCGCAATGATTGTGAGCGAAAACCTCCCTACAGCAGAACCTAACACCATTGAAAATCTGAACATAGCTGTTGAACAACTAGAAAAAGCTATCCAAACCGCAACAACAGAAGCGGTACCGGTAACCAAACCGAAGTCAAATAACTCGCAACTTCCGCAAGACATACACATGTTAGCGCAAGAAAGAAACCGTGCCAGGCGCAAATGGCAGAAATCGAGGCATCTGATAGACCAAGAATACTTCAGACACCTCAACGCACTCGTCAGGGAACGAACTACACAGTTCATATCCCAGCAATGGCAAAACACACTCGACAACCTCAACTATGAGAGAGACTCGGTGTGGCGAATAGCCCGTTATCTAACTCAAGATAAGGTCCACATTCCCCCATTACATCACAACCAAAAGATCGCATCAACTGACCAACAAAAAGCGAACACGCTAGCGGATGCGCTACAAGAAACACTAACTCCCAATCCCACTCCATCTTGCCCACTTTTCACGGCAGTCACGGAGGCAGAAACAGAAAACTACAAAGAACAAGAAACACATAACATGATACGTAAGACATGCCCAAGCGAAATTAAATGGCTAATCAGGCATCTCAAGAAGAGAAAAGCCCCTGGCCCAGACAGCATTCCCACCTCAGTGCTCATGAATTTGCCTGAGGATGCAATAAAACTACTATCGAAAATCTTTAACTTCGTGCTAACAAGCGGGCACTTTCCAGACAGATGGAAACTGGCCACAGTGGCCCACTTCCCCAAGAAAGGGAAAGATCTGTCCAACCCGCACAACTACAGACCAATTAGTCTACTAAGCACAATAGGCAAACTACTAGAAAAAGTGATACTCAAACGCCTCAACATTCACTTAATTAAACAAAATACATTAATCCCAGAACAGTTTGGATTCCGCGCCAAACATTCAACTACCCTACAATTACTCAGGGCAACGGAAAATATCACATATGGATTCAATACAAGAAAATCCACAGGCGCACTGTTTCTTGACGTTGAACGTGCGTTCGACAGAGTATGGCACGCCGGGATATTAAAGAAACTTAAAACGCTTAACATTCATGACTCACTGATCAAACTTATAGCGAATTATCTAAACAACAGAAAATTTCAATCGAAAGTTAACAACCATCTTTCCACAAAGCGACCAATCAGAGCAGGAGTCCCTCAAGGGAGTTTGCTCGGGCCGACACTGTTCAATATATATATCAACGACATTCCAAAAACAGCTAACACAAACTTATACATTTACGCGGACGACACAGCAATTATGACACAATCGGGCAAAACCGAACTTATTCACAGAAGACTCCAAAACAGCCTCAATGGTTTGGAGGACTGGTTCACAAACTGGCGCATTAAAGTAAACGCCCCCAAAACGCAAGCGATAATATTCACAAAACGAATCAACCACAGATTCCCGAAACACCAGCTTCCACCGCTTACCATATTCGGAGAAAACATAAAGTGGAAGGACACGGTAACCTGGCTTGGCCTCAAAATGGATCAAGGCCTAACGTGGAAGAAACACATCACGCAATTACGGGGAAAAGCAAACGCCCAATTAGGCAAGCTCTACCCGCTCATAAACATGGACACCCAGCTGAATCTCAACATGGGTCTCACGTTATATAAAACACTAATACGACCAATATTTACCTATGCTGCACCTGTCTGGGGGTATGCCGCCAAAACATACATCAAAAAAACTACAACAATTTCAAAACAAAACATTGCGCATGGTAGCTAAGGTACCGTACGTAGCGCCATCCGATCTACTCCACGAGGAACTTAAAATGCACACAGTAGAAGAATTCGTTAAAAAGCTAGCTTACGACATCTACAAAAGCTTACGCGTACACCACAATGATCTAGTCAAAGCATTAGGCAACTACGATTCCGTAAATTACAAGCATAACAGACCACTCTCGCTATTCGATAGAACGCTTTCCCGAGACGACACGCAAGAACAAATCCAACAGTTCTTAAACAATCTACTCCAAACATGACAAGGACACTGACCCAAGACTTCGTATTTCTATATCCCAGCACTAATCTTTCTCTTGCTTTCTACCCTTGTTTCAGCCCACGCCCGTCGCAGAGCCCTCAAGTCCTCAGCAACAGCTGAGGCGGCCCGGGAGAAGGGGCCTCCCAACGTGAACGACGTGCGCAGCGTAGGACGGGCCGCTGCATTATGGAGTCGTTCACACAGACGACAATGGCTACCATCAGGACAACGAGCTCAACGAAGGACCAAGAAGGCCGGATCTCAAGACTGACGCCTGTGCCCGATTGACTGCACAGGACACAATACAAAATTGTTCAATTTATATAAATCTAATATAACAATAATAGCACAACCTAGCAGTAAGTTAATGCTAAGTCATGTGACACGCAGGCACTCCCTGCAAACAACACACATTTTAGATCTTAGGCATTATTTAACACATACTAGCAATATAAGAAACATTCGCAAATAACCCACTGGTATTGCTCAGGTTCCATGGGCAATACCAGCAAGTAACATTTGACGCGCTCGCATGCAATGCATGCCAGCTAAGTAGCTATTCACATACTAACCGGGGTGCTATGCGGGACCCGACTAAAAGCATGCAAACAAATGCACGTTAACACTCAGCATTATACAATTAACTCGTGGTAGGGTTTTTTAGTGGGTATTCCGCTTCTGAGCGGCGAGCCCCACATATCCCCCCAGCCATTGCACACCGGCTGGGGGTCGAATGCAATAATGCATTTTTCCCCCACGGAAAAAAAAAAAAAAAAAAAAAAAAAAAAGCACCCGCACACTCAGCTCCGAGATGGCGAGGAAGAAGGGTCGCTCTGCCGCCGCTCCTGCTCAGGCAGGAACCTCTTCTTCTCCTCCGGCACCCGCCGAGGAGATTTCGCCGCAGCCACCGCAGCCTAGGGCAACCTACGCATCGGCCGCCGCCTCGCCACGTGCCAGCGCAGCTTCGCCGGGACTGCCTCCGCAGTTCCCGCCAGCTTCACCGCAGCCATCGCCGTCACAGCCTGTGCCTCATGGGAGGTACAGTGCTGTAATCCGAGGGGTCCCGAGGGACCTGCCAGTCAGGTTCCTCATCAGCGCAGCACGCCACCAGTGGTCTTCAACCTTGAAGGCCGCTCGGATCCAGGGACCACAGGGACCTACCACGCTCGTCAGGATCGAGTTCGCAGACCCTGGTGACCAGGAAGCGGCCTTGAGGGCGGGCCTGCTCTTGTTAGGGCGGTGCTTACGCATCGAGGCCAGCCGGATGGAACGCCAGGTCCCCTGCCGACGCTGCTGTGTCTACGGGCACAGCGAGAGCTCCTGCTCGGCGAAACCCAGGTGCCACTACTGTGGCGCTGCCAGCACCACGTCTTCGTGCACCCAGCACGACCTGCGCCGCCGACGCCGCTATTGCGCGACTTGTGGTGGGTCTTCTCACTTTACCGGCCAGGCGCTCTGCCCCCTGCATCCCCGCAGGAAGGCACCGCCGAAGCCATCAGCACCTCCAGCGCAGTCATCAACACCGACACCATCACCAGCGACATCATCTACAGCAGAGATCATCGAGGAAGTCCAGGGCCTACGCGACGCCGTTCAGGATCTCCACGCGGAGTTCCTGAACATGACGACGAAGCTTACAGCCCTGGAGGAACTCATCAGGGACCTTCAAGACACCTCAGCTGCTCAGCAGGTTTTCCTATCTGGGCAGTTGGAGAACATCACTACCAGAGTCAACTCCATCGACAGCTCCATCCAGACTTCATCTACAGCATCGGACACCATCGCTCAACACTTAGACTCCATCGACATGACCATCCGATCTCTGGAAGCACAGCAACACGAGCTCCGTGCCCACTTCCAGCAGCCAGCCAAACCGGAGGCCCGAAGCCACCGCCGAAGGCCTTCGCCCACCGCAGTATACGCAGCAGAATTCATGAGCAGGATGCAGCTTCCCAGGAAGTAAGTCTACGCAAACCTACACCATCCACACAATCACCTTACCAACTCTTTCCTAAACCCACGCCATTTTTCACTAGGGTTGCAGTCAGGTTTCATGGCTGCAACCTAGTACCCACCTATCCCGCTCCAGCCCATAGGGCGGAGACATCCATCCTTCACATACTAACGCGGGTGCTATGCGGGACCGCACAAAGCCACGCCATTCCACTTTTACCTTCTTCCCTTTTCCACCGGTGGAGGAGTTTTTAGTGGGTATGCCGACTATTGGAGATTCCCACACTCTCAGTCCCGACTCCCATCGGGGCTGGGGTAAGTGATTAAATCATTTTCTCCTCCACTCGAAAAAAAAAAAAAAAAAAAAAGCACCCGCTAAGCCAAATCTTTCTTCCTTTCCAACTCTTCAACTATCTCCCCTTTCAAAAAAAAAAAAAAAAGCACCCAATGATGAGGGACTTCGAGAGTTCGCCGAGTGAGAAGGACTACCAGAGAACTACGAGAGGCGCTCTTCCAGCCTTTTGGCCTGAAGCAGAGCAGCCAGCTTCCGCTCTTCCAGCCTTTTTTGGCTGACGCAGAGCAGACAGCAAGCGCAAGCCTCCAAGCGACCTCCTCGGCGAGCCAGCAACCGCCGGCAACATCTACTACGCAGCGGCGGCCGTTCTCCACACGGTCCGCCACCTTTTGCTTGTCCACCTGGGCTAGCAAAAGCACCCAACAGTCTAACTGGGTAGAAAAGCACGTCCGCTGCTAACAGTCTTCTGACTGGAATCTCGGCACCTTCGGGTAGGACCTCTGCTTTTCGGGCTTTTTAGCGCCCACTAGCTGTTCTTTCTCTTCCACTGTCCTATCTTTTCCTCTTTTTATAGTTTTTAAGCCCCCTGTTAGGTAGCGTAAGCTTTTTCTACTCTTCCTTCTCACCACTTTTTCATTTACATACTTGCTTACTTGTATTATCCTCTCATTCTTCTCCATGACCAAGCAGCGAAAGACCATGAAGGGCTCCCCGTCGGAGTTGCGGGTCACTAGGCAAGCGGTTGCCAAGACCCAGCTTCAGTTTGGTGCTTCTGCTGTTCCTTCTGCTCCTACTCCTCAATCCTCTGCACCCACTCCTCGATCCTCTGCACCCACTTCTCGATCCACTGCACCCACTCCTCGCTCCTCTGGACCCTCTCTTCGCTCCTCTGCTCCCACTCCTCGATCCTCCGCACCCACTCCTCGCTCCTCTGGTTCCTCTCCCCGCTCCTCTGCACCGAGCCCACGCACCTGCGCACCCACTCCTCGTTCTACCCCTAACCCCGTCGGTATGGTTAGCAGCCCGGCTGTGACCCCATGCCTGTCCATCACCCCGGCTGCCCTCAACTCCCCACTCCCTGCTTCCCGTTCTTCCTCGTCCTCATCCATCCGCTCCTGTGCGCCCCAACCCACCCCACCCCCTCGTCCTGTCTCCCCTATCCCAGGCCCGTCTTCTCCTATTCCTGCCCTTCTCGCCCACCCCGTCCCCCCTCCTCCTGGTTTCCTTCCTCTCTCAACCCACCTCTCCCCACAACCCGTCCCTCATCCCGTCTCCCGTCGCCCTGGCCCTAACTCCGCTTCCTTTTCTCCCCAACCCGGACCCTCATCCAGACCCGACCCTATCCCCATTCCTGCCAACCCCTACCCACTGCCCCCCGAACCCTCCCGCTCCTATGCTGATGCCCTCAACGTCGTCCTTCAGCTTCCAATCTATGTCTCCCGTAATCTTTCTGCTTCTCTTTGCAGGTTAATGGAGGAGTTTGATGCTGCCTGCCCCAACGAGGGTTATGTGATTTCGAGGGCCCCGATATCTCGCGACTTCCTGGTGCGAACCAGGACAGTCGCAGATTACGGGCACTTGGTTGCGTTCCTTCGGGAAAGGCGGGTAGCCTTTCAGATTACCACAGCGACTAAGAACCAGACGCACGGGGCGGTCGTGAAGAACGTCCTCTTCGACGGAGCAGAGGAAGCCCTGAAGAAGGAGCTGACGATGGCGCACCTGTCAGTCCTCCGAGTGGTCCAGCTCCGGAGATTCAATAGGGACCGGACTCCTCTCCCAATGTACCTCGTCGACGTGGCGACCGCCGATGACCTTGACCGACTACGGAGGCTCGAGTATGTCCTTCACTTCCGGGTGAAGATTGAGCCCTACCGCCGCCCTATCATCCCGGTCCAGTGCAACCGGTGCCAGCAGCTGCGGCACACGGCAGCGAGGTGCACGGTGTCAGCCCCTGTGTGCTCGAAGTGCACTGGGTCGCATGAGTCGGCTTCCTGCGATGTTCCCCCTCCTGATAGAAAGTGTGCTCTATGCCGCGGACGGGGCCAGGGGGCCCGCTACCGGGCATGTCCAGAGTACCAGCGGCAGCTTGCCCTGGTTCGCGAAATTCAGGAGGGCAAAACACGTAGTGGGGGATCGGCAAATGTGCGCCCAGCACCAACGGCCGTCAAGGTGGCTCGACCCAGAGCTACGGCTCCACAAGCTAGCCGTGTGCGGGCTGTAGGTGGCCCGGTGCCTGATCGGGAGAACAGGAGCAGGCCCAGGACCAGGAAGGAACAGCCGCAACCACCCAGGGACGGAAGGAGACCACCTCCTCAACCACAGACGAAGACTACAGAAGACCCAAAACGAAGCTACCAGAGGGAGATGTACCAGGAGGTACTACAACGCGGGATGACTGATGAGGACCTGATGGAGACTTGCACCCACGTGCTCCGTCATCTCATCGAGAAACCGTCGGAGACCCGTTCTATCCTCTCTACCTACGCCGACTTTTTCCAACTCCTTACCACTCCTGGCTTCCTTAATGGCCCTTAAACCCATCCTCAAAGTACTTACTTGGAATGCTAGAGGCTTACGAAGACGAAAAACAGAACTTTCAGAATTCCTAAACACAAATAATATACAAATAGCGCTTATCACCGAAACACATTTAGACAACAACATTAGATTCAATATACCGGGTTACATCTCACACAGGAAGGATAGGAACAATCGCGGTGGAGGCACAGCCATAATCATAAAACAAAACGTAGCACATGCTGTAGCTTTACTCCCACAATTTGCGACCCTAGAAGCAATAGGCATATTCATCACTATTGAAAATTCTCGAACACTACTAGTAGCGGCGTACAACCCACCAGGACCATTAGACACGGGGGAAATTGACCAAATTCTACAAATAAACAACAGAGTACTAATTGCAGGAGATCTCAATGCCAAACACCAAATTTGGAACTGCAGGCACACCAATGCAGCTGGAAATGCATTACTCCAGCACGAGAATAACTCCGACTACATAATTCATGCTCCCAACGAACCCACCTACATCCCATTCGCAAGAAATCAAAGCTCAGACATCCTGGACATAGCAATCGCCAGGCATATTAACCAAAGAATAACCCTACAAGTCAGAAACGAACTTTCATCTGACCACCTCCCAGTAATAATCTCTTTAGAAGGCCCGATTCTGATGTCACAGCCATCACCAAGGTACAATTACACAAAAGCAAACTGGGAAATTTTTGAACGCACAATTAGCGAAAACCTCCCCGAGGAACAACTCAACTCCCAAGCGGAGCTCGACGAGGCCGTAACGCAGTTCGAACATGCCATCAAGCTGGCAACAATTACGGCAGTCCCAGTACACGTACCAAAGGCACCCGACACCAAACTTCCAGCAGACCTTAAAGAGCTGGCTGCGGAACGAAATCGAGCAAGACGTAGATGGCAGAAAACTCGCCACATAGTCGATCTCGAAGCCTTCCACTACCTCAACAACTTGGTTAGGCAACGAAACTCAAATTACACTGCCCAACAATGGCAAAACACGCTAGAAAGTCTCGATCACGAAACCAACTCAGTATGGCGCATTGCGAGATGCTTGACCCGAGATAAAGTACGAATACCCCCACTTCACCACAACGGAAAAATAGCTACCACCGACCAAGAAAAAGCCGACACACTGGCAGATGCCCTTCAAGATACTCTTACCCCGAATGAAACGCCATCTTGTCCACAATTCACAGCAGACACAGAGATGGAAACCCGCGGCTTCCACCAACAACAATCGCACAACTTAGTTCGTAAAACCTGCCCATCCGAAATTAAATGGTTAATCAAACATCTATCCCAACGAAAAGCCCCGGACCCAGACAAAATACCTAACGTTGCTCTTAAACACCTACCCGATGATGCGGTACAACTATTAGCAAAGATATTCAACTTCGTACTAACACGAGGGCTCTTCCCCGAAAGGTGGAAAATTGCCCACGTACTTCACTTCCCGAAAAAGCGAAAGAATCTTTCCAATCCCAATAACTATCGCCCTATTAGCCTACTGAACACATTAGGCAAGCTGCTAGAAAAAGTAATACTAAAAAGACTCAACGCAGCAACCATTAAGCGCGACATCCTCATCCCGGAACAGTTCGGTTTCCGAGCGAAACACTCAACGTCTCTACAACTTTTAAGAGCAACTGAGTACATCACTTACGGTTTCAACATAAGAAAGTCCACAGGAGCTTTACTCCTCGACGTGGAACGAGCTTTTGATAAAGTATGGCACGCGGGAATTCTGAAAAAGCTAGCCTCATTAGGCATTCAGGACTCGCTAGTAAAACTAATGTCCAACTACCTCAAGGACAGAAAGTTCCAATCTACAGTGAACAACAGCCGGTCCTCCATTAGACCTATCAAAGCGGGCGTCCCTCAAGGAAGCATACTCGGGCCCACACTGTTCAACTTATACATTAACGACATCCCGAAAACTGCAAACACCACCCTCTACATATACGCGGACGATACAACAATAATGGCGCAATCGTTTCAACCACAAGCCATACACACCCGTCTCCAAAATGCTCTCCGAGAGCTGGAGAGTTGGCTCACGAACTGGCGAATCAAAGTAAATGCCCCAAAAACCCAAGCAATAATCTTCACGAAACGAACAAATCACAGATTACCAAGACACAGTTTACAACCACTCACACTATTTGGTGATAACATAAACTGGACATCGAATGTAACATGGCTAGGGCTTAAAATGGACCAAGGATTAACCTGGAAACCACACATAAATCAAGTCAGGGGAAAAGCAAATGCCCAATTGGGCAAATTATACCCTCTAATAAACCTAAACAATCAACTAAACCTTAAATTAGGCCTAACCCTCTACAAAACATTAATTCGCCCCATTCTAACCTATGCGGCGCCTGTGTGGGGATACGCCGCTAAAACACACATCAAACGAATACAAAATTGCCAAAACAAAATCTTACGTCTAGTATCAAAAGTACCAAGGGTAGCTCCAGCTGACATACTACACAATGAATTAAAACTGCACACAATCGAGGAATTTATTAAGAAACTCACGTTTGACACATACAAAAAGCTCCCTACACATCAAACGCTCATATTCACAACTTAGGCAACTACACGACAGAAGCGAATAAACATAGGCGTCCTCTTTCAATTTTCGATCGAACATTGTTCCACTACGAGATAGAGCCTAACATCCAAGAATTCCTAGAGAACCTCCTAAGACTCCCCTAAATACCACAAAACGCAGTATAACTAATATCACTTCATGACCTTCTCACTGTTACAGAGTTCCAGTCCATGCAGAAGCCTTCAAGTCCTTGCGCTACCCAGCCAAGGCGGCTCCGGGAGAAGAAGGCCTCCCCACGTGACACACTCGTGCAGCTGCGCCGAGATGGGTTGGCTGCTTATCTGTGTGGGCACAACGACGAACGGCTTCATCCAAGGACCAAGAGAAGACGAGCAAGACAGCCTTGCAAATCGGACGACCCAGGACATCCTCCTGGCTGAAATGCTTGACGACCTTCCCAAGGGAAGGAACTCAGAAGCACACATGACGACAGGCTATGGCCATGCCCATAGCCTAAGAGTATTTCCACACAACTTTTTGCTCTAACATAGATTAGACATACAATAATAACGATTGCACTAATCTGCAAGAAAGTAAACCCTAGTAATACCATAGAATGTATCCAATTAGTACAATATCACAATTACCTAGTATAATGCACGATTAATCACCCGGGGTTACTCAAGGCATTTGTCATGTGTAATTCCGGGTAACTAACTATTGACGCGCTCGCATGCATTGCATGCCAGCTACACACCTTTCATTGACTAACCGGGGTGCTATGCGGGACCCGACTAAAATTGCACGAAATTACTTCTAACTTTCATAGATTAACACGTGGTGGGGTTTTTAGTGGGTATACCGCGCTTTGAGCGGCGAGCCCCACATATCCCCTCAGCCATTACACACCGGCTGGGGGTCGAATGCAGCAATGCATTTTTCCCCCCACGGAAAAAAAAAAAGCACCCAATCAGGCTAGCAAAAGCACCCAACAGTCTAACTGGGTAGAAAAGCACGTCCGCTGCTAACAGTCTTCTGACTGGAATCTCGGCACCTTCGGGTAGGATTTTTGCTTTTCAGGCTTTATAGCGCCCACTAGCTGTTCTTTCTCTTCCACTGTCCTATCTTTTCCTCTTTTTATAGTTTTTAAGCCCCCTGTTAGGTAGCGTAAGCTTTTTCTACTCTTCCTTCTTACCACTTTTCATTTACATACTTGCTTACTTGTATTATCCTCTCATTCTTCTCCATGACCAAGCAGCGAAAGACCATGAAGGGCTCCCCGTCGGAGTTGCGGGTCACTAGGCAAGCGGTTGCCAAGACCCAGCTTCAGTTTGGTGCTTCTGCTGTTCCTTCTGCTCCTACTCCTCAATCCTCTGCACCCAGTCTTCGATCCTCTGCACCCACTTCTCGATCCACTGCACCCACTCCTCGCTCCTCTGGACCCTCTCTTCGCTCCTCTGCTCCCACTCCTCGATCCTCCGCACCCACTCCTCGCTCCTCTGGTTCCTCTCCCCGCTCCTCTGCACCGAGCCCTCGCACCTGCGCACCCACTCCTCGTTCTACCCCTAACCCCGTCGGTATGGTTAGCAGCCCGGCTGTGACCCCATGCCTGTCCATCACCCCGGCTGCCCTCAACTCCCCACTCCCTGCTTCCCGTTCATCCTCGTCCTCATCCATCCGCTCATGTGCGCCCCAACCCACCCCACCCCCTCGTCCTGTGTCCCCTATCCCAGGTCCGTCTTCTCCTATTCCTGCCCTTCTCGCCCATCCCGTCCCCCCTCCTCCTGGTTTCCTTCCTCTCTCAACCCACCTCTCCCCACAACCCGTCCCTCATCCCGTCTCCCGTCGCCCTGGCCCTAACTCCGCTTCCTTTTCTCCCCAACCCGGACCCTCATCCAGACCCGACCCTATCCCCATTCCTGCCAACCCCTACCCACTGCCCCCCGAACCCTCCCGCTCCTATGCTGATGCCCTCAACGTCGTCCTTCAGCCTCCAATCTATGTCTCCCGTAATCTGTCTGCTTCTCTTTGCAGGTTAATGGAGGAGTTTGATGCTGCCTGCCCCAACGAGGGTTATGTGATTTCGAGGGCCCCGATATCTCGCGACTTCCTGGTGCGAACCAGGACAGTCGCAGATTACGGGCACTTGGTTGCGTTCCTTCGGGAAAGGCGGGTAGCCTTTCAAATTACCACAGCGACTAAGAACCAGACGCACAGGGCGGTCGTGAAGAACGTCCTCTTCGACGGAGCAGAGGAAGCCCTGAAGAAGGAGCTGACGATGGCGCACCTGTCAGTCCTCCGAGTGGTCCAGCTCCGGAGATTCAATAGGGACCGGACTCCTCTCCCAATGTACCTCGTCGACGTGGCGACCGCCGATGACCTTGACCGACTACGGAGGCTCGAGTACGTCCTTCACTTCCGGGTGAAGATTGAGCCCTACCGGCGCCCTATCATCCCGGTCCAGTGCAACCGGTGCCAGCAGCTGCGGCACACGGCAGCGAGGTGCACGGTGTCAGCCCCTGTGTGCTCGAAGTGCACTGGGTCGCATGAGTCGGCTTCCTGCGATGTTCCCCCTCCTGAAAGAAAGTGTGCTCTATGCCGCGGACGGGGCCACGGGGCCCGCTACCGGGCATGTCCAGAGTACCAGCGGCAGGTTGCCCTGGTTCGCGAAATTCAGGAGGGCAAAACACGTAGTGGGGGATCGGCAAATGCGCGCCCAGCACCGACGGCCGTCAAGGTGGCTCGAGCCAGAGCTACGGCTCCACAAGCTAGCCGTGTGCGGGCTGTAGGTGGCCCGGTGCCTGATCGCGAGAACAGGAGCAGGCCCAGGACCAGGAAGGAACAGCCGCAACCACCCAGGGACGGAAGGAGACCACCTCCTCAACCACAGACGAAGACTACAGAAGACCCAAGACGAAGCTACCAGAGGGAGATGTACCAGGAGGTACTACAACGCGGGATGACTGATGAGGACCTGATGGAGACTTGCACCCACGTGCTCCGTCATCTCATCGAGAAGCCGTCGGAGACCCGTTCTATCCTCTCTACCTACGCCGAATTTTTCCAACTCCTTACCACTCCTGGCTTCCTTAATGGCCCTTAAACCCATCCTCAAAGTACTTACTTGGAATGCTAGAGGCTTACGAAGACGAAAAACAGAACTTTCAGAATTCCTAAACACAAATAATATACAAATAGCGCTTATCACCGAAACACATTTAGACAACAACATTAGATTCAATATACCGGGTTACATCTCACACAGGAAGGATAGGAACAATCGCGGTGGAGGCACAGCCATAATCATAAAACAAAACGTAGCACATGATGTAGCTTTACTCCCACAATTTGCGACCCTAGAAGCAATAGGCATATTCATCACTATTGAAAATTCTCGAACACTACTATTAGCGGCGTACAACCCACCAGGACCATTAGACACGGGGGAATTTGACCAAATTCTACAAATAAACAACAGAGTACTAATTGCAGGAGATCTCAATGCCAAACACCAAATTTGGAACTGCAGGCACACCAATGCAGCCGGAAATGCATTACTCCAGCACGAGAATAACTCCGACTACATAATTCATGCTCCCAACGAACCCACCTACATCCCATTCGCAAGAAATCAAAGCTCAGACATCCTGGACATAGCAATCGCCAGGCATATTAACCAAAGAATAACCCTACAAGTCAGAAACGAACATTCATCGGACCACCTCCCAGTAATAATCTCTTTAGAAGGCCCGATTCTGATGTCACAGCCATCACCAAGGTACAATTACACAAAAGCAAACTGGGAAATTTTTGAACGCACAATTAGCGAAAACCTCCCCGAGGAACAACTCAACTCCCAAGCGGAGCTCGACGAGGCCGTAACGCAGTTCGAACATGCCATCAAGCTGGCAACAATTAGGGCAGTCCCAGTACACGTACCAAAGGCACCCGACACCAAACTTCCAGCAGACCTTAAAGACCTGGCTGCGGAACGAAATCGAGCAAGACGTAGATGGCAGAAAACTCGCCACATAGTCGATCTCGAAGCCTTCCAGTACCTCAACAACTTGGTTAGGCAACGAAACTCAAATTACACTGCCCAACAATGGCAAAACACGCTAGAAAGTCTCGATCACGAAACCAACTCAGTATGGCGCATTGCGAGATGCTTGACCCGAGAGAAAGTACGAATACCCCCTCTTCACCACAACGGAAAAATAGCTACCACCGACCAAGAAAAAGCCGACACACTGGCAGATGCCCTTCAAGATACTCTTACCCCGAATGAAACTCCATCTTGTCCACAATTCACAGCAGACACAGAGATGGAAACCCGCGGCTTCCACCAACAACAATCGCACAACTTAGTTCGTAAAACCTGCCCATCCGAAATTAAATGGTTAATCAAACATCTATCCCAACGAAAAGCCCCGGGCCCAGACAAAATATCTAACGTTGCTCTTAAACACCTACCCGATGATGCGGTACAACTATTAGCAAAGATATTCAGCTTCGTACTAACACGAGGGCTCTTCCCCGAAAGGTGGAAAATTGCCCACGTACTTCACTTCCCGAAAAAGCGAAAGAATCTTTCCAATCCCAATAACTATCGCCCTATTAGCCTACTGAACACATTAGGCAAGCTGCTAGAAAAAGTAATACTAAAAAGACGCAACGCAGCAATCATTAAGCGCGACATCCTCATCCCGGAACAGTTCGGTTTCCGAGCGAAACACTCAACGTCTCTACAACTTTGAAGAGCAACTGAGTACATCACTTACGGTTTCAACATAAGAAAGTCCACAGGAGCTTTACTCCTCGACGTGGAACGAGCTTGTGATAAAGTATGGCACGCGGGAATTCTGAAAAAGCTAGCCTCATTAGGCATTCAGGACTCGCTAGTAAAACTAATGTCCAACTACCTCAAGGACAGAAAGTTCCAATCTACAGTGAACAACAGCCGGTCCTCCATTAGACCTATCAAAGCGGGCGTCCCTCAAGGAAGCATACTCGGGCCCACACTGTTCAACTTATACATTAACGACATCCCGAAAACTGCAAACACCGCCCTCTACATATACGCGGACGATACAACAATAATGGCGCAATCGTTTCAACCACAAGCCATACACACCCGTCTCCAAAATGCTCTCCGAGAGCTGGAGAGTTGGCTCACGAACTGGCGAATCAAAGTAAATGCACCAAAAACCCAAGCAATAATCTTCACGAAACGAACAAATCACAGATTACCAAGACACAGTTTACAACCACTCACACTATTTGGTGATAACATAAACTGGACATCGAATGTAACATGGCTAGGGCTTAAAATGGACCAAGGATTAACCTGGAAACCACACATAAATCAAGTCAGGGGAAAAGCAAATGCCCAATTGGGCAAATTATACCCTCTAATAAACCTAAACAATCAACTAAACCTTAAATTAGGCCTAACCCTCTACAAAACATTAATTTGCCCCATTCTAACCTATGCGGCGCCTGTGTGGGGATACGCCGCTAAAACACACATCAAACTAATACAAAATTGCCAAAACAAAATCATACGTCTAGTATCAAAAGTACCAAGGATAGCTCCAGCTGACATACTACACAATGAATTAAAAATGCACACAATCGAGGAATTTATTAAGAAACTCACGTTTGACACATACAAAAAGCTTCCTACACATCACAACGCTCATGTTCACAACTTAGGCAACTACACGACAGAAGCGAATAAACATAGGCGTCCTCTTTCAATTTTCGATCGAACATTGTTCCACTACGAGATAGAGCCTAACATCCAAGAATTGCTAGAGAACCTCCTAAGACTCCCCTAAATACCACAAAACGCACTATAACTAATATCACTTCATGACCTTCTCACTGTTACAGAGTTCCAGTCCATGCAGAAGCCTTCAAGTCCTTGCGCTACCCAGCCAAGGTGGCTCCGGGAGAAGAAGGCCTCCCCACGTGACACACTCGTGCAGCTGCGCCGAGATGGGTTGGCTGCTTATCTGTGTGGGCACAACGACGAACGGCTTCATCCAAGGACCAAGAGAAGACGAGCAAGACAGCCTTGCAAATCGGACGACCCAGGACATCCTCCTGGCTGAAATGCTTGACGACCTTCCCAAGGGAAGGAACTCAGAAGCACACATGACGACAGGCTATGGCCATGCCCATAGCCTAAGAGTATTTCCACACAACTTTTTGCTCTAACATAGATTAGACATACAATAATAACGATTGCACTAATCTGCAAGAAAGTAAACCCTAGTAATACCATAGAATGTATCCAATTAGTACAATATCACAATTACCTAGTATAATGCACGATTAATCACCCGGGGTTACTCAGGGCATTTGTCATGTGTAATTCCGGGTAACTAACTATTGACGCGCTCGCATGCATTGCATGCCAGCTACACACCTTTCATTGACTAACCGGGGTGCTATGCGGGACCCGACTAAAATTGCACGAAATTACTTCTAACTTTCATAGATTAACACGTGGTGGGGTTTTTTAGTGGGTATACCGCGCTTTGAGCGGCGAGCCCCACATATCCCCTCAGCCATTGCACACCGGCTGGGGGTCGAATGCAGCAATGCATTTTTCCCCCCACGGAAAAAAAAAAGCACCCAATCAGGCTAGCAAAAGCACCCAACAGTCTAACTGGGTAGAAAAGCACGTCCGCTGCTAACAGTCTTCTGACTGGAATCTCGGCACCTTCGGGTAGGATTTTTGCTTTTCAGGCTTTTTAGCGCCCACTAGCTGTTCTTTCTCTTCCACTGTCCTATCTTTTCCTCTTTTTATAGTTTTTAAGCCCCCTGTTAGGTAGCGTAAGCTTTTTCTACTCTTCCTTCTTACCACTTTTCATTTACATACTTGCTTACTTGTATTATCCTCTCATTCTTCTCCATGACCAAGCAGCGAAAGACCATGAAGGGCTCCCCGTCGGAGTTGCGGGTCACTAGGCAAGCGGTTGCCAAGACCCAGCTTCAGTTTGGTGCTTCTGCTGTTCCTTCTGCTCCTACTCCTCAATCCTCTGCACCCACTCCTCGATCCTCTGCACCCACTTCTCGATCCACTGCACCCACTCCTCGCTCCTCTGGACCCTCTCTTCGCTCCTCTGCTCCCACTCCTCGATCCTCCGCACCCACTCCTCGCTCCTCTGGTTCCTCTCCCCGCTCCTCTGCACCGAGCCCTCGCACCTGCGCACCCACTCCTCGTTCTACCCCTAACCCCGTCGGTATGGTTGGCAGCCCGGCTGTGACCCCATGCCTGTCCATCACCCCGGCTGCCCTCAACTCCCCACTCCCTGCTTCCCGTTCATCCTCGTCCTCATCCATCCGCTCATGTGCGCCCCAACCCACCCCACCCCCTCGTCCTGTGTCCCCTATCCCAGGTCCGTCTTCTCCTATTCCTGCCCTTCTCGCCCATCCCGTCCCCCCTCCTCCTGGTTTCCTTCCTCTCTCAACCCACCTCTCCCCACAACCCGTCCCTCATCCCGTCTCCCGTCGCCCTGGCCCTAACTCCGCTTCCTTTTCTCCCCAAACCGGACCCTCATCCAGAACCGACCCTATCCCCATTCCTGCCAACCCCTACCCACTGCCCCCCGAACCCTCCCGCTCCTATGCTGATGCCCTCAACGTCGTCCTTCAGCCTCCAATCTATGTCTCCCGTAATCTGTCTGCTTCTCTTTGCAGGTTAATGGAGGAGTTTGATGCTGCCTGCCCCAACGAGGGTTATGTGATTTCGAGGGCCCCGATATCTCGCGACTTCCTGGTGCGAACCAGGACAGTCGCAGATTACGGGCACTTGGTTGCGTTCCTTCGGGAAAGGCGGGTAGCCTTTCAAATTACCACAGCGACTAAGAACCAGACGCACAGGGCGGTCGTGAAGAACGTCCTCTTCGACGGAGCAGAGGAAGCCCTGAAGAAGGAGCTGACGATGGCGCACCTGTCAGTCCTCCGAGTGGTCCAGCTCCGGAGATTCAATAGGGACCGGACTCCTCTCCCAATGTACCTCGTCGACGTGGCGACCGCCGATGACCTTGACCGACTACGGAGGCTCGAGTACGTCCTTCACTTCCGGGTGAAGATTGAGCCCTACCGCCGCCCATCATCCCGGTCCAGTGCAACCGGTGCCAGCAGCTGCGGCACACGGCAGCGAGGTGCACGGTGTCAGCCCCTGTGTGCTCGAAGTGCACTGGGTCGCATGAGTCGGCTTCCTGCGATGTTCCCCCTCCTGAAAGAAAGTGTGCTCTATGCCGCGGACGGGGCCACGGGGCCCGCTACCGGGCATGTCCAGAGTACCAGCGGCAGGTTGCCCTGGTTCGCGAAATTCAGGAGGGCAAAACACGTAGTGGGGGATCGGCAAATGCGCGCCCAGCACCGACGGCCGTCAAGGTGGCTCGAGCCAGAGCTACGGCTCCACAAGCTAGCCGTGTGCGGGCTGTAGGTGGCCCGGTGCCTGATCGCGAGAACAGGAGCAGGCCCAGGACCAGGAAGGAACAGCCGCAACCACCCAGGGACGGAAGGAGACCACCTCCTCAACCACAGACGAAGACTACAGAAGACCCAAGACGAAGCTACCAGAGGGAGATGTACCAGGAGGTACTACAACGCGGGATGACTGATGAGGACCTGATGGAGACTTGCACCCACGTGCTCCGTCATCTCATCGAGAAGCCGTCGGAGACCCGTTCTATCCTCTCTACCTACGCCGACTTTTTCCAACTCCTTACCACTCCTGGCTTCCTTAATGGCCCTTAAACCCATCCTCAAAGTACTTACTTGGAATGCTAGAGGCTTACGAAGACGAAAAACAGAACTTTCAGAATTCCTAAACACAAATAATATACAAATAGCGCTTATCACCGAAACACATTTAGACAACAACATTAGATTCAATATACCGGGTTACATCTCACACAGGAAGGATAGGAACAATCGCGGTGGAGGCACAGCCATAATCATAAAACAAAACGTAGCACATGATGTAGCTTTACTCCCACAATTTGCGACCCTAGAAGCAATAGGCATATTCATCACAATTGAAAATTCTCGAACACTACTAGTAGCGGCGTACAACCCACCAGGACCATTAGACACGGGGGAAATTGACCAAATTCTACAAATAAACAACAGAGTACTAATTGCAGGAGATCTCAATGCCAAACACCAAATTTGGAACTGCAGGCACACCAATGCAGCCGGAAATGCATTACTCCAGCACGAGAATAACTCCGACTACATAATTCATGCTCCCAACGAACCCGCCTACATCCCATTCGCAAGAAATCAAAGCTCAGACATCCTGGACATAGCAATCGCCAGGCATATTAACCAAAGAATAACCCTACAAGTCAGAAACGAACTTTCATCTGATTACCTCCCAGTAATAATCTCTTTAGAAGGCCCGATTCTGATGTCACAGCCATCACCAAGGTACAATTACACAAAAGCAAACTGGGAAATTTTTGAACGCACAATTAGCGAAAACCTCCCCGAGGGACAACTCAACTTCCAAGCGGAGCTCGACGAGGCCGTAACGCAGTTCGAACATGCCATCAAGCTGGCAACAATTACGGCAGTCCCAGTACACGTACCAAAGGCACCCGACACCAAACTTCCAGCAGACCTTAAAGAGCTGGTTGCGGAACGAAATCGAGCAAGACGTAGATGGCAGAAAACTCGCCACATAGTCGATCTCGAAGCCTTCCACTACCTCAACAACTTGGTTAGGCAACGAAACTCAAATTACACTGCCCAACAATGGCAAAACACGCTAGAAAGTCTCGATCACGAAACCAACTCAGTATGGCGCATTGCGAGATGCTTGACCCGAGATAAAGTACGAATACCCCCACTTCACCACAACGGAAAAATAGCTACCACCGACCAAGAAAAACCCGACACACTGGCAGATGCCCTTCAAGATACTCTTACCCCGAATGAAACCCCATCTTGTCCACAATTCACAGCAGACACAGAGATGGAAACCCGCGGCTTCCACCAACAACAATCGCACAACTTAGTTCGTAAAACCTGCCCATCCGAAATTAAATGGTTAATCAAACATCTATCCCAACGAAAAGCCCCGGGCCCAGACAAAATACCTAACGTTGCTCTTAAACACCTACCCGATGATGCGGTACAACTATTAGCAAAGATATTCAACTTCGTACTAACACGAGGGCTCTTCCCCGAAAGGTGGAAAATTGCCCACGTACTTCACTTCCCGAAAAAGCGAAAGAATCTTTCCAATCCCAATAACTATCGCCCTATTAGCCTACTGAACACATTAGGCAAGCTGCTAGAAAAAGTAATACTAAAAAGACTCAACGCAGCAATCATTAAGCGCGACATCCTCATCCCGGAACAGTTCGGTTTCCGAGCGAAACACTCAACGTCTCTACAACTTTTAAGAGCAACTGAGTACATCACTTACGGTTTCAACATAAGAAAGTCCACAGGAGCTTTACTCCTCGACGTGGAACGAGCTTTTGATAAAGTATGGCACGCGGGAATTCTGAAAAAGCTAGCCTCATTAGGCATTCAGGACTCGCTAGTAAAACTAATGTCCAACTACCTCAAGGACAGAAAGTTCCAATCTACAGTGAACAACAGCCGGTCCTCCATTAGACCTATCAAAGCGGGCGTCCCTCAAGGAAGCATACTCGGGCCCACACTGTTCAACTTATACATTAACGACATCCCGAAAACTGCAAACACCACCCTCTACATATACGCGGACGATACAACAATAATGGCGCAATCGTTTCAACCACAAGCCATACACACCCGTCTCCAAAATGCTCTCCGAGAGCTGGAGAGTTGGCTCACGAACTGGCGAATCAAAGTAAATGCCCCAAAAACCCAAGCAATAATCTTCACGAAACGAACAAATCACAGATTACCAAGACACAGTTTACAACCACTCACACTATTTGGTGAGAACATAAACTGGACATCGAATGTAACATGGCTAGGGCTTAAAATGGACCAAGGATTAACCTGGAAACCACACATAAATCAAGTCAGGGGAAAAGCAAATGCCCAATTGGGCAAATTATACCCTCTAATAAACCTAAACAATCAACTAAACCTTAAATTAGGCCTAACCCTCTACAAAACATTAATTCGCCCCATTCTAACCTATGCGGCGCCTGTGTGGGGATACGCCGCTAAAACACACATCAAACGAATACAAAATTGCCAAAACAAAATCTTACGTCTAGTATCAAAAGTACCAAGGATAGCTCCAGCTGACATACTACACAATGAATTAAAAATGCACACAATCGAGGAATTTATTAAGAAACTCACGTTTGACACATACAAAAAGCTTCCTACACATCACAACGCTCATGTTCACAACTTAGGCAACTACACGACAGAAGCGAATAAACATAGGCGTCCTCTTTCAATTTTCGATCGAACATTGTTCCACTACGAGATAGAGCCTAACATCCAAGAATTCCTAGAGAACCTCCTAAGACTCCCCTAAATACCACAAAACGCACTATAACTAATATCACTTCATGACCTTCTCACTGTTACAGAGTTCCAGTCCATGCAGAAGCCTTCAAGTCCTTGCGCTACCCAGCCAAGGCGGCTCCGGGAGAAGAAGGCCTCCCCACGTGACACACTCGTGCAGCTGCGCCGAGATGGGTTGGCTGCTTATCTGTGTGGGCACAACGACGAACGGCTTCATCCAAGGACCAAGAGAAGACGAGCAAGACAGCCTTGCAAATCGGACGACCCAGGACATCCTCCTGGCTGAAATGCTTGACGACCTTCCCAAGGGAAGGAACTCAGAAGCACACATGACGACAGGCTATGGCCATGCCCATAGCCTAAGAGTATTTCCACACAACTTTTTGCTCTAACATAGATTAGACATACAATAATAACGATTGCACTAATCTGCAAGAAAGTAAACCCTAGTAATACCATAGAATGTATCCAATTAGTACAATATCACAATTACCTAGTATAATGCACGATTAATCACCCGGGGTTACTCAGGGCATTTGTCATGTGTAATTCCGGGTAACTAACTATTGACGCGCTCGCATGCATTGCATGCCAGCTACACACCTTTCATTGACTAACCGGGGTGCTATGCGGGACCCGACTAAAATTGCACGAAATTACTTCTAACTTTCATAGATTAACACGTGGTGGGGTTTTTTAGTGGGTATACCGCGCTTTGAGCGGCGAGCCCCACATATCCCCTCAGCCATTGCACACCGGCTGGGGGTCGAATGCAGCAATGCATTTTTCCCCCCACGGAAAAAAAAAGCACCCAATCAGGCTAGCAAAAGCACCCAACAGTCTAACTGGGTAGAAAAGCACGTCCGCTGCTAACAGTCTTCTGACTGGAATCTCGGCACCTTCGGGTAGGATTTTTGCTTTTCAGGCTTTTTAGCGCCCACTAGCTGTTCTTTCTCTTCCACTGTCCTATCTTTTCCTCTTTTTATAGTTTTTAAGCCCCCTGTTAGGTAGCGTAAGCTTTTTCTACTCTTCCTTCTTACCACTTTTTCATTTAGATACTTGCTTACTTGTATTATCCTCTCATTCTTCTCCATGACCAAGCAGCGAAAGACCATGAAGGGCTCCCCGTCGGAGTTGCGGGTCACTAGGCAAGCGGTTGCCAAGACCCAGCTTCAGTTTGGTGCTTCTGCTGTTCCTTCTGCTCCTACTCCTCAATCCTCTGCACCCACTCCTCGATCCTCTGCACCCACTTCTCGATCCACTGCACCCACTCCTCGCTCCTCTGCTCCCACTCCTCGATCCTCCGCACCCACACCTCGCTCCTCTGGTTCCTCTCCCCGCTCCACTGCACCGAGCCCTCGCACCTTCGCACCCACTCCTCGTTCTACCCCTAACCCCGTCGGTATGGTTAGCAGCCTGGCTGTGACCCCATGCCTGTCCATCACCCCGGCTGCCCTCAACTCCCCACTCCCTGCTTCCCGTTCATCCTCGTCCTCATCCATCCGCTCCTGTGCGCCCCAACCCACCCCACCCCCTCGTCCTGTGTCCCCTATCCCAGGTCCGTCTTCTCCTATTCCTGCCCTTCTCGCCCACCCCGTCCCCCCTCCTCCTGGTTTCCTTCCTCTCTCAACCCACCTCTCCCCACAACCCGTCCCTCATCCCGTCTCCCGTCGCCCTGGCCCTAACTCCGCTTCCTTTTCTCCCCAACCCGGACCCTCATCCAGACCCGACCCTATCCCCATTCCTGCCAACCCCTACCCACTGCCCCCCGAACCCTCCCGCTCCTATGCTGATGCCCTCAACGTCGTCCTTCAGCCTCCAATCTATGTCTCCCGTAATCTGTCTGCTTCTCTTTGCAGGTTAATGGAGGAGTTTGATGCTGCCTGCCCCAACTAGTGTTATGTGATTTCGAGGGCCCCGATATCTCGCGACTTCCTGGTGCGAACCAGGACAGTCGCAGATTACGGGCACTTGGTTGCGTTCCTTCGGGAAAGGCGGGTAGCCTTTCAAATTACCACAGCGACTAAGAACCAGACGCACAGGGCGGTCGTGAAGAACGTCCTCTTCGACGGAGCAGAGGAAGCCCTGAAGAAGGAGCTGACGATGGCGCACCTGTCAGTCCTCCGAGTGGTCCAGCTCCGGAGATTCAATAGGGAGCGGACTCCTCTCCCAATGTACCTCGTCGACGTGGCGACCGCCGATGACCTTGACCGACTACGGAGGCTCGAGTACGTCCTTCACTTCCGGGTGAAGATTGAGCCCTACCGCCGCCCTATCATCCCGGTCCAGTGCAACCGGTGCCAGCAGCTGCGGCACACGGCAGCGAGGTGCACGGTGTCAGCTCCTGTGTGCTCGAAGTGCACTGGGTCGCATGAGTCGGCTTCCTGCGATGTTCCCCCTCCTGAAAGAAAGTGTGCTCTATGCCGCGGACGGGGCCACGGGGCCCGCTACCGGGCATGTCCAGAGTACCAGCGGCAGGTTGCCCTGGTTCGCGAAATTCAGGAGGGCAATACACGTAGTGGGGGATCGGCAAATGCGCGCCCAGCACCGACGGCCGTCAAGGTGGCTCGACCCAGTGCTACGGCTCCACAAGCTAGCCGTGTGCGGGCTGTAGGTGGCCCGGTGCCTGATCGGGAGAACAGGAGCAGGCCCAGGACCAGGAAGGAACAGCCGCAACCACCCAGGGACGGAAGGAGACCACCTCCTCAACCACAGACGAAGACTACAGAAGACCCAAGACGAAGCTACCAGAGGGAGATGTACCAGGAGGTACTACAACGCGGGATGACTGATGAGGACCTGATGGAGACTTGCACCCACGTGCTCCGTCATCTCATCGAGAAGCCGTCGGAGACCCGTTCTATCCTCTCTACCTACGCCGACTTTTTCCAACTCCTTACCACTCCTGGCTTCCTTAATGGCCCTTAAACCCATCCTCAAAGTACTTACTTGGAATGCTAGAGGCTTACGAAGACGAAAAACAGAACTTTCAGAATTCCTAAACACAAATAATATACAAATAGCGCTTATCACCGAAACAAATTTAGACAACAACACTAGATTCAATATACCGGGTTACATCTCACACAGGAAGGATAGGAACAATCGCGGTGGAGGCACAGCCATAATCATAAAACAAAACGTAGCACATGATGTAGCTTTACTCCCACAATTTGCGACCCTAGAAGCAATAGGCATATTCATCACTATTGAAAATTCTCGAACACCACTAGTAGCGGCGTACAACCCACCAGGACCATTAGACACGGGGGAAATTGACCAAATTCTACAAATAAACAACAGAGTACTAATTGCAGGAGATCTCAATGCCAAACACCAAATTTGGAACTGCAGGCACACCAATGCAGCCGGAAATGCATTACTCCAGCACGAGAATAACTCCGACTACATAATTCATGCTCCCAACGAACCCACCTACATCCCATTCGCAAGAAATCAAAGCTCAGACATCCTGGACATAGCAATCGCCAGGCATATTAACCAAAGAATAACCCTACAAGTCAGAAACGAACTTTCATCGGACCACCTCCCAGTAATAATCTCTTTAGAAGGCCCGATTCTGATGTCACAGCCATCACCAAGGTACAATTACACAAAAGCAAACTGGGAAATTTTTGAACGCACAATTAGCGAAAACCTCCCCGAGGAACAACTCAACTCCCAAGCGGAGCTCGACGAGGCCGTAACGCAGTTCGAACATGCCATCAAGCTGGCAACAATTACGGCAGTCCCAGTACACGTACCAAAGGCACCCGACACCAAACTTCCAGCAGACCTTAAAGAGCTGGCTGCGGAACGAAATCGAGCAAGACGTAGATGGCAGAAAACTCGCCACATAGTCGATCTCGAAGCCTTCCAGTACCTCAACAACTTGGTTAGGCAACGAAACTCAAATTACACTGCCCAACAATGGCAAAACACGCTAGAAAGTCTCGATCACGAAACCAACTCAGTATGGCGCATTGCGAGATGCTTGACCCGAGAGAAAGTACGAATACCCCCTCTTCACCACAACGGAAAAATAGCTACCACCGACCAAGAAAAAGCCGACACACTGGCAGATGCCCTTCAAGATACTCTTACCCCGAATGAAACTCCATCTTGTCCACAATTCACAGCAGACACAGAGATGGAAACCCGCGGCTTCCACCAACAACAATCGCACAACTTAGTTCGTAAAACCTGCCCATCCGAAATTAAATGGTTAATCAAACATCTATCCCAACGAAAAGCCCCGGGCCCAGACAAAATACCTAACGTTGCTCTTAAACACCTACCCGATGATGCGGTACAACTATTAGCAAAGATATTCAACTTCGTACTAACACGAGGGCTCTTCCCCGAAAGATGGAAAATTGCCCACGTACTTCACTTCCCGAAAAAGCGAAAGAATCTTTCCAATCCCAGTAACTATCGCCCTATTAGCCTACTGAACACATTAGGCAAGCTGCTAGAAGAAGTAATACTAAAAAGACTCAACGCAGCAATCATTAAGCGCGACATCCTCATCCCGGAACAGTTCGGTTTCCGAGCGAAACACTCAACGTCTCTACAACTTTTAAGAGCAACTGAGTACATCACTTACGGTTTCAACATAAGAAAGTCCACAGGAGCTTTACTCCTCGACGTGGAACGAGCTTTTGATAAAGTATGGCACGCGGGAATTCTGAAAAAGCTAGCCTCATTAGGCATTCAGGACTCGCTAGTAAAACTAATGTCCAACTACCTCAAGGACAGAAAGTTCCAATCTTCAGTGAACAACAGCCGGTCCTCCATTAGACCTATCAAAGCGGGCGTCCCTCAAGGAAGCATACTCGGGCCCACACTGTTCAACTTATACATTAACGACATCCCGAAAACTGCAAACAGCACCCTCTACATATACGCGGACGATACAACAATAATGGCGCAATCGTTTCAACCACAAGCCATACACACCCGTCTCCAAAATGCTCTCCGAGAGCTGGAGAGTTGGCTCACGAACTGGCGAATCAAAGTAAATGCCCCAAAAACCCAAGCAATAATCTTCACGAAACGAACAAATCACAGATTACCAAGACACAGTTTACAACCACTCACACTATTTGGTGAGAACATAAACTGGACATCGAATGTAACATGGCTAGGGCTTAAAATGGACCAAGGATTAACCTGGAAACCACACATAAATCAAGTCAGGGGAAAAGCAAATGCCCAATTGGGCAAATTATACCCTCTAATAAACCTAAACAATCAACTAAACCTTAAATTAGGCCTAACCCTCTACAAAACATTAATTCGCCCCATTCTAACCTATGCGGCGCCTGTGTGGGGATACGCCGCTAAAACACACATCAAACGAATACAAAATTGCCAAAACAAAATCTTACGTCTAGTATCAAAAGTACCAAGGATAGCTCCAGCTGACATACTACACAATGAATTAAAAATGCACACAATCGAGGAATTTATTAAGAAACTCACGTTTGACACATACAAAAAGCTTCCTACACATCACAACGCTCATGTTCACAACTTAGGCAACTACACGACAGAAGCGAATAAACATAGGCGTCCTCTTTCAATTTTCGATCGAACATTGTTCCACTACGAGATAGAGCCTAACATCCAAGAATTCCTAGAGAACCTCCTAAGACTCCCCTAAATACCACAAAACGCACTAAAACTAATATCACTTCATGACCTTCTCACTGTTACAGAGTTCCAGTCCATGCAGAAGCCTTCAAGTCCTTGCGCTACCCAGCCAAGGCGGCTCCGGGAGAAGAAGGCCTCCCCACGTGACACACTCGTGCAGCTGCGCCGAGATGGGTTGGCTGCTTATCTGTGTGGGCACAACGACGAACGGCTTCATCCAAGGACCAAGAGAAGACGAGCAAGACAGCCTTGCAAATCGGACGACCCAGGACATCCTCCTGGCTGAAATGCTTGACGACCTTCCCAAGGGAAGGAACTCAGAAGCACACATGACGACAGGCTATGGCCATGCCCATAGCCTAAGAGTATTTCCACACAACGTTTTGCTCTAACATAGATTAGACATACAATAATAACGATTGCACTAATCTGCAAGAAAGTAAACCCTAGTAATACCATAGAATGTATCCAATTAGTATAATATCACAATTACCTAGTATAATGCACGATTAATCACCCGGGGTTACTCAGGGCATTTGTCATGTGTAATTCCGGGTAACTAACTATTGACGCGCTCGCATGCATTGCATGCCAGCTACACACATTTCATTGACTAACCGGGGTGCTATGCGGGACCCGACTAAAATTGCACGAAATTACTTCTAACTTTCATAGATTAACACGTGGTGGGGTTTTTTTAGTGGGTTTACCGCGCTTTGAGCGGCGAGCCCAACATATCCCCTCAGCCATTGCACACCGGTTGGGGGTCGAATGCAGCAATGCATTTTCCCCCCCACGGAAAAAAAAAAAGCACCCAATCATACATTTTCAGAGATCAGCTCCGAGATGGCGAGGAAGAAGGGTCGCTCTGTCGCCGCTCCTGCTGAGGCAGGAACCTCTTCTTCTCCTCCGGCACCCGCCGAGGAGATTTCGCCGCAGCCACCGCAGCCTAGGGCAACCTATGCCGCAACCGCCGCTTCGCCGCCAGCCAGCGCCGCTTCGCCGCGACTGCCTCGGCAGTCGCCGCGTCACCCACCGGCATCAACGCTGCCGATTCTGGGCACTTCCCAGCCACCGCAGATCCAGCCTGTGCCTCATGGGAGGTACAGCGCCGTCGTTCGAGGGGTCCCGAGGGACCTACCAGCCAGGTTCCTCGTCACCGCAGCCCACCAGCAGTGGCCTTCAGCCTTGAAGGCCACCAGGATTCACGGAGCTCAGGGACCCACATCGCTCGTCAAGTTGGAGTTTGCAGATCCAGCAGACGACGAGGCAGCCTTGAGGGCGGGCCTGCTCTTGTTAGGGCGGTGCTTACGCATCGAGGCCAGCCGAGTGGAACGCCGGGCTCCCTGCAGACGCTGCTGTGCCTACGGGCACAGTGAGACGACCTGCGCAGCTCAACCCAGGTGCCACTACTGTGGAGCAGCCTGCACCACCGCATCGTGTACCCAGCACGACCTTCGCCGCCGACGCCGCTACTGTGCGACCTGTGGAGGGTCATCCCACTACACCGGCCAGGCGCTCTGCCCCCTGCATCCCCGCAGGAAGGCACCGCCGAAACCACCTGCACCAACATCGCAGTCATCAGCACCTCCACCGACACCAGAACCATCACCAGCGCCGACGCCGATCCACGAGGAAATCCAGGGTTTGCGCGACGCCGTTCAGGATCTCCACGCGGAGGTCCTGGACATAGGTGTGCGCATCGCGGCTCTGGACTACTTCATCACCACCACCACCGAGAAGCTCCAGGATTTGCAGTCCACCATCACTGCTGGTACTACTCAGCAGCAAACCACCGCCGCTGACCTGTTGGCCAAACTGCACCACATCTCTACACGGCTGCAAAACCTGGAGACCAGCTTCGAGGAAGGAAGACCTTCACCACGATCACAACCATCAGAGAGGACACCGCTGGTCATCTCCGAGAGCCAGCAGCGGATTCTTGCACAATGCCGTGCGCTTGTGCAAGACCAGCCCAAACGACGACGGCCTCCAGCGCCAGAGTAAGTCCACCTTCATCACCATCCCATCGTACTATCTCCTTATGAACCCCCCTTCCTATTACCACTTCATAACCCCTAGGCTGCAGTCAGGGCTTTTTGTCATGGCTGTAGGCTAGGACCGCACTTCACGCCGCTCCCGCCCATTGGGCGGCAGCATAGAATCTTTCGATCGACTAACACGGGTGCTATGCGGGACCGTGCTACCTTTCCCTTGAACTTCCTTTCAAACCCACGACCTAACCGGTGGAGGAGTTTTTAGTGGGTATGCCGACGCTCGGAGATTCCCACACTCTCAGTCCCGACTCCCATCGGGGCTGGGGTTAGTGATTAAATCATTTTCTCCTCCACTCGAAAAAAAAAAGCACCCAACAGTCTAACTGGGTAGAAAAGCACGTCCGCTGCTAACAGTCTCTTTACGGGAATCTCGGCACCTTCGGGTAGGACCTCTGCTTTTCGGGCTTTTTAGCGCCCACTTGCTGTTCTTTCTCTTCCACTGTCCTATCTTTTCCTCTTTTTATAGTTTTTAAGCCCCCTGTTAGGTAACGTAAGCTTTTTCTACTCTTCCTTCTTACCACTTTTTCATTTACATACTTGCTTACTTGTATTATCCTCTCATTCTTCTCCATGACCAAGCAGCGAAAGACCATGAAGGGCTCCCCGTCGGAGTTGCGGGTCCCTAGGCAAGCGGTTGCCAAGACCCAGCTTCAGTTTGGTGCTTCTGCTGTTCCTTCTGCTCCTACTCCTCAATCCTCTGCACCCACTCCTCGATCCTCTGCACCCACTTCTCCATCCACTGCACCCACTCCTCGCTCCTCTGGACCCTCTCTACGCTCCTCTGCTCCCACTCCTCGATCCTCCGCACCCACTCCTCGCTCCTCTGGTTCCTCTCCCCGCTCCTCTGCACCGAGCCCTCGCACCTGCGCACCCACTCCTCGTTCTACCCCTAACCCCGTCGGTATGGTTGGCAGTCCGGCTGTGACCCCATGCCTGTCCATCACCCCGGCTGCCCTCAACTCCCCACTCCCTGCTTCCCGTTCATCCTCGTCCTCATCCATCCGCTCCTGTGCGCCCCAACCCACCCCACCCCCTCGTCCTGTCTCCCCTATCCCAGGCCCGTCTTCTCCTATTCCTGCCCTTCTCGCCCACCCCGTCCCCCTTCCTCCTGGTTTCCTTCCTCTCTCAACCCACCTCTCCCCACAACCCGTCCCTCATCCCGTCTCCCGTCGCCCTGGCCCTAACTCCGCTTCCTTTTCTCCCCAACCCGGACCCTCATCCAGACCCGACCCTATCCCCATTCCTGCCAACCCCTACCCACTGCCCCCCGAACCCTCCCGCTCCTATGCTGATGCCCTCAACGTCGTCCTTCAGCCTCCAATCTATGTCTCCCGTAATCGTTCTGCTTCTCTTTGCAGGTTAATGGAGGAGTTTGATGCTGCCTGCCCCAACGAGGGTTATGTGATTTCGAGGGCCCCGATATCTCGCGACTTCCTGGTGTGAACCAGGACAGTCGCAGATTACGGGCACTTGGTTGCGTTCCTTCGGGAAAGGCGGGTAGCCTTTCAGATTACCACAGCGACTAAGAACCAGACGCACAGGGCGGTCGTGAAGAACGTCCTCTTCGACGGAGCAGAGGAAGCCCTGAAGAAGGAGCTGACGATGGCGCACCTGTCAGTCCTCCGAGTGGTCCAGCTCCGGAGATTCAATAGGGACCGGGCTCCTCTCCCAATGTACCTCGTCGACGTGGCGACCGCCGATGACCTTGACCGACTACGGAGGCTCGAGTACGTCCTTCACTTCCGGGTGAAGATTGAGCCCTACCGCCGCCCTATCATCCCGGTCCAGTGCAACCGGTGCCAGCAGCTGCGGCACACGGCAGCGAGGTGCACGGTGTCAGCCCCTGTGTGCTCGAAGTGCACTGGGTCGCATGAGTCGGCTTCCTGCGATGTTCCCCCTCCTGAAAGAAAGTGTGCTCTATGCCGCGGACGGGGCCACGGGGCCCGCTACCGGGCATGTCCAGAGTACCAGCGGCAGGTTGCCCTGGTTCGCGAAATTCAGGAGGGCAAAACACGTAGTGGGGGATCGGCAAATGCGCGCCCAGCACCGACGGCCGTCAAGGTGGCTCGAGCCATAGCTACGGCTCCACAAGCTAGCCGTGTGCGGGCTGTAGGTGGCCCGGTGCCTGATCGCGAGAACAGGAGCAGGCCCAGGACCAGGAAGGAACAGCCGCAACCACCCAGGGACGGAAGGAGACCACCTCCTCAACCACAGACGAAGACTACAGAAGACCCAAGACGAAGCTACCAGAGGGAGATGTACCAGGAGGTACTACAACGCGGGATGACTGATGAGGACCTGATGGAGACTTGCACCCACGTGCTCCGTCATCTCATCGAGAAGCCGTCGGAGACCCGTTCTATCCTCTCTACCTACGCCGACTTTTTCCAACTCCTTACCACTCCTGGCTTCCTTAATGGCCCTTAAACCCATCCTCAAAGTACTTACTTGGAATGCTAGAGGCTTACGAAGACGAAAAACAGAACTTTCAGAATTCCTAAACACAAATAATATACAAATAGCGCTTATCACCGAAACACATTTAGACAACAACATTAGATTCAATATACCGGGTTACATCTCACACAGGAAGGATAGGAACAATCGCGGTGGAGGCACAGCCATAATCATAAAACAAAACGTAGCACATGATGTAGCTTTACTCCCACAATTTGCGACCCTAGAAGCAATAGGCATATTCATCACTATTGAAAATTCTCGAACACTACTATTAGCGGCGTACAACCCACCAGGACCATTAGACACGGGGGAAATTGACCAAATTCTACAAATAAACAACAGAGTACTAATTGCAGGAGATCTCAATGCCAAACACCAAATTTGGAACTGCAGGCACACCAATGCAGCCGGAAATGCATTACTCCAGCACGAGAATAACTCCGACTACATAATTCATGCTCCCAACGAACCCACCTACATCCCATTCGCAAGAAATCAAAGCTCAGACATCCTGGACATAGCAATCGCCAGGCATATTAACCAAAGAATAACCCTACAAGTCAGAAACGAACTTTCATCGGACCACCTCTCAGTAATAATCTCTTTAGAAGGCCCGATTCTGATGTCACAGCCATCACCAAGGTACAATTACACAAAAGCAAACTGGGAAATTTTTGAACGCACAATTAGCGAAAACCTCCCCGAGGAACAACTCAACTCCCAAGCGGCGCTCGACGAGGCCGTAACGCAATTCGAACATGCCATCAAGCTGGCAACAATTACGGCAGTCCCAGTACACGTACCAAAGGCACCCGACACCAAACTTCCAGCAGACCTTAAAGAGCTGGCTGCGGAACGAAATCGAGCAAGACGTAGATGGCAGAAAACTCGCCACATAGTCGATCTCGAAGCCTTCCACTACCTCAACAACTTGGTTAGGCAACGAAACTCAAATTACACTGCCCAACAATGGCAAAACACGCTAGAAAGTCTCGATCACGAAACCAACTCAGTATGGCGCATTGCGAGATGCTTGACCCGAGAGAAAGTACGAATACCCCCTCTTCACCACAACGGAAAAATAGCTACCACCGACCAAGAAAAAGCCGACACACTGGCAGATGCCCTTCAAGATACTCTTACCCCGAATGAAACTCCATCTTGTCCACAATTCACAGCAGACACAGAGATGGAAACCCGCGGCTTCCACCAACAACAATCGCACAACTTAGTTCGTAAAACCTGCCCATCCGAAATTAAATGGTTAATCAAACATCTATCCCAACGAAAAGCCCCGGGCCCAGACAAAATACCTAACGTTGCTCTTAAACACCTACCCGATGATGCGGTACAACTATTAGCAAAGATATTCAACTTCGTACTAACACGAGGGCTCTTCCCCGAAAGATGGAAAATTGCCCACGTACTTCACTTCCCGAAAAAGCGAAAGAATCTTTCCAATCCCAGTAACTATCGCCCTATTAGCCTACTGAACACATTAGGCAAGCTGCTAGAAGAAGTAATACTAAAAAGACTCAACGCAGCAATCATTAAGCGCGACATCCTCATCCCGGAACAGTTCGGTTTCCGAGCGAAACACTCAACGTCTCTACAACTTTTAAGAGCAACTGAGTACATCACTTACGGTTTCAACATAAGAAAGTCCACAGGAGCTTTACTCCTCGACGTGGAACGAGCTTTTGATAAAGTATGGCACGCGGGAATTCTGAAAAAGCTAGCCTCATTAGGCATTCAGGACTCGCTAGTAAAACTAATGTCCAACTACCTCAAGGACAGAAAGTTCCAATCTTCAGTGAACAACAGCCGGTCCTCCATTAGACCTATCAAAGCGGGCGTCCCTCAAGGAAGCATACTCGGGCCCACACTGTTCAACTTATACATTAACGACATCCCGAAAACTGCAAACAGCACCCTCTACATATACGCGGACGATACAACAATAATGGCGCAATCGTTTCAACCACAAGCCATACACACCCGTCTCCAAAATGCTCTCCGAGAGCTGGAGAGTTGGCTCACGAACTGGCGAATCAAAGTAAATGCCCCAAAAACCCAAGCAATAATCTTCACGAAACGAACAAATCACAGATTACCAAGACACAGTTTACAACCACTCACACTATTTGGTGAGAACATAAACTGGACATCGAATGTAACATGGCTAGGGCTTAAAATGGACCAAGGATTAACCTGGAAACCACACATAAATCAAGTCAGGGGAAAAGCAAATGCCCAATTGGGCAAATTATACCCTCTAATAAACCTAAACAATCAACTAAACCTTAAATTAGGCCTAACCCTCTACAAAACATTAATTCGCCCCATTCTAACCTATGCGGCGCCTGTGTGGGGATACGCCGCTAAAACACACATCAAACGAATACAAAATTGCCAAAACAAAATCTTACGTCTAGTATCAAAAGTACCAAGGATAGCTCCAGCTGACATACTACACAATGAATTAAAAATGCACACAATCGAGGAATTTATTAAGAAACTCACGTTTGACACATACAAAAAGCTTCCTACACATCACAACGCTCATGTTCACAACTTAGGCAACTACACGACAGAAGCGAATAAACATAGGCGTCCTCTTTCAATTTTCGATCGAACATTGTTCCACTACGAGATAGAGCCTAACATCCAAGAATTCCTAGAGAACCTCCTAAGACTCCCCTAAATACCACAAAACGCACTAAAACTAATATCACTTCATGACCTTCTCACTGTTACAGAATTCCAGTCCATGCAGAAGCCTTCAAGTCCTTGCGCTACCCAGCCAAGGCGGCTCCGGGAGAAGAAGGCCTCCCCACGTGACACACTCGTGCAGCTGCGCCGAGATGGGTTGGCTGCTTATCTGTGTGGGCACAACGACGAACGGCTTCATCCAAGGACCAAGAGAAGACGAGCAAGACAGCCTTGCAAATCGGACGACCCAGGACATCCTCCTGGCTGAAATGCTTGACGACCTTCCCAAGGGAAGGAACTCAGAAGCACACATGACGACAGGCTATGGCCATGCCCATAGCCTAAGAGTATTTCCACACAACTTTTTGCTCTAACATAGATTAGACATACAATAATAACGATTGCACTAATCTGCAAGAAAGTAAACCCTAGTAATACCATAGAGTGTATCCAATTAGTATAATATAACAATTACCTAGAATAATGCACGATTAATCACCCGGGGTTACTCAGGGCATTTGTCATGTGTAATTCCGGGTAACTAACTATTGACGCGCTCGCATGCATTGCATGCCAGCTACACACCTTTCATTGACTAACCGGGGTGCTATGCGGGACCCGACTAAAATTGCACGAAATTACTTCTAACTTTCATAGATTAACACGTGGTGGGGTTTTTTAGTGGGTATACCGCGCTTTGAGCGGCGAGCCCCACATATCCCCTCAGCCATTGCACACCGGCTGGGGGTCGAATGCAGCAATGCATTTTTCCCCCCACGGAAAAAAAAAGAACTAGAACATCATTCTTCGAGAGTTCGCCGAATGAGAAGGACTACTAGAGATCTACGAGAGGCGCTCTTCCAGCCTCTTGGCCTGAAGCAGAGCAGCCAGCTTCCGCTCTTCCAACCTTTTTTGGCTGACGCAGACAGACAGCCAGCGCAAGCCTCCAAGCGACCTCCTCGGCGAGCCAGCCAGCAACCGCCGGCAACATCTACCTACGCAGCGGCGGCCGTTCTCCACACGGTCCGCCACTTTTTGCTGGTCCACCTGGGCTAGCAAAAGCACCCAACGGGCACCACTTCGAGAGTTCGCCGAGTGAGAAGGACTACTAGAGATCTACGAGAGGCGCTCTTTCAGCCTCTTGGCCTGAAGCAGAGCAGCCAGCTTCCGCTCTTCCAGCCTTTTTTGGCTGACGCAGAGCAGACAGCCAGCGAAAGCCTCCAAGCGACCTCCTCGGCGAGCCAGCCAGCAACCGCCGGCTACATCTACCTACGCAGCGGCGGCCGTTCTCCACACGCTCCACCACTTTTTGCTGGTCCACCTGGGCTAGCAAAAGCACCCAACAGTCTAACTGGGTAGAAAAGCACGTCCGCTGCTAACAGTCTCTTGACTGGAATCTCGGCACCTTCGGGTAGGACCTCTGCTTTTCGGGCTTTTTAGCGCCCACTAGCTGTTCTTTCTCTTCCACTGTCCTATCTTTTCCTCTTTTTATAGTATTTAAGCCCCCTGTTAGGTAGCGTAAGCTTTTTCTACTCTTCCTTCTTTCTACTTTTTCATTTTACATACTTGCCTTGTATTATCCTCCATTTTTCTCCATGACCAAGCAGCGTAAGACCAAGAAGGGCTCCCCGTCGGAGTTGCGGGTCACTAGGCAAGCGGTTGCCAAGACCCAGCTTCAGTTTGGTGCTTCTGCTGTTCCTTCTGCTCCTACTCCTCGATCCTCTGCACCAACTCCTCGATCCGCTGCACCCACTCCTCGCTCCTCTGGACCCTCTCCCCGCTCCTCTGCTCCCACTCCTCGATCCTCCGCACCCACCACCCGTTCCTCTGCTCCTGCTCCTCGCTCCTCTGCTCCTACTCCTCGATCCTCTGCATCCACTCCTCGTTCTTCTGGTCCCTCTCCTCGCTCCACCCCTAACCCTGCTGGTATGGATAGCAGCCCGGCTGCGATTCCATGCCTGTCCATCACCCCGGCTGCCCTCGACTCTCCACTCCCTGCCTCCCGTTCATCCTCGTCCTCTTCCGTCCGCTCCTGTGTCCCTCACCCCACCCCTCCCCCTCGTCCTGTCTCCCCCATCCCCTGCCCGTCCTCTCCCATCCCTGCCCTTCTTGCCCATCCCGTCAACCCCCCTCCTGGTTTCCTTCCTATTCCTTCCCCTTCTCAACCCGCTCCAACCCCCAACCCAGTCCCCAGGCACCCTCCTTCCTCTTACGCCCAAGCCCTCTCCTCCCGTCTCCAACCTCCCATCTATGTGTCCAATACCCACGTCACTCTGTTTCAGACGCTGCAAGATTTCGACGTCCTGCACCCCAACGATGGGTATGTCATTTCGAGGGTCCCGATTTCTCGGGACTTCCTCGTGCGCACCAGGTCCGCCGGGGACTACGCGCTGTTGACTGCCTTTCTGAGGGAGCGCAGGGTAACCTTCACCATGATGACGAGGCACGACCGCCAGACCTTCCGTGCTGTGGTAAAGCACGTCTACTTTGACGGCGCGGAGGAGGCCATTACGGCAGAGTTGCGTGCCGAGCACTTTTCAGTGCTTCGGGTCGTGCAACTACGACGGTTTGACCGGGCCCGAACGCCTCTTCCGTTCTACCTGGTGGACCTGGCGACGGCGGACGACCTAGACAGTTTGCGGCATCGCGAGTACGTGCTTCACTTTCGAGTGAAGGTGGAGCAGTACCGTAGACCGGTTATCCCGGTGCAGTGTAGCCGATGCCAGCAGCTTCGACACACGGAGGAGAAGTGCACGGCGAGCGCGGTGGTCTGCTCTAAGTGCACGGCTCCCCACGATTCGCGGACCTGCGGCGTCCCCATCCCCGAGAGGAAGTGCGCACTGTGTCTCACTTCGGGCCACGGGGCCAGGTACCGGGCTTGTCCCGAGTATCAGAGACAGGTGGCAGCGGCGCGCAACCTTTCGGGGAATGGTGGTCGCTCGGGCGAGCGGAAAGTGGTGGGCCGTGCGCGAGGGGCGGCTCCGGCGCGGGTGCCTCCCTCCTCCAGTGTGTCGGTGCGGCCGGCAGAAGCGACCGCTCGGGTGGAAAGGCCTAGGGCTCAGAAACCGAACCAACCACCAGGTAAGCCACGTCAATCTGCGAGGGAGGCGCCGACGAGAGAAGAGACCCTCGCAGATCCGAGACTCCAGCACCAGCGAAACACCTACCACCACATCCTCCGCACAGGCTGGGATTCTGCTGACCTACGAGACTCCAGCATGCAGATCCTGGAACTTCTGGCAACGTCGGGACCGTCGGAGACCCGCTCCATCCTTGCCTCGTATCGTGACTTCTTCCAGCTCCTTACCTCTCCAGGCTTCCTATGAATCACACACCCATCCTAAATATCACTAACTGGAATGCCCGAGGAGTGCGCAGACGAAAGACCGAACTAAAAGACTTTCTCTCGCAACACAATACACACATAGCGCTAATTACCGAAACCCATCTCTGTGATCGCGACAGATTCAACCTAAAAGGATATATAATACACCGTAATGACAGGAACCGCAATAATAATAAAACAAGACATTGCTCACGATTTAGCACCGCTACCTCAGCTAAGAACACTTGAAGCCACAAGTATATACACCACCATAGATCAAAATCGCGTATTAGTAACGGCGGCATATGCTCCACTAGGCACACTGGACACAGCAGACATAGATGCGCTCATGCAGCTAAACAACAGGGCAATAATTGCAGGCGACCTCAACGCAAAACACCAAATTTGGGATTGCAACGAGACCAACCGCGAAGGGTCCGCCCTCCTAAACCTAGAAAACAACTCGGACTATATAATTCACACACCAACCGAACAAACGTACATTCCTTTCAGCAGAAACCAGCGCCCAGAAATCCTGGACATAGCAATCACACGCAACTTAACGCGCAGAATAAACCTCCAGGTCAAAAATGAGCTATCCTCTGACCACTTACCGGTCATGATAACTCTGGAGGGATCTATAACCCAAGAATCCCCTGCCCAGCGCCGCAACTACAACAAAGCGAACTGGGACAATTTCGCAATGATTGTGAGCGAAAACCTCCCTAAAGCAGAACCTAACACCATTGAAAATCTGAACATAGCTGTTGAACAACTAGAAAAAGCTATCCAAACCGCAACAACAGAAGCGGTACCGGTAACCAAACCGAAATCAAATAACTCGCAACTTCCGCAAGACATACACATGTTAGCGCAAGAAAGAAACCGTGCCAGGCGCAAATGGCAGAAATCGAGGCATCTGGTGGACCAAGAATACTTCAGACACCTCAACGCACTCGTCAGGGAACGAACTACACAGTTCATATCCCAGCAATGGCAAAACACACTCGACAACCTCAACTATGAGAGATACTCGGTGTGGCGAATAGCCCGTTATCTAACTCAAGATAAGGTCCACATTCCCCCATTACATCACAACCAAAAGATCGCATCAACTGACCAACAAAAAGCGAACACGCTAGCGGATGCGCTACAAGAAACACTAACTCCCAATCCCACTCCATCTTGCCCACTTTTCACGGCAGTCACGGAGGCAGAAACAGAAAACTACAAAGAACAAGAAACACATAACATGATACGTAAGACATGCCCAAGCGAAATTAAATGGCTAATCAGGCATCTCAAGAAGAGAAAAGCCCCTGGCCCAGACAGCATTCCCACCTCAGTGCTCATGAATTTGCCTGAGGATGCAATAAAACTACTCTCGAAAATCTTTAACTTCGTGCTAACAAGCGGGCACTTTCCAGACAGATGGAAACTGGCCACAGTGGCCCACTTCCCCAAGAAAGGGAAAGATCTGTCCAACCCGCACAACTACAGACCAATTAGTCTACTAAGCACAATAGGCAAACTACTAGAAAAAGTGATACTCAAACGCCTCAACATTCACTTAATTAAACAAAATACATTAATCCCAGAACAGTTTGGATTCCGCGCCAAACATTCAACTACCCTACAATTACTCAGGGCAACGGAAAATATCACGTATGGATTCAATACAAGAAAATCCACAGGCGCACTGTTTCTTGACGTTGAGCGTGCGTTCGACAGAGTATGGCACGCCGGGATATTAAAGAAACTTAAAACGCTTAACATTCATGACTCGCTGATCAAACTTATAGCGAATTATCTAAACAACAGAAAATTTCAATCGAAAGTTAACAACCATCTTTCCACAAAGCGACCAATCAGAGCAGGAGTCCCACAAGGGAGTTTGCTCGGGCCGACACTGTTCAATATATATATCAACGACATTCCAAAAACAGCTAACACAAACTTATACATTTACGCGGACGACACAGAAATTATGACACAATCGGGCAAAACCGAACTTATTCACAGAAGACTCCAAAACAGCCTCAATGGTTTGGAGGACTGGTTCACAAACTGGCGCATTAAAGTAAACGCCCCCAAAACGCAAGCGATAATATTCACAAAACGAATCAACCACAGATTCCCGAAACACCAGCTTCCACCGCTTACCATATTCGGAGAAAACATAAAGTGGAAGGACACGGTAACCTGGCTTGGCCTCAAAATGGATCAAGGCCTAACGTGGAAGAAACACATCACGCAATTACGAAGAAACCCAAACGCCCAATTAGGCAAGCTCTACCCGCTCATAAACATGGACACCCAGCTGAAACTCAACATGGGTCTCACGTTATATAAAACACTAATAGGACCAATATTTACTTATGCTGCACCTGTCTGGGGGTATGCCGCCAAAACATACATCAAAAAACTACAACAATTTCAAAACAAAACATTGCGCATGGTAGCTAAGGTACCTACGTAGCGCCATCCGATTTACTCCACGAGGAACTTAAAATGCATACAGTAGAAGAATTCGTTAAAAAGCTAGCTTACGACATCTACAAAAGCTTACGCGTATACCACAATGATCTAGTCAGAGCATTAGGCAACTACGATTCCGTAAATTACAAGCATAACAGACCACTCTCGCTATTCGATAGAACGCTTTCCCGAGACGACACGCAAGAACAAATCCAACAGTTCTTAAACAATCTACTCCAAACATGACAAGGACACTGACCCAAGACTTCGTATTTCTATATCCCAGCACTAATCTTTCTCTTGCTTTCTACCCTTGTTTCAGCCCACGCCCGTCGCAGAGCCCTCAAGTCCTCAGCAACAGCTGAGGCGGCCCGGGAGAAGGGGCCTCCCAACGTGAACGACGTGCGCAGCGTAAGACGGGCCGCTGCATTATGGAGTCGTTCACACAGACGACAATGGCTACCATCAGGACAACGAGCTCAAAGAAGGACCGAGAAGGCCGGATCTCAAGACAGACGCCTGTGCCCGATTGACTGCACAGGACACAATACAAAATTGTTCAATTTATATAAATCTAATACACAATAATAGTACAACCTAGCAGTAAGTTAATGCTAAGTCATGTGACACGCAGGCACTCCCTGCAAACAACACACATTTTAGATCTTAGGCATTATTTAACACATACTAGCAATATAAGTAACATACGCAAATAACCCACTGGTATTGCTCAGGTTCCATGGGCAATACCAGCAAGTAACATTTGACGCGCTCGCATGCAATGCATGCCAGCTAAGTAGGTATTCACATACTAACCGGGGTGCTATGCGGGACCCGACTAAAAGCATGCAAACAAATGCACGTTAACACAGCAATATACAATTAACTCGTGGTAGGGTTTTTTAGTGGATATTCCGCTTCTGAGCGGCGAGCCCCACATATCCCCCCAGCCATTGCACACCGGCTTGGGGTCGAATGCAATAATGCATTTTTCCCCCCCACGGAAAAAAAAAAGCACCCAACAGTCTAACTGGGTAGAAAAGCACGTCCGCTGCTAACAGTCTCTTTACTGGAATCTCGGCACCTTCGGGTAGGACCTCTGCTTTTCGGGCTTTTTAGCGCCCACTAGCTGTTCTTTCTCTTCCACTGTCCTATCTTTTCCTCTCTTTATAGTATTTAAGCCCCCTGTTAGGTAGCGTAAGCTTTTTCTACTCTTCCTTCTTTCTACTTTTTCATTTTACATACTTGCCTTGTATTATCCTCCATTTTTCTCCATGACCAAGCAGCGTAAGACCAAGAAGGTCTCCCCGTCGGAGTTGCGGGTCACTAGGCAAGCGGTTGCCAAGACCCTGCTTCAGTTTGGTGCTTCTGCTGTTCCTTCTGCTCCTACTCCTCGATCCTCTGCACCAACTCCTCGATCCGCTGCACCCACTCCTCGCTCCTCTGCACCCTCTCCCCGCTCCTCTGCTCCCACTCCTCGATCCTCCGCACCCACCACCCGTTCCTCTGCTCCTGCTCCTCGCTCCTCTGCTCCTACTCCTCGATCCTCTGCATCCACTCCTCGTTCTTCTGGTCCCTCTCCTCGCTCCACCCCTAACCCTGCTGGTATGGATAGCAGCCCGGCTGCGATTCCATGCCTGTCCATCACCCCGGCTGCCCTCGACTCTCCACTCCCTGCCTCCCGTTCATCCTCGTCCTCTTCTGTCCGCTCCTGTGTTCCTCAGCCCACCCCTCCCCCTCGTCCTGTCTCCCCCATCCCCGGCCCGTCCTCTCCCATCCCTGCCCTTCTTGCCCATCCCGTCAACCCCCCTCCTGGTTTCCTTCCTATTCCTTCCCCTTCTCAACCCGCTCCAACCCCCAACCCAGTCCCCAGGCACCCTCCTTCCTCTTACGCCCAAGCCCTCTCCTCCCGTCTCCAACCTCCCATCTATGTGTCCAAGACCCACGTCACTCTGTTTCAGACGCTGCAAGATTTCGACGCCCTGCACCCCAACGATGGGTATGTCATTTCGAGGGCCCCGATTTCTCGGGACTTCCTCGTGCGCACCAGGTCCGCCGGGGACTACGCGCTGTTGACTGCCTTTCTGCGGGAGCGCAGGGTAACCTACACCATGACGACGAGGAACGACCGCCAGACCTTCCGTGCTGTGGTAAAGCACGCCTACTTTGACGGCGCGGAAGAGGCCATTACGGCAGAGTTGCGTGCCGAGCACTTTTCAGTGCTTCGGGTCGTGCAGCTACGACGGTTCGACCGGGCCCGAACGCCTCTTCCGTTCTACCTGGTGGACCTGGCGACGTCGGAAGATCTAGACCGTTTGCGGCATCGCGAGTACGGGCTTCACTTTCGAGTGAAGGTGGAGCAGTACCGTAGACCGGTTATCCCGGTGCAGTGTAGCCGATGCCAGCAGCTTCGACACACGGAGGAGAAGTGCACGGCGAGCGCGGTGGTCTGCTCTAAATGCACGGCTCCCCACGATTCGCGAACCTGCGACGTCCCCATCCCCGAGAGGAAGTGCGCACTGTGTCTCACTTCGGGCCACGGGGCCAGGTACCGGGCTTGTCCCGAGTATCAGAGACAGGTGGCAGGGGCGCGCAACCTTTCGGGGAATGGTGGTCGCTCGGGCGAGCGGAAAGTGGTGGGCCGTGCGCGAGGGGCGGCTCCGGCGCGGGTGCCTCCCTCTTCCAGTGTGTCGGTGCGGCCGGCAGAAGCGACCGCTCGGGTGGAAAGGCCTAGGGCTCAGAAACCGAACCAACCACCAGGTAAGCCACGTCAATCTGCGAGGGAGGCGCCGACGAGAGAAGAGACCCTCGCAGATCCGAGACTCCAGCACCAGAGGAACACCTACCACAACATCCTCCGCACAGGCTGGGATTCTGCTGACCTACGAGACTCCAGCATGCAGATCCTGGAACTTCTGGCAACGTCGGGACCGTCGGAGACCCGCTCCATCCTTGCCTCGTATCGTAACTTCTTCCAGCTCCTTACCTCTCCAGGCTTCCTATGAATCACACACCCATCCTAAATATCACTAACTGGAATGCCCGAGGAGTGCGCAGACGAAAGACCGAACTAAAAGACTTTCTCTCGCAACACAATACACACATAGCGCTAATTACCGAAACCCATCTCTGTGATCGCGACAGATTCAACCTAAAAGGATATACAATACACCGTAATGACAGGAACAGGCGCGGAGGAGGAACCGCAATAATAATAAAACAAAACATTGCTCACGATTTAGCACCGCTACCTCAGCTAAGAACACTTGAAGCCACAAGTATATACCACCATAGATCAAAATCGCGTATTAGTAACGGCGGCATATGCTCCACCAGGCACACTGGACACAGCAGACATAGATGCGCTCATGCAGCTAAACAACAGGGCAATAATTGCAGGCGACCTCAACGCAAAACACCAAATTTGGGATTGCAACGAGACCAACCGCGAAGGGTCCGCCCTCCTAAACCTAGAAAACAACTCGGACTATATAATTCACACACCAACCGAACAAACGTACATTCCTTTCAGCAGAAACCAGCGCCCAGAAATCCTGGACATAGCAATCACACGCAACTTAACGCGCAGAATAAACCTCCAGGTCAAAAATGAGCTATCCTCTGACCACTTACCAGTCATGATAACTCTGGAGGGTTCTATAACACAAGAACTCCCTGCCCAGCGCCGCAACTACAACAAAGCGGACTGGGACCAGCTCGCAATGATTGTGAGCGAAAACCTCCCTACAGCAGAACCTAACACCATTGAAAATCTGAACATAGCTGTTGAACAACTAGAAAAAGCTATCCAAACCGCAACAACAGAAGCGGTACCGGTAACCAAACCGAAATCAAATAACTCGCAACTTCCGCAAGACATACACATGTTAGCGCAAGAAAGAAACCGTGCCAGGCGCAAATGGCAGAAATCGAGGCATCTGGTGGACCAAGAATACTTCAGACACCTCAACGCACTCGTCAGGGAACGAACTACACAGTTCATATCCCAGCAATGGCAAAACACACTCGACAACCTCAACTATGAGAGAGACTCGGTGTGGCGAATAGCCCGTTATCTAACTCAAGATAAGGTCCACATTCCCCCATTACATCACAACCAAAAAATCGCATCAACTGACCAACAAAAAGCGAACACGCTAGCGGATGCGCTACAAGAAACACTAACTCCCAATCCCACTCCATCTTGCCCACTTTTCACGGCAGTCACGGAGGCAGAAACAGAAAACTACAAAGAACAAGAAACACATAACATGATACGTAAGACATGCCCAAGCGAAATTAAATGGCTAATCAGGCATCTCAAGAAGAGAAAAGCCCCTGGCCCAGACAGCATTCCCACCTCAGTGCTCATGAATTTGCCTGAGGATGCAATAAAACTACTCTCGAAAATCTTTAACTTGGTGCTAACAAGCGGACACTTTCCAGACAGATGGAAACTGGCCACAGTGGCCCACTTCCCCAAGAAAGGGAAAGATCTGTCCAACCCGCACAACTACAGACCAATTAGTCTACTAAGCACAATAGGCAAACTACTAGAAAAAGTGATACTCAAACGCCTCAACATTCACTTAATTAAACAAAATACATTAATCCCAGAACAGTTTGGATTCCGCGCCAAACATTCAACTACCCTACAATTACTCAGGGCAACGGATAATATCACGTATGGATTCAATACAAGAAAATCCACAGGCGCAGTGTTTCTTGACGTTGAACGTGCGTTCGACAGAGTATGGCACGCCGGGATATTAAAGAAACTTAAAACGCTCAACATTCATACTCGCTGATCAAACTTATAGCGAATTATCTAAACAACAGAAAATTTCAATCGAAAGTTAACAACCATCTTTCCACAAAGCGACCAATCAGAGCAGGAGTCCCACAAGGGAGTTTGCTCGGGCCGACACTGTTCAATATATATATCAACGACATTCCAAAAACAGCTAACACAAACTTATACATTTACGCGGACGACACAGAAATTATGACACAATCGGGCAAAACCGAACTTATTCACAGAAGACTCCAAAACAGCCTCAATGGTTTGGAGGACTGGTTCACAAACTGGCGCATTAAAGTAAACGCCCCCAAAACGCAAGCGATAATATTCACAAAACGAATCAACCACAGATTCCCGAAACACCAGCTTCCACCGCTTACCATATTCGGAGAAAACATAAAGTGGAAGGACACGGTAACCTGGCTTGGCCTCAAAATGGATCAAGGCCTAACGTGGAAGAAACACATCACGCAATTACGGGGAAAAGCAAACGCCCAATTAGGCAAACTCTACCCGCTCATAAACATGGACACCCAGCTGAATCTCAACATGGGTCTCACGTTATATAAAACACTAATACGACCAATATTTACCTATGCTGCACCTGTCTGGGGGTATGCCGCCAAAACATACATCAAAAACTACAACAATTTCAAAACAAAACATTGCGCATGGTAGCTAAGGTACCTACGCAGCGCCATCCGATTTACTCCACGAGGAACTTAAAATGCATACAGTAGAAGAATTCGTTAAAAAGCTAGCTTACGACATCTACAAAAGCTTACGCGTACACCACAATGATCTAGTCAAAGCATTAGGTCACTACGATTCCGTAAATTACAAGCATAACAGACCACTCTCGCTATTCGATAGAACGCTTTCCCGAGACGACACGCAAGAACAAATCCAACAGTTCTTAAACAATCTACTCCAAACATGACAAGGACACTGACCCAACACTTCGTATTTCTATATCCCAGCACTAATCTTTCTCTTGCTTTCTACCCTTGTTTCAGCCCACGCCCGTCGCAGAGCCCTCAAGTCATCAGCAACAGCTGAGGCGGCCCGGGAGAAGGGGCCTCCCAACGTGAACGACGTGCGCAGCGTAAGACGGGCCGCTGCATTATGGAGTCGTTCACACAGACGACAATGGCTACCATCAGGACAACGAGCTCAACGAAGGACCGAGAAGGCCGGATCTCAAGACAGACGCCTGTGCCCGATTGACTGCACAGGACACAATACAAAACTGTTCAATTTACATAAATCTAATACAACAATAATAGTACAACCTAGCAGTAAGTTAATGCTAGTCATGTGACACGCAGGCACTCCCTGCAAACAACACACATTTTAGATCTGAGGCATTATTTAACACATACTAGCAATATAAGAAACATACGCAAATAACCCACTGGTATTGCTCAGGTTCCATGGGCAATACCAGCAAGTAACATTTGACGCGCTCGCATGCAATGCATGCCAGCTAAGTAGCTATTCACATACTAACCGGGGTGCTATGCGGGACCCGACTAAAAGCATGCAAACAAATGCACGTTAACACAGCAATATACAATTAACTCGTGGTAGGGTTTTTTAGTGGGTATTCCGCTTCTGAGCGGTGAGCCCCACATATCCCCCCAGCCATTGCACACCGGCTGGGGGTCGAATGCAATAATGCATTTTTCCCCCCACGGAAAAAAAAAGAACTAGAACATACATTTTCCATCATCATAGCACAACACAGCTCCGAGATGGCGAGGAAGAAGGGTCGCTCTGTCGCCGCTCCTGCTGAGGCAGGAACCTCTTCTTCTCCTCCGGCACCCGCCGAGGAGATTTCGCCGCAGCCACCGCAGCCTAGGGCAACCTATGCCGCAACCGTCGCTTCGCCGCCAGCCAGCGCCCCTTCGCCGCGACTGCCTCGGCAGTCGCCGCGTCACCCACCGGCATCAACGCTGCCGATTCTGGGCACTTCCCAGCCACCGAAGATCCAGCCTGTGCCTCATGGGAGGTACAGCGCCGTCGTTCGAGGGGTCCCGAGGGACCTGCCAGCCAGGTTCCTCGTCACCGCAGCCCACCAGCAGTGGCCTTCAGCCTTGAAGGCCACCAGGATTCACGGAGCTCAGGGACCCACATCGCTCGTCAGGTTGGAGTTTGCAGATCCAGCAGACTACGAGGCTGCCTTGAGGGCGGGCCTGCTCTTGTTAGGGCGGTGCTTACGCTTCGAGGCCAGCCGAGTGGAACGCCAGGCTCCCTGCAGACGCTGCTGTGCCTACGGGCACAGTGAGACGACCTGCGCAGCTCAACCCAGGTGCCACTACTGTGGAGCAGCCTGCACCACCGCATCGTGCACCCAGCACGACCGTTGCTGCCGACGCCGCTACTGTGCGACCTGTGGAGGGTCATCCCACTACACCGGACAGGCGCTCTGCCCCCTGCATCCCCGCAGGAAGGCACCGCCGAAACCACCTGCACCAACATCGCAGTCATCAGCACCTCCACCGACACCAGAACCATCACCAGCGCCGACACCAACATCTACTACGCCGATCCACGAGGAAATCCAGGGTTTGCGCGACGCCGTTCAGGATCTCCACGCGGAGGTCCTGGACATAGGTGTGCGCATCGCGGCTCTGGACGACTTCATCACCACCACCACCGAGAAGCTCCAGGATTTGCAGTCCACCATCACTGCTGGTACTACTCAGCAGCAAACCACCGCCGCTAACCTGTTGGCCAAACTGCACCACATCTCTACACGGCTGCAAAACCTGGAGACCAGCTTCGAGGAAGGAAGACCTTCACCACGATCACAACCATCAGAGAGGACACCGCTGGTCATCTCCGAGAGCCAGCAGCGGATTCTTGCACAATGCCGTGCGCTTGTGCAAGACCAGCCCAAACGACGACGGCCTCCAGCGCCAGAGTAAGTCCACCTTCATCACCATCCCATCGTACTATCTCCTTATGAACCCCCCTTCCTATTACCACTTCATAACCCCTAGGCTGCAGTCAGGGCTTTTTGTCATGGCTGTAGGCTAGGACCGCACTTCACGCCGCTCCCGCCCATTGGGCGGCAGCATAGAATCTTTCGATCGACTAACACGGGTGCTATGCGGCACCGTGCTACCTTTCCCTTGAACTTCCTTTCAAACCCACGACCTAACCGGTGGAGGAGTTTTTAGTGGGTATGCCGACGCTCGGAGATTCCCACACTCTCAGTCCCGACTCCCATCGGGGCTGGGGTTAGTGATTAAATCATTTTCTCCTCCACTCGAAAAAAAAAAGAACTAGAAAAAGCTATCCAAACCGCAACAACAGAAGCGGTACCGGTAACCAAACCGAAATCAAATAACTCGCAACTTCCGCAAGACATACACATGTTAGCGCAAGAAAGAAACCGTGCCAGGCGCAAATGGCAGAAATCAAGGCATCTGGTGGACCAAGAATACTTCAGACACCTCAACGCACTCGTCAGGGAACGAACTACACAGTTCATATCCCAGCAATGGCAAAACACACTCGACAACCTCAATTATGAGAGAGACTCGGTGTGGCGAATAGCCCGTTATCTAACTCAAGATAAGGTCCACATTCCCCCATTACATCACAACCAAAAGATCGCATCAACTGACCAACAAAAAGCGAACACGCTAGCGGATGCGCTACAAGAAACACTAACTCCCAATCCCTCTCCATCTTGCCCACTTTTCACGGCAGTCACGGAGGCAGAAACAGAAAACTACAAAGAACAAGAAACACATAACATGATACGTAAAACATGCCCAAGCGAAATTAAATGGCTAATCAGGCATCTCAAGAAGAGAAAAGCCCCTGGCCCAGACAGCATTCCCACCTCAGTGCTCATGAATTTGCCTGAGGATGCAATAAAACTACTCTCGAAAATCTTTAACTTGGTGCTAACAAGCGGACACTTTCCAGACAGATGGAAACTGGCCACAGTGGCCCACTTCCCCAAGAAAGGGAAAGATCTGTCCAACCCGCACAACTACAGACCAATTAGTCTACTAAGCACAATAGGCAAACTACTAGAAAAAGTTATACTCAAATGCCTCAACATTCACTTAATTAAACAAAATACATTAATCCCAGAACAGTTTGGATTCCGCGCCAAACATTCAACTACCCTACAATTACTCAGGGCAACGGAAAATATCACGTATGGATTCAATACAAGAAAATCCACAGGCGCACTGTTTCTTGACGTTGAACGTGCGTTCGACAGAGTATGGCACGCCGGGATATTAAAGAAACTTAAAACGCTTAACATTCATGACTCGCTGATCAAACTTATAGCGAATTATCTAAACAACAGAAAATTTCAATCGAAAGTTAACAACCATCTTTCCACAAAGCGACCAATCAGAGCAGGAGTCCCACAAGGGAGTTTGCTCGGGCCGACACTGTTCAATATATATATCAACGACATTCCAAAAAGAGCTAACACAAACTTATACATTTACGCGGACGACACAGCAATTATGACACAATCGGGCAAAACCGAACTTATTCACAGAAGACTCCAAAACAGCCTCAATGGTTTGGAGGACTGGTTCACAAACTGGCGCATTAAAGTAAACGCCCCCAAAACGCAAGCGATAATATTCACAAAACGAATCAACCACAGATTCCCGAAACACCAGCTTCCACCACTTACCATATTCGGAGAAAACATAAAGTGGAAGGACACGGTAACCTGGCTTGGCCTCAAAATGGATCAAGGCCTAACGTGGAAGAAACACATCACGCAATTACGGGGAAAAGCAAACGCCCAATTAGGCAAGCTCTACCCGCTCATAAACATGGACACCCAGATGAATCTCAACATGGGTCTCACGTTATATAAAACACTAATACGACCAATATTTACCTATGCTGCACCTGTCTGGGGGAATGCCGCCAAAACATACATCAAAAAACTACAACAATTTCAAAACAAAACATTGCGCATGGTAGCTAAGGTACCGCACGTAGCGCCATCCGATTTACTCCACGAGGAACTTAAAATGCATACAGTAGAAGAATTCGTTAAAAAGCTAGCTTACGACATCTACAAAAGCTTACGCGTACACCACAATGATCTAGTCAAAGCATTAGGCAACTACGAATTCGTAAATTACAAGCATAACAGACCACTCTCGCTATTCGATAGAACGCTTTCCCGAGACGACACGCAAGAACAAATCCAACAGTTCTTAAACAATCTACTCCAAACAGGACAAGGACACTGACCCAACACTTCGTATTTCTATATCCCAGCACTAATCGTTCTCTTGCTTTCTACCCTTGTTTCAGCCCACGCCCGTCGCAGAGCCCTCAAGTCATCAGCAACAGCTGAGGCGGCCCGGGAGAAGGGGCCTCCCAACGTGAACGACGTGCGCAGCGTAAGACGGGCCGCTGCATCATGGAGTCGTTCACACGGACGACAATGGCTACCATCAGGACAACGAGCTCAACGAAGGACCGAGAAGGCCGGATCTCAAGACAGACGCCTGTGCCCGATTGACTGCACAGGACACAATACAAAATTGTTCAATTTATATAAATCTAATATAACAATAATAGTACAACCTAGCAGTAAGTTAATGCTAAGTCATGTGACACGCAGGCACTCCCTGCAAACAACACACATTTTAGATCTTAGGCATTATTTAACACATACTAGCAATATAAGAAACATACGCAAATAACCCACTGGTATTGCTCAGGTTCCATGGGCAATACCAGCAAGTAACATTTGACGCGCTCGCATGCAATGCATGCCAGCTAAGTAGGTATTCACATACTAACCGGGGTGCTATGCGGGACCCGACTAAAAGCATGCAAACAAATGCACGTTAACACAGCAATATACAATTAACTCGTGGTAGGGTTTTTTAGTGGGTATTCCGCTTCTGAGCGGCGAGCCCCACATACCCCCCAGCCATTGCACACCGGCTGGGGGTCGAATGCAATAATGCATTTTTCCCCCCACGGAAAAAAAAAGAACTAGAACATACATTTTCCATCATCATAGCACAACACAGCTCCGAGATGGCGAGGAAGAAGGGTCGCTCTGTCGCCGCTCCTGCTGAGGCAGGAACCTCTTCTTCTCCTCCGGCACCCGCCGAGGAGATTTCGCCGCAGCCACCGCAGCCTAGGGCAACCTATGCCGCAACCGCCGCTTCGCCGCCAGCCAGCGCCGCTTCGCCGCGACTGCCTCGGCAGTCGCCGCGTCACCCACCGGCATCAACGCTGCCGATTCTGGGCACTTACCAGCCACCGCAGATCCAGCCTGTGCCTCATGGGAGGTACAGCGCCGTCGTTCGAGGGGTCCCGAGGGACCTGCCAGCCAGGTTCCTCGTCACCGCAGCCCACCAGCAGTGGCCTTCAGCCTTGAAGGCCACCAGGATTCACGGAGCTCAGGGACCCACATCGCTCGTCAGGTGTGAGTTTGCAGATCCAGCAGACTACGAGGCTGCCTTGAGGGCGGGCCTGCTCTTGTTAGGGCGGTGCTTACGCTTCGAGGCCAGCCGAGTGGAACGCCAGGCTCCCTGCAGACGCTGCTGTGCCTACGGGCACAGTGAGACGACCTGCGCAGCTCAACCCAGGTGCCACTACTTTGGAGCTGCCTGCACCACCGCATCGTGCACCCAGCACGACCTTCGCCGCCGACGCCGCTACTGTGCGACCTGTGGAGGGTCATCCCACTACACCGGACAGGCGCTCTGCCCCCTGCATCCCCGCAGGAAGGCACCGCCGAAACCACCTGCACCAACATCGCAGTCATCAGCACCTCCACCGACACCAGAACCATCACCAGCGCCGACACCAACATCTACTACGCCGATCCACGAGGAAATCCAGGGTTTGCGCGACGCCGTTCAGGATCTCCACGCGGAGGTCCTGGACATAGGTGTGCGCATCGCGGCTCTGGACGACTTCATCACCACCACCACCGAGAAGCTCCAGGATTTGCAGTCCACCATCACTGCTGGTACCACTCAGCAGCAAACCACCGCCGCTAACCTGTTGGCCAAACTGCACCACATCTCTACACGGCTGCAAAACCTGGAGACCAGCTTCGAGGAAGGAAGACCTTCACCACGATCACAACCATCAGAGAGGACACCGCTGGTCATCTCCGAGAGCCAGCAGCGGATTCTTGCACAATGCCGTGCGCTTGTGCAAGACCAGCCCAAACGACGACGGCCTCCAGCGCCAGAGTAAGTCCACCTTCATCACCATCCCATCGTACTATCTCCTTATGAACCCCCCTTCCTATTACCACTTCATAACCCCTAGGCTGCAGTCAGGGCTTTTTGTCATGGCTGTAGGCTAGGACCGCACTTCACGCCGCTCCCGCCCATTGGGCGGCAGCATAGAATCTTTCGATCGACTAACACGGGTGCTATGCGGCACCGTGCTACCTTTCCCTTGAACTTCCTTTCAAACCCACGACCTAACCGGTGGAGGAGTTTTTAGTGGGTATGCCGACGCTCGGAGATTCCCACACTCTCAGTCCCGACTCCCATCGGGGCTGGGGTTAGTGATTAAATCATTTTCTCCTCCACTCGAAAAAAAAAAAGAACTAGAAAAAGCTATCCAAACCGCAACAACAGAAGCGGTACCGGTAACCAAACCGAAATCAAATAACTCGCAACTTCCGCAAGACATACACATGTTAGCGCAAGAAAGAAACCGTGCCAGGCGCAAATGGCAGAAATCAAGGCATCTGGTGGACCAAGAATACTTCAGACACCTCAACGCACTCGTCAGGGAACGAACTACACAGTTCATATCCCAGCAATGGCAAAACACACTCGACAACCTCAATTATGAGAGAGACTCGGTGTGGCGAATAGCCCGTTATCTAACTCAAGATAAGGTCCACATTCCCCCATTACATCACAACCAAAAGATCGCATCAACTGACCAACAAAAAGCGAACACGCTAGCGGATGCGCTACAAGAAACACTAACTCCCAATCCCTCTCCATCTTGCCCACTTTTCACGGCAGTCACGGAGGCAGAAACAGAAAACTACAAAGAACAAGAAACACATAACATGATACGTAAAACATGCCCAAGCGAAATTAAATGGCTAATCAGGCATCTCAAGAAGAGAAAAGCCCCTGGCCCAGACAGCATTCCCACCTCAGTGCTCATGAATTTGCCTGAGGATGCAATAAAACTACTCTCGAAAATCTTTAACTTGGTGCTAACAAGCGGACACTTTCCAGACAGATGGAAACTGGCCACAGTGGCCCACTTCCCCAAGAAAGGGAAAGATCTGTCCAACCCGCACAACTACAGACCAATTAGTCTACTAAGCACAATAGGCAATCTACTAGAAAAAGTTATACTCAAATGCCTCAACATTCACTTAATTAAACAAAATACATTAATCCCAGAACAGTTTGGATTCCGCGCCAAACATTCAACTACCCTACAATTACTCAGGGCAACGGAAAATATCACGTATGGATTCAATACAAGAAAATCCACAGGCGCACTGTTTCTTGACGTTGAACGTGCGTTCGACAGAGTATGGCACGCCGGGATATTAAAGAAACTTAAAACGCTTAACATTCATGACTCGCTGATCAAACTTATAGCGAATTATCTAAACAACAGAAAATTTCAATCGAAAGTTAACAACCATCTTTCCACAAAGCGACCAATCAGAGCAGGAGTCCCACAAGGGAGTTTGCTCGGGCCGACACTGTTCAATATATATATCAACGACATTCCAAAAACAGCTAACACAAACTTATACATTTACGCGGACGACACAGCAATTATGACACAATCGGGCAAAACCGAACTTATTCACAGAAGACTCCAAAACAGCCCCAATGGTTTGGAGGACTGGTTCACAAACTGGCGCATTAAAGTAAACGCCCCCAAAACGCAAGCGATAATATTCACAAAACGAATCAACCACAGATTCCCGAAACACCAGCTTCCACCGCTTACCATATTCGGAGAAAACATAAAGTGGAAGGACACGGTAACCTGGCTTGGCCTCAAAATGGATCAAGGCCTAACGTGGAAGAAACACATCACGCAATTACGGGGAAAAGCAAACGCCCAATTAGGCAAGCTCTACCCGCTCATAAACATGGACACCCAGCTGAATCTCAACATGGGTCTCACGTTATATAAAACACTAATACGACCAATATTTCCCTATGCTGCACCTGTCTGGGGGAATGCCGCCAAAACATACATCAAAAAACTACAACAATTTCAAAACAAAACATTGCGCATGGTAGCTAAGGTACCGCACGTAGCGCCATCCGATTTACTCCACGAGGAACTTAAAATGCATACAGTAGAAGAATTCGTTAAAAAGCTAGCTTACGACATCTACAAAAGCTTACGCGTACACCACAATGATCTAGTCAAAGCATTAGGCAACTACGATTCCGTAAATTACAAGCATAACAGACCACTCTCGCTATTCGATAGAACGCTTTCCCGAGACGACACGCAAGAACAAATCCAACAGTTCTTAAACAATCTACTCCAAACATGACAAGGACACTGACCCAACACTTCGTATTTCTATATCCCAGCACTAATCGTTCTCTTGCTTTCTACCCTTGTTTCAGCCCACGCCCGTCGCAGAGCCCTCAAGTCATCAGCAACAGCTGAGGCGGCCCGGGAGAAGGGGCCTCCCAACGTGAACGACGTGCGCAGCGTAAGACGGGCCGCTGCATCATGGAGTCGTTCACACGGACGACAATGGCTACCATCAGGACAACGAGCTCAACGAAGGACCGAGAAGGCCGGATCTCAAGACAGACGCCTGTGCCCGATTGACTGCACAGGACACAATACAAAATTGTTCAATTTATATAAATCTAATATAACAATAATAGTACAACCTAGCAGTAAGTTAATGCTAAGTCATGTGACACGCAGGCACTCCCTGCAAACAACACACATTTTAGATCTGAGGCATTATTTAACACATACTAGCAATATAAGAAACATACGCAAATAACCCACTGGTATTGCTCAGGTTCCATGGGCAATACCAGCAAGTAACATTTGACGCGCTCGCATGCAATGCATGCCAGCTAAGTAGGTATTCACATACTAACCGGGGTGCTATGCGGGACCCGACTAAAAGCATGCAAACAAATGCACGTTAACACAGCAATATACAATTAACTCGTGGTAGGGTTTTTTAGTGGGTATTCCGCTTCTGAGCGGCGAGCCCCACATACCCCCCAGCCATTGCACACCGGCTGGGGGTCGAATGCAATAATGCATTTTTCCCCCCACGGAAAAAAAAGAACTTACAACTTACAATTTACAACTTAGTTAATTACCCCGACGTTATCCATAACTGAACTGTGAACAGCACACACACACACAATCACACTAACATTCCACCACCACAGCTGCCCTCAAGTCCTTGCGCTTACTGACAAGCCAAGGCGGATCCGGGGGACGAGGACCCCCCCGCAAGGTGGCACTGGCTTGCACCTGCATTTTCAGGCAGGCAGCCCGCCGGTTGCGCACCCTATGTGACCCAGCTTACCAAAAGGTTATGAATTGATAAATGCATAATGACAACCCCAGCCTTGGGGAGAAACACCAATTAATAACTTATAACACACCAAAGAACGACGCCAAATGGTGTAAAGCAGCTCAAAAGACAATGCCCATAATGGGCATTAAATAAATTGTACATATACACACACTCCTCTGTATATAGCGCCACCTTGTAATACACTAACATAGAGTAATGTATATATATATATATGTATTCCTCTAACAGTATGTTCTAGCTTAAGATGGAGACGCAGCCACCGGCCCAGCTAACCACTGACTCGCATACAAGATCATCTTGTGATGTACGACTGAGACTAACCCAGAGGACGCAGCGCCACGGCTTGAATAAGGACACCCAAAACTTCATCAAGAACAATACCCCTGGAATATCCTTACACAACTCACACTACTCCTGACAATTCTCCCCTGGAATTCGCTAGGGAGCAAGCTGGGCTTCGGTCAAGCCTGTCTCCCAGCTCCCAATAACTAACTCCACTGGTTAACGCACTGCGAGCCAGTTTACATTTTTCTCCATGGACTGCGCGGGTGCTTCAGGCGGTACCGCAGCAAACCTTTCTTTCCACTCCGGTGGAGGAGTTTTTAGTGGGTATGCCGACGATTCGGTGAGTCCCACACTCTCAGTCCCGACTCCCATCGGAGCTGGGGTAAGTGATTAAATCATTTTCTCCTCCACTCGAAATTGAAAAAAAAAGAACTTGTGCCGTTGCGGGTCGCGCCCGCCCAAGCAACGGCACACCGAAAGCGACCACACCATAAACAACAGGCACAACAACATAAACGGAAACAGACACAATCAAAACCACAAACACGAACACAGCAGATCCCCCCTCACCTTGAGGAATCGAGCATATTGATTCCAGAGTCGCTATCCAATCGCGAAGCTTTTGAAAATGGTCTTGCCATGGCAGAGTTCCTCACAAAGTTAGGACTGCCAGACATCGACATAGGCTGGGACTGTTTCCAGACCCATGCCAGATGGCTCTTGGAGAAACTAGCTGCACCCAACTGTGACCCAGTCTACATCTTTAACTATCTGTCAAGGTTCATAGGAATGCTCTCAAAGTTCAATTATGGCTAACGCCCCTACAGTAAACACAGTATACTGGAATTGCAACAACCTCCGACGCAAGCGTAAGGAATTAACAGAATTCCTACAAGCTAACTCAATACAAATAGCGCTACTCAATGAAACACATTTAGGACCGATAGACCGTTTCACAATCCCAGGATACGCGGTATACAGAAACGACAGAAACAGAAGAGGCGGCGGCACCGCCATCGCCATTCAAAAATCAATACAACACCACCAAGCTTTTGTACCACCATTAACACGAATAGAAGCAACCGCGGTTAGAGTAAACCTACACAATACGGAGGTAACGTTCATTGCTGCATATAACCCTCCTGGGGACATCGACACTAACGATATTAATTTACTAATGCAAATAGCAGAAAAAGTGGTAGTGGCAGGGGATCTTAACGCGAAACACTTTCTTTGGAATTGCCAGACGGCGAACACGGCCGGTAATAAACTCCTCACTTACATTAACGCTACAAACATTCTTCTAACAGGGCCGGAAGAACCAACGTTTATACCGAGAATAGCGAATCACAGACCGGACATATTAGATATCGCCTTATTCAAAAATATGCCATACAACACTAACACACACACAATCAACTATCTAACTTCGGACCACCTCCCTGTACTATTGGAAATTGAAGCGCCAATCACCCTTCAACGTGAGCCCGCACGACCCAATTACGGACAAGCAGACTGGGCAGCATTTGAAACCACACTAGAAACCACAATTAGATATCACGCAATCGAAACACATGATACACACGATGAGGCTAATAATACCTTAGTAGAAGCGATCAAACAAGCAACAGAGCAGCACGTCCCCATTAGATACCCGACTTCAACTGGCACACGATTCCCTCGCGACACAAGACTAATAATTCAAGAAAGAAATCGCGCCAGACGTAAATGGCAAAGATCGAGAAATTTAATACACCGCAATGAATACACGGAGCTAAACAGCCAAGCTAGCGAACGCATACGGGAATTTACTAGAAATCAATGGAACGAGACACTAAATAATATTGACCCACACAGCCGTACTATCTGGAAAATCGCCAAAAATCTTACACGAACACACACACACAAGTCCCTCCCCTTCACACCACCAACGGCATTGCCGAAACTCCCCGAGACAAGGCCGAAGCTTTCGCAGATGCCCTGGAGGAAACCTTCAAACCAAATACCACTCAGACAGATCACGAATTTGTGACTGAAACTGAAGCAATAGCAGAAAACATAGGCAGGGCCCAGACGCATAACAAAACACGCAAAACAAACGCGGGCGAAATTAAGTGGATTATTAACCACCTACCCACAAGAAAAGCCCCAGGGCCGGATGAAATACCCAACATAGTACTCAAGCATTTGCCGCCCAAAGCCCTAAAGGCACTAGCAACCATATTTAATTACACACTTGAAAATGGGCGCTTCCCTCCACAATGGAAAGAAGCCAGAATACTCCTCTTCCTTAAACCACGAAAAAGCCCATCACGACCAGAGAACTACAGGCCAATTAGCCTACTAAACACCATGAGCAAGGTACTCGAAAAAGTTATACTAAAACGTATCACCACGCACATAATACGTAACAACATCCTCATCGATGAACAATTCGGATTTAGAGCACAACACTCAACAACACTACAACTCCTCCGAATGACCGAATCTATAACCAAAGGGTTCAACACAAAACGATCTACAGGGGCCGTATTCTTAGACATAGAACGAGCGTTCGATCGGGTGTGGCACGCGGGTCTACTCAGAAAACTCATGTCGTTAGGCTTCGCGGACACACTATTAGTAATTATAAAAGACTACCTAACGAACAGGTCGTTCCGCACAACAGTCGACAACGAAGTATCGACAATACGGCCAATCAGGGCAGGGGTCCCACAAGGGAGTCTATTGGGACCTATTCTTTTCAACATTTATATAAATGACATACCAAAGACCACAAGAGTAGACAGGTACCTATATGCTGATGACACAGCTTAAGCCACACAATCGACCATGCCCAGAATCATCCATAATAGGCTACAAATCGCCCTAAACGAACTAGAACCATGGCTCACGAAGTGGCGAATGAAAGTGAACACCAGAAAGAGCCAAGCCATAATATTTACAAAGCGAAATAAGCACCGCCACAATAAACACGGCCTTCAGCCACTAACATTTCGGCAAGAGCCAATAGACTGGAAAAACACAGTCACATACCTTGGAGTAACGATGGATCAGGGTCTCACATGGAAACAACACGTCAACACAGTCAGAGCAAAAGCGAATGCTCAACTAAACAGACTTTACCCAATAATCAACACTAACAGCACATTAAAACTAGAAATGGGCACTACACTCTACAAGACACTAATCAGACCCATTCTAACATACGCTGCACCCGCATGGGGACATGCAGCCAAAATACATATAAAAAGGCTTCAAACAATGCAAAACAGAGTACTCCGCATTGTTGCCAGACTACCAGAAGTGGCACCAGTACTCCAACTACACGAGGAACTGAAAATACACTCCATTGAGGAGTACATTAAACCACTCAGCTTTAACTTGCATGAGAAAAAGAATAAGAATCACAATGAATTAATACAAGCACTAGGTAACTACGACAAAATTCACGACAAACACGCAAGGCCACTGTCTCTATTTGAAAGAACAATAGGTCTCGGGGAGCCGGCAACAGATATCCAGCAATATCTAGACAATTTAGTTAATTACCCCGACGTTATCCATAACTGAACTGTGAATAGCACACACACACACACAATCACACTAACATTCCACCACCACAGCTGCCCTCAAGTCCTTGCGCTTACTGACAAGCCAAGGCGGATCCGGGGGACGAGGGCCCCCCCGCAAGGTGGCACTGGCTCGCATCTGCATTTTCAGGCAGGCAGCCCGCCGGTTGCGCACCCTATGTGACCCAGCTTACCAAAAGGTTATGAATTGATAAATGCATAATGACAACCCCAGCCTTGGGGAGAAACACCAATTAATAACTTATAACACACCAAAAGACGACGCCAAATGGTGTAAAGCAACTCAAAAGACAATGCCCATAATGGGCATTAAATAAATTGTACATATACACACACTCATCTGTATATAGCGCCACCTTGTAATACACTAACATAGAGTAATGTATATATATGTATTCCTCTAACAGTATGTTCTAGCTTAAGATGGAGACGCAGCCACCGGCCCAGCTAACCACTGACTCGCATACAAGATCATCTTGTAATGTACGACTGAGACTAACCCAGAGGACGCAGCGCCACGGCGTGAATAAGGACACCCAAAACTTCATCAAGAACAATACCCCTGGAATATCCTTACACAAATCACACTACTCCTAACAATTCTCTCCTGGAATCCGCTAGGGGGCAGGCTAGGCTTCGGTCAAGCCTGTCTCCCAGCTCCCAATAACTTACTCCACTGGTTAACGCACTGCGAGCCAGTTTACATTTTTCTCCATGGACTGCGCGGGTGCTTCAGGCGGTACCTTAGCAAACCTTTCTTTCCACTCCGGTGGAGGAGTTTTTAGTGGGTATGCCGACGATTCGGTGAGTCCCACACTCTCAGTCCCGACTCCCATCGGGGCTGGGGTAAGTGATTAAATCATTTTCTCCTCCACTCGAAAAAAAAGAACTTGTTTGACAGCGCCTGGGAGCCGACGAGGAACGATATACAAGCAACGAGCCCAGCCGAGACAAGCGAAGCGACACCGAGCCAGCGGCGAGGAAGCTCTTCGCAGCAAAGAAGCTGCCACCGCTGGATCGGCCCGTCATAGCCGAGGCCTAGAGCCAAAGACATACAGGCTTGCCTGTGAACACCAACAGTCTAACTGGGTAGGAAAGCACGTCGGCTGCTAACAGTCTTTTGACTGGAATCTCAGCGCCTTCGGGTAGCACCTCTGCTTTTCGGGCTTTTAACGCCCACTAGCTGTTCTTTTTGTTCTACTGTCCTATCTTTTCCTCTTTCAAAAGGCTAACCCCCCGATAGGTAAAACTTAAGCTTTCTCTACTCTTCTTTTTCCAGTGTTCTAGTATATCTTGCGTTAACTTCCAGCACCCAATGGCCAAGCGAAAGCTCAAGAAGCACTCTCCATCGGAAGTGCGAGTCACCAGAGTAGTATAAGTCCCGGATGAGCCAATTGGCTTAACGATAATCCTGCCGCTAGGGGCGCTAGTGTCGCTAGTGTCGCTGCGTGCGACGGCGGCGGCGGGAAGTTTGAAAAGCGCCCTGAGCGGGAGGATTATCGTTATTGCAATTGGTTCATCCGGGACGAGTTAAAAGAATTGAGGATTAGGGAAAGGTGAAGGAAAAACAGGAAGTGACGTGGAGTGTTTTGATTGGTTCGTTAATTCGGGTGGAAGATGAAGGAAGGAAGATGAAAGAGTATGGAGGTCACGTGATGGAGAGGAGCGGGGTGGCGAGGTGTTGTCTGTGCGGAGGTCGGGACTGAAAGAGGGAAAAGATGGGGAGCGAGGGATAAAAAGTATAACAGAAAGTGACGTGTGAAGCTGTGATTGGTGGGAATAAGAAGTGATGTTATTGGTGGAAAGGAACAAATGAAAGTTGTTGATTGGTAAGAATAAGAGAGATTATGATTGGTGGAAAGAAAAAGGTGTGGGAGTGGGGTATGTTGGAGGTGATGGGAAAGGTAAGTTTTGCTAGCAACAAGATTTGCAAAAGCCTGTCGTGAACTGATCAGCAATTTTTTGAACGTTGGATTGTAGTTTTCTTGAGTGAATAGAGAGATGGGGCGATATGAGATGCGGTGGCGAAAATGGGAACTAAACAAGATGGTTGAGACAAGAGGTTTAAGGACGAGGAAATTTGGAGGTTAGTGGTGAACATGGCGGTCGCAAGAGGTGGGGGCAAGGAGACGAGGTGGTGAGAATGGGAACTAAAAGAAGATGGCGGTAGCAAGAGCTTAGAAGAGCAGATTTTGAGGTTAAAATAGTGGGAACTAAAAATGGCGGAGGGTCTGCGACAAGGAGATGCGGTGAGAACTAAACAAGATGACGGACGCAAGAGGAGGGTAGAGAGATTTGAGGTTACAGTACCAAAACACGAAAGGATATATTCCTACGCCAAGCAGGTCCGAAAAATAATCATGCGTGTGGTACTTACCTGTTACTGGTGTGGATAAGTCACCAAAAGCGCGGCAGCTTCACGCGACGCGAAAAAATAAAAGCAAACTGTTTTTGAAAATGCTTAACCAGCTTTAAGATCAACCAACATCACTACGCACTGATATACCTAGGTTTTTTAAAGCGGTACAGACGCCCTTTGCAGAGGCGTAATTTAACTATACCAAAAACCTGGTACTGGACCATCGTGATGGTCGCTAGCGTACGTAGGAGCAGGGTTCTCATAGCCGGTCGAAAGCGGTCAAAAAAGTGTACGACGTAGGTGTTCACAGTAGCTGCTGTCGAGTCAGCCGTCGAGGTGTGAATGAACGAGATCTGTTCTTGCCGGCAATCTGGTTGGGAGATGAGAGGCGCGGTGGTAAAAATGGGAACTAAATAAGATGGCGGAGGCATGAAGTTGAGGTTAAGGAGCGGTGAGGTGTTGTCTGTGCGGAGGTTGGGACTGAAAGAGGGGAAAGATGGCGAACGAGGGATAAAAAGTATAACAGAAAGTGACGTGTGAAGTTGTGATTGGTGGGAATAAGAAGTGATGTTATTGGTGGAAAGGAACAAATGAAAGTTGTTGATTGGTAAGAATAAGAGAGATTATGATTGGTGGAAAGAAAAAAGGTGTGGGAGTGGGGTATGTTGGAGGTGATGGAAAAGGTAAGTTTTCTACCAACAAGATTTGCAAAAGCCTATCCAGAACTCATCAGCAATTTTAAATAACTAGTGTTTCGGGGTTTTCTCAAGTTGGTAGACGAATGCAAGCTGTTTCTGCTTTTTCATAGGTTTTCCCAAAATTGAAAATGCATATATATTGTAACACAAATGCGGGCAGTGCAAAAGAAAATAAAAATTAAATAGGCACACACACACACACACACCCGTTGCAGTTGCCATACTTATATTATTCGTCTTTTCCTTTTTTTTCTTTTTTTGTTTTTGTTTTTTTCGTTTTTTTAAAAAAAAACTAGTTTTGGGGGGTTTTCTGCGGTTGGTAAACGAATGCAAGCTCTTTCTGCTTTTTCATAGGTTTTCCCTGGTTGGTAGGCGTTTGCTGTAGTGGTAGACGAAGCCCTTTCTAATTTTCGAGGTTTTCTCAGGTTTTTAGCGGTTGTCCCTGCCCGGTAGGCATATGATGAAGTTTTACCTTGTCGGCGCACGGATACTACGCACATACTCGCACACACACACACACACATTTAATAGTAGCGTGTAGCAAACTGTTTTTGAAAAATGCTTAACCAGCTTTAAGATCAACCAACATCACTACGCACTGATATACCTAGGTTTTTTAAAGCGGTACAGACGCCCTTTGCACAGACGTAATTTAACTATACCAAAAACCTGGTCGCTAGCGTACGTAGGAGCAGGGTTCTCATTGCCGGTCGAAAGCGGGCAAAAAAGTATACTATCTTGTTTTCATGGGTTTTCCAGATCGGTAGGCGTTAGAATACTCTTAGAGCTTTTTTCAGGTTTTTCGCGGTTGTCCCTGTCCGGTAGGCAAATGATAAAGTTTTTCTATAATGTTGTCGTTTTGGCTTCTGGCGCACGGATACTAGGCACATACTCGCACGCACACACACACACTATAATAGTAGCGTATAAAAAATTAACAAACAAAATCTACACAATGACAAAATTGAAAATGTATATATATTTTAACACAAAAGTGTGCAGTGCAAACGATTTTCTAGCCCCTAGTGAGTGTAAAATTGCGTTTACTTCACTTCTTTCAAACTGCTTAAAAATCATATAAATGGTTGTTTCACGTCATAATAAGCCTATATATACCAAGAATACTGAGTTTTTAAAAAGTCAAGAAGTTGGATTTTCTAGCTCCTAGTGAGTGTAAAATCGCGTTTACTTCACTTCTTTCAAACTGCTTAAAAATCATATAAATGAATGTATCACCTCATAATAAGCCTCTATATAAGAAAAATGCTGAGTATTCAAAAAGTCAAGAAATTCGATTTTCTAGCCCCTAGTGAGTATAAAATCGCGTTTACTTCACTTCTTTCAAACTGCTTAAAAATCATATAAATGGATGTATCACCTCATAATAAGCCTCTATATACCAAGAAAATTGAGTTTTCAAAAAGCCAAGAAATTCGATTTTCTAGCGTCTATTGAGTGTAAAATCGCGTTTACTTCACTTCTTTCAAACTTCGAAAAAATCATATAAATGGTTGTTTCACGTCATAATAAGCCTATATATACCAAGAATACTGAGTTTTTAAAAAGTCAAGAAACTCGATTTTCTAGCCCCTAGTGAGTGTAAAATCGCGTTTACTTCACTTCTTTCAAACTGCTTAAAAATCATATAAATGGTTGTTTCACGTCATAATAAGCCTATACCAAGAATACTGAGTTTTTAAAAAGTCAAGAAATTCGATTTTCTAGCCCCTAGTGAGTGTAAAATTGCGTTTACTTCACTTCTTTCAAACTGCTTAAAAATCATATAAATGAATGTATCACCTCATAATAAGCCTGTATATACGAAAAATGCTGAGTATTCAAGAAGTCAAGAAATTCGATTTTCTAGCCCCTAGTGAGTGTAAAATCGCGTTTACTTCACTTCTTTCAAACTGCTTAAAAATCATATAAATGCATGTATCACCTCATAATAAGCCTCTATATACCAAGAAAATTGAGTTTTCAAAAAGGCAAGAAATTCTATTTTCTAGCGTCTATTGAGTGTAAATTCGCGTTTACTTCACTTCTTTCAAACTTCGAAAAAATCATATAAATGGTTGTTTCACGTCATAATAAGCCTATATATACCAAGAATACAGAGTTTTTAAAAAGTCAAGAAATTCGATTTTCTAGCTCCTAGTGAGTGTAAAATCGCGTTTACTTCACTTCATTCAAACTGCTTAAAAATCATATAAATGAATGTATCACCTCATAATAAGCCTCTATATACGAAAAATGCTGAGTATTCAAAAAGTCAAGAAATTCGATTTTCTAACCCCTAGTGAGTGTAAAATCGCGTTTACTTCACTTCTTTCAAACTGCTTAAAAATCATAGAAATGCATGTATCACCTCATAATAAGCCTCTATATACCAAGAAAATTGAGTTATCAAAAAGGCAAGAAATTCGATTTTCTAGCGTCTATTGAGTGTAAATTCGCGTTTACTTCACTTCTTTCAAACTTCGAAAAAATCATATAAATGGTTGTTTCACGTCATAATAAGCCTATATATACCAAGAATACTGAGTTTTTAAAAAGTCAAGAAATTCGATTTTCTAGCCCCTAGTGAGTGTGAAATCGCCTTTACTTCACTTCTTTCAAACTGCTTAAAAATCATATAAATGGTTGTTTCACGTCATAATAAGCCTATACCAAGAATACTGAGTTTTTAAAAAGTCAAGAAATTCGATTTTGTAGCCCTTAGTGAGTGTAAAATCGCGTTTACTTCACTTCTTTCAAACTGCTTAAAAATCATATAAATGAATGTATCACCTCATAATAAGCCTGTATATACGAAAAATGCTGAGTATTCAAAAAGTCAAGAAATTCGATTTTCTAGCCCCTAGTGAGTGTAAAATCGCGTTTACTTCACTTCTTTCAAACTGCTTAAAAATCATATAAATGAATGTATCACCTCATAATAAGCCTGTATATACGAAAAATGCTGAGTATTCAAGAAGTCAAGAAATTCGATTTTCTAGCCCCTAGTGAGTGTAAAATCGCGTTTACTTCACTTCTTTCAAACTGCTTAAAAATCATATAAATGGATGCATCACCTCATAATAAGCCTCTATATACCAAGAAAATTGAGTTTTCAAAAAGCCAAGAAATTCGATTTTCTAGCGTCTATTGAGCGTAAATTCGCGTTTACTTCACTTCTTTCAAACTTCGAAAAAAATCATATAAATGGTTGTCTCACGTCATAATAAGCCTATTTATACCAAGAATACTGAGTTTTTAAAAAGTCAAGAAATTCGATTTTCTAGCCCCTAGTGAGTGTAAAATCGCGTGTACTTCACTTCTTTCAAACTGCTTAAAAATCATATAAATGGTTGTTTCACGTCATAATAAGCCTATATACCAAGAATACTGAGTTTTTAAACAGGCAAGAAATTCGATTTTCTAGCCCCTAGTGAGTGTAAAATCGCGTTTACTTCACTTCATTCAAACTGCTTAAAATCATATAAATGAATGTATCACCTCATAATAAGCCCCTATATACGAAAAATGCTGAGTATTCTAAAAGTCAAGAAATTCGATTTTCTAGCCCCTAGTGAGTATAAAATCGCGTTTACTTCACTTCTTTCAAACTGCTTAAAAATCATATAAATGAATGTATCACCTCATAATAAGCCTCTATATACCAAGAAAATTGAGTTTTCAAAAAGCCAAGAAATTCGATTTTCTAGCGTCTATTGAGTGTAAAATCGCGTTTACTTCACTTCTTTCAAACTTCGAAAAAATCATATAAATGGTTGTTTCACGTCATAATAAGCCTATATATACCAAGAATACTGAGTTTTTAAAAAGTCAAGAAACTCGATTTTCTAGCCCCTAGTGAGTGTAAAATCGCGTTTACTTAACTTCTTTCAAACTGCTTAAAAATCATATAAATGGTTGTTTCACGTCATAATAAGCTATACCAAGAATACTGAGTTTTTAAAAAGTCAAGAAATTCGATTTTCTAGCCCCTAGTGAGTGTAAAATCGCGTTTACTTCACTTCTTTCAAACTGCTTAAAAATCATATAAATGAATGTATCACCTCATAATAAGCCTGTATATACGAAAAATGCTGAGTATTCAAGAAGTCAAGAAATTCGATTTTCTAGCCCCTAGTGAGTGTAAAATCGCGTTTACTTCACTTCTTTCAAACTGCTTAAAAATCATATAAATGGATGCATCACCTCATAATAAGCCTCTATATACCAAGAAAATTGAGTTTTCAAAAAGGCAAGAAATTCTATTTTCTAGCGTCTGTTGAGTGTAAATTCGCGTTTACTTCACTTCTTTCAAACTTCGAAAAAATCATATAAATGGTTGTTTCACGTCATAATAAGCCTATATATACCAAGTATACTGAGTTTTTAAAAAGTCAAGAAATTCGATTTTCTAGCTCCTAGTGAGTGTAAAATCGCGTTTACTTCACTTCTTTCAAACTGCTTAAAAATCATATAAATGAATGTATCACCTCATAATAAGCCTCTATATACGAAAAATGCTGAGTATTCAAAAAGTCAAAAAATTCGATTTTCTAGCCCCTAGTGAGTGTAAAATCGCGTTTACTTCACTTCTTTCAAACTGCTTAAAAATCATATAAATGGTTGTTTCACGTCATAATAAGCCTATACCAAGAATACTGAGTTTTTAAAAAGTGAAGAAATTCGATTTTCTAGCCCCTAGTGAGTGTAAAATCGCGTTTACTTCACTTCTTTCAAACTGCTTAAAAATCATATAAATAAATGTATCACCTCATAATAAGCCTGTATATACGAAAAATGCTGAGTATTCAAAAAGTCAAGAAATTCGATTTTCTAACCCCTAGTGAGTGTAAAATCGTGTTTACTTCACTTCTTTCAAACTGCTTAAAAATCATATAAATGAATGTATCACCTCATAATAAGCCTGTAGATACGCAAAATGCTGAGTATTCAAGAAGTCAAGAAATTCGATTTTCTAGCCCCTAGTGAGTGTAAAATCGCGTTTACTTCACTTCTTTCAAACTGCTTAAAAATCATATAAATGGATGCATCACCTCATAATAAGCCTCTATATACCAAGAAAATTGAGTTTTCAAAAAGCCAAGAAATTCGATTTTCTAGCGTCTATTGAGCGTAAACTCGCGTTTACTTCACTTCTTTCAAACTTCGAAAAAAATCATATAAATGGTTGTCTCACGTCATAATAAGCCTATATATACCAAGAATACTGAGTTTTTAAAAAGTCAAGAAATTCGATTTTCTAGCCCCTAGTGAGTGTAAAATCGCGTTTAATTCACTTCTTTCAAACTGCTTAAAAATCATATAAATGCATGTATCACCTCATAATAAGCCTCTATATACCAAGAAAATTGAGTTTTCAAAAAGGCAAGAAATTCGATTTTCTAGCGTCTATTGAGTGTAAATTCGCGTTTACTTCACTTCTTTCAAAGTTCGAAAAAATCATATAAATGGTTGTTTCACGTCATAAGAAGCCTATATATACCAAGAATACTGAGTTTTTAAAAAGTCAAGAAATTCGATTTTCTAGCCCCTAGTGAGTGTAAAATCGCGTGTACTTCACTTCTTTCAAACTGCTTAAAAATCATATAAATGGTTGTTTCACGTCATAATAAGCCTATATACCAAGAATACTGAGTTTTTAAACAGGCAAGAAATTCGATTTTCTAGCCCCTAGTGAGTGTAAAATCGCGTTTACTTCACTTCATTCAAACTGCTTAAAAATCATATAAATGAATGTATCACCTCATAATAAGCCCCTATATACGAAAAATGCTGAGTATTCAAAAAGTCAAGAAATTCGATTTTCTAGCCCCTAGTGAGTATAAAATCGCGTTTACTTCACTTCTTTCAAACTGCTTAAAAATCATATAAATGGATGTATCACCTCATAATAAGCCTCTATATACCAAGAAAATTGAGTTTTCAAAAAGGCAAGAAATTCGATTTTCTAGCGTCTATTGAGTGTAAAATCGCGTTTACTTCACTTCTTTCAAACTTCGAAAAAATCATATAAATGGTTGTTTCACGTCATAATAAGCCTATATATACCAAGAATACTGAGTTTTTAAAAAGTCAAGAAATTCGATTTTCTAGCTCCTAGTGAGTGTAAAATCGCGTTTACTTCACTTCTTTCAAACTGCTTAAAAATCACATAAATGAATGTATCACCTCATAATAAGCCTCTATATACGAAAAATGCTGAGTATTCAAAAAGTCAAGAAATTCGATTTTCTAACCCCTAGTGAGTGTAAAATCGCGTTTACTTCACTTCTTTCAAACTGCTTAAAAATCATAGAAATGCATGTATCACCTCATAATAAGCCTCTATATACCAAGAAAATTGAGTTATCAAAAAGGCAAGAAATTCGATTTTCTAGCGTCTATTGAGTGTAAATTCGCGTTTACTTCACTTCTTTCAAACTTCGAAAAAATCATATAAATGGTTGTTTCACGTCATAAGCCTATATATACCAAGAATACTGAGTTTTTAAAAAGTCAAGAAATTCGATTTTCTAGCCCCTAGTGAGTGTAAAATCGCCTTTACTTCACTTCTTTCAAACTGCTTAAAAATCATATAAATGGTTGTTTCACGTCATAATAAGCCTATACCAAGAATACTGAGTTTTTAAAAAGTCAAGAAATTCGATTTTGTAGCCCTTAGTGAGTGTAAAATCGCGTTTACTTCACTTCTTTCAAACTGCTTAAAAATCATATAAATGAATGTATCACCTCATAATAAGCCTGTATATACGAAAAATGCTGAGTATTCAAGAAGTCAAGAAATTCGATTTTCTAGCCCCTAGTGAGTGTAAAATCGCGTTTACTTCACTTCTTTCAAACTGCTTAAAAATCATATAAATGGATGCATCACCTCATAATAAGCCTCTATATACCAAGAAAATTGAGTTTTCAAAAAGCCAAGAAATTCGATTTTCTAGCGTCTATTGAGCGTAAATTCGCGTTTACTTCACTTCTTTCAAACTTCGAAAAAAATCATATAAATGGTTGTCTCACGTCATAATAAGCCTATTTATACCAAGAATACTGAGTTTTTAAAAAGTCAAGAAATTCGATTTTCTAGCCCCTAGTGAGTGTAAAATCGCGTGTACTTCACTTCTTTCAAACTGCTTAAAAATCATATAAATGGTTGTTTCACGTCATAATAAGCCTATATACCAAGAATACTGAGTTTTTAAACAGGCAAGAAATTCGATTTTCTAGCCCCTAGTGAGTGTAAAATCGCGTTTACTTCACTTCATTCAAACTGCTTAAAATCATATAAATGAATGTATCACCTCATAATAAGCCCCTATATACGAAAAATGCTGAGTATTCTAAAAGTCAAGAAATTCGATTTTCTAGCCCCTAGTGAGTATAAAATCGCGTTTACTTCACTTCTTTCAAACTGCTTAAAAATCATATAAATGAATGTATCACCTCATAATAAGCCTCTATATACCAAGAAAATTGAGTTTTCAAAAAGCCAAGAAATTCGATTTTCTAGCGTCTATTGAGTGTAAAATCGCGTTTACTTCACTTCTTTCAAACTTCGAAAAAATCATATAAATGGTTGTTTCACGTCATAATAAGCCTATATATACCAAGAATACTGAGTTTTTAAAAAGTCAAGAAACTCGATTTTCTAGCCCCTAGTGAGTGTAAAATCGCGTTTACTTAACTTCTTTCAAACTGCTTAAAAATCATATAAATGGTTGTTTCACGTCATAATAAGCTATACCAAGAATACTGAGTTTTTAAAAAGTCAAGAAATTCGATTTTCTAGCCCCTAGTGAGTGTAAAATCGCGTTTACTTCACTTCTTTCAAACTGCTTAAAAATCATATAAATGAATGTATCACCTCATAATAAGCCTGTATATACGAAAAATGCTGAGTATTCAAGAAGTCAAGAAATTCGATTTTCTAGCCCCTAGTGAGTGTAAAATCGCGTTTACTTCACTTCTTTCAAACTGCTTAAAAATCATATAAATGGATGCATCACCTCATAATAAGCCTCTATATACCAAGAAAATTGAGTTTTCAAAAAGGCAAGAAATTCTATTTTCTAGCGTCTGTTGAGTGTAAATTCGCGTTTACTTCACTTCTTTCAAACTTCGAAAAAATCATATAAATGGTTGTTTCACGTCATAATAAGCCTATATATACCAAGTATACTGAGTTTTTAAAAAGTCAAGAAATTCGATTTTCTAGCTCCTAGTGAGTGTAAAATCGCGTTTACTTCACTTCTTTCAAACTGCTTAAAAATCATATAAATGAATGTATCACCTCATAATAAGCCTCTATATACGAAAAATGCTGAGTATTCAAAAAGTCAAAAAATTCGATTTTCTAGCCCCTAGTGAGTGTAAAATCGCGTTTACTTCACTTCTTTCAAACTGCTTAAAAATCATATAAATGGTTGTTTCACGTCATACTAAGCCTATACCAAGAATACTGAGTTTTTAAAAAGTCAAGAAATTCGATTTTCTAGCCCCTAGTGAGTATAAAAACGCATTTACTTCACTTCTTTCAAACTGCTTAAAAATCATATAAATGAATGTATCACCTCATAATAAGCCTGTATATACGAAAAATGCTGAGTATTCAAAAAGTCAAGAAATTCGATTTTCTAGCCCCTAGTGAGTGTAAAATCGCGTTTACTTCACTTCTTTCAAACTGCTTAAAAATCATATAAATGAATGTATCACCTCATAATAAGCCTGTATATACGAAAAATGCTGAGTATTCAAGAAGTCAAGAAATTCGATTTTCTAGCCCCTAGTGAGTGTAAAATCGCGTTTACTTCACTTCTTTCAAACTGCTTAAAAATCATATAAATGGATGCATCACCTCATAATAAGCCTCTATATACCAAGAAAATTGAGTTTTCAAAAAGCCAAGAAATTCGATTTTCTAGCGTCTATTGAGCGTAAATTCGCGTTTACTTCACTTCTTTCAAACTTCGAAAAAAATCATATAAATGGTTGTCTCACGTCATAATAAGCCTATTTATACCAAGAATACTGAGTTTTTAAAAAGTCAAGAAATTCGATTTTCTAGCCCCTAGTGAGTGTAAAATCGCGTGTACTTCACTTCTTTCAAACTGCTTAAAAATCATATAAATGGTTGTTTCACGTCATAATAAGCCTATATACCAAGAATACTGAGTTTTTAAACAGGCAAGAAATTCGATTTTCTAGCCCCTAGTGAGTGTAAAATCGCGTTTACTTCACTTCATTCAAACTGCTTAAAATCATATAAATGAATGTATCACCTCATAATAAGCCCCTATATACGAAAAATGCTGAGTATTCTAAAAGTCAAGAAATTCGATTTTCTAGCCCCTAGTGAGTATAAAATCGCGTTTACTTCACTTCTTTCAAACTGCTTAAAAATCATATAAATGAATGTATCACCTCATAATAAGCCTCTATATACCAAGAAAATTGAGTTTTCAAAAAGCCAAGAAATTCGATTTTCTAGCGTCTATTGAGTGTAAAATCGCGTTTACTTCACTTCTTTCAAACTTCGAAAAAATCATATAAATGGTTGTTTCACGTCATAATAAGCCTATATATACCAAGAATACTGAGTTTTTAAAAAGTCAAGAAACTCGATTTTCTAGCCCCTAGTGAGTGTAAAATCGCGTTTACTTAACTTCTTTCAAACTGCTTAAAAATCATATAAATGGTTGTTTCACGTCATAATAAGCTATACCAAGAATACTGAGTTTTTAAAAAGTCAAGAAATTCGATTTTCTAGCCCCTAGTGAGTGTAAAATCGCGTTTACTTCACTTCTTTCAAACTGCTTAAAAATCATATAAATGAATGTATCACCTCATAATAAGCCTGTATATACGAAAAATGCTGAGAATTCAAGAAGTCAAGAAATTCGATTTTCTAGCCCCTAGTGAGTGTAAAATCGCGTTTACTTCACTTCTTTCAAACTGCTTAAAAATCATATAAATGGATGCATCACCTCATAATAAGCCTCTATATACCAAGAAAATTGAGTTTTCAAAAAGGCAAGAAATTCTATTTTCTAGCGTCTGTTGAGTGTAAATTCGCGTTTACTTCACTTCTTTCAAACTTCGAAAAAATCATATAAATGGTTGTTTCACGTCATAATAAGCCTATATATACCAAGTATACTGAGTTTTTAAAAAGTCAAGAAATTCGATTTTCTAGCTCCTAGTGAGTGTAAAATCGCGTTTACTTCACTTCTTTCAAACTGCTTAAAAATCATATAAATGAATGTATCACCTCATAATAAGCCTCTATATACGAAAAATGCTGAGTATTCAAAAAGTCAAAAAATTCGATTTTCTAGCCCCTAGTGCGTGTAAAATCGCGTTTACTTCACTTCTTTCAAACTGCTTAAAAATCATATAAATGGTTGTTTCACGTCATAATAAGCCTATACCAAGAATACTGAGTTTTTAAAAAGTCAAGAAATTCGATTTTCTAGCCCCTAGTGAGTGTAAAATCGCGTTTACTTCACTTCTTTCAAACTGCTTAAAAATCATATAAATGAATGTATCACCTCATAATAAGCCTGTATATACGAAAAATGCTGAGTATTCAAAAAGTCAAGAAATTCGATTTTCTAGCCCCTAGTGAGTGTAAAATCGTGTTTAATTCACTTCTTTCAAACTGCTTAAAAATCATATAAATGAATGTATCACCTCATAATAAGCCTGTATATACGCAAAATGCTGAGTATTCAAGAAGTCAAGAAATTCGATTTTCTAGCCCCTAGTGAGTGTAAAATCGCGTTTACTTCACTTCTTTCAAACTGCTTAAAAATCATATAAATGGATGCATCACCTCATAATAAGCCTCTATATACCAAGAAAATTGAGTTTTCAAAAAGCCAAGAAATTCGATTTTCTAGCGTCTATTGAGCGTAAATTCGCGTTTACTTCACTTCTTTCAAACTTCGAAAAAAATCATATATTTGGTTGTCTCACGTCATAATAAGCCTATATATACCAAGAATACTGAGTTTTTCAAAAGTCAAGAAATTCGATTTTCTAGCCCCTAGTGAGTGTAAAATCGCGTTTAATTCACTTCTTTCAAACTGCTTAAAAATCATATAAATGCATGTATCACCTCATAATAAGCCTCTATATACCAAGAAAATTGAGTTTTCAAAAAGGCAAGAAATTCGATTTTCTAGCGTCTATTGAGTGTAAATTCGCGTTTACTTCACTTCTTTCAAAGTTCGAAAAAATCATATAAATGGTTGTTTCACGTCATAAGAAGCCTATATATACCAAGAATACTGAGTTTTTAAAAAGTCAAGAAATTCGATTTTCTAGCCCCTAGTGAGTGTAAAATCGCGTGTACTTCACTTCTTTCAAACTGCTTAAAAATCATATAAATGGTTGTTTCACGTCATAATAAGCCTATATACCAAGAATACTGAGTTTTTAAACAGGCAAGAAATTCGATTTTCTAGCCCCTAGTGAGTGTAAAATCGCGTTTACTTCACTTCATTCAAACTGCTTAAAAATCATATAAATGAATGTATCACCTCATAATAAGCCCCTATATACGAAAAATGCTGAGTATTCAAAAAGTCAAGAAATTCGATTTTCTAGCCCCTAGTGAGTATAAAATCGCGTTTACTTCACTTCTTTCAAACTGCTTAAAAATCATATAAATGGATGTATCACCTCATAATAAGCCTCTATATACCAAGAAAATTGAGTTTTCAAAAAGGCAAGAAATTCGATTTTCTAGCGTCTATTGAGTGTAAAATCGCGTTTACTTCACTTCTTTCAAACTTCGAAAAAATCATATAAATGGTTGTTTCACGTCATAATAAGCCTATATATACCAAGTATACTGAGTTTTTAAAAAGTCAAGAAATTCGATTTTCTAGCTCCTAGTGAGTGTAAAATCGCGTTTACTTCACTTCTTTCAAACTGCTTAAAAATCATATAAATGAATGTATCACCTCATAATAAGCCTCTATATACGAAAAATGCTGAGTATTCAAAAAGTCAAGAAATTCGATTTTCTAGCCCCTAGTGAGTGTAAAATCGCGTTTACTTCACTTCTTTCAAACTGCTTAGGAATCATATAAATGGTTGTTTCACGTCATAATAAGCCTATACCAAGAATACTGAGTTTTTAAAAAGTCAAGAAATTCGATTTTCTAGCCCCTAGTGAGTGTAAAATCGCGTGTACTTCACTTCTTTCAAACTGCTTAAAAATCATATAAATGAATGTATCACCTCATAATAAGCCTGTATATACGAAAAATGCTGAGTATTCAAAAAGTCAAGAAATTCGATTTTCTAGCCCCTAGTGAGTGTAAAATCGCGTTTACTTCACTTCTTTCAAACTGCTTAAAAATCATATAAATGAATGTATCACCTCATAATAAGCCTGTATATACGCAAAATGCTGAGTATTCAAGAAGTCAAGAAATTCGATTTTCTAGCCCCTAGTGAGTGTAAAATCGCGTTTACTTCACTTCTTTCAAACTGCTTAAAAATCATATAAATGGATGCATCACCTCATAATAAGCCTCTATATACCAAGAAAATTGAGTTTTCAAAAAGCCAGGAAATTCGATTTTCTAGCGTCTATTGAGCGTAAATTCGCGTTTACTTCACTTCTTTCAAACTTCGAAAAAAATCATATAAATGGTTGTCTCACGTCATAATAAGCCTATATATACCAAGAATACTGAGTTTTTAAAAAGTCAAGAAATTCGATTTTCTAGCCCCTAGTGACTGTAAAATCGCGTTTACTTCACTTCTTTCAAACTGCTTAAAAATCATATAAATGCATGTATCACCTCATAATAAGCCTCTATATACCAAGAAAATTGAGTTTTCAAAAAGGCAAGAAATTCGATTTTCTAGCGTCTATTGAGTGTAAATTCGCGTTTACTTCACTTCTTTCAAAGTTCGAAAAAATCATATAAATGGTTGTTTCACGTCATAAGAAGCCTATATATACCAAGAATACTGAGTTTTTAAAAAGTCAAGAAATTCGATTTTCTAGCCCCTAGTGAGTGTAAAATCGCGTGTACTTCACTTCTTTCAAACTGCTTAAAAATCATATAAATGGTTGTTTCACGTCATAATAAGCCTATATATACCAAGAATACTGAGTTTTTAAACAGGCAAGAAATTCGATTTTCTAGCCCCTAGTGAGTGTAAAATCGCGTTTACTTCACTTCATTCAAACTGCTTAAAAATCATATAAATGAATGTATCACCTCATAATAAGCCCCTATATACGAAAAATGCTGAGTATTCAAAAAGTCAAGAAATTCGATTTTCTAGCCCCTGGTGAGTATAAAATCGCGTTTACTTCACTTCTTTCAAACTGCTTAAAAATCATATAAATGGATGTATCACCTCATAATAAGCCTCTATATACCAAGAAAATTGAGTTTTCAAAAAGCCAAGAAATTCGATTTTCTAGCGTCTATTGAGTGTAAAATCGCGTTTACTTCACTTCTTTCAAACTTCGAAAAAATCATATAAATGGTTGTTTCACGTCATAATAAGCATATATATACCAAGTATACTGAGTTTTTAAAAAGTCAAGAAATTCGATTTTCTAGCTCCTAGTGAGTGTAAAATCGCGTTTACTTCACTTCTTTCAAACTGCTTAAAAATCATATAAATGAATGTATCACCTCATAATAAGCCTCTATATACGAAAAATGCTGAGTATTCAAAAAGTCAAAAAATTCGATTTTCTAGCCCCTAGTGAGTGTAAAATCGCGTTTACTTCACTTCTTTCAAACTGCTTAAAAATCATATAAATGGTTGTTTCACGTCATAATAAGCCTATACCAAGAATACTGAGTTTTTAAAAAGTCAAGAAATTCGATTTTCTAGCCCCTAGTGAGTGTAAAATCGCGTTTACTTCACTTCTTTCAAACTGCTTAAAAATCATATAAATGAATGTATCACCTCATAATAAGCCTGTATATACGCAAAATGCTGAGTATTCAAAAAGTCAAGAAATTCGATTTTCTAGCCCCTAGTGAGTGTAAAATCGCGTTTACTTCACTTCTTTCAAACTGCTTAAAAAATCATATAAATGAATGTATCACCTCATAATAAGCCTGTATATACGCAAAATGCTGAGTATTCAAGAAGTCAAGAAATTCGATTTTCTAGCCCCTAGTGAGTGTAAAATCGCGTTTACTTCACTTCTTTCAAACTGCTTAAAAATCATATAAATGGATGCATCACCTCATAATAAGCCTCTATATACCAAGAAAATTGAGTTTTCAAAAAGCCAGGAAATTCGATTTTCTAGCGTCTATTGAGCGTAAATTCGCGTTTACTTCACTTCTTTCAAACTTCGAAAAAAATCATATAAATGGTTGTCTCACGTCATAATAAGCCTATATATACCAAGAATACTGAGTTTTTAAAAAGTCAAGAAATTCGATTTTCTAGCCCCTAGTGAGTGTAAAATCGCGTTTACTTCACTTCTTTCAAACTGCTTAAAAATCATATAAATGCATGTATCACCTCATAATAAGCCTCTATATACCAAGAAAACTGAGTTTTCAAAAAGGCAAGAAATTCGATTTTCTAGCGTCTATTGAGTGTAAATTCGCGTTTACTTCACTTCTTTCAAAGTTCGAAAAAATCATATAAATGGTTGTTTCACGTCATAAGAAGCCTATATATACCAAGAATACTGAGTTTTTAAAAAGTCAAGAAATTCGATTTTCTAGCCCCTAGTGAGTGTATAATCGCGTGTACTTCACTTCTTTCAAACTGCTTAAAAATCATATAAATGGTTGTTTCACGTCATAATAAGCCTATATACCAAGAATACTGAGTTTTTTAAACAGGCAAGAAATTCGATTTTCTAGCCCCTAGTGAGTGTAAAATCGCGTTTACTTCACTTCATTCAAACTGCTTAAAAATCATATAAATGAATGTATCACCTCATAATAAGCCCCTATATACGAAAAATGCTGAGTATTCAAAAAGTCAAGAAATTCGATTTTCTAGCCCCTAGTGAGTATAAAATCGCGTTTACTTCACTTCTTTCAAACTGCTTAAAAAATCATATAAATGGATGTATCACCTCATAATAAGCCTCTATATACCAAGAAAAATTGAGTTTTCAAAAAGCCAAGAAATTCGATTTTCTAGCGTCTATTGAGTGTAAAATCGCGTTTACTTCACTTCTTTCAAACTTCGAAAAAAATCATATAAATGGTTGTTTCACGTCATAATAAGCCTATATATACCAAGAAAACTGAGTTTTTAAAAAGTCAAGAAACTCGATTTTTCTAGTCCCTAGTGAGTGTAAAATCGCGTTTACTTAACTTCAGTAGTAATAGTCCCCGGATGAGCCAATTGGATTAACGATAATCCTGCCGCTAGGGGCGCTCGTGTCGCTAGTGTCGCTGCGTGCGACGGCGGCGGCGGTAAGTTTGAAAAGCGCCCTGAGCGGTAGGATTATCGTTAAATCGATTGGCTCATCCGGGACGAGTTGAAAGAATTGACGAAGTGACGTGGAGTGTTTTGATTGGTTCGTTAATTTGGGGTGGAAGATGAAGGAAGGAAGATGGAGGAGTATGGAGGTCGCGTGATGGAGAGGAGTTTGGGTGGCGAGGTGTTGTCTGTGCGGAGTTCGGTACTGAAAGAGGGAAAAGATGGGGAGCGAGGGATAAAAAGTGTAACAGAAAGTGACGTGTGAAGTTGTGATTGGTGGGAATAAGAAGTGATTTTATTGGTGGAAAGGAACAAATGGGAGTTGTTGATTGGTGAGAATAAGAGAGATTATGATTGGTGGAAAAGAAAAAGGTGTGGGAGTGGGGTATGTTGGAGGTGATGGGAAAGGTGAGTTTTGCTAGCAGCAAGATTTGCAAAAGCCTGTCGTGAACTGATCAGCAATTTTGAACGTTGGATGGTAGTTTTCTTGAGTGGATAGAGAGATGGGGGCGATATGAGATGCGGTGGCGAAAATGGGAACTAAACAAGGTGGTTGAGACAAGAGGTTTAAGGACGAGGAAATTTGGAGGTTAGTGGTGAACACGGCGGTCGCAAGAGGTGGGGGGGGCAAGGAGACGCGGTGGTGAGAATGGGAACTAAAAGAAGATGGGGGTAGCAAGAGTTTAGAAGAGTAGATTTTGAGGTTAAAATAGTGGGAACTAAAAAATGGCGGAGGGTCTGCGACAAGGAGATGCGGTGAGAACTAAACAAGATGGCGGACGCAAGAGGTGGGTAAGGAGGTTTGAGGTTACAGTACCAAAACACGAAAGGATATATTCCTACGCCAAGCAGGTCCGAAAAATAATTATGCGTGTGTTACTTACCTGTTACCGGTGTGGATGCGTCACCAAAAGCGCGGCACGCGAGGCGGAAAAATAAAAGCAAACCTTTTTTGAAAATGCTTAACCAGCTTTAAGATCAACCAACATCACTACGCACTGATATACCTAGGTTTTTAAAGCGGTACAGACACCCTTTGCAGAGGCGTAATTTAACTATACCAAAAACCTGGTACTGGACCATCGTGATGGTCGCTAGCGTACGTAGGAGCAGGGTTCTCATAGCCGGTCGAAAGCGGTCAGAAACGTCTACGACGTAGGTGTTCGCAGTAGCTGCTGCCGAGTCAACCGTCGAGGTGCGAATGAACGAGATCTGTTCTTGCCGGCAATCTGGTTGGGAGATGAGAGGCGCGGTGGTAAAAATGTGAACTAAATAAGATGGCGGAGGCACGAAGTTGAGGTTAAGGAGCGGTGAGGTGTTGTCTGTGCGGCGGTTGGGGTCTGAAAGAGGGGGAAAGATGGCGAACGAGGGATAAAAAGTATAACAGAAAGTGACGTGTGAAGTTGTCATTGGTGGGAATAAGAAGTGATGTTATTGGTGGAAAGGAACAAATGAAAGTTGTTGATTGGTGAGAATAAGAGAGATTATGATTGGTGGAAAGAAAAAAGGTGTGGGAGTGGGGTATGTTGGAGGTGATGGAAAAGGTAAGTTTTGCTACCAACAACATTTGCAAAAGCCTATCCAGAACTCATCAGCAATTTTAAATAACTAGTGTTTCGGGGTTTTCTCTGGTTGGTAGACGAATGCAAGCTGTTTCTGCCATACTTATATTATTCGTCTTTTCCTTTTTTTTCGTTTTTTTTTAAAATAACTAGTTTTTTGGGGGTTTTCTGCGGATGGTAAACGAATGCGAGCTCTTCCTGCTTTTTCATAGGTTTTCCCTGGTTGGTAGGCGTTTTCTGTACTGGTTGACGAAGGCGTTTCTAATTTTCGAGGATTTCTCAGGTTTTTTAGCGGTTGTCCCTGCCCGGTAGGCAAATGATGAAGTTTTACCTTGTCGGCGCACGGATACTAGGCACGTACTCGCACACACACACACACACACCCGTTGCAGCTGCCATACTTATATTATTCGTCTTTTCCTTTTTTAAAAAAAATAACTAGTTTTTTTGGAGGTTTTCTGCGGTTGGTAGACGAATGCAAGTCCTTTCTGCTTTTTCATAGGTTTTCCCTGGTTGGTAGGCGTTTTCTGTAGTGGCTGACGAAGCCGTTTCTAATTTTCGAGGTTTTCTCAGTTTTTTTTTTTTTTTTTTTTTTTTAGTGGTTGTCCCTGTCCGGTAGGCAGATGATAAAGTTTTTCTATAATGTCGTCGTTTTGGCTTGTGGCGCAGGGATACTAGGCACATACTCGCACACACACACACGGATATGTTTTCAAAAATGCTTTTTTTGGATTCAGGAGGTCTCAAAACGTGTATTTACGGTGAAATCTCGGTATCGAATTTTTGGGTGGAATGCAATACTTTCCCTACTTACTATACGTAGTAGAGAAAGTAAAAAGTATAAGTATTGGAAAATTTAAGGAAATACCAAGCAATATCTCGAAAACGGTTCACTCAACAAAAGAAATGTATATGGTATAAGTTGTGTATTTTAACGCGATCTACATTTTTTGTGTTGTAAAATTTTGTCTATCTCTCACGGTTTACCAGTTATGCAAAAGGCGTTCACAATGAAGAATACTTTTGGAGACATTCCCAGAAAATTTGAGATATACATTTCATTTCTCATGTCATTATCTTAAACATATGATATTTTCCAGATCGGTAAGCGTTAGAATACTCTTAGAGCTTTTTTGAGGTTTTTCGCGGTTATCCCTGTCCGGTAGGCAGATGATAAAGTTTTTTCTATAATGTCGTCGTTTTGGCTTGTGGCGCACGGATACTAGGCACATACTCGCACAAACACACACACACACACTAAAATAGTAGCGTATAAAAAAATTTAACAAACCGTAGATTTTCAAGAAAATTCCCACACCGCAAACTACCCGTTTAGCGGAAGAAAGTTCGTTATTTTTATTGTCTTAAAAATGGCTCTAACCCCTTTTGATTACGGTACGGTATGTTTAAGATATCTGCATGACAAATAAAATGTATAACTTCAATTTTCTGGGAATAGCTGTGAAGTAGTCTCATTGTGAATGTCTTTTGTACAACTGTTAAACCGTAGGAAACGAAGCCTTACTGTACAAGAACTGTACAAGAACGTTAAAGCACACAATTTATGTGTATTATTATTATTATTATTATTATTATTATTATTACTTTGTGGCGTTGTCTATTTACAAAGTTTTTCCATGTTGATTTTAATGTTTAAAAGCTTTAGACCTTTCTCACTAAAACTCGTCATTCTTTTATCTTTTCTTTTTCATTTTCATACAAAGGGAACGGAATTTCACAAGTGAAACAGTACTGTGATAACGATACCAACAAACTAATTATTATTCACCCACTGAAACACATAAAAAAAATCTGATGTGTAACACTCACATGACTTTCTCTACTCTTGTACAAAGTATTTTTACAAACGCTTATTCTCCATCTAGTTCATGTTAATCGAGATAAACATTTGCAAACTCTATTTTATTGCTAATTTTCTTGTAGATGTAGGGGAAAATATATTTACAAGGGGAATATAGAAAAACAGTAGCCTTTAAGCACATACATATCTCTTAATAGCTGGTTGCTATGTGCAGCACCATTCTTTTTGCCACAGATTAATACTCTTTGCATATCAAAGACAAAAAAAAAATGAATAACGAATTCCCATTTGAGAAAATAAGTATTGGAAAATTTAAGGAAATAACAAGCAATATCTCGAAAACGGTTCACTCAACAACAAAAATGTATATGACATAAGTTGTGTATTTTAACGTGATCTACATTTTTTGTGTAGTAAAATTTTGTCTATCTCTTACGGTTTATCAGTTATGAAAAAGTCGTTCACAATGAAGAATACTTTTGGAGACATTCCCAGAAAATTCGAGATATACATTTCATTTCTCATGACATTATCCTAAACATATGATATTTTCATCAAAATCGTTAGAGCCATTTTTGAGAAAATTAAAATTTTCGAGATATCTTCCATGTAAAGGGTAGTCTGGGGTGGGGGATTTTCTTGAAAACCTTCGTGTCGCATCGCTGGAAGATACTGAACCTAAATACCAAGTTTGGTGTCTATCCGACTGTTCGTTTTTGAGTTATGCTGTTCACAGACACACAGACACACACACACAGACACACACACGGACATGTTTCCAAAAATGCTTTTTTTTTGGATTCAGGAGGTCTCAAAACATGTATTTCCGGTGAAATCTCGGTATCGAATTTTTGGGTGGAATGCAATACTTCCCCTACTTATTATACGTAGTAGAGAAACTAACAATAAGTAATAATCACAGACCCAGTTTGTGGGTATTTAAATGAAACATCGTGCACAATACAATGCATCCAAATATTCAATATTGAGATTTCACTGGAAAACTAAATACTTGTTTTGAGGTCCCCTGAATAAAAACATTTTTAGAAAATTCTGTGTGTATGTGTCAGAGCAGCATAACTCAAAAATGAAAAGTCGGATAAATACTAAACTTGGTATTTAGGTTGAGTACCTTCCAAAGATACGACACAGAGATTTTCAAGAAAGCCCCTCCACCCCAAACTACCCTTTACATGAACTATTTTCCGAAATGTTTTATTTTCTAAAACTGTCTCTGACGATTTTAATTACAACACCATATATTAAAGACATTTATATGAAAAATAAAATGTATATCTTGAATGTTGTGGAAATAGCCTGTGAAGTCCTCTTGATTCGGAAGAAATTTTCTATGATCTTGTATAACTGCTAAGGTTTGAGAAAAACATAGAATACAAAAAATTTAGATCTCTTTAAAAACACACACAATTTATTTGAAATAACTTTTTTGTGACGTCAGCCATTTCCGAGATATCTGTTATAAATGGTTCGAATTGTACAATGCTTAGCCATTCTACTTCACTTCTTTCAAACTGCTTAAAAATCATATAAATGAATGTATCACCTCATAATAAGCCTCTATATACGAAAAATGCTGAGTATTCAAAAAGTCAAGAAATTCGATTTTCTAGCCCCTAGTGAGTGTAAAATCGCGTTTACTTCACTTCTTTCAAACTGCTTAAAATTCATATAAATGGATGTATCACCTCATAATAAGCCTCTATATACCAAGAATATTGAATTTTTAAAAAGTCAAGAAAATCGATTTTCTAGCCCCTAGCGAGTGTAAAATCGCGTTTACTTCACTTCTTTCAAACTGCTTAAAAATCATATAAATGAATGTATCACCTCATAAGAAGCCTCTATATACCAAAAATACTGAGTATTCAAAAAGTTAAGAAAATCGATTTTCTAGCCCCTAGTGAGTGTAAAATCGCGTTTGCTTCGCTTCTTTCAAACTTCGAAAAAAAATCATATAAATGGTTGTTTCACGTCATAATAAGCCTTCATATACCAAAAATACTGAGTTTTTTTTCGTACTCACCTATAAGAGATAGAGGGTAGAGATCATACGAACGTAACACTTGAGAATGTTTTATTCTTAAATTTTACATAACACGTATGCATGGCACAACACAAAAACACTACACACGATACTCATAGTTTTAAATATTGCACTAGTGCGGGTGCACGCTGAACCACTATTAGCAATCGTTATAGTTCTGCTCCCGTTAGGCTCGGAGAAAGCAGTAAAAAGAGTCATTCCCATGTGCAGCCCTACGAGCAAACAACGTGTGTGTGCTGATGTATGTGTAAAAAGAGCGTGAGAGCGGATCTTCGTCAGCGGTAAAATCTTTTAAATGCATTTTTATTGGCGATGGTAGAAATCGTGCAGTGGTGGATCGTGAAAATTCATATAAATGGATGTATCACCTCATAATAAGCCTCTATATACCAAGAATATTGAGTTTTTAAAAAGTCAGCAACTGTACCTGTGTTTCTATACGTGAACGTCAGATGGCAGCTTCGATACGTGTCCACGGAGACCTTAGTGCTAGGCAACTGCACCTCTGTTTCTATACGTGAACGGCAGATTGCAGCTTCGATACGTATCCACGGAGACCTTAGTGCTAGGCAACTGCACCTCTGTTTCTATACGTGAACGGCAGATTGCAGCTTCGATACGTGTCCACGGAGACCTTAGTGCTAGGCAACTGCACCTCTGTTTCTATACGTGAACGGCAGATTGCAGCTTCGATACGTGTCCACGGAGACCTTAGTGCTAGGCAACTGTACCTCTGTTTCTATACGTGAACGGCAGATTGCAGCTTCGATACGTGTCCACGGAGACCTTAGTGCTAGGCAACTGTACCTCTGTTTCTATACGTGAACGGCAGATTGCAGCTTCGATACGTGTCCACGGAGACCTTAGTGATAGGCAACTGCACCTCTGTTTCTATACGAGAACGGCAGATTGCAGCTTCGATACGTATCCACGGAGACCTTAGTGCTAGGCAACTGCACCTCTGTTTCTATACGTGAACGGCAGATTGCAGCTTCGATACGTGTCCACGGAGACCTTAGTGCTAGGCAACTGTACCTCTGTTTCTATACGTGAACGGCAGATTGCAGCTTCGATACGTGTCCACGGAGACCTTAGTGCTAGGCAACTATACCTCTGTTTCTATACGTGAACGGCAGATTGCAGCTTCGATACGTGTCCACGGAGACCTTAGTGCTAGGCAACTGCACCTCTGTTTCTATACGTGAACGGCAGATTGCAGCTTCGATACGTATCCACGGAGACCTTAGTGCTAGGCAACTGCACCTCTGTTTCTATACGTGAACGGCAGATTGCAGCTTCAATACGTGTCCACGGAGACCTTAGTGCTAGGCAACTGTACCTCTGTTTCTATACGTGAACGGCAGATTGCAGCTTCGATACGTGTCCACGGAGACCTTAGTGCTAGGCAACTATACCTCTGTTTCTATACGTGAACGGCAGATTGTAGCTTCGATACGTGTCCACGGAGATCTTAGTGCTAGGCAACTATACCTGTTTCTATACGTCAACGGCAGATTGCAGCTTCGATACGTGTTCACGGAGACCTTAGTGCTAGGCAACTGTACCTGTGTTTCTATACGTGAACGTCAGATGGCAGCTTCGATACGTGTCCACGGAGACCTTAGTGCTAGACAACTGTACCTCTGTTTCTATACGTGAACGGCAGATTGCAGCTTCAATACGTGTCCACGGAGACCTTAGTGCTAGGCAACTGTACCTCTGTTTCTATACGTGAACGGCAGATTGCAGCTTCGATACGTGTCCACGGAGACCTTAGTGCTAGGCAACTATACCTCTGTTTCTATACGTGAACGGCAGATTGCAGCTTCGATACGTGTGCACGGAGATCTTAGTGCTAGGCAACTATACCTGTTTCTATACGTCAACGGCAGATTGCAGCTTCGATACGTGTCCACGGAGACCTTAGTGCTAGGCAACTGTACCTGTGTTTCTATACGTGAACGTCAGATGGCAGCTTCGATACGTGTCCACGGAGACCTTAGTGATAGGCAACTGTACCTCTGTTTCTATACGTGAACGGCAGATTGCAGCTTCGATACGTGTCCACGGAGACCTTTCGCTTCAGCTGACACAATAACACTAGGCACTTGTGTGCCGTGGTGTAAGCCGCAATCACGGCATTGGTAGCGTGGATCACCTTGGGGCTCTCCTCGGAGTTACCTCAACACCACGTACATGACCTGGTTCGTCACGGGTACGCGGGTTTGCACTACCACTTCCTCGGCGTTGAGCAGGCCCAGGAGGCGATCGTACCGGTACACCAGCTAGCACGTGGACATGTTATCGCGCTGTGGTGTTGCGTGTGCGAGGTATGGAAACTCAAGGACGCAAAACATGCACGACCGAGGGTTAAAAAGTAGAACAAGTAGTGACGTGGAACGTTGTGATTGGTGAAAATAAGGCGATCTCTGATTGGTGGACATGTTGAAATAACGTGATGTGATAGGCGAAAATAAAATCGAAGCTGATTGGATTAAAAATGACGAGAAGGAATTAGCGGATGAATTTGTGAACTAAGATGGCGAAGATTTTTTTTTAAAAAAAAAAGCAGACGGATAATATAAGTACGGCAACTGTAACGGTTCACGGCAAACGCGCGCCGCGCAATGCGTCACGCCGGGCATCTTGCTCAATATGGTTTTTGTTTTATTGCCCGGCGTGACGCATTGCGCGGCGCGCGTTTGTCGTAAACCGTTACAGTTGCCATACTTATATTATCCGTCTGCTTTTTTTTTTTAAAAAAAATCTTCGCCATCTTAGTTCACAAATTCACCGCTAATTCCTTCTCGTCATTTTTCATCCAATCACCTTTGATTTTATTTACGCCTATCACATCACGTTATTTCAATTTGTCCACCTATCAGAGATCGCCTTATTTTCACCAATCACTACATTCCACGTCACTACTTGTTCTACTTTTTAACCCTCGGTCGTGCATGTTTTGCGTCCTTGAGTTTCCATACCTCGCACACGCAACACCACAGCGCGATAACATGTCCACGTGCTAGCTGGTGTACCGGTACGATCGCCTCCTGGGACTGCTCAACGCCGAGGAAGTGGTAGTGCAGACCTGCGTACCCGTGACGAACCAGGTCATGTACGTGGTGTTGAGGTAACTCCGAGGAGAGCCCCAAGGTGATCCACGCTACCAATGCCGTGATTGCGGCTTACACCACGGCACACAAGTGCCTAGTGTTATTTTGTCACCTGAAGCGAAAGGTCTCCGTGGACACGTATCGAAGCTGCAATCTGCCGTTCACGTATAGATACAGAGGTACAGTTGCCTAGCACTAAGGTCTCCGTGGACACGTATCGAAGCTGCCATCTGACGTTCACGTATAGAAACACAGGTACAATTGCCTAGCACTAAGGTCTCCGTGAACACGTATCGAAGCTGCAATCTGCCGTTGACGTATAGAAACAGGTATAGTTGCCTAGCACTAAGATCTCCGTGGACACGTATCGAAGCTACAATCTGCCGTTCACGTATAGAACCAGAGGTATAGTTGCCTAGCACTAAGGTCTCCCTGGACACGCATCGAAGCTGCAATCTGCCGTTCACGTATAGAAACAGAGGTACAGTTGCCTAGCACTAAGGTCTCCGTGGACACGTATTGAAGCTGCAATCTGCCGTTCACGTATAGAAACAGAGGTGCAGTTCCCTAGCACTAAGGTCTCCGTAGATACGTATCGAAGCTGCAATCTGCCGTTCACGTATAGAAACAGAGGTGCAGTTGCCTAGCACTAAGGTCTCCGTGGACACGTATCGAAGCTGCAATCTGCCGTTCACGTATAGAAACAGAAGTATAGTTGCCTAGCACTAAGGTCTCCGTGGACACGTATCGAAGCTGCAATCTGCCGTTCACGTATAGAAACAGAGGTACAGTTGCCTAGCTCTAAGGTCTCCGTGGACACGTATTGAAGCTGCAATCTGCCGTTCACGTATAGAAACAGAGGTGCAGTTGCCTAGCACTAAGGTCTCCGTGGATACGTATCGAAGCTGCAATCTGCCGTTCACGTATAGAAACAGAGGTGCAGTTGCCTAGCACTAAGGTCTCCGTGGACACGAATCGAAGCTGCAATCTGCCGTTCACGTATAGAAACAGAGGTACAGTTGCCTAGCACTAAGGTCTCCGTGGACACGTATCGAAGCTGCAATCTGCCGTTGACGTATAGAAACAGAGGTACAGTTGCCTAGCACTAAGGTCTCCGTGGACACGTATCGAAGCTACAATCTGCCGTTCACGTATAGAAACAAAGGTGCAGTTGCCTAGCACTAAGGTCTCCGTGGACACGTATCGAAGCTGCAATCTGCCGTTCACGTATAGAAACAGAGGAGCAGTTGCCTAGCACTAAGGTCGCCGTGGACACGTATCGAAGCTGCAATCTGCCGTTCATGTATAGAAACACAGGTACAGTTGCTGACTTTTTAAAAACTCAATATTCTTGGTATATAGAGGCTTACTATGAGGTGATGCTTCCATTTATATGAATTTTCACGATCCACCACTGCACGATCCCTACCATCGACAATAAAACTACATTTAAAAGATTTTATCGCTGACGAACATCCGTTTCTCACGCTCGTTTTTCACATACATCAGCACACGTTCTTTGCACGTAGGGCTGCACATGAGAATGACTCTTTTTACTGCTTTCTCCGAGCCTAACGGGAGCAGAACTATAACGATTGCTAATAGTGGTTCAGCTTGCACCCCCACTAGTGCAACATTTAAAACTATGAGTGTCCTGTGTAGTGTTTTTGTGTTGTGCCGTGCATACGTGTTATGTAAAATGTAAGAATTAAATAGAATCAGCAGATACTTCCTTTCTAAGGAGTAACACCAACTACAGAATAAAACATTCTCAAGTGTTACGTTCGTATGACCTCTACCCTCTATCTCTTATAGGTGAGTACGAAAAAAATTCAGTATTTTTGGTATATGAAGGCTTATTATGACGTGAAACAACCATTTATATGATTTTTTCGAAGTTTGAAGGAAGTGAAGTAAACGCGATTTTACACTCACTAGGGGCTAGAAAATCGAATTTCTTAACTTTTTGAATACTCAGTATTTTTGGTATATAGAGGCTTCTTATGAGGTGATACATTCATTTATATGATTTTTAAGCAGTTTGAAAGAAGTGAAGTAAACGCGATTTTACACTCGCTAGGGGCTAGAAAATCGTTTTTCTTGACTTTTTAAAAACTCAATATTCTTGGTATATAGAGGCTTATTATGAGGTGATACATCCATTTATATCAATTTTAAGCAGTTTGAAAGAAGTGAAGTAAACGCGATTTTACACTCACTAGGGGCTAGAAAATCGAATTTCTTGCCTTTTTAAAAACTCAGTATTCTTGGTATATATAGGCTTATTATGACGTGAAACAACCATTTATATGATTTTTAAGCAGTTTGAAAGAAGTGAAGTACACGCGATTTTACACTCACTAGGGGCTAGAAAATCGAATTTCTTGACTTTTTAAAAACTCAGTATTCTTGGTATATATAGGCTTCTTATGACGTGAAACAACCATTTATATGATTTTTTCGAACTTTGAAAGAAGTGAAGTAAACGCGAATTTACACTCAATAGACGCTAGAAAATCGAATTTCTTGCCTTTTTGAAAACTCAATTTTCTTGGTATATAGAGGCTTATTATGAGGTGATACATGCATTTATATGATTTTTAAGCAGTTTGAAAGAAGTGAATTAAACGCGATTTTACACTCAATAGACGCTAGAAAATCGAATTTCTTGCCTTTTTGAAAACTCAATTTTCTTGGTATATGGAGGCTTATTATGAGGTGATACATCCATTTATATGATTTTTAAGCAGTTTGAAAGAAGTGAAGTAAACGCGATTTTACACTCACTAGGGACTAGAAAATCGAAATTCTTGACTTTTTGAATACTTAGCATTTTTCGTATATAGAGGCTTATTATGAGGTGATACATTCATTTATATGATTTTTAAGCAGTTTGAAAGAAGTGAAGTAACCGCGATTTTACACTCACTAGGGGCTAGAAAATCGAATTTCTTGACTTTTTAAAAACTCAGTATTCTTGGTGTATAGGCTTATTATGACGTGAAACAACCATTTCTATGATTTTTTCGAAGTTTGAAAGAAGTGAAGTAAACGCGATTTTACACTCACTAGGGGCTAGAAAATCGAATTTCTTGACTTTTTAAAAACTCAGTATTCTTGGTATATATAGGCTTATTATGACGTGAAACAACCATTTATATGATTTTTTCGAAGTTTGAAAGAAGTGAAGTAAACGCGAATTTACGCACAATAGACGCTAGAAAATCGAATTTCTTGCCTTTTTGAAAACTCAATTTTCTTGGTATATAGAGGCTTATTATGAGGTGATACATCCATTTGTATGATTTTTAAGCAGTTTGAAAGAAGTGAAGTAAACGCGATTTTACACTCACTAGGGGCTAGAAAATCGAATTTCTTGACTTTTTGAATACTCAGCATTTTTCGTATATACAGGCTTATTATGAGGTGATACATCCATTTATATGAATTTTAAGCAGTTTGAAAGAGGTGAAGTAAACGCGATTTTACACTCACTAGGGGCTAGAAAATCGAATTTCTTGACTTTTTGAATACTCAGCATTTTTCGTATACACAGGCTTATTATGAGGTGATACATTCATTTATATAATTTTTAAGCAGTTTGAAAGAAGTGAAGTAAACGCGATTTTACACTCACTAGGGGTTAGAAAATCGAATTTCTTGACTTTTTAAAAACTCAGTATTCTTGGTATAGGCTTATTATGACGTGAAACAACCATTTATATGATTTTTAAGCAGTTTGAAAGAAGTGAAGTAAACGCGATTTTACACTCACTAGGGGCTAGAAAATCGAATTTCTTGACTTTTTAAAAACTCAGTATTCTTGGTATATATAGGCTTATTATGACGTGAAACAACCATTTATATGATTTTTAAGCAGTTTGAAAGAAGTGAAGTAAACGCAATTTTACACTCACTAGGAGCTAGAAAATCCATTTTCTTGCCTTTTTAAAAACTCAGTATTTTTGGTATATATAGGCTTATTATAACGTGAAACAACCATTTATATGATTTTTTCGAAGTTTGAAAGAAGTGAAGTAAACGCGATTTTACACTCACTAGTGGCTAGAAAATCGATTTTCTTGCCTTGTTAAAAATTCAATATTCTTGGTATATAGAGGCTTATTATGACGTGAAACAACCATTTATATGATTTTTAAGCAGTTTGAAAGAAGTGAAGTAAACGCAATTTTACACTCACTAGGAGCTAGAAAATCCATTTTCTTGCCTTTTTAAAAGCTCAGTATTTTTGGTATATATAGGCTTATTATAACGTGAAACAACCATTTATATGATTTTTTCGAAGTTTGAAAGAAGTGAAGTAACCGCGATTTTACACTCTCTAGGGGCTAGAAAATCGAATTTCTTGACTTTTTAAAAACTCAGTATTCTTGGTGTATAGGCTTATTATGACGTGAAACAACCATTTCTATGATTTTTTCGAAGTTTGAAAGAAGTGAAGTAAACGCGATTTTACACTCACTAGGGGCTAGAAAATCGAATTTCTTGACTTTTTAAAAACTCAGTATTCTTGGTATATATAGGCTTATTATGACGTGAAACAACCATTTATATGATTTTTTCGAAGTTTGAAAGAAGTGAAGTAAACGCGAATTTACGCTCAATAGACGCTAGAAAATCGAATTTCTTGCCTTTTTGAAAACTCAATTTTCTTGGTATATAGAGGCTTATTATGAGGTGATACATCCATTTGTATGATTTTTAAGCAGTTTGAAAGAAGTGAAGTAAACGCGATTTTACACTCACTAGGGGCTAGAAAATCGAATTTCTTGACTTTTTGAATACTCAGCATTTTTCGTATATACAGGCTTATTATGAGGTGATACATCCATTTATATGAATTTTAAGCAGTTTGAAAGAGGTGAAGTAAACGCGATTTTACACTCACTAGGGGCTAGAAAATCGAATTTCTTGACTTTTTGAATACTCAGCATTTTTCGTATATACAGGCTTATTATGAGGTGATACATTCATTTATATAATTTTTAAGCAGTTTGAAAGAAGTGAAGTAAACGCGATTTTACACTCACTAGGGGTTAGAAAATCGAATTTCTTGACTTTTTAAAAACTCAGTATCCTTGGTATAGGCTTATTATGACGTGAAACAACCATTTATATGATTTTTAAGCAGTTTGAAAGAAGTGAAGTAAACGCGATTTTACACTCACTAGGGGCTAGAAAATCGAATTTCTTGACTTTTTAAAAACTCAGTATTCTTGGTATATATAGGCTTATTATGACGTGAAACAACCATTTATATGATTTTTAAGCAGTTTGAAAGAAGTGAAGTAAACGCAATTTTACACTCACTAGGAGCTAGAAAATCCATTTTCTTGCCTTTTTAAAAACTCAGTATTTTTGGTATATATAGGCTTATTATAACGTGAAACAACCATTTATATGATTTTTTCGAAGTTTGAAAGAAGTGAAGTAAACGCGATTTTACACTCACTAGTGGCTAGAAAATCGATTTTCTTGCCATGTTAAAAATTCAATATTCTTGGTATATAGAGGCTTATTATGACGTGAAACAACCATTTATATGATTTTTAAGCAGTTTGAAAGAAGTGAAGTAAACGCAATTTTACACTCACTAGGAGCTAGAAAATCCATTTTCTTGCCTTTTTAAAAGCTCAGTATTTTTGGTATATATAGGCTTATTATAACGTGAAACAACCATTTATATGATTTTTTCGAAGTTTGAAAGAAGTGAAGTAAACGCGAATTTACACTCACTAGTGGCTAGAAAATCGATTTTCTTGCCTTGTTAAAAATTCAATATTCTTGGTATATAGAGGCTTATTATGAGGTGATACATCCATTTATATGAATTTTAAGCAGTTTGAAAGAAGTGAAGTAAACGCGATTTTACACTTACTAGGAGCTAGAAAATCCAATTTCTTGACTTTTTAAAAACTCAGTATTCTTGGTATATATAGGCTTATTATGACGTGAAACAACCATTTATATGATTTTTAAGCAGTTTGAAAGAAGTGAAGTAAACGCGATTTTACACTCACTAGGGGCTAGAAAATCGTTTGCACTGCACACTTTTGTGTTAAAATATATATACATTTTCAATTTTGTCATTGTGTAGATTTTGTTTGTTAAATTTTTTATACGCTACTATTATAGTGTGTGTGTGCGAGTATGTGCCTAGTATCCGTGCGCCACAAGCCAAAACGACGACATTATAGAAAAACTTTATCATTTGCCTACCGGACAGGGACAACCGCGAAAAACCTGAAAAAAGCTCTAAGAGTATTCTAACGCCTACCGATCTGGAAAACCCATGAAAACAAGATAGTACACTTTTTTGCCCGCTTTCGACCGGCAATGAGAACCCTGCTCCTACGTACGCTAGCGACCAGGTTTTTGGTATAGTTAAATTACGTCTGTGCAATGGGCGTCTGTACCGCTTTAAAAAACCTAGGTATATCAGTGCGTAGTGATGTTGGTTGATCTTAAAGCTGGTTAAGCATTTTTCAAAAACAGTTTGCTACACGCTACTATTAAATGTGTGTGTGTGTGTGCGAGTATGTGCGTAGTATCCGTGCGGCGACAAGGTAAAACTTCATCATTTTCCTACCGGGCAGGGACAACCACAAAAACCTGAGAAAACCTCGAAAATTAGAAAGGGCTTCGTCAACCACTACAGCAAACGCCTACCAACCAGGGAAAACCTATGAAAAAGCAGAAAGAGCTTGCATTCGTTTACCAACCGCAGAAAACCCCCAAAAACTAGTTTTTTTTAAAAAAACGAAAAAAAACAAAAACAAAAAAGAAAAAAAAGGAAAAGACGAATAATATAAGTATGGCAACTGCAACGGGTGTGTGTGTGTGTGTGTGTGCCTATTTAATTTTTATTTTCTTTTCCACTGCACACATTTTTGTTACAATATATGCATTTTCAATTTTGGTAAAACCTATGAAAAAGCAGAAACAGCTTGCATTCGTCTACCAACTAGAGAAAACCCCGAAACACTAGTTATTTAAAATTGCTGATGAGTTCTTGTTAGGCTTTTGCAAATCTTGCTGGTAGCAAAACTTACCTTTTTCATCACCTCCAACATACCCCACTCCCACACCTTTTTTCTTTCCACCAATCATAATCTCTCTTATTCTTACCAATCAACAACTTTCATTTGTTCCTTTCCACCAATAACATCACTTCTTATTCCCACCAATCACAACTTCACACGTCACTTTCTGTTATACTTTTTATCCCTCGTTCGCCATCTTTCCCCTCTTTCAGTTCCAACCTCCGCACAGACAAAACCTCACCGCTCCTTAACCTCAACTTCATGCCTCCGCCATCTTATTTAGTTCCCATTTTTACCACCGCGCCTCTCATCTCCCAACCAGATTGCCGGCAAGAACAGATCTCGTTCATTCACACCTCGACGGTTGACTCGACAGCAGCTACTGTGAACACCTACGTCGTACACTTTTTTGACCGCTTTCGACCGGCTATGAGAACCCTGCTCCTACGTACGCTAGCGACCATCACGATGGTCCAGTACCAGGTTTTTGGTATAGTTAAATTACGCCTCTGCAAAGGGCGTCTGTACCGCTTTAAAAAACCTAGGATTATCAGTGCGTAATGATGTTGGTTGATCTTAAAGCTGGTTAAGCATTTTCAAAAACAGTTTGCTTTTATTTTTTCGCGTCGCGTGAAGCTGCCGCGCTTTTGGTGACGCATCCACACCAGTAACAGGTAAGTACCACACGCATAATTATTTTTCGGACCTGCTTGGCGTAGGAATATATCCTTTCGTGTTTTGGTACTGTAACCTCAAATCTCCATACCCTTCTCTTGCGTCCGCCATCTTGTTTAGTTCTCACCGCATCTCCTTGTCGCAGACCCTCCGCCATTTTTAGTTCCCACTATTTTAACCTCAAAATCTGCTCTTCTAAGCTCTTGCTACCGCCATCTTCTTTTAGTTCCCATTCTCACCACCGCGTCTCCTTGCCCCCACCTCTTGCGACCGCCATGTTCACCACTAACCTCCAAATTTCCTCGTCCTTAAACCTCTTGTCTCAACCATCTTGTTTAGTTCCCATTTTCGCCACCGCATCTCATATCGCCCCATCTCTCTATCCACTCAAGAAAACTACCATCCAACGTTCAAAAAATTGCTGATCAGTTCACGACAGGCTTTTGCAAATCTTGTTGCTAGCAAAACTTACCTTTCCCATCACCTCCAACATACCCCACTCCCACACCTTTTTCTTTCCACCAATCATAATCTCTCTTATTCTTACCAATCAACAACTTTCATTTGTTCCTTTCCACCAATAACATCACTTCTTATTCCCACCAATCACAACTTCACACGTCACTTTCTGTTATACTTTTTATCCCTCGCTCCCCATCTTTTCCCTCTTTCAGTCCCGACCTCCGCACAGACAACACCTCGCCACCCCGCTCCTCTCCATCACGTGACCTCCATACTCTTTCATCTTCCTTCCTTCATCTTCCACCCGAATTAACGAACCAATCAAAACACTCCACGTCACTTCCTGTTTTTCCTTCACCTTTCCCTAATCCTCAATTCTTTTAACTCGTCCCGGATGAACCAATTGCAATAACGATAATCCTCCCGCTCAGGGCGCTTTTCAAACTTCCCGCCGCCGCCGTCGCACGCAGCGACACTAGCGACACTAGCGCCCCTAGCGACAGGATTATCGTTAAGCCAATTGGCTCATCCGGGACTTATACTACTCACCAGGCAAGCGGTTGTCAAGACTCAGCTGCGCTTTGGACAATCCTCTGCATCCTCTTCAACTGTCCCTTCTCCTGCTCCCTCCGCACCCCGTTCCTCTGCTCCTTCTGCTCCCCCCGCCACTTCTTGCCCACCCCACACTGCCGGCATGGATAACAGCTCCGCTGTTACTCCATGTCTGTCCGTCACAACCTCTCCCATCTCCGTTGCCGCCCTTGACACCCCACTCCCTGCTTCCCGTTCATCCTCGTCCTCTTCCGTCCACTCCTGTGTCCCTCAGCCCACCCCACCCCCTCGTCCTGTCTCCCCCATCCCCGGCCCGTCCTCTCCCATCCCTGCCCTTCTTGCCCATCCCGTCAACCCTCCTCCTGGTTTCCTTCCTATTCCTTCCCCTTTTCAATCCGCTCCAACCCCCAACCCAGTCCCCAGGCGCCCTCCTTCCTCTTACGCCCAAGCCCTCTCCTCCCGTCTCCAACCTCCCATCTATGTGTCCAAGACCCACGTGATTCTGTTTCAGACGCTGCAAGAGTTCGACGCCCTGCACCCCAACGAAGGGTATGTCATTTCGAGGGTCCCAATTTCTCGGGACTTCCTCGTGCGCACCAGGTCCGCCGGGGACTACGCGCTGTTGACTGCCTTTCTGCGGGAGCGCAGCGTAACCTTCACCATGACGACGAGGAACGACCGCCAGACCTTCCGTGCTGTGGTGAAGCACGTGTACTTTGACGGCGCGGAGGAGGCCATTAAGGCAGAGTTGCGTGCCGAGCACTTTTCAGTGCCACGGGTCGTGCAACTACGACGGTTCCACCGGACCCGAACGCCTCTTCCGTTCTACCTGGTGGACCTGGTGACGGCGGACGACCTAGACCGTTTGCGGTACCGCGAGTACGTGCTTCACTTTCGAGTGAAGGTGGAGCAGTACCGTAGACCGGTTATCCCGGTGCAGTGTAGCCGATGCCAGCAGCTTCGACACACGGAGGAGAAGTGCACGGCGAGCGCGGTGGTCTGCTCTAAGTGCACGGCTCCCCACGATTCGCGGACCTGCGACGTCCCCATCCCCGAGAGGAAGTGCGCACTGCGTCTCACTTCGGGCCACGGGGCCAGGTACCGGGCTTGTCCCGAGTATCAGAGACAGGTGGCAGCGGCGCGCAACCTTTCGGGGTATGGTGGTCGCTCGGGCGAGCGGAAAATGGTGGGCCGTGCGCGAGAGGCGGCTCCGGCGCGGGTGCCTCCCTCCTCCAGTGTGACGGTAGTGCCGGTTGAAGCGACCGCCCGGGTGGAAAAGCCTAGGGTTCAGAAACCGAACCAACCACCAGGTAAGCCACGTCAATCTGCGAGGGTGGCGCCGACGAGAGATGAGACCCTCGCAGATCCGAGACTCCAGCGCCAGAGGAACACCTACCACCACATCCTCCGCACAGGCTGGGATTCTGATGACCTTCGAGAGTCCAGCATGCAGATCCTAGAACTTCTGGCAACGTCGGGACCGTCGGAGACCCGCTCCATCCTTGCCTCGTACCGCGACTTCTTCCACCTCCTTACCTCTCCACGCTTCCTATGATTCACACACCCATCCTAAATATCACTAACTGGAATGCCCGAGGAGTGCGCAGACGAAAGACTGAACTAAAAGACTTTCTCTCGCAACACGATACACACATAGCGCTAATTACCGAAACCCATCTCTGTAATCGCGACAGATTCAACCTAAAAGGATATACAATACACCGTAATGACAGGAACAGGCGCGGAGAAGGAACCGCAATAATAATAAAACAAAACTTTGCTCACGATTTAGCACCGCTACCTCAGCTCAGAACACTTGAAGCCACAAGTATATACACCACCATAGATAAAAATCGCGTATTAGTAACGGCGGCATATGCTCCACCAGGAACACTAGACACAGCAGACATAGATGCGCTCATGCAGCTAAACAACAGGGCAATAATTGCAGGCGACCTAAACGCAAAACACCAAATTTGGGATTGCAACGAGACCAACTGCGAAGGGTCCGCCCTCCTAAACCTAGAAAACAACTCGGACTATATAATTCACACACCAGCCGTACAAACATACGTTCCTTTCAGCAGAAACCAGCGCCCAGAAATCCTGGACATAGCAGTCACACGCAATTTAACGCGCAGAATAAACCTCCAGGTCAAAAATGAGCTATCCTCTGACCACTTACCGGTCATGATAACTCTGGAGGGTTCTATAACTCAAGAACCCCCTCCCCAGCGCCGCAACTACAACAAAGCGGACTGGGACAAGTTCGCAATGATTTTGAGCGAACACCTCCCTACAGCAGAACCTAACACCACTGATAATTTGAACATAGCTGTCGAACAACTAGAAAAAGCTCTCCAAACCGCAACCACAGAAGCGGTACCGGTAACCAAACCGAAATCAAATAACTCGCAACTTCCGCAAGGCATACACATGTTAGCGCAAGAAAGAAATCGTGCCAGGCGCAAATGGCAGAAATCGAGGCATCTGGTGGACCAAGAATACTTCAGACACCTCAACGCACTCGTCAGGGAACGAACTACACAGTTCATATCCCAGCAATGCAAAACACACTCGACAACCTCAACTATGAGAGAGACTCGGTGTGGCGAATAACCCGTTATCTAACTCAAGATAAGGCCCACATTCCCCCATTACATCACAACCAAAAAATCGCATCAACTGACCAACAAAAAGCGAACACGCTATCGGATGCGTTACAAGAAACACTAACTCCCAATCCCACTCCATCTTGCCCACTTTTCACGGCAGTCACGGAGGCGGAAACAGAAAACTACAAAGAACAAGAAACACATAACATGATACGTAAAACATGCCCAAGGGAAATAAAATGGCTAATCAGGCATCTCAAGAAGAGAAAAGCCCCTGGCCCAGACAGCATTCCCACCTCAGTGCTCATGAATTTGCCTGAGGATGCAATAAAACTACTCTCGAAAATCTTTAACTTCGTGCTAACAAGCGGGCACTTTCCAGACAGATGGAAACTGGCCACAGTGGCCCACTTCCCCAAGAAAGGGAAAGATCTGTCAAACCCGCACAACTACAGACCAATTAGTCTACTCAGCACAATAGGCAAACTACTAGAAAAAGTGATACTCAAACGCCTCAACATTCACTTAATTAAACAAAATACATTAATCCCAGAACAGTTTGGATTCCGCGCCAAACATTCAACTACCCTACAATTACTCAGGGCAACAGAAAATATCACGTATGGATTCAATCCAAGAAAATCCACAGGCGCACTGTTTCTTGACGTTGAACGTGCGTTCGACAGAGTATGGCACGCCGGGATATTAAAGAAACTTAAAACGCTTAACATTCATGACTCGCTGATCAAACTTATAGCGAATTATCTAAACAACAGAAAATTTCAATCGAAAGTTAACAACCATCTTTCTACAAAGCGACCAATCAGAGCAGGAGTCCCACAAGGGAGTTTGCTCGGGCCGACACTGTTCAATATATATATCAACGACATTCCAAAAACAGCTAACACAAACTTATACATTTACGCGGACGACACAGCAATTATGACACAATCGGGCAAAACCGAACTTATTCACAGAAGACTCCAAAACAGCCTCAATGGCTTGGAGGACTGGTTCACAAACTGGCGCATTAAAGTAAACGCCCCCAAAACGCAAGCGATAATATTCACAAAACGAAACAACCACAGATTCCCGAAACACCAGCTTCCACCGCTTACCATATTCGGTGAAAACATAAAGTGGAAGGACACGGTAACCTGGCTTGGCCTCAAAATGGATCAAGGCCTAACGTGGAAGAAACACATCACGCAATTACGGGGAAAAGCAAACGCCCAATTAGGCAAGCTCTACTCGCTCATAAACATGGACACCCAGCTGAATCTCAACATGGGTCTCACGTTATATAAAACACTAATACGACCAATATTTACTTATGCTGCACCTGTCTGGGGGTATGCCGCCAAAACATACATAAAAAACTACAACAATTTCAAAACAAAACATTGCGCATGGTAGCTAAGGTACCGTACGTAGCGCCATCTGATTTACTCCACGAGGAACTTAAAATGCATACAGTAGAAGAATTCATTAAAAAGCTTGCATACGACATGTACAAAAGCTTACGCGTACACCACAATGATCTAGTCAAAGCATTAGGCAACTACGATTCCGTAAATTACAAGCATAACAGACCACTCTCGCTATTCGATAGAACGCTTTCCCAAGACGACACGCAAGAACAAATCCAACAGTTCTTAAACAATCTACTCCAAACATGACAAGGACATTGACACAGGACTTCCTATTTCTATATCCCAGCACTAATCTTTCTCTTGCTTTCTACCCTTGTTTCAGCCCACGCCCGTCGCAGAGCCCTCAAGTCCTGGGCAACAGCTGAGGCGGCCCGGGAGAAGGGGCCTCCCAACGTGAACGACGTGCGCAGCGTAAGACGGGCCGCTGCATTATGGAGTCGTTCACACAGACGACAATGGCTACCATCAGGACAACGAGCTCAACGAAGGACCGAGAAGGCCGGATCTCAAGACAGACGCCTGTGCCCAATTGACTGCACAGGACACAACACAAAATATTTCAATTTATCTAAATCTAATATAACACAATAATAGTACAACCTAGCAGTAAGTTAATGCTAATTCATGTGACACGCAGGCACTCCCTGCAAACAACACACATTTTAGATCTTAGGCATTATTAACCAAATAATACCAATATAAGAAACATACGCAATAACCCACTGGTATTGTTCAGGTTCCATGGGCAGTACCAGCAAGTAACATTTGACGCGCTCGCATGCAATGCATGCCAGCTAAGTAGCTATACACATACTAACCGGGGAGCTATGCGGGACCCGACTAAAAGCATGCAAACAAATGCACGTTAACACTCAGCAATATACAATTAACTCGTGGTAGGATTTTTAGTGGGTATTCCGCTTCTGAGCGGCGAGCTCCACATATCCCCCCAGCCATTGCACACCGGCTGGGGGTCGAATGCAATAATGCATTTTTCCCCCCACGGATATAAAAAAAAAAAAAAAAAAAAAAGCACCCAACAGTCTAACTGGGTACAAAAGCACGTCCGCTGCTAACAGTCTTTTGACTGGAATCTCGGCACCTTCGGGTAGGACCTCTGCTTTTCGGGCTTTTTAGCGCCCACTAGCTGTTCTTTCTCTTCCACTGTCCTATCTTTTCCTCTTTTTATAGTTTTTAAGCCCCCTGTTAGGTAGCGTAAGCTTTTTCTACTCTTCCTTCTTTCCACTTTTTCATTTTACATACTTGGCTTCTTGTATTATCCTCCATTTTTCTCCATGACCAAGCAGCGTAAGACCATGAAGGGCTCCCCGTCGGAGTTGCGGGTCACTAGGCAAGCGGTTGCCAAGACCCAGCTTCAGTTTGGTGCTTCCGCTGTTCCTTCTGCTCCCACTCCTAAATCTTCTGCACCCACTCCTCGATCCTCTGCACCCACTCCTCGCTCCTCTGGACCCTCTCTTCGCTCCTCTGCTCCCACTCCTCGATCCTCCGTACCCACTCCTCGCTCCTCTGGTCCCTCTCCCCGCTCCTCTGCACCGAGTCCTCGCACCTCCGCACCCACTCCTCGCTCTACCCCTAACCCCGCTGGTATGGATAGCAGCCCGGCTGTGATTCCATGCCTGTCCGTCACCCCGGCTGCCCTCGACTCCCCACTCCCTGCTTCCCGTTCATCCTCGTCCTCATCCATCCGCTCCTGTGCCCCCCAAACCACCCCACCCCCTCGTCCTGTCTCCCTTATCCCTGGCCCGTCTTCTCCTATTCCTGCCCTCCTCGCCCACCCCGTCCCCCCTCCTCCTGGTTTCCTTCCTCTCTCAACCCACCTCTCCCCACAACCCGTCACTCATCCCGTCTCCCGTCGCCCTGGCCCTAACTCCGCTTCCTTTTCTCCCCAACCCGGACCCTCATCCAGACCCGACCCTATCCCCATTCCTGCCAACCCCTACCCACTGCCCCTCGAACCCTCCCGCTTCTATTCTGATGCCCTCAACGTCGTCCTTCAGCCTCCGATCTGTGTCTCCCGTAACCTTTCTGCTTCTCTGTGCAGGTTAATGGAGGAGTTTGATGCTGCCTGCCCCAACAAGGGTTACGTAATCTCGAGGGCCCCGATATCTCGCGACTTCCTGGTGCGAACCAGGACAGTCGCAGATTACGGGCACTTGGTTGCGTTCCTTCGGGAAAGGCGGGTAGCCTTTCAGATTACCACTTCAACGCAGAACCAGACGCACCGGGCGGTGGTGAAGAACGTCCTCTTCGACGGAGCAGAGGAAGCCCTGAAGAAGGAGCTGAAAATGGCGCACCTGTCAGTCCTCCGAGTGGTCCAGCTCCGGAGATTCAACAGGGATCGGACACCTCTCCCAATGTACCTCGTCGACGTGGCGACCGCCGATGACCTAGACCGACTACGGAGGCTCGAGTACGTCCTTCACTTCCGGGTGAAGATTGAGCCCTACCGCCGCCCTATCATCCCGGTCCAGTGCAACCGGTGCCAGCAGCTGCGGCACACGGCAGCGAGGTGCACGGTGTCAGCCCCTGTGTGCTCGAAGTGCACTGGGTCGCATGAGTCGGCTTCCTGCGATGTTCCCCCTCCTGAAAGAAAGTGTGCTCTATGCCGCGGACGGGGCCACGGGGCCCGCTACCGGGCATGTCCAGAGTACCAGCGGCACGTTGCCCTGGTTCGCGAAATTCAGGAGGGCAAAACACGTAGCGGGGGATCGGCAAATGCGCGCCCAGCACCGACGGCCGTCAAGGTGGCTCGACCCAGAGCTACGACTCCACAAGCTAGCCGTGTGCGGGCTGTAGGTGGCCCGGTGCCTGATCGGGAGAATAGGAGCCGGCCCGGGACCAGGAAGGAACAGCCGCAACCACCCAGGGACGGAAGGAGACCACCTCCTCAACCTCAAACGAAGACGACAGAAGACCCAAGACGAAGCTACCAGAGGGAGATGTACCAGGAGGTACTACAACGCGGGATGACTGATGAGGACCTGATGGAGACTTGCACCCACGTGCTCCGTCATCTCATCGAGAAGCCGTCGGAGACCCGTTCTATCCTCTCTACCTACGCCGACTTTTTCCAACTCCTCACCACTCCTGGCTTCCTTAATGGCCCTTAAACCCATCCTCAAAGTACTTACTTGGAATGCTAGAGGCTTACGAAGACGAAAAACAGAACTTTCAGACTTCCTAAACTCAAATAATATACAAATAGCGCTTATCACCGAAACACATTTAGACAACAACATTAGATTCAATATACCGGGTTACATCTCACACAGGAAGGATAGGAACAATCGCGGTGGAGGCACAGCCATAATCATAAAACAAAACGTAGCACATGATGTAGCTTTACTCCCACAATTTGCGACCCTAGAAGCAATAGGCATATTCATCACTATTGAAAATTCTCGAACACTACTAGTAGCGGCGTACAACACACCAGGACCATTAGACACGGGGGAAATTGACCAAATTCTACAAATAAACAACAGAGTACTAATTGCAGGAGATCTCAATGCCAAGCACCAAATTTGGAACTGCAGGCACACCAATGCAGCCGGAAATGCATTACTCCAGCACGAGAACAACTCCGACTACGTAATTCATGCTCCCAACGATCCCACCTACATCCCATTCGCAAGAAATCAAAGCTCAGACATCCTGGACATAGCAATCGCCAGGCACATTAACCAAAGAATAACCCTACAAGTCAGAAACGAATTTTCATCTGACCACCTCCCAGTAATAATCTCTTTAGAAGGCCCGATTCTGATGTCACAGCCATCACCAAGGTACAATTACTCAAAAGCAAACTGGGAAATTTTTGAACGCACAATTAGCGAAAACCTCCCCGAGGAACAACTCAACTCCCAAGCGGAGCTCGACGAGGCCGTAAGGCAGTTCGAACATGCCATCAAGCTGACAACAATTACGGCAGTCCCGATACACGTACCAAAGGCACCCAACACCAAGCTTCCAGCAGAGCTTAAAGAGCCGGCTGCGGAACGAAATCGAGCAAGACGTAGATGGCGGAAAACTCGCCACATAGTCGATCTCGAAGCCTTCCATTACCTCAACAACTTGGTTAGGCAACGAAACTCAAATTGCACTGCCCAACAATGGCAAAACACGCTAGAAAGTCTCGATCACGAAACCAACTCAGTATGGCGCATTGCGAGATGCTTGACCCGAGATAAAGTACGCATACCACCACTTCACCACAACGGAAAAATAGCTACCACCGACCAAGAAAAAGCCGACACTCTGGCAGATGCCCTTCAAGATACTCTTACCCCGAATGACACTCCATCTTGTCCACAATTCACAACAGGAACAGATATGGAAACCCGCGACTTCCACCAACAACAATTGCACAACTTAGTTCGTAAAACCTGCCCATCCGAAATTAAATGGCTAATCAAACATCTATCCCAACGAAAAGCCCCGGGCCCAGACAAAATACCTAACATAGCTCTTAAACACCTACCCGATGATGCGGTACAACTATTAGCAAAGATATTCAACTTCGTACTAACACAAGGGCTCTTCCCCGAAAGATGGAAAATTGCCCACGTACTTCACTTCCCGAAAAAGCGAAAGAATCTTTCCAAGCCGAATAACTATCGCCCTATTAGCCTACTGAACACATTAGGCAAGCTGCTAGAAAAAGTAATACTAAAAACACTCAACGCAGCAATCATTAAGCGCGACATCCTCATCCCGGAACAGTTCGGTTTCCGAGCGAAACACTCAACGTCTCTACAACTTTTAAGAGCAACTGAGTACATCACTTACGGTTTCAACATAAGAAAGTCCACAGGAGCTTTACTCCTCGACGTGGAACGAGCTTTCGATAAAGTATGGCATGCGGGAATTCTGAAAAAGCTAGCCTCATTAGGCATTCAGGACTCGCTAGTAAAACTAATGTCCAACTACCTGAAGGACAGAAAGTTCCAATCCTCAGTGAACAACAGTCGGTCCTCCATTAGACCTATCAAAGCGGGCGTCCCTCAAGGAAGCATACTCGGGCCCACACTGTTCAACTTATACATTAACGACATCCCGAAAACTGCAAACACCACCCTCTACATATACGCGGACGATACAACAATAATGGCGCAATCGTTTCAACCACAAGCCATACACACCCGTCTCCAAAATGCTCTCCGAGAGCTGGAGAGTTGGCTCACGAACTGGCGAATCAAAGTAAATGCCCCAAAAACCCAAGCAATAATCTTCACGAAACGAACAAATCACAGATTACCAAGACACAGTTTACAACCACTCACACTCTTCGGTGAGAACATAAACTGGACATCGAATGTAACATGGCTAGGGCTTAAAATGGACCAAGGATTAACCTGGAAACCACACATAAATCAAGTCAGGGGAAAAGCAAATGCCCAATTGGGCAAATTATACCCTCTAATAAACCTAAATAATCAACTAAACCTTAAATTAGGCCTAACCCTCTACAAAACATTAATTCGCCCCATTCTAACCTATGCGGCACCTGTGTGGGGATACGCCGCTAAAACACATATCAAACGAATACAAAATTGCCAAAACAAAATCTTACGTCTAGTATCAAAAGTACCAAGGATAGCTCCCGCTGACATACTACACAATGAATTAAAAATGCACACAATCGAGGAATTTATTAAGAAACTCACGTTCGACACATACAAAAAGCTTCCTACGCATCACAATGCTCATGTTCACAACTTAGGCAACTACACGACAGAAGCGAATAAACATAGGCGTCCTCTTTCAATTTTCGACCGAACATTGTTCCACTACGAGACAGAGCCTAACGTCCAAGAATTCCTAGACAACCTCCTAAGACTCCCTTAAATACCACAAAACGAACTAAAACTAATATCACTTCATGACCTTCTCACTGTTACAGAGTTCCAGTCCATGCAGAAGCCTTCAAGTCCTTGCGCTACCCAGCCAAGGCGGCTCCGGGAGAAGAAGGCCTCCCCACGTGACACACTCGTGCAGCTGCGCCGAGATGGGTTGGCTGCTTATCTGTGTGGGCACAACGACGACCGGCTTCATCAAAGGACCAAGAGAAGACGAGCAAGACAGCCTTGCAAATCGGACGACCCAGGACATCCTCCTGGCTGAAATACTTGACGACCTTCCCAAGGGAAGGAAATCAGAAGCACTCATGACGACTGGCTATGCCCATAGCCTAAGAGTATTTCCATACAACTTTTTGCTGTAACATAGATTAGACATACAAGAATAACGATTGCACTAATCTGCAAGAAAATAAAACACTAGTAATACCATAGAATGTATCCAAGTAGTATAACATCACAATTACCTAGTATAATGCACGATTAATCACCCGGGGTTACTCAGGGCATATGTCATGTGTAATTCCGGGTAACTAACTATTGACGTGCTCGCATGCATTGCATGCCAGCTACACACCTTTCATTGACTAACCGGGGTGCTATGCGGGACCCGACTAAAATTGCACGAAATTACTACTAGCTTTCATATATTAACACGTGGTGGGGTTTTTAGTGGGTATTCCGCGCTTCGAGCGGCGAGCCCCACATATCCCCTCAGCCATTGCACAACGGCTGGGGGTCGAATACAGCAATGCATTTTTCCCCCCACGGAAAAAAAAGCACCGCCGAAGCCGCCAGCACCTTCATCGCAGCCAGCATCACCTCCACAGACGCCGACACCAGCGCCGACACCATCTTCAGCAGCGATCATCGAGGAAGTCCAGGGCCTACGTGACGCCGTTCAGGATCTCCACGCGGAGTTCCTGAACATGACGACGAAGCTTACAGCCCTGGAGGAACTCATCAGGGACCTTCAAGACACCTCAGCTGCTCAGCAAGTTTTTCTAACTGGGCAGTTCGAGACCTTTTCTACTAGACTCAGCACCATCGACAACTCCATCCAGACTTCAGCTTCAGCAACAGACACCATCATACAACACCTAGATTCCATCGACATCGCCATCAGATCCCTGGAAGAGCAGCAGCACCAACTTCGGGCCTACTTCCAGCAGACAGCCACACCGGAGGCCCCAAGCAACCGCCGAAGGCCTCCGGCCAGCGCATCATACTCGCAAGAGTATCTCAGCAGGATGCAACTTCACAAGAAGTAAGTTCTACGCCTACCTAAACCTTCCATACAATCACCTTTCCAACCCTTACCTAAACCCACGCCATTTTTCACTAGTGTTGCAGTCAGGTTTCATGGCTGCAACCTAGTACCCACCTATCCCGCTCCAGCCCATAGGGCAGAGACATCCATCTATCACATACTAACGCGGGTGCTATGCGGGACCGCACAAAGCCACGTCATTCCACTGTTACCTTCTTCCTTTTTCCACCGGTGGAGGAGTTTTTAGTGGGTATGCTGACTATTGGTGAGTCCCACACTCACAGTCCCGACTCCCATCGGGGCTGGGGTCAGTGATTAAATCATTTTCTCCTCCACTCGAAAAAAAAGCACCTGGGACTTCGGCAGAGGCAGCGAGAGGGAGAGGTCACTGCAGCGGCGAGAAGAGAAGCGGCGAGAGCAACAGCGAGCGGCGAGCGGCCAGCCAGCAGTACCAGCGCCACTCCAGTGCCAGCCGTCTAGCAGCTCAGCAGGGTAGAAAGACACGATCGCAGCCAACAGTCTCTCGACTGGTACTAAGGCGCCTTCGGGCAGATCCTCTGTCTTTTGGGCTTTTTAGCGCCCTCTATCTGTTCTATCTCTTCAACTATCTCTATTTTCCTCTTTTCTATCTAGAATTTAAGGTCCCGGCTAGGTTCCCTATATTTAAGATAGGCGCTGCTTGCTGCTGACACCATAAATTGAGAGCAGAGGTCCGCTTACATTGAGTGTCACAGCAGCAGACTCACTAGGCTTTACTCTTTTTCTTCTTCTTATTAGCTAATCTAGATCTAAGCAAACTTTTCACATACCTAAGAACACACACTCTCTTTTACACACATTCCAATTTTCATCATTACACACCTAAGCCTTGAACGATGGGTAAAGTTGGAAACCACAAACCCAAAACCCTATCTCCTTCATCCCTCTCCACACCAAACAGGTTCGTCAGAGCAACTACACTAAACTGCACCTCACCAAATACACAGGAAGCACCAAACACCACGCACAACCAGCCAAGCACCTCAGCTCCAAACTCACCCAAGAGGCCACACACCAGGTCACACACACAGGCAAAACACAAAACCACACAAATCACGTTGAGCCAAGCACAAGAAACACTCAAGGAGCTCGCAAACACAGAAAACAAACAAACAACACCCTCAAAAACACCTACACCACAACAAACACAGCAGGGCGCTGCACCCTCACAAACAGACAGCTTGCTTGCAACTGTCACACCACCAAGTACCACACCGCAAAGCCAGCACACTATTGACATATCACAAACACCCACACAGAACATACCAGATACAGACATTCAGTATCCCACTCCTCCAACACCAGCTCACTCACCCATCCCAAACACGTACGCCGATGCAGTTAGGACATCCCCTAACACAAACAGATACACTGAGTACAGGCCAGATTTGCCACCCGTGTACGTTAACAAAAGCCAGGCAACACGACTACACACCATCACACAAAGCTTTGATAGGAAATACAAACCAAAACACAGATACACCATACAGACCGCTCAACGCTCCGGTGACTACGCGCTCAAAATGTTCAGTTTGAGTGACTATCATAGTATGATAGAACACCTCAAAGCAGAGAGCGCACAATTTTACTTATGCACCAACCCAGAACGCAGGACCACTAGATTTGTAATCAAAGGACTGTGCGCCCCGTTCACCGGAGAACACATAAAGCAGGAACTGGCTTACCAGAAATTTGAGGCCATTAGAGCAGTGCAAATGCACTCTAGGAATAGGAGTAGGCACCCCCTCCCTATTTTCCTAGTGGAACTGGAGAACACCACTGAGAATAGGAAGATCCTCGGCCTCAAATACCTCGCCCACTTCAGAGCTAGGGTTGAAGAATATAGGACCGCTCCAGAGCCAAAGCAATGCAAGCGTTGCCAACAGCTGTGGCATACGCAACAGAAATGTGAGGCCCCATCAGAAGTATGCGCCAAATGTACAGGTCCCCACCCCTCCTACAGCTGCAAAGTGCCCATAGGGGAACGCAAATGCGCCCTCTGTGGTGAGAAAGGTCATGGAGCAACACGGCGCGGTTGCACCAAGCACCTATCAGCACTTAAGAAGGCAAGGCCAAGGGTACAGCCTGGAACCCCTCAACCTAGAGTCACTGAACAGCATAGCTCCTCCCAGGCTGGCCCATCAAATGCAGAAGGGCAATGGTATATACAGGACCGCCGCGGTAGAAAACAACCAGCACCCGGCCCTTCTGCTGCCGTGAATGAGCGGGTCGCGCCCGCCCAAGCAACGGCACACCGAAAGCGACCACACCATAAAGAACAGGCGCAACATAAACAGAAGCAGACACAACCAAAACCACAAACACAAACACAGCAGATTCCCCCTCACCTTGAGGAATCGAGCATATTTATTCCAGAGTCGCTATCCAATCGCGAAGCTTTTGAAAATGGTCTTGCCATGGCAGAGTTCCTCACAAAGTTAGGACTGCCAGACATCGACATAGGCTGGGACTGTTTCCAGACCCACGCCAGATGGCTCTTGGAGAAACTAGCTGCACCCAACTGCGACCCAGTCTACATCTTTAACTATCTGTCAAGGTTCACAGGAATGCTCTCACAGTTCAATTATGGCTAACGCCCCTACAGTAAACACAGTATACTGGAATTGCAACAACCTCCGACGCAAGCGTAAGGAATTAACAGAATTCCTACAAGTTAACTCAATACAAATAGCGCTACTCAATGAAACACATTTAGGACCGATAGACCGTTTCACAATCCCGGGATACGCGGTATACAGAAACGACAGAAACAGAAGAGGCGGCGACACCGCCATCGCCATTCAAAAATCAATACAACACCACCAAGCCTTTGTACCACCATTAACACGAATAGAAGCAACCGCGGTTAGAGTAAACCTACACAATACGGAGGTAACGTTCATTGCTACATATAACCCTCCTGGTGACATTGACACTAACGATATTAATTTACTAATGCAAACAGCAGAAAAAGTGGTAGTGGCAGGGGATCTTAACGCGAAACACTTTCTTTGGAATTGCCAGACGGCGAATACGGCCGGTAATAAACTCCTCACTTACATTAACGCCACAAACATTCTTCTAACAGGGCCGGAAGAACCAACGTTTATACCGAGAATAGCGAATCACAGGCCGGACATATTAGACATCGCCTTATTCAAAAACATGCCATATAACACTAACACACACAATCAACGATCTAACGTCGGACCACCTCCCTGTACTATTGGAAATTGAAGCGCCAATCACCTTTCAACGTGAGCCCGCACGACCCAATTACGGACAAGCAGACTGGGCAGCATTTGAAACCACACTAGAAACCACAATTAGAGATCACGCAATCGAAACACATGATACACACGATGAGGCTATTAATACCTTAGTGTAAGCGATCAAACAAGCAACAGAGCAGCACGTTCCCATTAGATACCCGACTTCAACTGGCACACCATTCCCTCGCGACACAAGACTAATAATTCAAGAAAGAAATCGCGCCAGACGTAAATGGCAAAGATCGAGAAATTTAATACACCGCAATGAATACACGGAGCTAAACAGCCAAGCTGGCGAACGCATCCGGGAATTTACTAGAAATCAATGGAACGAGACACTAAATAATATCGACCCACACAGCCGTACTATCTGGAAAATCGCCAAAAATCTTACACGAACATACACACAAGTCCCTCCCCTCCACACCACCAACGGCATTGCCGAAACTCCCCGAGACAAGGCCGAAGCTTTCGCAGATGTCCTCGAGGAAACCTTCAAACCGAATGCCACTCAGACAGGTCAGGAATTTGTGACTGAAACTGAAGCAATAGCAGAAAACATAGGCCGCGCCCAGACGCATAACAAAACATGCAAAACCAACGCGGGCGAAATTAAGTGGATTATTAACCACCTACCCACAAGAAAAGCCCCAGGGCCGGATGAAATACCCAACATAGTACTTAAGCATTTGCCGCCGAAAGCCTTACAGGCACTAGCAACCATATTTAATTACACACTTGAAAATGGGCGCTTCCCTCCACAATGGAAAGAAGCCAGAATACTCCTCTTCCCTAAACCACGAAAAAGCCCATCACAACCAGAGAATTACAGGCCAATTAGCCTACTAAACACCATGAGCAAGGTACTCGAAAAAGTTATCCTAAAACGTATCACCACGCACATAATACGTAACAACATCCTCATCGATGAACAATTCGGATTTAGAGCACAACACTCAACAACACTACAACTCCTCCGAATGACCGAATCTATAACCAAAGGCTTCAACACAAAACGATCTACAGGCGCCATATTCTTAGACATAGAACGAGCGTTCGATCGGGTGTGGCACGCGGGCCTACTCAGAAAACTCATGTCGTTAGGTTTCGCGGACACACTTTTAGTAATTATAAAAGACTACCTAACGAACAGGTCGTTCCGCACAACAGTCTACAACGAAGTATCGACAATACGACCAATCAGGGCAGGGGTCCCACAAGGGAGTCTATTGGGACCTATTCTTTTCAACATTTATATAAATGACATACCAAAGACCACAAGAGTAGACAGGTACCTATATGCTGATGACACAGCTTTAGCCACACAATCGACCATGCCCAGAATCATCCATAATAGGCTGCAAATCGCCCTTAACGAACTAGAACCCTAGCTCAAGAAGTGGCGAATGAAAGTGAACACCAGAAAGAGCCAAGCCATAATATTCACAAAGCGAAATAAGCACCGCCACAATAATCACGGCCTTCAGCCACTAACATTTCGGCAAGAGCCAATAGACTGGAAAAACACAGTCACATACCTTGGAGTAACGATGGACCAGGGTCTCACATGGAAACAACACGTCAACACAGTCAGAGCAAAAGCGAATGCTCAACTAAACAGACTTTACCCAATAATCAACACTAACAGCACTTTAAAACTAGAAATGGGCACTACGCTCTACAAGACACTAATCAGACCCATTCTAACATACGCTGCACCCGCATGGGGACATGCAGCCAAAATACATATAAAAAGGCTTTAAACAATGTAAAACAGAGTACTCCGCATTGTTGCCAGACTGCCAGAAGTGGCACCAGTACTCCAACTACACGAGGAACTGAAAATACACTCCATTGAGGAGTACATTAAACGACTCAGCTTTAACTTACATGAGAAAAAGAATAAGAATCACAATGAATTAATACAAGCACTAGGTAACTACGACATAATTCACGACAAACACGCAAGGCCACTGTCTCTATTTGAAAGAACAATAGGTCTCGGGGAGCCGGCAATAGATATCCAGCAATATCTAGACAATTTAGTTAATTACCCCGACGTTATCCATAACTGAACTGTGAATAGCACACACACACACAATCACACTAACATTCCACCGCCACAGCTGCCCTCAAGTCCTTGCGCTTACTGACAAGCCAAGGCGGATCCGGGGGACGAGGGCCCCCCCGCAAGGTGGCACTGGCTCGCACCTGCATTTTCAGGCAGGCAGCCCGCCGGTTGGGCACCCTATGTGACCCAGCTTACCAAAAGGTTATGAATTGATAATTGCATAATGACAACCCCAGCCTTGGGGAGAAACACCAATTAATAACTTACAACACACCAAAGGACGACGCCAAATGGTGTAAAGAAACTCAAAAGAACAATGCCCATAATGGGCATTAAATAAATTGTACATATACACACACTCCTCTGTATATAGCGCCACCTTGTAATACACTAACATAGAGTAATGTATATATATATATGTATTCCTCTAACAGTATGTTCTAGCTTAAGATGGAGACGCAGCCACTGGCCCAGCTAACCACTGACTCGCATACAAGATCATCTTGTGATGTACGACTGAGACTAACCCAGAGGACGCAGAGCCACGGCGTGAATAAGGACACCCAAAACTTCATCAAGAACAATACCCCTGGAATATCCTTACACAAATCACACTACTCCTAACAATTCTCTACTGGAATCCGCTAGGGGGCAGGTTGGGCTTCGGTCAAGCCTGTCTCCCAGCTCCCAATAATTAACTCCACTGGTTAACGCACTGCGAGCCAGTTAACATTTTTCTCCATGAACTGCGCGGGTGCTTCAGGCGGTACCGCAGCAAACCTTTCTTTCCACTCCGGTGGAGGAGCTTTTAGTGGGTATGCCGACGATTCGGTGAGTCCCACACTCTCAGTCCCGACACCCATCGGGGCTGGGGTAAGTGATTAAATCATTTTCTCCTCCACTCGAAAAAAAGCACCTGCGAGGACCAAGAGAAGACGAGCAAGACAGCCTTGCAAATCGGACGACCCAGGACATCCTCCTGGCTGAAATACTTGACGACCTTCCCAAGGGAAGGAACTCAGAAGCACTCATGACGACTGGCTATGCCCATAGCCTAAGAGTATTTCCATACAACTTTTTGCTCTAACATAGATTAGACATACAATAATAACGATTGCACTAATCTGCAAGAAAGTAAACCCTAGTAATACCATAGAATGTATCCAATTAGTATAATATCACAATTACCTAGTATAATGCACGATTAATCACCCGGGGTTACTCAGGGCATTTGTCATGTGTAATTCCGGGTAACTAACTATTGACGCGCTCGCATGCATTGCATGTCAGCTACACACCTTTCATTGACTAACCGGGCTGCTATGCGGGACCCGACTAAAATTGCACGAAATTACTTCTAGCTTTCATATATTAACACGTGGTGGGGTTTTTAGTGGGTATTCCGCGCTTTGAGCGGCGAGCCCCACATATTCCCTCAGCCATTGCACACCGGCTGGGGGTCGAATGCAGCAATGCATTTCCCCCCCCCCCACGAAAAAAAAGCGCACCTGCGACGACGGCCTCCAGCGCCAGAGTAAGTCCACCTTCATCAACAATCCCTTCGTATTATCTCCTTTTGAACCCCCTTTTCTATTACCACTTCCTAACCCCTAGGCTGCAGTCAGGGCAATTTGTCATAGCTGTGGGCTAGGACCGCACTTCACGCCGCTCCCGCCCATTGGGCGGCAGCATAGAATCTTTCGTTTGCCTAACACGGGTGCTATGCGGGACCGTGCTACCTTTCCCCTTGAACTTCCTTTCAAACCCACGACCTAACCGCTGGAGGAGTTTTTAGTGGGTATGCCGACGCTCGGTGAGTCCCACAGTCTCAGTCCCGACTCCCATCGGGGCTGGGGTCAGTGAGTAAATCATTTTCTCCTCCACTCGAAAAAAGCACCTGCAGACAGCGCCTGGAAGGAAGGATCTACAAGCAACGAGCCCCAGCCGAGACCAGCGAAGCGACACCGAGCCAGCAGCGAGGAAGCTCTTCGCAGCAAAATAGCTGCCACCGCTGGATCGTCCCCGTCATAGCCGAGGCCTAGAGCCAAAGACATACGGGCTTGCCTGTGACTACCAACAGCCTAACTGGGTAGAAAAAGCACGTCCGCTGCTAACAGTCTTTTGACTGTAATCTCAGCGCCTTCGTGGTAGGACCTCTGCTTTTCGGGCTTTTTAACGCCCTCTAGCTGTTCTTTCTCTTCTACTGTCCTATCTTTTCCTCTTTCTATAGGCTTAAGCTCCCCGATAGGTAGATATTAAGCTCTCTCTACTCTTCTTTTTCTAGTGTTCTTGTTCATATTGCGTAACTTCCTACCAACCCACATGGCCAAACGAAAGCTCAAGAAGCACTCTCCATCGGAAGTGCGAGTCACCAGGCAAGCGGTTGTCAAGACTCAGCTGCGCTTTGGACAATCCTCTGCTTCCTCTCCAACTGTCCCTTCTCCTGCTCCCTCCGCACCCGTTCCTCTGCTCCTTCTGCTCCCCCCGCCACCCCTTGCCCACCCCACCCTGCCGGCATGGATAACAGCTCTGCTGTTACTCCATGTCTCTCCCGTTGCAACCTCTCCCATCTCCGTTGCCGCCCTTGACACCCCCACTCCCTGCTTCCCGTTCATCCTCGTCCTCTTCCGTCCGCTCCTGTGTCCCTCAGCCCACCCCCACTCCCCTATCCTCCGACCCGTCCTCTCCTATTCCTGCCCATCTTGCCCATCCCATCAACCCTCCTCCTGGTTTCCCTTCCTCTTCCGTCCCCTTCTCAACCCGCTCCGACCCCCAACCCAGTCCCCAGGCGCCCTCCATCCTCTTTACGCCCAAGCCCTCCCCACCCCGTCTCCAACCTCCCATCTATGTCCTCTAAAACCCCACGTGACTCTGTTTCAGACGCTGCAAGAGTTTCGACGCCCCTGCACCCCAACGATGGGTATGTCATCTCCAGGGTCCCCGATTTCTCGGGACTTTCTCGTGCGCACACAGTTCCGCTGGGGACTGCGCGCTGATGGACTGCCTTTCTCCGGGAAACGCAGGTAACCTTCACCATAACGACGAGGAACGACCGCCAGACCTTCCGTGCCGTGGTGAAGCACGTATACTTTGACGGCGCGGAGGAGGGCCATTAAGGCAGAGTTGCATGCCGAGCACCTTTGAGTGCTTCGGTTCGTGCAACTGCGACGGTTTGACCGGGCCGAACACCTATTCCGTTCTACCTGGTGGACCCTGGCGACGGCGGACGACCTAGATCGTTTGCGGCATCTCGAGTACGTGCTTCACTTTCGAGTGAAGGTGGGAGCCGTACCGTAGACCGGTTATCCCGGTGCAGTGTAGCCGATGCCAGCAGCTTCGGCACACGGAGGAGAAGTGCACGGCGAGCTCGTTGGTCTGCTTTAAGTGCACGGCTCCCCACGATTCGCGGACCTGCGACGTCCCCATCCCCGAAAGGAAGTGCGCACTGTGTCTCACTTCGGGCCACGGGGCCAAGTACCGGGCTTGTCCCGAGTATCAGAGACAGGTGGCAGCGGCGCGCAACCTTTCGGGGAATGGTGGTCGCTCTGGCGAGCGGAAAGTGGTGGGCCGTGCGCGAGGGGCAGCTCCGTCGCGAGTGCCTCCCTCCTCCAGTGTGACGGTGGTGCCGGCTGAAGCGACCGCCCGGGTGGAAAGGCCTAGGGTTCAGAAACCGAACCAACCACCAGGTAAGCCACGTCAATCTGCGAGGGAGGCGCCGACGAGAGAAGAGACCCTCGCAGATCCGAGACTCCAGCACCAGAGGAACACCTACCACCACATCCTCAGCACAGGTTGGGATTCTGCTGACCTTCGTGACTCCAGCATGCATATCCTGGAACTTCTGGCAACGTCGGGACCGTCAGAGACCCGCTCCATCCTTGCCTCGTACCGCAACTTCTACCAGCTCCTTACCTCTCCAGGCTTCCTATGAATCACACACCCAACCTAAATATCACTAACTGGAATGCCCGAGGAGTGCGCAGACGAAAGACCGAACTAAAAGACTTTCTCTCGCAACACAATACACACATAGCGCTAATTACCGAAACCCATCTCTGTGATCGCGACAGATTCAACCTAAAAGGCTATACAATACACCGTAATGACAGGAACAGGCGCGGAGGAGGAACCGCAATAATAATAAAACAAAACATTGCTCACGATTTAGCACCTCTACCTCACCTCAGAACACTTGAAGCCACAAGTATATACATCACCATAGATCAAAATCGCGTATTAGTAACGGCGGCGTATGCTCCACCAGGCACACTTGCACTCATGCAGCTAAACAACAGGGCAATAATTGCAGGCGACCTAAACGCAAAACACCAAATTTGGGATTGCAACGAGACCAACCGCGAAGGGTCCGCCCTCCTAAACCTAGAAAACAACTCGGATTATATAATTCACACAGCAGCCGAACAAACATACATTCCTTTCAGCAGAAACCAGCGCTCAGAAATCCTGGACATAGCAATCACACGCAACTTAACGCGCAGAATAAACCTCCAGGTCAAAAATGAGCTATCCCCTGACCACTTACCGGTCATGATAACTCTGGAGGGTTCTATAACTCAAGACCCCCTGCCCAGCGCCGCAACTACAACAAAGCGGACTGGGACAAGTTCGCAATGATTGTGAGCGAAAACCTCCCTACAGCAGAACCTAACACCATTGAAAATTTGAACATAGCTGTCGAACAACTAGAAAAACCTATCCAAACCGCAACCACAGAAGCGGTACCGGTAACCAAACCGAAATCAAATAACTCGCAACTTCCGCAAGACATACACATGTTAGCGCAAGAAAGAAATCGTGCCAGGCGCAAATGGCAGAAATCGAGGCATCTGGTGGACCAAGAATACTTCAGACACCTCAACGCACTCGTCAGGGAAAAAACTACACAGTTCATATCCCAGCAATGACACTCGACAACCTCAACTATGAGAGAGACTCGGTGTGGCGAATAACCCGTTATCTAACTCAAGATAAGGCCCACATTCCCCCATTACATCACAACCAAAAAATCGCATCAACTGACCAACAAAAAGCGAACACGCTATCGGATGCGTTACAAGAAACACTAACTCCCAATCCCACTCCATCTTGCCCACTTTTCACGGCAGTCACGGAGGCGGAAACAGAAAACTACAAAGAACAAGAAACACATAACATGATACGTAAAACATGCCCAAGGGAAATAAAATGGCTAATCAGGCATCTCAAGAAGAGAAAAGCCCCTGGCCCAGACAGCATTCCCACCTCAGTGCTCATGAATTTGCCTGAGGATGCAATAAAACTACTCTCGAAAATCTTTAACTTCGTGCTAACAAGCGGGCACTTTCCAGACAGATGGAAACTGGCCACAGTGGCCCACTTCCCCAAGAAAGGGAAAGATCTGTCAAACCCGCACAACTACAGACCAATTAGTCTACTCAGCACAATAGGCAAACTACTAGAAAAAGTGATACTCAAACGCCTCAACATTCACTTAATTAAACAAAATACATTAATCGCAGAACAGCTTGGATTCCGCGCCAAACATTCAACTACCCTACAATTACTCAGGGCAACAGAAAATATCACGTATGGATTCAATCCAAGAAAATCCACAGGCGCACTGTTTCTTGACGTTGAACGTGCGTTCGACAGAGTATGGCACGCCGGGATATTAAAGAAACTTAAAACGCTTAACATTCATGACTCGCTGATCAAACTTATAGCGAATTATCTAAACAACAGAAAATTTCAATCGAAAGTTAACAACCATCTTTCTACAAAGCGACCAATCAGAGCAGGAGTCCCACAAGGGAGTTTGCTCGGGCCGACACTATTCAATATATATATATATATATATATATATATATATATATATATATATATATATATATATATATCAACGACATTCCAAAAAGAGCTAACACAAACTTATACATTTACGCGGACGACAGAGCAGTCATGACACAATCTGGCAAAACCGAACTTATTCACAGAAGACTCCAAAACAGCCTCAATGGATTGGAGGACTGGTTCACAAACTGGAGCATTAAAGTAAATGCCCCCAAAACGCAAGCGATAATATTCACAAAACGAAACAACCACAGATTCCCGAAACACCAGCTTCCACCGCTTACCATATTCGGTGAAAACATAAAGCGGAAGGACACGGTAACCTGGCTTGGCCTCAAAATGGATCAAGGCCTAACGTGGAAGAAACACATCACGCAATTACGGGGAAAAGCAAACGACCAATTAGGCAAGCTCTACCCGCTCATCAACATGGACACCCAGCTGAATCTCAACATGGGTCTGACGTTATATAAAACACTATTACGACCAATATTTACTTATGCTGCACCTGTCTGGGGGTATGCCGCCAAAACATACATAAAAAACTACAACAATTTCAAAACAAAACATTGCGCATGGTAGCTAAAGTACCGTACGTAGCGCCATCTGATTTACTCCACGAGGAACTTAAAATGCATACAGTAGAAGAATTCATTAAAAAGCTAGATTACGACATGTACAAAAGCTTACGCGTACACCACAATGATCTAGTCAAAGCATTAGGCAACTACGATTCCGTAAACTACAAGCATAACAGACCACTCTCGCTATTCGATAGAACGCTTTCCCAAGACAACACGTAAGAACAAATCCAACAGTTCTTAAACAATCTACTCCAAACATAACAAGGACATTGACACAAGACTTCCTATCTTATTTCCGATCACTAATCTTTCTCTTGCTTTCTACCCTTGTTTCAGCCCACGCCAGTCGCAGAGCCCTCAAGTCCACAGCAACAGCTGAGGCGGCCCGGGAGAAGGGGCCTCCCAACGTGAACGACGTGCGCAGCGTAAGACGGGCCGCTGCATTAGTGAGTCGTTCACACAGACGACAATGGCTACCACTAGAACCACGAGCTCAACGAAGGACCGAGATGGCCGGACCTCAAGACAGACGCCTGTGCCCAATTGACTGCACAGGACACAATACAAAATCTTTTAATTTATCTAAATCTAATATAACACAATAATAGTACAACCTAGCAGTAAGTTAATGCTAAGTCATGTGACACGCAGGCACTCCCTGTAAACAACACACATTTTAGATCTTAGGCATTATTTATCAAATACTAGCAATATAAGAAACATACGCAAATAACCCACTGGTATTGTTCAGGTTCCATGGGCAATACCAGCAAGTAACATTTGACGCGCTCGCATGCAATGCATGCCAGCTAAGTAGCTATTCACATACTAACCGGGGTGCTATGCGGGACCCGATTAAAAGCATGCAAACATAAATGCACGATACTACTCAGCAATATACAATTAACTCGTGGTAGGGTTTTTAGTGGGTATTCCGCTTCTGAGCGGCGAGCCCCACATATCCCCCAGCCATTGCACACCGGCTGGGGCTCGAATGCAATAATGCATTTTTCCCCCCACGGAAAAAAGCACCTGACTCCAACTGACTAATAGGGTAGAGGAGCACGTCCGCAGCCAACAGTCTCTGACTGGAACCATTAAGCGCCCTCACGGGTAGGACCTCTGCTCTTCGGGCTTTTTAGCGCCCTTTAGCTGTTCTTTCTCTTCTACTGTACTATCATTTCCTCTTTTTATAGTTTTTAAGCCCCCCGTTAGGTAGCGTAATCTTTTTCTACTCTTCCTACTTCCACTTTTTCATTTACATACTTGCTTCTTGTATCATCTTCCCATTTTCCATGAACAAGCAGCGTAAGACCATGAAGGTCTCCCCGTCGGGGATGCGGGTCACCAGGCAAGCGGTGGTCAAAACCCAGCTTCAGTTTGGTTCTTCTGCAGTTCCTTCTGCTCCTACTCCTCGCTCCTCTGCACCCAATCCTCGCTCCTCTGCTCCTACTCCTCATTCCTCTGCACCCACTCCTCGTACCTCTGCACCCACTCCTCGCTCCTCTGCTCCTACTGCTCGATCTTCTGCACCCACTCCTCGTTCCTCTGGTCCCAGTCCTCGTTCCTCTCCACCGACTCCTCGCTCCTCTGCTCCCACTCCTCGCTCTAACCCTAACCCCGCTGGTATGGATAGTAGCCCGGCTGTGATTCCATGCCTGTCCGTCACCCCGGCTGCCCTTGACTCCCCACTCCCTGCTTCCCGGTCATCCTCGTCCTCGTCCGTCCGCTCCTGTGCCCCCAACCCCACCCCCTCGTCCTGTCTCCCCTATCCGTGGCCCGTCCTCTCCTACTCCTGCCATTCTTGCCCATCCGGTCCCCCCTCCTCCTGGTTTCCTTCCTCTCTCGGCCCACCTCTCCCCACAAGCCGTCTCTCCCCCGTCTCTACTCGCCCTGGCCTTAACTCAGCTTCCTTTTCTCCCTACCCAGACCCTCATTGAGACCCGACCCTATCCCCATTCCTGCCAACCCCTATCCACTGCCCCTCAACCCCCCCCCCGCTCCTATGCTGATGCCCTCAACGTCGTCCTTCAGCCTCCGATTTATATCTCCCGTAATCTTTCTGCTTCTCTGTGCAGGTTAATGGAGGAGTTTGATGCTGCCTGCCCCAACGAGGGTTACGTAATCTCGAGGGCCCCGATATCTCGCGACTTCCTGGTGCGAACCAGGACAGTCGCAGATTACGGGCACTTGGTTGCGTTCCTTCGGGAAAGGCGAGTAGCGTTTCAGATTACCACAGCGGCGCAGAACCAGACGCACAGGCGGTCGTGAAGAACGTCCTCTTTGACGGAGCAGAGGAAGCCCTGAAGAAGGAGCTGACGATGGCGCACCTGTCGGTCCTCCGAGTGGTCCAGCTCCGAAGATTCAACAGGGACCGGACACCTCTCCCAATGTACCTCGTCGACGTGGCGACCGCCGAGGACCTAGACCGACTACGGAGGCTCGAGTACGTCCTTCACTTCCGGGTGAAGATTGAGCCCTACCGCCGCCCTATTATCCCGGTCCAGCGCAAACGGTGCCAGGAGCTGCGGCATACGGCAGCGAGGTGCACGGTGTCAGCCCCTGTGTGCTCGATGTGCACTGCGTCGCATGAGTCGGCCTCCTGCGATGTTCCCCCTCCTGAAAGGAAGTGTGCTCTATGCCGCGGACGGGGCCACGGGGCCCGCTACCGGGCATGTCCAGAGTACTAACGGCAGGTTGCCCCGGTTCGCGATATTCAGGAGGGCAAGACTCGTAGCGGGGTATCGGCAAATGCGCGCCCAGCACCGACCGCTGTCAAGGTAGCTCGACCCAGAGCTGCGGCTCCACAAGCTAGCCGTTTGCGGGCTGTAGGTGGCCCGGTGCCTGATTGGGAGTGGAGGAGCCGGCCCAGGACCAGGAAGGAAAAGCCGCAACCACCCAGGTACGGAAGGAGAGCACCTACTCAACCACAGACGAAGACGACCGAAGACCCTAGACGAAGCTACCAGAGGGAGATGTACCAGGAGGTACTACAACGCGGGATGACCGATGAGGACCTGATGGAGACTTGCACCCACGTGCTCCGTCATCTCATCGAGAGGCCGTCGGAGACCCGTTCTATCCTCTCTACCTACGCCGACTTTTTCCAACTCCTCACCCCCTGGCTTCCTTAATGGCCCTTAAACCCATCCTCAAAGTACTTACTTGGAATGCTAGAGGCTTACGAAGACGAAAAACAGAACTTTCAGACTTCCTAAGCACAAATAATACACAAATAGCGCTTATCACCGACACACATTTACACAACAACATTAGATTCAATATACCGGGTTACATCTCACACAAGAAAATTAGGAACAATCGCGGTGCAGGCACAGCCATAATCACAAAACAAAACATAGCACATGACGTAGATTTACTCCCACAATTTGCGACCCTAGAAGCAATAGGTATATTCATCACCATTGAAAATTCCCGAGCACTAGTAGTAGCGCCGTACAACACACCAGGACCATTAGACACGGGGGAAATTGACCAAATTCTACAAATAAACAACAGAGTACTAATTGCAGGAGATCTCAATGCCAAGCACCAAATTTGGAACTGCAGGCACAACAATGCAGCCGATAATGCATTACTCCAGCACGAAAACAACTCCGACTACATAATTCATGCTCCCAACGAACCCACCTGCATCCCATTCGAAAGAAATCAAAGCTCAGTCATCCTGGGTATAGCAATCGCCAGGCATATTAACCAAAGAATAATCCTACAAGTCAGAAACGAACTTTCATCTGAACACCTCCCAGTAATAATCTCTTTAGAAGGTCCGATTCTGATGTCACAGCCATCACCAAGGTACAATTACACAAAAGCAAACTGGGAAATTTTTGAGCGCACAATTAGCGAAAACCTCCCCGACGAACAACTCAACTCCCAAGCGGAGCTCGACGCGACCGTAACGCAGTTCGAACATGCCATCAAGCTGGCAACAATTACGGCAGTACCAGTACACGTACCAAAGACACTCGACAGCAAGCTCCCAGCAGACCTTAAAGAGCTGGTTGCGGAACGAAATCGAGCAAGACGAAAATGGCAGAAAACTCGCCACATAGTCGATCTCGAAGCCTTCCATTACCTCAACAACTTGGTTAGGCAAAGAAACTCAAATTACACCGCCCAACAATGGCAAAACACGCTAGACAGTCTGGATCACGAAACCAACTCAGTATGGCGCATTGCGAGATTGCTTGACCCGAGATAAAGTACGCATACCTCCACTACACCACAACGGAAAAATAGCTACCACCGACCAAGAAAAAGCCGACACACTGGCAGATGCGCTTCAAGACACTCTTACCCCGAATGACACTCCATCTTGTCCACAATTCACAGCAGACACAGAAACAGAAACCCGCGACTTCCACCAACAATAATCGCACAACTTAGTTCGTAAAACCTGCCATCCGAAATTAAATGGCTAATCAAACATCTATCCCAACGAAAAGCCCCGGGGACCAGACAAAATACCTAACCTAGCTCTTAAACACCTACCCGATGATGCGGTACGTCTATTAGCAAAAATTTTCACCTTCGTACTAACACAAGGGCTCTTCCCCGAAAGATGAAAAATTGCCCACGTACTTCACTTCCCGAAAAAGCGAAAGAATCTTTCCAATCCGAATAACTATCGCCCTATTAGTCTACTGAACACATTAGGCAAGCTGCTAGAAAAAGTAATACTAAAAACACTCAACGCAGAAATCACTAAGCGCGACATTCTCATCCCGGAACAGTTCGGTTTCCGAGCGAAACACTCAACGTTCTTACAACTTTTAAGAGCAACTGAGTACATCACTTACGGTTTCAACATAAGAAAGTCCACAGGAGCTTTACTCCTCGACGTGGAGCGAGCTTTCGATAAAGTATGGCATGCGGAAATTCTGAAAACGCTAGCCTCATTAGGCATTCAGGACTCGCTAGTAAAACTAATGTCCAACTACCTGAAGGACAGAAAGTTCTAATCCTCAGTGTACAACAGTCGATCCTCCATTAGACTCATCAAAGCGGGCGTCCCTCAAGGATGCATGCTTGGGCCTACACTGTTCAAGTTATACATAAACGACATCTCCAAAACTGCAAACACCACCCTCTACATACACGCGGACGATACAACAATAATGGCGCAATCGTTCCAACCACAAGTCATACACACCCGTCTCCAAAATGCTCTCCGAGTGCTGGAAAGCTGGCTTACGAACTGGCGAATGAAAGTAAATGCCCCAAAAACCCAAGCAATAATCTTCACAAAACGAACAAATCACAGATTACCAAGACACAGCTTGCAACCACTCACACTCTTCGGTGAGAACATAAACTGGACAGCGAATGTAACATGGCTAGGGCTTAAAATGGACCAAGGATTAACTTGGAAACCTCACATAAATCAAGTAAGGGGAAAAGCAAATGCCCAATTGGGCAAATTATACCCTCTAATAAATCTAAATAATCAACTAAATCTTAAATTAGGCCTAACCCTCTACAAAACACTAATTCGCCCCATTCTAACCTCTGCGGCGCCTGTGTGAGCATACGCCGCTAAAGCACATATCAAAAGAATACAAAATTGCCAAAACAAAGTCTTACGCTTAGTATCAAAAGTGCCAAGGATAGCTCCCGGTGACATACTACACAACGAATTAAAAATGCACACCATCGAGGAATTTATTAAGAAACTCACGTTTGACACATACAAAAAGCTCCCTACACATCACAACGCTCATATTCACAACTTAGGGAACTACACGACAGAAGCGAATAAACACAAGCGTCCTCTTTCAATTTTCCACCGAACATTGTTCCACTACGAGACAGAGGCTAACGTCCAAGAATTCCTAGACAACGTACTAAGACTCCCCTAAAACACCAAAATACCATAAAACGAACTAAAACTAATATCACTTCATGACCTTCTCACTGTTACAGAGTTCCAGTCCATGCAGAAGCCTTCAAGTCCTTGCGCTACCCAGCCAAGGCGGCTCCGGGAGAAGAAGGCCTCTCCACGTGACACACTCGTGCAGCTGCGCCGAAGTGGGTTGGCTGCTTATCTGTGTGGGCACAACGACGAACGGCTTTTCAAAGGACCAAGAGAAGACGAGCAAGACAGCCTTGCAAATCGGACGTCCCAGGACATCCTTCTGGTTGAAATACTTGACGACCTTCCCAAGGGAAAGAACTCAGAAGCACCCATGACGACTGGCTATGCCCATAGCCTAAGAGTAATTCCATAAAGCTTTTGCTCTAACATAGATTAGACATACAACGATAACGATTGCACTAATCTGCAAGAAAGTAATCCCTAGTAATACCATAGAATGTATCCAATTAGTATAGTATCACAACTACCTAGTATAATGCATGATTAATCACCCGGGGGTACTCCGGGCATATGTCATGTGCAATTCCGGGTAACTAACTATTGACGCGCTCGCATGCATTGCATGCCAGCTACACGCCTTTCATTGACTAACCGGGGTGCTCTGCGGGACCCGACTAAAATGCACGATATTACTAATAGCTTTCATGGTATTAACACGTGGTCGGGTTTTTTAGTGGGTATTTCGCGCCTTGAGCGGCGAGCCCCACATATCCCCCCAGCCATTGCACACCGGCTGCAGCATTGCATTTTTCCCCCCACGGAAAAAAAAGGAACGAAGGGGAACGAAGGAAAACCGCGAACACAAACTTATACATTTATGCTGACGACACAGCAATAATGACGCAATCCGGCAAAACTGAATTTATACACCGAAGACTACAAAGCGCCCTCAATAATCTTGAGGATTGGCTTACAAAATGGCGCATTAGGGTAAATGCACCAAAAACACAAGCCATCATATTCACAATGCGTATTAACCACAGATTTCCCAAACACAAGCTACCGCCGCTCACCATAGTTGGAGACAACATTGAGAGGAAAGACACGGTAACCTGGTTAGGACTAAAAATGGACCAAGGTCTAACGTGGAAAAAGCACATACAGCGGATACTGGGAAAAGCCAATGCCCAACTGGGCAGGCTCTACCCACTCATCAACATTGATTCCCAATTAAATCTAAACATGGGACTCATGCTATATAAAACTTTAATAAGACCAATATTCACTTATACTGCACCAGTTTGGGGATATGCCGCCTTAACCTACATCAAAAGATTACAAAGATTTCAAAACAAGATCCTGCGTATGATAGCCAAAGTACCGTACACAGCACCATCCGATCTACTCCATGAAGAGCTTAAAATGCACACAGTTGAAGAGTTCATTAAGAAACTAACATGCGATATGTACGACAAATTACACCGCCATCACAAGCCACTAATATCAACATTAGGAACTTACGATACAGAAAATAACAAACACAACAGACCCCTATCACTATTCGATAGAACATTATCCATTGATTACACGGCAGAAATACAACACTTCCTCGACAATCTTATTCAAACATTACAAAGACACCAACAAAGAACTACTCCCCACTAATCACCCAACATTAATCTTTTATTCTTCTTCCTTGTTTCAGACCAGCCCGTTGCAGTGCCCCCAAGCCCTCAGCAATCGCTGAGGCGGCCCGGGAGGAGGGGCCTCCCAACGTGAACGACGTGGACAGTGAAAGACGGGCCACTGCATTATGGAGTCGTTCACACAGACGACATTGGCGACCATCAGGACAACGAGTACAACGAAGGTCCTAGAAGGCCGGATGCAAAGACAGACGCCTGTGCGCCCCCATGACGAACAGGAACTCCCTGGAAAGGACAGCACAGGACGCAACATCTCAATCATTCAATAATGCATAGAATTAGCTCTATATACAACTAGCTTAGCAGTAAGTTAAAGTTAAATCGCATGACACGCAGGTACTCCCTGCAAACAACACACAAATTAGACCTTAAGCATATATAACAACATAAGAGATTACGCATACAACCCACTGGTATTGTTCAGGTTTCATGGGCAATACCAGCAAGTAACGTTTAACGCGCTCGCGTGCAATGCATGCCACCTAAGTATTCATTCACTTACTAACCGGGGTGCTATGCGGGACCCGACTAAAGCATGCAAGCATGAATGCACGATCATACACAGCATCATACGATTAACACGTTGTAGGGTTTTTTAGTGGGTATTCCGCTACGGAGCGGCGAGCCCCACATATCCCCCTAGCCATTGCACACCGGCTGGGGGTCGAATGCAATAATGCATCTGTCCCCCCACGGAAAAAAAAGAAAAAAAGAACGAAGGGGACTCCGGATCGAAATGTCAGCTCCGCCTGTACGGAACTCTCTGTACAAGACGCCACGCCGGCATGAACAACCGGGCACAACCATGGGCCACGGGAATCACCGCAGACCCACCGGCAACCGCCGAACCTCCGCCGCCAGTGCAGAGGGAGTAGCCGGCCGCAGCAGGCTTTGCCCTCTTTTCCGAGCCGGCCCAACCAGCATCGCCTCGGCCTTCTAGACCGAAACTGACATCCTCTGCGACTCAGACCTCTCGACCTTCTAGGCCAAAGATGGCCTGTACTGCAACGCAGACCGCCGCCGCCTCGGCTCCTCGGGAGACGAGCACAAAGACGCCGTCAGTAGCTGACCAGGCCACTCGGCCTTCTAGGCCGAAGATGGTCACCGCCACGACGCAGACGCCGCCAGTTACTGACCGGGCTTCTCCCATGAAAGCAGTCCAACGGCCAATCACCGCTACCTCTGCCTCTTCACCGCCGGAGAACCCACCTACGCCACCAACCGCCCGCCCAGCGTCTGAACTGGGACGACAACTGACGCCGGCGCACACACAGATAGATGGGCGCAATAGCGTCGTGATCTGTGGTGTACCAAAGAGACTTACCACCTTACTTCGTGCTGGAAGCGGCACGACTGCACTGGCGCTCGGCAACACGGGCCTCACTCATCACATCCGCTAGAGGCCCAACGCTGCTGTTCCGCCTGCACCTGGGAACCGCATCGGACGTGGAAGCGGCCAAAGCCACGGGACTTCCTCTGCTTGGGAAGAACCTGAGTGTGGAGGCCACGAGAGGTGAACGTCCGATGCCCTGCCGACGCTGCTGTGCCTTCGGGCACCTAGCGAAAGCTTGCACCGCTGCGCCCAGATGCCACTACTGTGGATCAGGTACCCTCACGACAACTTGCACGCATCACGACCTTCGACGACGCCGACGTTTCTGCGCCACCTGCTCCGGGAACACACATTTTACAGGGCATGCGCAATGCCCCCTGTATCCCCGGAGCAGACAACCTGCAAGACAAACAACAGAAAAACCATCAACTTCAACGACTCCAGCAACTTCAACGACACCAGCTACTTCAACGACTCCAACAACTTCAACGATACCATTAACTCCTGCCAACCACCGGACGCAGCCCTCAGGGAGGGCTCAGCACTTGAACAGCGGCATCACACACGAAATGCACCTTGGACTTCAAAGCCTCCTGTCAGCAATACAGGCAGGAATACAGGAACTATCCTCACAACTGGGCGAGCTGTGCCGTGCAACCTTCACGCGCCTTTCAGCCATGAAGGCCAAGCAGCGCACTTCGGCCAGGGTGATCACTGCACTCAACAACAGGATATACCAGCTCCAGGATGAAGATGGGGTTCTCGCGTCTGCCCAGCGTAAGCTGGAAAGAATCGAGTGTCACCTCGTCGAACCCTACACCGACGGCAGCGACGACCTGTCCACGCGACTGGGCGCCCTCGGCGCTTCAGTTGCGGGGACTCGAGAGCTACAGACCAGCACCAACAACTCCATCTCCGAGAATTTCAAGGAACTCAACACCCACTACGACCACCTACAAGAAGCCTACATCCTAATCCGGAACTTCATCGAATCCCATGTGATGCCACAACCCTCAGTATTCCTCTTCCCATCCAAATCACCCCCGAAAACCCAAACGACACTAACTCACATTATCACCAGGAATCCCAAACATCTTCTCCTTTACTTCGTCAGGGGGAAGGCTGGGGCTTGGTCAAGCCTGTCTCCTGGCAACCATACCTTACTCCACTGGTGACCGCACTGCGGTCCAGTCTTAACCTTCACCTCGGACTGCGCGGGTGCTTTAGGCGGTACCGCAGCAAACTTTTCCTTTCAATCCGGTGGAGGAGTTTTTAGTGGGTATGCCGAGGATTCGGTGAGTCCCACACTCTCAGTCCCGACGCCCATCGGGGCTGGGGTAAGTCATTAAATCCTTTTCACCTCCACTCGAAAAAAGGAACGAAAACAGACAGCGCCTGGGAGCCGACGAGGAAGGATCTACAAGCAACGAGCCCAGCCGAGACCAGCGAAGCGAAACCGAGCCAGCGGCGAGGAACCTCTTCGCAGCAAAGAAGCTGCCACCGCTTGATCGGCCCGTCATAGCCGAGGCCTAGAGCCAAAGGCATACAGGCTTGCCTGTGACTACCAACAGTCTAACTGGGTAGAAAAGCACGTCCGCTGCTAACATTCCTTTGGCTGGAATGTCGGCGCCTTCGGGTAGGACCTCTGCTTTTCGGGCTTTTTAGCGCGCTCTAGCTGTTCTTTCTCTTCCACTGTCCTATCTTTTCCTCTTTTCATAGGCTTAAACTCCCGGATAGGTAGATTTTAAGCTTTCTCTACTCTTCTTTTTCTGGTGTTCTTGTTTATTTTGCTTTACCTTCCTACCAACCCACATGGCCAAGCGAAAGCTAAAGAAGCACTCTCCAACGGAAGTGCGAGTCACGAGGCAAGCGGTTGTCAAGACTCAGCTGCGCTTCGGTCCATCCTCTGCTTCCTCTCCAACTGTCCCCTCTCCTGCTCCCTCCGCACCCCGTTCCTCTGCTCCTTCTGTCCCCCCTCCACCCCTTGCCCACCCCACCCTGCCGGCATGGATAACAGCTCTGCTGTTACTCCATGTCTCTCCGTTGCAACCTCTCCCATCTCCGTTGCCGCCCTTGACACCCCACTCCCTGCTTCCCGTTCATCCTCGTCCTCTTCCGTCGGCTCCTGTGTCCCTCAGCCCACCCCACTCCCCTATCTCCGACCCGTCCTCTCCTATTCCTGCCCATCTTGCCCATCCCATCAACCCTCCTCCTGGTTTCCTTTGTCTTCCGTCCCCTTCTCAACCCGCTCCGACCCCCAACCCAGTCCCCAGGCGCCCTCCATCCTCTTACGCCCAAGCCCTCCCCACCCGTCTCCAACCTCCCATCTATGTCTCTAAAACCCACGTGACTCTGTTTCAGACGCTGCAAGAGTTCGACGCCCTGCACCCCAACGATGGGTATGTCATCTCCAGGGCCCCGATTTCTCGGGACTTTCTCGTGCGCACCAGTTCCGCTGGGGACTGCGCGCTGATGACTGCCTTTCTCCGGGAACACAGGGTAACCTTCACCATAACGACGAGGAACGACCGCCAGACCTTCCGTGCTGTGGTGAAGCACGTATACTTTGACGGCGCGGAGGAGGCCATTAAGGCAGAGTTGCATGCCGAGCACTTATCAGTGCTTCGGTTCGTGCAACTGCGACGGTTTGACCGGGCCCGAACACCTCTTCCTTTCTACCTGGTGGACCTAGTGACGGCGGACGACCTAGACCGTTTGCGGCATCTTGAGTACGTGCTTCACTTTCGAGTGAAGGTGGAGCCGTACCGTAGACCGGTTATCCCGGTGCAGTGTAGCCGATGCCAGCAGCTGCGGCACACGGAGGAGAAGTGCACGGCGAGCGCAGTTGTCTGCTCTAAGTGCACGGCGCCACACGATTCGCGGACCTGCGGCGTCCCCATCCCCGAGAGGAAGTGCTCACTGTGTCTAGTTCAGGCCACGGGGCCAGGTACCGGGCTTGTCCCGAGTACCAGAGACAGGTGGCAGGGGCGCGCAACCTTTCGGGGAATGGTGGTCGCTCTGGCGAGCGGAAAGTGGGGGACCGTGCGCGAGGGCCAGCTCTGGCGCGAGTGCCACCCTCCTCCGGTGTGACGGTGATGCCGACTGAAGCGACCGCACGGGTGGAATGGCCTAGGGTTCAGAAACCCAACCAACCACCAGGTAAGCCACTCCAATCTGCGAGGGAGGTGCCGTCCAGAGAAGAGACCCTCGCAGATGCGAGACTACAGTACCTGAGGAACACCTACAACCACATTCTCCGCACAGGTTGGGAATCTGCAGACCTTCTAGAGTCCAGCATGCAGATCCTGGAACTTCTGGCAACGTCGGGACCCTCGGAGACCCGCTCCATCCTTGCCTCTTACCGCGACTTCTTCCAGCTCCTCACCACTCCAGGCTTCCTATGAATCACACACCCATCCTAAATATCACTAACTGGATTGCCCGAGGAGTGCGCAGACGAAAGACCGAACTTAAAGACTTTCTCTCGCAACACAATACACACATAGCGTTAATTACCGAAACCCATCTCTGTGAACGCGACAGATTCAACTTTAAAGGATATACAATACACCGTAATGACAGGAACAGGCGCGGAGGAGGAACCGCAATAATAATAAAACAAAACATTGCTCACGATGTAGCACCTCAACCTCAGCTCAGAACACTTGAAGCCACAAGTATATACACCACTATAGATCAAAATCGCGTAACGGCGGCGTATGCTCCACCAGGCACACTAGACACAGCAGACATAGATTCACTCAGGCAGCTAAACAACAGGGCAATAATTGCAGGCGATCTAAACGCAAAACACCAAAATTGGGATTGCAACGAGACCAACCCCGAAGGGTCCGTCCTCCTAAACCTAGAAAACAACTCGGACTATATAATTCATACACCAGCCGAACAAACACACATTCCTTGCAGCAGAAACCAGCGCTCAGAAATCCTGGACATAGCAATTACAGGCAAGTTAACGCGCAGAATAAACCTCCAGGTCAAAAATGAGCTATGGTCCGACCACTTACCGGTCATGATAATTCTGGAGCGTTTTATAACTCTGCCCAGCGCCGCAACTACAACAAAGCGGACTGGGACAAGTTCGCAATGATTGTGAGCGAACACCTCCCTACAGCAGAACCTAACACTATAGAAAAATTGAACATAGCAGTCGAACAACTACAAAGAGCTATCCAAACCGCAACCACAGGAGCGGTACCGTCAACCAAACCGAAATCAAATAACTCGCAACTTCCGCAACACACACATGTTAGCGCAAGAAAGAAATCGTGCCAGGCACAAATGGCAGAAATCGAGGCATCTGGTAGACCAAAAGTACTTCAGACACCTCAACGCACTGGTCAGGGAACGAACTACACAGTTCATATCCCAGCAATGGCAAAACACACTCGACAACCTCAACTATAAGGGAGACTCGGTGTGGCGAATAGCCCGTTATCTAACTCAAGATAAGGTCCAAATTCCACCATTACATCACAACAAAAAAATCGCGTCAACAGACCAACAAAAAGCGAACACGCCAGCGGATGCACTACAAGAAACACTAACTCCCAATCCCACTCCATCTTGCCCACCTTTCACGGCAGTCACGGAGGCGGAAACAGAAAACTACAAAGAACAAGAAACACATAACATGATACGCAAAACATGCCCAAGCGAAATTAAATGGCTAATCAGGCATCTCAAGAAGTGAAAAGACCCTGGCCCAGAGAGCATTCCTACCTCAGTGCTCATGAATTTGCCTGAGGATGCAATAAAACTAGTTTCGAAAATCTTTAACTTCGTGCTAACAAGCGGGCACTTTCCAGACAGATGGAAGCTGGCCACTGTGGCCCACTTCCCCAAGAAAGGGAAAGACCTGTCCAACCCGCACAACTACAGACCAATTAGTCTACTCAGCACAATAGACAAACTGCTAGAAAAATTGATACTCAAACTCCTCAACATTCACTTAATTAAACAAAATACATTAATCCCAGAACAGCTTGGATTCCACGCCAAACATTCAACTACCCTACAATTACTTAGGGCAACGGAAAATATCACGTACGGATTCAATACAAGAAAATCCACAGGTGCACTGGTTTTTGACGTTGAACGTGCGTTCGACAGAGTATGGCACGCCGGGATATTAAAGAAACTTAAAACGCTTAACATTCATGACTCGCTGATCAAACGTATAGCGAATTATCTAAACAACAGAAAATTTCAATCGAAAGTTAACAACCATCTTTCTACAAAGCGACCAATCAGAGCAGGAGTCCCACAAGGTAGTTTGCTCGGGCCGACACTATTCAATATATACATCAACTATATTCCAAAAATAGCTAACACAAACTTATACATTTACGCGGACGACACAGCAATCATGACACAATCGGGCAAAACCGAACTTATTCACAGGAGTCCCTAAAACAGCCTCAATGGATTGGAGGACTGGTTCACAAACTGACGCATTAAAGTAAACGCCCCTTAAACGCAAGCGATAATATTTACAAAACGAAACAACCACAGATTCCCGAAACACCAGCTTCCACCGCTTACCATATTTGATGAAAACATAAAGTGGAAGGACACGGTAACCTGGCTTGGCCTCAAAATGGATCAAGGCCTAACGTGGAAGAAACACATCACAGAATTACGGGGAAAAGCAAACGCCCAAATAGTAAAGCTCTACCCGCTCATCAACATGGACACCCAGCTGAATCTCAACATGGGTCTCACGCTATATAAAACACTAATACGACCAATATTTACTTATGCTGCATTTGTCTGGGCGTATGCCACCAAAATATACATAAAAAGACTACAACAACTTCAAAACAAAGCATTGCGCATGGTGGCTAAGGTGCCGTACGTAGCGCCATCTGATTTACTCCACGAGGAACTTAAAATGAACACAGTAGAAGAATTCCTTAAAAAGCTAGCTTACGACATGTACAAAAGCTTACGCGTACACCACAATGATCTAGTCAAAACATTAGGCAACTACGATTCCGTAAACTACAAGCATAACAGACCACTCTCGCTATTCGATAGAACGCCTTCCCAAGACAACACGCAAGAACAAACCCAACAGTTCTTTAACAATCTACTCCAAACGTGACAAGGACATTGGCACAGGACTTCCTATCTTATATCCCATCACTAATCTTTCTCTTGCTTTCTACCCTTGTTTCAGCCCACGCCCGTCGCAGAGCCCTCAAGTCCTCAGCAACCGCTGAGGCGGCCCGGGAGAAGGGGCCTCCCAATGTGAACGACGTGGGCAGCGTAAGACGGGCCGCTGCATTATGGAGTCGTTCACACAGACGACAATGGCGACCATCAGGACAACGAGCTCAACGAAGGCCCTAGATGGCCGGATCTCAAGACAGACGCCTGTGTCCAGTTGACGATCAGGAAAACCTGGGAAGAACTGCACAGGACACAATTCAAAATCTTTCAATTAATAAAAAATTAATATAACACAATAATTGTACAACCTAGCAGTAAGTTAATGCTAAGTCATGTGACACGCAGGCACTCCCTGCAAACAACACACATTTTAGATCTTAGGCATTATTAATCAAATACTAACAATATAAGAAACATACGCATATAACCCACTGGTATTGTTCAGGTTCCATGGGCAATACCAGCAAGTAACATTTGACGCGCTCGCATGCAATGCATGCCAGCTAAGAAGCTATTCAGATACTAACCGGGGTGCTATGCGGGACCCGACTAAAAGCATGCAAACATAAATGCACGATACTACTCAGCAATATACACTCCGGTGGAGTTTTTAGTGGGTATGCCGACGACTCGGTGAGTCCCGCACTCTCGGTCCCGACTCCCATCGGGACTGAGGTCAGTGATTAAATCATTTTCTCCTCCACTCTAAAAAAAGAACGAAAAAGCCCGCTACTGGGCATATTAAGAGTACCAACGGCAGGTTGTCTTGGTTCGCGAAATTCAGGAGGGCAAGACACGAAGTGGGGGATCAACAAATGCGCGCCCAGCACCGACGGCCGTCAAGGTGGCTCGACCCAGAACTGCGGCTCCACAAGCTAGCCGTATGCGGGCTGTAGGTGGCCCGGTGCCTGATCGGGAGAGCAGGAGCCGGCCGACGACCAGGAAGGAGCAGCCGCAATCACCCAGGGACGGAAGGAGAGCACCTCCGCAACCACAGACGAAGACGACCGAAGACCCTAGACGAAGCTACCAGAGGGAGATATACCAGGAGGTACTACAACCCGGGATGACCGATGAGGACCTGATGGAGACTTGCACCCACGTGCTCCGTCATCTCATCGAGAGGCCGTCGGAGACCCGTTCTATCCTCTATACCTACGCCGAATTCTTCCAACTCCTCACCACTCCTGGCTTCCTTAATGGCCCTTAAACCCATCCTCAAAGTACTCACTTAGAATGCTAGAGGCTTACGAAAACGAAAAACAGATCTTTCAGACTTCCTAAACAAAAATAATATACAAATAGCGCTTATCACCGAAACACATTTAGACAACAACATTAGATTTAATATACCGGGTTACATCTCACACAGGAAAGTTAGGAACAATCGCGGTGGAGGCACAGCCATTATCATAAAACAAAACATAGAACATGATGTAGCTTTACTCCCACAATTTGGGACCCTTGAAGCAATAGGTATATTCATCACTATTGAGAATTCCCGAACACTACTAGTAGCGGCGTACAACACACCAGGACCATTAGACGCGGGGGAAATTGACCAAATTCTACAAATAAACAACAGAGTACTAATTGCAGGAGATCTCAATGCCAAGCACCAAATTTGGAACTGCAGGCACAACAATGCAGCCGATAATGCATTACTCCAGCACGAGAACAACTCCGACTACATAATTCATGCTCCCAACGAACCCACCTGCATCCCATTCGCAAGAAATCAAAGCTCAGTCATCCTGGGTATAGCAATCGCCAGGCATATTAACCAAAGAATAACCCTACAAGTCAGAAACGAACTTTTATCTGAACACCTCCCAGTAATAATCTCTTTAGAAGGTCCGATTCTGATGTCACAGCCATCACCAAGGTACAATTACACAAAAGCAAACTGGGAAATTTTTGAGCGCACAATTAGCGAAAACCTCCCCGACGAACAACTCAACTCCCAAGCGGAGCTCGACGCGACCGTAACGCAGTTCGAACATGCCATCAAGCTGGCAACAATTACGGCAGTACCAGTACACGTACCAAAGACACTCGACAGCAAGCTCCCAGCAGACCTTAAAGAGCTGGTTGCGGAACGAAATCGAGCAAGACGAAAATGGCAGAAAACTCGCCACATAGTCGATCTCGAAGCCTTCCATTACCTCAACAACTTGGTTAGGCAAAGAAACTCAAATTACACCGCCCAACAATGGCAAAACACGCTAGACAGTCTGGATCACGAAACCAACTCAGTATGGCGCATTGCGAGATTGCTTGACCCGAGATAAAGTACGCATACCTCCACTACACCACAACGGAAAAATAGCTACCACCGACCAAGAAAAAGCCGACACACTGGCAGATGCGCTTCAAGACACTCTTACCCCGAATGACACTCCATCTTGTCCACAATTCACAGCAGACACAGAGACGGAAACCCGCGACTTCCACCAACAATAATCGCAAAACTTAGTTCGTAAAACCTGCCATCCGAAATTAAATGGCTAATCAAACATCTATCCCAACGAAAAGCCCCGGGGACCAGACAAAATACATAACATAGCTCTTAAACACCTACCCGATGATGCGGTACGTCTATTAGCAAAACTTTTCACCTTCGTACTAACACAAGGGCTCTTCCCCGAAAGATGAAAAATTGCCCACGTACTTCACTTCCCGAAAAAGCGAAAGAATCTTTCCAATCCGAATAACTATCGCCCTATTAGTCTACTGAACACATTAGGCAAGCTGCTAGAAAAAGTAATACTAAAAACACTCAACGCAGAAATCACTAAGCGCGACATTCTCATCCCGGAACAGTTCGGTTTCCGAGCGAAACACTCAACGTCCTTACAACTTTTAAGAGCAACTGAGTACATCACTTACGGTTTCAACATAAGAAAGTCCACAGGAGCTTTACTCCTCGACGTGGAGCGAGCTTTCGATAAAGTATGGCATGCGGAAATTCTGAAAACGCTAGCCTCATTAGGCATTCAGGACTCGCTAGTAAAACTAATGTCCAACTACCTGAAGGACAGAAAGTTCTAATCCTCAGTGTACAACAGTCGATCCTCCATTAGACTCATCAAAGCGGGCGTCCCTCAAGGATGCATGCTTGGGCCTACACTGTTCAAGTTATACATAAATGACATCTCCAAAACTGCAAACACCACCCTCTACATACACGCGGACGATACAACAATAATGGCGCAATCGTTCCAACCACAAGTCATACACACCCGTCTCCAAAATGCTCTCCGAGTGCTGGAAAGCTGGCTTACGAACTGGCGAATGAAAGTAAATGCCCCAAAAACCCAAGCAATAATCTTCACAAAACGAACAAATCACAGATTACCAAGACACAGCTTGCAACCACTCACACTCTTCGGTGAGAACATAAACTGGACAGCGAATGTAACATGGCTAGGGCTTAAAATGGACCAAGGCTTAACTTGGAAACCTCACATAAACAAAGTCAGGGGAAAAGCAAATGCCCAATTGGGCAAATTATACCCCCTAATAAACCTAAATAATCAACTAAATCTTAAATTAGGCCTAACCCTCTACAAAATACTAATTCGCCCCATTCTAACCTATGCGGCGCCTGTGTGGGGATACGCCGCTAAAACACACATCAAAAGACTGCAAAATTGTCAAAACAAAATCTTACGCTTAGTATCAAAAGTGCTAAAGATAGCTCCCGCTGACATACTACATAATGAACTAAAAATGCACACCATCGAGGAATTTATTAAGAAACGCACGTTTGACACATACAAAAAGGTTCCTACACATCACAAGGCTCATATTCACAACTTAAGCAACTACACGACAGAAGCGAACAAATATAAGCGTCCTCTTTCAATTTTCGACCGAACACTGTTCCACTACGAGACAGAGCCTAACGTCCAAGAATTCCTGGACAACCTCCTAAGACTCCACTAAACACCAAATTACCAAGAAAACGAACAAAAGCTAATCTCAATTCATGACTTTCTCACTGTTACAGATTCCAGTCCATGCAACAGCCTTCAAGTCCTTGCGCTACCCAGCCAAGGCAGCTCCGGGAGAAGAAGGCCTCCCCGCGTGACACACTCGTGCAGCTGCGCCGAGATGGGTTGGCTGCTTATCTGTGTGGGCACAACGACGAACGGCTTCATCCAAGGACCAAGAAAAGACGAGCAAGACAGCCTTGCAAATCGGACGTCCCAGGATATCCTCCTGGCTGAAATACTGGACGCCCATCCCGAGGAAAGAAACTCAGAAGCAATCATGACGACTGGCTATTATCAAAGCCTAAGAGTATTTCCACATAACTTTTGCTCTAACATAGATTAGACATACAAGAATAACGATTGCACTAATCTGCAAGAAAGTAAAACCTAGTAATACCATAAAATGTAACCAATTAGTATAATATCACAATTACCTAGTGTAATGCACGATCAATCACCCGGGGTTACTCAGGGCATATGTCATGTGTAATTCCGGGTAACTAACTATTGACGCGCTCGCATGCATTGCATGCCAGCTACACACCTTTCATTGACTAACCGGGGTGCTATGCGGTACCCGACTAAAATGCACGATATTACTAATAGCTTTCATAATATTAACACGTGGTGGGGTTTTTAGGGGTATTCCGTGCTTTGAGCGGCGAGCCCCACATATCCCCCCAGCCATTGCACACCGGCTGGGGATCGAATGCAGCAATGCATTTTGCCCCCACGGAAAAAAGAACGAAAAAATGGAGTTCGGCAGAGGCAGCGAGAGGGAGAGGTCACTGCAGCGGCGAGAAGAGAAGCGGCGAGAGCAGCAGCGAGCAGCGAGCGCCCCCGAGGCCAGCCGAGCGCTCCCGACTCCGGCGAGCGGCCAGCCAGCAGTACCACCGCCACTCCAGTGCCTGCGGTCTAACAGCTTAGAAGGGTAGAAGCACACGACCGTAGCCAACAGTCTCTCGACTGGTACAAAGGCGCCTTCGGGCAGATCCTCTGTCTTTCGGGCTTTTTAGTGCCCTCTATCTGTTCTATCTCTTTAACTATCTCTATTTTCCTCTTTCTATCTAGAACTTAAGGTCCCGGCTAGGATCCCTATATTTAAGATAGGCGCTGCTTGCTGCTGACACCATAAATTGAGAGTAGAGGTCCACTCATATCGAGTGTCACAGCAGCAAACTCACTAGTCCTTACTCTTCTTCTTTTCTTCTCCTTATTAGCTAAACTAGATATAAGCAAACTTTCACATACTCGAGAACACACACTGTCTCTCTTACACACATTACAATCTTCAGCATTTCACACCTATACCTTGAAAGATGGGCGAAGTTGGAAACCATCCCAAAACCCTATCTCCTTCATCCCTCTCCACACCAAACAGGCTCGTCAAAGCAACTACACTACTGTGCATCTCACCAAATACACACGAAGCACCAAACACCACGCACAAACAGCCAAGCACCTCAGCTCCAAGCTCACCCAAGAGGCCACACTCCAGGTCACACACACACAGGCAAAACACAAAATCACACACATCACGTTGAGCCAAACACAAGAAACACTCAAGGAGCTCGCAAACACAGAAAACAAACAAACAACACCCTCAAAAACACCTACACCACAGCAAACACAGCAGGGCGCTGAACCTTCACAAACAGACAGCTTGCTTGCAACTGTCGCACCACCAAATACCACACCTCAAAGCCAACACACCATTGAGATATCGCAAACACCCACACAGAATATACCAGATACAGACATTCAGTATCCCACTCCTCCACCACCAGCTCACTCACCCATCCCAAACACGTACGCTGATGCAGTTAGGACACCCCCTAACACAAACAGATACACTGAGTACAGGCCAGACTTGGCACACGTGTACGTAAATAAGAGCCAGGCAACACGACTACACACCATCACACAAAGCTTTGATAGGAAGTACAAACCAAAACAAAGATACACCATACAGACCGCTCAACGCTCCGGTGACTACGCGCTCAAAATGTTCAGTTTGAGTGACTATCATAATATGATAGATCACCTCAAAGCAGAGGGCGCACAATTTTACTTATGCACCAACCCAGAAAGCAGGACCACTAGATTTGTCATCAAAGGACTGTGCGCCCCGTTCACCGGAGAACACATAAAGCAGGAACTGGCTTACCAGAAATTTGAGGCCATTAGAGCAGTGCAAATGCACTCTAGAAATAGGAGTAGGCACCCCCTCCCTATGTTCCTAGTGGAACTGGAGGACACCACTGAGAATAAAAAGATCCTCGGCCTCAAATACCTCGCCCACTTTAGAGTTAGGGTTGAAGAATACAGGACCACTCCAGAGCCAAAACAATGCAAGCGTTGCCAACAGCTGTGGCATACGCAGCAGAAATGTGAGGCCCAAAAAGAAGTATGCGCCAAATGTACAGGTCCCCACCCCTCCTACAGTTGCAAAGTGCCTATAGGGGAACGCAAATGCGCCCTCTGTGGTGAGAAAGGTCATGGAGCAACATGGCGCGGTTGCACCAAGCACCTAACAGCACTAAAGAAGGCAAGGCCAAGGGTACAGCCTGCAACCCCCAACCTAGAGTCACTGAACACCATAGCTCCTCCCATGCTGGCCCACCAAATGCAGAAGGGCAATGGTATATACAGGACCGTCGCGGTAGAAGACAACCAGCACCCGGCCCTTCTGCTGCCGCGAATGAGCGGGTCGCGCCCGCCAGGGCAGCGGCACAACGAAAGCGACCACACCATAAAGCACAGGCACAACATAAACAGAAGCAGGCACAATCAAAACCACAAACACAGCAGATCCCCCCTCACCTTGAGGAATCGAGCATATTGATTCCAGAGTCGCTGACCAATCGCGAAGCTTTCGAAAATGGCCTTGCTATGGCAGAGTTCCTCACACAATTAGGACTGCCAGACATCGACATAGGCTGGGACTGTTTCCAGAACCACGCCAGATGGCTCTTGGAGAAGCTAGCTGCACCCAACTACGACCCAGTCTACATCTTTAACTATCTATCAAGGTTCATAGGAATGCTTTCACAGTTCAATTATGGCTAACGCCCCTACAGAAAACACAGTATACTGGAATTGCAACAACCTCCGACGCAAGCGTAAGGAATTAACAGAATTCCTACAAGTCAATTCAATACAAATAGCGCTACTCAATAAAACGCACTTAGGACCGACGGACCGTTTCACAATCCGGGATACGCGGTATACAGAAACGACAGATACAGAAGAGGCGGCGGCACCGCCATCGCCATTCAAAAATCAATACAACACCACCAAGCCTTTGTACCAACATTAACACGAATAGAAGCAACCGCGGTCAGAGTAAACCTACACAATACGGAGGTAACGTTCATCGCTGCATATAATCCTCCTGGGGACATCGACATAAATGATATTAATTTACTAATGCAAACAGAAGAAAACGTAGTAGTGGCAGGGGACCTTAACGCGAAACACTTTCTTTGGAATTGCGAGACGGCGAACACGGCCGGTAATAAGCTCCTCACTTACATTAACGCCACAAACATTCTTCTAGTAGAGCCGGAAGAACCAGCGTTTATACCGAGAATAGCGAACCACAGGCCGGACATATTAGACAACGCCTTATTCAAAAACATGCCATACAACGCCAACACGCACACAATCAACGATCTAACTTCGGATCACCTCCAAGTACTATTTGAAATTGAAGCGCCAATCACATTTCAACCTGAGCCCGCACGACCCAATTACGGACAAGCACACTGGGCAGCATTTGAAACCACACTAGAAACCACAATTAGAGATCATGCAATCGAAACACACGATAAACACGGCGAGGCCATCAATAACTTAGTAGTAGTGATCAAACAAGCAACCGAACAGCACGTCCCCATTAGATATCCGACTTCAACTGTCACACGATTCCCTCACGACACAAGACTAATAATTCAAGAAAGAAATCGCGCCAGACGAAAATGGCAAAGATCTAGAAATTTAGTACATCGCAATGAATACACGGAGCTAAACAGCCAAGCTAGCGAACGCATCCGGGAATTTACTCGTAATCAATGGAACGAGACACTAAATGATATCGACCCACACAGCCGTACTATCTGGAAAATCGCCAAAAAATCTTACACGAACACACACACAAGTCCCTCCCCTCCACACCACCAACGGCATTGCCGAAACTCCCCGAGACAAGGCCGAAGCTTTCGCAGATGCCCTCGAGGAAACCTTCAAACCGAATGCCACTCACACAGATCGCGAAATTGTGACTGAAACTGAAGCAATATCAGAAAACATAGGTAGGGTGCAGACGCATAATAAAACACGCAGAACTAACGTGGGCGAAATTAAGTGGATTATTAATCATCTACCCACAAGAAAAGCCCCAGGGCCGGATGAAATACCCAACATAGTACTCAAGCATTTGCCGCCCAAAGCCCTAAAAGTACTAGCAACCATATTTAATTACACACTTGAAAATGGGCGCTTCCCTCCACAATGGAATGAAGCCAGAATACTCCTCTTCCTTAAACCACGAAAATGCCCATCACAACCAGAGAATTACAGGCCAATTAGCCTACTAAACACCATGAGCAAGGTACTCGAAAAAGTTATACTAAAACGCATCACCACCCACATAATACGTCACAACATTCTCATCGATGAACAATTCGGTTTTAGAGCACAACACTCAACAACACTACAACTCCTCCGAATGACCGAATCTATAACCAAAGGGTTCAACACAAAACGATCTGCAGGCGCCATATTCTTAGACATAGAACGAGCGTTCGATCGGGTGTGGCATGCGGGTCTACTCAGAAAACTCATGTCGTTAGGTTTCGCGGACACACTATTAGTAATTATAAAAGACTACCTAACGAACAGGTCGTTCCGCACAACAGTCGACAATGAAGTATCGACAATACGACCAATCAGGGCAGGGATACCACAAGGGAGCCTACTGGGACCTATTCTTTTCAACATTTATATAAATGACATACCAAAGACCACAAGAGTAGACAGGTACCTATATGCCGATGACACAGCTTTAGCCACACAATCGACCGTGCCTAGAATCATCCATAATAGGCTGCAAATCGCCCTAAACGAACTAGAACCATGGCTCACGAAGTGGCGAATGAAAGTAAACACCAGAAAGAGCCAAGCCATAATATTCACAAAGCGAAATAAGCACCGCCACAATAAACACGGCCTTCAGCCACTAACATTTCGGCAAGAGCCAATAGACTTGAAAAACACAATCAAATACCTTGGAGTAACGATGGACCATGGCCTCACATGGAAACAGCACGTCAACACAGTCAGAGCAAAAGCGAATGCTCAACTAAACAGACTTTACCCAATAATTAACACTAACAGCACTTTAAAACTAGAAATGGGCACTGCACTGTACAAGACACTAATCAGTCCCATTCTAACATACGCTGCACCCGCATGGGGACATGCAGCCAAAATAATATAAAAAGGCTCCAAACAATGCAAAACAGAGTACTCCGCATTGTTGCCAGACTGCCAGAAGTGGCACCAGTACTCCAACTACACAAGGAACTGAAAATACACTCCATCGAGGAATTCATTAAACGACTCAGCTTTAACTTGCACGAGAAAAAGAATAAAAACCACAATGAACTAATACAGACACTAGGTAACTACGACATAATGCATGACAAACACGCAAGGCCACTGTCTCTATTTGAAACAACAATAGGTCTCCGGGAGCCGGCAATAGATATTCACCAATATCTAGACAATTTACTTAATTACCCCGACGTTATCCATAACTGAACTTTGAATAGCACACACACACAATTACACTAAAGCATTCCACCACCTACAGCTTCCCTCAAGTCCTTGCGCTTACTGACAAGCCAAGGCGGATCCGGGGGATGAGGGCCCTCCGCAAGGTGGCACAGACTCGCACCTGCATTTTCAGGCAGGCAGCCCGCCGGTTGCGCACCCTATGTGACCCAGTTTACCAAAAGGATATGATTGATAAATGCATAATTACAACCCCAGCCTTGGGGGAAAACACCAATTAATAACTTACAACACACCACAGGACGACGCCAAATGGTGTAGAACAATCCAAACGACAATGCCCCTACAGGGCATTAAATAAATTGTACATATACACATAATCCTCTGTACATAGCGCCACCTTATAATGAGACCCACTCAGAGGACGCAGCGCTACGGCGTGAATAAGGACACCTAATACTACATCAAGAACATCACCCCTGGAATATCCTCACACAACACACACTACTCCTAACAATCCTCTCCTGGAATCCGCTAGGGGGCAGGCTGGGCTTCGGTCAAGCCTGTCTCCCAGCTCCCAATAACTAGCTCCACTGGTTAACGCACTGCGAGCCAGTTTAAATTTTTCACCATGGACTGCGCGGGTGCTTCAGGCAGTACCGCAGCAACCCTTTCTTTCCACTCCGGTGGAGGAGTTTTTAGTGGGTATACCGACGACTCGGTGAGTCCCACACTCTCGGTCACGACTCCCATCGGGACTGTGGTCAGTGATTATATCACTTTCTCCTCCACTTGAAAAAAGAGAACGAAATGCCTGTATTAATAACCCTCGAAGGCTCAGCAGCCCAAGATCCACCACTTCAGCGCCGAAACTACAACAAAGCGGGCTGGGAAACATTTGCGACGATAGTAAACCAAAACCTACCCACAACCCAACTAAACACTACCGAAAACGTAAATGCGGCCGTAGTTAAATTAGAACAAGCCATCAAAACTGCAACCACCGCGGCGGTACCGTTATGTAAACCGCGATCAACCCACCCACCACTGCCACAAGACATACACATGCTAGCAGAAGAAAGAAATAGAGCTAGGCGAAAATGGCAGAAATCACGACACATTGCGGACCAAGAATATCTTAGAGAACTAAACGCCCTAGTAAGAGAAAGAACAACAAATTTCATTTCCCAGCAATGGCAACACACACTCGAGAACCTCAACTACGAACGAGACTCTGTGTGGAGAATAGCCCGTTGCTTAACACACGACAAAACACAAATCCCACACCTACACTACAATCAAACAATCTCTACAAACGACCAGCAAAAAGCGAACACACTAGACAATGCGTTACAGCAAACACTAACACCGAATCCCACCCCATCGTGCCCACAATTCACGGTAGAAACGGAAACTGAAACCGCCAGCTACAAAGAACAGGTTACTCACAACCAAATGCGAAAAACCTGCCCAAGCGAAATCAAATGGCTAATTAGTCACCTCCCAAGACGTAAGGCCCCAGGGCCGGACAGCATACCAACAGCAGTGCTCACACATCTGCCGGAACATGCCATAAAACTACTCTCAAAAATATTCAATCAAGTGCTAACAAGCGGACACTTCCCGGACAGGTGGAAGCTGGCCACAGTGGCCCACTTCCCCAAAAAGGGGAAAAATCTGTCCAAAGCGCACAACTACAGACCAATTAGTCTCCTGACCGCATTAGGCAAACTTCTCGAAGACGTAATTCTTAAACGTCTCAACACACAGCTAATTAAGCAAAATATCCTAATTCCGGAACAGTTTGGATTCAGAGCCAAACATTCGACAACACTACAGTTAACTAGAGCAAACGAAAACATCACCTATAGTTTCAACATAAACAAATCAACAGTTGCACTAATGCTTGACGTCGAACGAGCATTCGACCGAGTATGGCACGCGGGCCTACTAAAGAAACTCAAAACTATAGACATACAGGACTCGCTAATCAAACTTATAGCGAACTACTTAAACAACAGAAAATTCCAATCCAGAGTAAACAATCACCTCTCAAAGCAGGAGTCCCACAAGGACGTCTGCTCGGGCCAACGCTATTTAACATATACATATACGACATACCAAAAACCGCGAACACAAACTTATATATTTACGCTCAACACAGCAATAATGACGCAATCCGGCAAAACCGAATTCTTACACCAAAGACTACAAAGCGCCCTCAATAAGCACATACAGCAGATTCGGGGTAAACCCAACGCTCAACTGGGCAGGCTCTACCCACACATCAACACTGATTCCCAATTAAATGTAAATATGGGACTCACGCTGTACAAAAATTTATTATTACGTCCTATATATACTTATGCTACAACAGTATGGGGATATGCCGCCATAACCTACATCAAACGACTACAAGGATTCCAAAACAAGATCCTGCACATGATAGCCAAAGTACCTTACACTGCACCATTCGATCACTACATGAACAGCTTAAAATGCACACAGTGAAATAGTTCATTAAGTAACTAACATGCGATATGTACGATAAATTACACCGGTATCACAACCCGCTAATAACAACATTAGGAACCTACGATACAGAAAATAACAAACACAACAGACCCTAACACTATTCGATAGAACATTATCCAATGACTACACTGCTGAAATACAACACTTCCTCGACAATCTCAATCAAACATGACAAAGACACTAACAAAGGACTACTCCCCACTAAACACCCAACATTAATCTTTCTTCTTCTTCCTAGTTTCAGACCAGCCCGTTGCAGTGCCCCCAAGCCCTCAGCAATCGCGGAGGCGGCCCGGGATGAGGGGCCTCCCACCGTGAACGACGTGGGCAGTGAAAGGCGGGCCACTGCATTATGGAGTCGTTCACACAGACGACATTGGCGACCATCAGGACAACAAGTACAACGAAGGACCTAGAGGGCCGGATGCTAAGACACACGCCTGTGCCCCCCTTGACGAACAGGAACCCCTGGAAAGGACAGCACAGGACGCAACATCTCAATCATTCAATTATGCATAGAATTAGCTCTATATACAACTAACGTAGCAGTAAGTTAAGGTTAAATCGCATGGCAAGCAGGTACTCCCTGCAAGCAACACAAAACTTAGACCTTAAGCATAAATTAAGCATATATAACATCATAAGAGAATACGCATATAACCCACTGGTATTGTTCAGGTTTCATGGGCAATACCAGCAAGTATCATTTAACGCGCTCGCATGCAATGCATGCCAGCTAAGTAGCCATTCACTTACTAACCGGGGTGCTATGCGGGACCCGACTAAAGCATGCAAGAATGAATGCACGATCATACACAGCATTACACGATTAACACGTGGTAGGGTTTTTAGTGGGTATTCCGCTTCTGAGCGGCGAGCCCCACATATCCCCCTAGCCATTGCATACCAGCTGGGGGTCGAATGCAATAATGCATTTCCCCCCCCCCCACGAAAAAAAACCAAATCGGCGGAAAACTTCGAGAGCGACAACAAGACTACAGGGGAGCACCAGAAGAGTCCGACTAGCTCTAAAGGCGCGAAAAAGGGATCAGAGCCAGCGCAGCAGTCGGGAGTAGCGCAGCGCTTGCCGCTTGTCTCTCCTGCACTTGCGCCCACCAGCGGAGGCCCCTTCGACCCGCTCATCATTGTCGAGGTTTAGGCCAAAGACAAACAGGTCTTCCTGTGACTCAACTGACTAATAGGGTAGAGGAGCGCGTCCGCAGCTAACAGACTCTGACTGGAACCATAAAGCGCCCTCACGGTTAGGACCTTTGATCTTCGGGCTTTTTAGCGCCCTTTGGTTTTCTTTCTCTTTGACTCTACTATATTTTCCTCTTTTCATAGTTTTGAACCCCCTGCTAGGTAGCGTAAGCTTTCTCTACACTTCCTACTTACTAGTTTCATTTATATACTTGTTTTCTTGTAACCTCTTCTTACAATGACCAAGCAGCGCAAGACCATGTAGGGTTCCCTGTCGGGAATGCGGGTCACCATGCAAGCGGTTGACAAGACCCAGCTTCAGTTTGGTTCTTCTGCTGTTCCTTCGGCACCTACTCCTGGATCCTCTGCCCCTACTCCTAGCTCCTCTGCACCCACTCCTCGCTCCTCTGCTCCCACTCCGCGCTCCTCTGCACTCACTTCCCGCTCCTCTGCACCCACTCCTCGTTGTTGTGCACCCACTCCTCGTTGTTCTGCACCCACTCCTCGCTCTACCACTAACCCCGCCGGTATGGATAGCAACCCTGCTGTGATTCCATGCCTGTCCGTCTCATCCTCTCCGATCACACCAGCTGCCCTTGACATCCCTCTACCTCCGTCCCGCACTTCCACTTCATCCTCTTCCCACCCTCGCCTCACTCCTCATCCTGTCTCCCCCATTCCAGGGCATTCCTCCCCTCGCCCAGCCCGCGTACCTACCCCTTCTTACCCATCCACCTCCCGTCTTCCTACCCGACCTCCCTTCTCTCGCCCTACACCTGCACCCAACCCAACCCTTCCGCTACTCCTTTCTCCTACGCCCAAGCCGTCTCCTCCCGACTCCAGCCTCCCATATATGTCTCCAAAGCTCATGTCACTCTGTTTCAGACGCTACAGGAGTTCGACGCGCTGCACCCCAATGATATTTACGTCATCTCGTGGGCCCCGCTTTCGCGGGACTTTCTCGTGCACACCAGGTCCGCTGGGGACTCCGTGCTGATGACTGCCTTTGTGCGGGAACGCAGGGTCACCTTCATGATGACGACAAGGAACGACCGCCAGACCTTCCGTGCAGTGGTGAAGCACGTATACTTTGACGGCGCGGAAGAGGCCATTAAGGCAGAGTTGCACGCCGAGCACTTTTCAGTGCTTCGGGTCATATAACTAAGACAGTTTGGCCATGCCCGAACGCCTCTTCCGTTCTACCTGGTGGACCTGGGGACGGCCGACGACCTAGACCGCTTGCGGCAGCTCGAGGACGTGCTTCACTTTCGTGTGAAGGTGGAGCCGTACCGCAGACCGATTATCCCGGTGCAGTGTAGCCGATGCCAGCAGTTTCGGCACACGGCGAAGTGCACGTCGATCGCAGTTGTGTGCTCCAAGTGCACGGCACATCATGATTCGCGGACCTGCAGCGTCCCCATCCCCGAGAGGAAGTGCGCCCTATGTCTCAGTTCGGGCCACGCGGCCAGGTACCGGGCTTGTCCCGAGTACCAGAGACAAGTTGCAGCGGCGCGCAACCCTGCAGGGAATGGTGGTTTCTCTTGTGAGCGGAGAGTGGGGGGCCGCATCGGTGCGGATGCCACCTACTCCGTCGTGTCGGTGAGGCCAGCTGTGGCATCCGCACGGGTGGAAGGTCCTAAGGTTCAGAAACCCACCCAAACACCACGTAAGCCACGTCATTCTGCGAGGGAGGTGCCGACTAGAGAAGAGACTCTCGCAGATCCTAGACTTCAACAGCAGAGGAACTGCTAACATTAGATCCTCCACTCAGGATGGGCATCAGCTGAACTTCGAGAGACAAGAATACAAATTCTGGAACTTCTAGCAACATCGGGACCGTCGGAGACACGCTTCAGCCTTGCCTCTTACCGCGACCTCTTTCAGTTCCTTACCTCTCCTCGCTTCCTATGAATTATACACCCATCCGGGAACATCACTAACTAGAATGCCCGAGGAGTGCGCAGAATAAGGCCGAACTTAAAGACTTTCTCCCGTAACATAATACACACATAGCCCTAATTACCGAAACCCATCTCTGTAATTGCGACAAATTCAACATAAAAGGTTATACAATACACCGTAATGATAGAAACAGGCGCGAAGGCGGAACCGCAATAATAATAAAACAAAACATTGCCCAAGATTTAGCACCTCAACCTCAGCTCAGAACACTTGAAGCCACAAGTATATACACCACTATAGATCAAAATCGCGTATTAGTAACGGCGGCGAACGCTCCACCAGGCACACTAGACACAGCAGGTATAGATGCACTCATGCACCTAAACAACGAGGCAATAATTGCAGGCGATCTAAACGCAAAACACCAAATTTGGGATTGCAACTAGACCAACTTCGAAGGGTCCGTCCTCTTAAACTCAGAAAACAACTCGGACTATATAATTCACGCACCAGCTGAAAACATATATTCCTTACAGCAGAAACCAGCACTGAGATATCCTGGACATAGCAGTTACACGCAACTTAACACGTAGAATAAACCACCAGGTCAAAAGCAAGCTATCCTCTTACCACTTACCGGTCATGATAACTCTGAAGGGTTCTATAACTCAAGAACCCCCAGTCCAGCGCCGCAACTACAACAAAGCGGACTGGGAGAAGTTTACAGTGACTGTGAGCGAGCAAGTCCCTACAATAGAACCAAACACTGTTCAAAATTTAAACACAGCAGTTGAACAACTAGAAAAAGCTATCCAAACCGCAACGACAGAAATGGTACCGTTAACCAAACCGAAAACATATTACTCACAACTTCCGCAAGACATACACATGTTGGCGCAAGAAAGAAATCGAGCCAGGCGCAAATCGCAGAAATCAAGGCATCTGGTTGACCAAGAATACTTCAGACACCTCAACGCGCTGGTCAAAGAACGAACTGCAAAGCTCATATCCCAGCAATGCCAAAGCACACTCGATAACCTCAACTATGAGAAAGACTCGGTGTGACGAATAGCCCGCTACATAACTCAAGATAAAGTTCACATCCCACCACTACCTCACAACCAAAACGTCTCGTCAACAGACCGAAAAAAGCGAACACGCTAGCGGATGCGTTACAAGAAACATAAACTCCAATTCCCACTCCATGTTTCCCACTTTTCACGGCGGAAACAGAAACCTAGAAAAAACAAGACACACATCATGGTACGCAAAACATGCTCAAGCGAAAATAAATGGCTAATCAGCCATCTCAAGAAGAGAAAAGCCCCTGGGCCAGACAGCATTTCTACCTCAGTGCCCTTCAGGGGCTCACCTTATGTGAGTACGGGTGTTGAAGTACACGGGGGTTCTCGAGCCACTCATCGCCATCTTCATCGCTTCATTCCCGTCCGGTCGAGATGGGTTCGTTCTCGTGACCGGGGGACTCAAGGTAGGCTCTCGTGCGTTCTGTGCCTTTCATTCCATGACGTCCTCGCCATCGCTTCTTTATTCTCTCTTCTTTGTATGCACATTTCGCACCACGTCCATTCATTTTCACATTTCTTTTCCTTCTTCGCCGCCCTGCCTTGAGTGTGAAACACCCACACACTTTTAGTTTATTTTAACCTTTTATTTTAATCCTACGTGGACAGAGCCTGACGGATACCCGTGGACTGGTTGCGCAGCTGGGTTTTTGGGTAATGTGCGTCATCCCCACCACCCGGGGTCGTCATGTAGGGTTTGTGTTCGTATCGGCTGTTCAACTGCAGTCCCGTAGGGGGGCCATTGCATGAGCTGCTGACTTCTGACGGCGATTGGGTCCCTCTGTCTATGTTCTGGGAGGTGTGACCCTGGGGTGAGCTAGGTATAGATAGGCCACTCACCCAAGCCGGGGTAACGCCCAAAAAGTCAGAGCCCGAGGTCGAAGACGGTTGCAATGGTGGATGATTTATTTCGCTATAGAGCACCCTTTCTCCATTACTCACAACAAGCGCCGAAAAGTATATGTAAAAGAAGTACCACCACCGAATTCTGGTTGTTACTTGGTCATTTCACGTACAGAAGAAGGACAACGTTTTGAGAAGGTGAACCCTTTCATTATTCAGAAGGGCATTGACGCTATTGCAGGTGCGATTCAGTCCTGAATCGTCTTCGAATTGGTTCATTGTTGGTACAAACCAAATCCGAAACGCAGAGTAAGTCCTTGTTGCGCGCCACGCTTCTCCACGCTTATCCTGTCCGTGTCGAGAATCACCGCACCTTGAATGCCTGTCGAGGCGTCGTTATCACCCATAGCCTCGATGGTATGTCGGACGAACAAATTGTTGACTATCTTTCTGATTAAAAGGTGACAGCTGTTCCTCGAGTGCGGGCTAAACGCGACGGAATTTTGGTACCAACTCGTATCCTGTTTATCACTTTCGATGGCGTCGATCTGCCCATGAGTCTTTCAGCAGGGTACGAGCGTATTGCAATGAGGCCCTATATATCTAGACCTTTGCGTTGTTTCAAAAGCCAACGTTTTGGGCATACGCAAGACTGATATAAGAGTGCGGTTACCATCGGTGCAACATGTAGCCAGCCCTCACACGAAGGCACCTGTTCAACAGCCCCCGTCTGCGTTAATTGCAAAGGGTCTCATTCTGCTTCATTTTCCGACTGTCCGCGGTTTTTGACCGAGAAGGCGATCCGGAGATCTGGGTAAAGGAGAAACTCTCCTTCGCCGAAGCCCGGAGGCGTTAGCATTCGCGCCAAACATCGCTCCTGCGATCCAGAACATTCAGCTCCACTGTTGCCTCGCTAATACCCCATAAAGATGCAGAGACACAGACCTGGACCATGACTGCATTGTCTGCCACTACCATCCGGCCGCCCGTCTCTGGCACGGTTATTAAGCCATCTAAAGCTGGTCCTAAGCTTCTGAAGTCTCAAGTCACCGAAAAGAAGCCCAAGGAGAAACTTCGCAGGGAAGTTTCCTTAAAGACACTCCGCGTGCGCGAGGCAAGAAAAGTTCACCTTCTCCTCCTCGGAAGTCACAGTCCCAGGATCTTCCTGGGACAAGCCGCGCTCAGCGGCCTCCTTCACCCATTGCCACCCAGAACCGATTCTCGGCGCTTCAATCGGTTTCTGGCTCTGAGCGCGTGGCCCTCCCTTCGAGGAGGCTATGGAGTCTGACCTACTCCATATCAAAAGCCCGAGCCCAAAGGTTAAAAAAAGGTAGTTTTAAGTCGCCCTTCTTAGTAGACAGTATATCCCTTTTTCTTAATGGCTATCCTGAACTGGAATGTATGTGGTGTACGATCGCATAGGGCGGAACTGCAACTTTTATTGCGTTCCCATTCACCTATGCTCTTGTGTTTGCAGGAGACCAAGCTACGCACTCAGGCCCTTTTGAGCTTCGAGGGTATACTCCGGTTCGCTTCGACCTTGAACCGGATGATGGTACTTCTGCTCACGGAGGTGTCATGATATTAGTGCGTAACGATGTTCATTTTCACACTCTCACGCTTACGACCGATTTGCAAGCTGTTGCCGTTAGACTTCACTTACCCTGCTTTTTCTTTTCTGTTTGCTCTGTGTATTCACCTCCATCGTCTCCCCTCGCTCCCGCGGACATTCGAGCTCTCCTGTCCGCTCTCCGAACACCATTACTTCTGTTGGGAGATTTAAATGCCCATCACCCTCTGTAGGGTTTGCCAAAGGCTTCTGTGAGGGGAAGTCTTCTTTTCGACATTTTTTACCAGTTCAATCTCTCCATCCTCAATACAGTGAACCTACGTTTCTTTCAGATTCTTCTGGTACATTCTCTCACCTGAACCTTGCCGTTTGTTTACTCCAGCTTGCTAATCGTCTAGAGTGGAACGTCGTCGCCATTACCCCTGCATCGTTTCACTTATCGCTCACCACGTCAGGCATTCCAGAGTACCTACCTAGATATTAACAAAAGCCGACTGGAGATTGTATTCCAGACTCGTGTATTTTGACGACAAGCCCTTCACCGACATCAACCAAATGGTGCAGCGCCTTATATCTACGATTGTATCCGCTGCCGAACGCGCAATTCCCCGTTCATTCTCTTAACCTCCGCGATCCACCTGTTCCGTGGTGGAACGAGGATTGTCGGGACGCCGTTCGTGCCCATAGAACTGCGCTTAGGGTGTTTCGGCGACACCCTACACTTGATAATTTTAGTTACTTTTAAACAATCGCACGCCAGGGCTCGTCGCATTATTCAGGATAGCAAGAAGGCGTCGTGGACTCGTTTTGTCCAGTCTTTTAATCGCTTTACGCCTTCATCTGTTGTTTGGGATAAACCTCCTCGCTTCTCAGGTAAAGTGTCGCATCGTACTGTTTCTGGCCTTCAGGTTTCCAATGTCACCATAGTGGATCCGGCTGCCATCGCTAACACTCTGGGTGCTGCATTTGAGGCGGTTTCCAGTTCAGACCATTATTCCGCCGGCTTTCGCTCTATCAAAGACCGGCTGGATTCCGCCAACTCTAATTTTCGATCTGCTAATAAAGAGTGTTATAATAAACTTTTCACAATGAGGGAGCTGGAGCACGCTCTTCATTGCTCTACGCTCTCCGCTTCTGGGCCGGATGGCATTCATGTCCGGATGTTAAAGAACCTTTCAGCCGACAGTAAGCGCTTTCTCTTGCAGGTCTATAACCGTATTTGGCAAGACAGCCTTTTTCCTTCCGTTTGGCACGAAGCCACCATTGTCCCTATACTTAAGAATAGGAAGGATCGCCAACTACCTTCCAGCTACCGCCCTATCTCCCTCACCAGTTGCATTTGCAAGGTGATGGAACGCATGATCAACGGGCGGTTGACATGGTGGCTTGAGTCTCAGAAACTTCTAGCGAACGCTCAGTGCGGATTTCGTTGCCATCGCTCTACCGTCGACCATCTGGTGTCTCTGTCGTCGCATATTATGAATGGATTTCTGAGAAAGTGTCAAAACGTGGCTGTGTTTTTTGACCTGGAGAAAGCTTATGACACTCGTTGGAGGGGCGGCATTTTACGTACACTTCACGCATGGAATATCCGCGGTCGTCTTCCCATATTTCTGAGGGAGTTTATGGCGGACCGCGTCTTTCGTGTACGTTTGGGCTCGGTTTTATCTGGTAGTTTTACTCAAGAGAACGGTGTACCGCAGGGCTCTGTACTCAGTGTCACACTTTTTGCAATTGCTATCAACCCCATTGTTGATTGTATTCCACCTAGCACTTCCTCGTCCCTTTTCGTTGACGAATTTGCTATTTATTGCAGTTCAAGGCGGGCCTGTATGCTCGAAGGCCATCTCCAGAGCTGTATCGACCGTCTCTACGCCTGGGCTAACGACAACGGTTTTAATTTCTCCGCCGAGAAATCCGTCTGCATCAACGTCTGGCGCCGGAAGGCTTTCCTTCCGCCTTCTCTCCATCTTAGGCCGGAAATTCTTCCGTTTGCAGACCAGGTGAAATTTTTGGGGTTGATCTTTGATAGGAAGCTGTGTTGGAATTTGCACATTTCCATTTTAAAAGCAAAGTGTGACCGTTCTCTTAATCTTTTACGTGTTTTAAGTGGCACATCCTGGGGAGCTGATCGGACCATTCTTCTTCTTTATCGCTCTTTGGTCCGATACAAGCTTGATTACGGGTGTATTGTCTATTCCTCGGCACGTCCATCTGTGTTACGTCGCCTTAATGGCATTCACCATCGTGGCATAAGCGTCGCTACAGGGGCCTTTCCAACCAGTCCTGTACCTAGCCTATATGCTGAAGCTGCAGAGCCTCCGCTGTACTTCAGGCGTGAGATGCTTTTGTACAGCTATGCCTGTCGACTCTCAAGCTTGCCTGACCACCCGTCCTTCGAGGTATTTTACGAAGGTTCGCTTTATCGGCAATATTTCGTTAGCTCCTCTGCCTTGCTCCCTCCAGGGGTTCGATTTCGAAAGCTTCGGCATTTGTTCTTAACGACAGCGCCGGCCATTCCCAGGGGGGAAACGCGCTTTCCTCCATGGTTGCGCGCTGAGCCCCACTGTTACCTTAGGTTAACGTCAATGTCGAAGAATGAGACCCCTTATTCAGTTCTTAGATCGGCCTTTTTAGAATTTCAGGCGCAGTTCGGGGACTTTCATTTCATATATACTGATGGGTTCAAGGCTGATGTTGGAGTAGGGTGTGCCTTTGTTTATGGTCATCGTAGTTTTACATTTCGTTTACCCGGGCAATGTTCGATTTTTACCGCTGAACTTTTTAGTATTTATCAGTCACTTTTATACGTCCAGCGGTACGACTTACGGCACTGTTTTATTTGTTCAGACTCCCTGAGTGCTCTTCAAAGTATTCGCGCGCTGTACAATTACCACCCCATCGTACAGCCCATACATGACCTGGTCCACTCGCTTGGTGCCTCTGGCATCCGCGTCACCTTCATGTGGATTCCAGGTCATGTTGGCATCTCAGGGAACGTGGCTGCCGACGCCGCTGCCAAATCGGCGATTTTATTACCCAGATTTTTTACCTCTGTTGTTCCCTCGTCAGATTCGTGTGTTATTTTACGTCGCCGCATCCTCTCGCTTTGACGCGATAAGGGACGGCCCTCGGGGGGTATAAATTGCGGGAGGTTAAACCTCTTCCGTTAGTCTGGGGTACCCCTTCTTGTTCTTCTCGTTGGAAAGAGGTACTTTTAGCCCGTCTACGGATCGGACATTGCCGTTTTAGTCATGGACACTTGTGTAGTGGTTACCCCGCACCAGTCTGTGACCTGTGTGATGCGCCCCTGATGGTGCGTCATATTTTAACAGAGTGTCAAGTTTTTGCTCCATTGCGCGTTTGTGTGTGTCTGCCTGTTGGCATAGCCAACGTTTTGGCAGACGACGCGCATGCTGTAGAATGTCTTTTACGTTTTATCCGTGAAAGTGGTTTTAGCCGACGGATTTGATGCGCTGAGCGTCTTTTAGCCTGTGTGATTTTATATTGTGTTTTTAATGGGGGTTCTACTCCCCAGTGGACAAAAGGCGCTCATGTTCCGTGCGTTCTAAGTTCTTGACACGTTTTATTCTTTTCTTGTTTTGTTTTTACTTTTTTTGTGGTTTTAACATATGATGCCTTTTTATAGTGTTTTTGACAATGCGGTTTTTTACTCTATTTTATTTTGGGATTTTACATTTTATACATCGTAAGGGCGCTGATGACCTTAGATGTTGAGTGCTCTTAAACCACATCTAATCATCATCATACCTCATTGCCCAGGAGTTTGCCGGAGGATGCTATAAAGCTACTCTCGAAAATATTTAACTTCTTGCTAACAAGCGGGCACTTTCCAAACAGATGGAAGCCGGCCATTGTGATCCACTTCCTCAAGAAAGGGAAAGACCTGTCCAACCCGCACAACAACAGACCAATTAGTCTACTCAGCACAATAGGCAAACTTCTAGAAAAGATAATACACAAACGCCTCAACGTTCAGTTAATTAAACAAAATACATTAATTCCTGAACAGTTTGGATTCCACGCCAAACATTCAACTACCCTACAATTACTCAGGGCAACGGAAAGTTTCAGTACGGGTTCAATACAAGAAAATCCACAGGCGCACTGTTTCTTGACATAGAACGAGCGTTCGACAGAGTTTGGCACCCCGGAATATTGAAGAAACTTAAAACACTAAACATCCATGACTCGCTAATCAAACTTATAGCAAATTATTTAAACAACAGAAAATTTCAATCCAAAGTCAACAACCATCCTTCTACAAAGCGACCAATCAGAGCAGGAATCCCACGAGGGAGTTTGCTCGGGCCGACACTATTCAATATATACATCAACGATATTCCAAAAACCGCTAACACAAACCTATACACTTACGCGGACGATACAGCAATCATGACACAATCAGGCAAAACAGAATTTATCCACAGTAGACTCCAAAGCCCCCTCAAGAGATTGGAGGACTGGTTTGCAAAATGGCGCATTAAAGTAAACGCTCCAAAAACGCAAGCAATAATATTCACAAAACGCAACAATCACAGATTACCGAAACACCAGTTACCATCACTTACCATATTTGGTGAAACATAAAGTGGAACGACACGGTTACCTGAGTTGCCTCAAAATGGATCAAGGCCTAACGTGGAAGAAACACATCACACAAAACGGGGAAAAGCAAACGCCCAATTAGGCAAGCTCTACCCGCTCATCAACATGGACACCCAGCTGAGTCTCAACATGGGTCTCACGTTATATTAAACACTAATATGAACAATATTTACTTATGACGCACCTGTCTGGAGGTATGCCGCCAAAACATACATCAAAAGACTACAAGCATTTCAAAACAAAATTTTGCGCATGATAGCCAAAGTACCGTACGTAACGCCATCTGATTTACTCCACGAGGAACTTAAAATGCACACAGTAGAAGAATTCATTAGAAAGCTAAATTACGACATGTATAAAAGCTTACGCGTACATTACAATGATTTAGTCAAAGCGTTAGGGAACTACGATTCCGAAAACTACAAATATAATTGACCAATTTCTCTATTCGATAGAACGCTATCACAAGACAACACGGAAGAACAAATCCAACAGTTTCTAAATAATATACTCCAAACGTGACAAGGAAAATGACACAGGAGTTCTAATCTCTATATCCCATCACTAATCTTTTTCTTACTTTCTATCCTTGTTTCATTCCACGGCCGTCGCAGAGCCCTCACGTCCTCAGCAAATGCTGAGGCGGCCTGGGAGGAGGGGCCTCCCACCGTGAACGACGTGGGCAGTGGAAGACGGGCCACGGCATTATGGAGTCGTTCACGCAGACGACATTGGCGACCATCAGGACAACGTGTACAACGAAGGACCTAGAAGGCCGGATGCTACGACAGACGGCTGTGCCCACTTGAGGAACAGGAACCCCTGGGAAGAACAGCACAGGACGCAATATCAACAATTTTTAATTAATCATAAAATAATACACTACAATACTTAACTACTTAGCAGAAAGTTAATGTTAAGTCACATGACACTCAGGCACTACCAGCTATCAACTCAAAAATTAGATCTTAAGCATTAAATTACGCATTGATTAACAACATAATAAAATACGCATATAAACCATTAGTATTGTACAGGTTTCATGGGCAATAACAGCAAGTAACATTTGACGTGCTCGCATGCAATGCATGCCAGCAGAGTAGCCATTCACATAATAACCGGGGTGCTATGCGGGACCCGACTAAAGCATGCCATCATTAATGCACGTTATAACACACCAACATACAATTAACACGTAATAGGGTTTTTAGTGGGTATTCCGCGCTTTGAACGGCAAGCCCCACATATCCCCCCAGCCATTGCACAGGGGCTGGGGGTCGAATGCAATAATGCATTTTTCCCCACACGGAAAAAAGAACGAAATCCAGCAACACGAAAATGGCAGAAAACCCGCCAAATAGTCGATCTCGAAGCCTCAACAACTTGGTTAGGCAAAGAAACTCAAATTACACCACCCAACAATGGCAGAACACGCTAGACAGTCTGGATCACGAAACTAACTCAGTATGGCGCATTGCGAGATGCTTGACCCGAAATAAAGAACGCATACCCCCATACACCACAAACGAAAAATAACTACCACAGACCAAGAAAAAGTCGGCACACTGGCTGATGCGCTTCAAGACACTCTTACCCCGAATGACACTTCATATTGTCCACAATTCACAGCGGACACAGAGATGGAAACCCGCGACTTCCACCAACAACAATCGCACAACTTAGTTCGTAAAACCTGCCCACAAACACATTAGGCAAGCTGCTAGAAAAAGTAGTACTAAAAAGACTCAATGCAGCACATATTAAGCGCGACATCCTCATCCCGGAACGGTTCGGTTTCCGAGCGAAACACTCAACGTTCTTACATGAAGGAAAGAAAGCTCCAATCTTCACTGAACAACAGTTGGTCCTTCATTAGACCCATAAAAGCGGGCATTCCCTCAAGGAAGCATACTCGGGCCTACACTGTTCAACTTATACATAAACGACATCCCCAAAACTGCAAACACCACCCTCTACATATACGCGAACGATACAACAATAATGGCGCAATCGTTGCAACCACAAATTATACAGACCCGTCTCCAAGATACTATCCGAGAGCTGGAGATTTGGTTCACGAACTGGCGGATCAAAGTAAATGCCCCAAAGACCCAAGCAATAATCTTCACAAAACGAACAAATCAGATTCCCAAGACTCAGTTTACAACCGCTCACACTCTTCGGTGAGAACATAAACTGGACAGCGAATGTAACATGGCTAGGGCTAAACATGGACCAAGCCTTGACTTGGAAACCCCACATAAACCAAGTCAGGGGAAAAGCAAATGCCCAATTGGGCAAATTATACCCTCTATTAAACCTACTAATCAACTAAACCTTAAATTAGGCCTAACCCTCTTTAAAACAATAATCCGCCCCATTCTAACTTATGTGGCGCCTGGGTGGGGATACGCCGCTAAAGCACACAACAAAAGACTACAAACTTGCCAAAATAAAATCTTACGCTTAGTATAAGAAATGCCAACGATAGCTCCCGCTGACATACCACATAATGGACTAAAAATGCACACCATCGAGGAACTTGTTAAAAAAGCTTACGTTTGACACATACAAAAAGCTTCCTACACATCACAACGCTCATATACACAACCTAGGCAACTATACAACAGAAGCGAATAAATATAAGCGTCCTCTCTCAATTTTCGACCGTATACTATTCCACAACGCAACACAGCCTAGCATCCAAGAATTCCTAGACAACCTCCAAAGAAATCCCTTAAACACCAAATTACCAAGAACAAGACAAATCTCACTACACGACCTTCTCACTCTTACAGAGTTCTAGTCCATGCAGCAGCCTTCAAGTCCTTGCGCTACCCAGCCAAGGTGGCTCCGGGAGAAGAAGGCCTCCCCGCGTGACACGCTCGTGCAGCTGCGCCGAGATGATTTGGCTGCTTATCTGTCTGGGCACAACGACGAAAGGCTTCAACTAAGGACCACGAGAAGACGAGCAAGACAGCCTTGCAACACGGACGTCCCAGGATATCCTCCTGGCTGAAATATTTGACGCTCTTCCCAAGGGAAGGATCTCAGAAGAACTCAAGACGACTGGCTATCCTCATTGCCTAAGAGTATATCCATAAACGTTTTGCTCTAAAATAGGTTAGATATACAATAATAACCATTGCACTAATCTGCAAGAAAGCAAACCTCAGTAATTCCATAGAATGTAACCAATTATTATAGTATCAAATTACCAGTGTAATGCACGATTAATCACACGGGGTTACTCAGGGCACCAGTCATGTGTAATTACGGGTAACTAACTATTGACACGCTCGCATGCAATGCATGCCAGCTACACACCTTTCATTGACTAACCGGGGTGCTATGCGGGACCCCACTAAAATTCACGATATTACCAACAGCTATCACATACTAACACCTGGTGGGGTTTTCTAGAGGGTATTCCGCGCTTTGAGTGGCGAGCCCCACATATCCCCCAGCCATTGCACACTGGTTGGGGATCGAATGCAGCAATGCATTTTCCCCCCACGGAAAAAAGCGGATATGAAGAACTGATGGGACTTTTACCCATGTGCTCCGCCACCTCATCGACAGGCCGTCGGAGGCCCGCTCTATCCTCTCTACCTACGCCGGCTTCTTCCAACACCTCACCACTCCTGGATTCCTTAATGGCTCTTAAATCCATCCTCAAAGTACTCACTTGGAATGACAGAGGCTTATGAAGACGAAAATCAGAACTTTCAGACTTCCTAATTGCAAACAACGTACAAATATCACTTAACACCGAAACACATTTAGACAACAACCTTAGATTTAACATACCGGGTTACATTTCACACAGGAAGGATAGGAACAATCGCGGTGGAGGCACAGTCATTATCATAATACAAGACATAGCACATGACGTAGTATATATCCCACAATTTGCGACCCTAGAAGCAATAGCTATATTCATCAACATTGAGAGTTCGCCAATACTAGTAGTAGTGGCGTACAACCCAACAGGGCCAATAGACACTGGGGAAATTGACCAAATTCTCCAAATAAACAACAAAGTACTAATTGCAGGAGACCACAATGCCAAGCACCAAATTTGGAATTGCAGCCACACCAATACAGCCGGAAACGCATTACTCCAGCACGAGAAACACACTGACTACGTAATTCATTCTGCCAACGAGCCCACCTACATCCCTTTCGCAAGAAATCAATCTTCTGACAACCTGGACATAGTAATTGCCAGGCACATTAACCAAATAATTACCCTAAAAGTTAGAAACGAACTATCGTCTCACCACCTCCCAGTATTAATCTCTTTAAAGGGACCGATTCTAATGACACAGCCATCACCGAGGTATAATTACACACAAGCAAACTGGCAAATTTTTGAACGCACAATTGTCGAAAACCTCCCCCAGGAACAACTCAACTCCCAAGCGGAGCTCGACGCGGCCGTAACACAGTTCAAACATACCATCAAGCTGGCAACAATTACGGCAGTCCCAGTACACGTACCAAGGACATTTGACACCAAACTTCCTGCAGACCTCAAAACGCTGGCAGCGGAACGAAATCGAGCAAGACGAAAATGGCAACAAACTCGCCACATAGTCGATCTCAAAGCCTTCCATTACCTCAACAACTTGGTTAGACAAAGAAACTCAAATTACACCGCTCAACAATAGCAGAACACGCTAGACAGTCTGGATCACGAAACTAACTCAGTATGGTGCATTGCAAGATTCCTGACCCGAGATAAGGAACGCATACCCCCACTACACCACAACCGAAAAATAGCTACCACAGACCAAGAAAAAGCCGCCACACTGGCTGATGCGCTTCAAAACACTCTTACCCCGAATGACAAACCATCATGTCCACAATTCACAGCAGACACAGAGATGGAAATCCGCGATCTTCCACTAACAACAATCGCACAACTTAGTTCGCAAAACTTGCCCATCCGAAATTAAATGGCTAATCAAATATCTATCCCAAAGAAAAGCCCAGGAACCAGACAAAATACCTAATATAGCTCTTCAACACCTACCCGATGATGCGGTACATCTATTAGTAAAAATATTCAACTTTGGATTAACACAAAGGCTCTTCCCTGAACGATGGAAAATTGCCCCGTACTTCACATCCCAAAAAAGCAAAAGAATCCTTCCAATCCGAATAACTATCGGCCTATTATCTTACTGAACACATTGGGCAAGCTGTTAGAAAAAGTAATCCTAAAAAGACTCAACGCAGCAATCATTAAGCCCGACATCCTCATCCCGGAACAGCTCAACGTCCTTACAACTTTTAAGGGCAACAGAGAACGTCACATACGGTTTCAACATACGAACTACCACAGGCGCTTTACTCCTCGACGTGGAACGGGTTTTCGACATAGTTTGGCATGCGGGAATACTGAAAAAGCTAGCCTCATTAGGCATTCAGGACTCGCTAATAAAACTAATGTCTAACTACCTGAAGGACAGAAAGTTCCAATCTTCAGCGAACAACAGTCGGTCCTACTTTAGACCTATAAAACGGACATTCCTCAAGGAAGCATACTCAGGCCTACACTGTTCAACTTATACATAAACGACATCCCCAAAACTGCAAACACCGCCCTCTACATAATCGCGGTCGATACAACAATAATGGCGCAATCGTTCCAACCACAAGTTATATACACCCGTCTCCAAAATGCTCTCCGAGAGCTGGAGAGTTGGCTCACGAACTGGCGGATCAAAGTCAATGCCTCAAAGACCCAAGCAATAATCTTCACAAAACGAACAAATCAGATTCCCAAGACTTAGTTTACAACCGCTCACACTCTTCGGTGAGAACATAAACTGGACAGCGAATGTAACATGGCTAGGGCTAAAGATGGACCAAGGCTTGACCTGAAAACCCGATATAAACCAAGTCAGTGGAAAAGCAAATGCCCAATTGGGCAAATTATACCCTCTTATAAACATAAATAATCACCTAAATGTTAAATTAGGCCTAACCCTCCACAAAACACTAATTCGCTCCATTCTAAAATATGCGGGGCCTGTGTGGGGATACGCCGCCAAAACACATGTAAAAAGACTATAAACTTGCCAAAATAAAATCTTACGCTTAGTATCAAAAGTGGCAACGATGGCTTCCGCTGACATACTACATGGTGAACTAAAAATGCACACCATCGAGGAATTTATTAAAAAGCTTACGTTTGACACATACAAAAAGCTTCCAACACATCACAACGCTCATATTAACAACTTAGGCAACTATACGACAGAAGCGAATAAACATAAGCGTGCTCTCTCAATTTTCGACCAAACACTATTCCACAACGTGACGGAGCATAACACCCAAGAATTCCTAGACAACGTCGTAAGATACCCCTAAAACACCAAATTACCAAGAACGAGACAAATCTCACTACACAACCTTCTCACCGTTACAGAGTTCCAGTCCATGCAGCAGCCTTCAAGTCCTTTAGCTACCCAGCTAATCCGTCTCCGGGAGAAGAAAGCCTCCCTGCGTGACACAGTCGTGCAGCTACGCCGAGAAGGATTGGCTGCTTATCTGTGTGGGCACAACGACGAACGGCTTCAACTAAGGACCACGAGAAGACGAGCAAGACAACCTTGCAATACGGACGTCCTAGGATATCCTCCTGGCTGAAATATTTTACGCTCTTCCCAAGGGAAGGAATTCAGAAGAACTTAAGACGACTGGTTATCCTCATAGCATAAGGGTATTTTGATAAAACTTTTGCTCTAACTTAGGTTAGATATACAATAATAACGAATGCACCAATCCGCAAGTAGGCAAACCTCAGTTATTCCATAGAATGTAACCAAATACTATAGTATCATAATTACCTAGTGTAATGCACGATTAGTCACCCGGGATGATGATGATGATGAGATGCGGTTTAAGGGCGCTAAACAGCTAAGGTCATCAGCGCCCTTACAAAGTATAACATGTACAGTCCAGGGATAAAAGTCCGATAAAGAACCGCATAACTAAAAACGGGAGACAAACCCAAGATGTCCAAAAGGTAAAAATCAGAACACCAAAGTCCAAAAACGAACACACTAAAACCATGGTCAATAAAAGAGTAAAACAACGTGTCAAGAACTGTAGAAGCCAGGGACACGAGCGCCAAATGTCCACTGGGGAGGAGATGCCCCATTAAAAACAAGATAAAATCACACAGTCAAAAGACGCTCAGCGCATCAAATGCGTCTGGTAAATCCAATGTCACTGATAAAACGTAAAAGACACTCTACAAAATGCGCGTCGTCTGCCAAAACGTTGGCTAGGCCAACAGACAGACCAACACGAACGCGCAACGGAGCTAAAACTTGACACTCTGCTAAAATGTGAAGCACCGTTAAGGGCGCATCACACTGCTCACAGAGTGGTGCGGGGTCATCATTGAGCAGGTATCTATGGCTAAAAAGACAATGTCCGATTCGTAAGCGAGCTAAAATTACCTCTTCCCGAAGACACGAACGACAAGAGGTACCCCAGATTAACGGGAGAGGCTTAACCTTCCGTAACTTGTTCCCTCGGAGGGCCGCCCACTCATCCCTCCAAAGCAGGAGGATGCGAGTACGCAAAAGTACATACAGATCTGTGGAGGGAACAACAGAGGTAAAATATCTGGGTAATAAAATCGCCGACCTGGCAGCGGCGTCGGCAGACTCATTACCTGAGATGCCCAAATGACCCGGAATCCACACGAAGGAGACGCTGATGCCAGATGCACCAAGCGAGTGGAGCAGGTCATGAATGCGCTATACGAGCGGGTGGTAACTATACAGCACGTGAATACTCTGAAGGGCACTCAGAGAGTCTGTACGAACAACACAGCGCCGTAAGACGTGCCGCTGAATGTATAAAACACATTGATATATACTAAAATGTTCGGCGGTATAAATCGAACATTGTCCAGGTAAACGGAAAGTAAAACTCTGTGCACCAAAAACAAAGGCACATCCTACCCCAACATCAGTCTTAGACCCATCGGTATGTATAAAATGACAGTCCCCGAAATGCGCCTGTAGTTATAAAAAAGCGGATCTAAGGACGGAAGTAGGGGTCTCGTTTTTCGGCATCGACGTTAACCCAAGGTGACAGTGGGCCTCAGCGCGCGACCAAGGAGGAACACGCGTTTCCCCACGTGGAAGGCCGGCGCTGGCGTAAAGTCCAAATGCCGAAGAAGTTGACGAAATCGAACCCCTCGAGGAAGCAATGCAGAAGAGCTAACTAAATATTGCCGATCAAGCGAATCGTCGTAAAATATCGCGAAGGATGTGTGGTCAGGCAAGCTGAAGAGTCGACAGGCATAGCTGCACAAGAGCATCTCACGCCTGAAGGACAGCGGAGGCTCTGCAGCTTCCGCATATAGGCTAGGTACAGGACTGGTTGGAAAGGCCCCCGTAGCGACTCTTATGCCACGTAGGTGAATGGCATTCAATCGACGTAATAAAGATGGACGCGCCGACGATTAGACAATGCACCCGTAATCAAGCTTGGGTCGGACCAAAGAGCGATAAAGGCGAAGAGGGACGGTCCGATCAGCTCCCCAGGTTGTGCCACTTAAAACACGTAAAATATTAAGAGAACGGTCACACTTTGTTTTTAAAAAGGAAACGTGAGAAGTCCAGCTCAGCTTCCGGTCAAAGACCAACAACAAAAATTTCACCTCGTCTGCAAATGGAAGGACCTCCGAACCAAGATGGAGAGAGGGCGGAGGGAAGGCCTTCCGGTGCCAGAAGTTGATGCAGACGGATTTCTCGGCGGAGAAATTAAAGCCGTTAGTGTTACTCCAGGCGTAAAGACGGTCGATACAGCTCTGGAGACGGCCTTCGAGTACACAGGTCCGCCGTGAACTGCAAGAAATGGAAAAATCCTCAACAAAAAGGGACGAGGAAATGCCAGGTGGAATACAATCAACAATGGGGTTGATAGCAATTGCAAAAAGTGTGACACTGAGTACAGAGCCCTGCGGTACACCGTTCTCTTGAGTAAAACTACCAGATAAAACCGAGCCCACACGTACACGAAAGACGGGGTCCGTCATAAACTCCCGCAGAAATATGGGAAGACGACCGCGGATATTCCATGTGTGAAGTGTACGTAAAATACCGCCCCTCCAACAAGTGTCATAAGCTTTCTCCAGGTCAAAAAACACAGCCACGGTTTGACACGTTCTCAGAAATCCATTCATAATATGCGACGACAGAGACACCAGATGGTCGACGGTAGAGCGATGGCAACGAAATCCGCACTGAGCGTTCGCTAGAAGTTTCTGAGACTCAAGCCACCATGTCAACCGCCCGTTGATCATGCGTTCCATCACCTTGCAAATGCAACTGGTGAGGGAGATAGGGCGGTAGCTGGAAGGTAGTTGGCGATCCTTCCTATTCTTAAGTATAGGGACAATGGTGGCTTCGTGCCAAACGGAAGGAAAAAGGCTGTCTTGCCAAATACGGTTATAGACCTGCAAGAGAAAGCGCTTACTGTCGGCTGAAAGGTTCTTTAACATCCGGACATGAATGCCATCCGGCCCAGAAGCGGAGAGCGTAGAGCAATGAAGAGCGTGCTCCAGCTCCCTCATTGTGAAAAGTTTATTATAACACTCTTTATTAGCAGATCGAAAATTAGAGTTGGCGGAATCCAGCCGGTCTTTGATAGAGCGAAAGCCGGCGGAATAATGGTCTGAACTGGAAACCGCCTCAAATGCAGCACCCAGAGTGTTAGCGATGGCAGCCGGATCCACTATGGTGACATTGGAAACCTGAAGGCCAGAAACAGTACAATGCGACACTTTACCTGAGAAGCGACGAAGTTTATCCCAAACAACAGATGAAGGCGTAAAGTTATTAAAAGACTCGACAAAACGAGTCCACGACGCCTTCTTGCTATCCTGAATAATGCGACGAGCCCTGGCGCGCGATTGTTTAAAAGTCACCAAATTATCAAGTGTAGGGTGTCGCCGAAACACCCTAAGTGCAGTTCTACAGGCACGAACGGCGTCCCGACATTCCTCGTTCCACCACGGAACAGGCAGTCGCCGAGGTTGAGAGGATGAACGGGGAATTGCGCGTTCGGCGGCAGAGAAAATAATAGACGTAAGGTGCTGCACTAGCTGGTTAATGTCGGTGAAGGGCTGGTCGTCAAAATGCACGAGGCTGGAATACAAGCTCCAGTCGATTTTTGTGAAAATCCAGGTAGGTACTCTATAATGCTGTACGTGGTGTGACAGAAGAGAAACGATGCAGCGGTAATGGTCGCTGGAGTAGGTAACAGCGACGACGTTCCACTGCAGACGACTAGCAAGCTGGAGTGAGCAAACGGCAGGGTCCAAGTAAGAAAATGTACCGGAAGAATCAGAAAGAAACGTGGGCTCACCTGTATTGAGAATAGAGAGATTGAACTGATCAAAAATGTCAGAAAGAAGAGTTCCCCTCGCACAGGCCCTTGGCGAATCCCACAGGGGGTGATGGGCATTAAAATCTCCCAACAGAAGAAATGGTGTTGGGAGAGCGGACAGAAGAGCTCGAATGTCCGCGGGAGTGAGGGGAGACGATGGAGGTGAATAAACACAGCAAACAGAAAAGAAAAAACCGGGTAATTGCAGTCTAATGGCAACAGCTCGCAAGTCGGCCGTAAGAGTCAGATGTTGAAAATGAACGTCGTTACGCACTAACAACATGACACCTCCATGAGCAGGAATACCCTCCTCCGGTTCAACGTCGTAGCGAACCGGAGTATAACCTCGGAGATCAAAAGGATCGTGAGGGCGAAGCTTAGTCTCCTGCAAACAAACGACCATTGGCGTTTGGGAACGCAATAAAAGTTGCAGTTCCGCCCTGTGCGATCGTTCACCACGTGCATTCAAGGTCAGAATAGTCATTAAGAAAAAAGGGATAAACTGTATACTTAGAAGGGCGGCTTAAAATTACCTTCTGTTTGACCTTTGGGCTCGGGCTTTTGTTATGGAGTTGGTCAGACTCCATAGCCTCCTCGAAGGGAGGGCCCACGCGCTCAGAGCCAGAAACCGGTTCAAGCGCCGAGAATCGGTTCTGGGTGGCGATGGGTTAGGGGTGCCGCTGAGCGCGGCTTGTCCCAGGAGTTTCCTGGGACTGCGACCTCCGAGGAGGAGAAGGTGAACTCTGCTTACTGTGAACACGCAGAGGGTCTTTTAGAAAGTCTTCTCTTCGAAGTTTCTGCTTCGGTTTTTTCTCAGTGGCTTGTGACTTCATAGACTTTGGACCAGGTTTATAGGGCTTGCTATCTGTAGCTTTAATGGACGGCCTGATGGTAGTGGCGGTCAATGCAGTCATGGTCCAAGTTTGAGTCTCTGCATCCTTCCGGGGTACTGGCGAGGCAACAACAGAACTAAATGTTCCCGATCGCAGGAGCGAAGGTTGGCGCGCATGGTAACACCTCCGGGCTTCGGCGAAGGAGAGTTTCTCCTTTACCCGGATCTTCTGGATCGCCTTCTCGTCCAAGTACCGTGGACAGTCGGCAAATGAAGCAGAATGAGACCCTTTGCAATTAACGCAGACGGGGGCTGTTGAACAGGTACCTTCCTGTGAGGGCTGGCTACATGTTGCACCGATGGTAACCGCACTCTTATATCAGTCTTGCGTATGCCCAAAACGTTGGCATTTGAAACAACGCAGAGGTCTAGGTATATAGGACCTCACTGCAACACGCTCGTACCCTGCTGAAATACTCGTGGGCAGATCGACGCCGTCGAAAGTGATAAACAGGTTACGAGTTGGTACCAAAATTCCGCCGCGTTTAGGCTGCACTCGATGAACAGTTGTCATCTTTTGATCAGAAAGATATTCGACAAGTTCTTCGTCCGACATACCATCCAGGCTATGGGTGGTAACGACGCCTCGACAGGAATTCAAAGTGCGGTGCTTCTCGACACGGATAGGATAACCGTGGAGAAGCGTGGCGCGCAACAAGTACTTACTTTGCTATTCGGATTTGATTTGAACCAACAATGAACCAATTCGAAGACGAGTGCAGGACTGAACCGCACCTGCAATAGCGTCAATGCCCTTCTGAATAATAAAAGGGTTCACCTTCTCAAAACCTTGTCCTTCTTCTGTACGTGAAATGACCAAGTAACAACCAGATGTCGGCGGTGCTACTTCTGTTACATAGACTTTTCGGCGCTTGTTGTGAGTAATGGAGAAAGGGTGCTCCATAGCGAAATAAATCGTCCACCATTGCAACCATTTCCGACCTCGGGCTCTGACTTTCCGGGCGTTACCCCGGCTTGGGTGAGTGGCCTATCTATACCTAGCTCACCCCAGAGTCACACCTCCCAGAACATAGACAGAGGGACCCAATGGCCGTCGGAAGTCAGTAGCTCATGCAATGGCCCCCCGCGGGACTGCAGTTGAACAGCGGATACGAATACATACCCTACATGACGACCCCGGGTGGTGGGGATAACGCCATTACCCACTCACCCAGCTGCGCACCCAGTGCGCGGGTATCCGTCAGGCTGTGTCCACGGAGGATTAAAATAAAATGTAAAAGAAATAAAACTGTGTGGGCGTTTCGCACGCAAGGTAGGTCGGCGAAGAAGTAAAAGAGGTGTGAAAATGAATGGTGGTGGGGCGAAATGTGCATAAATAGAAGAGAAGGAGGAAACGATGGCAAGGTGCGTCATGTAATGGAATGCACAGCACGTACGAGAGCCTACCTTGAGTCCCCCGGTCACGAGGTCGAACCCACCTCGACCGGACGAGGGTGGAAGGATGATGATGAAGAAGATGATTGGCTCGGGAACCCCCGGGTACGCCAAACCCGTACTCACATAAAGTGAGCCCCTGGGGGGAATCACCCGGGGTTACTCAGTGCACTAAACATGTGTAATTTCGGGTAACTAACTATTGACGCGCCCTCAAGCAATGCATGGCAGGTATACACCTTTAATTGACTAACCGGGGTGCTATGTGGGGCCCGACTATAATGCACGAAATTACTAATAGTTATCACACACTAACACGTTGTGTGGTTTTTAGTGGGTGTTCCGCGCTTTGAGCGGCGAGCTCCACATATCCCCCCAGCCATTGCACACCGGCTGGGGGTCGAATGCAGCAATGCATTTTTTCCCCCACGGAAAAAAAGCGGAATTGTTCAGGTTTCATGGGCAATACCAGCAAGTAATACTTGACGCGCTCGCATGCAATGCATGCCAGCCAAGTAGCAATTCACATACTAACCGGGGTGCTATGCGGGGCCCGACTAAAGCATGCAAGCATGAATGCACCTTATAACACAGCAATATACAATTAACACGTTGTAGGATTTATAGTGGGGTTTGCGCTCTTTGTGCGGCGAGCGCCTCATATCCCCCAGCCATTGCGCACCGGCTGGTAGTCGAATGCAATAATGCATTTTTCTTCCACGGAAAAAAGCGGCATGTACGACACTAGGCATGGGTTTTCAAGACCCAACATCAGTTTGGTTCTTCTGCTGTTTCCTTTCCTTCTGCTTCTACTCCTCGCTCCACTGCAACCTCTCCTCGCTCCTCTGCACCTACTCATCGTTCTTCTGCACCCACTCCTCGCTCCTCTGCACCCACTTCTAGTTCCTCTGCACCCACTCCTTGCTCCTCTGCACCCTCTTCTCGCTCTACCCCTAACCCCGCTGGTATTGATAGCAACCCTGTTGTGATTCCATGCCTGTCCGTTTCATCCTCTCCTGTCATCCCGGCTCCCCTTGACACCTCTCTACCCCCGTCCTGCTCCACCTCTTCACCCTCTTCCCAACCTCGTCTTACTCCTCCACGCCCTGGCTCTCCCATTCCAGGGCAGTCCTCTGCTTGCCCAGCCCGCTTGCCTAACCCTCCTAACCCATCCACCTCCCGTCCACGTACCCAACTTTCCTCCTCTCACACTGCTCCTGCACTCAACACAACCCCTTCCGCTGCTCCTTCCTCCTACGCCCAAACCCTCGCCTCCCGACACCAACCTCCTATCTATGTCTCCAAAACCCACATCACTCTGCTTCAGACGCTGCAGGAGTTCGATGGCCTGCATCCTAATGATGGGTACATCATCTCGAGGGGTTCCTCGTGCGCACAAGATCCGCGAAAGACTACCCGCTGATGGCTCCATTTCTTCGGGATCGTAGGGTTTCGTTCACGTTGACGACGAGCTACGACCGCCAGACCTTCCGTGCTGTGTTGAAGTAGTATACTCTGACGGTGCGGAGGAGCCCATTAAGGCAGTGTTGAAAGCCGAGCACTTTTCAGTGGTACGCATCGTGACACTAAGACAGTTTGACCGAAACCGAACGCCTCTTCCGTTCTACCTAGTGGACATGATAACGGCCTACGACTTAGACCGATTGCGGCAGCTCGATTACATGCTTCACTTTCGTGTGAAGGTAGAGCCATACCGTAGGCCGGTTATCCCGGTGCAGTGTAGCCGACTCCAGCAGCTTCGTAACACGGAGGAGAAGTGCACGGCGAGCGCAGTTGTGTGCTCCAAGTGAACGGCGCCTTAGGATTCGCGAACCTGCAGCGTCCCCATCCCCGAGAGGAAGTGCGACCTTTGTCTCAGTCCAGGCCATCGGGGCAGGTCCCGGGCTTCTCCCGAATAGCAGGAACAAGTTGCAGCGGTAGGCAACCTTGCGGGGAATGGTAGTCGCTCTGGCGAGAGGAGAATGGGAGCCGTGAACGGGGGGCCGTTTCGGCGCGGCTGCCGCCCTTCTCTGGCGTATCGGGGAGGCCAGCTGAGGCGACCGCACGGGTTGAGGGGTCCAATGTTCCGAAACCCAACCGACTACCACGTGAGCCACAACAATCTGCGAGGGAGACGCCGACCAGAGAAGAGAACCTCGTAGATCCGAGACTTCAACACCAAAGATTCACCTACAACCGCTTCTGCCGCACCGGATGGGCATCAGCTGACCTGCGAGAGACGTCCCTCCACGTCTTCGATCTACTGGCAACGTCGGGACCCTCGGAGATCCGCCCTAACCTTGCCACTTACCGCGACTTCTTTCAGCTCCTTACGTCTCCTGGCTTCCTTTGAATTACACACCCATCCTGAATATCACTAACTGGAATGCCCGAGGAGTGCGCGGACAAAACACAGAACTTAGGACTTTCTCTCGCAACATAATACCCACATATCGCTAATTCCCGAAACGCATTTCTGTGATCACCACAAATTTAACATAAAAAAACTTAAAAAACACCGTAATGATAGAAACAGGCGCGGAGCCGGTACCGCAATAATAATAAAACGGAACATTGCCCACGACTTAGCACTTCAACCTCAGCTCAGAACACTTGAAGCCACAAGTATATACACCACTATAGATCAAAATGGCGTATTAATAAAGGCGGCGTACGCCCCACCAGGCAACCTAAACACAGGAGACATAGATGCACACATGCAGCTAACTAACAGGGCAATAATTGCCGGCGATCTAAACGCAAAATAACAAATTTGGGATTGCAACGAGACCAACCGCGAAGGGTCGGCCCTCTTAAACCTAGAAAACAACTTGGACCATATAATTCACACACCAGCAGACAAACATATTCCATTCAGCAGAACCCAACACTCAGAAACACTGGAAATAGCAATCACTCGCAACTTAACACGGAGAATGGACCTCCAAGTCAAAAACGAGCTATTCTCTGACCACCTACCAATAATAATAGCTCTGGAGGGTTTGATCACTCAAGAACCTCGAGCCCAGCGCCCCAAATACAACAAAGCTGACTGTGACTAGTTCACAATGACTGTGAGCGAACACCCCGCAACAACAGAACCAAACACTGTTGAAAATTTTAACATAACGGTCGAACAACTAGAAAAAGATATTCTAACCGCAACAACAGAAGCGGTACCGTTAAGTAAACCGAAAAAAGTATTGACAACTTCCGCAAGATATACACATGTTAGCGCAAGAAAGACATCGAGCCAGGCGCAGAAATCGAGGCATCTATTGAACCAAGAATACTTCAGACATTTCAACGCACTGGTCAGGGAACGAACTACAAAGTTCATATCCCAGCAATGGCAAAGCACACTCGATAACCTCAACTATGAGAGAGACTCGGTGTGGCAAATAACCCGCTACCTAACTCAAGACAAGGTTCACATCCCACCATTACATCACAACCAAAAAATCGCGTCAACGAGCCAAAAGAAGCAAACGCGCTAGAACATGCGTTACAAGAAACATTAACTCGAAATCCCACTCTATCTTGACCAATTTTCACGGCAGTCACGGAGGCGGAAACAGAAAACTACAAAGAACAAGAAACACACAGCATCGCACGTAAAACATGCCCATGCGAAATTAAATGGCTAATCACGCATCTCAAGAAGAGAAAAGCCATACAGCATTCCTACCTGAGTGCTCAGAAATTTTCCGGAAGATGCAATAAAACTACTTTCGAAAATATTCAACTTCTTGCTAACAAGCGGGCACTTTCCACACAGATGGAAGCAGACCACTGTGACCCACTTCCCTAAGAAAGGGAAAGATCTGTCCAACCCGCACAACTACAGACCAATTAGTCTACTGAGCACAATAGGCAAGAGGTACTACTTAAACGCCTCAACGTTCAGCTAATCAAACAAAATACATTAATTCCAGAATAGTTTGGATTCCGCGCCAAACATTCAACTACCCTACAATTACTAAGAGAAACGGAAAACATTACGTACGGATTCAATACAATAAAATCCAAAGGTGCGCTCCTTCATGACGTTGAATATGCGGTTTCGCACGCCGGAATACTAAAGAAACTCAAAACACCCTAACATCCATGACTCACTAATCAAACTTATAGCAAATTATTTAATCAAAAGAAAATTTCAATCGAAAGTTAACAACCATCTTACTACCAAACCAATCAGAGAAGGAGTCCCACAAGGGAGTTTGCTCGGGCCGTCACTATTCATAATATACATCAACGATATTCCAAAAACCGCTATTACAATCTTATACATTTACGCGGGCGATACAGCAATCATGACACAATCAGCCAAAACCGAATTTATCCACAGAAGAATCCAAACCGCCCTCAGTGGATTACAGGACTGGTTTGCAAAATGGCGCGTTAAAGTAAACGCTCCAAAAACGGAAGCGATAATAGTCACAAAACGCAACAACTACAGCTTCCAGAAACACCAGTTACCGCCGCTTACCTTATTTTGTGAAAACACCAAGTGAAAGGACACGGTAACCTAGCTTGGCCTCAAAATGGATCAAGGCCTAACGCGGAAGGAACACATCACCCAAATACGGGGAAAAGCAAACGCCCAATTAGGCAAGCTCTACCCGCTCATCAACATGGACACCTACTGAAATTCAATATGGGTCTCACGCTATACAAAACACTGATACGACCAATATTCACCTATACTGCACCTTTCCGGGGGTATGCCGCCAAAACATACATCAAAAGACTACAAGGATTGCAAAATAAAATTTTGCGCATGGTAGCTAAGGTACTGTACTTAACGCCATTTGATATACCCCACGACGAACTTAAAATGCACACAGTACAAGAATTCAATAAAAAGCTAACTTACGATATGTATAAAAGCTTACGCGTACATCACAATGATTTAGTTAAAGCCTTGGGGAACTACATTTCCGAAAACATAATAGACCACTTTCTCTATTCGATAGAACGCTATCCCAAGACAACACGGAAGAACAACTCCAACACTTTCTAGATAATCTACTCCAAATGTGACAAGGAACTGACACGGGACTTCTAATCTCTATATCCTATCACTAATATTTTTCTTATTTTGTACTCTTGTTTCAGCCCACGTCCGTCGGAGATCTCTCAAGTGCTCAGCAACTGCTGAGGCGGCCCGGGAGAAGGGGCCTTCCACCGTGAACGACGTGGGCAGCGAAAGACGAGTCGCTGCATTATGGAGTCGTTCACACAGACCACAATGGCGACCACCAAGACAACGAGTACAAGGAAGGATCTAGAAGGTCGGATGATACGAAAGACGCCTTGCCATCTTGAAGAACAGGAACCCCTGGGAAGAACATCACAGGACGCAACCTCACCAATTTAGCAATTATCCATAGAATTAGCTCTACAAAACATATATAACTTAGCAGTAAGTTAACGTTTAGTTATATGACACACCGGTAATCCCTGCAAACAACACACAAATTAGAACTTAGGCATCTAATTAAGCATATATTACCAAAATAAAAAAATACGCCTATAACCCACTGGTATTGTTCAGGCTTCATGGGCAATACCAGCAGTTAACACTTTGATGCGCTCGCATGCAATGCATGCCAGCCAAGTAGCGATTCACATACTAAGCGGGGTCCTATGCGGGACCCGACTAAAGTTCCCGCCAGGAGCTCACCTTATGTGAGTACGGGTTTTGGCGCACCACGGGTGTTCCCGAGCCAATCATCTTCTTCATCATCATCCTTCCACCCTCGTCCGGTCGAGGTGGGTTCGTCCTCGTGACCGGGGGACTCAAGGTAGGCTCTCGTACGTGCTGTGCATTCCATTACATGACGCACCTTGCCATCGTTTCCTCCTTCTCTTCCATTTATGCACATTTCGCCCCACTCCCATTCATTTACACACCTCTTTTACATCTTCGCCAACCTACCTTGCGTGCGAAACGCCCACACACCTTTAGTTCCTTTTATCCTTTTATTTTAATCCTCCGTGGACACAGCCTGGCGGATACCCGCGCACTGGGTGCGAAGCTGGGTGAGTGGGTAATGGCGTGATCCCCACCACCCGGGGTCGTTATATAGGGTATGTGCTCGTATCCGCTGTCAACTGCAGTCCCGCGGGGGCACTGCATGAGCTGCTGACCTCTGACGGCGATTGGGTCCCTCTGTCTATATTCTGGGAGGTGTGACCACGGGGTGAGTTTGGTATAGATAAGCCACTTACCCAAGCCGGGGTAACGCCCGGAAAGTCAGAGCTCGAGGTCGGAGACGGTTGCATTGGTGGAGGCTTTATTTCGCTATGGAGCACTCTTTCTCCATTATATGTAACAAGTGCCGCAAAGTATTTGCAACAGAAGTAGCATCACCAACAACTGGTTGTTACTTAGTGATTTCGCGAACTGAGGAAGGTCAAGCTTTTGAGAAGGTGAACCCTTTTATTGTACAGAGGGCTTTGACGCAATTGCAGGTGCGGTTCAGTGCTGCACTCGTCTTTGGATTGGTTCATTGTTGGTTCAAACCAAATCCGAACAACGGACTAAGTTCTTGTTGCGCACCACGCTTCTCCACGGCTATTCTATCCGTGTTGAGAAGCACCGCACCTTGAATTCCTGTCAAAACGTTCTCACCACGCATAGCCTCGATGGTATATCGGACGAGGAACTGGTAGAATATCTTGCAGACCAGAAGGTGACAGCGGTTCATCGAGTGCAGGCCAAACGCGACGGAGTATTGGTACCCACTCGTACCCTGTTTATAACATTTGATGGCGTCGATCTGCCCACGAGCATTACAGCATGGTACGAACGTATTACGGTGCGGTCATATATTCCTAGATCTCTGCGTTGTTTCAAATGCCAACGTTTTGGGCATACGCAAGTCTCATGTAAGAGTGCCGTTAACATCTGTGCAACATGTAGTCAGCCCTCACACGAAGGCACCTGTTCAACAGCCCCCGTCTGCGTTAATTGCAAAGGGTCTCATTCTGCTTCATTTGCCTTCTGTCCGCGGTATTTGGACGAGAAGTCGATCCAGGAGATCCGGGTAAAGGAGAAACTGTCCTTCGCCGAAGCCCGGAGGCATTACCATGCGCGCTAACCTTCGCTCCTGCGATCCGGAACATTCAGCTCTGTTGTTGCCTTGCCAGTACCCACAATGGATGCAGAGACTCAAACCTGGCCATGACTCACTAACAACCACTACCATCCGGCCGTCCATTAAAGCTACTGAGATAAAGCCATCTAAAGCTAGTCCAAAGGCTATAAACTCACAAGTCACCGAGAAGAAATCGAAGCAGAAATTTCGTAGGGAAGATTTTCTAAAGGACCCTCCACGTGCGCGCGGGAAGAAACGTTCACTTTCTCCTCCTCCTCGAAGGTCGCAGTCCCAGGATGCTCCAGGGACAAGCCGCGCTCAGCGGCCACCTTCACCCATTGCCACCCAGAACCGGTTCACGGTGCTTGAATCCGTTTCTGGCACTAAGCGCGTGGGCCCTCCCTTCGAGCAAGCCATGGAGTCTGACCAACTCCATACTAAAAGCCCGAGCCCAAAGGTTAAGCAAAAAATAATTTTGAGCCGCCTTCCTAAGTAGACAGTTTATGCCTTTTATTCATGGCCATCCTGATCTGTAATTTACGTGGTGTACGATTGCATAGGACGGAACTGCAACTTTTATTGCGTTCCCATTCGCCTATGGTCGTGTGTTTTTAGGAGACCAAGCTACGCCCTCACGGCCCTTTTGAGCTCCGAGGGTATACCCCGGTTCGCTACTACCTTGAACCGGATGAGGGTATTCCTGCTCATGGAGGTGTCTTGATATTAGTGCGTGACGACGTTCATTTTCAGACTCTCACGCATACGTCCAACTTGCAAGCTGTTGCCCTTAGACTTCACTTGCCGGATTTTCTTTTCTGTTTGCTCCATCTATACACCTCCGTCGTCTCCCCTCGCTCACGCGGACGTTTACGATCTCCTGCCCATCACTCCCTGTGGGGTTCGCCAAGGGCTTGTGCGAGGGGAGCTCCTCTTTCCGACATTTTTGACCAGTTCAACCTCTCTATCCTCAATACTGGTGAACCTACTTTTATTTCTGATTCTTCATATTCCTTCTCTCATTTAGACCTTGCCGTTTGCTACCTCCAGCTTGCTAGTCGTCTAAAGTGGAACGTCGTCGCTGACACCTACTCCAGCGACCAATACCCCTGCATCGTTTCTCTTTTGTCTCACCACTTCCAGCATTCCAGAGTCCCTACCTGGATATTCGGAAAAGCCGACTGGAGAATGTATTCCAGCCTCGTGTGCTTTCAGGACCAGCCCTTTTCCGACGTTAACCAAATGGTGCAGCACCTTTCGTCTACGATTCTCTCTGCCGCCGAACGCACGATTCCCCTATCATCCTCTCACCCCCGGCGTATTCCTGTTCCGTGGTGGAAGGAAGATTGTCGGGACGCCGTTCGTGCTCGTAGAACTGCGCTTAGTGTGTTTCGGCGACACCCTACACTTGATAATTTGGTACATTTTAAACAAACCCGCGCCAGGGCTCGTTGCAATATTCAGGATAGCAAGAAGGCTTATTGGACTCGTGTTTCGGAGTCTTTTAATCGCTTCACGCCTTCCTCTGTTGTTTGGGATAAACTTCGTCGCTTCTCCGGTAAAGTGTCGCATTGTACTGTGTCTGGCCTTCAGGTTTCCAATGCCACCATAGTGGATCCGGCTGCCATTGCTAACACTCTGGGTGCTGCCTTTGAGGTGGTTTCCAGTTCAGACCATTATTCCGCCGGCTTTTGCTCTATTAAAGACCAACTGGATTCCGCACGCTATAATTTTCGGTCTGCTAATAATGAATGTTATAATGAACTATTCACAATGAGGGAGCTGGAGCACGCTCCTAATTGCTCTAGGCACTCCGCTCCTGGGCCGGACGGCATTTATGTCCTGATGTTAAAGAACCTTCCAACCGACAGTAAAGTCCTTCTCTTACATGTCTATAACCGTATTTGGCAAAACGGTATTCTTCCTTCCGTTTGGCGCGAAGCCAACATTGTCCCTTTTCTTAAGACTGGTAAGGATCGCCAACTACCTTCCAGCTACCGCCCTATCTCCCACACCAGCTGTATTTGCAAGGTGATGGAGTGCATGACCAGCGGGCGGTTGACATGGCGGCTTGAGTCTCAGAAACGCTCAGTGCGGATTTCGTCGCCATCGCTCTACCGTCGACCATCTGGTGTCTCGATCGACGCATATTATGAACGCATTTCTGAAGAAGTGTCAAACAGTAGCTGTGTTTTTTGACCTAGAGAAAGCTTATGACACTTGTTGGAGGGGCGGCATTTTACGTACACTGCACGTATGGAATCTCCGCGGTCGTCTCCCCATATTTCTTCGGGAGTTTATGACGGACGGCGTCTTTCGTGTACACGTGGGCTCGGTTTTATCTAGTCGTTTTATTCAAGAGAACGGAGTACCGCAGGGCTCTGTACTCAGTGTCACACTTTTTGCAATTGCTATTAATCCCATTGTTGATTGTATTCCACCTGGCATTTCATCGTCCCTTTTTGTTGAAGATTTCGCCACTTATTGCAGTTCCCGGCGGACATGTCTACTCGAACGCCGTCTCCAGAGCTGCATCGACCGTCTCTACGCCTGGAGTAATGCCAACTGCTTTAATTTCTGCGCCAAAAAATCCGTCTGTATCAATTTCTGGTGCCGGATGGCTTTCCCTCCGCCCTCTCTCCATCTTGGGCCAAGGATACTTCCGTTTGCAGACGAGGCGAAATTTTTGGGGTTGATCTTTGATAGGAAGCTGAGCTGAATTTCGCGCATTTCGTTTTTAAAAGCAAAGTGTGACCGTTCTCTTAATCTTTTGCGTGTTTTAAGTGGCCCATCCTGGGGAGCTGATCGGACCGTCCTTCTACATTTTTATCGCTCTTTGGTCCGATTCAAGCTTGATTACGGGTGCATTGTCTATTCGTCGGCGCGTCCATCTGTATTACGTCGATTGAATGCCATTCATCCGCATGGCATAAGAGTCGCTACAGGGGCCTTTCCAACCAGCCCTGTACCTTGCCTATATGCTGAAGCTGCAGAGCCTCCGCTGTCCTTCAGGCGGTAGATGCTTTTGGGCAACTATGCGTGTCGACTCTCAAGCTTGCCTGACCACCCGTCCTTCGAGGTGTTTTACGAAGATTCGCTTGATCGGTAATATTTCGTTAGCTCCCCTGCCTTGTTCCCTCCAGGGGTTCGATTTCGAAAGCTTCTTCGGCATTTGGACTTCACGCCAGCGCTGGCCCTTCCCAGGGGGGAAACGCGCTTTCCTCCATGGTTGCGCGCTTAGACCCACTGTCACCTTGGGTTGACATCAATGTCGAAAAATGAGACCCTTTATTCAGTTCTTAGATCGGCCTTTTTAGAACTTTAGGTGCAGTTCGGGGACTTTCATTTTATATATACTGATGGATCTAAGAATGATGTTTGAGTAGTGTGTGCTTTTGTTTATGGTCATCGTAGTTTTACATTTCGTTTATCCGGGCAATGTTCGATTTTTACCACCGAAATTTTTAGTATTTATCAGTCACTTTTATACGTCCAGCGGTACGATTTACGGCACTGTTTTATTTGTTCAGACTCCCTGAGTGCTCTTCAAAGTATTCGCGCGCTGTAAAATTACCACCCCCTCGTACAGCGCATACATGACCTGGTGCACTCGCTTGGTGCCTCTGGCATCCGCGTCTCCTTCATGTGGATTCCAGGTCATATTGGCATCTCAGGGAACGAGTCTGCCGACGCCGCTGCCAAATCGGCGATTTTATTACCCAGATATTTTACCTCTGTTGTTCCCTCCACAGATTTGTTTGTTATTTTACGTAGCCGTATCCTCTTGCTTTGGAGGGATGAGTGGACGGCCCTCCGGGGAACAAGTTGCGGAAGGTTAAGCCTCTCCCGTTAGTCTGGGGTACCTCTTCTCGTTCGTGTCGTCGGGAAGAGGTATTTTTAGCTCGTTTACGAATTGGACATTGTCTTTTTAGTCATAGATACCTGCTCAGTGGTGACCCCACACCACTGTGTGAGCAGGGTGATGCACCCTTAACGGTGCGTCACATTTTAACAGAGTGTCAAGTTTTAGCTCTGTTGTGCGTTCGTGTTGGTCTGCCTGTTGGCCTAGCCAACGTTTTGCGAGACGACCCGCCTGCTGTAGAGTGTCCTTTATGTTTTATCAGTGACATTGGTTTTAGCCGACGCATTTGATGCACTGAGCGTCTTTTGACTGTGTGATTTTACATTGTGTTTTTAATGGGGCCTCTACTCCCCAGTGGGCAGCTGGCGCTCATGTCCCTCGCATTCTACAGTTCTTGACACGATGTTATACTCTTTCATTAACCATGCTTTTAGTGTGTTCGTGTTTGGAGTTTGGTGTTTTGTTTTTTACCTCTTTCAACAACGCGGGTTTGTGTCCCGTTTTTTAGTCATGCGGATTTTTACCCGTCTTTTATTTTTTGGACTGTAAATTGTATACTTTGTAAGGGCGCTGATGACCTTAGCTGTTTAGCGCCCTTAAACCGCAATTCATCATCATCATCAACCCGAAATAAGCATGCAAGTATGAATGCACGATATCACACAGCATAACACAATTAACACGTGGTAGGGTTTTTAGTGGGTATTCCGCTACCTTGAGTGGCGAGCCCCACATATATCCCCAGGTATTCTACACCGGCTGGGGGTGGAATGCAGTAATACATTTTCCCCCAAGGAAAAAAAATACTCGGGTGCCTAAAACTTAGAAACGAACTATCGTCTGACCACCTTCCACTAATAATCTCTTTAGAGGGACCTATTCTGATGACACAACCTTCACCAAGGTGCAATCACACAAAAGCAAACTGGGAAATTTTTGAACGCACTATTAGCGAAAACCTCCGTCAGGAACAACTTAACTCCCAAACGGAGCTTGACGCGGCCTTAATACAGTTTAAACATGCTATCAAGCTGGCAACAATTACGGCAGTCCCAGTATACATACCGAAGACATATGACATTAATCTTCCAGCGGACTTCAAAGCGCTGGCAGCGGAACGAAATCGAGCAAGACGAAAATGGCAACAAACTCGCCACATAGTCGATCTCGAAGCCTTCCATTACCTCAACTTGGTTAGGCAAAGAAACTCAAATTACACCGCCCAACAATAGCAGAACACGCTAGACAGTCTGGATCACGAAACTAACTCAGTATGGCGTTTTGCGAGATGCTTGACCCGAGATAAAGAACGCATACCCCCACTATACCACAACCGAAAAATAGCTACCACAGACCAAGAAAAAGCCGACACACTGGCTGATGCGCTTTACGACACTCTCGCCCCGAATGACACTCCATCTTGTCCACAATTCACAGCAGACACAGAGAGGGAAACCGGCGACCTTCCACTAACAACAATCGCACAACTTAGTTCGTAAAACCTGCCCATCCGAAATTAAATGGCTAATCAAACACCTATCCAAACGAAAAGCCCCTGGACCAGACAAAATATCTAATATAGCTCTTAAACACTTACCCGATGATGCGTACATCTATTAGCGAAAATTTTCAACTTCGTATTAACACAAGGGCTGTTCCCCGAAAGAAGGAAAATTGCCCACGTACTGCACTTCCCGAAAAAGCAGAAGAATCTCTCCAATCCGAATAACTATCGGCCTATTAGCTTACTGAACACATTGGGTAAGCTGCTAGAAAAAGTAATACTAAATAGACTCAACGCAGCAATCATTAAGTGCGATATCCTTAATCCCGGAACAGTTCGGTTTCCGAGCGAAACACTCAACGTCCTTGCAACTCTTAAGGGCAACAGAGAACATCGCATACGGTTTCAACGTACGAAAATCCACAGGAACTTTACTCCTCGACGTGGAACGGGCTTTCGGCTAAGCTTTCGTTGCGAGAATACTGAAAAAGTTAGCCTCATTAGGCATTCAGGATTCGCTAATGAAACTAACGGCTAACTACTTGAATGACAGGAGGTTCCAATCTTCAGTGAACAACAGTGGGTCCTCCATTAGACCCATCAAAGCGGGCGTCCCTCAAGGAAGCATACTCGGACTTCCACTATTCAACTTAAGCATAAACGACATTCCCAAAACTGCAAAAACCGCCCTCTACATATACGCGAACGATGCAACAATAATGGCGCAATCGTTCAAACCACAAGTAATACACACCGGTCTCCAAAATGCTCCTCCAGTGGTGGAGAATTTGGCTGACAAACTGGCGGATCAAAGTAAATGCCCCAAAGACCCCAAGCACTAATCATCACAAGACGAATAAGTCACAGATTCCCAAGACATGGTTTAGAACCGATCACACTCTTTGGTGAGAACATAAACTGGAAATGTAACGTGGCTAGTTCTGAAAATGGACGAAGACTTGACATGGAAAGCCCACATAACCCAAATGAAGGGAAAAGCAGATGCCCAGTTGGGCAAATTATACCCTATAATAAACCTGAATAATCAACTAAACCTTAAATTAGTCTTAACCCTCTACAAAACATTAATTCGTCCCATTCTAACCTATGCGGCGCCTGTGTGGGGATACGCCGCTAAAACATTCATAAAACGATTACAAACGTGTTAAAACTAAATCTTACGCTTAGTTTCAAAAGTGCCAGCGATATCTTCCACTGAAATACTGCATAATGAACTAAAAATGCATACCGTTGAGGAATTTATTAAAAACCTTACGTTCGATATATACAAAAAGCTCCCTGCACATAACAACGGTCTAATACGCAACCTAGGCAACTATACGACAGAGAAGAACAAGCACAAGCGTCCTCTCTCAATATTCGACCCAAAACTATTCTACAGCTACCAGAGCCTAACGCGACAGAGCCTAACATCAAGAATTCCTAGACAACCTCCTAAGATACCCCTAAAACACCTAAATCACCAAGAACAAGACTAATCTCACACTACGTTCTCACCGTTACATATTTCCAGTCCATGCAGCAGCTTTCAAGTCCTTGCGCTACACTGCCAAGGCGACCCCGGGAGAAGAAGGCCTCCCCGCGTGTCACACTCGTGCAGCTGCGCCGAGATGGGTTGGCTGCCCATCTGTGTAGGCACAACGTCGAACGGCTTCAACTAAGGACCACGAGAAGACGAGCAAGACAACCTTGCAATTCGGACGTCCCAGGATATCCTCCTGGCTGATATTCATGACGCTCTTCCCAAGGGGAGGAATCCAGAAGAACATTAAGACGACTAGCTAATCAATATCCTAAGACAATTTACCTAAACCTTTTGCTCTAACATGGGTTAGATACAATAATAACGATTGCACTAACTGCAATAACGCAAAACAAGTAATTCTATAGCATGTAACTAATTAACATGATAACATAATTATCTAGCACTTACTGATATTGTAATGCATCACTAATCATCCGGGGTTACTCAGGGTCTAATCATGTGTAATTCCGGGTAACTAACTGTTGACGCGCCCGTATGCAATGCATACCAACTACACACCTTTGAGTGACTAACCGGGGTGCTATGCGGGACCCGACTAAATTGCACGAAATCAATAATACCTATCGCATACTAACACGTGGTGGGATTTTTAGTAAGTATTCCGTGACTGAGCGGCGATCCCTACATATCCCCTAGCCATTGCACTTCGGTTGGAGATTGAATGTAGCAATGCATTTTTCACCCATGGAATGAAAACACTCGGTTGCAGCGCAACCTAACGCTAGATGCATAGCACCTCTCTTCTTGGCCGGGCAGAGCACCAAGACAGTAGTCAACTTTCTTCGGAAAGGTTAACGGCGCACATCTGTGTCCGGTTCTCTGCTGCTTCCATCTTTCGGCACCTGCCAGAGACCCTTTCTCTCTTATTACATTTCCTCTTTCCTCTTCTCTTTCCCTAATTACGCTCCCACGAACTTAAAGCCCTTAACAGCTGCTTATTCTTTCTTGACTGCTGACATGGGTAAGGGCGGTACTAGGACCAACCGGAAGACGCGACGTTCTCCGACGGCCTTACGGTCGACGCGATGGCTGTTGTGAAGACCACACTGGACTGCACCGGATCCCAAACACCTGCACCTCAACCTTCTTGTCCTCAACCCAACTCCAGATCTTCCACCTCCACTCATGTCCTTCCTTCACCTAACCCTATACATCCTACACCTATCTCTCAACTCCTGAGCACCCCTCTTCCACTTTTCCGCTCTACTTCCAGGTCCTCTTCATCCTTTCGCTTTTCCCTCTCCACATCCATGATCCTCCTTCTGCTATCTCTCCTCCTCGTACCCCTTCGCCCCAGCACCATACTGCACCTTTTCTGACTCTTCGACTCCCTCCTTTTATCCTCAACCTGGTTCCCCCACCCGCTCTATCCGTCTGACCACCTCGCCTAAACCCATCCCCAATCCCAAACCCAAAAACTCTGCCCTGCTCAGCAACCTCAATCCTAGACCCACGTCCTGACCTGATCCTAAACTTGGACCCTTTTCTAGACACGACCCTCAACTTCTACCTTCCTCCTGCCTGAGCCCTTAGCCCGGACGCTTTTCCAGACCTGACCCACTACCTTCTACCTGTCCAAGCACTCAACCCGCACCCTCTTCCAGGCCTGATCCAGCACCTCTTCCACCTCACCACAGCTCCCTTCCTAAATCCAATGCCTATGTTGCCTCTCTCCAACCTCCCATCTACGTCAACCAACGACACAGCACAGACCTTAATAAAGTACTAACGGACTTCACGAGACGGACTAAAGTTGTAGACTTCGAGATACGCCAGGCCTCACTGATACATGACTTTGAACTTAGCACCAGACCCCGGAAGACTACGGGCGTATGTGCAACTACCTGCACCAGGCCAACGTGGGTTGCCACGTTGTGGCACAAGCTCATTCAAAGAGCTGTAGCGCGGTAATTAAGCGCCTCTACATGAACGGTGCCGAACCTGAGATTAAAGAGGAACTTGCGGCCTCTGAATCTCAGTGGTGCGCGTTGCCCAGCTACGCAGGTTCAACAAAGACAGGACACCCCTTCCTCACTATCTTGTTGAACTGAAAACACAAGACGACCTGTTACGACTAATGACCAAGACCACTCTACTCTACTCACGGGTGACGATCGAATATTACCGCCCGCCCCGGTTTCCGAAGCAGTGCGGAAACTGCCAGCGGTTGGGTCATTTGGCTGTCCATTGCAGGGCAGAGGCAACCTGCTCGAAGTGCGGGTCTCAGACGTACGACGTTCCGTTGCCACAGCGAAGGTGCCTCCTTTGTGGCTGGCACGGTCACGGGGCACGCTTTCGTGGCTGCTCTGTGTACCAGCGACACCTAGCTGTCCTGCAGAGAGTTGCTGCTAGCTCACAGCGCGACGCTCCCACCAGACGTGACAGACAGGACCAGGTAATCCCACCAGCCCAGGCAAGCAAGACCTACAATTAACAGCCGAGAATGGCAGTACAACTTACGCATATCTCTGCTTGCGATCGACGAACTGACCTACGAACCTGTGAAGAAGCTAGAAACCCTTCAATATTACCGTCAATACTTCCAACTACTTTTAGACTCTGACAAATTCAATGGACGTTAGCTCAACAGGCAACTAATGACTTTGAATGCACATGGGCTGTGACAACGAAAGCATGAATTTTCAGACTACTTGGACAAACACAATGTTCAAATAGCTCTACTCACAGGAACACACCTCAGCCCGCGAGACAGGCTAAATTTTCCAGGTTATCCATTAATCCGCAACGACCGAGACAGTTTTGGCGGCGGCTCTGCTATTGCCGTCCGTCGGGACATCGCCCATCATCAAATTCAACTCCGCTGCTCCAAACACTCGAAGCAAGAGCGATAAATATCTCCATAAACCAAAATAATCTGGTAATAATTTCGGCTTACAATTCCCCGGATGATATAAACAGAGCGGATATAGATTCTCTCCTACAACTAAACCATCGCGTAATAATAACAGGAAACCTCAACGCAAAACACCCACTCTGGAATTCCACGCACGCGAACACTGCCGGACAAACACTACTACGTCATGAAAATGGGTGCGATTATATAATTTACGCTCCCACTGAAGCAAATTTCATCCCATTCCAAGCAAATCTGACTCCGGATGTACTAGACATGATCATAGAAAGACAGACCGGTGCTGGTATCTCGCTAAAAGTACGTAATGAAGTATTATCGGACCATTTACTAGTATTGACAAACCTAGAAGCCGCTCTTCAAACAGCACCAACCAGACCTAGGCGCAACTAAAACAAAGCTAACTGGGACCTTTATGCGGAAAAAGTGGAAGCACAAATCTCAAACATACGGACAGACTCTTTTGAGGACATTGACAATGGCACAGATACGATCGAAAAAGCAATACAATACGTCACAATGGTGGCAGTCCCCTTACAGCGGCAAAGAAAGACCAACACGCGACTTCCAGCAGACATACACCTAACTAAACACCCTAACAGAGCACAAAAACAATGGCAACACTCTCGATGTGCTGTCACACAACATCACCTCCGAACACTAAACCAGCAAATTCGCAAGCGCACTACTGTCATTATTTCAGAGCAGTGGAACAACATACTGCAGGCACTTGAACCACAAAATAACACAGTATGGCGAATAGCCAAATGCTTCACCAGGGACAGGTTCTCCGTCCCCCCTCTCCATGTGGGTCAACATGTTGCTACAACTGACGAAGAAAAAGCAGAAACATTAGCAGACACACTGCAAACCACACTGGTTCCAAACTTAAGACCAGCGCTACCACCATTTACGAACGAAACCGAAAGAGATACCGAAAATATACACAAAATTAAATATGTAAAACGCATCCTTCCGAAATCAAATGGCTTATAGAACACCTTCCGAAAAGAAAGACTCCCGGAACAGACTAAATACCAAACATCGTATTAAAAAACCTACCCCTCAACGCCTTAACAACATTAGCTAGTATTTTTAATCTGCCTATCTCACGGATGCTTCCCCAAGAGGTAGAAAACAGTAAGCGTGCTTCACTTCCCGAAGAAGGGAAAAATCAAGCGAATCCGCACATAGACCAATTATCCTGCTTAACACAATGAGCAAACGTTTTGAAAAAATCTTACTACAACGTGCTAATGCATTCGTGATCAAGCACAACATGCTCATACCTGAACTGTTCGGATTCAGGGTGAAGCACTCGACTACGCTGCAACTCCTTCGCGCCACTGATCACATTACGAAAGGCTTCAACATTCGGAAGTCAACGGGCGCCGTTCTCCTTGACATAAAACGCGCGTTCGACCGCGTGTGTCATGCGCGACTACTACTGAAAATGCTTAACTACAAATTTCCGGACACCATGACCAAGCTGATAGCAAACTACGTTCGCGACCGAACCTTCTCCTCGGTAATCAACGATATGACATCAACACCTCGCCCAATACTGGCGGGCGTCCCTGAAGGTAGTATTTTGGGACCCCTGATCTTTAACCTATACATAAACATATACAAAAAGCTCAACCTGCCTGCATCTCCTGTACGCCGATGACACAACCATCATGGCACAATCTGCTAAAGTTTCATTTATACACAGAAACCTTCAAACATCGCCATTCCACCTAGAGCCTTGGTTCACCAAATGGAGAATCGAGGTAAACGCGACCAAAAGCAAAGCGATAATCTTCACCAAACGCACAAAGCACTATTACCCAAGACATATATTACTGCCACTAAAACTCTTTAAAGACAACATTAACTGGACCAACAAGGTCACATACCTTGGGCTAGTAATGGACCACATTCCTACATGGCGCATACACAGTAACGAAGTACAAAGAAAAGCCTACGCACAATTAGGCAAATTATACCCACTAATAAACTTTAACAATGTACTCAAATTAAACATGGGCTTTGCGCTCTACAAATCTCTCATCCGTCCTAGATTAACTTACGCAGCGCCGGTCTGGGGCTACGCAGCAAAAACTCATATCCACCACATCCAAACTGTTCAAAACAGGATACTCAGAATACTAGCAAAAGTCCCGTTGCTAGCACCATTAATAGAACTGCATGATACCTACACATGCATACGATAGAAGAATTCGTTAAGAAATTAGTCTTCCGTATGTATAGTAAACTCCCTGCGCACCATAACACACAAATTTCTTTACTTGGCCAATATGACACGACGATAGACACACACAAACGACCTCTATCTTTGTTTGACAGGAATCTTTCCAACACGGACTACGACGACGAAATAGCAGAATTTCTCGACAACCTTCTACAATAATCCAATACTTTCTGCTTTCAGTATTTCTTCACAACCATAGCACCATCCACTTCACAGCTGCCCTTGAAGTCCTTCTTCCACCCAGCTTAGGCGGATCGGCTGACACGGGGCTCCGATTAAGGAGACCACGTAGACCATCGCTCCCACCATGCTATTACGCAAATGCATGCCAACCTCACGTAAGTACGAAAAATGCAAGTACAAAGTAATACTAACCAAATCACCATACATCACTACAAAGCCTCCAAATTCTCCTTCACTTACACCTTCAATCCCTCAGACTGTACCCAGGACTTGTTCATGACTGCAGCCTGGGAATTCATCCTTTGACGCGCTCGCATGCAAAGCATGCCAGCAACACATATCACGTAATTAACCGGGTTGCTTATGCGGTACCCGACTAACCTACGCACTAACTCCTAACAAACTGCCTGCATGTTAGACATAATAACTGCACGAGGGAGGCGATATAGTTTGCACGGCAACGCATTCCGGACGATCGTCAACGGGACGGGTAGGTGTGGGCACTTCCTTTGCCCCCTTAGGGGGCAATTAAAGAAAACAGCCTTCGACATCACACTCGGCTCCGAGATGGCGAAAAAAAACTTCGTAGACTCGCCGATCCTGCTAAGGCAGGAATCTCTTCTTCTACTCCGGCATCCACCGAGGAAAAGCCGACACAGCCGACGCATCCCGGGGCAACTTACGCTACGACCGCCGCTTCGCCACCATCCACCACAGCTTCACTGCGACTGCCTCCGCAGTTTCCGCCACCTTCACCGGTATCTACCAGGCCGATTCTGGGAGCTTCCCAGCTATCGCAGATCCAGCCTGTACCTCATGGGAGGTTCAGTGCCGTCATCAAAGGGGTCACGAGGGACCTGCCAGTCAGGTTCCTCATCAGTGCAGCTCACCAGCAGTGGCCTTCAGCCTTGAGCCCACAGACCCACGTCGCTCCTTAGGATCGAGTTTACAGACCCTGGCGATCACGAAGCGGCCTTGAGGGCGGGCCTGCTCTTGTTAGGGCGGTGCTTACGCATCGAGGCCCGCCGAGTGGAACGGCAGGTTCCCTGCAGATGCTGTTGTGCCTACGGGCACGACGAGACGTCCTGCTCAGCGCAACCAAGGTGCCACTACTGTGGTGCCGCCAGCACAACAGCATCGTGTATGCAGCACGACCTACGCCGCCACCGCTACTGTGCAACCTGTGGAGGGTCGAGTCACCACAACAGCCAAGCGCTCTGCCCCCTGCTCCCTCGCAGGAAGGCACCACGGAAGTCACCAGCACCATCATCGCAACCAGCAAGAGCTCCACAGCCGCCGACACCAACACCATCACCAGCGCCGATCATCGCAGTCACCGAGGAAATCCAAGGCCTACTCGACGCCGTTCAGGATTTTCACGCGGAGTTCCTGAACATGGCGACGAAGATGACAGCCCTGGAGGAACTCATCAGGGATATTCAAGCCGCATCAGCTGCTCAGGAGATTTCTCTGACAGCGCAGTTTGACACCACGAATTCAAGACTCATCGCCATAGACGACTCCATCAGGACATCATTTTCAACTTCAGTCACGATGCAGAAACATCTTCACAACATAGAATTGATTCTTGGAACTCTGGCACGACAATCGATTCAAATCAGAGACCAATTCCAACAGCCATCCACAACAGTGGAGATCTCCAGTAATCACCGAAGGTTTCCGGCAGGGTTCAAGTTCGTCGAAGACTACCTTAACAACCTTGACAACCGAGAAGTAAGTCAGCTTCACCATACCTCTCCTATACATTTCCTTCTAAATTCTCGCTATTCCCACTAGCGTTGCAGCCAGGTTTCATGGCTGCACCCTAGTCATTGCTTTTATCCGCTCCCGCACGTAAGGCGGCAGGCAACAGCATTCAGTTACTAACGCCGGTGCTATTCTGGACAGCACAAACAACCACGTTCTATTCCACGTTTTCTTCTACTATCCTTTTTCCTTCCGGCGGAGGAGTTTTTAGTGGGTATGCCGCCGCTCGGAGAGTCCCGACTCCCATCAGTGATTAAATCATTCCTCCTCCACTCGAAAAAAGTAGCCTTCGAGTTCATCATGCGGCATGTCAGCGGGACCTATCGCTGACATTTTTGACAACAAGCGTAAGAATTTTTATGGCAAGTTAGTAGTCTTTTGGTGTGTGTTTTAGCGGCGTATCACCACACAGGCGCGCATAGGTTAGAATGGGGCGAATTAGTGTTTTGTAGAAGGTTAGGCCTAATTTAAAGTTTAGTTGATTATTTAGGTTTATTAGAGGGTATAATTTGAACAACTTGGCATTAGCTTTTCCTCTAACTTGGTTTATGTGGGCTTTCTGAGTCAGGCCTTGGTCCATTTACAGCCCTATCTACGTTACATTCGTGGTCCAGTTTATATTCTCACCGAAGAGGTTGAGCGGTTGTAAACTGTGTCTTGGGAACCTGTGATTTATTCGTTTTGTGAAGATTATTGCTTAGCTCTTTGGGGCATTTACTTTAATCCGCCAGTTTGTGAGCCAACTCTCCAGCTCTCGGAGAGCATTTTGGAGGCGGATGTGTACTACTTGTGGTCTGAAGGATTGCGCCAATATTGTTGTATCATCCGCGTATATGTAAAGGGCTGTGTTTGCAGTTTTGGGCATGTCGTTTATATATAAGTTGAATGGTAAAGGTCCGAGTATGCTTCCTTTAGGAACGCCCATTTTGATGGGTCTAATGGAGGACCGACTGTTGTTCACTGAAGATTGGAACTTTCCGTCATTCAAGTAGTTAGACATTAGTTTCATTAGCGAGTCCTGAATGCCTAATGAGGCTAGCTTTTTCAGTATTCCCGCTTGCCAAACTTTGTCGAAAGCCCGTTCAACGTCGATGGGTAATGCTTCTGTGGACGTTCGTATGTTGAAACTGTATGTAATGTTCTCTGTTGCCCTTAAGAGTTGCAAGGGCGTTGAGTGTTTGGATCGGAAACCGAACTCTTCCGGGATGAGGATATGGCGCTTAATGATTGCTACGTTGAGTCTTTTTAGTGCTACTTTTTCTAAAAAGCTTGCCTAATCTGTTCAGTAATCTAATAGGGCGATAATTGTTGGGATTGGAGAGATTCTCCGGCTTTTTCGGAAAATGCAGTACGTGGGCAGCTTTCCATCTTTCGGTAAAAACCCTTGTGTAAATACGAAGTTGAAAATTTTTCCTAATAGATGTACCGCATCATCGGGTAGGTGTTGAAGAGCTATATTAGGTATTTTGTCTGGTCCTGGGGCTTTTAGTTGGGATAGGTGTCTGATTAGTCATTTAATTTCGGATGGGCAGGGTTTACGAACTAAGTTGTGCGGCTGTAGTTGATGAACGTCGCGGGTTTCCATCTCTGAGTCTGCTGTGAATTGTGGAAAATATGGAGCTTCCTTCGGGGTTAGAGTGTCTTGAAACGCATTAGCGAGTGTGTCGGTTTTTTCTTGGTCTGTGGTTGCTATTCTTCGGTTGTGGTGTAATGGGATTATGCGTACTTTATCTCGGGTCAAGCATCTCGCAATGCGCCATACTGATGATGATGATGATGAGATGGGGCTTAAGGGCGCTTAAATGCTATGGTTATTAACGCCCTTACAATGTATAAAATATAAAATTGAAAAGTCGAAAAACTAAAAACCACACAGAAAACCGCTTGGTCAAAAGCACCAAAAAACACAACAGATGAAAGACTAAAATCTACCAACTAAAATCATGGTCACTAAAAGAATAAAACAACGTGTCAAGAACTGTAGAATGCAATGGACATGAGCGCCTTATGTCGGTCGGGGAGAGGATCCCCATTAAAACTGACAATATAAAATCTCAAAGCTAAAAGACGCTCAGCGCATCAAATGCGCCGATTAAAACCAATGTCACATATAAAACGTAAAATACATTCTACAGAATGCGCGCCGTCTGCCAAAACGTTGGCTATGCCAACAGGCAGACCAACTCTGCAGCTTCAGCATACAGACTGGGAACAGGGCTGGTTGCAAAGGTCCCCGTAGCGACTCTTATGCCACGATGGTGAATGGCATTCAATCGACGTAACACAGATGGAAGTGCCGACGAATGAACAGTTCACCCGTAATCAAGCTTAGATCGGACCAAAGAGCGATGAAGGCGAAGAAGGACGGTCCGATCAGCTCCCCAGGATGTGCCACTTAAAACACGCAAAATATTAAGTGAACGGTCACACTTTGCTTTTAAAAAGGAAATTGCGAAGTCCAACACAACTTCCTATCAAAAATAAACCCAAAAATTTCGCCTCGTCTGCAAACGGAAGTATCCCTGGCCCAAGATGGAGAGAGGGCGGAGGGAAAGCCTTCCGGCGCCAGAAATTGATACAGACGGATTTTTCGGCGGAGAAATTAAAGCCGTTGACGAAACTCCAGGCGTAGAGACGGTCGATACAGCTCTGGAGACGGCGTTCGAGTAGACAGGTCCGCCGTGAACTGCAATAAATGGCAAAATCTTCAACAAAAAGGGAAGATGAAATGCCAGGTGGAATACAATCAACAATGGGGTTGACAGCAATCGCAAAAAGTGTGACACTGAGTACAGAGCCCTGCGGTACACCGTTCTCTTGAGTAAAACTACCAGATAAAACCGAGCCCAAACGTACACGAAAGACGCGGTCCGCCATAAACTCCCTCAGAAATATGGGAAGACGACCGCGGATATTCCATGCGTGAAGTGTACGTAAAATGCCGCCCCTCCAACGAGTGTCATAAGCTTTCTCCAGGTCAAAAAACACAGCCACGGTTTGACACTTTCTCAGAAATCCATTCATAATATGCGACGACAGAGACACCAGATGGTCGACGGTAGAGCGATGGCAACGAAATCCGCACTGAGCGTTCGCTAGAAGTTTCTGAGACTCAAGCCACCATGTCAACCGCCCGTTGATCATGCGTTCCATCACCTTGCAAATGCAACTGGTGAGGGAGATAGGGCGGTAGCTGGAAGGTAGTTGGCGATCCTTCCTATTCTTAAGTATAGGGACAATGGTGGCTTCGTGCCAAACGGAAGGAAAAAGGCTGTCTTGCCAAATACGGTTATAGACCCGTAAGAGAAAGCGCTTATTGTCGGCTGAAAGGTTCTTTATCAGCAGAACATGAATGCCATCCGGCTCAGGAGCGGAGTGCCTAGAGCAATGAAGAGCGTGCTCCAGCTCCCTCATTGTGAAAAGTTCGTTATGACATTCATTATTAGCAGACCGAAAATTATAGGTTGCGGAATCCAGCCGGTCTTTAATAGAGCGAAAGCCGCGGAATAATGGTCTGAACTGGAAACCGCCTCAAAGGCAGCACTCAAAGTATTAACAATGGCAGCCGGAGCCACTATGGTGGCATTGGAAACCTGAAGGCCAGACACAGTACAATGCGACACTTTACCTGAGAAGCGACGAATTTTATCCCAAACAACAGATGAAGGCGTAAAGCGATTAAAAAACTCCACAAAACGAGTCCAAGACGCCTTCTTGCTATCCTAAATAATGCGACGAGCGCTGGCGAGCAATTGTTTAAAAGTAACCAAATTACCAAGTGCAGGGTGTCGCTGAAACATCCTAAGCGCAGCTCTACGGGGACGAACGGCGTCAAGACAATCCTCGTTCCACCACGGAACAGGTAGACGCCGAGGTTGAGAAGATGAACGGGGAATTGCGCGTTCGGCGGCAGAGAAAATCGTAGACGTAAGATGCTGCACTAGTTGGTTAATGTCAGTGAAGGGCTGGTTGTCAAAATGCACCAGGCTGGAATACAAGCTCCAGTCGGCTTTTGTGAATATCCAGGCAGATACTATGGAATGCTGTACGTGGTGTGACAGAAGAGAAACGATGCAGGGGTAATGGTCGCTGGAGTAGGTGTTAGCGACGACGTTCCACTGCAGACGACTAGCAAGCTGGAGTGAGCAATCGGTAAGGTCCAAGTGAGAAAATGTACCGGAAGAATAAGAAAGAAACGTAGGCTGTATTGAGAAGAGAGAGACTGAACTGATCAAAAATTCCAGAAAGAAGAGTTCCCCTCGCACAAGCCCTTGGCGAACCCCGCATTGGGTGATGGGCGTTAAAATCTCCCAACTGAAGCAATGGTGTTGGGAGAGCGGACAGGAGAACTCGAATGTCCGCGGGAGCGAGGGGAGGCGATGGAGGTGAATACACAGAGCAAACAGAAAAGAAAAAACCGGGTAACTGCAGTCTAATGGCAACAGCTTGCAAGTCGGACGTAAGAACGAGAGTTTGAAAATGAACGTCGTTACGCACTAACAACATGACACCTCCACGAGCAGGAGCACCCTCCTCCGGTTCAAGATCGTAGCGAACCGGAGTGTACCCTCGGAGATCGAAAGGGTCGTGAGGGCGAAGCTTGGTCTCCTGCAAACAAACGACCATAGGTGAATGGGAACGCAATAAAAGTTGCAGTTCCGCCCTATGCGATCGAACACCACGTGAATTCCAGCTCAGGATAGCCATGAATAAAAGGGATAAACTGTCTACTTAGAAGGGCGGCTTAAAATAATATTTTGCTTATCCTTTGTGCTCGGGCTTTTGGTATGGAGTTGGTCAGACTCCATAGCTTCCTCGAAGGGAGGGCCCACGCGCTCAGCGCCAGGAACCGATTCAAGCGCCGTGAATCGGTTCTGGCTGGCAATGGGTGAATGTGGCCGCTGAGCGCGGCTTGTCCCAGGAGCATCCTGGGACTGCGACCTTCGAGGAGGAGAAGGTGAACTCTTCTTTCCGCGTGCACGCGGAGGATCTTTCAAAAAATCTTCTCTGCTTCGATTTTCTCTCATTGCCTTGTGACTTCATAACCTTTGGACCAGGTTTAGCGGCTTGATAACTGTAGCTGGAATGGACGGCCGGATGGTAGTGGCGGTCAATGCAGTCATAGTCCAGGTTTGAGTCCCTGCATCCTTCCGGTGTACTGGCGAGGCAACAACAGAACTAAACGTACCAGATCGCAGGATTGAAGTTTGGCGCGCATGGTAACGCCTCCGGGCTTCAGCGGAGGAGAGTTTCTCCTTTACCCGGATCTCCTTGATCGCCTTCTCGTCCAAGTACCGCAGACAGTTGGCAAATGAAGCAGAATGAGGCCCTTTGCAATTAACGCAGACGGGTCCGGTTGAACAGATACCTTCGTGTGACGGCTGGCTACATGAAGCACAGATGGATACGGCACGTTGGCATTTAAAACAATGCAGAGGTCTAGGAACATAGGGCCTCACCGCAATCCATTCGTACCCTGCTGAAATACTCGTGTGCAGATCGACGCCATCGAAAGTGATAAACAGGGTACGAGTAGGTACAAACACTCCGTCGCGTTTAGCCTGCGCTCGATGAACTGCCGTTACCTTTTGGTCGGAAAGATATTCCACTAGCTCTGCGTCCGGCATTCCATCGAGGCTATGGGTGGTGATGACACCTCGACAGGAATTCAAGGTGCGGTGCTTCTCAACACGGATGGGATAACCGTGGAGAAGCGTGGCGCTCAACAAGGACTGACTTTGTGCCTCGGACTTGCTTTGCACTAACAACGAACCATTACGAAGCCGAGTGCAGGAAAGAACGGACCAGTAATTGAGTCAATGCCCTTTTGGATAACAAAAAGGTTCACCTTCTCGAAAGTTTGACCTTCCTGTGTTCGCGTAAGGACTAAGTAACTACCAGATGTCAATGGCGCTACTTCTGTTACTAACACTTTTCGGCGCTTATTCGAAATAATGGAGAAAGGGGGCTCCATAGCGAAATAAATCCACCATTGCAACCGTCTCCGACCTCGGGCTCTGACTTCCCGGGCGTTACCCCGGCTTGGGTGAGTGGCCTATCTATACCTATCTCACCCCAGGGTGACATCTCCCAGAACATGACAGAGGGACCCAATCGCCGTCAGAAGTCAGCAGCTCATGCAATGGCCCCACCGCGGGACTGCAGTTGAACAGCGGATACGAACACATACCCTACATGACGACCCCGGGTGGTGGGGATAACGCCATTACCCACTCACCCAGCTGCGCACCCAGTGCGCGGGTATCCGTCAGGCTGTGTCCACGGAGGATTAAAAGAAAAAGATAAAAGAAACTAAAAATGTGTGGGCGTTTCGCACGCAAGGTAGGCCGGCGAAGAAGTAAAAGAGATGTGTAAATGAATGGGCGTGGGGCGAAATGTGCATACATAGAAGAGAAGAAAGAAACGATGGCGAGGGGCGACATGGAATGAAATGCACAGAACGCACCAGAGCCTACCTTGAGTCCCCCGGTCACGAGAACGAACCCACCTCGACCAGACGGGGATGAAGCGATGAAGATGGCGATGAGTGGCTCAGGAACCCCCGGTACGCCAACACCTGTACTCACATAAGGCGAGCCCTGGGGGAACCTGTTGCTAGAAATGCAATTAGAAGCTCTCCATTTAGACCTTAAGACGACTTCTTCTAGCTTATGTTAGCTTTATTAGGGTCAATTGGGTTAGGTAAGTGATGGATAGCTCGGGTGAGATTAGGATGTTCAGTGCAAGATTAAGCATCCGATGGTGGGATAGAATAGATGTTGAGAGAATAGTCAAGGCTAGGTTGTGTTACACGATGAGAAGATAGTCTAGGGTTTGTTGGAATGGTTGGTATCATGCATGCTAGATGATGATGGGATACAATAGATGAAGAGGGATGAGGTCTAGGTTAGGCTACGTTAGGTGAAGACAGGGTGGAATAGATGACGAGGGGATAGTCAAGTTTAGGTTAGGTTAGTTTTGTTAGGGTCGATCGGGTTAGGTTAGATATACTCATCATAGAAAGCTCTTGAGTTTTACATCGTACAACATGCCCTACAAGGAACGTGCACGCGCGTACAGACTGCTATCCACCCACATTTAACCCTTAATTACCCTCCAGGAGCACCTCTCGAACACATTAAACCCCCTACTCTCCTTAGCACCTCAGCTTTCATTCCCTATTTCTCCCATGTATTACCATTTTCTGCCTCTCAGCCCCCGCATAGCCTAACATTTCACCTCGTTTTCCCTATCTTTTCCCATGCATCACCATTTTAGTGTGCCAGCTCTGACCTTCCCTAGCTACTCTCGTGCATGAAGCGTAGAAATATCTTTCTTGCAAAAATGTCGCTCCGTTCCATTAAGAATTTGCTGCCGTCATTAGTACAGTTGTACTTAAATCCCATGCCTTTTAAAATACGTAGCAGTGAGGCTTTTGCACCCTGAAAATTTTCAGCCTCTCCCATCTTTACAATCAGCTTGTTTGTTGCGATAATCTCCTCTCATGCATATAAAAATTATGCGACGAAGAACATTTTTGCTGAAGACATCTAAACCAATAACTTCCTTATTGCGATTGCGTCGCTTGCCTGCTGATTCGAATATTGCAATCCCATTACTTTTAACTGAATCGTTGTCTTCTTTACAAATTTGTTGCGCGGTTCGTAGCCCAACTCCACATGCACTTGCTGTGTTTTCCTAAGCTGTGGTAACTCAAGAATCAGAACCACGTGGTGCTTCATATGTTACCTCCAACTGTTTTCTGAAATAATTGCACACACGATACACAACTTCTCTTGCTTGTCTATGCTATACCTGACGTACTGTTTTATCTTCCATTATGGTTCTCAACAGAATTGTATTTTCACCACACTTAGCACAAAACGAAAGAAAACTTTGGATCGCTTGCAAAAACAATGTTTAGACAACGTTTAGAGCTGGGCGTTCTTTAACTCATTGCAAAAAAAACTATGTTTAGTGATAGTGTCTAAATCGCGTCCATGTTTAGACACTGCATCACAGGTGGTGTGGACAGTGTTTAACCTTAAACACCACTAATATCACACACGAAGTACGGAGCGAGAGCACAGAAACAGTATGGCGATTATGCGATTCCTTGATATCGTTGCACGATATGGAGTTTTAAACCTAGAAAGGAAAAGAAGGCTGATACGACCGGGAAGTGTGCTCAGAGTCCGTTCTAATCCATTAGAGCACTGTACGGAAAGGGAGTTCAAAGCAAGATTTAGATGATAAATATAGTTGCATATTTGATTAAGGAAGTCTTCTTAGCTCTAGTAGATCCACAACACTATTTAACACAAATTAAATTAATGCTTCTACCTCTCAGACCCTGTTTCGTTCTTCCTGTGTTTTTTAACAATTGTATGAGAAATATACACTTTAGCATGTGTTAAAATAATCCAACTTCCTCCGCTAACTTGTCCGACACTTGGTGCATGTGACTTATGATAATATATTTCAGCATAATTTAATATTCTTCCTCCAGGGTTAGTACATACAGTTTCGTTTCTTATGTATGCAGAATTTTAATAGGAATAAATGTGCTCAGGCTTTTTTCTATGTAATAAGCCAGACATTACCTAACATCACTTTAATGAGATTTAATGCAGTGAAAGCAAATCTATTGTGGTGCTTATCATGAAGTGTAATACATTAATTTATTCTGCCGTTTGAAATAGTGGTTCGGTTTAGAACGTTGCTTTGATATATGCAGGCGTGATAGTGCATTGCTGCATCTCTATGAAGCAAGCATGTATTACTGCACACATGGTTTGTTTTTTTGTTCCTGGTGTTAGGACTGAAGTGAAACAATTGGGTACCTTGTGTGATGAGCTTCAAGAATATTTCTTATGCACATCCAACAAAACATATAAGCTTTATGAATTGAAAATCATTACCGACAAACATTAGGAATATGCTGACACGTTTAATAACATATTTTGACAACTCACCGATTTAAGCGAATAGAGCGGAATGTATGACAAAGGAAAATGTATCAGACGCTTCAACTAGTGTGAGCATTCCAGACAGAATCCCGAAGATCCATTATAGCAGTTCATCAAACTGGATGTGCTACTTTGAAGCCCTGATTTTTGTGCATTTGCATTTTGCCACCCCATAACAACATTCATATAACATTTTCAGGTTCAATAAAACAGTAATTTGCAGTAGCTTTTTTATATTACAAACTATTACGACAACCAAATTTTGGCAGCTGTAAGCTAAAGTTTTAAATTTTCTAAAGTATGTGTTGTGTTTTACATGGTTATTTTTAAAGTGAGCACTGGTTTGGTAATCTTCTACCTAAAATTATCTTAAGATTTCCAAAATAGGTTCTCTTTCAGGAATGCTGAAATGTTCTACTCGTTCCATTGCTTAATGACTCGTTCAGGTATTTTGCTTTCCGCGGTGCTGGTGAAAAAAAAAAGAATGTCGAAATTTCCCAAACCTTTCTTCCGCTACTTAAGGAAACATATACACCTCATGGTGTCTAAGTCCGAAAGCTTTAAAATGCGGTGTTGCCACGTTCACTTTCGGGAGCCTAGTGTCTTGTGATTGGTCATTATTGAATGTTCTTTCTTCTGCTATCGCGGCAGCAGAACCAGTTGTTTGGCTTTGAAGCACATTGTTCGAAACTCCAAACTTTAAGTGCTGATGATCTTAATTTACAATTATAAAATTTAAAAACTGCAGTGCTATATTTAAACGTATCACATGCATAAACTAAAATAGTTCGATTTTATCACATTTACTCTGAAGCGCTGTCATGTAATGTTGGACAAAGGGTTAACTCACACTAAGATAGGACCTTTTTTTTGGTTTCTCCTCCGTCTATTTTTAAGGTAAAAACGGGACGCCAAAATGTCCCTTTTTTGTGGCAATGGCTTATCGGCATAAAACGCCATTAACTACAGTTCTCAAAATACAAAATGTCCTGTTTTGCATCAGTTTGATGAAAAATTTAAATATACTAACAACTGACAAAGCAAAGTACTGTTTATATTATGTCGTCCTCTGTGGTCTAGTGGTACCGTGCTAGTCTCTAGTTCCCGAGGTCGCGGGTTCAAACTCGGCGGAGGGCGATGGATTTTTTCGGGCGTAAAAATCCTTAGCATGGCTTCTTTCGGAAGGAAAGTAAAGCCGGTGGTCCCGTGTCGTAGATTTACGGAACGTAAAAGAACCTCAAGCCTGATAAGAGGCCTCTGAGCAAGAGTTTCCATTCTTTCACGCCCAATATAGAATGGGACGCTAAGTACCATAGTGGTTAGCGTCCATAAATAAAACTCAATTTAATTTAATTTGGTTTATGTTATGAGTCTACAATACATATACACCTGAAACAATGTGGAGACTTCGCTTGGAAAAGTACAGTTGCCGACGACAATTGAACTGTGCCGGTCTGCACGATCAACAAACAAATCGTAATCACTCGTGTTTGGTGTGAATGCCGCAAACAATAACGAAAACTGTAAACGCATATGCTGGAGTCAAAAGAAATTCATTACAGTTGTGACTTTGGTAGAAGACAGTATTGTGTTCTGCATTTGTGAAATAATAAAATACAGTGAAACTTGCAAATTGCGAATGCTAAAACACTTGAAATTAATAATATGCCACCACCGAAAGGAAGTGTACTTTTAATAGTGACCTACAAAAGGAATAACCCTACATTAAAAAAAAAACAATTTTTGACTCAGATGTTCGATGCAATAAGTGCGCATGTACTTTCAGCATAAGCATGGGGAGCCATCGGATATATCACAGCATATAAACAGTGAAAGACAAAGCAGCTGTTGAAGCAGCGTTCGCTTACCATACTGTTCACCATAACCAATCTTTCGGATCAATGTATTGTACTTCTAAACGTATGCAATGTATGTGGAATGACTCGTTTACTAATAATTCTACAGGATTATTTGACTGGAGTGAATTCAGAGCTACTATATATGTAAGTTACATATTATTTATTTATTTATTATTAATTTCGAAACTTTCGTATTTATGACGAAACAATTTTACGCATTCTCTTCTGTCCATTGTTTAGAGATACATTTAAAACGTCCCGTTTATTGTTTCAAAAATATGGTCATCTTAACCATTACTTGAAAAGGTCACTCGTCATCTCTTCATGACCATCAGAGCTTTTCTTTGATTAAAAAATAAGTGAGCCATCATCTGAAACCCACCATCAGTGCCTATGTGTAATATCATAAGACTCTTTCCTTTCCTTTACCGGTGAGGTTTTTCCGGAAAGAAAGGCTTGTTTTTTCGATCCAGCAGCTGTATTGATCCAAGCTTATCCATCCACCTTTCATCTAAATATTATACCGTTATGTTTTTTTTTTCTTATTGACGCATACCTCTCAAATATTTGCGCCTCTACGATGCTAAGTCTTCCCTGTCTATTATCACTTTACTTTCTTCCTTTTCATGTTCACGACACCTATTTTTAAGAGCAGTTTGTGAGATGTCGAAACCTTAAAGACCGGAATATCTGGATCATCTCTTAGCAGTTAGCATTAAAATGGATAACAAGTTTTATAAAATCGCCCACTTTATCCAACATAGTTCTGGGCTCATTTCAGTATACCCGTTTCTTTAAATCCTTTGCGAATATCTGTCACACACACCACTGAGAAACACCTGGAAACTCGGCCAAGAGTTGCCATATACTATTCTCTGACGCTGCGGGATTTCTCTGCATTGGAGAATTGAACACGTTTAGCACAATTTTATTTTCGCCACTCTTTAATGGTTTACCCTTTTTATTTTATCTATTTATTTTATTTTTTATTTATTTTTAACATCAGACGCTTTCACGTTATGGGCAATGCCTATCAATATTCGCTTAACCATACTTGCACTTAACTGAATCGCACTAAACCAGCTGTAGCACTGAAAATGGCGCCTAAAAGCTGTAAACAAGTGCTATGTAAGTCGAATATGTTAATTATTTTCTTTCTCGTAATCAAGCATGCTCGTGATAACACATACATTCTGTAATAATACTTAATTTACGCATTTATTTTAATTGTACCTTTACAGTTACTCGACAACTGTGAAATAATATGGCGACTATTTCTTGCTTGACGTTCATTAGGAGACAGTATTAGTTTAACGCTGGGTCCACAGTATTTGACTTACATGAACATGTTGAATTTAAGCTGTTAATATTTTATTTTTATTTATTTATTTTTAAAGTGCTAAGTTCATACTTAGTTATGGACTGACCTTAACCCTAGTTATTTGGCCAGGCATAACAATTTCAGTATACAAACACAAAAGTTAACAAATTACCTAGATGTCTTTGTTAACTAAAAGTTAATCTAAATTTGTATGTTTTTCAAGTGACTACTTCCATTTCATCTTCACTTTCCATAAAAGCTTACCTGGTTAGGGAATCTGCTTCTGGTTTTCAAAAATCTTTATAAGTGCAATTTCTTTGATTCTCAGTAACCATTTCTTACTCATTAGACGTACCCTCCAGTTCATTAGTGGCTTTACATTGAAAGATAATGTGAGCTTCATCTTCCCTCTCCCCACATATAGGGCACATTCCAGGGATAACCTCTCCCCTCATTCCCCTTAACCTGTTAATATTAATATGTTAGTTAATTCGGAAAGTAGTTGAATAAACTCGATTGATTTAACATGTTGATTGAATGTGTTGCAGTAGATACTTCGTCGGTCTCCGTGGTAGTTCGGGAACGTACGTGTGTTCAGCTATTGTAGTCGCTATTTTGGTGAACTTCCGTCTGTGCTGTGTCTTGTGTGGTTAGATTAATTTAAGGTTTTTGCGACTATGGTAACGCACACATATTCCAAGCCTTAAAATGTGCTGGAATAGCTACTCTCGAATGTGTGTCCTTTTTGTGGATTATAGGTTCTACCTTGTTCAAAACAAAGTTGAAGTCACTTTCACTCACTCTCAAAAATGTTTGAAGCCAAAACTATTGTCAGTTTTAAGCTTATTCAAAATAGTTTCACTCCTGTGCCGATTAGCCAGAAAGGACCTCATCCACATTCCTCTTCTTGCCAAGCAGAGGTATAAATACCAATAGCCAATACAAATACCACTGGAGCCCAATTTGCTTTTAGTGGAGAGATATTGCTATTCCAACAAATCAACCAGTGTGAATGGAATGTTAAAAGTTAACAGTTACAACATGTTGAAGACGGTTGTATACATTTAACATGTTGAACGAATTGTTAAGGGCCGAATCCATAGCCGTCGCTTATGTGAAAAGGAGATGCTTATGCAATAATTATTTCCTTCTTATAAGAAAACACTTATTACCATTTGGTATCCAGAGACGGTCCTTAAATTCTCATCACTGATCGCTTGTTTATTTTCAAAGTACATGTGGCAACATGACTCAGCTATTTCGCAGCCTCTCGGACGCGGGAACGAATGTGTAACCGAGTATGCAGGTAATCACATAACCAGCCGCCATTTCCAGTTTCGTTATCCATTTGTTTACAACTTCTGTTGACCACGCGGCGATACTTCGAAAATTTGGAATAGCACATAGGGCCGAATCCATAGCCGTCGCCTATGTGAAAAGGAGATGCTTAAGCAATAGGTATTTCCTTCTGATAAGGAAACACATATTACCATTTGGTATCCAGAGACGGTCCTTAAATTCTCATCGCTGATCGCTTCTTTATTTTCAAAGTACATGTGGTAACATGACTCAGCTATTTCGCAGCCTTTCAGACGCGGGAACGAATGTGTAACCGAGTATGCAGGTAATCACATAGCCAGCAGCCATTTCCAGTTTCATTATTCATTTGTTCACAACTTCTGTTGACCACGTGGTGATACTTCGGGAATTTGGAATAGCACATTTATTTTTGTAATTTATTTTAGGGTAAAATCACTTAGGTTGTAAATTTAGTTTAGAGTTTCATAATTTTAGTTATTTATATAGTTCTAATAAGTCGGGAAAATGTCCAAAGGTAAACATTTCAGCGAGAAACAAAGAAGTCAGTTAAAAATGCTTGTGCTGAGATACAAAAATATACTGGAATGCAGACAATCGGAAGCTATATCTGTACAAAAGAAAAGGGAAACATGACAGAAGATTGCTGAAGAGCTTAAAGCCACTTCCGAGAATATTCCCGTAAGTACTAATACTTTTATTTTACGATGCGGCAGAACGTTATGGTTAGGTGTGTGTATCACAAATTTGTGTGTTTAACGTGTATTATTTATTAGCTTACAAGTACAGTTATTCTTGCTCTTAGGTTTTTCGTGCAACTTATCTGCTTATTTATTTTTTCCCAGTTCAGTTTGTAGCTAGAAAAATATCTCTGGCTTTCCCATCCTAGAATATATTTCAGACGTTTTCCTGCAGATGCAAATAAATTTTAAATGAATCTTTTTTTCAGAGAAACAGTGAACAACTCAAGAAGTTGTCGGACAACAAAATTTAAAAGGTAGGCAGAATATGCTGCAAAGAAAAGAAGTGCAATAAAACTGGTGGAGGGCCAGCAGACAACACAAAAGCTGAATCAGCTGCAGAGTTGGATTCCTGCGGCATAACAATTGAAATCGCGAATGCATTCGATTCGGATACAGTTTAGTGGAGAGCAGTGCTGAAGGACAGGAATACATCATAATTGATGATATCCTTGTGAGTCCTGAAGAAAATGGAGGTAGGTACATAATGTAGGATTTACAAGATAAATGGAGATACATTGTAGACTAATTTTGCATCCAAAAGCATCTTCAAGTTGTATGTGTAAGGAGGGTCATTTTTAATTACTTAGAGATTTCTTCTTCTTCTTCTTCTTCTTCTTCTTCTAATAACGTACATATTACGCCACATCTCTGATATAACTGAAAAACACAAAATTCAAGCATTATATTTGTAACTAAAACTTTATCATACACCTCTATAGCGCTGAGAATGGTAATGGAACCTCGAATCTTGTCATACCATTATTGTGGTAAGTGGAGCAATATGAGCGCTAACGTTGATTGTTGCTTCACTGTGTGCTAGTTCCAGTGATTTTAAATTAAATGAATAGATTTGCAGGACTGAACTTTGGATGTTAATTATTATATTCTTTGTGTTTTACTCCCACACTTACTATATACAGCACCACATCAATGGACACAATTAAGTTGCCAAAGAACTAAGCTTGACTGATCATGTACCTTTTGTCACAAGTACATTATTGTAATTCCCTTCTAGGTCTTTTAAGGACCTCCAATTGTTCTATATTTGAAATTTGTATTCTATTTTCTTATCTTTTAACATGTGTCGGCGCAGTATCAGCACAAAATGCACCTCCTGCAAAATCTCCTTTGCAGCAAAATGCAGCTCCTGCAAATCTCCTTTGCTACGAAAGACAAGTCTCCAGCAGTGTCAGATAATAACATTACAAAGTCCTATTCTCTTCAGAAGCAACTAATACTAATTGAGTAACAAGTAAGATAAATGCATCTGCTATATTTACATTCACTGGAGTAGTGGTAAATGTAATGATATTGTCTGTTTGCACAGTCATCATTTGCCATTAATTGCTAAAATATTTGTAAAATATGTGTAGTTTTCGCAACAATTGGCTGTTTTAAGTTCATAGTCTCTATATTTGTTGCAGTCAAACAGAAGAAAGTGTTTATTTACCATTAGTACCATTATCACAGTGTTGGTAACCACAACAAATGTTTGTCCGCTTAAAAAATATGGTGTCACAAGCTTAAAGTTAGTATACCGTATTTTCATGAAATGAGCACTCTTTTTTGTCCAAATGCAGCATTAAAATTGTGGTGAGCGTTAGATTGAAGTGTAAAATAGAATACATTTATAGAAATAGATTTATCATTGGCCTGTTATTGCAAGGGGTATTGGAATTAGCAGGCAGTAAGGAAATATAGGACAAACGGAAAAACATCTTATGGCGCTACTTTCAGGCATAAGGTGATTCTTTATGCTGAAAAATGGTAACAAAAGACAGTAGAAATTGACATTACTTGCAACTATGGCTAGTAGAAAGGTGTTTGTAATACTGGCAGTAGTAGCTGTTCATTAGTAGCATAAGTATTTGTTAATTTTAATATGTAGTGGTAATTTCTTTAACACTGACTGTTGTCATGTAACAGTAGGCTACTTATAAATACTAGGTATGTTCTGAAACACTATGCACAAATTTACTAGTGTACTAAATAAATTTATCCTATCATTAATGCACATTACATTCACCAACCAACTCTTTTCTATTAGGCTAATAATTGAATTGCTACTATCCGGGCTTGTAGGCCGTGGTCTAGAAGGCATCGTAGATACCGACGTTTCGCCAAGTACAGCGCTTGGCATTTTCAGGGTGAGGTGATTCAGTTGCTGCGGTGGTCAGAGCTTGAATGCAGAAAAATTGTTTTCGAGTGGAGGAGAAAATGATTTAATCACTAACCTCAGCCCCGATGGGAGTCCGAACTGAGAGTTTGGGACTCACCAATAGTTGGCATACCCACTAAAAACTCCTCCACCGGAAGGAAAATATGGAAGAAGGAGAAAGAGGAATTCATGTGTATTAGTGAGGCTGTACCGCTGTTGCACCAGCGTATTCAGTGGTAAGGATATATTGGCCGGCCACTAGGGCCTAAGCCAGGTGAAGGTAGGCGCCAGGACGCAAGCATGACCGAGGCCCTACTTGCGCCCTTGGGAATTCGGGAGTGAAGTGTGAAGGAAAGTTAGGAGAAGGATGTGTGGCGAGAGGCAAGCTGGACAAGGGCCAGTTTGCCGCCGCGAGATAAAATGTGGTGTTGTTTAATAATTCCTAGGATGTATGTTGCGGCTTCTGGTTGCTGCGTCCGGCCAGTCCGGTGAATCCGTGACTAGTTGGTGAAGCTTCCTGCCGAAGTGGAGTTCGTCCTTGACCATTCTTTGAATTAAGGTGCGGAGTCTGGCGAGATGGGTAAGGAAATCCCCATTCTTTAAAGTAGTTTGTAGTTGTACTTTGGACATGTGGATGTAGCCATTTGATTCGGCTTGGAGATCTCAAAGCCCCGTCAATTGTGCCTGAAGGGCTCCAATTCGCGTCGGCCGGTCATCGGTTTCATCTTCGGCGTCGTCTGGTTCGACGAGATGGCCCTCGATACGTTCCAGCTTGCGCTGAACCGATGCGAGGATCCCGTCATCACCTTGGAGGTTCGTGATCTGTCTTGAGAGGGCGCTATTGCTCCGGCTGCGGTTCGCTGTTTGGCCTCCACTGCCGCAAGGCGCGTGTTTGTTGCGCAGCGTAACTCAGCCAAGCGAGAGGTGAAGTCCTGGAACGTGGCCTGCATTGCAGACAGAGTGGCTTGCAGATCTGGTTGGGTTGTAGAACCAGGAGCTGGGTTTTGAGGCTTGGCCCTTCCAAGGGGTGGCGTCGACTTCGGCGGAGGCAGCTGAGTGGCAGTATGTAGTTCAGTTGGTGTTTTGCTCCGGGGTTACAGGGGGCATTGAGCCTGCCCTGTGAAGTGCGCATGCCCGGAGCAGGTGGCGCAGTAGCGGCGACGTCGGCGGAGGTCGTGGGCGGTGCAGTTTGCTGTGAGACATACTGCCCCGCAGTAATGGCACCGAGGTGCAGCGTTGCAAGCCTCCGCTATGTGACCGAAGGCACAAAAGCGGCGGCAGGGTGCCGGACGTTGACTCCTGCTGGCCTCGACAAGCAAACACTGCCCAAGCAGAGGCAGGCTTGATCCCAAAGCCGCTTGAGCGTCCGTGGCGGAACCCTTATGGAAGCGTACTAGTAGCGTTGGGCCTCTGTTCGATGTTATTCGGGAGGCCCGAATAGCAGAGCGCCAGTGGTGCTTTGCAGCTTCCAGCACGAAGTGCACTGGAAGGTCTCTCGGCACTCCACAGATGACAACACTGTGGCGGCCATCTGCAGGAGGGTGCGTCTGCAATGACAGTGGACTCACCAGTGGAGGTAAGCCGGCGGCAGTCTGTGGCGTCGTACAGCCCTGTGTAGGAGTAACAGGGCTAGTGGCAAGCTGTGGTGCTGGAAGATCAGGCTCCGGCGTTGCAATACTGCCACAGGGTGAAGCAGCGGCCGAAGCGTAGCTAGACCAAGTCAACGGTGGAGGCGCAGCAGACTTCCCGGCGGATGCCGGTGGAACTACTAGCGAGACGGCGGTATCTGCGGCCGGAGTAAGCTGGAGAGCGGTGAGCTTCTCAGCGGTAGCCGGGGAAGCAGCGGTGGATCCTTCAGCGGCTCGACGTTTTCTTCTCTTCCCCATTTCGGCGAATCTCGGCGAAGCGTAGAGATGTTGCCTCTGCGGAGTCTCGAAGCGAAGTCGTGCAGAGATTTGTTTTTTCGAGTGGAGGAAAAATACTTGTGCGTACTAACCCCATAAATGGGAGTGTGGGACTCCACCACGGCGTGACCCACGGTCCTACCCACTAAAAAACCTCCACCGGAATAAATTCAGGTATAGTTGTGGCAGTACCGCTTATGCACCTGCGGATTTGAGGTGTTGGTATATTGGCCAGCCCTTAGGGCTTAAACCAGGGTAAGGAGAGGAGGCCGGACGTATCCATGACTGAAGCCCTGATTACGCCCTGCCAAATTTAAGGAGCTTGGTTTGAGGTTATTCCTTGTTCACACCGGAGCGTGTCGTCGTATTATATTAGGGGTGTTGAGCTTCTCAAGCATACGCACTTGTGCGCGAGTCGGAACTTGAGCTGGTGGCTGCTTCCCTGAAACAAATCATTCTAGGCATCCACAATACATATATGTATATACTTATTTATATTTGTTATTAACTGCATAGAGTAAATGTATTTGATTTTAACTCTAATTTGAAATTTCATAAGCGTCGATTCTGCCTTGTGGCTTCGTCTTTGTAATGTATATTGTTAGTGCTAATTTGGATTTTGATAGGGTCGTGCTCCGCCTGGCGGCGTCGTCTTTTTCTTATAATGATTGATTTTGTCCCTATATTAGATTAATTATGAGTATTTGTTTTATAGCCGTTTGGCATCGCCCTTAGCTTTAAGAAACAATTTGCATTGTCCATATGCCATGCACGATCGCATAGAGCGCGCACACGGCGGGCTGCCTGCATGAAAATGCAGGTGCGAGCCAGTGCCACTCGCGGAGGATTCTTCAGTCCCCGGGGGCCGCCTTGACTAGGAGAGCAAGGACTTCGAGGGCTACCAATGGTCATGTAGTGAAGTTGTAGTCATGGGTATTATGGGAATGTTACTAGTGAGTCGAGGTATTCTTGAATATCTATTTCGGGCTCCCCTAGGCCAAAGGTTCTGTCGAATAGTGACAGCGGTCGCTTGGGTTTGTTCTCGTGGGTTTCATATGAACCTAATTCTTGTATTAGTCTATTTGTGTTCTTTCCCTTGTGCTTATAGAGATTGAAGCTTAGACTCTTTATGAATTCTTCAATAGTGTGGAGTTTTAATTCCTCGTGTAGTAGATATGCTGGTGCTACGGGCGATTGTTTAATTATTATTCGTATTATCCTGTTTTGCAGTGTTTGTAACTTATTCATGTGCATCTTGGCCATATATTCCCAAACCGAGGCTGCATATGCCATGATTGTCCTAATTAGCTATTATATAGGGTGTGTACCATATTTATTTTTAGTTGGTTATTTAAGTTAAATATTGGGAACAGTCTATTTAGCTGCCCATTTGACTTGGCTCTGACTTTAGCAATGTGATTATTCCAGGTCAGGCCTTGATCCATGATAAGACCTAAGTAGGTCACATGGTCCTTCCATTCGATTCTCTCGCCTGGATAATTAAGTGGCTAGAGAGCATGCTTACCTTTGCGGTGAAATAGTCTTTTCGTGAAGACCATCGCTTGTGTTTTACTGGGATTGACATTGATTCTCCACTTGGTGAACCAAGGCTCAAGTGCATTTAACGCATTTTGCAAGCGCAAGTGGATGATTTTGTGGTTGGGTAGACTGCGTTATTATAGCAGTGTCATCTACATATACGTATTTATTTGATCTTACAAGATCTGGCATATCATTTATATATAAATTAAAGAGATTCTGCCCCAATAGACTTCCTTGTGGGACCCCGGTCTTGATTGGTTTAGTGGTTGAGACTGCTTCCTCTACCGACGTATGAAAGCGTCGATTGCAGAGAAAATCCCTAATGAGGGCTACAGCAGAGTCTTGGAAATTGAATTGTCTTAATTTCTTTAGGAGCCCGGCGTGCCATACTTTATCAAACGCACGTTTAATATCTGGATAAATGGCTCCTGTTGATTTATTCGTATTATAACCTTTGGTGATTTCCTCCGTCATTCTCAGCAATTGTGGGGTGGTTGAATGCTGAGTTCTAAACCCAAATTGTTCGGGTATCAGAATATTATGTTGGTGTATGTGTTTATTTATTCGCTTTAATATGATTTTTCTACTACTTTCCTTAAAGTATTTAAGATGCTTATTGGGCCTATAGTTCATGGGATGCGCTAGGTTTCTGTTAGCTTTCGGAAATAACCAAATTTTGGCCTCTTTCCACGCTGGGGGAAACCGGCCTTGTTCAAGCGTGTAGTTTAAGATATTGGCTAATGTCTTCAGCGCTCTGATCGGGAGATTCCTTAGTACCGCATTTGGTATCTTGTCCGGTCCAGGTGCTTTTCTGGCAGGCAGGTGTTTAATGATCGAGCCAATTTCGTCCGGGTTTGTTCTTCGCATCCTATTGTGTGCTCGCATTTGGCCTATATTGTCGGCTTCAGTTTCTGTTTCTAATATAAATTCGTCTTGTACAGCTGGTAGATTTGGAGAGAACACGTTTTCAAACGTGACCGCGAAGGCTTCCGCCTTGGCCAGGGGAGTTTCCGCTTTTGTATTGTTGATTTGGAGGGGAGGTATGTTAGTCTGAGTGCGCGCTAGGCACTTCGCTATTCTCCAGACCGTGTTGTGTTGCGGATTTGAATTCTCGAGTGTATTGTCCCATTGATTTTGGATATAAGTTCTAATCCGTTCATTTGCTAGTTCTCTGGCTTGATAATATTCTGTTCTGTGTATTCTGTCTTTAGTTCTTTGCCATTTACATCTGGCTTTATTTTATGCTTGCTGTAGTAGTTTTACGTCATACGGAAATTTAGCGTTTATAGAGCGAGGCCGTGTAAGTGGTACGCAAGCCGTGGTGGCTAATTGCAGTTTCTAATTTACTTATCGCGGAGTCTTGCTCAGTAGCGGAGTTTATTTCTAGATCCGGGAGGTAATGATCTACCGTGTTTTTGAAATTTTCCCAGTCCACTTCGTTATAGTTGTGCCTTAGGGGAGCTGGTTTAAATGCAATCGGTGCATTAATGGTCATCAAGACCGGTAAGTGATCTGATGTGAGCTCCTGCATGACTTCTACGGCAATGTATTAGCGTATATTATTTAGAAGTGCTATATCTAGTATGTCTTGCGAGTGATTCGGCAAATGGGGTATAAAAGTGGGATCTTCCGGGCCTGTTATTAGGTAATTGCTATTGTTTATGTAATTTTGTAATTTAGTACCTTGTGCATTGAAGTTCTTGCAATTCCAAAGAAAGTGTTTGCAGTTAAAGTCTCCTGCAGCAATTACTCTCGGTCCCAAATTCATTATTTTGTCCAAGTCATCCGTGTCTAAGTTCCTAGGGGAATTGTAGACGAACGCTATTACGACTTCGGTGTTGTTAATGTTAGGTTTTATTGCCGTGGTTTCGGCGTGAGTTAAGTCCGGAGATTTAACTTGATGATGTTGAATGTTAGCCTGTATAGCTATCGCGGTTCCTCCTCCTCTAAGGTCGCGGTCGTTTAGTAAATTTTGTAGCCTGGAACAGATAAGCTATCTGAGTTGTTTATGTGTGTTTCAGATAATAGCGCTAATTGTATCGATTGTGTTTGTAGCAAATCTGCTAAATGTTTTGTCTTTTTGCTTATGCCGTGGCAGTTCCAGAAAACTACTCTTATCGTGTCCGAAATACCCATGATTACATCTTACGAAGAGTTGTCAGCAGTTCTGAGATGAAGTGAGCTACGATGATAGGCTATGTTCCAAAATGACATATCGTATCGCAGAGCTTTTGAACATTTTTAAGTACCGTATTTAGTGCTACTTTCCTTGTGGACATACCTAGTGATTTCACTAGTTTGACCATTGCCATTCTAGGATCCCTGTCCTTGTGCTTGGTTCCTTTCCCGGGGGTGAGCGACTTTGCTTCAGGGTGAGGCCCATCAGCCATTTGTGAGGGACCTGCATTTACTGGAGGAGTGTTTGCTTTTTCTTCTGTGCGGGGGGGGGGGGTCGCTCGTCGCTGATTGGGCCAGCCTCGGCAGTTGGCCGAGGGTTCCCAACCACAGAGGGCTCAGTTGCTGGGGCTGGACGCGACCGGCCTTTACTGTCCCTAATGAGCCACTCTGATTTATTTGTGGCAGCCTCTGCGTAACTTTTTGCTGTTCTGCCTAGCCTGGGGGGATTCCTAGGAGGCTGTCCACGGGGCATGGTCTTACGACATGCAGCGTAGTATGCTGTGCAACCGCGACAAGTTGCTTCATGGCCCTTAGCGCCACATAAAACGCACAACCGTTCTGTATGAGGAACGGTGCATGTCCTAGAGAAGTGGGGTCCTGCACATTTGTCGCATGTTGGGGATTGGAACCTACATTGTTAATTCACATGCCAGAATTACTGGCACTGCGAGTATTGTTTTGGCTCTGCTGCGGCCTTATATACTTCTACGTGAACGCGAAAGTGAGACAAATACTGGAGGTCTAGAATTTTCCTATTTTGGGTGGGGTCCTGCAGTTCAATTAAGAACATAGGCAGGGGGCCCTATTCCTGTTGCGCCTCCGCATCTGGACGGCCCTAACAGCCTGGAAACCGCATTGTGCCAGGTCTTCTACTATCTCTGGTCTGGTGATTTCGGCGTACAGCCCTTTAATCACATAACGAGCTGTTCTGTTCTCAGGGTGTTCTGCTAAATAGTGCTGCACGCCTCTTCCCTTGAGATGTTCTACCAAAGTCTGGTAGTCACCCAGGGTGAACGACTTTATGCAAAAATCACCGGAGTTTCGGGCTATACTCACGAAGTATTTCTTATTTAGGTGACAAGTCTTGTCGATGTCGCGCATTAGCTGGTGGAATGTCGCGGCCTGGCTTTTATTCACAAAGATTGGCGGTAAGTTTGACCTCATTTCCTGATTGAAAGCGGGGGCTCATGTGTAGCGTCATGTCCTGAGTCCCTAGAAGTGCCCGGTTTCGGTGAGGAAGGTACCGCAGGAGTAGGCGCAGGTGTAGTCAGAGTGGCGCTGGGAGTAGGGCTCGAAGGAGATTGGGTAGCAGGGTTAGGTTCAGGTAACGGAGACTTGGAGGTGGAAGGAGTAGGGGTGATAGGTTTGGGTTCCGGCGCCGGTGACTTGGAGCAGGAAGGAGTAGAGGAAGTGGCTTTTGGAAGAGAGGCCTTCTTCCTAGTTGCCATAGTCCTTGGTGGTGAAAGAGTTGGCTTAGTAGCCGTCGAGGCCTTGTTTCCCTTCGCCATTCCTATAGCTCAGGAAAAAGAAGAGAGGAGAAGAAATATATAAAGCCTAATATGCTACTACTGAGGCCACTCTTCTGTTCTCAAGTGTTTGTGGACCTTTCAGTAGCAGCATCTAATGCTAACCTAAGAGGGGAGCTTAAACGCTAGATAGATAGAGGAAAATAGTGTAGTAAAAGAGAGACAGTTAGTGAGCGCTAAAAAGCACCGGGATATAGAGGGCCGGACCTCAGAGAGGTCCTTATGCAAGTCTTTCGACTGCTCCTATGGACGTATTTTCCCTAATCGTCTAAGCTGTGGTGCGCACGCTCAGAGAGCTAGTGAAGGCTTTGGTATCACTACCGCGGCAATGCCAAGCCGATGGCTTTGGTACAAGTAGCACGGCAAAGCCGAGCCGTATCGAGCGGTGGCTGCTTCTTTGCAGCGGACTACTTCTTCTTTCTTGTCTTGGATCCCCTCTAGTAGATGTTGTTTAGACCAGATCTCGAAGCGAAATGCGGTGCAGAGATTTTTTTCGAGTGGAGGAGAAACTGATTTAATCACTAACCTCAGCCCCGATGGGAGTCGGGACTGAGAGCGTGGGACTCATCGACATTCGGCATACCCACTAAAAACTCCTCCACCGGAGGGAAGTCAAGGGTGAGGATGAGGCAGTACCGCAATATGCACCTGCGGATTCATGGTGATATATATTGGCCGGCCGCATGGGCCTAAGCCGGGTGAAGGAAAGTGCCAGGACGCAAGCATGACCGAGGCCCTACCTGCGCCCTTAAGAATTTGGGACCGAAGTGTGAAGGAAAATTGTGGGTGAAGGAATGTAGTGGTGGAAGGCAAGCTGAGCTAGGCCCAGTTCACCGCCAATCCAAATTCTGAGTGGTGAACTCTAGCGGTAATACCTTGGTTACTGAGCGCCGCCTCGGGAAGCTGCGTCCGGCCTCTCTGGTTGATTAGTAGTCTCTTGGTTTGCTGTTGCTTCATGAAGAGCGACAGCTCGTTCTTGAAGATATACGTTAGTGCTTGTCTGAGTTCAGCCATGTAATTGGCGAACACCGTAGTGGTTGATATTGCATGTAGGCGTAGTCGGTCGATTCGTTGGTTCGCTTGTAGTTCTTGGAGTGTATCGTGGTCCTCCTTAAGTTCAGTTATTACCTCCTCCAAGGAGGCCAGCTTGGTGGCAACGTTGAGTAGCTCCGCCTGCACGTCCTAAGGCTTTTGCAGGATTTCAGGCGAAGGTTGTGTGTAGATTTTGGCTGCGACGGTTTCATTCTTGTCTTCAGCTGCAGGAGGCCCCTTCTCCATGACGCGGTCATGCGGCAGTGACAACTGCTGCTGCCGTGCAGGTACCTTGGCCTTCTGCTGTGACGGTGTTGAGTGGCTGTGTAGGCGTTGCGGACAACAAGCTTGTCCGGTGAAGTGGTCGTGTCTCCAGCAGGTTGCACCAAAGCGGCGCGACGCGTTAAATCGTGCTGCTGGCAGACAGACGTCAAGTTAGGTGCCCCACAGTAGTGGCACCGTGGCTGAGCGGTACACCCTACCTCACTGTGCCCGTAAAGGCAGCAGCGTTGGCAGGGCCGCGTCCATGTTGAGCGGCTCGGTTCGATTCTCAGGCTCTTGCCCAAGATGCAGGTCGTCGGAGAGGGCAGCGTCGTAGTGTGCCTTTTCCCGAAAGAAAAGACGCACGAGCGGTGTTGGGCCCTTCCGTTATTGAATCCTGGTAGCCTTCAAGGCTGATGACCAAAGCTGTTGTACGCAGCTTAGGATGGTCTGCGTCGGTAGTTGCTGGTGCACGCACACAACCACAGCGCTGAAGTTATCACAGCGCTGGGCTTGGTCATCACCAGGCGAAGCGGCGTCAGGTGCACTGTCGTCCGGGACGTCAGTGTGATGCGGCGTTGGCGGCGAGCTGGCAGAGCCAGCTGCAGCAGCTGTTTCGTCGGTCGGCGTGTCCAATTCGTCGGCGGAGGTCTCTGCAGCTACTGCAGCCCTGCTTTGTCTTCTTCTTCCCATGGTGACAGAAGCTCCTGTCGATTCGAAGGATCCAGGCGAAGTTTGGAGATCGCCTGGATCCTTCGAGTAGACAGGAGCTTCGCACATCATGGGAAGAAGAAGACAACGCAGGGCTGCAGTAACAGCAGAGACTTTCGCCAATCTCATCACCGCAGCTGGCACTCCCAGATCGAAACCAGTTCCTCGCTCACCGGCATCGGTGAACACGTCACTGCGGGCAGTAAACTCCTCGCACCACTCTGAAGTCGCTGAAGATAGAGCACCACTCGACGCAGCCTCGCCTGGGGAAGGCCAAACCCAGCGCTATGGTAACTTCAGCACTGTGGTTGTGGGCGTTCACCAGCAACTACCGACGCAGACCATCCTAAGCTCCGTACAACACCTATAGCCATCAGCCTTGAAGGCTACTAGGATTCCATCAAGGAAGGGCCCAACACCGCTCGTGCGCACTTTTCTTTCGGGAAAAGTCTCACTATGACGCTGCCCTTTCCGACGGACTGTACTTCTTGGGCGAATGCCTTAAGATCGAGCCAAGCCGCTCAACCTGGACACCACCCTGCCGACGCTGCTGCCTTTAAGGGCACACGGAAGTAGGATGTATTGCTTCACCACGGTGCCACTACTGTGGGCACTGAATCTGACGTCTGTCTGCCAGCAGCACGATCTAACGCGTCGCCGCCGTTTCTGCGCAACCTGCTGGAAACACGACCACTTCACCGGACAAGCTTGTTGTCCGCTACATCCACACAGTCGCTCATCACCGTCGCAGCAGAAGGCCAAGGTACGCACGGCAGAAGCAGTTGTCACTGCCGCATGACCGCGTTATGGAGAACTGGCATTCTGCAGTTGGAGGCACGTATGAAACCGTCGCACCCAACTCCTCTACACAACTGCCGCCTGAAATCCTGCAAAAGCTGGAGTATATGCAGGCAGAGCTACTTAACATCACCACCACGCTGGCCTCCTTGGAGGAGGCACTAACCGAACTTAAGGACGACAGCGAGACACTCCAAGAAATACAATCGAAACAACAATTCAACCGACTACACCTACATGTTACACCAACCACTACGCAGCTCACCAATCACTTGGTTGAGCTCAGGACAACACTAACGAATGTCTTCAATGATGAGCTGTCGCTCTTCATGGAGAAACGTAATCACCAACAGACTATTAATCAACCACAGAGGCCGGACACAGCTTCCCGAGGCGGCGCTCGGTACCCAAGGCACTAAAACTAGGCTTCACCACTCAGAATTTGGATTGGCGGTGAGCTGGGCCTAGTCCAGCTTGCCTTCCACCACCACATTCCTTCACTCACAATCTTCCTTCACACTTCTCTCCCAAATACCCAAGGGCGCGAGCAGGGACTCGGCCGTGCTTGCGTCCTGGCACCTTCCTTCACCCGGCTTAGGCCCTTGTGGCCGGCGAATACACTATCACAATGAATTCGCAGGTGCATACTGCGGTACAGCTCTTCCGCACCATTGACCTCCGGTGGAGAAGTTTTTAGTGGGTATGCCGAATATCGGTGAGTCCCACACTCTCGGTCCCGATTCCCTTCCAGACTGGGGTAAGTGATTAAATCATTTTCTCCTCCACTCGAAAACAAAATCACTTCGCCTGGATCCTTCGAGTAGACAGGAGCTTCTCTCACATGGGAAGAAGAAGACAACGCAGGGCTGCTGTAGCAGCAGAGACTTTCGCCGATCTCACTGCCGCAGCTGGCCCTCCCAGCTGGCCACCAGCTCCTCGCTCACCGGCATCGGTGAACATTTCACTGCGGGCACTAGACTTCTCTCACCACTCTGAAGTCGCTGATAAGAGCAGCACTCTACGCAGCCTCGCCTGGGGAAGGCCAAACCCAGCGCTATGGTAACTTCAGCGCTGTGGTCGTGGGCGTTCACCAGCAACTACCGACGCAAACCATCCTAAGCTCCGTACAACACCTATGACCATCAGCCTTGAAGGCTACTAGGATTCAATCAAGGAAGGGCCCAACACCGCTCGTGCACCTTTTATTTCGGGAAAATTCTCACTATGACGCTGCCCTTTCCGACGGACTGCACTTCTTGGGCGAATGCCTTAAGATCGAGCCAAGCCGCTCAACCTGGACAACACCCTTCCAACGCTTCCGCCTTTAAGGGCGCACGGAAGTGGGATGTACTGCTCCTCCACGGTACCACTACTGTGGACACCGAATCTGACGTCTGTCTGCCAGCAGCACGATCTAACGCGTCGCCGCCGTTTCTGCGCAACCTACTGGAAACACGACCACTTCACCGGACAAGCTTGTTGCCCGCTACATCCACACAGCCGCTCATCACCGTTGCAGCTGAAGGCCAAGGTACGCACGGCAGAAGCAGTTGTCACTGCCGCATGACGACGTCATGGAGAACGGGCATGCTGCAGTTGGAGGCACGTATGAAATCGTAGCAACCAACTTCTCTACACAACTGCCGCCTGAAATCCTGCAAAAGATGGAGTATATGCAGGCAGAGCTACTCAACATCACCACCAAACTGGCCTCCTTGGAGGAGGCACTAACCGAACTTAAGGAGGACAGCGAGACGCTCCAAGAAATACAATCGAAACAACAATTCGACTGACTACACCTACATGCTACACCAACCACTACGCAGCTCACTAATCACTTGGCTGAGCTCAGGACAACACTAACGAATGTCTTCAAAGATGAGCTGTCGCTCTTCATGAAGAAACTTAATCACCAACAGACTACTAATCAACCAGAGAGGCCGGAGGCAGCTTCCCGAGGCGGCGCTCGGTACCCAAGACACTACCACTAGGCTTCACCACTCAGAATTTGGATTGGCGCTGATCTGGGCGTAGTCCAGCTTGCCTTCCATCACCACATTCCTTCACTCACAATCTTCCTTCACACTTCTCTTCCGAATTCTCAAGGGCGCAAGCAGGGCTCAGTCATGAGGTACTACCTCATCCTCACCCTTGACTTCCGGTGGAGGAGTTTTCAGTGGGTATGCGGAATATCGGTGAGTCCCACACTCTCCGTCCCGACTCCCATCGGAACTGGGGTAAGTGATTAAATCATTTTCTCCTCCACTCGAAAACAAAATATCCGCATTCAAGCTCTGACCACCGCAGCAACCGAATCACCTCACCTTGAAGATGCCTAGCGCTGTACTTGGCGAAACGTCGGTATCTACGATGCCTTCTAGACCACGGCCTACAAGCCCGGATAGTAGCAATTCAATTATTAGCCATGACGTCGGCCGTGAAAGCCTCAGTATGTATATCTTTTCTATTAGCTTCAGTTTCAAATTTGGAGTTTGTATTAGATTCAGTGATGCACTAGATTCGCATAAATGCGGTATTATTTTCTTCTGTTCATTGTGTTATATAGTATTGCATGCTTTACTTTGTGTGTGTGTTCTGTGTTTAATAACCAGTCATTGTTTAAGAAAACACCCATTGTGGTGTGGTATAGTTCTATGGGATGTTCAACAGCAAGATCCAAAATATGAATGATGGTACAATTATTTGGAAAGAGATGCGTTCCTTAGGGCACAACATTATTCAAAATAAAAACACTATTGCACAGAGGAAACTTACTCAAAATATTGTGTTTAAAGTACTGTGAAATTAGGCATATGAAAATTCTTCATAAATATTTCCGCTTTCAAGTGTCTTTAATTTTTAGCTGAAGCTGCAATTAGCTACTAGTTTTGTTTATAATGCACTTTAAAATTTAGTGAATCGGTTCAAATCGCTAAAATATGCTTTAAAGTTAGCCAGTTAGATAGGGCTACCAGATTCTTTTAATGAATCTTGGACATTATATAAACATGTTAAATTTGGGAAAATTAAACTCTAAAACCTAAATTACTACTCAAACATGTACGCATAGATTTTATATTTCCCTAAGTATTCATATAATAAAGAGTAAAAGCAGCTGTTACTTCTTCACTTGTGTGAAGAATATGTTTTATGCAAAATAAATGGCTTTGATATATAATCATGGCATTCTGCGTAACTTAAGTGAAGCTCTTTGACTTATCAATGGCCTGCTTCTTTCGTGTGTCTACCGTGCTGATGTCAGTGAAAATGCTCTCTCAATATTAGTGTTAAGTGCAGAAACAGCACAGTGATTCCACTATTTCCGACAAAGCTCTGTTTCATTTTAACTGCAATGGTTATTCCTAATACAGCGATTTATAAGCAGGTGACAGTTGCTTCAATGTACCCGCTACATAGCAGGTAAAGCAAACAGTTGGTCGAGTTGCAACCCAGCGTAAAGACAACTTTTATATGGTAGTCAAAATGATGCATTTAATCCAAAGTTATTGTCTTTGGGAGCCCAGATTTCTATTTTGTGTATCAAAATAAATGCTTTCGTGTGTTGGTGTATCTATGAATGGTATAACTCACGAATAAAAAGTGCAATAATATGTAGTTTTAAGACATGTTAGGAGAAATCAAGGCCAATTTTTCTACAATTTTCTCCATCCAAGCTAACACTTGAAAGATATTTATTATTTTTACATTTTCTAAAGAGGTTCGTAACAATTTCTATTTTGACAATGTTGGATATCATGGAGATGCATATAGCTTGAACATCTTATATATAAATCTGAAGTTGCACTTGTATCAACTGGAGAAATGTAATGGTTATTTGCAAAATAGGGCTAACCTCAGAATTTAGAAGCAAGGGAAAAATAAAAAGTAGTTACATGCTGTCATTTATTGCATAAAGTGTATATTATCTTCCTTGATAGCATCGAGGGAATACAAAGTTTGTAATTTTATTAAAACAGTTTTTTCCATTACTACAAAATTGGGTTTACATACTTTTTTTTTTTAGATAGAAGACTGAATATATAGGTTAGCATGCTTTATTACTATGCACGTTCAAATCTGTGTGTGATAAGCATTTTCTTGCTATTTGCAAAGGTTAATTTTATCTCTTCTTACAAAACTATGGTTAGTCTGGTTTTGCAAGCACCCATTCAAGCTTAATAAACCATAAGGGAGCTACAGAAACTTCCTATCATTGCTGTACATGGTTTATGGTAGCAATTTTAACAATTTAGGAACTTTTTTCTAACTTGCATGCATAAGGTTATTTTATTGACGTGTAACATAGTCTGATTTTCTTAACTATAGGATAGGGATTTAAATTGTTGTGGATTGTTAGTACTACGCTGCCATGGTAACTACAAATTGCAGTGCTTTATCTAAGTAACTAAAGCTCAGCATTGACACATTACACAGAGAGATCCAATCATGCCTGAAAATAGATGTTATAAGTAGACATTTTGCACCTGCATAGTTTATTAGAGTTAGTTAATTGTAATTCTTCTAAGCTGTAATTATCCTTTACTGTAATTGTTCACCATATTTGCATATTCATTTTATTGCATTTGTTATACTTTACAGGAATACACTACAACTGTATGGTCCTGCACACGAGCATATATACAATTTTTGTCTGCATGCGGTGGGATTTCTCGTCGTTGATTGAGGCCCCACGTTTGGCAGCCAATTTGCGGTGGTACTTCTGGTTGTTTTACAGTACAGGATTTTTAGGGATGGTCCCGGGTTCGGTACTAGCTCAGGGTTCTTTGCATGGATCTTGGATCTCGGGTTATGGTGAACACGACTGTTGGTTTTTCTGCTCGTTTATTTACCGTCACCGTTTTAACATTTTATCCCTGCTATTTCTTCGACACACACACGCGCTTTTCCTATTTGTTACACCTTTTATCATCGCGCCTATCCGCTGCCTTCTAAACTTTTCTGACAAGCATCTCCCCAGACTTACTACAACCAAGTGTGTCTTCCAAAATCTCACGACGAAGTGTTCATTCTGAAATCTCACGACCAAGTGTTCATTCTCAAATCTCACGACCAAGTGAGTATTCTAAAATCTTCCGTTTCCCTGTTTCAAACGTTCTATATCTCCTCATTCCACTATCACCTGATTACTAGCTTCTTTCATTGGAGGCCTAAGGCAATCTGGCTTTTGGCGAACATTGACCCTTTTCTACTAGCCTGCGTTCCCAGCAACCTAACGGGACGCTTAACAATAGAGGGAACAACCACCCGTTTCCGGCCGCTGAAGGCACTGCCTCTCAACCTTTATTTCAACTTACAGTAACATTCGCTTGCCAGTTTTATTTAATACTAGCTTCGCCGTTACTGATATTTATTCTCCCTATGATCTTAATTTTGTTTTACTACTCAAAATATACTGCTTCATGCAGTGACCCCACAATAGAAAAATATCAATCCTTAAGTACAGAAATTCAGACAATATTTTGCGACTTTTAACAGTATGGAAGTGTATTTTATTTCATACAGCATAATACAGTGTTGTATATACCACACAGATTGGTACAGTTCTTTCTTTGTTTCAGGAAACCAAAAAGTACATTTATTTGTTTAGGAAGCCAACCTGTGCATACAGAAGGCCAAGTATGTTCTGTATCTGCAGCAAGAAATTGGTGAACTACGCAGAGAAGAGTTGAGATTACATATTGAATTACTAAAAGAACAGATTGAATCAGAGGGATTAATTAAAGAGCAGCGAAAATTGCAATTGGATGCAGAAAAACCACACTAGCTGTAAAAATGCAAAATAAATAATTCATTACACCTAATTGAATGCTAATTTTCTACCCTGCTCCATAATTTTTACGCCTTTACGTATATTTATAAATCTCATTTTGAAGCTTACTTGCTTGTCTTTTCTATTTTCTGAACAATCACTGTAGTTAGACTCGGTGGCATAGTCAGTAAAATATTAATGAGAGTTGTGTATAGGGACCCATTCTGTAAACAATATGAATTAATCCTGAGTTGAAATATTTAAATAAATTGATTTTATATTTACAGATTAAGGTGCAGTCAGATGAGAATATACCGCTGCAGGCCATTTTATTTTGCTACAAAATAGGGTTTCTAGTTATGTTCTAGAGTGTGAGTCATTCGGAAACCACAAATTTAGCACCAGAATGAAAACATGTTTCCATATCTTAACATGGTTATACCAACGCCATATGCAGTACAGTTTGTGTTGGTGTCACCTTTGGTGATATTGTCCAAGATATGCAGCATAAATATAATGCTACCAGTTATATGCTAAGGAAATATCTTGCTCCCACCAACCTAGAAAGATGCTATTATTTTAACAAAGCTATTTTTACATTCCTTTTAGCAAGGAGGAGGGGGATTCTAACCCCTAAAACCCCTCCCTAGCTATGCCTCTGAATGGACTTGATGAATTCTGGAGTGCATACAATTTGTGTGTACTTTTGTCAAACAAATACTTCTGAAAGAACAACAGACAAGATATTAATTGAAGTGCCTTTCAATGAAGCATTGCCTAATTTCATTTCCCCATTTCTGGAAGAAATCCTGCTGCGAGTTCCACAATTACCCTTCCTCCTTCCACGTCTTCCCCCAATTATCTCCTACGCGTATGCCTATGTTGTGTAGCACTGCACATGCTGTTATTATTCTCGCCGAATTTGTGACTTTGTTCTGGAGTTCAAAATATAAGCAAGAAAAAATTCTCTTCCAGATTCCTATTAGTCTTTCAATCCCATTCCTGGTTCTTTTTAGTACATTATTATAATTAATCTCCGGCCTATTAACCGGATCAGGAACTGGGGTGTATATATATATATATACTGGCGCTGCGGATATCTACTGTCGCCAAGCAAGTGACCTGGGATTTCACCCTCGCTGAGCTTCATCCTTACTGCACTGTTGTCAAAAGTTCTGCTATCATGTGCAGAGCCAGGCCAACTAATTACAATATCCAGAATCTCGTCTTTAGGTCTACCAACTATCTGAACATTGATGGAGGAATAACCTTTTCTATTCCTAAACACTTCGCATTGTCTCCACCAGGACTTTTAATTGGAATATAGCTCCCATCAACTAAACCCACTACACCTGATAAACCAGGTTTTCGATAGTAGTCCACCTTTAACTTACTGAACTGCTCTCAAGTGTTTGGGAAATGTACAAATCTTTTAATGTGGCGTGATAGAGTTTCCGAAACTTCAGCTATGATTCTGCATACCGTAGATTGGCTGACGTGGTACAGATCTGCTCAGTCCAACTGTAACAAATAACATTTCATGTATTAAAGTGTGCACACCAATACCAAACAAGTACAGGTGTATGAAGTGTGACATTGCATTTATGCCTGTTTTGCATGAATTGTAGGGAATGGTAAAAATGTATCGGGTAGAATAATAATATACATAACAGTCCTTTATTTCTTCAATAAATTAATGTATGAAGTTATATTCAACAGATAGCATAAAGACATGAATGGTGGTATTAACCAAACCATGCACAAAAAATATATAAAGATTGGGCATGATACATATGCCACTTTTCTTCAATGCTAATGTATTTGAATATTACTGCTTTATCTAGCGTTTTTTAAATAGGTCCTGATCAATAGCAAAAAATAAATGTAAATACTTAAGGGAGGGGGCGCTTTTATCTTCCTTCTCTTTCTTTGAGAATGTTATGGCTCATTTCTTCTAAAGAGGGACAAATTCTTCTTTGTTTCCAAAAACCTTCATTGCTATTATAATCATTGGAGATTATTCCGTATCCGGGTAGGAGGTATGAAATTTTACGAACCTTGCGGAATCGGTAATCATATGCATACGGAATTACACAAGAAATCACTATATTATTGGTTTTCATGTGGCCCATATAATAACCACCTGTGTTTTATGTCGCGATGTTATCTTGTATTTACATGAACGAAATCGAGCGCATGTATGAACCTTAAAATGGTATGCACTCGACTGTTTTAAAATTGATCTGACTTCCTAAACTTAAGTGTTAGCGGCTAGCAGCTTGTTGCAATTATTATTTGCGCACTATGCGTGCAGCGGACGCAAATCACAAATACAAGTCACACTTCTTCACCATCAATTCGCAAATATACGTTGAATTATGAAGCTGCTGACGTGAGTCGTACTTACCTGAAAATGTGATGATATATAGAATCTCAGTGCTATCAGGATCTTGAACAGTGGTGAAATAGGTAAAACTCTGTTTGATAAGGTTATTTTTAGCAAGGACACTAGATTGTTTACGACAGTGGCTTTGGTGAAACGATATCGCTTCTTAAATTCAGCATCAATGTACATCTTCCAGAGGATTCTGCTGATCTCGCAAATACCGCTTATTATTAGTCAGTACAATTTCATTATAAAACTCCATATCTTCCGCGAAATATTATCGTCGTTAAACCCCATTTGGCATCTGCTCTCCTTATTACATATAAGCGGAGGTCGGAGCTTCCTTATATGAATAAGCATTCCCTTATTCGCCTGAAAGAGTAGCGTCTGTGGATTAAAAATTGCTGCTTAAGGAGTTCCTTGAAATAAGTGACGACCCAATTGTTGAATGATAACTGTTGATTGTTGAAGTTAAATGGGGAACATGTGAACCGCCTTTAGCTGTACTTCCGTTAGCGGTCAATCACATTCTGTGACACACGTATTTATTTACATCTAGTAGACTAGTTATAATGGATAGAGAAAGCCTCCACTGTCACAGAGGCTTCCTTCAATCTCTGTCCAGATCCACCGGTTAACTTCGTGTGCTTCCGAGTACATTTGGGCTATGTTCGTCTTTGCTACAATTCACTTTCTCAGTACGTGGTCAGTACATGTAATTCTCGTGTAGACTGCCTTTGTGATATGGTGTTTAGCATACTAGCTTCCAAACCCAGTGGTTCCGGGTTCGACTCTCGGCTGGAGGGGGGAAATTTTGTATTGCCCATCCTCCCTAGAGTCCGGAAGTATGAGTGAGAGTGTAAAATGTATGTGTGAATTTCATGTTTATAAATAAAAAATGCACCTACCACTTTAGAAAGTGATTCTAGCATTATTATACCGGATGCAAATGAATAAAACCGCATGAATCTTATTGATAATAGTCGGTTTACAGACAATCGATTTGAGATAGAAAACCTATGGTCTACCAAGACAAATTACTAAGTTATGCCTTATAGCAAGTCGGAGCGTGCGTCTTTAGCAAAATGGATGGGATACTAGGCATGGGTGAACAAACATTTGAATTTCGCGTTCGAATCCCAAAGGCCAAGTTGTATTTTATTTTCCCCTCTTTCATTCTTTCTTTCTTTATAAGTACGTGTTCAGCTTAATTTGATTTACAAGAAACAATTGTGTTATGTATATCTGCGTATAATTTTTAACCTAAACACTGCTTAAGGTTTCTGACTTCAAATTCTTTTAGTTGTCATTAAATAGTGGACACTGAAAACCAAATATGCCTAATAACGTTAAATGAACTGGTATAAGTCTACACAAATAATGACTAACAAATATGTAAATTTATAAGTACTTAAAAGATCTAATGTGACTGAATTTTTACAATATAAGTTGCCTCGGTATTAACGTTACAATTGGATTGGTACGGAGGGGGACTCGGCACTGATCCACATAGGGGATATTATACCTACGCCCCACAGGGGGACGTCCCCGAAGGAAGGATGATGAGAGAGGAGACACCGGGTGACCGGAAATAGTGACGACACAGGAATGACAGGGTCCCTAAGTTCCCAGACTCCCCGGCAGACGGACAGGCAGACCGGGGACAGAGGGAGCAACGCCCCTCAAGGGGGTTCGGATACCCCCGGCAACCAGCCGAAAGTCAAGTTACGGAGATAGTCACAAATAGAATCCTTTTCCCCTGCCACACCGCACCGAAACACCATCGCCGACACTTCCAACCCTGAAAGACACCACCGGAAGAAAGATGAAGTGAAATGAGAATGGAGATGAAATAGAGGGATAGTAAATTCGGGGGATGTGAGAATCTTTCCCAGCATTCGTCTGGTGACCCGGGAAAATCCCGAAAAAGCCCATGTGCCAGGAAGGTCGGCAACGGGAATCGAACCCACGACCTTCCGAATGCGTGCCACAGACGTAACCGTCTGAGCCATCCAGCTCAATTAACTTTACAATACAGAGGTACGTACACTAAGAATAAAGTTGAGCAAAACAAAAAAGGAAGAAAATGCCCTGGTTTAAAATAAATTGCTCAAAATGGCGACCTCCAACATCAATGCATAGGCGATATCTACGCAGAAATGATTCCTGACCCTGTTGAGCATTCCTGCTGCGTTAGGAATTTCATCAATGGTTGCAATAATGCGGGCAATCAGTGCCTCTTCAGAACTGATCGGCAATGAATACGCCATGACCCTAGAAAAATAAGTCTTTGGGATTGAGATCCGGAGAATGAGGTGGCCAGGTCACGGTAGGACTACCTCTTCTGGTCCGGCGATTGGAGAATGCTCGATTTAGACTCTCCCACACGTTTATAGTATAATACGCAGGGGCTTCATCGTGTTGGAAATGCGGTTGAGCCCGAACATCAAGCAGCACTTCTTCCAAAAGAGTAGGCAATACATACTCCAGAAATATTTTATAAGTTATCACCATGCAGTCGAGGAAGAAGAAAATATGGTCTAATAATGTGGTCAGAAACAATGCCAATGTTCACCATAAACTACTGTTGGTGGCTCTCCTGCACGGTAGCATGGCGATTTTCATATGGCCATATGTGACTATTGTTGGAGTAGAATCGTCCCATCCCTGGTAAACGTGGTTTCATATGTGGACAACACTAATGAAAACAATTTTGGTGGCTGGTTCAAGGCCCATTCACAAAATCGCAGCCGTGAATTGAAATCCCTCGGAGTTGGGGCTTGCATCTTTTGCAGATGGAAGGAGTAGAACTGCTCCTAGTCCAAGACTTGCCACACACTTGTGTGATTGGTGCCCATTGCATGTGCAATAGCATGGGTCCTGGTTGACAGTTCCTCTTCCAGTGCATGCAGTAATCCTTCGAACACAGAAATGCGATGAGTACCTCTTGCACCGTAACCTGCTTTATTCGGCACCACAGAATCATCTTTCCGCAAACGCTGATCTACAGACTGTAAAGTAGTCTGATGGGGATGCTGTCTATTTGGGTACATTTCGTTGTAAGTCTGCGCAGCTATTGAAGCACGACCTCCTGCTTTACTGAACACAAGGTGCACACCGGCGAGTTCGGAAAAAGTGTAATTTTGCTCCATATTCCCCGAATGTTTAACTGATTCAAGTAGTGTTCTTGTGTGCTGAAGGTAAATAGAAAATGAAACACGAGTGACGTTTCTGTGTTGGAGAATACAGCGGTTACGTATGGCTTGAATAAGAAACAACCATACCATATGGTGGTGTTAATATCCTGCCAGGTATCAAGGTCGTTTATTGATGGCAGTACTAGATATACAATATGCTACCACATTCGCGGCTCCTTTTTGGGGAGTAATAGTACTTGATGCTATTCCTTGGCTCAAAGATGAGTGGATTTGTTCCACCCGATTAACTGTTAGATTCAAATTGTCCTTATTGATCTCAAACGCACACACCGCCAACCGAAAACTTCCAGCAAATCTCGATTTAAAACCCCCCTGGCTTAAATGTGAGAACGCGCAGCAGTAAGTGATTCCTTGTGCCTTGTAAATGATGATGGTACTTGCTGTATAAGGGATGAGCACAACATTGTTCCCACGATAGGAAAATAAAGAACAAGAAAAAAAAGTTTACCCGTTCCAGATTGAACTTGATTTCGCATACTTATTGTAGTTCACAGCCAGTCCGGCTACAATACAACCATCGGAATCTTCCTGCGATTGTTTAGCAGTTCCCCACAACGTGTTATCCATTGCAGTGGCGTGCACAGGCGCACACTTTAAGCGATTTTGGCAACGGCAAAACTTAGAAACCCTTATTCAGAGAGTTAAAAGACAGGTTTAACCAAATCTCTAACGTACTTTACGTCGTTCCTAATATTATTTACACATTTTGCTTCTGATTTTGATTTATTGACCCCTATTTCTAATTCGTTTGAATAGACATAACGCGGTAACTTGACTTTGTAGACCATTGGTTTCTTATCTCAAACTGATTGACTAGGAACCATCTACTGTCAGTAAAATTCGTAATATGTTATTTATCTACAATGTTTAAAAACACAGTACTTTGTGTTAACAGTGGGGAATAAAATATTACATTAAATTATTTTCCAATATTCTAAGTGACATGTATTCGAGTGGACATAAAGAAAGCAATACATATAGTGATTGTGGAAAACGTCTTGCAAACTTTTTAATTTACGGAGGCGTATTAAAACCTACCACCTAGATACTTATGTCACCTCTGCAGCACATATAAGGAAGGATAAGTTTGAATTTGACTGTTAGATATGTAAAAAAGGCATAGTAATTAAAAATACTTTCGCTTGCATATGAGGATGAACATACAATTTCTAGAGCAGAAAATATAAATTATTTTAAACGTTCACTGTGTGAAAAAGCCTTCTTAAAAACACAGAGAAAGAAACGGGCAAAGTGTTCTTAAAAACCCACACCATAATATCAAATGAATTATTACAAACGTCAGCGCTCAGAAAATTACATTCAAAAGGAGGAGGGAAAAGACTATGGCGCAGCAATAAGATAAATGCGTTTTGTCCAGCAACAATATCTCTTATTCAAGAAGGAAAATATATAGTAGAGTATACTGAAACACGTGTTTGCCATAATAACGATTTAGGACATATTCGCTCGACTGAAGATGACCGCGTAACCATTGACTAAAACATTGCGGCCAAAATCCCCTTTTCAGAAATATTGAACGAAGCGTGTTTCACGAACAGATCTCGAAAGGAAGCATTTATTGGCTCAAAAGGACCTACACAACACTAAACAATCCTTTAATTTAGATATCGCCAAGTATAGTAATGATGTAGTAAGTGTAGATGCATGGGTGATAGAAATGAAATCGTTAGACAGAAATTGTGTTTTATTTTATAAGCCACAGGATAGTACCATCAATATTCTCAGTTAAAAGATGAGGATTTTTGTTAATTATTATGAATGATGCTCAGAAAGAAATATTGAAAATTTATAGATTTATTGCACGTGTTTAGATGGTACGTATGGGCTTAACAAGTATGCGTTCTTGTTATTGATGATATGAGGCTAGGGTTTCCCTGCTCTTTCATGTTATCCAGTAGATCAGATTTAGAAATATTCACAATTTTGTGAAGTTATAAGTCTGAAAATGGGCTGTTAAAGTCTCCATGACTGACATGGCGGAAAATTATTATAAAGCCTGATTGACTGTAATGGAGGAACCGCAGTAACAGGGTCTACTGCTCGTGGCATGTTATCCGAACTGCATTTAAGAAGAATATGACTGAAATCAAAAGCCGAGAAGAGCAAGAGGAAGTGTTCAAACTTATTAGAACTGTACCGATGGAAACAGACAGAAATGCTTTTTAAATTATATTTAGTTTAGTGATGAGGAGACTAAAGATTTTGAAATTTACTTCCTCAATATTGTGGCTCCAGTTTTGAAAACTGGGCTTATTGTCAGCGCACACATGTGAGCATAAACACAAATATGCACACCGAGAGAGTTCATGGAACAATAAAATATGTTTACGCCTAAGGCAAGAGAATAAAGCGGCTTGCTAAATTTTTACAAATTCTAATACAATTTATTAGAGACAAACTGTTCGATCGGTTGATCATCCGTCACAAGGAAAAATCACAGGCAAAATGAAGGACATTCGCTCTTTTCACAGGACGTCCCTGTCTCTATCGACAGAGAACGTGGTTCCCCATTCAGATATCAACGGAAAATGGGATGCATGCAGCTCTTCAACTACGGAGATATATACTGTGATGTATGAGGAAGACTGTACATATGACTTGGCTCATCCAAACTGCCATACATTCATTCACAAGTATTCGTGTTCCTGCTTGAATTCACCTATGCAATGGAATATGCGTAAACATATCCATCTAGTTTGTCAGTACTTGCTAACGGTTAGTACTAACAAAGAATCTCAGGATAGGAGCGATGACAAGAATCTATTTATGAGCTCTGAAAATGAACAGCGACAACAAGAAGCGGGCGCCATTATGAAGCAAATCTATGATGGCAATGCAATGAGTAATATTAAATTGTGGGCGGATAAAAAAGAATCGACGAAGAAAGATTTTATGAAAATAGTTAATATGGTCTCCTGATTAGAAGAAGCTGGTATATTATATAAGTTAATTCTGCCAACGAAACCCACAATTTTAGTGGTAAGGAACAGCTTTGGAAGTCTTCCTGTCCCTTCATCGTCAAATGAAGAAAATAGTTCAAATGCACCTAATAAGAGGATGACACCACGTAAAGGAACTTCATTTTATACTAAAACAACTATTCCCAAAATTAGAAAACTGGATTACAATGACAATAAAATGGATCCACAAAATATTGCAATTTTATTAGTTATACGAAAGAACAAAGTTTATGTGTGGTGTAAATATCTATAATGTATTATACAGGGTTATTAAAAAAGAAGGAACAGACTTTAAATGTGTGTTTCTAATAAACTACAATAGATAGCGACACATACGACACATTATTGAATAGAGGAAAGTTCAAAGTTTTAAGCCTCACCTATTAGTTCCATTCAGTGCCTACAGTGGCGCTGTGTTTGTTTACGAGAAAATGGCGACGCCACAGGGAAGGGTTTTTGTGTGCTGCATTATGCAAAGAGTGAATCCATTGTTTCATTGTAACGTGCATTTCGTTGTAACTTCAAAAACGAGCCGTCTCGTCATAAGAAGTTTACAATTGATACAATAAATTCGTATAAGATGGTTGCGTATGCAAACGGAAAAACACTGATTGTCCTCGCATAACAAATTGTGCTAATTTTGAACATATAACATAACATTTTGAACTTTTCTCTATTCAGTGATGCATCGCATGTGTCGTCATCTATTGTCGTTCATTAGAAATAAATATTCAAAATCTGTTCCTCCTTTTTTAATAAACCTGTTTTTTTGACAGGCACATAGAATTATATTGCTTTTAAATATTAGCCTTATTTTTGGGGCTAAATTACATTTTAATAATAAATCAATTAGTTGGTGCTTTACAAGACAATACGACTGAATATGACAGTGCACATGTGTTACCAGAACCTCTTTCGGGATATGAACCTAGTACCTACGTTCTCCGGATGATATTCTAGTAAGTAACACATTTTTCTTTATTGTTTGCTTGCACAAGTGTCATTTCAACAGATTCACATTTTATAATTCTCTTGCTGGTGCAAAAATTATTTTTAGTGCTTTAAAACATAACATGCTTTTGAAAGAAATGAAACTAAATGCTGGCGAAAATTTAAGTTGCGATCGGAATGGTAACGGGAGACAAGAAGCCTCGGAATCGCTTTGGATCGCCACGAAAAATACGAAGCAAAAGGACTGCTATTGGCCAGGAACTTCTGTGACGGTGGAGGCTCTAGAAACAAATGCTTTTAAGGGGATACTCTGTTACTAAATAGACCTTCTTCCCTAATCAGCAACTTTTAATGAAATTTTTAGGTTAAATTGCATCTGTTATTGTTATATTGTTATGCATCGGTTATCAATATATTGTTTGTATATGTTTCATTGCTCTAGATGGAATAGTTTTGTAATTAAAAGTTATTTATTGTGTTTTTGCAAATAATTGGATAGTAATCAAAGGTACACCTTTTGCAATTTAGAATTAAAAAAGAGGTCTAAAATTTGGTATGCTAATTGTTCTATTCCCATAGTATAAACTTGTATATTTTTTCCAAAATATTAATATTTATTAGAAATATCAATTTTTTGTATTTGGAACAAAGTGAAGAAATATGATTAATAACCAGAATGAAAACATACACTTGTATGTATGAGAGTAATCAACAAAGCAATGCGCAGTTTTCTTTAACAATTACATTCTACATGTCCTGAATATTTCAGCCTGATTCATGAATATTTACTGCAAAAGGTATACCTGAAAAAAACAAAAATTGCTATATGGAGAGAAAGCTATTTAAAGTTTGGGAACACAATTTTGGAGATATTGCTCTTCACTTATCAATTTGGATTACACCAACTTCTAGATGGATTTCAAAAGTAATATTTACTGGGTGAATTCTAGACATGCTGAAGATACTATTGTTTTAGAAACATTTTTTCTGAAAAAAAAAGTTTTTGCCATTTTGGTACCATAGTGTCCCCTTAAATGCACGAGCACAAGCGCAGAAATACACATATCGGCAAGACATCCCCCTGTATTCCTTCCCATCAAACTAGCTCGCCCGCTGGCCGACGATGACAAGACAGTTCGTGTGAACTGAATTTTCTAAAGTGTAAAGAGGACTGTGCCTTATTTGTTGCAGCGTCTGCGAATATTCCAACCTTAAATTATAATGGGGGAGGAATGAAGTTGTGTTATAGATGATCTGATATGCCATTAATTTTCTACTCGAAGTTTTTCAGATAAGAAGGTAACATTGGGCAAAGGTAAACCAACCCCTAATTTTCAAAAAATGGTTACAAAAACAAAATCCAAAGTACGCCATTTTAACGAACAGTGGTATGAGAAGGATTCATGGACCTGTGGATACAAAAGTTCATGTTCATTGTACTGTTGGTCCTGTCTTTTATTTTCAACGGACAGAAATATTTGGAAAACAAGCGGGGTGTCTGACGTAAGCAGTTTTCATATAGGGAAAAAGAAGCACGAACTATCTACAGATTGTGTTGACTGTGTAGCATTATTTTATGCCACGGTTGTGAGAGAGCATTAGCAGCCGCCAGAAGTACTAAGCATTGTGGGTGGTTCATTAGTAAGCGGCCTGCTATACTCTCTGGCCGTCACAGCGTGTGATGGCAACTTCAGTGAGGAAGGCTAACCAGCGAGCCTGCTTCACCTATATCCCCTCCTTCTCTTTTGTCCTGGCAGAATATAAAATCCGGCTCAGTGGGCTAAAGAAGCAACGTGGTATACATTTTGAAGCCCGGCAAGGATCTGGTTTTCTCCTGCAGTTACCACTCCATTAGTTTACTCCCGACCGTCTCGAAAGTCTTTGAATGGTTTCTCCTAGCCTGTCTCTTTTCGAGGAAGCGCACCTACTTCCGGACCCCAGTTTGGTTTTCGTCGTGGACACTCCACGATCTTACAGCTAGTTCGATTGGTCGGGAAGACTTCCCTGGGTTTCCAGGAAAACTTCAAGACGGTCGCAGTGCTGCTGGACGTAGAGAAGGCCTTTGCCACCACGTGGCGCCAAGGTCTTTTGTACAAGATCAAGGAGGCAGACACCTCTCCCGCCTATCTCGCCCTGATAAGCAGCTTCCTTCGGGATCGCACATTCAGGGTGAGAGTGGAAGCGCAGGTTTCATCAGCCCGGCACATAGCCGTCGGAGTCCCGGAAGGTAGTGTACTGTTGCCACTTCTCTTTGCGGCCTACATGTCGGACTTCCGTACGGAACCCAGGACTGTTACGTGCCAGTATGCGGACGACGTCCTCAAAATAGCACAGAACAAACATACCCGATTCTGTTTCCCTCCTCCACAACGACAGCTCCGGACCATTGGCAGGTGCAGCGAGAAATGGAGGATGACCAGCAGCCCGAGGAACGGCTCTGCGCTTCTCCTGGCGAAGGTTTTTTGCTGGCGGTGAGCACTTTCTGAGGTTACGGCGGAAGAGAATTCCCTGGGTTACCTCGGAATCTTCCTCCACCGCGGGTTAACCTTCGCTCCAAATGTCAGGGCAAAGGTCGGTCTCGGCCACACCGCTCTGAGAATAGTTGTACCCTGTTTTCAGATCCACTATGCCCACACACCTCAAAATACGCGTTTATCAGGCGATTATCCCGCCCCTGATCCTGTATGGCAGCGAGTTCTGGGGATCGGCGGCAGCGACCACCATCCGCAGGCTGCAGACCGTCCAGAACAGGGCACTTCGGATGATGTATGATACCGGGCGTAGATTCCGTTACACATCCTACACACTCACTCCGGTCTCCCATACATTGTGGAGTGGTGCGGGAGAGAACCCACACAATGTGCGCAAAACTGACCTACCACCCTAATCAGCTGGTGTACTCCCTGGGTCACTATGACCACAGGGTACCCAGAAGAAGGAAGAGCTACCGGTTACCCAAAGACGCCTTGGGACCTTGGGCTTAGGTCTACCACTCCTGTCCCTCACTCACTCCCCAAATTAAGCAGCATCAGGTTTGGTCACTGGCAGGATGAGTGACCCTTCAGTGGTGTCCCGCCCGGCTGCCATATTGGACACTCCCCAAACCCATACCTAATTCCCATTCTGCATCGCTGCCAGCCGGCCTGCTTAAATTGACGATCTTGCAAGCGGCCGCTCAAGTTAAGCAGCATTGGGCTCGGTCAACACTTGGACACATGACCGCCCAAGTGACTGGTCGAGACCCAATCAATGGCACTGCACGAAGCTACACTCCGCTGACTAACAATTACATAAAGCTTGCGCAAAACCTCTATTATCTTCTGCATCGCACAGGTGAAGCCGCATTAGCGGCTAGGTACTATGGTTATCACATCCCGCCCAGGTAAACCTACGCAACTTGCTCTCGATTGCTGGATTGCTGAAGAAGAAGCAGCATTGGTCCTGCAGTATTTTAGCACCAAAGAAGACGATGGGTTCTGCAAACTACCGGGACTCTATCCCGCGACAGTCTGAAGTGGTCACTTATGGCCGCTTTATACTGCTTCGCCGGTCAGCTTTCGGTGAATCCAAACCTACTAGACCTTCAAACATCTTACTGGCCGTGCACCGCAGTTTTAAGCGACCCATTGCGCAGCTTTCGGTGACCCGGTCACTCATCTCTCCAAGAAGCCAGCGGCCTTTCAGACCATCGAAAGGCCGCAACATCAGGCAGCAGGCAGGTGAACAAGGCCACAGGCACCTTTCCTTAGAGGTTAGGTTCGGGGCACTTTTGGTATCCGGCCCTCAGATTCGCCGTGCTTGTTGGGCGCCTGCTGCTTACAGGTGAGGGCACACGAAGTGTGTTTAGTAGAGCTCAGCTCGAGCAACTCGAGACGATGACGTCACTTCTCGTGCAGTCTCGAGGTACTATTCTTGCATGCTGCGATCTAGTTGCATTTATTACGACTATTTGCTTAAACCGTCAAAGTATACAGACTTACACCCGTCAGTTTAAATTCAAAATACGTTGTGGTGCCTTAGTGGCTACGTAACGAAAAATTATAATAACAATCGCGTTTCGATTTGTATGACAGGCACAATATGTTAGCGAGTATTAGTTACTTTGTGTGCTTGAATTTAATAGTTTCCAATAGCTGCTCACATTGAATTCATTGTTGGTCTGAATAGCTCAAATGGTTAGCCATTGACCTTACCAAGCTGAAAACCTCGAGTTCAAGCCCGTCAAAGGTCAATGGTTTTTTAAGTGTGAAAAATCTTAAATGTGCACGTATTTTTCATATAAGTACTAGTTATATACAGCATAAAACCGGATTCAAGGCCGAATTTGTTCTTGTTTTTAATTAATCTAAAAAAGGTTATATCTAACTGTAATAACTTCAGAATCTGAACTATAGGCTAATTTTATAGCATCAACGAATCATATTTTTTATCATTTGAATTAGCAAGCTTATAAACATGCTTAAGTTCCCTAAACTTTACTTTTAATACTTTGGCAAGCATGTTGCTGTTATTTTATTTGTGTTAACATATTAATAAAATTAAAAAAATACGACGCAAATAGCCGTTTATAATACAAATACCAAACTTCCTGATTTGTTGTTGGTGCAAGTGTGAATATTTTAGAACGAGCGTAGCGACTTACACAACCACTATTGACCTGGTAGTTGAGTGCCCTTAAATATATACGACTTACACAACCATACGAGCGCCAATATGAAACCTGTACTTGTACAAAATGAAACGGACTTATACTAGGTATACAATGTTTTGTCCACGACAGTTGAGAAGCGAGTGCGCTAAAGCATATTCAAGTGGATTTGAGTGAATTAGAGATCTTTTAAATACTTAAGTATATAAAGTGAATTATTGTGATAACGTAGCATGAGGAGCTATTTAAAGCGCGGTTGCTCTTATTACGCACTGGTGTTCTAAATAGTCAGTTTAAGCAATGACAACCGTGCGTAAAGTACAACTTAACGTGCATTAGTACTTTATTTGTTTCGGAAAAAGCTGAGCTATTACTGTAAGCAAAGTTAACACAGAAGTAACAAAGAATGAAAATGGGCGACAATGTAATGATTACAATATAGTCAAGAGCAGCTCATATATCTACAACATAAAGCATGCATCAATAAATGGTTTCCTCCCGACAAGAAATAATTGTTTACTTTATGACCTCAATGCTCGAGAAGGTATCCAGACGAGCCGCGTAACGAAACTACTCAAACCTGCTCAGCTGCAGTATCGTTTGCCCAGCCTTAGTGTTTAGTGGGTGCAGTGCTTGTAACTCCTTCTGATCTCTATGCCATCTGCTAAATTCCCTCTCTCCAGCAAAGCCCTTAGCGGGACTGCCGGCCAGGCGGCAACTGCCACTGCAAGCACCAGTACTGGTGCAGCCACCCTAACCTCAAGTGGTCCTGCCGCTTTAGAGGGTAGGAAACTAGATCGAGCTAGGAACACGAAAGCGGAAAGGGCAAGATATAATGTTTGGACCAGTCCAAACATGAAACAAGTAAGGGCCCTCCACACGATCAAACTTCCATCGCTTACACCCAAATTCGGCACGCCCTCCGCTGATGACTATGCTAGAGTCTCCACAGAATGTTCTGTTTACTCTTACATGGACAGAGTGAGGCTGACAGCTCCTCCTGTCTCTCCACGACCGGAAAAGATGATTTCCGTGAGGTGCCCGGTTGGCTGCAGGAAGCGTGCCCTCTGGCCAATCAGGTGCACCTAATTTGCCCGCCGTTTCTGGCTCCGCCCCGAGCGGCAGCCAAACGAGTCATGTTCCGCCAATCATTGTTAACGCCTTCACGGGGTCGGTCGGCTTCCTTAAGGAGGTCATGCTGCCCCTGTCGGGAACGTTTTCGGTGCGACGGAATAAAAGCCACTTCGTCTTTCAGATAAAACTAGCCGAGGACTACATTCTCCTCCTTAAGCACCTGAAAAGGAAAGGCATTCCCTATTTTAACTTTGGCCTCGATAAGGCACCCGACATTAGCAGGTCATACGCGGACTAGTGAACAACTCGGTTGGCGACATCAAGGCAGATTTCAACCACCAGGGTATCACACTAAGACTGGTGAAGCAGCTTACCAGGCCCGCTAAAACGGGCAAGGGTCCACCCCTCCCCCTCTTCCTAGTTGTTGTAGAGCAAGCCAGTGATTCGGAGGCAAAGATAGAAGGCATCACCACGTGCTACCTTCGGGTTTACCTGGAACCATCCAAAGATTCTGGTGCGCTCCCATAGTGCTACAGGTGAGTCGGATTTAATCACTCCAGCCACTTCTGCTTCCGCAACCTGCGCTGTCTTAGTTGCAGAGGCTCCCACCTGTCCCTGTGCCATTACTGAGGTCCCCAGCTGCGCCAACTGCAGGGGCGAGCTCGTGGAGGATGCCCCGACAGAAAGGCCGTCATCTCCTCCAGAAGTTCCCAATCACCACCGCCCCCAAAGGACGAGGCATCAGACCTAAAGGCAACACAACCCAGCCACGCCAGCTCCGGCTGTCGCCAAAAGCAACTGGAAGGTCACGTCGCCAGGAGCGCGCCACCACCAAGGACCATCTTACGCCGCGGTGGTGCAAGGATCTGCTGATGGAACTGTGGTGTCGCGCGCCCTAAATGAATCAGTTCCCCAGAACACTCAAACACCACACCAAGCCACCCCTAAGCCTGTCCACAACAGAAGGGCTGAGATGCGTCGTCCCGCCCGTGAGCCACACATGGGCCTGGTACTCCCAAGTCCCCACGCCAGCCGAGGGAAGACAAGGCAAATGATAGGTCGACGTTGCATACCCTCTCCCCCACCCTTATTCCACAACAACTCCCAAACCCTCCTCTGCCCTACAGTACTCAGATATGCTGCTGAACTATGGCCAGTGTATCTGTATTGGTCAGATTCCTTTCTACCAGTGGCCCGGCCGCGGAAATGGCTATTGGAATAGAGGAGCTCACATTCCTGGCCAGTGTCATCCAGGCCGCCCACAATGGCGGATCGATCTAGGTCTCGTATCTCGTTTCGATTTGCAATCTGCAACTCCTATGGACTGCCCGATCAGGATTTGCCGGCTCAAATGTTCTACATCTCATTTTAGTCGGGGAAACTACCTCCGTGGAAACATCCCATTCAACATTCCGGGATACAACTGTCTCAGGATCGATCGTGTGAGTCGCCGAGGAAGCGGTACCGCGGTCTTCGTGAGGAACAGTGTAGTCCATCGACTCGTTCAGCTTCCGCCGCCCACGGCCGCTTGTGTTCATTTCGGCGGTACGAAGGTCATGATGGTGTCTGTCTACCACCCACCCCGAAAGCTTTTCGTACTTAACGATTACCTCTCCCTCCTTTCCCTACATCCCCACGTTATCGTGGCTGGGGCCTTCGATGCCATACATCCGCGTTGGCATTGCGGTCCCCGGGCAGATAAACGGGGTAATGAAATTATACGAATGGTAGATGCGAACCCTTATCTCAGAGTGCATGGTCCCTGGCAATCCACCCATCATCCATGAGGTCGAGGATGGGCATCTGTTATCGACTTCGTGATCATCAAACATTTCCGCTTTCATATATCATTCACGTCACCCAACGCACTACACTCAGACTACAATCCCGTATTAACAGAAGTTAAACAAGGGTTGCCAATCACGACGTCCCGGCTTAGCACCGAGATGTCGATTGGTACTGCTTCAAGGCTTGCCTCAACGACTCAGTTCTCCCTAAACCTAGAATCACCAACATCCCAATCCTAGAGGTGCGGTCTCATTCTTCACCTCCATCGTAGTGGGAACAGTCCATAACCTTACTGTACACACTCTGGCTCCCCTTCACCCAGATGCCCTTCCAGTTGAACTCCTGATCCGCAGTTCCTGAGGAGGCCGCACAATTTACCAGCTCACGGGAAGCCACATAATCGAGCGTTTCTAAGGTGTTTACGCCGAGAGGTCCGCCTTCGACTACGTGAGCACAGGGTGCGCGCGTGGGAGAATACGATGACCCGAAAAAACCTCAAAGATTGCGACGTATGGAAGATTGCCAAAAGACCGTGGAGGACAACAATCCTCCCCTCCCTAAGGCACCCAAGACCTGGCCTTCAATCCCCAAGACAAAAGACCCCGTAACCGTGGAGGACAACAATCCTCCCCTCTCCAAGGCACCCAAGACCTGGCCTACAATCCCCAAGCCAAAGCCGATGTGTTTGCTTACCATCTTGAGACGACCATGAGGCCTCGAAATGACCCCCAGGACGATGACTTTCCCGAACGCGTTCGGAGGGAGGTTCACCTGTACCTAGGGCGGACTCCCGAAGAAACGGATCGACTTTCCGCCATAAGACCTAGTGAACTCCAAGGTGCACTCCAGCGTCTCAACCTCAAAAAGTTCGCGTGGCCTGACGGGCTCACACCCACCATTCTACACCACCTTCCCTTCAGGGCCGCGCTCTTTCTAACCAAGACCTTCAAAATGTGTCTCGCCTTATGTCACTTTCTACGCTAGTGGAGTGAGGCCCGGATGATCTGTATTTAAAAGCCAGGGAAAGACCCGGTCCATCCAGTCAACTACCACCCTGTCAGTCTCCTATTGTTCTCTCAAAGGTCCTTGAGAGACTACTGCTAGTCCGCTTATCCCCAATTCTGAGCTACATTTAAGCCATCCCTGAACATCAGTTTTGTTTCCTCCTGGGCACTCTACCCCTATGCAGTTCTGCGCGTGGTGGAGGCTACTGCCTGATATACCATAATACGGCATACACCGTGGCGGTCTCTGTGGACGTTGAGAGAACCATTTGCAAGACTTGGCATGCAGGTCTCCTGCTCACGCTCATTCACCCGGAGCTCTCAACACATAATCTACCTATTACACCCATATTTAAAACATAGATCCTTTGTTGTTTCAGTTGCAGGAAACAAATCAACATTAAGGCCAATGAGAGGCGGAGTCCCGAAGTCTCTGTTCTATCCCCCACTCTTTTCAGCGTCTATGTGGCCGACCTCCCTACAGAATATCATGGCAATATAGCACAGTATTCTGACTACGTATTCCTGTAGTGTATAATCAGAAACTCAGGTATAGCCTTCAACCACATTCAGGGACACCTCCGTCTCCTCCAAGAATGGTGCAAGCGTTGGCTATTGTCCAGCAATGTGGTGAAAAGCCAAGCCATTTTGTTTACTAAGCGCTGCCTTCCCGCTAATTTTCCCCCATTTGCATACCTCAGGAGAAGGATTGAATGGACGAATACCATTCCCTACTTAGCAGTAAGGCTAAAAGAAGCCGTAAGTTATGGGGAACACATCAGAAAATCTATCGATTCGGGCCACTATAGGGTCCTTTTGTATCCCATGCTAAGTTCAAGGAGGCTGTTCCGCTAAAGATACGACTTTTCAGAACACTAATAGTTCCCGTCCTACTATACGCCTGAGAGATCATGGCAGCAGACTCCAGTCTGCTGCTTCTGCAACCGATACAGAATAGGGGCTTTCGGGCTAACTATTCCGTATGCCGTTCCTTTCCCGTGAGACTGCTTCACGAAGGATCATCTCTTCCTTGCTTGGAGGATGAAATTAAGCGCCGGACCGCAAAATTTTACGACCAGTTGTCACACCAGTAGTAAGGATCCTCAGCGAGCAGAACCGGAATTTGGGATCAAGCAATTTGACCTCTAGTAACCTTTGATCTTAACCCCGAATCCGGTCCCCTAACCGAAGGTCGGCCATGTGTGGCTTTTACTAAAATATATAAAAATGCTGAATATCAGTAGAGTTACAAAAGATATAGCTATCGACTAGAGGAGCAGAATCATCGATGTGGACTTTTTCGAAGGTAGATATCAGTGCTGGGTGCACCTTAAGAAGGGTCGAAATGCTGTCTGACAAAGATAATCCTAACAATGTCCACATTTAGTTGACATCACCGGCTGGAAGGCTGAATCTAGCATCGCGATGACACAACGTTCTTCAGGGGTAAGATTGGATAGACGCACAGAGCTTTGCATGTATTTCACCAGCTCAGCCATAGCTAAATATGAGAAGAAAGCTTACAAATTGCGGGTGAAACAAATTAGGGATACATAAAAAAATAAGAGAAACCACTTACCTTGAAAGGGGTCTGAACGGAGGATGGACCATAACTGACGGGTAGGGGGAGGAAAGGATAAACATTAATAAAAAAGAGAAATAATTTTATTGGTTGACGGGTATTATAAAAAGAAAACGCAGGGAGGAAGCAATAGCTTACAATGAAGGGGATTTGGATGGTGCTGATGAATGCTACAATAGTGGGAGCGGAGAAATTATGCGTGAGTTTTGGAACATACCGATTTAAATTAGATGACCAGATAGGTGTATTAAACAATGCTACGATGTGAAAAAAAGACCACGAGTTAATATCGAATTGTTCATGTGTATACAAAAAAGGGATGAGATGTAGGTTTAATGCGACAATTATGAATGTAGAAGGATTGAAAAATGCGTACAATTGTTTGAAACCTGTAACTAAGTGTAAAAGCGTGAGTCGTTGTGGATATTTATTTTACGGGGATTTGGAAATAGGTAAAATAGAATGTCCGGAAGGTTATGTAGTAAACGAAGCATGTGAATGTAAGAAAGGAGGAAAAATGGGTGAAAGGTGTAAGTTTTACGGAACAGCGGTGAAAATGTATGCGATAGATAATTTAAGCATAAGCGTCTAGATAATAGATTGTGGGATGATCGTATATGCTTTAAATTTGACAGAGGAGTTAGAAATTAACTGGAAGGTATCACCTGAGGAGAGTGAATTGATACTTACCTATAGTATAATTAGCGAGATGACTAGTTATTTTTCGTAAAATTATATGTATTTGTTTGGAGGTTATGGGAATGGAGAATAGAATTTAGATACAGGCGGGGGAAGAAAATTAGTTTGGAGGCTTAAGCGCGGGTCGCGTAGGAGTGCTGAGGGTAATTTGAGGGTGAATTCCAAATATGGCGGATCGGAAACAAATGCGGAAGCAAGGAAGATACCAGCAAATACTATTAGGAAAGACGCAATGGAGAGTTGTAAGAAGGAAATAAACACGGAAAAGCAAAAGTAAGAAAGGATTGTGACATAAAGCTAAAGACGATAAATAGGAAAATGGAAACTGTTATTTCGGATAAAGAGAATTGTGAAGGAAAAACTAAGGAGTTAGAGGGAGAGCTAGGGAGAATAAAGAGAATGCTGGAAGAGAAAAAAGAATAAGCGTAAGTAAACAATACGAACTGGTGAATAAAATAAAGGGTAACGTAGAAAAGACGAATGAGGAATTTGAAGGGTTAAAGGACCTTATAGCTAAGCTTGGAGAAGCATGCAGTAGGAAAGGTAAACAGGAGGATATTGAATTTGAAACTACGCTTCTACTTATGAGTTACCTACAGATGATGAGGAGGAGAAAACGGAAGCGAGGGCTGAGGAAGAAGACGACTTTAATTACAACACGAAATAAGGTAAGATATTTATTAAAATAATTAAAACAACAAATATAAAGATTTAACTTTAACTATGAAATTATTTGTATCTTTGAGTATTGACGTACACTTGCAAAGCAGTATTAATGATTTTCTGTAAAATACATTATATATACACAAATGCAAAGATGTAACTTTAACTATGAAGTTATTTGGGTCTTTGAATATTGCTGTAAAATACATTATATATACAAATACAAAGATGTAACCTTAACTATGGAATTATTAGGGTTTTTAAGTAATGACATACACTTTGCAGAACAATATTAATGGAAAAATACAAAGATATAACTAAGCAGATTTAATTTTAACTATAAATTATTTGGGTCGATGTCCATTTGTCGAACAGACCGACCTTATTGGTTTGATGGAGGAGCAGATTTAAAATAGAGGAGATTTAAAATAGAAACCCTATATGGTGTAGCTTTAGATATTTGTGAAATATTTACTAAAGAAGAAGCATGAATGCCTGTTTCACCCTCTAAAGCCATAAGTAAATAAAAGGTTTCATGGTGTTTTTGACACTCCGAAACAAGATTAATTACCATACGAGCAATGTATTCACTCAACCGATGGATATGTTGCTCCTGCTGCTGAATAAAGTTAGATAAGTGTAAGTTATGTCCTTTAACTCATTAATAGAGCGCTGCTGGTTGTGAATAGTAGTTTGGTGAGCTGTTAACATTTGTTGCTGCTGCTCTTGAATTAGATGCTGCCGATGTTCTTGCAGCAACTCCTCCGCTGCTCGCTACTGTTGCTGATGCAGTAAATGCAGTGCCATGGCTGCCATCTCCTCGTCACTGGGATAGGGAGATTGAACGAGGGGTAGTAATCATCTGGAAATAATTTTCCAAGATAAGCGAAGGGAATTGTAAGTTACTGATTTTAGGGAAGGAGGAGAATGTCGACAGAGCATGCAACGACAGTGAAGGGTTTATACCGTGAATACGACGTTGGGAAAGAAAAAAGACCACTCCTGATAAAGAGAGTTGATATGACGAAGGAAATGCACACGAAATCGATCACGAGAATAAATAAGACCGTCCATAGAAAATTTATAAAACGGAACACTCTCTAAAGAATAAAGACGGGCTAATAGAGCGCACCACGAATTTGTATGTGTAATTTCATTTGAATAAATCCTTTAAAAATACCGTATTTAATAAAAAAAACATTTATTCCCTTGCTCGACAAACCATGTTAGATGCTGACGATTCTGAATAATAAAATCGTTTGCACCAGAGAAAGAAATATTTTCGTGGGTAAATCTGTGAGGTGTATATAAACGAAAAGTGTCGTTAATCCAATGAAAGAACTTATAAATAAACTGCTTTGATCTAAGATTAGTAGCCGTAGAAAATGGTATATAAAGGGTTGGGATATCAAATAGATCTGCGAGAACATAAGAAGCTAACTGTGTGCAAAAATAACCGACAGAGGCAGCACATATATTATCTTTACCTAAGAATTAAAGGATACTTTGTAAAATGAGCCAGTAGGTAGGAAGGGTTATGGGTGAATAGGATTCAAAAACAGAATGGGAGGGGTAAAAGTGGTAACTCACTAGAAACATAGATGTCAAAGGAAAATCAAATGGATATACTGCAGGAGCAGGACGGCTTGTACGAAGGGGTATAAGCTGAAAAAATGCACATGCAATAATTTCTATACTGTCGAGGGTTGACATTTACAAATGAATGATTTAAGGTGTAAGAATTTGTTGCGGATATTATACATGCGACACTTGCGTATTGCCTGACATTGCAAACGTTTTGGAATAAAATTAATGCAAGGGGATCTGTTAGAATACGGTACTTTATGCAAAGCAATATAGGAATCTATGCTTCAAAAGTGACAGAATACTCTATGACATGAACATCTAGATAGTAATTTTAATCTGTCCTCTTTTATTTTAGGTCTTTGCATTATATTTAAGCGACGTCTTTTAAACGCGTTTAAGGAAACCTACACTAAATTAAGACTGAAAATGCATTTGTTACAGCAAGTGGGTTCAGGAAACACGGGATTAAGGACAGTTTCGCCTCTACAATATGAAACATTCCAAGGTTTGCAAAACATTGTATTACAGTTGGTAGTATTAAAAGAAATGACATATTGGTCATATAAATTCACAAGGGAATGACATTTAGGGCAGTATATGCTTGAAAAGAATTGCTTTGGAAAATTATATAGTGAATATACAGAATAACCCGAAAAGAACAAAATATCACATTTTTCACACCGAAAGGCGTAGCAAGGAAGAGGATGAGCGGTAATGGGAGGCATCTGGAATATCAGAAATTATGAATACTACAAAAATATGCCATTATGCATAGTCATGTCATCACAATTATGTCTATGCCATTCCCTAGTATTCCAATAATCAATCATTGATGTAGAATTGGGAGTAGAAAAAGGACTGTTCATGGTAATACCATAAAGGGGGCGTAAAGAGAATGGGTAGAATGTAAAACAACAGGATGAGAAAAAGTTGGAGTGTCGCAACATTACCCTAACGCATTTAATTTTTCTTTTCCATAAGGGTACATTAAAATAAATTTTGTGGGAATTATATCATCTAAAGTATAAGTGAAAATAAATTTACACTCTAGACAAGCTACAGACCATGAGAGTTCACGGCGGGAAGCAGGTATGTTAAGGGGAAAAAGGTTTGAGCGCATTGCCTGCACGCACTAATGACCCACATAAGTAACCGGTAACACGTTGACAAGGACGGCAGGTATGAGCGGGAAATGGATACAACACGGATTGTAAAAACACATGAAATATATGAATAAACAATAGAATATAAGCATTTAAGAGAAGAAAACATATTGTACTTACGACACTGAAGCGACACAAAACGCAATGGTGACAACAGCACTTGGGTCCAACACTTTCAAAGTCGTAGCAGCAAAAACTGTAAAGTATTGGTATGCTGCTAAAATAAAATAGTAAAGCGATAAAAGCACTTTAGAAATATACAATATGTGCACTTACATTTAAGTAAAGATGAGAGATAAACTGCAGCACTTGGGTCCAACACTTGCTAAGTCGTAGCAGCAAAAGCTGTAAAGTATTGATATGATGTTAAAATAAAATATTAAAACGATAAAAGCAATTTAGAAGTATGCAATATACTATGTGCACTTACATTTAAGTAAAGATGAAAGGTAAACTGCAGCACTTGCAATGAGATGAAACAGCAATGTACACACAAACGTGATGAAACAGCACAGGTACACACAGTCGTGACAAGTAAGTTTTGTCACTGAATTTGACCGCTTATATATCACACAAAGTGGAACGCTGGAATGCACATGTTGAACTGTAACCTATGACGCAATATGGGAATCAAGTATTTACGAAGCTGCACAATGATGCAATAGGTCAAATGGTTATTAATGCAGACGTATACTCTGTACTAGCAGATAACATTAGAAAAGTTTATAAAGTTTGTTACATTACAATATTGGTGAACAGACCGTTACTTGTTAGAGACGAAGAAACAGAGGTGCACTGATGGCAGAGGAGGACGATTTATCCCCATACTTCCGGATGAGTATGATACACCTGTTCCAGAAAATGTAATTCTTGAGGAGGACGGTGAGGTGGTAAGTTTCAAGCCTTTATTTCACATTGTCGAACATAGGGCCATAAAAATAAAAATACTTTATTCTGAATATTCAGAAACAGCCATTTCAGTTCGATCTATGCCCGAAAATGCAAGTCCACAGGGTTCTGTGGGCAATGTGTTTAGCAAGGTTTTAAATTTTGTGAATGAGAAACTTTAAACAACTCCCCTGGATGGTTAGGTATAACCATAACGGATTGCAGAGATCCTAAAAAGGCATTTAACATGAGTGTTCGCAAAAATGATCAGGTGAACTCGGAAGATATAATGCAATCTATAGAACGTATAACGCAGAGCAATTAAGGGTTCTTAATAAATGCTCCTATAAAAATCGCGTTTGTGTGGACTAGAGAGGTTGTAGGTTCGTGTTACAAAAAGTGTGATGCATGCAAACTTAATAAGTGTGTTATGGAAATAAAGAATTCAGATAATTTATGTTTACCTAGGGCTATTGCTATTTTCAAGGCAAAAATCGAAGGAGATGACGAATATGAAGCCATTCCATTAAGTGAATATTTGCAAAAGCAGAAGGCTCTATTATTGAATGAGAGCGTGAATAAGGTGGGGAATATGTTTACACTGGATGATTTGTACAAATATTTGAGACAGGATTGCCAGAGGTTTGCTTTACTGTATTTGGAGATCATATTGGGAACAACGGGCTGTTCAAATAAAAAACCACTTCTGAAAGACAGAACGCTGCTGTCCGTTAAAGTACCTTTGATATGTGTAACAACGTACATAAGACCCATAATTAATGTGCAATTCCTGGTGACATTTTGTACATCTCCATTCACAACGGTGTTTTTCCATTTTTGTTTAGTTGAAATATTACATTGTCTACATACGACCTACACCTAAAACACCTGTGTAGGTTCACAATAGAATTAAAATGCCCTTCGTGATACATAAGATCTACTACCTCATACGAGTATATACTCATCCCCACAGCCATCTTGTTCACCTAAATGTAAGTATATACTCATGTCATCTACACTCTTTGGCCATATACTAGCTTCATTGAGTGTGTGGTGTTATGTTATTTGGCATTCTGAATTAGAGGAGTAGATTTTGTTATATTTGGTTCTGTTCTATCTAACTGCTCAAGAATTATCCTGTGTTTTATAACAAGTTTCAACAGAAATGTTAAAGAAATATTAGGTCCTTCAAGAAATGAAAAATTAATTGAAGCAACATACACAAAAGCACAGCTGTAAATGAAATTAGCAAAATAACAAATAACATGAAATAGGCAAAATTCTATTATCAATAAATTAGGCAAAAAGAAAATAATTACGAATTCTTAAGCCATGATTATAAGGTGCCAGAAGCAAATTCAAATCAGATTGTTTCTAGAATCCGGGATGTTTACACTATTTTTCTACGAAACAGTTTTGTTATAAGTAACCTAACTTCTTAAGCAACTGAATTTTGGGCTTAGGATTTTACATAGCAAACTCAATTAATAAATCTGACTTTCAATAATACTTCTAGGTTATGTTTTCATGCAGCAATACAGGATTTTGAAACTCCCTGAATGTTCATGACAAAGTTATAAAACCAATAAATAAAATGGTTATAAGCAAAATTAAAGTAATAATTGTGGATTGGAAAGTCATAACTCATGAGGTGCTGGATGAACTCATCCGACTGTTTTGAGAATTTCAGGAAATTTACACTATTTAGGTATACTATGAAACAGTTTTCTTATAAAGTTATGAGTAGGTATCTGGATTTTGAAGTTAACACTTTACATAGTAAGGTTAATTAATAAATTTGACTTTCAATGTTATTTCTAGGTTATATTTTACTGAAACAATGCAAGATTTTGAAACTTCTTTAATACATATGGCTATGTTTTTAATTTTTCCATGAGTACTATATAGCTCATAAACTGTGCCATTCTCTTCATATTTAGTTTTAAGTAAAATAAATCAATATATACTCAGAAGTGAGCATGCTTCTAACTATGCTCAGCAAAAGAGGAGAATGAATTCATAAAAATGAGAATATACTAGTTTTTATTCATACCAAATAGGAGTACATGCTCTTGTAAGTTGGATGCCTGAGTATGTTCTACTCTGCTTCCATTACTTGAGCAGGTTCTCAAAATGTAGTAGATACTCAAATGGTTTTATTCTTACCAAACCAAGTATTTACTTGAAAAAGTGAAGCATATACTATATGCTCATTTTTATTCATATAACCCAATATGTATTTAACACGAAGGATGAAATGATAAAGTACTGTAAGTTAGACGTATATATATATATATATATATATATATATATTTAACACGAAGGATGAAATGATAAAGTACTGTAAGTTAGACGTATATATATATATATATATATATATTTAGTTTGGGCGTGGCCAAATTTAGGAAGCAGTTTTTGGATGAAAACAGAATTGATCCGTTTAGGGAATGTATTACAATTGCTAATGCATGTATGAATGTATTTAGGAAGAGATTTGTGCCACTAAATAAAGTTACATTAATTCCTCATGGGGGATACCGATTTCAGATATCCATTCACGCATTGCGTGCATTTGGTTATCGTGGTTGGAGCGCAAAGAGTATACTGTTACATAATATGCCTACAGGGGAGAGAGATTAAGGTGTTAGGGCATAAGGTGTATGGATATAGAGATGATAAATCAGTGTATTTCTTTCACGGACTCTTTATCATGGGTGTCCGAGGTGTTTTCCAAACCATCATGCTGCATTAAATGTTACTGGTAGAGAAACTATGGCCTCTCGCTACGAGCCCACTAATAGAATAACCAACTGTATGGTAGATACACGTTATCATGTTACGGAGATGTGGAAATGTGAGTTTAACGATATGATACAATCCGATGAGATAGTTGCACACCATGTTAAGGTTAATTCAAAGACATTGCCCGTAGCCTTACAACCCAGAGATGCGCTTTATTGGTGGACGCACCAATTGAACCAAGGTGCACCGCGAGGTGGTAGATGACCAGAAAATCTTCTATTATGATGTCTGTAGTTTTTATCCACTTGTAAATAAGACTAAATCTTATCCTGTAGGACACCCCAAGATTCACTTAGATAATTTTCCAAATTTAGACGACATTCAGGGTGGTATCATAAAGTGTGAAATTTTACCTCCAGAAACCTTGTATGATCCTGTTCTTCCTGTACGTGTTAATGGAAAGCTAATGTTCCCGCTATGCCGTACATGTGCAGAAACAGAAAACCAGGAAGTGTGTAACCACAGAAATGAGGAAAGGTGTTTTTCAGCTACATATATTTTGGATCAAACTAAGGTTGCTTTGAATGAGAGATATAAAATTATTAACGTTTATGAAATATGGGAGTGCGAAATCATAAGATACCACCCAAATGTTGGTAAAAAAGATCTATTTGAGGACCATGTAAATCAGTTTTAAAAATTCAGACGGATGCATCAGGATGGCCCTCTAATTGTAACACAGACGCCAAAATAAATAAGTATGTTGAAGATTTTTGTGTTAGGGAACCGGTAAAACTTAATGCTTCATCTATAGATAATAATCCTGGGAAACGCGAGTTCGCTAAACTAATGTTAAACTCATTTTGGGGAAAATACGGGCAACGCCATAATTTATCTACCTACGAGATAGTTAAAGAATATTCTAGACTTCTAGAACTATTAAATGACCCAGGTGTAGAAGTTCAGTCCTACACACCAACTACAGATAACATTGTGTATATTGTGTGGAGATACAGCTAGAACGCCCAAAACAGAACCCTACCACAAATGTTATACCTGTATACACTACGACGTTTGGAATTGTACTCATATTTGAACCTTTTGGACACCCGTGTGTGCTATTTTGACACAGATTCCGTTATTGCCACGTACAGACCGGACGATTGGATGCCTGCAACCGGATCGTAGTTGGGTAATACGACCGATGAACTTGAAAAATACGGGAAGGGCGCCCACATATATAAATTAGCTTCATCGGGGCCAAAGAGTTACTGTTTTGAGATTAAAACTCTCAACGAAAACAAAATCTATACTGATTGTAAAACCGAAGGTATTACTTTAAATTCTGGTAATTTAAAAGTGAGTAACGCTAATGTTCTTAGAGATATTGTAGTAAGAGATAATAGAAAATCCGTAACAGTGAAGGGTACACATATTGCTAGAAAACGCCTGTGGACAGCAGTATCAGAGCCTTGTACTAAAATGTTCCGCATGATAGTTAATAAACGTATAATGGTAGATAACTTTGATACCTACCCTTACGGGCATAAAATACAGCATCTTGATAATTGAGAACTTATTGATGTCGGAAAAGTGAAAGTTTGAGGATGAGGTTGTAGAGCCTCTGCCTCCAAAAGAGTTTAAATTTCATTTTCAAAAAACCCACCGAGGATTAGTGGAGGAGGAAGAACCAACAGGTCGCAAAAAATTAAGGGTGAGGTAATGTCTAAATGCCCAAGAGTATCTCGTCTAGATACCTGGAGAAGACGTAGAGACCCTAAAAGCCCTCTTGTCCCGTGGCAGACCCTTATCCCGGGTCCAGGTTTGAAAGTGAATTGGCACGTATTGCTTCAACTTAAACGCCATCTTATAGAATTAAAGACTTGCATTTAGATCAGTCACCAACAAAATTTCTGGTTTGTTACCCCTGTCAGTTTAGGATGGCTCATATTTCATTATGTATTTATAAATAACGTATTGCATATATCATTTAACTATAATTTTAGCGTAAAATAATGAAAAAGAAAGTATTGTTTCTCTTGATATAATCTTTCCTGGAGCGACGTACGGTTCCTGTAATTTTTAGACCTTAGGAATTTCCACCCTCTGTAGGGAAAATCCTGCTGCCCATATAACGCGCAGGCTATTTTTGAATGCATCTATTGCTGAAAACCACGCAAGTGTTTAATTTGAAGCATTCCCAGGTATATGGCCTATGTTATGTCTTCTCAAATATGCTGTTAGGACCCCATCCATTAAGTCGTAAGAACATGCATCTTTGATTGTCTTTTAAAGTGGAATTTCCCGAGACCTAGCCCTCTGCAAGGGTGTAACACATATTTTTGCAAGGGGTGTGTAAACCACTATATAAATCGCTGGCGTCTCCGGCATAACGTTTCAGTGAATTGGTAATTATATTACTGCAGCATTGTGCTAGCGCAAAGGAGAGAGCGCGCGCGTGTCCTTGCGCGGGTGCGTGGGGTACTTTATCGACAATAACTGTTTTAAAGTCCCTGCCTATGAGCGTGCTTGCCTGAGTGGGTGGGGTACTTTATCGACAATGACTGTTTTAAAGTCCCTGTCTAAGCGCGTGCTTGCGTGAGTGGGTGAGGTACTTTATCGACAACGACTGTTTTAAAGTCCCTGTCTATATTATTTTACTTCTCGAAGACTGCATGCATGAAGGCTCTCTGTAATTTACCTCGAGTGTCTTTCTATATTTTCTATTGAGTTTGATTTATGATCGCTCTTTAACTAGCGTTAAATAGAAGAACAACAAAGGGAATGTTTTGTTGTCCTGCCGGTATAGGGTGCTCTCCACATTTCATTATTTTTTATTTATGAATAACGTATTGCATGTATTATTTAACTATAATTTTAGAGTGAGAATAACGAAAAAATAAAGTATTGTTTCTCTTGATATAATTTTCCTGGTAATGTAGGGATCGTGTAATTTTTAGATCTTAGGAATTTCTAGTGTCTGTAGGGAAAATCCTCCTGCCTATATAACGCACAGGCTATTGTTTGAATGCGTGTATTGCTAAAAGCGCACTCAAAGGGTTATATTTGAAGCATTCACTTGTATATGGTAAATGTTATCTGTACTCAGGAATGTTTTTAGGAACTCGTCCATTAAGCTGTAAAGAAGTGCAGATGCTCCCGAAACTGGAAATCCCGAGCGGACCCTGGTTTACCCTCTTCAGGGTTGTACAACATATTTTGCTCGGGGTGTACAACTGAATAAGTCATTGTCGAATATCGTTAGATGGGGAATGTTTTGAAGTCCTCTCCCTAAGTTATTTACAGCTTTTCGCGATACTTATACATTTACTAAGAGAGGAATGCATGTTTTGAAAGCCCATGTATTTTTTAGCTTGAGGTCAGAGTTCGATTTCCCGCTGGTATTCAATACCGTTTTTGATATTGCATGTCTAAACAATCACTGGTCTGTTACAGGAGACTTTTTATTTTTGTTGCGGGAATAAAAATGGACTTGATGGGATTTTTAGGTACAGGTGCAGGCATTTTCGGTCATTTTAGCGCATTTAAGTCACTGTAATAGCTATTTTGAACACCTTTAGTACCATTTCGAGCACTGAAACACCTATTCCGGGCACCTTATGGGCATTTCGAGCTCTGGCACGTATTTTGGGCACCTTTATGGGAATTCCGAGCTTGCGCACAGGTATTGCGGGTGCTAATGGACTTTCATTGTGCAGTTTTAGGATAAACTCTGGCAGTGCCATACGTATTTGGACATTTTATGTGCATTTCGGGCACTTTTAGGATCATTAAGCACTGGAGCAGGCATTTATGGTACTTTTAAGGCCTTCTGGCACGTTTTGTATGCATTTTGCAGCCTTCTGCTAGGAGTATTTCAGGCTCTTTGAAGTCGTACTGCGTGGTCTAGTGGTACCATGCTAGCCTCTAGTTCCCGAGGTCAGGGTTTCAAACCAGGCGGAGGGCGATGGATTTTTTCGGGTGTAAAAATCCTTAAAAAGGCTTCCTTCGGAAGGGAAGTAAAGCCGGTGGTCCCGTGTCGTAGATTTAGGTACCTAAAGGATCCTCAAGCCTGATAAAGAGGCCTCAGAGCAAAGTATTAGTTTTTTCACGCCCAATATAGAATGGGACGCTAAGAGCCATAGCAGCTAAAGGGCGTCCATAAATAGAACTTAATTTAATTTAGGCTTTTTGATAGTATTTTAGTCTCCGGATCAGGTATATTTTATGCTTTTACGTGCATTTAAGGCACTTTTACATGCATTTCGAACAGTTTAACAGCCATTTTGGAAATACTAGTAGTGATATTTCAACCCCTTTGGAGGTATATTAGACTGTGGTACAGGCATTTAAGGAACGTTTACAGCCATTTTGAGCAGTTTAACAGCTTTTTGGGAGTCCTAGTAAGGATATTCCGCCTCGTTGAAGTTATTTTAGGCTGCGAAACAGCTTTGAAGGCAACTTTACAGCTATTTCGAGCCGTTTTACAAGCATTTTGGGAGTTATAGTAGCGATATTTCAGCCTCTTTGAAGGCGTTTTAGGCTATGGAACGGGGATTTAGAGTACCTTTGTTGCAACTTAGAGCACTAGTACAGGTATTTTGGAGGCTTTTAGGCTATTTTGGGCTGTGAAATAGGCATTTTAGAATCCTTTTACGGGCTGTTTAGGCACAGAAACAAGCATTTAGTGTACTTTGAAGTCAGTCTGTCATGGTTTTTTTAGACATTTTCTATCGTTTTATAACAGTGCGTGGGGCGTTTTCATGTCCTTTTGTGACATTCTGCAGCGATTTCTCTCGTTTTACAGTCTATTAGATTATTTCCTAATCTTTATATGTTCTATTGTAACATGCGATAAACCATGTATGGTCTGCAGTATTTATAAGGCGTATAAACCAATATCCTATTCTAGCCTTGTATTTTAAGCAATATTGTAACATTTTATTCGGCTTGCTTTTTGTGTCTCCTTTCATCAGGGTTTTAAAGCTAACTCTAGTAGTCGTTCTTCTAGACCTTGTGTTTTTAAGAGATATTCGTTTTTATTCAGCTTTCTAATTGGTTAATGTCTTTGGCCCCTTTTATTCAGTTGTATTTAAAGCTTTTTTAAATTCTGAGTATATGCATTGCATTTAATTTAAATTTCATTAGTCGTAATTTTGGTTAATATCAGTTTTCAGTTTTATCTAGGCTATATAAAGCTAATCAGTATTTTAGTTAGATTAGGGTTGAGAGAAAAGGCGCCTCTCCTATTTATCTAAGCTTGAGACCAGCACCAGAATTCGTTTCTAGTGGCAGAGTTAACGCCCTCCTTTTTGCCTTCTTCTTTTTTCACAAATGTCTGCTAGGTGCATGTAGGCAGTAGTTGAGTAAAATTGCATGTTATAATTGTAGACTCAAGTATAAAACCATTATCTTGAGACCTAAGTCATATTCTCTTATGCACTGTTTGCGATACTGTAATATCCGTATGTATATGTTGATATTCCGTCCCCTGCATTGACTCTTATCATCTTAATGTGTCAGTGTAATTTTATTAACTCGCACTGACATAACAACATGTTGTTGTGACAGTATCAAATTCATCGGGGTTTTATTATTTCATTGATTTTAAGGCAGTCTGCAAAACTATCGAATGTGATGCACTGCTTAATGGTGCTACGTTTTATGCATTTAATCCCTTTTATCACAGAGATATGGATATCTAGCTCATACGTCTTGGATCATAGTCCGATAAATCGGCGGATGATTTGTCCGTTTGCTTCATCTTTAAACTTCTCTAACACCCTTTTGTTGTGTGTGGTGTGGCATATATGGTTTGCAGGGTAATCAGCTGTATCTAGGTGTTCAAGAAAACGTATTTTCTCATGGTAAACATCTCTAGTCACTCAATGGATAAAGGAATATCTATTCATATACATAAGCTTCAGAGTTTCAACCTCATATATAGTAAAAATGCATAATAAGGCAGCGGTACATTAGTGTATTAGAGATGCCCAACACACACATCCCGATGTATATAGGCTTTTAGAACACAATCTATCGTGAGAAAATATGTACAGAAGCCAGATTATGTTCATATATAGTTCTGTCGATGGATGTAGGTTTAGCAATCAATTTTTCAGGGTTTTCTCAATAGTAACCGGTTTATCCATTCGATTACGGCAGCTTTTACATGGTTTTTATGAACATTGCGTTGTTGAAAAGCTTATACAGATTTTACTTGAAATCATTTGAAGCCTGTTGCCATAGCCTGTTGTTAAATTCGCCGTAAGGTTTTAACCAATATGACTGCTAGAATTGTAGCATACGCTTGATGTTCTCAGGGGTAGTCCATGACTAAGAGCTTGTTTGAAGGCCATGTCATGCACCAACTGCTTCATCCGTGGACCAAAAACAGGAATTAGCTTCTTTATAGATGATTCCTTATGCTTCAGGAACTCGGGCAGGAATGGTAGATTGTTGTGCAAGTCGTAGAGCTCCGCAGGATACTCGATGTCAACTTCGATGTATATCCAGGAGGGTCTCTTCTTGTAGTGTTTGTAGCGTGATATCTTGAGGAGAAACGCCATCAAATCCTCCTTAAGGAAGGGCGTAGAACATCGTCCAGCCTCCTTGGTTATTTATGTCTTCGTATGTAATAATTTGAGAGGGTTTCAGTGGATCAAATTTCTTTATGTAAGCGTTGTTTGTTTCGCCGTAACGGTGGAAACCTTGACATAAACCTCCCCTTATGCCGGATTCCATAATGAGAAGCTGATCGTAATCCAGAAGCATTTGGAGTTCAATTCCACTGAACAGTAGCATGGCATCCCATGTAAATCCTGGAGAGGTTAAATAATGTGCAGAGATTAATGTATTCACCTAAGTTTCTCATATTAAACTACCATACATTTCTGCACGCTCGTAGTCATCATCACTAATTGCCTGTCATTCTGTTTATCGTAGAATGCTTCCCTCGAATTCATGATGTGTCGTTCAAGACATCCCATGATGCAATATAGTCGTAGGGAAATATTCCCTTACGAGTCTTCAAGTTGAACTTGTCTTCTCCAAAGTACTTGCTAGTCTCAGAATACGCTGTTAGGGTTTTTAATAGCTTACCCATGCTTGTACTCAGAAAATGAGAGGTATCCAGAAATTTGACTTTAATATCTCCAATATACTTCGAAAATAAGATTACGTTTCTTCAGGCTTCTGAATTACCTCTGCCCTTTCACTTGTGCAATCTAGCTCCTTAACGATAAAATGCGGATCATATCCGCTGAGGTTATGCATGAATACAGCTATATAATACGGTGTTTTGCAGGATATATTGCACTCATTATGTAGTCTTCCTCGGTATTTCCTACTAAAGTCGTCATGGTGGCGTATTTTGCACTTCCCTTCTGTAAATTGCTTAGCACACAAGTAGCATTCTGTAGAAGACTCGAAATCCCTTTGTTGGACATCTGTAAGCTTCAGAGACTTAACAGATTTGTATATACTGTCGAGCTCCTTTGCAAGGGATGGTAGGTATCCAATAACCTTATCAGCTGCATCACAACTGCGATATACATAAGGCTGAGTGGGAAGATCGATTTCCAGATGTTCAACAGATTGCTCAGGTTTCACATAAGCTCAAAAGCTCATTGACGAATGCTTCTAATAGGAAGTTATAAAACAGTTCGTGTTTCTCATCCAGTCCGAAAACGTTGACATACTGTTGAGTTTGTGAAACTTCGGGATTTGAGCCAATGTCGTAGAAAATTAAATAAATGTGAAGTCGTTCTTATATTCCAGCTGTTCATACTTGCTGACGCGTTGTGCGCCCTTGTCGATGAATTTGCCGAGAATAGTATACATAAAATATTTCTCATGTTTGAAATATTGAGTGTTTATGCACGCTTTCATTGTTTCAACAGATGGTGGTAGAGGTAGGTAGCTATTTCTTCGAAGTAGATTATATTTGCTGATGCCGAGCCGAACTCCTTCCACGGCAAGCAAGATCCAGTTGCTCCCTTTAAGCTGGAATTCCTCCACCCGTAAGAGGAAATTCTTGAACATTCCTTCCAACATGGCATCTAGACCGGTTTCTAAAAACACGGGTTGATTTGTATTTTGAATGCTTTATCACTGGTTTCTTCAACGGCGTTCACAAATCGGCATTCGACCATTGGATTAACTTTCACACCCTTGTGAATAGCCAACTCTCACTATCTCTCCCTGAGCGGCTTGATATCCGTTGCTTTGCTTCGTGTAGATAAACACTCATGTCTTTGGACGAATCATAGCGGATTAAATACGCTTTCAGGCGTCCTTCGAATGCTTTCTCGTACTCTTTCATGTCATACTCCTCCATTGTTGACAAAATCTGGTGTTTGGTGGGCTCGGTCGTCATTTTCTTCCTAGAACAGCTTATTCTGCACACATCTTGATGCCACTGTTCCTTATGGCTATTACTGAAGTATCTATCACAATACTTACGCTTGAATAGCTGCTTACAGCATATATCATGACGTCTCTTCAACAGATTTCTAGAAAACGCTTCCCACATTATCTGCAATTATATCCTGGTGTAGTACTGGGAGGATTTCCTGGCATATAGGCCTCCAAATCTCTAGACTCGATGAAATGACCTAATAACCCTTATTCAACTGATGAAGACTTCTTAACCTTGACAACTTATCGGCGATGTTTGAAGCTGATTTGACTTAGAGGAGCTGATATACTTGTCTCGCAACAAACTGGCACAATGAAGATATAAACTCGATGAAGTTACATTATAGCGGAGGCAAGTACCGATAAGAAGGTCACGTGATTTTAGATCAGAAGTTGTATAAGTTTTGCTGGTTTTCCTGTTCGACGTTAACACACACACTTTATGTACTTCGAGGCTTTGAGAAGATCATTGATATATGAGTTATCATTTATACACAATTATCCATATGTTTTATCGTTTTACACAATTTCAACCGTGTTAAACCCTGAATTTAACAATAAAACGGTGCTTAAGTGTCTGGAGTTATAGACGTTCGCTAAAATGTACAAGCCTTTATCATTATATGACGTGATTGGAGATACAAGTAATTCATTCAGCTCTAAAACCTTTACTTAAAAACAGGCTTTGCTGTGCACCACTCATTTTAGCAAATCTATATACAATAACTTACCCATATGACGCAATACCCTGACACAGACAGAATTTCCATCTGTCTCCAACACACTGAAACTAGTCTCGGAACTCCCCTACATAATGTCACACCTTAACAGTATTAAACCCTCTCACATCCAATATGATAGAGGCACCTGACAAACTTCATTCGCCATAACCATAAAAATACAATAGAAAAGAAAGAAAAAAGGCAACACAACAAAGCACAGCAGCAAACTATCAACAAAAGATGCATCACAGGTAACGTCAGCACCTATTCACTCACCGTAATACCTCAGAGGTGGCGGCATAAGCGTTAATGCATGAAATTTTGCTTCTTTACTTCATTTTTCTGAGATTTCTAGGCTTATATTTATTTTTTTTTTTTTGTTTTCGTCTTCTCCTTTTTCTTCTTCCTCTTTCCTGTTAGTATTAGTAGAGAATATGCGTTTACTTTGACGTTATCAACTTCAAATTCACTGAAAATCCTAACCTTTACTTAAATTCTGTGTAATGTAATTTTTCCTAGTTATAACAATTGTAATCCTCTAGATTCGACCCTAGATGTTTTAATAAAGCTAATTTGTTAATTTAATGTCCGTGTAATACACGCTCAAGTTTAGCATTTATTACAGCTCAGTAACATGCATAGTTTGATAATATCTGAAGTTGTCCCTTCAGAATTCATTTCAGGACCCCAGGATCTGCACTTTTAATTATAATAATTTTCAATTGCGAGTTCATATGTTTGCTTTCTACGCGGTCTCCCTAAGCTAATCGGCTAGCTTGATTTTCATTTAGAAGTAAATTCTACAGAATGACTATTCGAACCTAGGACTCAATTATTAAATTTATTTACGCTATTAATTCTCTATTTGAAGTGTAGTTATGTATGGTTTACAGACATTATTTAGCTATTATAACTCAGAATACAGAAGAAGATTAGAAGGGGTCAGTGAAAGAGCGGGTAATCGAACCGAGGTATCTAGGTTCGAATTATTTACGGTTTTAATGTCTCTTTGACACAAGTTCATGTTCAAAATTTATTTGAAGTCTACGACTTTTAGATATGGAGATAACCAAGTTAAACAAGACTCGAACCCAAGGTTTTAGATACATAAGTAAGCATCATGATTAATCTAAGTAATGCTATGACTTAATTAGAATTAAACCCTCACACGTATATGCCTTAGTTTAGGAGCTACACTCTATTATAGTTTTACCGCATTAGGACTCGAACCCGCGGCTTCAGGTACATAATTATGTATCAGGAATAATCTAATAACTGATATACATGTATTAAAATTAAACTCGCAAGTGTATGTGCCTTAGTTTAAGAGCTATACGGTATTATAGCTTTACCGCGTTAGGACCCGAACCAGGGACTTCAGCTACATAATTGGATATTAGTAAGATTCTCCGTAATGGCGTAACTTTATTAAAATTCACTCCCAAACGCGCATGTGCCTTAGTTTAAGAGCTATGCGGTGTTATAATTATAACGGTTCCCTGGATTCGACCCAGGAGTCTTCTGGTAACTTAGAAACACTATATAATAATGCGACGTAAGGAGAGTAATTGCTCATTGTTTACCAAATAATCCTATATCTTTTCTTCATCACGTGACCGTTTAAATAGGCAAGACCACATGGCCTAATGGCCTGTATTTGCTTCCAAAGCTTTTACTCGAATATGATTTTCTTACACTTTGGCGCATTAAGAATGTTCCGTACGATATCGTTTGTAACCATTCATGTTCAGTTTTTCAGCAGAACCTCAGAGGAATGCAGGTAAAATAATTACACTTTTAAATTGCTCAAAGCATGACATAATTATTTTCACCACTGAGGGTAAATTGTTACAAAAAATATATTTAAAGATTTAAAATTTCGTTCTAAAGCACCCAGAGGAGTGAAAAAATCCTGTATGCCAGTTTTGTATATTAGTATTTAAATAATAGGGTAGTATTTTTATTTTTTCAACATTACGATTTCTGCATAAGTGGAACACCTGACTAGCATAATAACAGCAAAGTGTTTTTATTCCGAATAAATATTAAACATATCTGCATTCAAATTTAAAGCTCACTTATAATTGCGGTAGTACATCATATAAATGCAGATAAGAATGACAATATTTAGACTTTTCACTTCTGGGTACTCTTAACCCTCTTCAAGATCGCAGACTAAAATATTATTGAAGTAATTTCTAGATATTGAAGACTGCTCAGCGTTCCATTCCCCTCACACCTTACCGTAGCCTTTCAGATTTGTCATTTTGATTAACTTCCAAAGCTTATATTATTTCTGCCCATTTAACATTGAGACTATTTTAGGCATCATGACGCCCGGCAGCGCGTTTTTGAAGGCGATTTCACGGAGACTACACCAATTAATTTATTTTGATAGCAAAATACTCCAACGACAAGTCGCAGAGAAAGGGTGTAAATTTGTTATAATAAAAGGAAAAATGAAGCTGCTTCAGAGCAACACTCTGCCTGCTGCATTATTTCCTACTAAGTTAAGGGATGTGCTAGATACAGCAAGAGAGTGTATTTCTTAAATTCTAGCTTGAAGACCGGCATTGTAGCTCGCATTATGGTACGATTGATCCCTGTATAATTCAATGTCCAAGTAATCTTTACTTAACAAACTTATTAATACATTAGTTATTTCTTCTGGTTTTTGTCCTGTATTTAATACAAAACAGAACATTTTTCAACTAAAAATCTGATAAATACCCCACATAAAGGACAGCTGATTTACGTGTGTAATATCGGGAGTGGATTCTAATGTAGTGGAAAAATATTTAGTTTTCTGCACTTCACCTATACCTAATTTGTTTCACCACTCTTTGTGGCAGCATAGATATAACCTCTTCACTTGTTTGAAACGAAAGATACAACGTGCTGCCTTTACCTTTGTTTCCATAAAATCCCACATGTTTTGCTAGAAAGGGATCGAATGCTGCTATTAGGTCTATGGCCATCTCGAAATTCCCAGTATGTGTTCACCCAAATCTATAGTTGTGACTCCTGAAAGACAGGGCTTGAATAGAAAGAAGTGTATGTTCAAACCCAGTTTACATATCAACCAGATTGCTGACAACTGACATGAGACAGTTAATTTACATTTGAATCGGGGTAAAAGCTTTAAATGGTAGGAGGGGAGATAAATGGGGTAATAAATACTCTTAATGAGCTATAAATCAGATAAGACTGCCATTAATGAGGGTCGAATGCCATTGACTTTTACATTTGGTCATAAATTGCTCTGCAAATGCCCAACTCCCTTGGGAATTCGCTGGAGGTTTTCAACCCAATTTATATCACAAAGGTACCGACAACTAATACGGGAAAGTCTTTTAAACGCAATTTGCATGACAAAGATGCCGACATCTGCTCATCTGCATTAAATATAGGCCAACTTCCCCTACCCTAAGAAACTTAAACTCACAAAGAAAAATCCGCTCTATACCACGCCCCCTTATTTGCATTTTCAAGCTTATAAAGGCTGACTGTCAAGCTAATTTGAATAATGAAAACACAAGGACAAAAATTTCCACATTGACCGACCTGCCACGCTCCTATGGATTAAATTCGCTTTTTTATATAATTAATCATAATTTGAATAATTAATACTAATAATGTAGATACTTTGCTGTAATGTTATAATAAATTACAAGTGCAATAAGTAACTCCTGCTCCCTTATATAAATAAAGAATACAACACTCTACCACATATGCGCGTATGTCCATTAGTGATTATTCACAAGTATATTCACGATAATTGCAAACTTAGGGAAAAATGGTCACATCACCTCTATACATTGCCTAGCGGTATGGAGAGAGAGAATTCGAACCTACATACAATCATACAGTCACACAAGTGGTTATCATGCTAACCTCTAGTTCCCGAAGTCGTGAGTTCAAACCCGGCGGAGGGCGATGGGCGTTTTCGAGCGTAAAAATCCTTAGCATGGCTTCCTTCGGCCTCAGCAAAATTGCCGGTCTTTCACGCCCAATATAGAATGGAACGCTAAGGACCGCAGCAGTTAAAGAGCGTGTATAAATAAAACTCATTTTGATTTCACACACACGTATGAGCATACATACAGCAATAAATATAGACAAAGAAATTAGGAGAACGCAACATTGGACAGGCGAGTTCACCCTCATCTGGCAGCAGCATCAGCTGGCTAAAACCGTATGTCTGCTACTTAGTTATCTAGCCACATTGGTCTGCTACCCCTTCTTCATAATACCAGTTTCGACTACCAGAGTACAGGGAGCTGTCAGCTAGCCTTCTCTGCAGGCAAGTCGAGGGAAGGAGTGCCGTACATGCAGTTTTTATCCAGACAATGAATATATGCTTCTCTTTCTGGTGCGGCATTTTTAAATAAAGCTTCCTTTGTTTTAAACCAGTGGCCTTTAAAGCGCGCGTATACATTAGCCAAAGATAGACAAAAACTATTAGCCTTAAACCCCGCTTAATGAAGGCATTCTTTAGCGTTCGATTCATGGAAAACCTTTTTAGAATTAATTCAAAGGATTTAATGCCCAAACTTAAGCGCTGCTAAATAATGTTCTTCTCAAGATAAAGAAAACGATTAAAATAATTAGCTCACAGTTATTCCTAAGCATTGATAACCTAGCATATCATTCCTTCGGGTAAAAGAGAATTCCTTTTACAGATTATAGCCTAAATGTCGTGGTACATGGGAAAGACGAGATAAGGATGTTCCGAGGAGGAAAAAAACTTAATAATTTAATTATAAACGATAAAGGCTCTTAACTTTATCACAGGCATTTCATTATTTCACCAGCATAGGGAAACGTAAGATAGACTGTTCTCACTTACAGGTGTCTGTGAGGTGATCTAGATGTTGGCTATAAAGTCCATTGATAATAAAATATAGCCTTAAAAAATCAATTTAAGTTCCATGCCTTTAATCTAATTGCTTGCAGGGCTGTAGGAAAGTCTGCCAAAGGTCTTTCACACATTATATAAGCGTGATTTATAAATTATATTTAATAGGTCCTTCTACAATGAAATCCTTTGAAGGATAACGCATATAATATAAACATTGTCGCAGTAACTTTCGTGTTATCTTATTTGCTGAGCGCCTGTTATTGTTTTACTATTTTGAATTTTGAGTTCTTTGTCCTCCGGCTAGCTATTATTACCCAGTCGCGCAAATCTCTTGAACAGGGTGTGTAAACGGAAAGGAGAAGCTACTAAAGACAACACTGATAAAAGAATTTGTTTTTACACTTTTATTGCCGTCACATTTTATTGATTTCACATATTTACTCTTGATACACGCCCGACTGAAACTGTTATATTTTCGAATGTAACTATAATCACTTATTTGCCGCACATTATTAATTCATGTATTTCACATCTTTTAACTAACTTTACGACGCGAGAGATTCTGTAGAACTGCGCGACGTGTAACCCGTGAATGATTCTGTTGAACTGCGCGACGTTTACCTTGTGAATGATTATGTAGAACTGCGCGACGTGTAACCTGCGAATGATTCTGTTGGACTATGTGACGTGTAACCCGCGAATGATTCTGTTGGACTGTGTGACGTGTAACCCGCGAATGATTCTGTTGGAATGAGCGTTACCCGTCTGTGGCTTCAGAATTTATACTCCCTCACCCCGATATGCCTAAACATTATAATCGAGCTGCTATTGGTTAATAACGCGCGCCAACATTAGCGTCTATTTTTATATTCAACCAAAATTACGAACACATATGCTCTAGGAAAGATATTCCCTCCATTTCTAAAGAAAAGCGCGCTAATCTGACGCCATTTGCTTGTCTCTTCTAATTAATAAACAAGTCACTCCCTCGTTCATTGTTATCCGCTCCTATTGTCAGTTTCAGTGAGGTCGTGTAAACTTATTTCCTAACAATGCTTATAATTAACAAATCATCTCAAATCATTGTCATACAATAATGCTTATTTATACTACAATCACTCTGACGTTCACAGTGTTTTTGATATAGATTACTGCCTCATATGCCCCACTAGAAACATAATTATGAATATTTACAACTTTTTTTGGAAATTTTATAATTGGGTTTTTAGTCTCCTGAATCCTGTAACACACGGTATTTATCACTTGCACATAACACTGCACACGTATTTTATACACGTTATACATCTTGCCTTTTTCTCGCCACTATTCACTGGCTCGGGTCTAATGTGTTTAAATACATACATCTGACATTACAATTTTTATAGCAAATACTGTACCCTGAACTATTTAGGTCACTGTTACAAAATGGTTATACTTTCTTAGCTTATTGACATAGAAATTTATACACTCAAGATTTTTAACCTGGTTCATGTAATTATTGAACACATTTACCAAAATATTCATCCTCTACACAAATATATTTACATCTCTTAATTCTATACATAATTTCACATTATCTTTGTGCTATATAAGTGTTTTGCTTTAATTATGTTTACCCCCTTTTTTATTGTTTTGTGCTTTATATTCACAATACTCTTGGAATTATATCTACGTACTTTTACTTTAATATGACATTAAGTTTTCATTATTACATGCTTCATTTCAAATGCTGTTACAGTTTACTAAGAAAATGTTATTTTTCCCCTATAAACATTTATTTTTGTCCTGAATTTATTTCTCGTTTCTCATGACATATTACATAGTTAACCCTCTTACATTCCAATACTTTGTTCTGCAGTTCAGCTTTAACTATCCTGAATTTGCTATTCCCTCTCCTGGATCAAACTGTCTATGGCTAAACATTGCTCGTAGCTGTATCGTAAGCGATTTGAACAATAGCCCATTGTTCTCCAATACCGAGGCCAGCGTTGGAGTAGAGCAGAGAGGAGGGGGCATCGTGGTCCAGTAGCTTTTAAGGGTAAAACCACAAAGGTTAAGTGTTTTCACGCCTTTCCTTTTGTGTGCTATTCTTTCACCGCAAATCAGAGACAAAGGACAATGCATTATTGTTCTCATCGTAAATGGCGGTGTCGGAATAGCAAAAAGCGGGGGTGGGAGTCGACTGCATAGAAGAAAGGAACTTATCAGTTGTCGGCATCGGCTTTTTAGCTGCGTATCGGCCTAATATGACTACTGTGGGGTGGGGGGAAGAGGGGAAGTGAGGGGAAATACATACGTTTACAGACCTTTCTATTCGACGGTCTTTACCAAAAAAATTTTGTAACGAACACGCGATACGACGACGCGTATTAACATGGCTGCGAGAACTATACGACCTCCCTGAACGAGGCTCTCAGGCCGACTGGTGCGCTATCTTCAATGTAAGCGTAAATAAATCTGTTTTGTCAGGACCCTCTAGAAACACGGACCTGACACTGAGTTCGAGATTGAGAAAAATGGCGGCGGTAGCTGGTGGTGTTCCCTGAGGTGTTTACACTCGCTAACTGCTGTGCTGTGTTTTCGATGCCTGTGATTTATAGTATTTTAGTAACTGCGGCAGTTTGTAATCACATTAGCGAAGTAATAGTGTTTGAAAACCTTTATTTGAGCAATTTGGGAAACGGAAATAATCCCAGTCATGCGTTTTTAGTGCCGTGTGCTTTCCAAGTGTTACTATGTTTACTAATATATTACATGTAGATTATGGCTACATTAAATGTAAAGTATAATTATACATTTTTAATTTATCTACTTGAGAATATAGTCTTGTGTCACGGTTACTGTGGTGAAATAAAGAAATTGTTACAGTTTGGACGTTATAGTTGTAAATATACTTAACCTAAAACATTAAAACGCCATTATGTTTCCGGATGTAAATCGAACTTTGGTTATAATGAATAGAGGTGCAAATAATTGTGATAAATATTTTAAAATATGCTATATACAGTGTTAATTTGAGTTATAAAATATGTTAAATTATGTATATTTGTGAGATACAATAAAACCATTATGAGTATTTGAGTGTGTATGTGTATAGTGAGTCCCAGTTATTCTCTTATCCCGGAGTATGGCCATTCATATTTCCAAAATATAAAGATTTAAAAGAAAACAGTTAATATACATAAATCGTAAACACTTTACGCATTCGAAGGATTCGCCTGTATGCATACATCGTTGTTTCCGACTTAGTTATAAGAAGGGATAAATTCCGTTACGGTGGTTCTTTTATAACTGTTCCTAGAAAGTGGTTAAACTGCAGAATGGTGCATTTCTGACAGTTTGTTTTAATTCAGCCATCGTATTTATGCTGTTACGTTGTATGCAATACTGTAGACTGCATGAATGTTGTTTTGCAATGCTGTTTAACGTTATGTATTTCATATATTTCACTTGCAGTGCTGGTTTAAGACTACTTATTTGTTATATTTCAGTCTATCGGAGTGGACTCTGCAAAAACTAGTAAAGGGTGCTATAAGTCGCTAAGTGGTATAGTTTTGAATAATTATTGCAAACTTATAAATGAAAAGCGTTCAGTGAAAGCAAAAGTAACCCTAAAGCTTCTAAATTTAATAGCTACTTACTGTAAACAACACCATTCCGTGCCATCCAGTGCATATAATATTGTGTATAGTGTGATAAACAGTGTAAATATTGACACGTAATTTTGAGTGAATTTAATCAGTGTCAACCTCAATATCAACAGTTCTGTTTCATTCAAGTATTACAGTGTTTGCAGTTTATAAAAGTATGTCCTTTGTAATTTAAATAAGTAGATGTAGTTTAGAAATGCTCTTAAGTTATAGAATGCAAAACTGTAGAATGCATGAATGTTGTTTGAGGTTACATATTTGATTTAATGTTAAAATGCATTTAGTTTACTTTAAATACAGCGTTTTTGTGCACAACAGCATATATCTACACAAACGACATGTCACTGCACCACATTAATTGTATTTTACTGTGGAGAAGTCATAACTTGTAGACAAGAACTGATTAAGGCATTTCCCAAATTCCCACCACATAGGCCGCCATTTTGAATGTCAGTGTCAGGTTCGTTATGCAGAGGGTCCTGGTTTTGTCTCCCTCCATCCTCGTAGCAGGCATCATGCGCTCCACCTAGCGGAGAGAGTCGGAAGCATGTTCAATGAAGAAGATGCCTGACGCGTCCATATTGAATGTTTAACGTGCATGGCAGCCATATTGGGTATATGAAGACATCCATTATATGCATTAAACGCATGTATGATTTGATTTAAAATGGATTGCGATACATTATATTTAAGAAGACGGATTTAAAAATGATATATGGTAATCTTTACGCTAAATACAAATAACGGGCATGCTAACTTTAAAAATGTAGATACTTTAAGCTAAAAAAATACAATACATTTATTAAAACATTTCCTAATTCGATTCTACAAGCTAAAAATCGGAGTAAATCTGAAAAAAATTATTGCTCGTAATTACAGGCAAATGCAGCGGTTTTAAAAAAAATAGTCACGAATGCTTACTGAGACAATCTATACACTACGTGTGAAAAATACATGTTTTAAACAGGCGTCATTCCTATAATCTATATGGGCAGGTTTTTTTTCCTGTAAGAACGCTATGCGTTTAATTATAATTTCAGCGTAAAAAAGAAAATATCGCTTCTCTCCGTTTAATTTTTCTTGACGATAGAGTCATATTCAATATTTTTATTAAAAGAAATAAGAGCTATGAAACTTAATCATTAATAATCTTCATGTAGAATTTAAATTACTTATTGGAGGAAAAAAATGTTTTAGCAGGCTTGTAATTGTCTGGTTTAGGATTTTCCTGTGTTTGCATGGGTGACCTGCGCAGAGCAATATAAATCATGTTAAAACACGCTCGCCAATGGCTTTCCTTTGTATTCAAAAACAGACAGCCTGCTTCTGCCTGGAGGGTGAATAACAGGTCTCAACATGCATTCCACCCCTCCACCACCGCTTAAGCTAAAAAAATACAATACATTTATTAAAACATTTCCTAATTCGATTCTACAAGCTAAAAATCGGAGTAAATCTGAAAAAAAATTATTGCTCGTAATTACAGGCAAATGCGGCGGTTTTAAAAATAAAGGAACATTAAAACGTATAAAAATGCATATTGTACACTGATTCTTTGAAGAATGATGGAGATGAGTGGAAGAAATTATTGAAAAAATCGCTAAATAATAGGGTATATACATGAATTTAATTAAATAAGGGTGGAAAAACTTCTACGCTATTTCCAAAGTATTTCAACGATGAAATTTTAGATTATCTTTGCAAGCGTAGTGAGTACATTGGCATGAAACTTCTGTATATGACGCTAGAATATACTTCTCTTGTTATGAGATGCCTAAAATGTGTATGTCTCGACATGTCGGCGATAGTCAAACTGTCCCCAACTGTGACGTCATATGGTGAAAGTTAACGTGTTTAAGCATTGTCGACTGCGAATGAGGTCTGTTTTTACTGTTTTGTTCAGTCAATAACGTCAGCACTTTGCATTCGAGAGGTCTCGGATTCGATTCCCGTAGAAACGAGCACTCTGGCCTTAGGTTTCTCACGATTTTCGCTGGTCTGCTGCCTAATGCTGTAGTGGTATTTGCTATCACGATTCCCTTTCAATCCATTTTATTTGCATTTTTTCACGTGAATTTCTAGGGTTCAGGGGTTAGATTTCCATCGATTGTTTACTCTGATCACGGATCTTTTCATGGTTTTCGCTGGTCTGCTGTCGAATGCTGAAGTGGCATTTGCTATCACGATTCCCTTTCAATCCATTTTATTTGCATTTTTCACGTAAATTTCTAGGGTTCAGGGGTTAGATTTCCAACGATTGTTTACTCTGATCACGGATCTTTTCATGGTTTTCGCTGGTCTGCTGTCGAATGCTGTAGTGGTATTTGCTATCACGATTCCCTTTCAATCCATTTTATTTGCATTTTTCACGTAAATTTCTAGGGTTCAGGGTTAGATTTCAATCAATTGTTTACTCTGATCTCTATTTTTCATGGTTTTCCCTGGTCTGCTGTCGAATGCCTAAGTGGTTTCCCGTCTATCACGATTTTCTTTCATTTGCATCTTTATGCTTCTAGATTAATCTGATGGTTTCCCTCGTTCGATTGCCGTTGGTTGTTCACTCTGACATATTTTTCGTGGTTTTCCCTGGTCTGTAGGCGAATGTCTGGGTGGTTTCTCATCTATCACGATTTTATTGCATTTTTATTTGATTTACATCTTAACCTAGGTGCTTCTAAGGTCCTTTGTTTGATTCCTGTTGGTTGATCACTCTGATATCATATTTTTTAGGGTTTTCCCTGGTCTGCAGGCGAATGCTTGAGTGGTTTCTCATCGAATCCGATTTCCTTTCATTCTATATAATTTGTATCTTTTTACGTGTGTTTTTGGAGTCCCTGGTTCGAGTCCCGTTGGACGCTCACTCTGACATATTTTTCATGGTTTTCCATGGTCTGCAGGCGAATGCCTGAGAGGTGTATGCTATCACGATTTCCTTTCATTTGCATCTTTGTGCTTCTAGCTTTCGTTGCGCAGAGGGAATGCTTGCCTCTTGCTCGGGCAACGGATCGTTCATCACCTTCACGAGTCAAGCCCTCCGAATCTGTACGATTATAGCCGAACAATACATACATCTTCACAACACTTTACACTTTCTCTAAGCATACGAAGCTATACGGAGACGCTCGAACATCAGTGTAACACGAATTGAAATATAAGAGCTTACACGCTTCATCCCCGTTTTTAGTATTAATAATCAGGATATAATTGATCTAAAAAGGTTCGTGCTTCCTCTATAAATAGAGCGACCTCTAGCATTGAAATTCAATCTGTTAATCATCTCTGAGGTGTTAACATCGCTGTTCTCTCAGAAAATAATCGGCTTCCTAAAGTGTTATCAAGGTAAAGAGGCTAACATTTCCTTGAAGAAGGGTTAATGCGTTATATAATTGATGCATAAAGGTTCGTGCTTCCTCTATAAATAGAGCGACCTCTAGCATTGAAATTCATTCTGTTGATCATCTCTGAGGTGCTAACATCGCTGTTCTCTCAGAAAATAATCATCTTTCTAAGTGATATCAAGGTGAAGATGTCTACATTTCCCTTGAAGAAGGATTAATACGTTATTACATCAAGAATAAAGATGAATAACTCGGTGTATAAGGATATCATTCCTAGTGTCTCAGGATATTCTTGTGGTAAATGCTGTAAGAAGTTCCTCCGTGGATATGATAAAAGACGACATGAGCTATGTTGTAAAAAGCTCTTCAAGTGTAAATATTGTAATGTAGCCTTCAAAGACAGTTATATGGGTCGCCGACACGAAGATGCGTGTGAAATAAACAGACCTGAGAAGAAACGTAGATTAGAACCGACAAAGCATGAGTTGTTATCTACAATGGAGGAGTGTGACATGAAAGAATATGAAACTTCATTCCATGGACGCTTGAAATCGTATTTTATACGATGTGAATCAGCTAAGGACCTGAATATATACCTGCATGAGGCGAAACATCGGATAATCCAGGCTGTACATAAAGAGCTTGGTATTCACAAAAGTGTGAAAATTAATCTGTTAGCTGAGTGTAGATTTGTTAACAGTGTCGGAGAAACCTGCGACAAAACATTTAAAACACGGAATCAATCTGTTTTCCTAGAAACGGACCTGGACTCTATTTTGGAAACGAAAATGAAGAAGATGGTTACTGAAATGGAGGAGTCTCAGCTTAAGGGTAGCAACTGGGCTCTGCTTGCTGTAGAAGGAGTTCGACTTCGTATCAACAAGTACAACCCGTTACGAGGAAGTAGCTACATACCACTACCACCGTCTGTTGAAGCAAGAAAAGCCTGCGTAAACATCCAGAACTTTGTCGATGAGAAATGTTTCATGTACTCTATATTAGCTAAATTCATAGGGAAGAATGCCCAACGGGTGAGCAAATACGAACAATTCCAAGATAAGTACGACTTCAGCTGTGTTTCCTATCCTACTCCACTTTCTCAAATACCTAAATTTGAGAAGCTTAATAGGATGTCTATCAACGTCTTCGGTCTGGATGAGAAGCATGAAGTGTATCCGATAAAGGTTGCTGAGACTGAACTACCTGAGCATCGTGACCTCCTACTATTGAGTGACAGTAGTGGGAGACATCACCACGTTTATATAAAGAATTTTGAAAAACTTATTCGATGTCAGAAAACCAAATGTAAGGAACGTGTTTATACCTGTAAGCGATGTTTTACACATTTTGACGATCGATATGGACAAAGTGGACTGGAAAAACTACAAGAACATGCTACCATCTGTAATCAGCATGGTGTTGCAAGGGTAGTTATGCCTACAAAGGAGAAATCAATGTACAGTTTAAAAATTTTGAAAGGATGTTGAAGCTACCTTACGTCATCTACGCAGACTTTGAAAGCATTCTCGCTCCATGCCATACATGCATACCCAATCCTGAAACTTCATATACATCCCCTTATTAGCAGCATGTTCCCATGAGTTTCTGCGTTTATGTTAAACCATCAACCAACGTTGAACATCTGGAAACGGGTCTTCCTAAGCATCCCTATGTATATCGTGGTGTTGATGCTGCTCAGAAGTTTATGGAATACCTGTCATTCCTTGCAAAGGAGATTAATAATATATACAAATCTGTCATGCCTCTGAAACTTACGATCAACAGCAGACGTATTTCAACGCATCTACAGTATGCTACTTGTGTGGAAAAGCCTTTACTGAAGAGAACTATAAAGTACGCGACCAAGATCACATCAGTGGTGAATATCGGGGAAGTCTGCATAATGAATGTAATTTAGCCTGCAAAACACCTAAATATATCCCTGTCTTCATGCACAACCTCAGTGGATATGACTCACACTTCATTTTTAAGGAGCTGGGATGTACAAGTGCGCGGGTGGAAGTAATTCCTAGCTCTGAAGAAAGCTATATATCATTCTCCAAGTATGTAGGAGATATAAAGCTCCGGTTTGTAGATAGTTTTCGGTTCCTGAGTACAGGCTTGGATAAGCTGGTGAAGAATCTAACATCGTACCCTGAAACACTGAAACACTTCGGAGAAGACAAGATGAAGTTGATGACACGTAAGGGTGTATTTCCCTATGATAACGTCACTTCATGGGACGTCTTGAACGAGACATGCCTGCCACCTAAGAACTACCTCTACAATAAACTGAATGAAGAAGAAATTAGTGATGCTGACTACGAACATGCTAGAAATGTATGGAGACTGTTCAATGCAAGAAACCTGGGAGAATACAGTGACCTCTACTTAATATCTGATGTACTTCTTCTAGCTGATGTCTTTGAGACATTTAGAGATCAAACTCTCAAAACGCATAAAGTCGATCCAGCGCATTATTTTACCTCTCCAGGACTTACATGGGACGCTATGTTACTGCAGACTGGAATTCAGCTGGAATTATTACAGGATTATGATCAATTACTCATGGTGGAATCTGGCATAAGAGGAGGTTTATGTCAAGTTTCCCACCGCTATGCAGAGGCTAATAACACCTACATGGAGAAGTATGATCCGTCGAGACCGACCCAATTTATTACCTATGAGGACGCCAACAACCAATATGGGTGGGCAATGAGCCACGCTCTCCCTTATGGTGGATTTGAGTGGGTATCGCCTGAAAAAATTGATTAGAAAGACTACAAGAAGATGATCCTTACGGCTACATATTAGAAGTCGACATCGAGTATCCTGCAGAACTTCACGATCTACACAACGATCTACCTTTCCTGCCTGAGTGTATGACGCCTAAGGACTCTCCTACAAAGAAACCGATACCTCATCTCGGACCTCGAAATAAGTATGTACTACATTACGTGGCGTTGAAGCAAGCTCTTGATCATGGACTATGACTAACAAAAATCCATCGTGTGCTACAATTCCAACAGTCTCGATGGTTAAAACCGTATGTGGAATTTAACAACAGACTACGACAAAAGGCCGCAAATGATTTTGTGAAGGATCTCTACAAATGTTTCAACAATGCTATGTTCGGAAAAACTATGGAGAACCTGCGTAATCGTATGGATATACGGCTGGTGACAAATGAGAAGACTCTGGAAAAGTTAATTGCAAAGCCAACGTTTATCGACAGGACTATATATGCTTCTAATCTAGCTGCTGTACATATGGCCTCCCGACAGATCGTGTTCAACAAGCCTATATACATCGGTATGAGTGTGTTGGATATCTCCAAGACATTAATGTACCGGTATCACTATGATGTGTTGTTACCGTATTATGGAGCTGAAAACCTGAAGTTTATGTATATGGACACTGATTCGTTCATTCATCGTGTTACAACCGAAGATGTGTACCAGGATAAGCTACGTTTTCTTGAGCACCTAGATACTGCTGATTATCCTACAAGCCATATATGCTATTCACCTCTAAACAAGAAGGTACTTGGGAAATTTAAAGATGAGGCTAATGGTAAAATCATCCTACGCTTTGTTGGACTACGTCCTAAAATCTATGCCCTAGATATCGACGGCTCAATGATAAAAAAGATTAAAGGTATAAAACGTTGTGCTATTAAGCAGTACGTCACGTTCGAGAGCTATACTGACAGCCTTAAAACCGGAGAAATCATCAGAACACCCATGAATCTGATCCTGTCTCGGGAGCATGCTCTTGCCACAGTGCAAGTGAATAAAATTGCATTGACTCCGTTTGATGATAAAAGAATTATTGCTGAGGACGGAATAACGACATATGTGTATGGACATTACGCCATTACAACCAGCGCTTAAAAGAATGTAAGTCAAAGATAAAGATTTTCTCGTGAGTCTACAATCTTAAAAAATGAAGGTTATCCGTGTGCTGTGTATGCAACTATCTGGCGCCTGATGAAGAAAGAAGAAGATGGAAGGGAAGGTGGTAACCCTGCCATTAGGAGCAATCCTAGTGCTAGTCTCAAGCCTAGATAAAAAGGGGAGAGACGTCTACAACGAACTAAAATAAATGTATGTTGACGTAAACTTTTCAATTAAAACTCTCGAATAATAAAACCTGAATAAAACATTGAGGTTATCTTTGGTTAGCCAGATTAGGTTAGTCGATGACTGAGTAGAATAGATGATGAGAGGAACGTTTGGGATTAGTCGGGTTAATCTAGCCTAAGCTCTCGTACTTATTGTCTAAGTTATGAAGGATGAATTAGTTTAGATTGCCTTAGCAGTGAGTTGGTTACGTGTTGTTCTTACGTTTTGTTACGTGGTTACATGGTTGGTACGTGTTGTTACGACGTGTGACGTTTATGGTTACGAGATGTCACGTGATGTTATGAGGATACATGCTTATGTTACTTAGTGTGACGTCTTGTCATGCTGTTATGTTACGTTGTGTTACGTCTTGTTACGTGGTTACGTTTGTTGGTTATGTCTTGTTACGTGATTATGTTAGGAATGAATAGACAATGAGAAGATCCATAACATACAAGGTGGGAATAGGTTAGAACGTATACTTCACTGTAAACCGATATACAGTTTGTCCCTCTCCGTCTCGCGCACTACTGTTTAACATATAAAAATTTTTGTAAGGTTTAGAAAATAAGTATATAAACGTGTTGTAACGTTGGATGAGAAATGTTTTATAATCGAATTACTCTCTATATTACCGTATAAACCTACATTCCTCCTCCTTCAACCCCTGTCTATCCTTGTACCACTCCCGTTTTCCATATTTCTCCCATATAAACGTATACTCTACTCCTCAACCCCTCTCTAGACTACCACCTCTCCTCGTATTCCCTACCGCTCTCATATAAATACATTTTCCTCCTTGAAGACTCTCTCAACCTAGCACCTACCTTCGTTTTCCTCGTCTCTCCATATAAACGCGTACTCTGTCATTCAAACCTTCCTGCCTAATACCTCTCCTCGGTTTGCTAGCTCTCCCCATATAAAAACGCTATATTCTACCCTTCTAGTACCTCTCCTCGTATTCCCTATCTCTTCCGTATAAAGCGTATCCCCTCCTCCTTCAGTATCAGTCTAGTCTAGCACCTCTCCTCGTATTTCCCCCATCTCTCCCGTATAAGCCTATATTCCCGTCCTTCAGCATCTGTCTAGCCTATTATCTGTACACGTTTCCCCTATCTTTCCCCTATCTTTCCCATATAAACACATATTCCACACCTCAAACCCTGTCTAGCCTAACACTTCTCCTCATATTCCCTACCTCTCTCATATAAGGCGCATTCCCCTACTTCAGCCTAGCATCGACCCTCGTATTCCCTATCTCTCGCATATAAACGCCTACTCTATCATTCAAACCTCCTAGCCTAATACCTCTCCTCGGTTCGCTATCTCTCCCATATAAAAACGCTATATTCTACCCTTCAAGTCCTGTTTAGTATAGCATCTTTCCTTGTATTCCCTATCTCTCTCGTATAAAGCGCATCCATCCCTCCTTCAGCATCTGACTAGCCTAGCATCAGCCCTGGTATTCCCTATCTACCCTCGTTTTCCCTATCCTTTCCCATATAAACGCAAAAGTAGCCCAGCTTCTGTTTATCATACCACCTGCCCCCGTTTTCCCTATATTCCTCATATAAACGTATACCCTACTCCTTAATCTCGTCTACACTAGCACCTCCCCTGGTATGTCCCATCTCTGTCGTATAAAGCATATCTCACTCTCCTCGTTTTCCCTATCTCTCCCATATAAACGCATTTTCCTCCTTGAACGCTCCTTCAACCTAGCTACTCCCCTCGATTTCCTCGTCTCTTCATATAAAAAGCCATACTCTACCCTTCAAACTCTGAATAGTCTAGCAGCTCTCCCATATAAAAGTCATATTCTACCCTTCAAGCCCTGTCTAGCATAGCACTTCTTCTCGTATTCCCCGTATCTCTCATATAAAGCACATCCCCAGTCCTTCAACCCATGTCTTAGCCTAGCATCGATCCTCGTAGTCCCTATCTTCCCCATATAAACGCATTTTCCTCCGTGAACCGACGCATATACCCTCGTTTTCCCTATCCTTTCCCATATAAACGCAAAAACTGTGCCAGCTTCCCTCTGTATACCCTACTTTTATTGTTAGAAGTCTTTGAAAACTTAGTTCAGTCTTCCTTTAAAGTTAGCTTGTGATACGGTTCAACTAGGACCCGTAGTTATTTAATTGTATAAAGATTAAATAAAGATGTAAAATGTCAACTCGGTTCCGTATTCGAAATGGTTGTAAATAGATTAAACAAAGATGTAGGATATTGTATTTAATATTATAACTCGATAGAAAGAAAACCTTCATACGGAAACATTGCAAATTGCTTGAGGAAATAAGGTTCAGGTCGCTGACATATCCCTTTCTCTTGGAACAGGAAGGGTCCGTCGGCAAAACTGAATACAAAAGCGTAGGGCCATTAAAAAGGGTCTACGAGGAAAGTGCTTGTTTCGTTTCAAAGCGGAAGAAACATGAGGTTTGTACCGAGAAAAGATTTAAAGCCATAAACATACGTACGTGCTACAGCATAAATTAAACAAATCGGAAATAGTACCGTGGGAAGAGAAAGCTGTGCAGAAATGAACATTTTAGCCAGTAAATGGAATGCCATAAATACAAACTGACGAATCCGAAAACTGGAGATCGTCACATGATTGAAAATCGAACGCGGAGTAGGGATGAAATCAGACTTGGCGAAATTCACAAAATACTAGTAACGACACTCTACACTCTTCACTCGTCGCTGCAACATGCTACATGTAATTACACTCTTCGTTAAACTCTAGGACAAGTAACTTCGCTTCTTCGTTGAACCTTACAAGTAACACTTAGCTGAACTCTGCACCGTACAAGTTAGGCCGCGGCTATGAACGCGGGGAAAACTTATCCAAATACATCTTAATACTGCCGAGTACAAAGCATCACTAGGACAGTCGCGGATGATTAACGAAGTGGAGGTTCGCGTTCCTGAATGCAAAATGATAACAGTATAATAAAGTCAATATTCACCAGAGCTGATGTTGTTATTATCGTAATCGATATAATTTCACCACACCCTGTAGACCTTACAGAGTCGACACTGCTCAACGCTAGCCGGAGAAAGAAGAGAAATACGCATCGAGGAAGCGAACAACTTCACATGAACAGCGTCATGTGCCACCAACGCTTATAAACAACTTCATAAGGCGCCAACCCATATGAACAATATCATATGACACCCAAACTAACACATATAAGAAAAATATCACTTGACTGTTTTTGATTCTCTAAAATGTTTCATGATACTATTTGGCTGCCCACATTTTTTGGTTTGCTTCTAATCTAAATCGGTTTCTCACCCTTTCTCGATCTTGTGTCGGCAGGTTACATCTTGTATGAATTCGTTGCTACACCGAGATATTTCTAGCTTTCTTTCTTCTTAAAGTTCCTATTCTTAGCTTTCTTTTCATCATTAGATGGGTTAAACGCATTGAATCTGAATGAGTTTTCTTTATTATCAAGCTTTGTTATCAGCATTTACCTTGTTTCCTTTAAATCCTCGATTAGCTGCTTATGTTGTCGTCATAGCTTGTAATAATTTTAAAGCACCTGTGACAACATTTAAAAAATGCGAGTAATTTGTTTAAAGATCAAATAAATAAGCTTCGTGTATGTAACACACACACACGCGCGCATTAAAGAAACACTTCGCCATTCGCTTTATTATTAGAAAATATGCTTGATGCAAAGATGTAAAACGAAAGTTCATTTAAAAAAGAAATGTTTCTTCCTATAACGCGACGTTCGATTCAGATACCACTTTTAAGGTTAAAGTTAGCTATGATCGCACAACACTCCACTTCACTTTAAATGCATTCATAACGTTAAGAAAGGAATAAGTAACTAAATATTTTCTTTAGGAATCATTTAACACTAACCACCTATCATTCATTGCTGAAAGTGTAGAATACAGATAAAGTTGATCTCCCAATATTTAAGTCGCTGAAGATCTTCTTCTACCAGGCAGATAATCGCCAGTTGCACTGCCGAGTTTACTCGCAGCCACATGCAAAACGGGATGATCTGATCAGCCTGATCATCGACTTTTATACCAAGATTTTTTCACGAATGTGTAATGATGATAATACTATGTTCACCTCTCCCCTTATAAACTGAATGAATATTTGGGGGAATCCAATGTAGATGGAGAATATGCAGGTATGTCCAGGAAATATTCCTTTGTGTTTGTATGAGTTTGCGCTATTCAGTATTTGTTATACATGTAGTGGGATTTTCTCTGAAATTATGTTTAGCCAAGACAAGTTGTATCAACATGTTACGCAAGACTTGTTGGTCAGTAGACACACTTGTTTATCGCCGACATGTTGAGCTCAACGTGTTGAGTCAACATGTTTTGTTGATTGTGGAGGAAGTGGACACCCGTCTTAAGCCATCAAATTAAGGAAGAACAATAACATTTGCAAAATACACACTTTTAAACCCTTAATATAATGCAAAATATAAAAATTACACAGCAAAATCAGTGAAAATACAACACGAATATTGTAAAATTCCGTTACTTTTCATAGTGAAATAACAGAGGTTTGCTATAGTAGTGCAAAAATGATGCTTCTAACACTGATCGAAGTTAGGACTCGCGATGCAGGGATTATGGACCATAACAATCTAAACTAGAACATTCGAAAGCAATAACTGTCGTGAAATTATAATTTGTAATGAATTACCTATACAATCAAAGTAATTAAGAGCCTGATTACGAATAACTGACTAGAAAGCAGGAAAAAATTTTGAAAAACTTTCTAATGTGCTTTATATTGCTTCCATAAAGTGTAAAAGCATTTTATGTTTATTAAAATGCAGTTAATAAATCCTTATTTCAAGGGAAGATGAAAAGAAATAAGAATAGAGCTAGCGCAGTTGCTCTCAATGTAGCAGGACTCAGCAGCGATGGAACCTGCAGAGGTGTCCCCAGAGAGCCAAGGTTCTACGTGCCTGCTCTCTAAGCATCAGATGGGGACATAGCAGGTTCTTACACGCCAGCAGGACTCAGCGGAGCCTGCAGAGCGGTCCCCTAGCGGATTCAGCATTGTGAGCCGCCGGCGTTGTTACCTGCGCACGCGGACTATGGGTGCAGCATTATGCTTAACGATATGCTTCGTGCACCGGAGGGTGAATCTCATTTATTATTCTCCTTCATTTTTCCCAATATATAATCTGTATTCATGCAAGAAGTTTAGAGTATCTAATTATTATTCTTTTCTTATTATTACAGTGCAACGTGAACCGCTAGAATTGACGAAGTAACCTATTGCTACCAACTTCAGGCAGCAGAATTGAGCGGTTCCGGCATCCATGTCTCTGGGGGTGGTTAAAGAGCCTGGATCTCAATGCTTCGCGGCTGCAAAAGGTCCCATGAAACAGACGATGAGATGGGACAGGACCCTTATGAGCGCAATCCCCCATTCCAGGACCGCCACATTGGCTGGAACAGGCGGGACCCTCACACTTGGAGGAGCAAGCTGGGCCTTCAACTTCATCATCAACATTGTCACCATCCCGTCAGTGCCAAAAAGGGTAATAAAATGACTGTATGACCTTAGGATGTAGAATCATAGAGTGTGTATTGAAACGAAATATTTTCAATAGCAAAACTGAAAACACGCCTGGAATACTTGACCCCAGAGGGTTTATTGAGGCATGCACGCATCCAGTAATTAAAGAGATGGATTTCACCCTAAACAAAAGTATGTCTGGGTTAAAGATGAGCTGTTCTTTGAACTCATGGTAAGCGGCAAGTGGAATTGTTGCACCTTAGCTCCCAGTTGAAAGAGATCCAGCAAGCATCTAACATTTATGACATCTACCACGCAATCAGAGCTGAAATTATAGAAAACCTAGCCTGTTTTAAAGATCAAGCGAGCTAAAAGTCTCTGCTTGCAGTCTAGTCATTAGTGAATAGCGCCGCAGGTTATAATGCTCTTTGCGCTTCAGGATATATTGAATTTGCTGCATGCATGAAGAGGAAGAAGCTTTAGTCAGTATTAAGAACAATGAATACTTCCGCTTCACTTGGTGTATGTTGGCATCCCGCTATCCTACGAAACATCGAAGCGACGACCATCCTCATATCGTCGAGTATTGTTATTACAAATATACAATTATGAGGGTATACGTTTTCGTTTTCTCTCAACCAGGGTGAGTCCTTTGAGAAGCAAAACCTGAATGATTCTATAGTTTTATTTACCTTGAATGCCGACAACTCGGTGGAGTCTTCGCAAGCCATCTGAGAGAAAGAAATACCGAGTCAATCTGCTCCTGGTCGAAGAAGCAGACTGACTAACTGCCATTACTGACTAATCTCCAACTTGTTCAGGCTGATTAGAAGTCAGGTAACTGGTCATACCAAGAAAAGTGCTATGCGAAGCGTGTATGACAAGGCTGTTAACGAGAATGCCTTGAGATTACCTAAACTTAAGTGTAATAAATGCCAAGTCCTCGAAATGCCTAAGCAGGGTGAGGTGCTGAAATTTAATGCATAATCAAAGTCTGCCTCTCTACTGTTTGTTATGTATGCAAATATCGAATCTCTGAGCCCTCGGTTTCAGAGAGTTGGGCCCGAGCTATACAGGAACATGAGGCAATATCGACAGCTTTGAAGCTCGTATGCAGGCATGACCCAGCCTTGTTGAGATTCAAGCTCTTTAGAAGCGGCCATGCATTTAATGACTTCTTCAACAAGCTTAAAGTGTTCGCCGATGAGGTCATACGATACATGACCATGTTGAGTCTTTGCGTATATCCCCTCAAAACGAGCTGGTTTTCAGGAATTCGGATCACTGCCACATTTGCAACAAGGGTTTGCTATAATGACATTATGTTGAAGGAAGATTATCATACCACTGGAGCGTATCTTGGAGCGCTCACAATGCTTGGAATTTGAATTGAAAAATGCCGAAGTTTATTCCGAAATTCTTTAATTGTTTAAGATATTATGATAGCCAGTTCTTGATCAAGCACGTATCCTATGAGAAGGAGCCTATCTCACGCATAGCCCATTCATCTGATCGTTATCTGACAATCAGGAAATGGTACAGGGGCATGCAATTTAGGTTCATCGATAGCTACAAATTTCTGAATTCAAGTTTTCCAGCGTGGCAGATATGCTAAACGATGATGACTTCAGTATCACTAATGCCGGTTATTCTGATCCAGCACACCTACAGCTGATGACGTGCAAGGGCACATTCCCCTATACGTACCTGTATGCTGTCGATTAGCTCAAGGAACAGGAGCTGTCCCCGATGGAGCTTTTAGATAACGTCACAGAAGAGGTGTACACTGCGGCCAAACGTTTCCGGACACTCAGTGTATTAAGTGTAATGCAGAAGTAACTTAAAGAAACTAATAGGACAGCAAACACAAAGCAAAAATGCTGACATGCTTTCTTTTCTCGTTAAAGTTTAATGTGATAATAATAGTTACTTTCATTTCGTTTTCATTTGGTTCCAACGGTTTATTAATTTTAAGCAATAAATGACCAGGTTAAGATTTTCTTTCTGGAATGAGCCATTTCTGAGACAATGGATATTATTTCTTTGAATTTTTAATACTTTGTAATTTATTAAAAGTGCTGTCGCTATTTCCTTTTATTTTGGTTTTGTATTTTAACACCCAAATGAAGTTACGAGTTTGGTTGTTTTTTCTGTAACTTTAGCACCTGACTATCTCGCATCAAAATTTCTAATTATATAGGCTGTTTAAAAATAATGGACATAAATTCAGGTATGTATTTCCCATATATAGACAATAAAATAAGTACATTACAACATGTGTCCGTAAATGCTTGGTTTTTTAGTTATGATCTCGAAAACAGTAATATCCACCAGATCGCTTTTCTTCCCGTAGGTAGTTGCCGTGACGGAAGACATTAACAGGACACTATAGCAGTTCATTTCGAGGCGAAGGGTACATTGTGTGTTGTGTTTGGCGTTTGACTGAGCAACATGTACTCAAATCAGGCGCTGATAGAAATTCACTTCATGTACGGTAAGGCGGAAGGAAATGCTGCACTGGCTCATCGTTTGTACCAAGAGAGATAAGCACAGCGAAGATGTCCAGATCGGAAGGCATTTGAACGTCTCCATCGCTGTCTGTGCGCTCTTGGAAGATTTACATCTCCTGGTTTGGGGAGGGGACGACCAAGATCTACATCTCCAGGTATAGTAAAGGAGATTTTGGATCCTGTACATACGACTCCTTCTATCAGTTCACGAAGGTTAGCGTTGCAAGTGAATGTTCTTTGTACGACTGTCTGGAGACTTTCGAGAGCAACAGTTGTATCCTTATCATTTGCAACATGTACACGCCCTATCACCAGCAGGGTACCTGCTGGTGTGATGTTCTGCCAGCGGTTCTTGCAGCAGTTCGCTAAAAATCCGAACTTTCCTGCCTTAGTATTATTTATAGATAAAGCATAGTTCACACGAGATGGCATTACAAACTTCCAGTCAGCATGTATTGGACATATGAAAACCCAAATTTAATTGTTCCATCTCATCATCAAGTTCGGGTCACTCACAACATGTGGACCGATACCATTGGTGATCGGTTAGTTGGACCCCATGTACTTCTAAACAGACTGACGAGGCAGGCGTACACAAACTTCCTGGAAAACACCATACCTCATCTCTATGAAGGCACTCCACTGAGCATTCGTCAACAAGCTCACATATTGCATGATGGCACTCCTTCACACTTGAGTCGTACCGCTCACCGGTACTTGGATCTCACGGGGAGATACGCAATACTCCTGGAATTTGGAATCGAGTTCGCACGGTCATGAAACGTGGATGTCAGGCCTGTATTCCAGCAGGAGGTGGACACTTTGAACATTTTCTGTAAATAAAACTACCTGCAGTAAGAAATACCATCCGGTTAATATCACTGTTTTGAAGGCTATAATTTAGAAACAAGCATTTCCAGACACATGTTGTAATAGTTTTCTTATTGTCTTCATATTGAGAATGATAATTGAAATTCTGCCCTCTATTTTTGAAACACTCTATTATTGTATGCTAACACAGATGTTTGTTTCTGTTTGAAAGTAGCAGCAAATTTTTAATTTGATTATAGCTGACGACTCACGCTGACTGATTTTTGCCCTTTCTCAGTCATATATATACCGTGTGAGTGTTCTCAGCCTGCGGATTGAGAAGTTATGCAGTCCCAGAGTTGTACAGCCTATGCCGTAAACACTGTCCACTACATCGCGTCGTATCAACTTCGGCCGAAATGACTGCTTTGCACCGCGGTGCGTGCAATGACTTGCACTAGTAGCGTAACAGGGTGCACATTTTCCTTCAGTGCATCCTGAAGGTACTTTTTATGTTCTGTAAAATTAACGAGAACTGATAAATTGACATAGAAGTGTCGTTTCACTTAATACTTTAATTTTATGAATTTCATTAAAACATAAACTGTTACTTGTTAGAATGTGCTTTAATGAATATTGTAAATAAATGCATATAACATTGTAATAATAACTCAAAAACATAAGACATCATTAAATAATATTTTACTATTTAAAGCTATTCCTTCATACAAAAGAAAGCCAATAAATTGTGAGAGTTTACAAAAGCAGTACGCACATACAAACTATACAATGTTTGCAAGGCCATATTATGATCGTTGTAAACCCGTCTGGTTCCCAAACTAGTGCATTTAACAGTGACTATGACATCATGCCGGAACATCCCACAGACAAACCTTTAGAATTTACCCGTTTCCTCCATGTGTTTGTAATAGGTGTTCGAACTGGCCACCATGCCGGCGGATGCTGAGATCTCAGTCTAAACTTCATCGCCAGCCTAATCCGGCGCAACATGGCCGGTGCGATGTCATGGCAAGCAAAGATGTTGCGTTCCCTGAGCCGTTGAGGGGTCATTGGTCGCTCCTGATGCACGATATCTTTAAGATAACCCCATAAGAAGAAATCTAATAGGGTAAGATCTGGTAAGCGTGCTGACCACCCTGTTAGTCCATGCCGTCTGATCCATCGCTCAGGGTAGGTGTCATCAAGAAAAGCCGTTACACGACGGACCGAATGAGCTGGCGTCCCATCATGTTGGTACCACATAGTTTGTCGGTTCTCGAACGGCACTTCATCCAGTAGAGTGGGCAGCTGGTGTTGTAGGAAGTGGATATAGCGATTCCTAGTGAATTGGCCATCATAAAAATATAGGCCTATTAGATCACCGAATACACCAGCCCAAACGTTGACACCCCATGAGGCTTTTAATGCCGCCTCTCGCATCCGGTGTGAATTTACAGTGCTCCAGTAATGCATGTTGTGGCTATTTACATGGCCTGTGTTAGGAACCTTGCTTCGTCTGTAAATAACACAGTTACCAAAAATTTGGATCTTATTCAGTTTGTCGTATGATCCACCTAGCGAACACCACTCTCCGTCCATGGTCCGGCTGCAATAGCTCCTGGTGTATTTGGAGATAATAAGGGCGAAACTTTGCATGATGTAGTGTTCTCCACGCGGAAGATTGGCTAATACTAAAACCCTGTCAATGTATCTCATACTACCTATGCGGATGCTGAATGACATAGTCAGACACACGATACGTCGTTGCTCGGTCACAGACAGGGTGATCTCTTCGTGGATGTGGTGTCTTGTGCACTGTTCCTGATTCCAGAAGGGGGTTCGCAACTCGCAAAAACCTGTGATCTGTAGGAAGTGCTCTCTGCGAAAACCTCTGTTGGTAAGACGACGTTCTTCCATTGCATTCTGCCGCGCTTCGCCGTATACTAACAGCATGTCCAGCTACTCTCTGTTCGAAAACATTGTTCCACACTGAGCACGAACGGCTGGAAATTCGTATTAATAGGAGAATCCACTTTTTAGTACATTTGGGAAGAAACCACGATTCACTAGAACGTTCTCGAAGCATGAACAGAAGTGAATAAAAACTCATTTATTCGCCAGTGTGATTTGAACATCCGACGTTAACCATAGTTTTCCAGCATGTTAACCAATGCGGTACTAGAGGACGTTAACAACGGGCACCATCGTAGCTTTAATCAGCGGGTTGGTGATTGCGGTGTCAGCACCTGCATTTCGCATCGTCTGTAAAATGCAGGGCTGTACTCCGCAGTTAACAATCTGCAGAATGAGAAGACTCACGCGATATATATAGGCTGAAAACTGCAACTCATTTGGTTGCCGTTAAGACGTGCTCTATTTCACTGCCGGAAACATGCTGTTGATGCAGTGGGCTAGACTCGCTGGGTGCTCTATCTCGCCTGTGGATTAGGATGGGGTAGGCCCAGGTTTAATAATCGATGGTACGGCATGCCTGGATGATGGCGGGATAGATAGAAGCACCCAATGTGAGACCTGTTTTGTAAATTTTGAAAACGTATTACTATACTCGCTTTTTACCTAATATTGCATTTTAAACAGTGATTTTTGTGTTGCTCTTACTTACCTGGAATAAACAATTATTCAAGCTAAACGTTGAACTGCATTACCTTCACTGGGTGTCTCAAAACGTTTGAGGGCATGCATTCCCATGCTAAGAACGTCTGAGGCACATTCAAGATGAGAAATCTCGGGGAACATGTTGATCTTAATTTAAAGACGGATACTATACTTTTAGTAGATGCTTCGTACATGTCAGAGATTTTTTGCTGAAGGTGTGCAGCCTGCACCCCGCACCCTTCTTTGTACTACACGCTGCCGTCGTTAGCCTCAACGCCATGCTCAAGGCGACGAAGCTCATCAGCGACCTTGGTATAATGGCATTTTAGGAGAGTATTCGTGGCGGGCTCTGCTCAGTATCAAAGTGGTAGCTCAGGGCCAATCACGAATACATGTCAGACTACAATCCTGATAAAGAAATTAAGTTTCTGTCCTACTGGGACATCAACAACCTATACGACAGGTGCATGGCGTCCCATTTGTTGTATAGGTACGTCAGGTGGCTTTAGAGCAGTGACTTTGACACCATCAAATTCCCCGCAATCCTCGATGATTCTAAGACAGTATATGTTTCCAGAGGTGGGTCTAGATTAACCTGAGTATCTTCCTGACGCTCATAATAATCTTCCCCTCTGTCCCCGGATCGAGAAACCACTTGGAAACCAATACAAGAAGTTGATTTCAAGCCCGGAGAACAAAAGAAGATATGTCTTGCACTATAAAGTCTTGCAGCAGTGCGTAGAGTTTTGGCTGCCGTTGAGATTTATTCATCGGGGTATTGAATGGCTAAGTTGAAAGGCTTACTGTTTACATTGACCTTAATGCCAAGAAGCGAGCCAGAGAAACTTCCAACTTGGATCAATACCTATGTAAGAAGATGAACAGCACTATGTAAGGTAATTTCATTGAAAATGTGCTCATACACAGAGACTTTCGCATTGCGCTTACCTGTGAGCAAGCACGGAAATTAACGCGTCGTTCAACATTTGTACACATGACTCCAAATGTTGACTGGGACAGGTGTTTGTAGCCGTGGAGAGGAAAGTGGGGGATCTTATGGTGAAGTTATGCCAGGTGCCTTGCTTTAAAATGTTAGTGGGTGTAATGTGAGTTCAGCGCTAAACGAAGTAGCATTCCAACATATTTTCCTTCGACTTGGCTGTATGAAGGTACTAACTGTCAAAACAAAACAGCAATAACGTACAGCATAGCAATATAGGCGGTATACAAACCATTTTTGGGTGGGGATTAGAGGCATAATATTTTTGAACAATAAGCAAGCGTTAAAATAAAATGGTCTAGTTTTTTCAATATCCACGACCTTCTCTACCCATAATCATCTAACATGTGTTCTTTATTTATCATAATATCGTTATGAAGTTTGAGTTTGCGTGCATTTTACTTTAATCGTGACAGCAATTTAGGCCAGAGGATTATTTTAAGTTAAACTCTAAGTTACACTTTTCCCCATTTGGTTGCATGCAAGATGCCGTAACGACAAACAGCCGCCTATCTATACCACAGCTCTACTTTTAGTGTCTCCATTACTTACCCATAATAGGACAGGATATTAGGTACAGAGAGGTCTTAACAGCTCGATCATGCAGATATTTTGTGCTTACACCCCTGACGTAGCGCCGCCGGGAGATAGGTATGAGGTGAGAGGAGACAGAGGGTAGCGGTCCAGGAGGCACGACATGCAGAGGGCAGGGTTCCCTACCTTTTACAGATTTGGACTCCCCGAATGCTGGCTGGTTCAGCCGGCCCGCTCCCCCTTTGGCTTACACATTCTCTGGTGGTCCGAGACCCGGAGACTGTTCGAAGTCCGGAGAACGAAGGTTTCCAGAGAGTATCCTTTTCCCTGCCATGCACACTCGAGACCTCCCGTTGAAACTTGTAACCCTGAAAGAAACCAAGTAGATGAAGGATGAAGTGAAATGAGAATGGCGATGAAATGGAGGGACAAGAAATTCAGCGGATGTAATAATTTCTCCCAGCATTCGCCTGGCGACCCGAGGAAACCCCAGAAAAATCCCATGGGTCAGGACGTTTGGCCACGGGAACACACCACCTCCCGAGTGCGGGCCACAGATGTAAGCGCCTGAGCCATCCCGCTTGGTTATGTACAATAAGTAGAGGAAGTATTGTATTCCACCCAAAAATTCAATAACGAGATTCGCCGGAAATGTATTGTTTTGGGACTCCTTAATCTAAAGAAGGCCTTTTTACTTTCTCTACTACGTATACTTACATGAAGAAGAGGAAATATAATTGCACCATAAAATTCAACGAGATTCACTGGAAATACACATTCTGAGACTCCCTGAATCCAAAGAAAGTCTTTTTACTTTCTCTACTACATAGCTGCAGCAAGTGGAGGAGAGGTATTGTATTCCACCCAAAATTCAATAACGAGGTTCACCGGAAATATACGTTTTGAGTTCCTGAATCCAAATAAATAATTTTTATTTTCCCTACAACGTACAGTTATAGTAAGTAGAGGAAATATTAAATTGCACCCAAAAATTCAATAACGGGATTCATAGAAAATACACACTTTGAGACTCCATGAATCTAGAGAATGTATTTTTACTTTCTCTGTAGTACTTACAGTTGTAATACTGTTGTATTCCATCTAAAAACTCAGTAACGAGATTCACTGCAAAGACACGTTTTGAGACACCCTGAATCCAAAGAAAGCATATTATTTATCCTATTACGCACTTCCCCTCAGGGGCTCACCTTATGTGAGTACGGGTTTTTGGCGCACCCGGGGGTTCCCGAGCCAATCATCGCCACATTCATCCCCTCACCCCCATCCGGTCGAGGTGGGTTCTTCAAGTGACCGGTGGACCCAAGGTAGGCTCTCGTGCGTTCTTTGCATTCCATCCATACCGCACCTCACCATCGTTTCTTTCTTCCCTAATCACTTTCCGGCCATTTCGCACCACGACATTCGCATATCTCTTTTTCTTCCCCGCCGGCCTACCTTGCGTGCGAAACGCCCACACAGTTTTAGTTTCTTTTATCTTTTTATTTAAATCCTCCGTGGACACAGCCTGACGGATACCCGCGCACCGCGTGCGCAGCTGGGTGAGTGGGTAATGGCGTCATCCCCACCACCCGGGGTCGTCATGTAGGGTTGTTGTTCGTATCCGCTGTTCAACTGCAGTCCCGCGGGGGGGACATTGCATGAGCTGCTGGCTTCCGACGGCGATTGGGTCCCTCTGCCTATGTTCTGGGAGGTGTGACCCTGGGGAGAGATAGGTATAGATAGGCCACTCACCCAAGCCGGGGTAACGCCCGGGAAGTCAGAGCCCGAGGTCGGAGACGGTTGCAATGGTGGAGGATTTTTTTCGCTATGGAGCACCCTTTCTCCATTATAAACAACAAGCGCCGAAAAGTTTTAGTAACAGAAGTAGCGCCGTCAACAGCTGGTTGTTACTTAGTGATTACCCGTACAGAGGAAGGACAATCATTCGAGAAGGTGAACCCTTTTATCATCCAGAAGGGCATTGACTCAATTGCTGGTCCGGTTCTTTCCTGCACTCGGCTTCGTAATGGTTCGTTGTTAGTGCAAAGAATATCCGAGGCACAAAGTAAGTCCTTGTTGAGCGCCACACTTCTCCACGGTTATCCTATCCGTGTTGAGAAGCACCGCACCTTGAATTCTTGTCGAGGCGTTGTCACCACGCATAGCCTCGATGGTATATCGGACGACGACCTGGTCGAATATCTTGCAGACCAGAAGGTGACAGCGGTTCATCGAGTGCAGGCCAAACGCGACGGCGTATTGGTACCCACTCGTACCCTGTTTCTAACATTTGATGGCGTCGATCTGCCCACGAGCATCTCCGCAGGGTACGAACGGATTTCTGTGAGGCCTTATATTCCTAGACCTCTGCGTTGTTTTAAGTGCCAACGTTTTGGGCATACGCAAGTCTCATGTAAGAGTGCCGTTAACATCTGTGCAACATGTAGCCAGCCCTCACACGAAGGTGCCTGTTCAACAGCCCCCGTCTGCGTTAATTGTAAAGGGTCACATTCTGCTTCGTTTGCCGACTGTCCGCGGTATTTGGACGAGAAGGCGATCCAGGAGATCCGGGTAAAGGAGAAACTCTCCTTCGCCGAAGCCCGGAGGCGTTTCCATGCGCGCCAACCTTCACTCCTGCGATCTGGCACATTTAGTTCTGTTGTTGCCTCGCCAGTACCACGAGTAGATGCCGAAACTCAGACCTGGACCTTGACTGGATTAACCGCCACTACCATCCGGCCGTCTATTAAAGCTACTGTTACCAAGCCCTATAAACCTGGTCCAAAGTCAATGAAGTCGCAAGCCGCTGATAAGAAGCCCAAGCAGAAACTACGTAGGGAAGATTTTTTGAAAGACCCTCCGCGTGCGCGCGGTAACAAAAGTACACCTTCTCCTCCTCGGAGGTCGCTGTCCCAGGAAGGTCCTGGGACAAGCCGCGCTCAGCGGCACCCCTCACCCATCGCCACCCAGAACCGATTCACGGCGCTTGAATCGGTTTCTGGCACTGAGCGCGTGGGCCCTCCCTCCGAGGAAGCTATGGAGTCTGACCAACTCCATACAAAAAGCCCGAGCCCAAAGGTTAAACAAAAGGTAATTTTAAGCCGCCCTTCTAAATAGACAGTTTATCCCCTTTTTTCTTAATGGCTATCCTGACCTGGAATGTCGTGGTGTACGATCGCATAGGGCGGAACTGCAACTTTTATTGCGTTCCCATTCGCCTATGGTCGTATGTTTGCAGGAGACTAAGCTTCGCCCTCACGATCCTTTTGATTTCCGCGGATATACTCCGGTTCGCTACGACCTTGAACCGGAGGAGGGTACTCCTGCTCATGGAGGTGTCATGTTCTTAGTGCGTAACGACGTTCATTTTACACCTTTCACACTTACATCCGCCTTGCAAGCTGTTGCCGTTCGCCTTCACTTACCCGGCTTTTTGTTTTCTGTTTGCTCTGTATATTCACCTCCATCGTCTCCCCTCGCTCCCGCAGACATTCGAGCTCTCCTGTCCGCTCTCCCAACACCATTTCTTCTGTTGGGAGATTTTAATGCCCATCACCCACTATGGGGTTCGCCAAGGGCTTGTGCGAGGGGAACTCTTCTTTCCGACATTTTTTATCAGTTCAATCTTTCAATCCTCAATACAGGTGCACCTACTTTTATTTCTGATTCTTCTGGTACATTCTCTCACCTGGACCTTGCCATTTGCTCACTCCAACTTGCACGTCGTCTTCAGTGGAACGTCGTCGCTGACACCTACTCCAGCGACCATTACCCCTGCATCGTTTCTCTTCTGTCGCACCACGTACAGCATTCCAGAGTACCTACCTGGATATTCGCAAAAGCCGACTGGAGCTTGTATTCCAGCCTCGTGCATTTTGACGACCAGCCCTTCTCCGACATTAATCAACTAGTGCAGCAGCTTACGTCTATTATTTTCTCAGCCGCAGAACGTGCAATACCCCGTTCATCCTCCCAACCTCGGCGGCCACCTGTTCCGTGGTGGAACGAGGATTGTCGGGACGCCGTTCGTGCCCGTAGGACTGCACTTAGGGTGTTTCGGCGACACCTACACTTGATAATTTGGTGACTTTTAAACAATCGCGCGCCAGGGCTCGTCGCATTATTCAGGATAGCAAGAAGGCATCTTGGGCTCGTTTTGTCGAGTCTTTTAATCGTTTTACGCCTTCATCCGTTGTTTGGGATAAACTTCGTCGCTTCTCAGGTAAAGTGTCACATTGTACTGTTTCTGGCCTTCAGGTTTCTAATGCCACAATAGTGGTTCCGGCTGCCATCGCTAACACTCTGGGTGCTGCCTTTGAGGCGGTTTCCAGTTCAGACCATTATTCCGCCGGCTTTCGCTCTATTAAAGACCGGCAGGATGCCGCATGATACACTTTTCGGTCTGCTAATTTTGAATGCTATAACGAACTATTCACAATGAGGGAGCTGGAGCACGCTCTTCATTGCTCTCGGCACTCCGCTCCTGGGCCGGACGGCATTCATGTCCTGATGTTAAAGAACCTTTCAGCCGACAGTAAACTCTTTCTCTTACAGGTCTATAACCGTATTTGGCAAGACGGCATTTTTCCGTTTGGCGCGAAGCCACCATTGTCCCTATACTTAAGCCTGGGAAGGATCGCCAACTACCTTCCAGCTACCGCCCTATCTCCCTCACCAGTTGCATTTGCAAGGTGATGGAGCGCATGATCAACGGGCGGTTGACATGGTGGCTTGAGTCTCAGAAACTTCTAGCGAACGCTCAGTGCGGGTTTCGTCGCTATCGCTCTACCGTCGACCATCTGGTGTCCTTGTCGACGCATATTATGAATGGATTTCTGAGAAAGTGTCAAACCGTGGCTGTATTTTTTGACCTGGAGAAAGCTTATGACACTTGTTGGAGGGGCGGCATTTTACGTACACTTCACGATTGGAATATCCGCGGTCGTCTTCCCATATTTCTTCGGGAGTTTATGACGGACCGCGTCTTTCGTGTACGTGTGGGCTCGGTTTTATCTCGTCGTTTTATGCAAGAGAACGGAGTACCGCAGAGCTCTGTACTCAGTGTCACACTTTTTGCGATTGCTATCAACCCCATTGTTGATTGTATTCCACCTGGCATTTCATCGTCCCTTTTTGTTGACGATTTCGCTATTTATTGTAGTTCACGGCGGACCTGTCTACTCGAACGCCGTCTCCAGAGCTGTATCGACCGTCTCTACGCCTGGAGTAACGCCAACGGCTTTAATTTCGCCGCCGAGAAATCCGTCTGCATCAACTTCTGGCGCCGGAAGTATTTCCCTCCGCCCTCTCTCCATCTTGGGCCAGGGATACCTCCGTTTGCAGACGAGGCGAAATTTTTGGGGTTGATTTTTGACAGGAAGTTGTGTTGGACCTCGCACGTTTCCTTTTTAAAAGCAAAGTGTGACCGTTCTCTTAATATTTTACGTTTTTTAAGTGGCACATCCTGGGGAGCTGATCGGACCGTCCTTCTTCGCCTTTATCGCTCTTTGGTCCGATCCAAGCTTGATTACGGGTGTATTGTTTATTCGTCGGCACGTCCATCTGTGTTACGTCGATTGAATGCCATTCACCATCGTGGCATAAGAGTCGCTACAGGGGCCTTTCCAACTAGCCCTGTACCCAGTCTGTACGCAGAAGCTGCAGAGCCTCCGCTGTCCTTCCGGCGTGAGATGCTTTTGTGCAGCTATGCTTGTCGACTCTCAAGCTTGCCTAACCACCCGTCCTTCGATGTATTTTACGAGGATTCGCTTGATCGCCAATATTTCGTTAGCTCCTCTACATTGCTCCCTCCGGGGGTTCGATTTCGACTGCTACTTCGGCATTTGGACGTTACGCCAGCGCCGGCCCTTACCCGAGGGGAAACGCGCTTTCCTCCATGGTCGCGCGCTGAGGCCCACATCCACCTTGGGCTAACGTCGATGCCGAAGAATGAGACCCCTGCTTCAGTCCTTAGATCCGCATTTTTAGACCTTCAGGCAACATTCGGAGACTGTCATTTTATTTATACTGATGGGTCTAAGACTGATGTTGGAGTAGGATGTGCCTTTGTTTTAGGTGCGCATAGTTTTACTTTTCGTTTACCCGGGCAATGTTCGATTTATACCGCCGAACTTTTTAGTATCTATCAATGTGTTTTATACATTCAGCGGCATGTCTTACGGCGTTGTGTTGTTTGTTCGGACTCTCTGAGTGCCCTTCAGAGTATTAATGCGCTGTACACTTACCACCCCCTCGTACAGCGCATTCATGACCTGCTCCATTCGCTTGGTGCCTCTGGCATCAGCGTCTCTTTTATGTGGATTCCAGGTCATGTGGGTATCTCAGGGAATGAGTCGGCCGACGCCGCTGCGAAATCGGCGATTTTATTACCCAGATTTTTTACTTCTGTTGTTCCCTCGTCAGATTCGTGTGTTATTTTACGTCGCCGCATCCTCTCGCGCTGGCGCGATGAGTGGACGGCCCTCCGGGGGAACAAGTTGCGGGAGGTTAAACCTCTTCCGCTAGTCTGGGCTACCTCTTCCCGTGCTTCTCGTCGGGAAGAGGTACTTTTAACACGCCTTCGTATCCGACATTGCCTTTTTAGTCATAGATACCTGTTAAGTGGTGATCCCGCACCTCTGTGTGGTCGGTGTGACGTGCCCTTAACGGTCCGTCACATTTTAACCGAGTGTCAAGTTTTAGCTCCACTGCGCGTTCGCGTGGGTCTGCCTGTTGGCCTAGCCAACGTGTTGGCAGACGACGCGCATGCTGTAGAATGTCTTTTACGTTTTATCACTGACATTGGTTTTAGCTGTCGCATTTGATGCGCTGAGCGCCTTTTAGCTGTTTGATTTTATATTGTTAGTTTTAATGGGGCCCTTCTCCCCAGACATTAGGCGCTCATGTTCCTTGCATTCTACAGTTCTTGACACGTTTTATTCTTTTAGTGACCATGATTTTAGTGTGTTGGTTTTTCAGATATATTTATTGTTATTATTGTTATTGTTATTATTGTTATTGTTTTTATTGTTATTGTTATTATTGTTATTGTTATTATTGTTACTGTTATTCTATTGTTATTTTTAACTTTTTTGACATCGCGGGTTTGTGTCCCGTTTTTTAATTATGCGGTTTTTTACCTGTCTTTTATATTTTGACCTTATATTTTACACATTGTAAGGGCGCTGATGACCGCAGCAGTTTAGCGCCCTTAAACCGCATATCATCATCATCATTATTACGCACTTACAATAAGTAAAGGAAGTGTTGTATTCCACACAAAAGTTCAATAACGAGATTCACTGGAAATACACGTTTTGAGACTCCTGAATCCAAAGAAAGTGTTTTTGCTTTCTCTACTACGTACACTTACAATAAGTAGAGAAAATATTGTATTGTGCCCAAAAATCAATAACGATATTCACTGAAGATACACGTTTTCAGACCCCCTGAATCCAAAGAAAGCATGTTTGACTTTCCCTATTACGCACTTACAGTAAGTAGACGGAGTATTTTATTCCCCCAAAATGTAATAACCAGATTCACCGGAAATACACGTTTTGAGACTCCTGGGTGCAAAGAAAGTGATTTTACTTTCTCTACTACGTATACTTACAGTAAGTAGAGAACGTATTGTATTGCACCCAAAGTTCAATAACGAGATTCACCGGAAATATACGTTTTGAGTCTCCTGAATCCAAAGAAACAATTTTACATTATCTACTAGGTACTTACAGTAAATAGAGGAAGTATAGTATTCCACCCAAACCTTTGGTAACGGTATTTATCAGAAATACACGTTTCGAGACTCCCTGAATCCAAAGAAAGTATTGTGTTCCACCCAAAACTTCAATGTCGTAATTTCACAAAAAATCACGTTTTAGACTCCCTGAATCCAAGAATGTATCTTTAGAAAAAGGTCCAAGTGTGTGTGTGTGTGTGGATGCATGAACAGCATAACTCAAAGACGAAAAGTCGGTTAAAAATCAAACTTAGTGTTCAAGTTCAACATCTTCCAAGGATGCGACACGAAGATTTTGAAGAAAATTCCCCACTCCAAACTCTCTTTCCGTTGGACTATTTCGAAATTCTTTATTTTTTCAAAAGTAGCTCTAACGATTTTGATTAAAATACATATGATTAAGCTATTTCCACGATAAAACGTATACATTTTTAATTTTCTGGGAAAAGTCCGTAAATTGATCTTTATTGTGATTGACTTCTGATAATTAGTAAACCGTATGAAAGAGAAAAAACCTTACTGCACAATAAATGTAGATCTTGTTAAAATGTATGCCACATAACATTTTTATGGTGTTAAACTATTCTGAAAGATTCTTTGTTATTAGTTTGAATTTTCAAATACATTATACTTCCCTCAACTACAAATCGCTATTGTTTTTATTTCTTTTTCGTCTTTATACAAAGAGAACAGAATTTCAAAGCTATCACACAGCGATCAACTTTGAATGGTTTGGCTATCGCTTTAGTTTAATATGTTCTACTTATACCTACAATGAAATCTTTAAATAAGTAATGAAGGTTTATCCGTATTAACATGAAGTAGATGCAAGAATAAGCTTTGGAAGAACAGATTGTAGAAGAGTGAGTAGAGAATATCAGTGAATGCAACACATCATATTTTACTGAAAAAGCTCCGTATGTCTGCGTGTAACTACAACACGAAAAGTCGGTTAAATACCAAATTTAATATTTAAGTTCAGTATCTTTCAAAGATGTGACACCAAGAGTTTCAGGAAAATTTCCCCCACTCCAAACAACTGTTTAAGTGGAAAAATGTTCGAAAGTTATTTTCTCAAAAATGGCTTTAACGATTTTGATTAAAGTACCCTCTGTTTACGATATTTTCATGACAAACTAGATATATATTTTGAATTTTCTGAAAAGAGCCTCACAAGTCTTTTTCATTCTGAATGGCTTTTGTATAATTGGTAAACTGTAAAATATGGACAAAGTTTTACTACACAAGAAATGTAGATCCGTTAAAGCATATAGCTTGTGATGCATATATTTAATGAAATTAACTATTTCTTAAATATTTTTTGTTATTGGTTTGAATACGTTTTGTAACTGGAAAGTCGCTATTCGTTTTGTTTTTGTTGGGATCATACAAACAGCGTGGAATTTCAAAGTATCACGTTTAAGACATGCTTTTTGAAGATGTGACTATCACTTTATCTACGTAGCCTACAACGAAATGAGTAAATGTGAACCTTTTGTTTTGGTATTTAGTTAACGTCCTTTAACCGGCTACGCCATTACGTACGGTGAATGAACGACAGACCTCCACAACATAGAGATGGGTGAAGGTAAATTGGTCGTTAAGGAGGACAAAAATCGCATATTCTTTATTGTCTCATGTGAATAAGCACTCTTTTGTAAACAATTTGATATATAATATAGTAATAATAATATGTTTTAAGGTGTTTGATTGCATAAAAAGCGAATAAAATTTTGACTATCGTTTTAGCTGCTGTGTTCTTCTTATACTTTCAACGAAGATTGTAAGAGTGTAATGGCGGTTTGTCTCAATTAACAAGAAGTAACTAATTGTTCTTTCACACAAGCCGTGTGGAGGACAAGGTTGGAAGTGTAGAATCAGACTGTAAAGTTCAATGCCATAGCCGGGATTGGAACTATGGATCTTCCAGGGTTCGTCCAGGAGGCGCCGCGGTAACGTATGCTACTTACATTCGGGAGATCCACGGTTCGCCTCCCCGCGACCGCCCACTGTGACCCATGGGCTTTTTGGGGGTTTTCCCGTGTCGTCAGGCGAATGCTGGTGTGGTTTCAGCCCCCATTTCCATCCCTGCATATCGTTCCATTCGTCATTTCATTCATCCTTAACACCGTTAGGTCTGTTTCAGGAATGGAAGTATTCAGCGATGGTGCTCCGGTTCAGCGTGAGGGAAAGAGGATGATTTCTGTGGAATCTTATCCATCTCTCGGTCTTCGGCTGGTTGCTGGGTTATACGGACCGCCCGTTGGGGACGTTGAACCCTCTGTATGGGAGGGATCCCGGTTTTGCTGCCCGACTGTTGGGGCGTCTCAATCCACAAAACAGTAGGGACCCTGTCATCGCTATGCCGTCACTCCTGGTTCGGCCGCGCGGTGTCATTCACCGCGTCCCTTCCTCCCTCTCGGGGGCGCTCTCTCGAGGGGCAGAGAGCAATATCCTCATTCATCGGATTTGTGCCGAGTCCCCTCCGTTATGCATTCCGTTCATTCCAGACCAGGGAAGAGAAGCATTTTAAGAATTCAGAACGTGAATCATAATGCAAGGTATCTAAGTCTAACACCGTATGTTATTTTGGAGGCCCTTTTTCTTTTCTTTCTTCAGATTTTTAATTTGAAAACAAGATTACTTTTGAAAGAAAATGAATTTTCAGAATAGTGTTTTCAAATGAGGATCCAATCGCAACGAAAGCACATTAACCGTTTTGCATGAACACTTTCGTGTCGCTATTTTGAAAATTTAGCTTATATGTTATCCAAACCGAATAATGCAGCTATATAGAGACTGCATATTTTGCGCTAGACGTTGTTTTCTTATATCTACGAGCATTTTCTCCTTTGAATACAGTAGCTGTTTTACTCTACGTCCACTATACTGTTGGCAGAGTTTTATTCCTTTGTCTTGTAAGTGTATGTAAGAGGGGATTATGTTTCATATAACACAAATTATATTCGTTTTTCAGTAACAAACGCAAAATATATCTCATTTTACAGAAAATTGTATGTTACAATTAATTGTGCTCAAACTGCTTCAACAACTTGATATTAATATTACTTTTCGTTTCGTATTTTTAAAACGTTACTGAATATTATCAGAATTGAACGTACCAACTATATGGAATTACACACGTTGTGATCATTCTCTATGATGATTAAAAAGCAAAAGAAACTTATATTCAAGATAATAACTGTCATCTGCTGTCGGAGTTCACGTAGAGCAGTCCATTGCGTGGTAATTATGAAGCTATTATTATTAGTAGTAGTAGTAACAAACCTGAAAAAACAATATATACATTATGTGCACCTTGTTTCGCAAGAAAATTACTGAACAATCCATCTTAAACTTCTGTAGCACCCGCATAAATAGTACAATTCTTGCTTTTTAAGCATATTATGTAAAGAAAATTTTAATTTTTTCGTTTGGAAATATCTAGAAAACACAAAAGTATTTAGTTTGGTCTTCTTTCCTCTTAGAGTCAGGTCGCTTTATTATACGAGCTACACAAAAGTAAATGTGATCAGTGAGACGATACCGGCACTTGCTGTCGGCTATAGCCAGGTATGACTAGTCGAGAAGGTATTCTTTCTCCTCTTCCTCTACACCGCCTGGTCCACCGGAAAACATTTGGAGCCTTCTGTACGAAGAATAATTGTTTACGAAAAGTTCGTTGGCATGGAGTTATCTGAGGGAAAATCCTCGTGAAGAAATAAATCTACATTGGTCATGCGATTTTGGACATTTCAAGCTTTAGTATGTATACATTTTATGGAGTAATGAAGCCCCACCTGAATGATCTGACCGTGAATTATATGGACACATATTCATTCATTTTCGACACTCGTTCAGATATACATAAATTCATGAAATTAAGTTCACAGCATTTCGACTCTTATAATTATGAAAAGGACAGTATATGTGGAATAAAGTAGGCAAATAAGAAGGTGGTTGGGTTATTTGAAAATAAGTTGAGCGGCATGATAATGACCGAGTATGTTGGACTTCGGGCAAAGTTATACAGTTGCAGATATAACAGCAAAACGCTGTAATGATGGCGGAAGGGAATACTAAGAGGGAATGCGCGTAATCAAGTTCAAGAAACATTTCGTGTGTCTAAACGATTTAGAGAAAGGATATTTGGCCAAGCACTTTTGCTTTAGAAAATTTAAACCTAAAATTTAGACCGTTCAGATGAACAGGAGTGCCTTGAATGGACGAGACCTAAGCGTAAGATCATTGAGGGATCTCATGCAACTCTTGCATGGGCTCGCTATTCGCTTAAGGCTTCGTAATGTGTTTCTACTTCCCTCGCTATCTAAACTTCATCGTATATGTGAATTATGTATATATCTATTTATTTTATAATTTAATGTCACTTGTATACATTATATATAACATACGGTCTATATTACATACGGTGAAGGGGAAATAGGAGAGTTTCGGTTAGGGTTTTTAGTAAAAATATTTTAATCTGAGAAATCAAAGTTTCTTTATTTCAGTATTATGTCCTAAAATAAACCCTTCCTGTCAATACATTCATTTCTTTTGTGAATCTATATCAATGCACAAAAATTCTGTTTCCTTGACTTCATAACACCTTCTGTACCAAATGAGTGTTAGGGTACAATGTACTATGAAGTTCGTATCCATAGAAGTTACTCTTTATCTCCTAACCTTCCTTAAGTTTTAGGATGCAAGTAATGGAATTGGTACGTTTCACACGAGCAACTTGGAAGATTTCTACGCACCAGTTTGTTTCAAAACGTTTTTCAAAATGTCGTTTATGCTTAGATATCCTAACATAATCACCAGCACTAACCTTCCTTATAAATCTATCTTCGATGTTGGTTGTAGTTCTACAGAGAAGAGGATCATCGTTTCTCACTTCACTAGGCCACATATAGATGTTTGAATGATATTGTTTTGCAATGAGTCTATGTAAAAGATTTAGCCACATGCATGATCCTTGAGCTAAAGTCTTTCAACACATCTATTCTCTAGCTGCAGCTTTCACATTGCTATAGGTGCTGTAGTGATTGATATTTTTTCCATTTATTGCAATATATCTTCCATAGCCTTTGCAACTTGAAGTCTGGATTTAATGGCATTGCACATGCCATTTTAGAGTAGAAGTTGAAACAATCAGAATATACTTTTAAATTTTTGTTAGCCTTCGCATGTGGTATCATTTGGGCCAAGTAGATCGGCACCAAATCGTTCAGTCCTTTGCTGATAATCTTGCGACTTAAGAAGTTTCTTGTGGCATGGGCATGAAGCTCTATTGCTATATTTTACTTCATGACCGCCATGCAATATCCCTAGACGATTTTAGTTCTTGAATAAACCAATTTCTTCGTTATGATTGTTACTGACGGCTTTTTGGATGCAATGAGTAACCTCAGACGAGTCACCACCGTATTGGGGGTCGTTGCAATAGATGTAATCTTGCTGGTTCTTGCTTGATAATCCTGAAATTATTTGTGGTTACGTTTTCATTTCAATACATAGGTTTTGTTACTCTACTGCTGTCAACTTCTATGAGATTTTCAATTCAATATTTAGAATATGGCCATCTTTCGATCTACTGGGAGGAGAGTAAACGTTAATCTATCACTATCAGAGATGATGTTGGGTAGCTTTGAATTATCCTATTTTTTGTGAAAAACATTGTATCTGATCTCGTATCAGGAGCGTTGACGCGATCATAGAGATCCCAAACACCTCTCCGTTCACAGTTAACTTCTAGCAGTTGAGACCGGTGATAGCATGTACTTCTACAAGCTACCTCTGTATGGCTTCGTTTTCAATGTAATGAGCTGACCTCTCGTTTATCCTAATATGGCATTTATGACGTTCACTTGGGCTTTAAGAACATTGACATTATCCATTGTTGAGGTTAGGTTATAAACCCTGGAGCTCCGACGGTTTGCCATAGGCTGTAGAGTTTTTTCCACTCCTGCAACGTCTGTTGAGGCATAGAACCTAGGTTTGTGTTTATGGGTGCCTGCGCTTCATTTCGATTCTGAACAACAAAGTGTTTTACAAATTGTTTACTTGCTGCATCACTCACGACTATGGCATCAGCTAACTCTCTTGTTCTTTTTGGAAAGGAAGCGTCTCCATTTGAATCGGGCAGTAGAACCCTTGCATTTATTTAGTCTAAATATACATTTGTATCATCTGGAGCTGTACACGAATTTACGCATTAATCCTGAAAGTACGGACTAAGTGTAGCATACCTAACGAAAGTTCTCGATCTCTACGATGTCGCAAAAATATTAAATTCTAAAATTACTTCGTTAATTGCCAAAATATTTCCACAATATATTTCGATTTCAGCAAAAATTGGCTGTTGTAAGTTCATTGCCACGTATACTTTTTGCGATCAAACATAAGATTGCATTCATCACAGCGTTGGAAACAATGTCTCCAAAAGTCTACCCGCTAAAAAGGAGCCGGTGTCACAAGTTTAAACCCAAGTATGTACTTAAAAATAAATAATTTTGTTTTGTCCATTGTGTTATTGGAAAGCGTGTGTCAATTTTACAACAATTTGCTGTTTTAAGCTCATAGCCACCTACATTTGTTGCAATCAAACAGGAGAAAGTGTGTATTTACCACTGATACGTCGATCACAGCGTTGGTAAGCATGTCACCAAATGTTTATCTGTTAAAACGAAGGCGGTGATACAATATTAAAACTAAATTAATTTGATCTATTCGTTTTGTTATACGGATTTATATGTTTTATTCTATAATCTTGAAAGTTCGGACTAATAACATACCAATCGAAGCTCTCAGTTTCTAAAGTGCTGAAAAAATATTAAATTCTGGCTAATGTGTTGATCACAGCGTTGGTAAGCATGCCATTAAATGTTTATCCACTAAAAACCAGACGGTGTCGCAAGCATAAAAGTGTTGTTATATTATTTCTTTCTTTTCGTTGTGTTATATTGGCTTGTTTAATAATGAGCCGTCATTTAGGATGTTGTTCTCGAGGTCCAGGGATACCACGCTGGCCCCTAGTTCCCGAGGTCGGGGGTTCAAACTCGATCAAGGGCGATAAGTTTTTCGGACGTAAAAATCCTTAGCATGGCTCCCTTCGGAAAGGAAGCAGAGTCGGTGGTTCCGTGTCGTAGATTTATGGCACGTAAAATAACCTCAAGCCTAATGAAGAGGCCTCTGAGCAAAACTGCCGGTATTTCATGCCCAATACGTAGAAAGTGGCGCTGCGAACCATACCAATTTAACAGCGCCCATAAAGAAAAAAAAAGCCGTTTTGGACGCCAATGTCGGCGTGGTACAGTACTAAGGGATTCTTTAGAGATCGATTGAGTATACAAAGTATTCGTGAAAGAAATGTAAATCCATCAGGCCGTAACAATATTGAAAATGCAAACTCCATTGTAGAGTTTAGTGTAGGTTTGCTAAATGATATATTCAACCATTGTGAAGCAATGCCTTTTAAAAATAAAATTATGAATGTATATTTGAATTGATACTCCCCTATTAGTTTGCTACATTTTCCGCGGTTACAGATAAACAATAATAATAAGGATTGAATGCTAAATGAAGCTTACTACATGACAAATATAAGAGATTATAATAGTGCACTGGCATTTGCTTACTTTTCTGCTAACCGTAGCCATAGAGCTGGTTAGGTCCTTACTATTTCACGATACAGGGACAGATTTATAAATAAATATATCAGACTTAATACACCATAAATTGCCTACCATCATCTTATAGCCAATTATATATAATTGTGTATCAATCGTACCATAACGCGACATCTAGGGTCGAATCTAGAAGTTTACAATTTTTATAACTAGGAAAAATTACATTACACAGAATTTAAGTAAAGTTTAGGGGATTCAGTGAATTTAAAGTTGATAACGTCAGAGTAAACGCATATTCTCTACTAATACTAACACAAAAAGAGGAAGAAGAAAAAGGAGAAGAGGGAAACAGAAGAAAAGAAATATAAGCCTAGAAATCTCAGAAAAATGAAATAAAGAAGCAAAATTTCATGCATTAACGCTTATGCCGACACCTCTGTATTATCACGGCAAGTGAATAGGTGCTGACATTACCTGAGATTAATCTTTTGTTAATAGTTTGCCGTGCTTTGTTGGTTTGCCTTTTTTCTTTCTTTTTTATTGTATTTTTATGGTTATGGTGAATGAAGTTTGTCAGGTGCCTCTATCATAATGGGTATGAGAGGGTTTAATATTGTTAAGGTATGACGTCATATAGGGGAGTTACGAGACTAGTTTCACCGTGTTGCAGACAGATGGAAATTCTGTCTGTGTTAGGATATTACGTCATATGGGTAAGTTATTGTATATAGATTTGCTAAAATGAGTTGTGTACAACAAAGCCTATTTTTAAGTAAAGGTTTCAGAGCTGAATGAATGACCTGTATCTCCAATTACGTCGTATAATGATAAACATTTGTACATTTTAGTGATGATGATGAGATGGGGCTTAAGGATGCTCAACAGCTAAGGATATTAGCACCCTTACAAGGTATAACATATAAAATTTAAAAGTCAAAAATCTAAAAAAACCTCACACAGACCCGCTTGGTCAAAAACACTAAAAAACACAACAGATCAAATACTAAAATCTACACACTAAAAGCATGGTCAACAAAAGACTAAAACGTGTCAAGAGCCGTAGAATGCATGGGACATGAGCGCCATATGTCCACTGGGGAGGAGTGCCCCCATTAAAAAGATAATATAAAATCAAACAGCTAAAAGGTGCTCAGCGCATCAAATGCGACGGCTAAAACCAATGTCAGTGATAAAACGTAAAAGACATTCTACAACATGCGCGTCGTCTGCCAAAACGTTGGCTATGCCAACAGGCAGACCCACGCAAACGCGCAATGGAGCTAAAACTTGACACTCTGTTAAAATGTGACGCACCGTTAATGGCATATCACACTGACCACACAGTGGTGCGGGGTCATCACTAAGCAGGTATCTATGACTAAAAAGGCAATGTCCGATTCGTAGACGAGTTAAAATCACCTCTTCCCGGCGAGAAGAGCGAGAAGAGGTGCTCCAGATTAACGGGAGAGGTTTAACCTCCCGCAACTTGTTCCCCCGGAGGGCCGTCCACTCATCGTGCCAAAGCGAGAGGATGCGGTGACGAAAAATAACACTCAAATCAGACGAGGGAACAACAGAAGTAAAAGATCTGGAGGATAAAATCGCCGATTTGGCAGCGGCGTCGGCAGACTCGTTCCCTGAGATGCCCACATGACCTGGAATCCACACGAAGGACACCCTGATGCCAGAAGCACCAAGCGGGTGGAACAGGTCATGAATGCGCTGTACGAGCGGTGGTAACTGTACTGCGCGCGAATACTTTGAAGAGCACTCAGGGAGTCTGAACAGATAAAACAGTGCATAATTCGTGCCGCTGGACGTATAAAAGTGATTGATAAATGCTAAAAAGTTCGGCGGAAAAATCGAACATTGCTCGGGTAAACGAAAGGTAAAACTGCAATGACCAAAAACAAAGACACACCCTACGCCAACATCAGCCTTAGATCCATCAGTATAAATAAAATGACATTCCACGAATTGCGCCTGTAGTTCTAAAAACGCTGATCTAAAGACTGAGGAAGGGGTCTCATTCTTGGGCATCGACGTTAAACCATGTGACAGAGGGCCTCAGCGCGCAACCAAGGAGGAAAACACGTTTCCCCCCTCGAAAGGGCCGGCGCTGGCGTAACGTCCAAATGCCGAAGAAGCTGTCGAAACCGAACCCCTGGAGGGAGCAATGCAGAGGAGCTAACGAAATATTGTCGATCAAGCAAATCTTCGAAAAATATGTCGAAGGACGGGTGGTGTGGCAAGCTTGAGAGTCGGCATGCGTAGCTGCACAATAGCATCTCACGCCTGAAGGACAGCGGAGGCTCTGCAGCTTCAGCATATAAACTAGGTACAGGGCTGGTTGGAAAGGCCCCCGTAGCGACTCTTATGCCACGATGATGAATGCATTCAATCGACGTAATACAGATGGACGTGCCGACGAATAAACAATGCACCCATAATCAAGCTTGGATCGTACCAAGGAGCGATAAAGACACAGAAGAACGGTCCGATCAGCTCCCCAGGAAGTGCCACTTAAAACACGTAAAAGATTAAGAGAACGGTCACACTTTGCTTTTAAAAAGGAAGTGTGAGAAGTCCAGCTCAGCTTTCGATTAAAGATGAACCCCAAAAATTTCACCTCGTCTGCAAATGAAAGGACCTCCGACCCAAGATGGAGAGGGGACAGAGGGAAAGCTTTCCGGCGCCCGCTAGAAATTGATGCAGACGGATTTCTCGACGGAGAAATTAAAGCTGTTGGCGTTACTCCAGGCGTAGAGATGGTCTATGCAGCTCTGGAGACGGCGTTCGAGCAGACAGGTCCGCCATGAACTACAGTAAATGGCAAAATCATCAACGAAGAGGGACGATGAAATGCCAGCTGGAATACAATCAACAATGGGGTTGATAGCTATCGCAAAAAGTGTGACACTGAGTTCAGAGCACTTCGGTACTCCGTTGTCTTGAATAAAACGATCAGATAAAACCGAGCCCACACGTACACGAAAGACGCGGTCCGTCATAAACTCTCGAAGATATATGGGAAGACGTCCGCAAAGATTCCATGCGTGAAGTGTACGTAAAATGCCGCCCCTCCAACATAAGCTTTCTCCAGGTTAAAAAACACAGACACTGTTTGACACTTTCTCAGAAATCCACTCATAATATGCATCGACAAAGACACCAGATGTTCGACGGTAGAGCGATGGCGACGAAATCCGCACTGAGCGTTCGCTAGAAGTTTCTGAGACTCAAGCCATCATGTCAACCGCCCGTTGATCATGCGCTCCATCACCTTGCAAATGAACTTGGTGAGGGAGATAGGGCGGTAGCTGGAAGGTAGTTGGCGATCCTTTCCAGGCTTAAGTATAGGGACAATGGTGGCTTCGCGCCAAACAGAAGGGAAAAGGCCGTCTTGCCAAATACGGTTATAGACCCGTAAGAGAAAGAATTAACTGTTGGCTGAAAGATTCTTTAACATCAGGACATGAATGCCATCCGGCCCAGGAGCGGAGTGCCTAGAGCAATGGAGAGCGTGCTCCAGCTCCCGAATTTTGAAAGTGGCATAATAACACTCGGTATTAGCAGACCAAAAATTGTAGGTCTCCGAATCCAGCCGGTCTTTGAGATTGCGAAAGCCGGCGGAATAATGGGCAGCATTAGAAACCGCCTCAGAGGCAGCACCCAGAGTGTTAGCAATGACAGTCGGATCCACTATGGTGGCATTGGAAACCTGAAGGCCAGACACAGTACAATGTGACACTTTACCAGAGAAGCGAAGAAATTTAACCCAAACAACAGAGGAAGGTGTGAACCGATTATAAGACTCGACAAACGAGTCCAAGATGCCTTTTTGCTATCCTGAATAATGCAACGAGCCCTGGCGCGCGATTGTTTAAAAGTAACCAAATTATCAAGTGTAGGGTGTCGCCGAAACACCCTAAGTGCAGTTCTACGGGAACGAACGCCAAACCGCCACTCCTCGTTCCACCAAGGAACAGGATTCCGTCGAGGGTGAGAGAATGAACGGGTAATTGCGCGTTCGGCGGCTGATAGCAGCACAGAGGTAAGGTGCTGCACCATTTGGTTAACGTCAGAAAAGGATTGGTCCTGAAAGCACACGAGGCCGAAATACCATCTCCAGTCAGCCTTTTCGAATATCCAGGGGAACTCTGGAATGCTTGACGTGGTGAGACAAAAGAGAAACGTTGCAGGGGTAATGGTCGCTGGAGTAGGTGTGAGCGACGACGTTCCACTGCAGACGACTAGCAAGCTGGATGGAGCATACGGCAAGGTCTAAATGAGAGAATGAACCAGAAGAATCAGAAATAAAAGTAGGTTCGCCTAAATTGAGGATAGAGAGATTGAACTGATCAAAAATGTCGGAAACAAGAGTTCCCCTCGCACAAACCCTTGGCGAACCCCACAGGGGGTGATGGGCATTAAAATCTCCCAACAGAAGAAATGGCGTTGGGACAGCGGACAGGAGATCGCGAATGTCCGCGTGAGCGAGGGGAGACGATGGAGGCGAATACACAGAACAAACGGAAAAGAAAAAGCCGGATAAGTGAAATGTAACGGCAACAGCTTGCAAGTCGGACGTAAGTGTAAGAGTTTGAAAATGAACGTCGTTACGCACCAATATCATGACACCTCCATGAGCAGGAGCACCCTCCTCCGGTTCAAGATCGTAGCGAACCGGAGTATACCCTCGGAAATCAAAAGGATCTTGAGAGCGAAGCTTAGTCTCCTGCAAACACACTACCATAGGTGAATGGGAACACAATAAAAGTTGCAGTTCCGCCCTATGCGATCGTACATAAAGTAAATTCCAGGTCAGGATAGCCATGAATAAAAGGGATAAACTGTCTACTTAGGAGGGCGGCTCAAAATTACTTTGTGCTTAACCTTTGGGCTCGGTCTGTTAGTATGGCGTTGGTCAGACTCCATAGGCACCTCGAAGGGACGGCCCAAGCTCTCAGTACCAGAAACCGATTCAAGCGCCGTGAATCGGTTCTGGGTGGCAATGGGTGAAGGTGGCCGCTGAGCGCGGCTTGTCCCAGGAACATCCTGGGACTGCGACCTTCGAGGAGGAGAAGGTGAACTTTTCTTACCGCGCGCGCCTGGATGGTCTTTCAAAAAACCTTCCTTGCGTAGTTTTTGCTTGGACTGCGTATCAGTACCTTGGGATTTCAGGACCTTAAGACCAGTTTTAGATGGTTTGGTAACTACAGCAGAAACGAACGGCCGGATGGTAGTGGCGGTTAATGCACCCATGGTCCAGGTCTGAGTTTCGGCATCTACTCGTGGTACTGGCGAGGCAACAACTGAACTAAATGTACCAGATCGCAGGAGCGAAGGTTGGCGCGCATGGTAACGCCACCGGGCCTCAGCGAAGGAGAGTTTCTCCTTTACCCGGATCTCCTGGATCGCCTTCTCGTCCACGTACCGTGGAAATTCGGCAAATAACGCAGAATGAGACCCTTAACAATTAACGCAGACGGGTGCAGAATTTCAGGTACCATCGTGTGAGGGCTGACTACAAGAGGCACAGATGGAAACGGCACTCTTGCAGGAGACTTGCGTGGGCCCAAAACGTTGGCATTTGAAACAACGCAGAGGTCTAGGTATATAGGGCCTCACCGCAACACGTCCGTACACTGCCGAAATACTAGTGGGCAGATCGACGCCATCGAACGTGAGAAACAGGGTACGAGTTGGTACTATCACTCCGTCGCGTTTAGCCTGCACAGGATGAACCGCTGTAACCTTTTGGTCGGAAAGATATTCGACCAGTTCATCGCCCGATATTCCGTCGAGGCTGAGAGTGGTGACGACGCCTCGACAGGAATTAAGGTGCGGGGCTTCTCAACACGGCTGGGATAACCGTGGAGAAGCGTGGCGCGTAACAAGGACTTACTTTGTTGTTCCGACTTGCTTTGAACTAATAAAGAACCATTCCGAAGTCGGGTGCAGGAAAGAACAGAAGCAGCAATAGCGTCAATCCCCCTTTTGTATAATAAAAGAGTTCACCTTCTCAAAGGATTGGCCTTCCTCTGTTCGCCTAATTACCAAGTAACAACCAGATGTCGGCGGTGCTACTTCCGTTACATAAACTTTTCGGCGCTTGTTGGTAGTAATGGAGAAAGGGTGCTCCATAGCGAAATAAATCCTCCACCATTGCAACCGTCTCCGACCTCGGGCTCTGACTTCCCGGGCACTACCCCGGCTTGGGTGAGTGGCCTATCTGTACCAAACTCACCCCAGGGTCACACTTCCCAGAATATAGACAGAGGGACCCAATCGCCGTCAGAAGTCAGCAGCTCATGCAATGGCCCCCCGCGGGACCGCAATTGAACAGCGGATACGAACACAAACCCTATATGACGACCTCGCGTGGTGGGGATGACGCCAATTACCCACTAATCCAGCTGCGCACCCAGTGCGCGGGTATCCGTCAGGCTGTGTCCACGGAGGATTAAAATAAAAGGTTAAAAGAAACTTAATGTGTGTGGGCGTTTCGCACTCAAGGTATGCCGGCGAAGAAGGAAAATAGATGTGTAAATGAATGGATGTGGGGCGAAATGTGCATAAATAGAAGAGAGAATAAAGAAACGATGGTGATATGGAATGAAATACACAGAACGCATGAAAGCCTACCTTGAGTCCCCCGGTCACGAGAACGAACCCACCTCGACCGGACGGGGATGAAGCGATGAAGATGGCGATGATTGACTCGCAAACCCCAGGGTGCGCCAAAACCCGTACTCACAAGAACATTTTAGCAAACGTCTATAATTTTAGTTACTTATGCACCGTTTTTTTGTTAAATTCAGGGTTTAACACGGTTGGAATTATGTAAAACGATAAAACTTATAGATAATTATGTATAAATGATAATTCATATATCAATGATCTTCTTAACACCTCTAAGTGCATACAGTGCGTGTGTTAACGTCGAACAGGTAAACCAGCAAAACTTATACAACTTCTGAACTAAAATCACGTGACCTTTATATCCTTATTATGCCAATTTGTTTCGAGACAAGTATATCAGCTCCTCTAGGTCAAATCAGCTTCCAACAGCGCCGAGAGGTTGTCAAGGTTAAGAAGTCTACATCAGTTGAATAAGGGTTATTAGGTCATTTCATCGAGTGTAGGGATTTGGAGGCCTATATACCAGGCAATCCTCCCATCAATACTCCAGTATATAATTGCAGGAAATGTGGGGAATGTTTTCTAGAAATCTATCACAAGAGACGTCATGAAATGTGCTGTAAGCAGCTCTTCAAGTGTAAGTATTGCATTAAATACTTCAATAATAGCTATAAGGAACAATGGCATCAGGATGTGTACAGAATAAGCTGCTCTAGGAAGAAAATGACGACCGAGCCTACCAAACACCATATTTTGTCAACAATGGAGGAGTGTGACATGAAAGAGTATGAGACAGCATTCGAAGGACGCCTGAAATCGTATTTCATCCGCTATGATTCGTCCAAAGACATGAGTGTTTGTCTACTGGCGCAAAGCAAGAGATATCAAGCCGTTCAGAGAGAGTGAGAGTTGGCTATTCACAAGAGTGTGAAAATTAATCTACTGGTCGAATACCGATTTGTGAACGCCTTTGAAGAAACCAGTGATAAAGAATTTAAAATACAAATCAACCCGTGTTTTTAGAAACCGGTCTAGATGCCATGTTGGAAGGAATGTTCAAGAAGGTCCTCTTACAGGTGGAGGAATCTCAGCTTAAAGGGAGTAACTGGGCCTTGCTTGCCGTGGAAGAAGTTCGACTCGGCACCAAAAAATATAATCTACTTCAAAGAAGTAGCTACTTGCCTCTACCACCATCAGTTGAAACAAGGAAAGCGTACATGGACATTCTATTTCAAACATGAGAAATATTTTATGTATGCTATTTTCATCAAATCCATCGAAAGGACGCACAACGCTTCAGCATGTATGAAGAGCTGGAATATAAAAACGACTTCACATTTGTTTCATTTCCTACAACATTGGCTCAAATCCCGAAGTTTCAGAAAGTCAACAGTATGTCAACGTTTTCGGACTAGATGAGAAACACGAACTGTTTTATAACTTCCTATCAGAAGCATTCGTCAATGAGCTTTTGAGCTTATGTGATACCTGAGCAATATGTTGAACATTTGGAAGCCGGTCTTCCCACTAAGCCTTATGTATATTGCAGTTTTGATGCAGCTGATAAGTTTATTGGATAACTAACTTCCCTTGCGAAGGAGATCGACAGTATATACAAATCTGTTAAGACCCTGAAGCTTACAGATGAACAGCAAAGGGATTTCAAGTCTTCTACAGAACGCTACTTGTGTGCTAAGCAATTTACAGAAGGGAATTGCAAAATACGCCTCCATGACAACTTTAGTAGGAAATACCGAGGAAGACTACATAATGAGTGCGATATATCCTGCAAAACACCTCATTACATATCTGTATTCATGCATAACCTCAGAGGATATGATCCGCATTTCATCGTTAAGGAGCTAGATTGCACACGTGAAAGGGTAGAGGTAATTCAGAAGCCTGAAGAAACGTAATCTCATTCTCGAAGTATATTGGAGATATTAAAGTCAAATTTCTGGATACCTCTCATTTTCTGAGTACAAGCATGGGTAAGCTATTAAAAACCCTAACAGCGTATTCTGAGACTAGCAAGTACTTTGGAGAAGACAAGTTCAACTTGACGACTCGTAAGGGAGCATTTCTCTACGACTATGTTGCATCATGGCATGTCTTGAACAACACATCATGAATTCGAGGGAAGAATTCTACAATAAACAGAATGACAGGAAATTAGTTATGATGACTACGAGCGTGCAGAAATGTATGGTAGTTTAATATGAGAAACGTAGGTGAATACATTAATCTCTGCACATTATTTATCCTCTCCAGGATTTACATAGGATGCCATGCTACTGTTCAGTGGAATTGAACTCCAAATGCTTCTGGATTACGATCAGCTTCTCATTATGGAATCCGGCATAAGGGGAGGTTTATGTCAAGCTTTCCACCGTTACGGCGAAACAAACAACGCTTACATAGAGAAATTTGATTCACTGAAACCCTCTCAAATTATTACATACGAAGACATAAATAACCAATGAGGCTGGACGATGTCTACGCCCTTCCTTAAGGAGGATTTGATGGCGTTTCTCCTCAAGATATCACGCTACAAACACTACAAGAAGAGACCCTCCTAGATATACACTTGAATTGGACATCGAGTATCCTGTGGAGCTCTACGACTTGCACAACAATCTAAAATTCCTGTCCGAGTGTCAGAAGCACAAGGAGTCATCTATAAAGAAGCTAATTCCTTCGTTTGGACCACGGAAGAAGTATGTAGTGCATGACATGGCCTTCAAACAAGCTCTTAGTCATGGACTACGCCTGAGGAACATGCAACGTATGCTACCATTCTAGCAGTCACATTGGTTAAAACCTTACGGCGAATTTAACAACAGGCTATGGCAACAGTCTTCAAATGATTTCCAATAAAATATGTATAAACTTTTCAACAATGCAATGCTCATAAAAGCCATGGAAAAGTTGCCGTAATCGAATGGATATACTGGTTACGAGTGAGAAAACCTGAAAAAATTGATTGCTAAACCTACATTCATCGACAGAACTATATATGAACATATTCTGGCTTCTGTAATGATGGCCTCACGATAGATTGTGTTTTAAAAGCCTAGATACATCGGGATGAGTGTATTGGACATTTCTAATACACTAATGAACCACTACCGTTATTATGCGTTTTACCGTATTATGAGGCAGAAACTCTGAAACTTATGTATATGAATAGATATTCTTTTATCCATCGAGTGACTAGATACGTTTACCATGACAAACTAAGTTTTTCTTGAGCACCTAAATAAGCTGATTATCCTGCAAACCATATATGCCACGCCACACACAGCAAAAAGGTGTTAGGGAAGTTTAAAGATGAAGCGAACGGACAAATCATCCACCGATTTATCGGACTACGATCCAAGATGTATGCGTTAGATATCCATGGCTCTGTGATAAAAGGGATTACATGCATAAAACTTAGCACCATTAAGCAGTGCAGCACATTCGATAGTTATGCAGACTGCCTTAAAAGCAATGAAATAATAAAACCCCGAAGAATTTGATACTGTCACAATAGCATATTGTTACGTCAGTGCGAGTAATTACACTGACACATTATGATGATAAGAGTCAATGCAGGGGACGGAATGTGAACATATTCATACTATATTACAGCGTTGCAAACATTGCATAAGAGAATGTGACATAGATCTCAAGATAATTGTTTTCTCATTGAGTCTACAATTATAACATGGAATTTTGTTCAATTATTGCCTGCATACACCTTGCAGACATTTGTGAAGAAAGAAGAATAAGGAGGAAAAAAGGAGGGCGATAACTCTGCCACTAGGAGCGAATTCTGGTGGTGATCTCAAGCCCAGACAAATAGGAGAGGTGCCTATTCTCACAACTCTAATCGAAGTAAAATGCTGATTAGCTTTATATAGCCTAGATAAAACTGAAAATGTCAAATAACAACAGAATAAGAGAGGCCAAAGACCTGAACCAATAAGAAAGCTGAATAAAAACTAACATCTCTTAAAAACACAAGGTCTAGAAGAACAGCTTATAGAGTCAGCCTCAAAGCCCTGATAAAAGGAGATACAAAAAAGCAAGCCAAATAAAATGTTTACAATATTTCTTAATTCATAAGGCTAGGATAGGAGATTGTTTTATATATATATATATATATATATATATATATATATATTATAAATACTGCAGACCATACATCGTTTATCGCATGTTACAATAGAACATACAAAAGATTAGAAAAGAATTTAATACGACTGTAAAACCAGATAAATCGCTGCACAGTATGACAAAAGGACATGAAAACGTCCCACGAACTGCTATAAAACGATAGAAAATGTCTAAAAAAACCATGACAGACTGCCTTCAAAGTACACTTAATGCTTGCTTCTGTGCCTAAAAAGCCCGTAAAAGGATTTTAAAATGCCTATTTCACAGCCCAAAGTAGCCTAAAAGTGTCCAAAATACCTTTACCAGTGCTCTAAGTGCCCACAAAGGTACTCTAAATCCCCGTTCCATAGTCTAAAACACCTTCAAAGAGGCTGAAATATCCCTACTATAACTATCAAATGATTATAAAACGAATCAAAATAGCTGTAAAGGTGCCCTAAATGCTGTTCCACAGCCTAAAATAACAAAGAGGCTGAAATATCACTACTAGGATTCCCAAAATAGCTGTTAAACTGTTCGAAATGCATGTAAAATTGCCTTAAATCCCCGTAAAAACATAAAACATAGCTGATCTAGAACCTAAAATAGGATCAAAGAGCCTAAATTAAATTGAGTTCCATTTATGGACACCCCTTAGTTGCTATGGCTCTTAGCATCCCATTCTATATTCCGCGTGAAAAAACCAATACTTTGCTCAGAGGCTCCTTTATCAGGCTTGAGGTTCTTTTACGTGCCGTAAATCTACAACACGGGACCACCGTCTTTACTCCATTCCGGAAACCATGTTAAGGATGTTTAAACCCGAAAAAATCCATCGCCCTCCGCATGGTTTGAAACCCTGACCTCGGGAACTAGAGGCTAGCATGGTACCACTAGACCACGGAGTACGACTTCAAAGAGTCTGAAATACTCCTACCAGAAACCTCCAAAGTGTGTATAAAACATGACAGAATGCTTTCAAAGTACCATAAATGTCCTGCTCCAGTGCTTAATGCTCCTAAAAGTGCCCGAAATGGACATAAAAGTGTCCAAATAGCTATGACACTGCCAGAAATTACCCTAAAAGTGTACCAAGATAGTCAATTAGAACCCAGAATACCTCTGGCGAAGCTTTAAATGCCCATAACGCCGCCCAAAATACGTGCCAATGCCCGAAATGCCCATAAGGTACCGGAATGGTTGTGCCAGTGCTCGAAATGGTGCTAAAGGTGTCCAAAATAGCTATGCCAATGCCTTAAATGCGCTAAAGTGACCGAAAATTCCTGCACCTGTACCTAAAAAAGCCCATAAATGGGCGCTAGAATTCCTGTTGCACAGCAAATGCCCTAAAATAGCTTAAAAGTGTCTCCCCTCGAAATCGCTATAGCTGTGCCAGTGCTTAAAATACCCACAAAAGTGCTCGAAAGGATTGGCAAAATGTTCAAAATCACTGTAAAAACACAACAACCACTCTAAAGCAGAGTCAAACTGGATGTAAATATGCCCAGTACGACCACAAAACGAGATAAATTACTAAGTCCGGGTCTACTTGGGGGTGAAGTCTAGGTTAAGTTAGGTGATAAGAGGATAGATGACGAGAGGCGGTCTAGGTTAAGGTAGCCTTAGATACATTCGTCATAGAAAGCTCATAAATTATACATCATACATTATACAGGTGCATCTTTATTGGTGTCATATATTTGGGGGAAGTGTTCCTGGCATCAAAACAGTACAAAACGTTCCCCTGTACATGGGTCTGAAAATCAACCGTTTCGTTGTTATAGGCCAAAGAAAATGTATTCCATCAGTGAACAGACGGATATGCACTACACGTATAGCCATGCAGACGGCAATGCAACACGAGCACGCGAACTTTATTCTGAAAGGTACCCTGAAAGGCAGTTACCGTGTGCAAGAACATTCGCACGAATTCACCAACGGTTGAGGGAGAATGTCGCATTTGAGAGGAGTACTAGGGATGTTGGGAGACCAAGAGCGGTACGAGGCATTGAGCTTGAAGAACGAGTTCTTCCTGCTTTGGATGCAGACCCATCACAAAGCACAAGACGTATGACTGTAACAGAAAGGGTTAGTCATATGGCTATCCGGAGAATTCTTTCATGAAAATCTTCTGTACCCGTATCACCTTCAACGTGTGCAAGGATTAAATGAAGCGGACTTTGAGCCAAGAAGACGTTTCTGTCAATGCATGTTACAGCAGTGTACTGTGTTCATGAATTTCCTAGCCTGTATCTTATTCACGGATGAGGCTGGTTTTACTCGCAACGACATCTTCAATTTTCATAACACTCATAACTGGGCATTTGAAAATCCTAATGAAGTACGACAGGACAGCCATCAACAAAGGTTATCTCTCAACGTTTGGGGTGGAATCATTCATGATCACCTTATTGGTCCTTACTTCTTTCCCCCCGTCTGAATGGACAAACCTATCTCCAGTTGCATCACTTATCAATGGGTTGTATCACTTAACTGATAATGTGCCTCTGGACATCATCTAACGAATGTGGTTTTTACACGATGGTGCTCCAGCTCATTTCAATATGATGGTTCGTAAGTTTTTTATGGCCGATTTCCGCAAAGATGGATTGGTCGAGGGGGACCCATTCCATAGCCTGCTCGATCGCCTGATTTAAATCCAATGGATTTCTTCGTCTGGGGACATTTGAAGTCCTTGGTTTAAGCTACGCCTGTACCTGATGTTGACATTTTGAGAGGACGTATCCAAACTGGATTTGACAACATACGAAACACACCAGGAATTGTCAACAGAATACCCAGAGCATGGAACGCAGGCTTACTGCATGCATCGAAGCAAGAGGAAGACACTTCGAGCAATTTTTCTAACCATCGATTTTGTGTTGTAACTCTGAAATAAATTATTTTCAGACCCATGTTCATATGAACTTGTTTTACTGTTTTGATGCCAGGAACACGTCCCCCAAATATATGACACCAATAAAGATACATTCTGTATACACCGTACAGCATGCACTCACAATGAACGTGCATACACTGCCATCCACCTCCAATGAACACTAAATTGTTCCCAGAACCTCCTTGAACACCTTCAACCCTGCTCTCTCTAGTATCCCTCCTCGTATTCCCTATCGAGCCCCTGTATCACCATTTCAGCCTGGGCCAGCTCTGTCCCTTCTATCCTACTTGTATACTTGGTTTATAGAACCAAGCTTCTTAAATTTAGAATTTGTAAAATAAGTTTAGAGAACTAACCTATTTCTGGCTACACTGCAAATAGTACGACGCAAGAATGTTAAAATAACTGTTCACACTTCAAGTTTGAAATAAAATTCACGTTCACAGCGCAGTTGGCGTTATGACCTATTAGAAATTAGTTCAAACGAATGTGGTTATTAGACTAACAAGTAAGAGTATGAGCTTACTGAAGTTGCTAAAACGAAAGCAGTGTGGTAAAGATGAAAGTACTAGCGCACATGTTTCATATAAAGATAGTAATAAAGCTAAAGACGAAGTGAAAAGACCTTAATATGAAGAAAAAATTGCCGTTGAGGAAAGTGCAGTAGGAACCTCTGAAAGATCAGCAATAAATTGTGTAATGCGCGTTCATCCAATAACACCGCTCTTTTACCTCCTTGTTGGACCTCAGATCAGTGGAATTATTTTAGTGCTGCCTATCATGGATCAACATTAATGAAGATAACCTAGGTTATAAGAAACGTTCAGAAACAAATTTCATACCTAGCAAGCCTCGGGACTTCGCATTCCGCAGGAATGGGCAAGACACTGTTAAGCCTCAAACAATTTTCTTAGATCTAAATTGAACTCGAGTGGAACAACCTTCAGTACTACTGCCTTTATTGAAAACTGGAGTTTGTTCAAAATGAGTAATGTATACTTAAAAGAATGTCATGTTTTTCGTGTATGGTGCCTCATAAGTGATAGGCAGAAAGAGCGGTGTCGGAATGGAAATTAAGAACCTAGTTCCCTGTAAGATCAACTGACATTGCTGTAACCATAGACTAGAACCTGTTACATTTAATCATTACACAAAGCTAGAAGTATACGTGTGAATAGATTACAAAAACATGCATTTTTTCTAATATCGCAAAAAAACAAACATAAGTGCAACGCACTATGAAATGCGTCTAGCTGACAAGTACAATGTGCTCTGTTGAAAACCTTACATGTGCAAGTCGCCTTGCCGGAATCGCGAAAAACGTTAGTAGGTTATTTAGGAGATATCGAGCACAGTTTTTTGGGCATATATGGGAAAGGATAGGGAAAACTAGGGCAGACGCGGGGATCCAATGAGGAAAATGGGTTTATATGGGCGAGATAGGGAATACGGGGGGTGCTGATACTAGGCTAGACAGGGTTGAAGGAAGGAAGTACGTTTATATGGAAGAGATAGCGGAAAGTTGTTAGGCTAGACAGAGGTTTATAGTAGAGTATACGTTTATATGTATGAGAGGTATAGGAACAGGAGGAGAGGTATTAGGCTAAGGAGGTTGAGTATGCGTTTATAAGGAGAGACGAGAAAAGGGAGAGATCCCATGCTAGAATAGAACAGGTGTTAAAGGTAGGTTTATATAGGTTAGATAGGAAAACAAGGAGAGATATTCAGCTAGACCGGGGACAGGAGGAGAATGTGCTTAGGAGAGGTAGGGAATACGGGAAGAAGTGCTAGACCAGACAGAGGTTTAGAGTAGAGGGGCTTATATGTTTGAAGGGTATAGGAACAGGACGAGAGGTATTAGGCTAAGGAGGTTGAGTATGCGTTTATAAGGAGAGACGGGAAAAGGGACAGATCCTATGCTACGATAGACAGGTGTTAAAGGTAGAATGTGTTTTATATATGTTAGATAGGAAACCAAAGAGATACTCAGCTAGACAGGGAGCAGGAGGGGGAATACGCTTTATGAGAGGTAGGGGATACGGGGAGAGGTGTTAGGCTAGACAGAGGTTGAGAGTAGAGTATGCGTTTATAAGTATGAGAAGTATAGGAACAGGAGGAGGGGTGTTAGACTAGACAGAGGTTGAGGAGTAGAGTATAGTTTATATGAGAGGCATAGAAAAACGAGAGAGGTGTTAGGCTAGACAGAGCTAGAGGAGTAGAGTATGGTTTATGTGAGAGGTATAGGAACAGGAGGAGAGGTGTTAGACTCGACAGATATTAAGGAGTAGCAATATGGGTTTATATACAGGAGAGATAGGGAATAGGAGGTGCTAGACTTTGAAAGCGACTTTAGACCTGAACTTCGTGGAAATATGTTTCATGTCAATGTTAGAGCGCCCATTCTAGACATGCCCATCACGTAACCTATTCAGGGAAAAGGTGACTCGCTCAGGGAAAAAGGTGACTGCTCAGGGAAAAAGGTGACCCACAAAGGGAAAAAGGTGACCCACAAAAGGAAAAAGGTGACACACAAAGAGAAAAAGGTGACCCACAAAGGGAAAAAGGTGACCCATAAAGGGAAAAAGGTGACCCACAAAGGGAAAAGGTGACCCAAAAAGGGAAAAAGGTGACCCACAAAGGGAAAAAGGTGACCCATAAAGGGAAAAAGGTGACCCACAAAGGGAAAAAGGTGACCCATAAAGGGAAAAAGGTGACCAGCAAACGGATAAAGGTGGCCCACTCAGGGGAAAAAGCTGACCCATAAAGGGAAAAAGGTGACCCGCTCACGGGAAAAAGGTGACCCACAAAGGGAAAAGGGTAGGGAAAAGGTGATCCTCTCACGGGAAAAGCTAACCCACTCACACTAACAGGTAAGTAATTCAGTTAGTATCACAGGGTAGGACAGATCCCGGGAAGCGGATATAGCATAGTTCCGTATGATGCTACAGGTAACTCAGAGAGTATCGTAGGTATTTAGGATAATTCAAGTAACATAGGTGTTTAGAGTCACTCAGCTAGTATCACAGGAGGCCAGTTTCCAGGGGCAGGACGTATCATAGCTGCATATTTTTCACAGGCAATTCGGCTAGTATCGGGGGGCATTTTAGCTAATTCAGCTAGTATTACAAGAGGCTGACTGCATCATAGCAGTGTATGATTTCACAGGTAATTCAGTTAATATCGTAGGTATTTAGGCTAATTCATCTAGTATCACAGGAGGATAGATTCCAGGGGTTGGGTATAGCACAGTTTCGTATTTCACAGGTAATTCAGCTAGTATCGTAGGTATTTATCATAATTCAAGTATCATAGGTGTTTAGAGTAATTAAGCTAGCATTACAGGAGGGTAGGTTCCAGGGGTCGGTTATAACGTAGTTTCGTATTTCACAGATAGTTCAGGTAATATCGTAAGTATTTGGGTAATCAGCATAGTTTTGCAGATACTCGTGATAATTTCGATCAGAGATTTGTATCACAGCTATTTAAGGTAAATGCAGGTGATTCAGGTTGTATCAATGGTATTTGATACATTTTAACAGGTAATTCATCTAGTATCATTGATATTTAGGGCAAACCAGATAGTATCACAGGTGCTAGTGCTAATTTAGAGCAGGAATTCGTATCAGTGCTAGTTTAGGTAATTTTACATGATTAGGGTAGTATCACAAGTATTTAAGTCATAGCAGCAGCAGCCTCATTACATAACAGCTGTAGCAGAAACAGCAGCAAATCCAACAACTGTAGATTCAGCATCCTCAGCCACAGGAAGCATCACAACAGCAAATACGACAGATGTAGTAGCAGATACAGCATCTATAGCAACAGCAGCTACAATGATAGCAGCAATAGATCCTACAGCTACAGAAACATCAGCCGCAGCCTGCACAATAGCCGTAGCAGAAGCAAATACAACAGCTACCGTAGCAGATACAGCAGCTGTACAACAATAGATGTAACAGATCTTACAGCTGTAGCAACTTCTGCTACAATAATAGCAGCAACAACAACCAGTTACATAACAGCTGTAGCAGCAGCAGCTAATCTAACAGCTACGGATTTGGCCATCTTAGCAATAGCAAGCATCACAGCAATGTTATTCCAGCTGTAGATTCACCCATCACAGCAACAGCAGTCAGCAAATACGAGAGCTGTAGTAGTAGATACAATGCTGTAACATCGACTACAACTATAACAGCAATAGATCCTGCAGCTGTAGCAGCATTAGACACAGTCAGCACAATAGCTGTAGCAGAAGCAAATACAGCAGCTTTCGTAGCAGCTACAGAGCCTGTACAACAATAGCTGTAACAGATCCTACATCTGTAGCATCTGCTACAACAATAACAGCAGCAGTTGCAATACATAACAGCTGTAGCAGCAACAGCAAGCATCACAATAACAGCAAATACGACAGATGTAGTAACAGATACAACATCTATAGCAACAGCAGCTACAATGATAGCAGCAATAGATCCTGCAGCTACAGAAACATCAGCCGCAGTCTGCACAATAGCTGTAACAGAAGCAAATACAATAGCTACCGTAGCAGATACAGCAGCTGTACGACAATAGATGTAACAGATCTTACAGCTGTAGCAACATCTACTACAATAATAGCAGCGACAACAACCAGTTACATAACAGCTGTAGGAGCAGCAGCTAATCCAGCAGCTATAGATTTAGCAGTCTTAGCAATAACAGGCATCACAGCAATGATATTCCAGCTGTAGATTCAGCAACAGCAGCCATCACGGCAGCTGTAACATCAAATATGAGAGCTGAAGTAGTAGATACAACACTGTAACATCAGCTACAACAATAACAGTAGCAGATCAGGTAGCTGTAACAGCATTAGACATAGTCAGCACAATAGCTGTAGCAGAAGCAAATACAGCAGCTATCGTAGCAGATAGAGAGACTGTACAATAATAGTTGTAACAGATCCTACAGCTGTAGCAGGATCTGCTATAACAATAGCAGCAGCAGTCGCATTACATAACAACTGCAGCAGCAGCTAGAGATTTAGCAGTGTTAGCAATAGCAAGCATCACAGCAATGATATTCCCACTGTAGATTCACCTACCACAACAACAGCAGTCATCACAACAACATCAACAGTAAATACGACAGATGTAGTAGCAGATACAGCATCTATAGCAACAGCAGCTACAACGATAGCAGCAATAGATCCTACAGCTGTAGCAGCATTAGACACAGTCAGCACAATAGCTGTAGCAAAACCAAATACAATTGCTATCGTAGCAGATACAGCAGCTGTACAACAATAGATGTAACAGATCCTACAGCTGTAGCAGCAGCAGCTAATCCATTTTTGTTCAAATGTAGCTGCTTTATCAGTTAAATCACTGCTTCATTAAACAAGGATTGTAAGGGTAGACGTCTCTTCCCTTTATATAGGCCTGTGACTAACACTAGTATTTGCTCCTAATGATAATGGTTACCGCCTCCCCTTCCATCTTCTCCTTTCTTCACCATTTGTCTGCTATGTGCATACACAGCACATGAGTAAACTTTAATTTTTTTAACATTGTAGACTCGCGGAGATCATCAAAGGGATTCAATGTAATTTTATTCACTTGCACTGTAGTAACAGCGTGCTTTCGTGATAAGATTACATTCATAGGCGTTCTGATGATTTCACAGGTTTTAAAGCAGTCTGTATGGATCTCAAACGTAATGTACTGCTTAATAGTACTACGTTTTATACCCTTAATCTATTTTACCATTGAGCCATGGATATCTAAGGCATACATCTTAGCTCGTAGTCCGACAAAGCGCGGGAAGATTTTACCATTAGCCTCATCTTTAGATTTCCCAAGCACTTTGTTTTTAGCTGAATAGCATATAAAGTTATAGGATAATCAGCAGTATCCAGATGCTCAATTAAACGTAACTTGTCATGGTACACATCTCCAGTTGTGTTACGATGAATAAATGAATAAGTATCCATGTACATAAGCTTCAGGTTTCGAGCTCCGTAATATGGTAACAGCACATCATAATGATGGTGATACATTGTCTTGGAGATGTCCAACATACTCATACCAATGTATATAGGCTTGTCGAGAGGCCATATGTACAACAGTTAGAATAGCAGCATTTATTGTCTTATCAATAAACGTAGGCTTGGCGATCACCTTCTCTAGAGTCTTCTCATTTATCACCAGTCGTATATCCATACGATCAGGCAGATTCTCCATAGTTTTTCCAAACATGACGTTGTTAAAGAGCTTGTAGACGTCCTTCTCGAAATCATTTGCAGCTTATTGTAGTAGCCTGTTGTTAAATTCAACATAAGGTTTTAACCACTGTGACTGTTGGAATTGCAGCACACGATGGATTTCTTTAGTCGTAACCCATGATTAAGAGTTTGCTTCAAAGCCATGTAATGTACTACATACTTCTTTCGAGGTCCAAGACGAGGTATCAGTTTCTTTGTATATGATTTCAATAGTTTCATACACTCAGGCAGGAAAGGTTGCGTAGATCGTGAAGTTCTAATAAATCGTAGATCGTGAAGTAGTAATAAAATGAGAGTGGGTCTAATTAGTGGGGGTGGGGCTAATTAGCATATTAATTGTACATTCCTGCATATTAAGTGTTTTTCAATCCTCATTTTATTACTACTGATTAATCGCTTATATCTCCTGAATGAAAAGAGATAAAACAATGGAAGAAAAACTAATCAATTCTTTGGAATGTGCCGCGTCATTAAAATATTGTTCCAAGTTGACCGGGATGCCTGGGTTCGAATCCTTGGAGTGATTACAAATTCATCTTCTAATAACTCAAAGACTAATTAAGATAAAGACGCCAAATAAACTTTGTTACATTTAAATCGTTAGGTAGTTTCTTTTGAATGTACACTTGGGTACCTGGCGTCCTGGGTTCGATCCTTAATTTTTAAACCTCCACTATCTCGGAAACTAAGAAAGGCAGAGGGGTGGACCGAAGCATGTTTTATAGCTGTTATAATGCCTAATTAATACTGTATATAATTTCCAATCAGTTGTCCTTAATTCGAATCCCGATCTTTCAATGACCTCCTTAATTTTTCTGTATACTCTAGAATATATCACTTAGATTGATGCTGTAACTGCACACAGCTCCTTTAAACATATCAAACTAATATTGTAAATAAAATGTTTTTCTGTTGTTCTGGGTTCGAATACCGATAAAATGTAATTTACGTATAAATTTAATAACTCATAAACTACTTACGATAAAGGCGTCAAATAAACTTTATTACATTTACGTTATTAGCTGCTTTCTTTTGAATGCATATTTATGTACCTAACGTTTTGGATTCGATCCTTAATGTTTAAATCTTCATTATCTAGGGAACTAAGTAAGGTAGAGGAGTATACCAAAGCATGATTAATAGATCCTATGATAGGTCATTAATGCTGTATATAATTGCTAATCAGTTGTGCATGGTTCGAATCCCCATATTTTAATGGCTTCCTTAATTTTCCTCTATACTCTAGAATATATCACTTAGATTGATAGGGTAACTTTGTACAGCTTTGTTTAATATGTCAAGGTAATATCATAAATTATTTTGTTCCTGGTGTTCTGGGTTCGAATACCGATTCAATGAAATTTACTTACAAATTTAATAACTCGTAATTTAATTTAGATAGACACGTCAAGTAAAAAGTAAACAGAGTGCCAAGTTCTTAAATATCGTTATCATGACAATAATTACTTTAAAGTACTCAGATCGAATCCCGAAGGGATGATTTCGTATATCTTCAAGACTATGGATCATATCAGGGTCGAGTAAAGATTAAATGGTAGATGCTGATGTGGAGGATCTAAATTACTAAAAATACATTTATTAAAAGTATTACCGAGTTCGATTCTAGCAGCTTAGAAACTCTGTAACTCTGGAAAAATTGCTTTGCCCGTGATTATAGTGAAATGTAATGGTCTTTCTGTGAGAAGATGGAAAGGAAGAATTGAAAAGGGAATGAAAACATGAAATAATACAGTATATACATACATTTAACTAAATAAGGGGGAAATCTTCTAGGTTACCTTTTAAGCTTTTACTTTTAAGTATTGTGATAATAGAGCTGGAGTTAACCTTGGTGCAATAGGTGATAATGGCGGTGGCTGTTATGGTAGGCTTTGCATGGAAACGTCTGTCTGAATGAGCGTGTGGGAATACTTCTCTTGTTGGTGTGACAGGATATACAGGTAGTTACGAGACGAGTTTAAACGTGTTTGATACTGCCAGACATCCTGTCTCTGGGTGTGACGTCATAGACATCGAACATCCTATAGAACTTCACGATCTACGCAACGATCTACCTTTCCTGCATGAGTGTATGAAACTATTGAAATCATATACAAAGAAACTGATACCTCGTCTTGGACCTCGAAAGACGTATGTAGTACATTACATGGCTTTGAAGCAAGCTCTTAATCATGGGTTACGACTAAAAAATCCATCGTGTGCTGCAATTCCAACAGTCACAGTGGTTAAAACCTTATGTTGAATTTAACAACAGGCTACTACAATAAGCTGCAAATGATTTCGAGAAGGACGTCTACAAGCTCTTTAACAACGTCATGTTTGGAAAAACTATGGAGAATCTGCCTGATCGTATGGATATACGACTGGTGATAAATGAGAAGACTCTAGAGGAGGTGATCGCCAAGCCTACGTATATCGATAGGACAATATATGCTGCTATTCTAACTGTTGTACATATGGCCTCTCGACAAGCCTATATACATTGGTATGAGTATGTTGGACATCTCCAAGACAATGTATCACCATCATTATGATGTGCTGTTACCATATTACGGAGCTAGAAACCTGAAGCTTATGTACAAGGATACTTATTCATTCATTCATCGTGTAACAACTGGAGATGTGTACCATGACAAGTTACGTTTACTTGAGCATCTGGATACTGCTGATTATCCTATAACTATATAAGCTATTCAGCTCTAAACAAAGTGCTTGGGAAATCTAAAGATGAGGCTAATGGTAAAATCTTCCCGCGCTTTGTAGAACTACGAGCTAAGATGTATGCCTTAGATATCCATGGCTCAATGGTAAAATAGATTAAGGGTATAAAACGTAGTACTATTAAGCAGTACATTACGTTTGAGATCCATACAGACTGCTTTAAAACCTGTGAAATCATCAGAACGCCTATGAATGTAATCTTATCACGAAAGCACGCTGTTACTACAGTGCAAGTGAATAAAATTACATTGAATCCCTTTGATGATCTCCGCGAGTCTACAATGTTAAAAAAATTAAAGTTTACTCATCTGCTGTGTAAGCACATAGCAGACAAATGGTGAAGAAAGGAGAATATGGAAGGGGAGGCGGTAACCATTATCATTAGGAGCCAATACTAGTGTTAGTCACAGTCCTATATAAAGGGAAGGGACGTCTACCCTTACAATCCTTGTTTAATGAAGCAATGATTTAACTGATAAAGCTGCTACATTTGAACAAAAAATGGATCAGCTGCTGCTGCTACAGCTGTAGGATCTGTTACATCTATTGTTGTACAGCTGCTGTATCTGCTACGATAGCAATTGTATTTGGTTTTGCTACAGCTATTGTGCTGACTGTGTCTAATGCTGCTACAGCTGTAGGATCTATTGCTGCTATCGTTGTAGCTGCTGTTGCTATAGATGCTGTATCTGCTACTACATCTGTCGTATTTACTGTTGATGTTGTTGTAATGACTGCTGTTGCTGTGGTAGGTGAATCTACAGTGGGAATATAATTGCTGTGATGCTTGCTATTGCCAACACTGCTAAATCTCTAGCTGCTGCTGCAGTTGTTATGTAATGCGACTGCTGCTGCTATTGTTATAGCAGATCCTGCTACAGCTGTAGGATCTGTTACAACTATTATTGTACAGTCTCTCTATCTGCTACGATAGCTGCTGTATTTGCTTCTGCTACTGCTATTGTGCTGACTATGTCTAATGCTGTTACAGCTACCAGATCTGCTACTGTTATTGTTGTAGCTGATGTTACAGTGTTGAATCTACTACCTCAGCTCTCATATTTGATGTTGCAGCTGCCGTGATGGCTGCTGTTGCTGAATCTACAGCTGGAATATCATTGCTGTGATGCCTGTTATTGCTAAGACTGCTAAATCTATAGCTGCTGGATTAGCTACTGCTCCTACAGCTGTTATGTAACTGGTTGTTGTCGCTGCTATTATTGTAGTAGATGTTGCTACAGCTGTAAGATCTGTTACATCTATTGTCGTACAGCTGCTGTATCTGCTACGGTAGCTATTGTATTTGCTTCTGTTACAGCTATTGTGCAGACTGCGGCTGATGTTTCTGTAGCTGCAGGATCTATTGCTGCTATCATTGTAGCTGCTGTTGCTATAGATGTTGTATCTGTTACTACATCTGTCGTATTTGCTGTTATTGTGATGCTTGCTGTTGCTGCTACAGCTGTTATGTATTGCAACTGCTGCTGTTATTGTTGTAGCAGATGCTACAGATGTAGGATCTGTTACAGCTATTGTTGTACAGGCTCTGTAGCTGCTACGAAAGCTGCTGTATTTGCTTCTGCTACAGCTATTGTGCTGACTGTGTCTAATGCTGCTACAGCTGCAGGATCTATTGCTGTTATAGTTGTAGTCGATGTTACAGCATTGTATCTACTACTACAGCTCTCGTATTGGCTGACTGCTGTTGCTGTGATGGGTGAATCTACAGCTGGAATAACATTGCTGTGATGCTTGCTATTGCTAAGATGGCCAAATCCATAGCTGTTAGATTAGCTGCTGCTGCTACAGCTGTTATGTAACTGGTTGTTGTTGCTGCTATTATTGTAGCAGAAGTTGCTACAGCTGTAAGATCTGTTACATCTATTGTTGTACAGCTGCTGTATCTGCTACGGTAGCTGTTGTATTTGCTTCTGCTACGGCTATTGTGCAGGCTGCGGCGGATGTTTCTGTAGCTGTAGGATCTATTGCTGCTATCATTGTAGCTGCTGTTGCTATAGATGCTGTATCTGCTACTACATCTGTCGTATTTGCTGTTGTGATGCTTCCTGTTGCTGAGGATGCTGAATCTACAGTTGTTGGATTTGCTGCTGTTTCTGCTACAGCTGTTATGTAATGAGGCTGCTGCTGCTATGACTTAAATACTTGTGATACTACCCTAATCATGTAAAATTACCTTAACTAGCTCTGATACGAATTCCTGCTCTAAATTAGCACTAGCACCTGTTAAAATGTGTCAAATACCATTGATACAACCTGAATCACCTGCATTTACCTTAAATAGCTGTGTTAACAATTTTCCGATCGAAATTATTACGAGTATCTGTAAAACTATGCTGATTACCCAAATACTTACGATATTACCTGAACTATCTGTTAAATACGAAACTACGTTATAACCGACCCCTGGAACCTACCCTCCTGTAATGCTAGCTTAATTACTCTAAACACCTATGATACTTGAATTATGCTAAATACCTACGATACTAGCTGAATTACCTGTGAAATACGAAACTGTGCTATACCCAACCCCTGGAATCTATCTTCCTGCGATACTAGATGAATTAGCCTAAATACCTACGATACTAACTGAATTACCTGTGAAATCATACACTGCTATGATGCAGTCAGCCTCTTGTAATACTAGCTGAATTAGCTTAAATGCCCCCCGATACTAGCTGAATTGCCTGTGAAAAATATGCAGCTATGATACGTCCTGCCCCTGGAAACTAGCCTCCTGTGATACTAGCTGAGTGACTCTAAACATCTATGTTACTTGAATTATCCTAAATACCTACGATACTCTCTGAATTACTTGTAACATCATACGGAACTATGCTATATCCGCTTCCCGGGATCTGTCCTACCCGATGATACTAACTGAATTACTTACCTGTTAGTGTGAGTGGGTTAGCTTTTCCCGTGAGAGGGTCACCTTTTCCCTACCCTTTTCCCTTTGTGGGTCACCTTTTTTCCGTGAGCGGGTCACCTTTTTCCCTTTATGGGTCACCTTTTTCCCCTGAGTGGGTCACCTTTATCCCTTTGCTGGTCACCTTTTTCCCTTTATTGGTCACCTTTTTCCCTTTGTGGGTCACCGTTTTCCCTTTATGGGTCACCTTTTTCCCTTTGTGGGTCACCTTTTTCCCTTTGTGGGTCACCTTTTTCCCTTTATAGGTCACCTTTTTCCCTTTGTGGGTTATCTTTTTCCCGTTGTAGGTCACCTTTTTTCCTTTATGGGTCACCTTTTTCCCTTTGTGGGTCACCTTTTTTCCCTTTGTGGGTCACCTTTTTCCCTGAGCAGTCACCTTTTTTCCCTGAGCGAGTCACCTTTTCCCTGAATAGGTTACGTGATGGGCATGTCTAGAATTAGCGCTCTAACATTGACATGAAACATATTTCCACGAAGTTCACGTCTAAAGTCGCTTTCAAAGTCTAGCACCTCCTATTCCCTATCTCTCCTGTATATAAACCCATATTGCTACTCCTTTAGTATCTGTCTAGTCTAACACCTCTCCTCCTGTTCCTATACCTCTCATATAAACCATACTCTACTCCTCTAGCTCTGTCTAGCCTAACACCTCTCTTGTTTTTCTATGTCTCTCATATAAACTATACTCTACTCCTCAACCTCTGTCTAGCCTAACACCCCTCCTCCTGTTCCTATACTTCTCATACATATAAACGCATACTCTACTCTCAACCTCTGTCTAGCCTAACACCTCTCCCCGTATCCCCTACCTCTCATAAAGCGTATTCCCCCTCCTGCCACCTGTCTAGCTGAGTATCTCTTTGGTTTCCTATCTAACATATATAAAACACCTTCTACCTTTAACACCTGTCTATCGTAGCATAGGATCTGTCCCTTTTCTCGTCTCTCCTTATAAACGCATACTCAACCTCCTTAGGCTAATACCTCTCGTCCTGTTCCTATACCCTACAAACATATAAACCCCTCTACTCTAAACCTCTGTCTGGTCTAGCACTTCTCCCTGTATCCCCTACCTCTCCTAAGCGCATTCCCCTCCTGTCCCCGGTCTAGCTGAATATCTCTCCTTGTTTTCCTATCTAACCTATATAAACCTATCTTTAACACCTGTCTATTCTAGCATGGGATCTCTCCCTCTTCTCGTCTCTCCTTATAAACGCATACTCAACCTCCTTAGCCTAATACCTCTCCTCCTGTTCCTATACCTCTCATACATATAAACGTATACTCTACTCTAAACCTCTGTCTAGCCTAACAAGTCTCCGCTATCTCTTCCATATAAACGTACTTCTCTCCTTCAACCCTGTCTAGCCTAGTATCATTGAATCCCCGCGTCTGCCCTCGTTTTCCCTATCCTTTTCATATATGCCCAAAAACTGTGCTCGATCTCTCCTAAATAACCTACTAACGTTGGAGTTCAAATAACACGTACCTATTTTATTATAGAAACTTGATTTTTCAAGATTCGCATAGTAAAAGTAATGAAAGGTGCAAGACCTCTACAGCATGTCGATCGGCAGCACAAACGGCTACTCCCAACATGATCTGAAGGGAAGGCCCGACCCAGGGGCGTATATTCAGGGGAATCTAAGAATCGGAGATGGCCCAAACGGTTTTGGTAAAAGCTACTGAGATAGGAGTATATTACATGGCATTAAGAATCGCATCGAATCCCATAACATTCCATTTCATAGTGCAGCAGTTGCAGTGATTACACGAAAGCCTGGCCGCTGAGCCCTAGTCCATCTCATAACGAGAGAGCTTTTTCGAACCGTGCTACGGGGAAAAGAAGGAAGGGAGAGGTACATTTTTGCATGCATCGAACAAACTCAGAGCTGGCGAATCAAGCTGTGGAATCTATCTCTAGCACGGCAGATGGTTTGCTTGCCAAAGAGAGTTCTAAGGCAAGCCAATATTGTTGGCACACGTGACGTGAACTGAAGGGTAAAGCAAAGCATTTCCTTTTTATATTGAGAAATCACAGTGTATATCGTTGTTTGATAATGGAATGCGGTTGTGTTGTCGAAGAATTAAGAATACCTTTCGAAAGGAGAGAATTTTTAGACAGACTAACCATAGTTAATAATGAAACACCGCAGCCAGAGCTGCAGCTCTCTTCGACATTCGAAGATAATAATCCTGAGTACACAAGGCATTTTAATGCTAGTAATTGCATTAAAACACCCTGGTCAACTGGCCGCACTAAACTAAACAAAATGTTTTGCTGGCCATGTATTCTTTATAGTACTGAAAAATCAGTTTGGTTCAGGGATGATTTTAGAGATCTCAGCAATTTATGTAAAGCAATCATAAAGCATGAAAAAACCAAAAATAGTGTTATATGTTTTTTTCAAACTTCACGTTTTTGGAGATTCTCGCAACAGAATTGATCTTCAACTCGATCACCAGCATTCATTGGAAATAAGAAAGCATAACGAGCAAGTAAAGAGAAACTTATACCTCTTAAGACTGCTTAATTAATGCAGTTTGTTTTCTAGCTAAACAGAAACTATCTTTTCATGGACATAATGAAGGTTTTGATTCGTTAAATAAAGAGAATTATGTAGAACTCCTCAACTATAGTGCCGGATGTGACCTTCAATTAAACGATCATTTAAATTCTTAAAGACATCTACTGTGTTTCGAGGCACTTCTCCTGAAATTCAGAATGGTCTTATTTCAGTTATCGCCATTACAATTAATGATGCAATAAAAACAGAAGTAAACTAATCTAAATGTGTGTCTATTCTTCTCGATGAACCTTCTGATATTTCAAATGTATCACAGTTATCAACATGCTTACGTTACATGAATTTATAGAAATGCGTGAGACTCACACACGCTAAAGGTGAAGCTTCTTACGTTTAAGCATTATTTGTTAACGATTTTATGTTTCAGGATTAGGAAATGGTTATGTGGAATGTGACTGAAAAATCGCTTAATTAAATGGAAAATTTATTTTAATCATCAATTTCCATTAATTCATACTCTAAAAAATAAACTATGGGTTTATGATAGCTGAAGTATAATACAAATAATTTAGACTGTACTATTTCTAAATAAAGAGATAAAACTGCGCCGATGGTAGTGCTTGATCTGTTCGTAGACTGCTTTATCAGTGTTCAATTTTAACTTGAATTTTTCATACGAATATCTTATCAATGGTTGAGCTTCGTCTGAGTTGAAGTTGATGTTGAAATCACCACTCATAATCATTGGCATTTTTTCAGATCTTTTTCCAAAAATGCTGCACTTTCAATAGTGTAGTCCAATAAGACTTTATGAATGAGTTCAATGATATCATTAACTCTTGCATTGTTTGATATGTAGCTGGCCACCTCATAATCATCTGACCATTTTCCAATTGACATTTGGCTGTACAAATGTCACGAATTCCCGTACAAAGTAAACCCAGTGCATCGGCTTGATGTACGTTTATATCTATATTAGGAGCCACGATATTCGCTCTATCATTGACGTTTCTTAGATAGCTACTCCTCCAGCTCCGGTAATAGTCTCTCTAATACAATAATATTATTATGTGTTCAGCTAATGTACAGTATAATACCCAAGTGTCTATTGGTTCCCTATGCTACGTACAAACGGCGCATGCGCATAAACCGTCTATAAGTATGCGACGGAGAGAGTAGAAATGATTCTCCCTCTCTTTCTTCTCAACTGCCGGTTGTAGTCTCTCGATCAGGCTAAACTTATGCGTTTCACTTTTCGTCTGATCCAGACCAAGTTACCCTATCGCGCCTAAAGAAGTTTCATTTCAAAAGAGTATTGCTCAAGAGAGATTCCTTTCATCCCTTGATGTGAGTTTCGGAAAATCTTCTAGAGATTTGTTAAATCACACGGGTCAGTGGTTAATGAATTTGGAATAGCAGATAAGATTGTAGGACAAACATGACTGTGCACCTGTGGTGTCTGGCAATAAAGGTTACAAACGCTAGTCAGGGAGAGAGACAGAGAGAGAGTCCAAGAAGCTGTATTTGTGCACTGTTACAGCCATATTTTGAAAATAGTTCCGCAAAAATCTCTTAGGGGCACTACAGAATGGAATACTTTCTTTATTACGCTACGAGGAATATCTTCATTTTTTCCAAATCACCAAAACACACGAATGAACTTAAAAAATGGTTAAAAATGAATTACCTAAACTGGTACCAACGAGATGCAATTTCTCACCACGACTGGTAAACATAGTAAAAGAGAATAAACAGAGCTTAACAGTTGTTTTTTAATCTATCGTTGATAATGCACAGGGATGGAGTTCAGATACTGTTCCACAAACTGGTGGATGTGCGCCTCTTTTTTTTTAAGCTTCTATTTTGCTTAATGCTGCAGGTGTTTTCATCATTGTTTCTCATACAGACTTCTGTATAACATATTGCAAACTAAACGTACGGATATCATTTTCTGCTGTGAAATCACGGAATATGTTAAGGTGATCAGAGGTATGGTGTAAATAGATTTGAGAGAATTTGGAATTAAACGCAGGAAAACACTGCTGAAAAGGCAAGAAAACGCAGAAACTGCATTTAAGGCACTCTTTAATGAAATTATGGACACCCTAAATATTCAGCCTGAAGATAGATTTGGCGATTATAAACAATTAGAAGTAGAATATAAAGAGGGAAGCTGACACACTTTTTGCGTTTATATGGGAAAAGATACGGAAAACGACGGTAGATGTGACGGTCTAGATGATAAGCTAGACAGATGCTGAAGGAGGGGAATATGGACTAATATACAGGAGAGATAGGGAATACGAGGAGAGGTACTAGACCAGAAAGAGCTTGAAGTGTAGAATGTGGCTTTTATATGGGAGAACTAGCAAACCGAGGTGAGGTATCAGGCTAGGAGGGTTTGAATGGTAGAGTATGCGTTTATATGGGACAGATAGGGAATACGAGGACTGATGCTATGCTAGACAGGCGGCTGAAATAGGAGAATGCGCCTTATATGTGAGAGGTAGGGAATACGAGAAGTGCTAGCCTAGGCAGAGGTTGAGGAGTAGAGTATGCGTTTATACGGGAAAGACAGGGAATATGAGGAGACGTGGTAGGCTAGGCAGAGGTTGAGGAGTAGAGTATGTGTTTATATGGGAAAGACGAGAAGTGCTAAACTAGACAGAGGTTGAGGAGTAGAGTATGCGTATATATGGAAAAAATAGGGAAAACGTGGAGAGATGATAGGCTAGGAGGGTTTGAATGGTAGAGTATGCGTTTGTATGGGAGAGGTAGAGAATACGAGGCCCGATGCTAGGCTAGACAGGGGCTGAAGTAGGGGAATGTGTTTTATATGAGAGAGGTGGGGGATACGAGGAGAAGTACTAGGCTAGATAGAGTTTGAGGTGTGGAGTATGCGTTTACATATAGGAAAGGTAGGGAAAACGTGAACAGATAATAGGCTAGACAGATGCTGAAGGAGGGGGGATATGGGCTTATACGGAATAGATAGGGAATACGAGGAGAGGTGCTAGACTAGACAGGGCTTGAAGGGTGGAATATGACCTTTATATGGAAGAGATAGCAAACCCAGGAGAGGTATTAAATTAGGGGGGTTTGAATGGTAGAGTATGCGTTTACATGGAGAGACGAGGAAATCGATGGGGGTAGCTAGGTTGGAAGAGCGTTCAAGGAGGAAAATGCGTTTATATTGGGAAAGATAGGGAAAACGGGCAGAGATCAGAAGTAGAGCAGGGGCTGAAGGAGGAGCAACGCCCTTTATATGATACAGGTAGGGAATACGAGGAGAGTTAGTAGGTTAAACAGAGGTTGAGGTGTAGGGGATGTTTATGCGGACAAGATACGGAAAACGAAGAGAGATTCTATGCTAGGAGAGAGTTGAAGGAGCCGCAAGGCGCTTTATATGAAAGAGGTAGGGAATGCGAGGAGAGATGCTAGTCTAGACAGAGATTGAGGAGTAGAGTATGCGTTTATATGGGAAATATAGGGAAAACGGGGAGAGATGCCAGGTTAGACAGAGGCTGAAGAAGGGGGAATGTAGGTTTATACCGGTGGGATATGAAACCAAGGAGAGAAGTTAGACTAGACAGATGCTGAAGGAGGGGATACGCTTTATATGTGAGAGGTAAGGAATACGAGGGGAGGTGCTAAGCTAGACAGATGTTAAAGGTAGAATACCTATATATGTGAGAGGTAGGGAATACGAGCAGAAGTGCTAGGCTAGACAGAGGTTGAGGAGTAGAGTATGTGTTTATACGGGAAAGATAGGGAATATGAGGAGACGTGCTAGGCTAGACAGAGGTTTAGGTGTGGAGTACGCGTTTATATAGGAAAGATAGGGAAAACGTGGACAGATAATACGCTCGAAAGATGCGGAAGAAGGGAGGAATACGCTTTATACGGGAGAGATAGGGGAAACACGGAGAGATGCTGGGCTAGACAGGGTTAAAGGTAGACTGGGTTTTATATGACAGAGATAGGAAACCGAGGAGAGGTTTAGGATAGGAAGGTTTGAATGGTAGAGTATGCGTTTATATAGAAAGACGGGAAAACGCAGAGAGATCCTATGCTCGAGAGAGTTGCAGAGGGAATACGTTTATGTGGGAGAGGTAGGGAAAACGATGATAGGTGTTAGGGAGGCTACTTTTGCTGCATGTAAATGTCTAGTCTTCTCCAGGATAGTACCATCCAGCATTAGGTAGGTGAGCATATCCCGCGGTAAGGGTGCAGCATAGTTGTATAAAATTTCGCAGGTAATTCAGGTAGTATCGTAGGCATTTAGGATAATTCAGTTAGTCCTACAGGAGGGTAGATTCCATGGTTGGGCGTGTATAGCTCCGCATGATTTCAGAGGTAATTCAGGTAGTGTCGTAGGTATTTAAGCTAATTCAGCTAGTATTACAGGAGGGTAGATTCCACGGTTTAGGCAGGTACAGCTCCATATTTCACAGGCAATTCAGATAGTAGTGTGTTTAAGTCAATTCAATTAGTATCACATGGGGTAGATTTCAGGGGCTGGCTATAGCATAGTTTCGCATTTAACAGATAGTTCAGGAGTAGATAATATATGCCGATACGGAGCCTGCAACAGATGCCGACAACTGATAAGATCCTTTGTTCTATGCCGCCTGGTCCCGCCCCCTCCCTTTGAGGCCTCACATGTCGCATGGTCACGCGCCGCTAGGCCCCGCCCCCTCCTTTGGGCCTCACATAATGCCGCCCGGCTCTGTGCCGCCAGGCCCTCCCCCTCCCTTTGAGGGTTTATATGTCTCCTGGTCGCGTGCCGGTGGCACCCCGCCCCCCTCCTGTGTGCTCTAACCTGAAAAGCCGCCTGGCACGCGCCCCCTCCCTCCCCTTTGTGGTCTGATTGGTTCCCTGTGGATAGGTGGGAGAGTGTGTATTGTTCCCATACGCTGGCCACATTCCCTCCCCCTCATTGTGACCTGTCTAAATCCCACCCGTGTGATTGGTTCCCCTGCGGATAGGTGGAAGAGTGTGTATTGTTCCCATACGCTGGCCACGTCACCCCCCTCTCATTGCGACCTGTCTAAATCCACCCCTGGTGATGGGTGTGGTAGGGGAATGGTTTTTTCTCGACGCGTGCCACTATTCGGCAAATCGATTTGAGGAGATAATTGTGTCAATCAATTAGGTAATGTTCGTCCATGCATAAAACGTTTTTGAAAAAAAGAATTAAAATCGGTATTTTATTACTACTAATGTCCGCACATTGCGCTTCTAAAGGGGTGATGTAATGAACGATGCTCCTCGATCGTTGAATACAATTAAGTATTTTTTTTGATTGATTAATGTATATGAATTGACTCGCGCACCTGGTCGTTCTCGTATATGGAGGTGTTAAGGTAATGATTACGTGTATATAATTATTACGTCTAATAATACATGTTTAATTATTCTTTTGAGCGGGTGGCTTATAAAAATATTACATCACTTAGGTGAATCCATGTCTGAAAGGACAGAGTTGCCGTAACGAGACGTTAACGCGCGGTAATTTCGGTGAAAGCCCGAGCGCAACCATTCCTCCATGGACCGCCTGACGCGACTGACCGGACTCTCGCATGGTAGTGAGCAATGTAGATAGCATCCCCTCCCTCGCGCTTCAGGTCGCCACCTCCGCCAGCGCGCCATACGGTAATCGTGGAAACTTCTTTTCTCTCTGAGCCAGCGTGGGCTTCCTCACAGCGCACCGTGTGGTCATTTTCGAAAAGTCTTGCGTAGAAGCTGGGAATTCGCCATATTGAGGCCTGAGGAGAGCGCATGGCGGCCATCTTAACTCCATATAATTCCGAGGAAAATGATTCTGGAAAAAAACGCGAATTAACATTATAGTTAAATAATACTCGTTTAACATGCGGGGTGCGTTCATGTTGTCTCGTTATAATTCCGCGGGGAATTGATTATGAGAAAATAAATAAACGTGAATTAACATTATAGTTAAATAATACATCGTTTAACATCCGTGGCGCGTTCAGCTTGTCTCGTTATATAATTCCGTGGAATTGATTATGAAAAAATAAATAAATAGGTTAACATTATAGTTAAATAATACAAGTATTGTTTATAAAATAATATACAGAGTATCCTAAATAAATTCTCTCTGTTGCTCTTTTAATTAAGCTAGTTAACGAATGCTCACAAATAAGCTTCAATAGAAATGTATATAGGTAAAGACACTCGAGGAAAAACACGGAGCAGTGACTTTCAAACGGACATTATGTCCAACACGCAAGCGCTCTCTCTCTCTACATAGCATCCAAAACAGGCATACCTTTCTTAGTAAATATATAAGTATTGCGAGAGGATTTAATAGCTTGGAGAGAGGACTTATAAACATTTCCCTACGAAAGATATTTTTTGAATACGCGAGCAGAGAACTCACGTCAATACGAAGACCTCAAATATAAATTTGATATTCGTTTTAAATATTACTTCTAAAGTCGTAGCGGTCTTCGAGAAAATCGACTAGTTATTCAGTTGCATATACCTTGCAAAAAGAATTTGTACATTCTTAGAAGCGGTTAAACCAGAAACGCCGGGGATTTTTTCTTCTTCTGCCAGTTTCGAGATCATTTGTACCTTCTACTTAATGATCCTGGATTTCCATCACGTCATATGACAGGGTACGGTCCAGACTTATACACAGACGCAGGGAATTCCTAAGGTTAAAATTATAAAACCACTATGTCTCCTCAGCAATAATAAAATCGAGAGAGAATCAATAAAAAACATTTGCTTTGATAATATAATTATCGCGAAGACGTAGCGGTCTTCGAGAAATTCGACGAATTTTTCAGCTGCATGCCCTCCTTGAAAGAAATATGCTGGTCACGCCTGAAGATAAAATACAGACAAAACATGCATTTTTTCCGGTAAGGAAGCTCAAAACAGTCGTTGATAAAGTATCGCTCGCACGCACGCAAGCAAAACAAGAATTACGATATCTTTCAATCGATATCTTTTATAAAGTCAGTCGAAGTAAAGGAAAGTTTGTACAAAAAAACCCGACCCGCTGGGGAAATAAACTTTTAAGAATACAATGTATGTCCATCATATCGTTAATGGTCAGCTTGAAAGGGTTCCTACTTACTCTGCGCAGAATTCCCCATACAAACAGGGGAAAATCCTAAACCTGGCAATTATAATCTTGCTACGGCATTTTCTTTTCCACAAATAAGTAATTTAAATTCTACATGAAGATTATTAATGATTAAGTTTCATAGTATACTACCTCTTATGTCTTTTAATAAAATATTGAATATGACTCTCCCGTCAGGAAAATTAAACGGAGAGAAACGATATTTTCTTTTTACTCTGAAATTATAATTAAACGCATAGTGTACAGATTCTGTAGAAGTCTAAGTAAACATTCGTAACTATTGCAATTATCTCCAAGTATTATTTCCTTCTCAGAGGCAGCCAAGTTGTTATTTTTATTATTAAAATTATTATTATTATCGCCAAGAAAGCTTATTCCATTTTAAACAGACTGGTGTTTGAGCCATTGTGTCTAAAATTATTTAATTACGCAGCGCTCCAATGCATACATATAATTCTATGAGAGATAACGTGTCTATTCACGTTCGAGAGGTCGCTGGCTCGATTCCCTGCGGAGGGCGATGGATTTTCTCTCTCGTATATATTGTATTTTTTTCTTAGAATGATTTATCTTTTTTCTCTGAAAAGACCGTTCTTACAGGGAAAACCATTCTCATATAGATTATAGGAATGGCCTGTGTTTAAAACATGTATTTTTCACGCGTAGTGTATAGCTTCTGTAGAAGTCTAAGTAAGCATTCGTAACTATTGCAATTATCTCCAAGTATTATTTTCTTCTCAGAGGCAATCAAGTTATTATTATTATTATTATTATTATTATTATTATCGTCAAGAAAGCTTATTTTTTTATTCCATTTAAAAATATTGGCTTATTCCCTTAGTAAACATAGGACGAGAACGTTTTTAAACACCCCTCCCTTCGAGAGATATTTTTTGAATATTCCAGCAGAGAGATCGAACCATATTTGTTTAAAAGCTTTTTTCATTCACCGGAGACATTCGAAAGATTCGACGAGTTATTCAGTTGCACACCCCTTGCAAAAATATTTTGTATACCCTTTGAAGACTGTATATCTGGCTGGGGTCTTGGAATTTCTCTTCCCTGTAAAACCCGTACTTACAGGAAAATCCCTCTCATACAAACGACTGTGTAAATATCATATCTTAATTGTTTGCGCGATATCGACAATTAAACTAATTTTATGGAATCCTAAACAAATAAATATGATTTGTAGAGGGTGATATGAAGAGTATGGCATTTTTTAGAATTAAGATGGGAGAAAGAATTCAAATTAAGCGATCGAATGTATCTGATAGATTTTCTTAATTGGTCTTTGAAGCTAGCCTGTTTTACGGTCTACTTTATAGATGAATGAAATATTTGATGAATAACAGCCTTATTTAACATGGGTAAAATGTGTTTAAAGGCTGTTCTGATAAAAATTACGTCGTGGTAACGTGTGATGTTTGAACTGGAGAGGTCACCGGTTCGATTCCCGGTGACCGACCTGTCTGACTTTAGAACCTGCATGGAGGTCTACAAATACATAGTCTGCCCATTAACGATTTTCTATAATCGTGGGTGTAGTCTTACAAGGAAAATTATATCAACAGAAACAATACCTTCTTTTTCGTTATTTTCACTCTAAAATTATTACTAAATAATACCTTGGTGCTAGCCTCAGCGTCGCCCTTCACATTCATATCATGTTAGAATAATTCTTTGATTGCAGACGGGCAATTCAAATATAAAACTGTAGCGAATACTTTGGTAATACATAGATATAGTGCAAGCCATTAACGATCTTTATAAGCAAGTGTTCAGTCGGTAACGTCTGTGACTTGCATTCGAGGTCTTGGGTTCGAACCCAGCAGCTGACGTTCCTGACCCCTGGATTTCTCGGTTTCCTGGTTGCTAGGCGAATGCTGTGAAAGTTCATTATAACCGCGAATTGTTTCCTCCACACCGTTTCACCGATATTCTCCTTTTACTCAGGCTATCATCTCTCCGGCTCTGACTGGCAATATTTACTACTGAACGTCGGCACTCATGTGATACAGATGCTTTATGGATAAAAAAACGTATATGTATGCAGCTAAAACGATAGGGATGTCGTAGTGTTTAAAACACCCTCGAGGTAAAACATACAGGGAATAACCCAAAACACGCATCCCGAGAAGTTAAGTGTAAATGTCCCGTATATAGAGTGCCATCCTTAAACAGACGCAAGAGGAAGGGAAAGCCATTCGAGTGCACCGTTTATACTTCTCTTTTTGATGTGACAGAATATACAGATACCGGAGATTTTTCGTGGTTTTCCCTTGTCTGCAGGCGAATGCCTGAGTGGCGTATGCTGCTATGTTTTCATTGTATTTCATTCGCATCTTTAACCCGTGCTTCTAAGGCGCTGTGTTTGGATTACCGTCGGCCAGTCGCTCAGACCTATGATTTTTCGTGGTTTTCCCTGGTCTGCAACCGAATGCCTGAGTACCGTATGCTACCACGTTTTCATTTTATTTCATTCGCCTCTTTCACACGTGCTTTAAGACGCTCTGTTTGGATTACCGTCGGCCAGTCGCTCAGCACTTTGATTTTTCGTGGTTTTCCCTGGTCTGCAGGCGAATGCCTGAGTACCGTATGCTACCACGTTTTCATTTTATTTCATTCGCATACTTAACACGTGCTTCTAAGGTGCTCTGTATGGATTACCGTCGGCCAGTCGCTCAGACCTTTGATGTTTCGTGGTTTTCCCTGGTCTGCAGGCAAATATGTGAGCGTTTTCATTTTATTTCATTCGCATCTTTAACAAGTGCTTCTAAGACCCTCTGTTTGGATTACCGTCCGCCAGTCGCTCAGACGTTTGATTTTTCGTGGTTTTCCCTGGTCTGCAGGTGAATGAGCGTCGTATGCTGCTACGTTTTCATTTTATTTCATTCGCATCTTTAACAAGTGCTTCTAAGACCCTCTGTCTGGATTACCGTCCGCCAGTCGCTCAGACCTTTGATTTTTCGTGGTTTTCCCTGGTCTGCAGGCGAATTCCTGAGTACCGTATGCTACCACGTTTTCATTTTATTTCATTCGCATCTTAACCTATGTGCTTCTAAGGCCCTCTGTTTGGATTTCAGTCGGCCAGTCGCTCAGACCTTTGATTTTTCGTGGTTTTTCCTGGTCTGCGGCGAATGTCTGAGTTGCGTATGCTACCACGATTACCTTTCATTCTATATAATTTGCATCTTTCATTTTATTCACATCTTTTTTGCTTCTAGGTTTCGCTGCGCATGGTGAATGCCTGCTCAAAAAGATACTTGTCCCTTCCTCGTTTGACAGCCTCACGAGTTAAGCATCGGAATCTGCGCGATTATACGCGATCAATACATACATCTTCACAATACTTTACTTACTCTAAGCATCCGAACCTGTACGGAGACATCCGAACACCACCGAACAATACATTATCGTTGCAATATTTTGCTCACTCACTCTAAGCACGCGAAGCTATACGAAGACCTATGAATACATGCAATCACACATAAACACCTCTGACCGACTCTCTAAGTACTCGAACATGCAGGAAGACATACGATCATGTGCTTATCAGAACCTACAATCAGATCGGAATGACAGGCTTTAATGTAGATATTTATTTACAACCATAACAAGAACACATCACATCTAAACACTGTCTTAGACAGGAACTTTCTCTTTAAGACACGTGATGTATGCTATTCGCTTGTTTAGATTCAATGGAGGTTCCAAACTTACATTTCGGAAAAAAAATTGTAGGCAATTTAGGGTGCTCTTAAAGTTAAGATAATTTTATCGTGGATTCTCTTAAAGGAACGTCTGACATGCAACATTTACCAGATAATGCTTCTTACATAGGCTTACAATAGCGAGTTCGCGACTTCAGATGCATGTATCCGACAATCAACTAATTTGTTCACGGTTTTGCTTGAGAAATCTTATTGGGCGTGAAAGATGGGTAATATTGCTCAGAGACCTCTATCAGGCTTGAGGTTCTTTTACGTGCCCGAAATCTACGACACGGGACCACAGGCTTTACTTCCCTTCCGAAGGAAGCCATGCTAAGGATTTTTACGCCCGAAAAATCCATCGCCCTCCGTCGGGCTTGAACACGCGACCTCGGGAACTAGAGGCTAGCATGGTAACCACTACACCACGGACGACGGCACACACCTAAGGTCATTTGTGGGTAACACACGAACTAATCGAGTGGAATGGCTCAGGTGGTAAGTCTGTGACTTGTATTCGGGTCGAGGGTTCAATCCCAGTAACCCACACCCCCTGATTCCCACAGGTTTTATCTTCAAGTTTTTCCGCTCACTAGACGAATGCTGTGAAGGCTCGCTACACCTCTGAATTTTTCCTCTCATCCTTTCACCTCCATACTTATTTTACTTTTTTCATCTTCTTGGTTGTTTCAGGGTTGAAACTAGCGGAGAGGGACTCTCGGCATAAGCAGAGCTTATGCTCTGTGTAACTTTCATCCATGGAATGAGTGTGGTCCCAGAATGCTGGACCTCTCAGAGATGTGTAAGTCTGTAGCCCTCGAGAGGAGCCATAGATTGCGTCAACTGCCACCAGGGAATTTTTTTATCCGTGAAAGGTAGAAGCCCTGCCCCCTTACCCTTTGACTGTCACACGTCGTCACCTTGCTTGACAACGTCGTCACACGACGTTACTACGTCGTCACGCTACGTAACAACATTCAGAAGGCCCCTGATCATCAACATACAGGTGACAGAGACGCGGCACGAGTTGGAACGTTCCGAGATCTGGAAACGTTAGAGACACACAGCGTAATGCAAGCTGTATAAATCTAAACCAACCACCAAACTTTACTTTAGAACGTAACAGATCGTTTACATGAAGACGGTATAAGCGCGCAACTAGCTGGAACGATCCGAGGTCTGGAAACGTTAGGGAAATCCAGCGTAATGCAAACTGTACAGATCTAAACCAACCACCAAACTATACTTTAGAAGGTATCAGATCTTTGACGTGAAGATGGTAGAAGCGCGCAACTAGCTGGAACGATCTGAGATCTGGAAACGTTAGGGACATCCAGCGCAATGCACGCTGTAAAGATCTAAACCAAGCACCAAATTTTACTTCAGAAGGCAGATGGTAGAGACGCGCAACTAGCTGGAACGATCTGAGATCTGGAAACGTTAGGGACATCCACCGCAATGCAAGCTTTACACATCTAAACAAGCCACCAAACTTTACTTTAGAAGGTAATAGCTCGTTGACATGAAGATGGTAGAAGCGCGCAACTAGCTGGAAAGATCCGAGATCTGGAAACGTTAGGGACATCCAGCACAATGCAAGCTTTACAGATCTAAACCAACCACCAAACTTTACTTTAGAAGGTAACAGATCGTTGACATGAAGATTGTAGAAGCGCGCAACTAGCTGGAACGATCCGAGATCTTGAAACGTTAGGGACCTCCAGCGCAATACAAACTTTACAGATCTAAACCAACCACCAAACTTTACTTTAGAAGGTATCAGATCGTTGACGTGAAGATGGTAGAAGCGCGCAACTAGCTGGAACGATCCGAGATCTGGAAACGTTAGGGAAATCCATCGCAATGCAAACTGTACAGATCTAAACCAAACACCAAACTTTACTTTAGAAGGTATCAGATCGTTGACGTGAAGATGGCAGAAGCGCGCAACTAGCTGGAACGATCCGAGATCTGGAAACGTTAGGGAAATCCAGCGCAATGCAAACTGTACAGATCTAAACCAACCACCAAACTTTACTTTAGAAGGTATCACATCGTTGACGCGAAAATGGTAGAAGCGCGCAACTAGCTGGAACGATCCGAGATCTGGAAACGTTAGGGAAATCCATCGCAATGCAAACTGTACAGATCTAAGCCAAGCACCAAACTTTACTTTAGAAGGTAACAGATCGTTGACGTGAAGATGGTAGAAGCACGCAACTAGCTGGAACGATCCGAGATCTGGAAACGTTAGGGACATCCAGCGCAATGCAAACTGGCCAGATCTAAACAGACCACCAAAGTTTAATTCAGGAGGTAACAGGTCGTTGAAACGTAGATGACAGAGACGCGTCACGATGTTGAACGGTCCGAGATCTGGAAATGTTAGGGACAATCCGTTGTGCCGTTGACGAGTGTTTCCAGAGAGCAACCCGTGGTGATGTGGTTACCATGCTAGCCTCTAGTTCCCGAGGTCGCGTGTTCAAGCCCGACGGAGGGCGATGGATTTTTCGGGCGTAAAAATCCTTAGCATGGCTTCCTTCGGAAGGGAAGTAAAGCCTGTGGTCCCGTGTCGTAGATTTCGGGCACGTAAAAGAACCTCAAGCCTGATAGAGGTCTCTGAGCAATATTACCCATCTTTCACGCCCAATAAGATTTCTCAAGCAAAACCGTGAACAAATTAGTTGATTGTCGGATACATGCATCTGAAGTCGCGAACTCGCTATTGTAAGCCTATGTAAGAAGCATTATCTGGTAAATGTTGCATGTCAGACGTTCCTTTAAGAGAATCCACGATAAAATTATCTTAACTTTAAGAGCACCCTAAATTGCCTACAATTTTTTTTCCGAAATGTAAGTTTGGAACCTCCATTGAATCTAAACAAGCGAATAGCATACATCACGTGTCTTAAAGAGAAAGTTCCTGTCTAAGACAGTGTTTAGATGTGATGTGTTCTTGTTATGGTTGTAAATAAATATCTACATTAAAGCCTGTCATTCCGATCTGATTGTGGGTTCTGATAAGCACATGATCGTATGTCTTCCTGCATGTTCGAGTACTTAGAGAGTCGGTCAGAGGTGTTTATGTGTGATTGCATGTATTCATAGGTCTTCGTATAGCTTCGCGTGCTTAGAGTGAGTGAGCAAAGTATTGCAACGATAATGTATTGTTCGGTGGTGTTCGGATGTCTCCGTACAGGTTCGGATGCTTAGAGTAAGTAAAGTATTGTGAAGATGTATGTATTGATCGCGTATAATCGCGCAGATTCCGATGCTTAACTCGTGAGGCTGTCAAACGAGGAAGGGACAAGTATCTTTTTGAGCAGGCATTCACCATGCGCAGCGAAACCTAGAAGCAAAAAAGATGTGAATAAAATGAAAGATGCAAATTATATAGAATGAAAGGTAATCGTGGTAGCATACGCAACTCAGACATTCGCCGCAGACCAGGAAAAACCACGAAAAATCAAAGGTCTGAGCGACTGGCCAACTGAAATCCAAACAGAGGGCCTTAGAAGCACATAGGTTAAGATGCGAATGAAATAAAATGAAAACGTGGTAGCATACGGTACTCAGGCATTCGCCTGCAGACCAGAGAAAACTACGAAAATTCTCAGGTCTGAGCGAGTGGCCGACGGTAATCCAAACAGAGGGCCTTAGAAGCACGTGCTAAAGATGCGAATGAAAGAAAATGAAAACGTAGTAGCATACGGTACTCAGGCATTCGCCTGCAGACCAGGGAAATCCACGAAAAATCATAGGTCTGAGCGACTGGCCGACGGTAATCCAAACATAGGGTCTTAGAAGCACTTGTTAAAGATGCGAATGAAATAATATGAAAACGCAGCAGCATACGACGCTCAGACATTCGCCTGCAGACCAGGGAAAACCACGAAAAATCAAAGGTCTGAGCGACTGGCGGACGGTAATCCAAACAGAGGGTCTTAGAAGCCCTTGTTAAAGATGCGAATGAAATAAAATGAAAACGCTCACACATATGCCTGCAGACCAGGGAAAACCACGAAAAATAAAAGGTCTGAGCGACTGGCCGACGGTAATCCAAACAGAGCGCCTTAGAAGCACGTGTTAAAGATGCGAATGAAATAAAATGAAAACGAATTAGCATACGGTACTCAGGCATTCGCCTGCAGACAAATGAAAACCACGAAAAATCAAAGGGCTGAGCGACTGGCCGACGGTAATCCAAACAGAGCGTCTTAGAAGCACGTGTTAAAGATGCTAATGAAATAAAATGAAAACGAGGTAGCATACGGTACTCAGGAATTCGCCTGCAGACCGGGAAAAACCACGAAAAATCAAAGGTCTGAGTGACTGGCTGACGGTAATCCAAACAGAGTGTCTTAGAAGCACGTGTTAAAGATGCGAATGAAATAAAATGAAAACGTGGTAGCATACGGTACTCAGGCATTCGCCTGAAGACCAGGGAAATCCACGAAAAATCATAGGTCTGAGCGACTGGCCGACTGTAATCCAAACAGAGCGTCTTACAAGCACATAGGTTAAGATGCGAATGAAATAAAATGAAAAAGTGGTAGCATACGTTACTCAGGCATGCGCCTGCAGACAAGGGAAAACCAAGAAAAATCTCCGGTATCTGTATATTCTGTCACATCAAAAAGAGAAGTATAAACGGTGCACTCGAATGGCTTTCCCTTCCTCTTGCGTCTGCTTAAGGATAGCAATCTATATACGGGACATTTACACTTAACTTCTCGGGATGCGTGTTTTGAGGTATTCCCTGTATTTTTTACCTCGAGGGTGTTTTAAACACTACGACATCCCTGTCCTTTTAGCTACATACATATACATTTCTTTATCCATAAAGCATCTGTATCACATGAGTGCCGACGTTCAGTAGTAAATATTGCCAGTCAGAGCCGGAGAGATGAAAGCCTGAGTAAAAGGAGAATATCGGTGAAACGGTGTGGAAGAAACATTTCGCGGTTGTAATGAACCTTCACAGCATTCGTCTAGCAACCAGGGAAACCGAGAAATCCAGGGGTCAGGAACGTCAGCTGCTGGGTTCGAACCCAAGACCTCGAATGCAAGTCACAGACGTTACCGACTGAACACTTGCTTATAATGATCGTTAATGGCTTGCACTATATCTATGTATTACCAAACTATTCGCTACAGTTTTATATTTGAATTGTCCGTCTGCAATCAAAGAATTATTCTAACATGATATGAATGTGAAGGGCGACGCTGAGGCTAGCACCAAGGTATTATTTAGTAATAATTTTAGAGTGAAAATAACGAAAAAGAAGGTATTGTTTCTGTTGATATAATTTTCCTTGTAAGACTACACCCACGCTTATAGAAAATCTTTAATGGGCAGACTATGTATTTGTAGACCTCCATGCAGGTTCTAAAGTCAGACAGGTCGGTCACCGGGAATCGAATCGGTGACCACACCAGTTCAAACATCACACGTTAACACGACGTAATTTTTATCAAAACAGCCTTTAAACACCTTTTACCTATGTTAAATAAGGCTGTTATTCATCAAATATTTCATTCATCTATAAAGTAGACCGTAAAACAGGCTAGCTTCAAAGACCAATTAAGAAAATCTATCAGATACATTCGATCGCTTAATTTGAATTCTTTCTCCCATTTTAATTCTAAAAAATGCCATACTCTTCATATCACCCTCTACAAATCATATTTATTTGTTTAGGATTCCATAAAAATTAGTTTAATTGTGGATATCGCGCAAACAATTAAGATATGATATTTACACAGTCGTTTGTATGAGAGGGATTTTCCTGTAAGTACGGGTTTTACAGGGAAGAGAAATTCCAAGACCCAGCAAGGGGTGTGCAACTGAATAACTCGTCGAATCTTTCGAAGATCTCCGGTGAATGAAAAAAGCTTTTAAACAAATATGGTTCGATCTCTCTGCTGGAATATTCAAAAAATATCTCTCGAAGGGAGGGGTGTTTAAGAACGTTCTCGTCCTATGTTTACTAAGAGAATAAGCCAATATTTTTAAATGGAATAAACAAATAAGCTTTCTTGACGATAATAATAATAATAATAATAATAATAACTTGATTGCATCTGAGAAGGAAATAATACTTGGAGATAATTGCAATAGTTACGAATGCTTACTTAGACTTCTACAGAAGCTATACACTACGCGTGAAAAATACATGTTTTAAACACAGGCCATTCCTATAATCTATATGAGCATGGTTTTCCCTGTAAGAACGGTCTTTTTAGAGAAAAAAGATAAATCATTCTAAGAAAAAAATACAATATATACGAGAGAGAAAATCCATCGCCCTCCGCAGGGAATCGAGCCAGCGACCTCTCGAACGTGAATAGACACGTTATCTCTCATAGAATTATATGTATGCATTGGAGCGCTGCGTAATTAAATAATTTTAGACACAATGGCTCAAACACCACTCTGTTTAAAATGGAATAAGCTTTCTTGGCGATAATAATAATAATTATAATAATAAAAATAACAACTTGACTGCCTCTGAGAAGGATTTTATTATTGCTGAGGAGACATAGTGGGTTTATAATTTTAACCCTAGGAATTCCCTGCGTCTGTGTATAAGTCTGGACCGTACCCTGTCATATGACGTGATGGAAATCCAGGGTCATTAAGTAGCAGGTACAAATGATCTCGAAACTGGCAGAAGAAAAAATCCCCGGCGTTCCTGGTTCAACCGCTTCTAAGAATGTACAAATTCTTTTTGCAAGGAATATGCAACTCAATAACTAGTCGATTTTCTCGAAGACCGCTACGTCTTTAGAAGTAATATTTAAAACGAATATCAAATTTATATTTCAGGTCTTCGTATTGACGTGAGTTCTTTGCTCGCGTATTCAAAAAATATCTTTCGTAGGGAAATGTTTATAAGTCCTCTCTCCAAGTTATTAAATCCTCTCGCAATACTTATATATTTACTAAGAAAAGTATGCCTGTTTTGGATGCTATGTAGAGAGAGAGAGCGCGCTTGCGTGTTGGACATAATGTCCGTTTGAAAGTCGCTGCTCCGTGTTTTTCCTCGAGTGTCTTTACCTATATACATTTCTATTGAAGCTTATTTGTGAGCATTCGTTAACTAGCTTAATTAAAAGAACAACAGAGAGAATTTATTTAGAATACTCTGTATATTATTTTATAAACAATACTTGTATTATTTAACTATAATGTTAACCCATTTATTTATTTTTTCATAATCAATTCCACGGAATTATATAACGAGACAACCTGAACGCGCCACGGATGTTAAACGATATATTATTTAACTATAATGTTAATTCACGTTTATTTATTTCTTCATAATCTATTCCCCCCGGAATTATAACGTGACAACATGACCGCACCTCGCATGTTAAACCAGTATTATTTAACTATAATGTTAATTCGCGTTTTTTCCAGAATCATTTTCCTCGGAATTATATGGAGTTTAGATGGCCGCCATGCGCTCACCTCAGGCCTCAATATGGCAAATTCCCAGCTTCTACGCAAGACTTTTCGAAAATGACCACACGGTGCGCTGTGAGGAAGCCCACGCTGGCACAGAGAGAAAAGAAGTTTCCACGATTACCGCATGGCGCGCTGGCGGAATTATATAACGAGACAACCTGAAGGCAACACGGATGTTAAACGATGTATTATTTAACTATAATGTTAATTCACGTTTATTTATTTTCTCATAATCAATTCCCCGCGGAATTATAACGAGACAACATGAACGCACCCCGCATGTTAAACGAGTATTATTTAACTATAATGTTAATTCGCGTTTTTTTCCAGAATCATTTTCCTCGGAATTATATGGAGTTAAGATGGCCGCCATACGCTCTCCTCATGCCTCAATATGGCGAATTCCCAGCTTCTACGCAAGACTTTTCGAAAATGACCACACGGTGCGCTGTGAGGAAGCCCACGCTGGCTCAGAGAGAAAAGAAGTTTCCACGATTACCGTATGGCGCGCTGGCGGAGGTGGCGACCTGAAGCGCGAGGGAGGGGATGCTATCTACATTGCTCACTACCATGCGAGAGTCCGGTCAGTCGCGTCAGGCGGTCCATGGAGGAATGGTTGCGCTCGGGCTTTCACCGAAATTACCGCGCGTTAACGTCTCGTTACGGCAACTCTGTCCTTTCAGACATGGATTCACCTAAGTGATGTAATATTTTTATAAGCCACCCGCTCAAAAGAATAATTAAACATGTATTATTAGACGTAATAATTATATACACGTAATCATTACCTTAACACCTCCATATACGAGAACGACCAGGTGCGCGAGTCAATTCATATACATTAATCAATCAAAAAAAATACTTAATTGTATTCAACGATCGAGGAGCATCGTTTCATTACATCACCCCTTTAGAAGCGCAATGTGCGGACATTAGTAGTAATAAAATACCGATTTTGATTCTTTTTTCAAAAATGTTTTATGCATGGACGAACATTACCTAATTGATTGACACAATTATCTCCTCAAATCGATTTGCCGAACAGCGGCACGCGTCGAGAAAAACCATTCCCCTACCACACCCATCACCAGGGCGGGATTTAGACAGGTCACAATGAGAGGGGGTTGACGTGGCCAGCGTATGGGAACAATACACACTCTCCCACCTATCCGCAGGGGAACCAATCACACGGGTGGGATTTAGACAGGTCACAATGAAGGGGAGGGAATGTGGCCAGCGTATGGGAACAATACACACTCTCCCACCTATCCACAGGGAACCAATCAGACCACAAAGGGGAGGGAGGGGGCGCGTGCCAGGCGGCTTTTCAGGTTAGAGCACACAGGAGGGGGACGGGGTGCCACCGGCACGCGACCAGGAGACATGTAAACCCTCAAAGGGAGGGGGCAGGGCCTGGCGGCACAGAGCCGGGGGGCTTTAGGTGAGGCCACAAAGGAGGGGGCGGGGCCTAGCGGCGCGCGACCATGCGACATGTGAGGCCTCAAAGGGAGGGGGCGGGACCAGGCGGCATAAAACAAAGGATCTTATCAGTTGTCGGCATCTGTTGCAGGCTCCGTATCGGCATATTATCTACTTTCATGTAATATCGTAAGTATTTGGGGCAATCTGAGTAGTAGCACAAGTGTTGGCGATAACTTCGATCAGCAATTTGTATCACGGCTATCTAATGTAGTTTCAGGTGATTCAGCTACTATCAAAGGTATGTGAGTGAGTTTAACAAGTAATTCAGATAGTATCGTTGATATTCAGGATAAACCAGATAGCATCACAGGTGTTCATGGTAATTTCAGGCGGCGATTTGTACCAGAGCTAATTAAGTTAGTTTTCATATGATTCGGATAGTATGACAGGTATTTAAGTCACTTTAACAGGTAATTCAGATAGTGTCACAGGTATTCATGGTAATATAGAGAATAACTCAATTCTTTATAAACATTTCTTATTTAATGTTATAACATTTTATATGCTTTTTTCTAAATCCTATAAACCTTTTATATGCTAAACAGTTAGTGTGCGAGAGCGAGAGGGATAAACTGTATATTGGTTTACAGTTTTAGTTCATGTAGAAGTATTCTAAACTATCCCCCACACCGAACGTCCTAACCTATCTCTACCTCGCCTGCCCTGGATCATCTCCTCATGTCTGTTCAATCCTATCATCGTCTAACCTAACCGACGTAACAAGACGTAACACCACGTAACATAAGCACATAACCACGTAACAAGAACTAACACCACGTAACAACGTAACACAACGTAACGTAAGCACATAACCCCGTGACAAGTCGTAACACCACGTAACATAAGCACGTAACAAGACGTAACACCATGTATCATAACCACGTAACAAGACGTAGCACCACGTAACATAAACACGTAACCACGTGAAAAGACCTAACATAACCACGTAACACAGTGTAACATAAGCACGTAACAAGACGTAACACCACGTAACATAAGCATGTACCCACGTAACAAGACGTAACATGTAACATAACCATGTAACCACGTAAGAAGACGTAACACCACGTAACAAGACGTAACACCACGTAACAAGACGTAACGTCGTCCTCCGTGGTGTAGTGTTTACCATGCTATCCTCTAGTTCTGGAGGTCGCGGGTCAAACCCGGCGGAGGGCTGTGGATTTTTTAGGGCGTAAAAATCCTTAGCATGTCTTCTTTCGGAAGGGAAGTAAAGCCGGTGGTCCCGTGTCGTAGATTTATGGCACGTAAAAGAACCTCAAGCCTGATAAAGAGGCTTTGAGCAAACTTACAGGTCTCTCACCCCGAACATAGTATGGAACACTAAGAACCATAGCCGTTAAACAGCGTCTATAAATAAAACTCAATTTAACCACGTGACAAGACGTAACGTAACCACGTAACAAGACGTAACACAACGTAACATAAGCACGTAACCACGTAATAATGCGTAACACCACGTAACCGCGTAAAATAACCACGTAATAATACGTAGCACCACGTAACAAGACGTAACACCACGTAACATAAGCAAGTAACCACGTGACAAGATGTAACATATCCACGTAACATAAGCACGTAACCACGTTACAAGACGTAACAGCACATAACAACACGTAACATAACCATGTAACCACGTATCAAGACGTAACACCTCGTAACATAACTACGTAACAATGCTTAACACTACGTGACATAACTACGTAACCACGTAACAAAACGTAACACCACGTAACATCAAGACGTAACACCACGTAACATAAGCACATAACCACGTGACATGACGTGACATAACCACGTGACATGACGTAACATAATCACGTAACATCACGTAACATAAGCACGTAACCAAACGTAACAACACGTAAAATAACCATGTATCCACGCAACAAGACGCAACACCACGTAACATAACCAGGTAACACCACGTAACACAACCACGTAACAAGACGTAGCACCGCGTAACATAAACACGTAACAAGACGTAGCACCGCGTAACATAACTACGTAACAGGACGTAGCACCACGTAACATAACCACATAACCACGTAACACCGCGTAACATAACCACGTAACAAGACGTAAGAACAACACCTAACCATTGCTAGGACAATCTAAGCTAACCCATCCATCATAGCTTAGACAATTTCTACGCTAGCCTAGCCTAACTAATCCCAGGCCATCCTCTCATCATCTATTCTACTCAGTCATCGCCCAAACTAATCTGGTGTCATCCTAACCTGATGCCAGGCACTCTATCTCGAAACTAGACATCTGTAATCATCTATTCCCAATTGTATACCCTAACCTAGCACCAAACATCCTATCCTAGCCTAACCAGAGCTAACCTCGAGTTTCTTTTAGTGAAATTGCGTCGTTTTATTCAAGTTTTATTATTCGGGGAGACTTAATTGAAAAGTTTTACGTTAACATAGCTTTATTTTAGTTCGTTCTTGGCGTCTCTTCCCTTTATCTAGGCTTGAGACTGGCACTATGATTTGTTACTAATGGCAGGGTTAACACCTTCCGCTTCAATCCTCCCATTCTTACATTAGATGTATGCAGCACTCGAGTAAACTTTCATTTAAAAATTGTAGTATCATGGAGAAAATAATTCTCTTGAGATCCAAGCTACATTCCCTTAAGTATTGTTTTTAATGCTGTAATGTCCATACGGTTATGTTGCTATTTCAACCTCGTCAGTAACTTTTATCATCGTAAGCAGTAAACTTGATCTTATCCACTTTACACTAACGTAACAATATGGCATCGAGACGATGTCAAAATTCAGAAGTGTTGTAATGATTTCACAACAGTGTGTTCTTATGGTTCTTGGCGGGTGTTTTTTGAGAATATGTTCAAAATCAGCACATATAACATAAGTTAATTTCAGTAATATTTACACTTTGTATCCTTACTAACCATCATATTCCATAGTAACATCATATGGTATACACAATTCCTTACTCTGAATTAATTTAATCGATCACAGACCTTATTAATTTGCGGTCTGTCACAAAAAGAAGCTATGATATCTAGCGTTAAATGCTTATCTCTCCTGAATTAAAACAGATAGCGTAATGCGGTAAAAAGTGATTACATCCTTGAAATGTAGCGCGTCATTGACGCATTGTTCCAAGATAACCTGGAGCCTCTGGTTTGAATTGAATGGTAAGAATACAGCTTTATCTTCGAATAACGTCTAAAGTAATTGAGATAAAGACGTGGAATAAACGCTATTACATTTATATCATAAGCTAGTTTCTTTGTAATGTATATTTGGATACCTGTCGTCCTGCGTCGATCCTTAATTTGTAAAACTCAATTATCTTAGAAACTAAGAAAGATAGAGGAGTAGGTCAAAGCATGATTGCCAACTCCTATGACGTAAAATTAATACCGTACATAATTACCAATCAGTTATCCTTAGTCCGAATCCCGGTCTTTCAAAGATTTTTTTAATTTCCCCCCTATGCAGTAGGATATATCATTTAGATTTATGGCGTAAAGTATATGAACGTACTTAAGATGCTGAATTAATATTATAAATACTTGTGTCTTTAGTGCCTCGGTTTCGAATACTGATTCAATGTAACATATTCTTAAATGTAATAGCTCTAGAAGTAATTTAGGTAAATAATTAAATTAAAATGTATTAAATAGACATTACTAGGTACTTTTTGGAATATATATCGTAGCGACTATGGTTATGGGTTCGGGTCCTAGATTATAATGAACGTAAATATCTCCAAGTCTATCAGCGCTAAGGAAATAAACCGAAACTTGTACTCAATACCGTAGATATTTGTAGATCAGTTGTCCTTAGTCCGAATCCCGAGCTTTCAATGACATCCTTAATTTCCCTCTATATTCTAGGATATATCACTTAGGCTGATAGCGTAAACTGCATGCCGCTATGTTTAACGTGCTAAATCAATATTATAAATAATTTTGTCCCTACTGTTTCGAGTTCGGATACAGATTCAGTGAAATTTACTTATAAAATGTAATAGCTTATGAATTAATTTAGACTGAGAAAATATAAACGTAAACAGACAGTGGGACAGGTCTTCAAATCTCGCATTGTTAAGACTTCCACGCGTCACTATGGTCTGTCTCCATTGCGACCTGTAGCCTCCTGCGTTCACTAGGATATATCACTTAGGTTGATGTCGTAACTGCATACCGCTATGTTTAACATGCTAAGTTAATATTGTAACGGACCAGGTTGAGCATTGAGAATTGCAACATATTTCGTTAACCAGCGCAAGTGTGGAATTCAGGTTAACAGAATGCGTCCACGCTGCACAACGCCGAGTCAGCGCTTCTGTATGTATTTATACCACAGGGTTTTGACTCGGTCGCGGAAGTTGCTACGCGAGAGTTGCCACGAGAGAGTTGCCAGGCGGAGAGTTGCCAGGCAGTTATCAAAGAGTCGTCAGATCAGTTATCAGTCTCGAGACCCGTCGCCACCAGTTAACCAGGTAAGCATGCGACTCATCTAAGTTCTGTTAACTTGCCGGGGCTTCACCCCAAACCGAATGTACTCACTTAAGGTAACAATATAATTTATTGGGCCAATGCATCCCCTGTTCATCATTTAAATACCCCTTATCCTAGAACGCCACCCTGGCCTGCCTACCACCCCGGTACCAACGCATCCCCCTACCTCTGAGCTACCAACCCCCTGTATAATCACCTACTGCGGGGGTAACCATCCCCGTGGAGTGTTACAATGTGGTGGAGCGCCGGGTACATGTAGTAGGCACCGACTACTATGTGACGGAGTCTCCGGATATAATTGAGGAAAACATCCTTACCTCTTCCAGCCAGGGGATGTAATCAATTTTTTTCTCTTTTCTTTTTGCAAGGTGTAAAACACGCCTCATTTTGGGATAACCTTTTACCTGAGGTTATCTGGTGAAGACCCGCCCTCCCACCCTTTGCATCATGAGTCACCTACACAGAATATAATTTTTTTAACTTTTCTCAAGTTATGTATATTGTTTTAGTGTAGTACATTTTAGTTATTATGCATGGCTGAACCTGCTCAAAACTCTACTAGTCCTACTACTAAAGAGATCAGAAACCTGTGCGCAGAATTAGCAGCTATACAGGGGGAACAATTTAAATTCCAAGAATTTCTAATTACAGATTTGAAAGGAATTTCAAACGAGATCGCGGCACACGCTGAGACGGCAAATTAAATACGTCGCCGCTCCGGCAAGATCATTAACACTTCTAACCCAAGCACAAGTAGGGTAGAAAAACAGTTAGCCATGAATAAGGGAAAGGAACACACAAATACTATGAGTAAAATGGATTCACCTGTTTTAAGTAGAAGGGTAACTGAAGCACCTCAACCCATGCACATTAGTCGTCCACCATTGGATCCGGGTAGCTTCGCGGGGAAATCAGGGGAAAGTGTAAGGGACTATCTCCATAAGTTTGAGTTGATAGCGCGTGCCAATAATTGGGATGACCAGCATAAGGCGCAGTATTTACCATGCTACCTTAATAGTACCGCACTAAACCGGTACAAAACCTTTTCCCATAGAAATAGGGACACCCAAAGGGAAACATTGAAGCAGGGGTCATTAAAAACCTTCATTCACGCGGCAGAGGAGGAAATGATGGAGGTCAGACTAAGGCGGAGGGTGCAGGACCTTAGTGAGCCCACAGAGCAATACGCTTATGACATTATAGCTCTCTGTGATCTAGTCAACCCCGAAATGACAGAGAAGGAACGGGTAAAACACATCATGAGGGGCCTTAAACCATCACTAATAGAACAGGTACTGCCCTACAACCCACAAACAGTGGACGCTCTCATACAGTTCGTCCGCAGGGTAGAATCAGCCCGCTACCTAGCAGGAAAAAGGGTAGACCATATCGATGCACAGGGAATTCCCCCTAGTATGCCAGACGATACCCTCCAGAAGCAGGTATCAGAGATGTCAAAGATGGTGGGTGAGTTAGCAAAACAGGTGCAAAACCTGACAATGAACCCCCGCCCTCCACCCCAGAATTACAATCCACAGCATCAATCCGTTAGGAATTACAGACAGGCCCCCAGCGTATATAGGAGCACATATAGTCAAAGAAGAACGGTGTCCGCGAGGCCTGTGTGCGCCTACTGCAAACGGGTAGGCCACGTAATCGCTAATTGCCAGACACGAAGGAGGAATGCAAATTTTCACGCGCAGCCTCGAAGCAATCACCCCCCATAACGGCCGCAGTAACAAGCATAACAGAAAACATCAACCCTGGGAACACATTAAAAACTATGGGAACATTAGCAGGGACAAGGATCGACATTCTCATAGACACAGGCAGCTCAGTAAGCATAATCAATGACGACCTGGTAGGTACAAGCAAGCAACCAGCACCCCCAAATATGATTTTGCGAACTGCAAATAACAATTTACTTGCTGCACAATACCAAACTAACACTAACTTCCAAATGGGTGACGTGGAATTCAAATAACAACTAATAGTAGTAAAACACTTCCCGCATAGTTTATTGCTGGGCATGGACGTCCTTCAGAAACACCAAGCCGTTATAGATCTAGGGAACAACACAATTACACTAACACTGCAAAATTCGAAGAAGGTCACGGTAAGCTCCAGCGAAAGCGAGAATGTCCTCTCATGCAAATTACCTTTGAAGCAGATGCTGAAGAGACAAAAATTAAAGCAACATGTCAGCATGACGTAGAAATCCTTCCATTTGCAACCACACAGATAGACGTCAGAATACCCTCACTTCCTACAAACACATTATTACTGGAACCATGCATTAACACTATGCAGAAAAAACACGTTAACATTATACCGGGTCTGTGCAATAATAATCAGAATCAAAAGATACAAGTCCACAATAATACCGCCGCCCCTCAGAGAATATTTAAAGGGACAACACTAGCACTCGTACACGAAGTTGCATTAGTCCAGGCAGACACTTTCACACGTGAGACAGCAAAACAAATAGACATCAAAGACGCCAAATTTAATATTAATTCACGACTAGAACCAGGACAACACGAACAGCTACGAAATTTACTCGACAGGTACAGACATACCTTCTCCACTAGCCTACAAGAGTTAGGGACAACAAACATTGCGGAGTTCAAAATAGAGTTGACAAACACGACACCAATTAGACAGAAGCCACACAGAGTGTCCCATAAACAGCGGGAAATAATAAACCAACAAGTGGAAGAAATGAAAGAGGCTGGGATAATAAAAGACTCACAGAGTAGCTGGTGCTCACCAGTAATTTTGGTCAAAAATAAATCAGGAGAATATCGGTTTTGTGTAGATTACAGAAAACTCAATGCACAAACAGCTGCATCCGCCTATCCCTTACCACTGATTGACGACCTACTTAGCTATTTAGGAGGTTCAAAATTTTACTGTACGCTTGACCTGCTAAGTGCATACTTCCAACTACCTCTAGCTCAAGAAAGTAAGAAATATTCGGCCTTTTGTACGTCGGACGGAGAGTACGAATTCCAGACCTTGAGCTTCGGGCTCGCGAATGCCCCTAGAGCATTCACAGAGATCGGAAATAAACTGTTAGGCGACCTGCGATACGAAAAAGCACTCATATATCTAGACGATATAATAGTGTTTGCAAATACATTTCAGGACTTATTGGCAAACCTGGAAGCAGTATTTAAGAAATTAGAACAACATACGTTTAAGCTAAAACCCCAGAAATGTTTTTTCGGTATGGACAAAATAAAACTCCTAGGATACGAAGTATCGGCAGCAGGCATAGAACCTGATAAAGACAAAATTCAAGCTATTACACAGCTCAGAACGCCTAGGAACGTCAAAGAAGTAAGGCAGGTCTTAGGTTTATTTTCTTTCTACAGGAGGTTCATTAATAACTTTGCAGCGATCGCGAGGCCACTAAACGAACTAACAAAGGCAGACCAAAAGTTTGTATGGGGCCAAGAACAGCAAGAAACCTTCCAAAAGCTGAAAGATTTAATGGTTAGGGCTCCGGTGTTGGCACATTTTATGCCGGGAGCCAAAACCCAAATGAACTGCGATGCCAGCATGCACGGTATAGGTAGTTGCCTCCTCCAAGAACGAGATGGAAAAATGCACCCAGTAGGCTTTCTGTCTAGAAGTCTAAGCAAAGCTGAAAAGAACTATAGCGTTTCGGAACAAGAGCTGTTAGCAGTTATGTACGGTTTTTCGAAGTTCCGCCAGTATATATATGGTTACCCTGTAACCGTAGTTACAGACCATGCTTGCCTGTGCCACCTAAATAGGTTGAGAGATCTAACAGGGAGACTGGCACGTTACAGCTTGATGCTACAGGAATTTGATTACACAATTCAACATAAATCAGGGATTAAACATAAGGACGCAGATTGTTTGTCTAGAATGCCAATAGACCCCCCTGAACCCGAAACAGCACAAGAGCAGGAAGACAGAATTACCTGTCTCATAGAACCCATAGAATTAGATAAAAAACAAGAGGAGGATCCCCAGCTAAAACCCCAAATACAAGCCGTAAGACAACCGGGTACAGCGAATGCTAAACTAGCACGACAAGCTGCAACATACGTGCTGAAATCGAATGTCCTGTACCGAAAAAATGCTGGTAGTACAGGGAACATGCACTTGTTAGTAGTACCTGATAGTTTAAAGCAGGAAGTACTATATAATAGTCATGACGATCCGCTAGGAGGACACTTCGGGCTTTCAAAAACTTTTCACAAAATTAATTCACATTACTATTGGATTGGAATGAAGAGGGACATACAAAATTATTTAAGGAGATGCACTTCCTGTCAGCAACGAAAAGGTCCAGTTAATCAGCGACCCGCAGGTTTAATGCAACCCATAAAGGTCAACTATATAGGAGAAAGGTTCTCCATAGATATCTTGGGGCCTTTCCCAAAGTCCTCTAGAGGTAACAGATACATAATTGCGGCTAGTGATTACTTTTCAAAATATTTGGAATTAAGGGCAATCCCAAAAGCTTCTGTTGAGCATGTCACTGAATTTATCTTGGACGACGTCATCTGTCGTCACGGCGCACCAAAATATATTCTGTCGGACAGAGGGTCCGTATTTATGAGCGAAGTGACACAAGAACTACTTAAGATGATGGGAACAATACCGACTTTCACAACAGCCTACAGACCCCAAACTAATGGCCTAATAGAAAGGGCGAATAGAACTATCGCGCAAGTAATCAGTAACTACGTAAACACACAGCACACAGACTGGGATAATAATTTACATCAAATTCGGTTTGCCATAAACACAAGCAAACAGGGGAGTACTAAGTTCACACCCTTCGAATTACTGTATGCACGGAAACCGGTATCACCCCCAGACGTTCAATTACAGGGCACCTCACAAAACCTATTTGTGCAGCAAACACGGGAGGCAATAGTAAAAGCAAGGGCGTTAGCATCCCAAAACATAGTAAAGAGGCAGAGGAAAAATAAAAATTTATATGATTCAAAGAGGCGGCACGTCGAGTATAAAGTCGGCGATTTGGTGAAGCTATATACCCCTAAAAGGAGGGTAGGTAGAGTCACGAAACTTTTGATGAACTACACAGGACCGTATAGGGTAATGAAAAAACTGGGCCCCTCGAATTACGTAATTAAGGCCAGAAATTCCGTGAAACGCCAGAATGTCCAGGTTAGTAGAATTTCACCATATTATGCATAGTGAGCATACAGCATACTTGCGACAGACGCACAGCGAGTAAACACAATCCTATTGCCACATATAAATGACACAAAAAAATCGCCTACGTATCACTCAATGTCCATCAATACACAAGTGCTGACATTATTACATGACGGAATGCGTTACACAAATGCGTCCACGCTGCAGTAAGGCTGAGGCATAAAAACAAACAAACAGGAAAAAGAAAGAGGTTAAAACATTAAACATCAGCAATAGTTCTCAAATAGGTTAAGTAATAGGTTACAATGCAAGACGTAGTATATCTTCGGACCTCCAGCTTAAGTTAGGCTAAAAGTGATAATCCACGCGATTCACTTTTACTTTTTTTAATTTTTTTGTTGCTCTCTCTTTCTCGCGATGAAGAGAAAATATATCTGGAAGTGAAAATATAATGGGAAATCCGAGACGCGACCCTGTTATTCGCTTAATACAGATATCTTTGTTCAGATACAGGAATTTGAACAATATACATTATCCCCCCAGGAGTTCAGAGTAGGGCCGAGGGACACAACAGAGAGCAAGTATAAAGAAGTATTCTTAAGTTCGGGAAGCAGAGTTAAATAAATAGGAAAGAGAATAGGAAATAAGATTTAGTGGAGGTCGAAAAGTGATTTCATAGTACTGTTATTTATATAATTGTTAGTATAAGATTAATTTAAGATAGGTATTTGATAATGTGTTTTGAGAACTATAGGTTGATGTCAGGAATTCTTTTCTTCGACCTTACACATGCGTTAGCGCATATAGAATAAATAATAGTAGGAAAAAAATCGAATAACGTACACTCTGGTACGACAATCAAGCGCTGTTCAATAAATAAATGTCAATTAGCAGATAAGGCGAAGCAAATCAACGTGCAAAATAGATAAATGTAGCGTGGCAAATAAGCAAGTGTAAATAATTAAAAAAATTCTCTCACGACTAGGGCAGATAATACACGAGATGGAGCAGGAACATAGAAATTTTGAAACTCGCATCATTGGTCGGTACAAATAACACATCTAAATTTATCACAGGTCCCAACCATCATAGCGACACACAGCCCCAGTCAAGGATATGCAGCAACCTCCCCCATGCTAATGGCATTATACGTTTGGACAGTCCTGCTAACAATGATAGTAGCAGCCATATTATTTAGGAAACCCGAGCTCATCTTAGCAACTACGCTCCCGACAGCGCAAGCAAACTCTATCATGCAAGATGAGCTCGTCGAAATCATAGAAATAGTATTTATGACTGTTTGCATGGTAGTCATGGCCTTGTTAGCATACAGAATATTGAAGAAATTTTGTAAGGAAAAGTCGAACTTTTCAAACTCGACCACGGCGGAACCACAACACACGTCACCTCAGGGAATTATAATTCTGGCAACACCAACCGATGCCGCCTCAGAATCAACAATAACATGACGGAGAAATAAATAAGAGAGATAAATAAAATAAATAAATCAAAAGGCTCAAAATAAACAAGGGGATGAAGGCAGGAAAGGCACAGGTATCCTCCACGAATTACGCAACACAAGATACGTAACACATTCCACACACGCGGAAGGGTACAGAAATTTTGGTTCACAAACTTAGAAACACCGATATCGCTTTCATAAACATACAATTCTGCATGTATGGTAAGTGTCGAAAGCCGCAGTCTGGTCATGAATTCCGCTGACACAAGTATTCGTCGCCTCACGCACAGAGCTTGACTTTGCACTTCTCAGTGGCGTGTAGCACCGCGACAAGTATATGAATAGAAAATGGGGTGTAAATATGGTTGTTGTTTTTTTGTGTTTGTTGTGTTTCATTGGTCACAACATCTGCAATATTCGTATTTCTGTGTACTAATTTCAAAAACTAAGTCTGTTTTAGAGGATGCCCTCCAGCAGGCAAGAGAAACCACAGTCTACAGCAGCCTCAGCGACTCTTCCCCGGGTTACAGAAGCGAGGTATCAGCAGAATGCCAAAAACGGACATCTAACCACCGCTTACAGACAATGCAACACACACACACACAAAAAACAGTTTTGGACAGTTACAGACAAAAATCATTGTATAATGTACAAATTTAATTTAATTCTGTTCGAACGAACATACCAAGTCAAGCAGAACTTATGAGTAGTCGCATCACACCTGGATAACAGAACTTAATGTTTTATTTCTGTTCCGTGTTTTTTTTCTCTTTTCCCTCTCTCGTTTTTTTTCTTCAAAATTTGGAGAGACAAGGAATCGGCAGGGGTACCAACTCACTTTCTAAATTTACCTTTTCTCTGCTGTGTTTAGTCTCATCCCGTTACATTTTAAAACGCAATATAATCCTTCCAACCTTATCCTAAGTGAACTCCATCTTTGTAAAACAACCCTGTTGCTGCGCACCATTGGACCACCAAGAAGAGAAGCACCCGACAAGGAAGACCCAGGTCGAACGGTGCCCACCAGTATGAGCACGCCGGTAACTCACCACGGGAGTCGCGCCAGAACACGCAGAATTGGTGCGGTCCGAGGGAACGCCACTGCGTGACCACAGCAATGCAGCATGCGCGGAAATAAATACTACGTTTCCGAGAAAATCGCTAAGTGTGCAGAGTCACTCAGCAGTTCTGTCCCAGCACCTTATTCATTCAAGGCAGAGTTCACCTCCGGGCACAACAGTAAGCAACCAGCTGAGAAGAGTCCAAGATTGGCAGCAGACTGCGGTGCGCAGTCGAACCCACCCCTAACGTACTCACCAACCCTTAAAAATTTTTCCTGGTATCCGAGTCTTGGACAGCAGAGGACACTAGAGCGTTTCAATTGTTTAAAGCTCAACCATGTTTTGTTTTTTTTTCTTTTTCTATCAACCCTCGTCTAAGTAGACAGTTTTAGTATCCCCTAAGATGTTTGTCCTCCTTTTCAATTTTAAATTCCGGGTCGGAATTTGGCGAACCTGGGACCGATGTAGCGGACCAGGTTGAGCATTGAGAATTGCAACATATTTCGTTAACCAGCGCAAGTATGGAATTCAGGTTAACAGAATGCGTCCACGCTGCACAACGCCGAGTCAGCGCTTCTGTATGTATTTATACTACAGGGTTTTGACTCGGTCGCGGAAGTTGCTACGCGAGAGTTGCCACGAGAGAGTTGCCAGGCAGTTATCAAAGAGTCGTCAGATCAGTTATCAGTCTCGAGACCCGTCGCCACCAGTTAACCAGGTAAGCATGCGACTCATCTAAGTTCTGTTAACTTGCCGGGGCTTCACCCCAAACCGAATGTACTCACTTAAGGTAACAATATAATTTATTGGGCCAATGCATCCCTGTTCATCATTTAAATATCCCTTATCCTAGAACGCCACCCTGGCCTGCCTACCACCCCGGTACCAACGCATCCCCCCTACCTCTGAGCTACCAACCCCCCTGTGTAATCACCTACTGCGGGGGTAACCATCTCCGTGGGGTGTTACAATATTATAAATAATTTTGTCCGTAGTGTTTTGGCTTCGAATACTAGTCAATGAAATTTACTTATAAAATTAATAGCTTATAAACTAATTTACATTGAGAAAATAAAACGTAAACAGGCAGTGGGACTAGTCTAAAAATAACGTTATCATGACAAAACAATTACCTTAAAGTAGTCATATCTGTGATAACTGAGCATTAAGCGTGGTTTTCTGTGATAACTGAGTATAGCGTATAAAAATGTAATATTGTGTACTGATTATGTGGAGAATGAAAGGGAGAGGGAAAGAAAGAAACAACTGAAAAGGAATGGGAACGTGAAGTAATACAGAATATACATGAATTTAATAAAATAAGGGGAGAAAACCTTCTACGTTACTTCTAAAATATTGTGGTAATAGAAATTATATTAACTTTGGTGCTATGAGTGATGACGGTGGCGGCGGCGGGGGTAGACGTTGAATGGAAACATCTGTCGGAATGATCGTGTGAGAATACTTCTCTTTTGGTGTGACAGCCTATACAGCTAGTTACGAGACGCGTTTAAGCGTGTCAGACGGGACTAGACAACCTGTCTCCGGATGTGGCGTCGTATGGTGGAGGTAGAGAATTACCACGAGTGGTACACGGCAAACCCGTTTTTACGGCATGGTTCAGGCGGTAACGTCTGTGGTCCACATTCGGAGGTCCCAGGTTCGATTCCCGTCGAGCACCCACACTGGCCTTGGGTTTCTCGTGGTTTTCGCTGGTGGCAGCCGAATGCTAATAGTTTCTCATTCACCACGATTTCCTTTCCATAATTCCCTTTCATTCTATGTCATTCGCATCGTTCACGTGTGCTTCTAGTTTTCGTGGCGTATGGTGAATGCTTGCTCAAAGGATACTTGTCCCTTGGTTGGTTGACGGATCGTTCATCGCCTATCTAGCCAGCTCGTGTCTCCTCTCACACGTGCTCACACACACAATCGAACATAAACAGACATAAACACCTCTGATCAACTCTCCAGGCACCCGAACCTGCACGAAGATCTACGATCATCTCCGAACACATAATGCACCCTCACAATACTTCAAACACTCACTCTAAGCATCCGAACCTGTACGGAGACACCCGAACACATTGATATACATGCTCAACACATTCTGAAACTTCCTCCAAACACATGAAGCTGTACGAAGATCTGCGAATACGTACAATCACACATAAACATCTCTGAACGCCTCTCTAAACACTCGACATGCATGAAGACCTACAGATTCGTCTGAACACCTGTGTAACACGTATTGAAATATAAGAGTTTAGACGCTTAAAATTCAGTATATAATTGACCTAAAAAGGTTCGTGCCCTCTCTATGAATAGGGTGAGCTCGGGCGTTGGACTTCATTCTGCTAATTATTCTCGAGGTGTCAACATCGTTGTTCTCTCACAAAATAATCGGCTTTCTAAGGTGTTATCACGGTGAAGAGGTCTACATTTCCTCGAAGAAGGATTAAAACGTTATTACATCAAGAGTAAAGATGAATAACTCCGCATATAAGGATATCATTCCTAGTGCATCAGGATATTCTTGTGGTAAATGTGGAAAGAAATTTCAACGAGGATATGATAAAAGAAGACATGAGCTGGGCTGCAAGCGACTCTTTGAGTATAAATATTGTAATGTAACCTTCAATGACAGTTATAAGGGTCAGCAACACGGAGGTTTATGCGAAATAAGTATACCTGAGAAGAAAAGTAGATTAGAACCTACTAAACAACAGTTATCATCTACAATGGAGGACTGTGACATGAAAGAATATGAAACTTCATTCGATGGACGCTTGAAAGCGTATTTTATACGATTCGAATCATCTAAGGATCTGAATATGTACCTGCATGAGGCAAAACAGCGGATAATCCAGGCTGTACATAGGGAGCTTGGTATTTACAAGAGTGTGAAAATTAATCTGCTAGCTGAGTGTCGATTTGTTAACAGTATCGGAGAAACCTCTGACAAAACATTTAAAACACGGAATCAACCTGTTTTTCTAGAAACGGATCTGGACTCTATGCTGGAAACGAAATTCAAGAAATTGGTTACTGAAATGGAGGAATCACAGCTTAAGGGTGGCAACTGGGCCCTGCTTCTGTGGAAGGGGTTCGACTTAGTATCAACATGTACAATCCGTTACGAGGAAGTAGCTACATACCACTACTGCCATCTGTTGGAGCAAGAAAAGCCTGCATATACATCCAGAACTAAATCCACGAGAAATGCTTCATGTATTCTGTATTAGCTAAATTCGTCAGCACCAAGCCTCAACGCGTTAATAAATAGAAGCAACTTCAAAATAAATATAACTTCAGCTGTGTTTCTTATCCTACTCCACTTTCTCAAATGTCTAAATTTGAGAAGCTTGACAGTATGTCTATCAACGTTTTCGGACAGGATGAGAAGCACGAAATGTATTCAATAAAGGTTGCTGAGACTGAACTATCTGAACACCGTGACCTGCTACTATTAAGTGACAGTAGTGGAAAACATCACTACGTATATATAAAGAATTTTAATAAACTTATTTGACGTCAGAAAACTGCATAAAGAACGTGTTTACACCTGTAAGCGCTGTTTCGCCCATTTTGATGATCGATATGGAGGAAGCGGACTGGAAAAACTGGAGAAACATAAGGAATTGTGTATACCATATGATGTTACTATGGAGTATGATGGCTAGTAAGGATACAAAGTGAAAAGATTACTAAAATTAACTTATGTTATGTGTTGATTTTTAACATATTCCCAAAAAAACGCCAAGAACCATAAAAACATACTGCAGTGAAATCATTACAACACTTCAGAATTTTGACATCATCTCGATACCATATTGTTACGTTAGTATAAGTGGATAAGATCTGCTTACGATGATAAAAGTTATTGACGAGGTTGAAATAGCAACATAATCGTATGGCCATTACAGCATTACAAAAATGCTTAAGAGAATGTAGCTTGGATCTCAAGAGAATTATTTTCTCCATGAGACCACAGTTTTAAATGAAAGTTTACTCGAGTGCTGCACACAACTGATGAAAAAAGAATGAGAGAATTGAAGGGGAAGGCGTTAACCCTTCCATTAGCAGCAAATCCTTGTGCTAGTCTCAAGCCTAGATAAAGGGGAGAGACGCCAACAACGAATTAAACAAAGCTATGTTGCCGTAAAACTTTTCAATTAACTCTCTCAGAACAACAAAACCTGAATAAAACGTCGCAACTGCAGTAAAAGAAACCTGAGGTTAGCTCTGGTTAGACTAGGTTAGGATGTTTGGTGCTAGGTGAGGATGTTTGGTGCTAGGTTAGGATATACAATTGGGAATAGACGATTAGAGATGTCTAGTTTCGAGATAGAATGCCTGGCATCAGGTTAAGATGACACCAGATTAGGTTAGACGATGACTAAGTAGAATAGATGATGAGAGAATGGCCTGGGATTGGTTAGGTTAGGCTAGGCTAGGCCAGGCTCGCGTAGTGATTGTCTAAGTTATGAAGGATGGGTTAGCTTAGATTGTCTTAGCAATGGTTTGGTTACGTATTGTTCTTACTCTTGTTACGTGTTTACGTGGTTATGTTAGAGGTGTTACGTGGTCCTGTGGTTATGTTACGTGGTGTTACGCGATTACATGGTTATGTTACGTGCAGTTACGTTTGGTTACGTACTTATGTTACGTGGTGTTACGTCTTGTTACGTGGCGTTACGTCTTGTTACGGGGTCACGTGCTTATATTACGTGGTATTAAGTCTTGTTACGTGGTTACATGGTTATGTTACATGTTAAGACTTGTTACGTGCTTATGTTACGTGGTTACGTGCTACTGTTACGTGGTTACGTGCTTATGTTACGTGGTCTTACGTCTTCTTAGTTTCTTGCGTGATTATGTTACGTGGAGTTACGTGGTTATGTTCCGTCATATTCCGTGCTATATTACGTGGTGTTACGTATTGTCACGTGGTTACGTGATTATGTTACGTTGTGTTACGTGGTGTTAGTCTTGTTACGTGGTTACATGATTATGTTACGTGTTGTTACGTTTGGTTACGTGCTTATGTTACGTGGTGTTAAATGGTTATGTTACGTCTTGTCACGTGGTTGCGTGTTTATGTTACGTGGCGTTACGTCTAGTTACGTGGTGACGCGGTTATGTTACGTCGTGTTAGCCTAAGTACGTGGTTACGTGCTTGTTACGTGGTGTTACGTGCTTATGTTACGTTTTGCCACGTGATTACGTGTTTATGTTACGTGATGGTACGCCTTGTTACGTGGTGCTACGTCTTCTTACGTGGTTATGTTACGTGGTGTTATATATTGTTACATGCTTATATTACGTGTTGTTACGTCTTGTTACGTGGTTACGTGCTTATATTACGTGGTGCTACGTCTTGTTGCGTGGCTACGTGGTTATGTTACGTGGTGTTACGCCTTGGTACGTGATTATGTTACGTGGTGTTACATCTTGTTACGTGGTTACGTGATGTTACGTCTTGTTACGTGGTTATGTTCCGTCTTGTTACGTGGTTAGTGCTTATGTTACGTCGTGTTACGTCTTGTCACGCGGTTACGTGCTTATGTTGCATTGTGTTACGTGGTGTTACGCCTTGTTACGTGGTTATGTGCTTATGTTACGTGGTGTTACGTCTTGTTACGTCGGTTAGGTTAGATGATAGGATTGAACAGACATGAGGAGATGATCCAGAGCAGGCGAAGGAGAGATAAGTTAGGACGTTCGGTGTGGGGGTTAGTTTAAAATACTTCTACATGCACTAAAACTGTAAACCAATATACAGTTTATCCCTCTCGGTCTCACACACCTACTGTTTAGCATATAAAAGGTTTATAAGATTTAGAAGAAAAAACATATAAAAGTGTTGTAACATTGAATAAGAAATGTCTATAAAGAATTTAATTACTCTCTATATTACCATGAATACCTGTGTTACTATCTGAATTACCTGTTTAAATGACTTAAATACCTACCATACTATCCGAATCATATAAAAATTAATTTAATTACCTCTGGTACAAATCACCGCCTGAAATTACCATGAACATCTGTGATACTACACGCTTTATTCTGAATATCAATGATACTAATTCAATTACTTGTTAAACTCACTCACATGCCTTTGATAGTAGCTGAATCACCTGAAACTACATTAGATAGCCGTGATAGAAATCGCTGATCGAAATGATCGCCAACACCTGTGATACTACTCAGATTACCCCAGATACTTAGGATATTACCTGAACTATCCGTTAAATACGAAACTATGCTTTACCCAACTCCTGAAATCTGCCCCCCCTGTGATACTATGTGAATTAATCTAAACACCCCACTACCTGAATTGCCTGTGAAATACGGAGCTATGCATGCCTAGACCGTGGAATCTACCATCCAGTGATACTAGCTGAATTAGCTTAAATACCTACGCTACTAGCTGAATTACCTCTGAAATCATGCGGAGCTATACACACCCAACCATGGAATCTACCCTCCTGTAATACTACCTGAATTATCCTAAATACCTACGATACTACCTGAATTACCTGCGAAATCATATACAACTATGCTGCACTCCAACCGAGGGATATGCTCGCCTGCCGAATGTTGGATGGTGCTATCCTGGAGAAGACTAGATATTTACATGCAGCAAAAGTAGCCTCCCTAACACCTATCATCGTTTTCCCTACCTCTCCCACAGAAACGCTATTCCCTCTCCAACTCCCTCTAGCATAGGATCCCTCTGCGTATTTCCCGTCTCTCTATATAAACGCATACTCTACCATTCAGACCTTCCTATCCTAATCTCTCTCCTCGGTTTCCTATCTCTCATATAAAACACGGTCTACCTTTAACCCTGTCTAGCCTAGCATCTCTCCGTGTTTCTCCTATCCCTCCCGTATAAAGCGTATCCCTCCCTCCTTCAGCATCTGTCTAGCGAATTATCTGTCCATGTTTTCCCTATCTTTCCTATATAAACGCATACTCCACACCTCAACCTCTGTCTAGCCTAGCACTTCTCCGTGTTTCTCCTATCCCACCCGTATAAAGCGTATCCCTCCCTCCTTCAGCATCTGTCTAGCGAATTACCTGTCCATGTTTTCCCTATCTTTCCCGTATAAGCGCATAATATACTCCTCAGCCTCTGTCCAGCCTAGCACTTTTCCTCGTATTCCCTATCTTTCCCGTATAAACGCATACTCTACTCCTCAACATCTGCCTAGCCTAACACTTCTCCTCATATTCCCTATCTTTCCCGTATAAACGCATACTCTACTCCTCAACCTCTGTCTAGCCTAGCACTTCTCGTATTCCCTGCCTCTCACATATAAACGCATTCTACCTTTAACATCTCTCTAGCCTAGCACCTCTCCTTTTATTCCTTACCTCTCACATATAAAGGTATCCCCTCCTTCAGCATCTGTCTAGCCTAGCATCTCTCCTTGGTTTCCTATCTCACAGGTATAAACCTACATTCCCCCTCCTTCAGCCTGTGTCTAAGCTAGCATCTCTCCCCGTTTCCCCTATATTTCCCATATAAACACATACTCCACTCCTCAACCTCTGTCTAGACTAGCACCTCAGTAGGATATAGAGGATTTCTGGCACAGTTTTTTGCGTTTATATGGGAAAGGATAGGGAAAACGAGGGTAGATGCGACAGTTCTAGGAGGAAAATGCGTTTATAAGGGAGAGATAGGGAATACGAGGGTCGATGCTAGGCTAGTCAGATGCTAAAGGAGGGAGGGATACGCTTTATACGAGAGAGATAGGGAATACAAGGAAAGATGCTATACTAAACAGGACTAGAAGGGTAGAATATGAGCGATATAGCAAACCGAGGAGAGGTATTAGGATAGGAGTTTTGAATGATCGAGTAGGCGTTTATATGGAGAGACGAGGAAAACGAGAGTCGATGCTAGGCTAGACGGTGTTGAATGAGGGAATGCATCTTATATGAGAGAGGTAGGGGAATATGAGGAGAAGTGCTAGGCTAGTCGGGAAGGTCTGAATGAGAGAGTATACGTCTATATGGGAAAAGATAGGGAAAACGAAGGTAGGTGCTAGGTTGAGAGAGTCTTCAAGGAGGAAAAAGCATTTATATGAGAGCGGTAGGGCATACGAGGAGAGGTGCTAGTCTAGACAGTGGCTGAGAGTAGAGTATGGTTTTATGAGAGGTATAGGAAAACGGGAGAGATACAAGGATAGACAGGTAGTGTAGCAGTAGGAATATGGACTTATATACAGGAGAGATATGGAATAGGAGGGAGATACTAGACCTTGAAAGCGACTTTAAGCGAGAACATCATGAAAATATGTTTCATGTCAATGTTCTAGACATACCCATTACGTAACCTATTCAGGGAAAAGGTGACTCGTTCAGGGGAAAAAGGTGACTGCTCAGGGAAAAAGGTAACCCACAAAGGGAAAAAGTTGACCAGCAAAGGGAAAAACGTGACCAGCAAAGGGAAAAAGGTGACCTGCAACGGGAAAAGCTAACCCACTAACACAAACAGGTAAGTAATTCAGATAGTATTGCAAGAGGCTGACTGGATCATAGCAGCGCATGATTTCACAGGTAATTCAGCTAATTCGTCTAGTAACACAGGATAGATTCCAGATGCTAACTGCATCATGGCTCTGCATGATTTCACAGATAATTCAGCTAGTATCGTAGGTATTTAGACTAATTCAGCTAGTATCACAAGAGGATAGATTCCAGGGTTGGGTATAGCATAGTTTCATATTTCACAGGTAATTCAGAGGGTATCGTAGGTATTTAGGATAATTCAAGTAACAAAGGTGTTTAGAGTAATTAAGCAAGCATTACAGGAGGGTAGGTTCCAGGGGTAGGTTATTACCTAGCTTCGTATTTCACAGATAGTTCAGGTAATATCGTAAGTATTTGAGGTAATCGACATAGCTTCACAGATATTATTGATAATTTCGATCAGAGATTTGTATCACAGCTATTTAAGGTAAATGCAAATGATTCAGGTTGTATCAATGGTATTTGAGTCATTTTAACAGGTAATTCAGATAGTATCACAGGTGCCCGTGCTAATTTAGAGCAGGAATTCGTATCAGAGCTAGTTAAGGTAATTTCACATGATTCGGGTAGTATCACAGGTATTTAAGTCATTTTCACAGCCAATTCAGCTAGTATCGTGAGCATTTAAGCTAATTCAGCCAGTATCACAGGAGGCTAGATTCCAGAGGCTAACTGCATCATAGCTATGCATGATTTCACAGCTAATTCAGCTAGTATCGTAGGTATTTAGGCTAATTCAGCTAGTATCACAGGAGGTTAGATTCCAGGGTTGGGTATAGCATAGTTTCATATTTCACAGGTAATTCAGAGGGTATCGTAGGTATTTAGGATAATTCAAGTAACATAGGTGTTTAGAGTAATTAAGCAAGCATTACAGGAGGGTAGGTTCCAGGGGTTGGTTATAGCCTAGTTTCGTATTTTACAGATAGTTCAGGTAATATCGTAAGTATTTGGGTAATCAGCATAGTTTCACAGATGCTCGTGATAATTTCGATCAGAGATTTGTATCACAGCTATTTAAGGTAAATGCAGGTGATTCAGGTTGTATCAATGGTATTTGTGTCATTTTAACAGGTAATTCAGATAGTGTCTAGGTATTTGAGCGATTCAAGCATCATAGGTGTTTAGAGTAACTAAGCTAGTATCACAGGAGGCTAGATTCAATGATCAGGGTTTCGTATCAGAGCTATTTAATGTAATTTCACTTGATTCGAGTAGTATCACAGGTATTTAAGTCATTTTAAGGGGCAATTCAACTAGTATCACAGGTACTCATGGTAATATAGAGAGTAATTAAATTATAAAACATTTCTCATCCAACGTTACAACAATTTATATACTTTTTTCTAAATCTTACAAACTTATTATATGTTAAACAGTTATTGTACGATGCGGAGAGGGATAAACTGCATATTGGTTCACAAATTGAAAAGCTTTACGTCAACATACCTTTATTTTTGTTCGTTGTAGATGTCTCTCCCCTTTTATCTAGGCTTGAGACTAGCACTAGGATTGCTCCTAATGGCAGGGTTACCACCTTCCCTTCCATCTTCTTCTTTCTTCATCAGGCGTCAGCTATCTGCATATACAGCACACAGATAACCTTCTTTTTTAAGATTGTAGACTCACGAGAAAATCTTTATCTTTAACTTACATTCTTTTAAGCACTGTTTGTAATGGCGTAATGTCCATACGCATATGTCGTTATCCCGTCCTCAGCAATAATTCTTTTATCATCAAACGGAGCCAATGCAATTTTATTCACTTGCACTGTAGCAAGGGCATGCTTTCGTGATAGGATCAGATTCATAGGTGTTCTGATGATTTCACTGGTTTTAAGACAGTCTGTATAGCTGTCAAACGAAATGTACTGCTTAATAGCGCTACGTTTTATACCTTTAATCTTTTTTATCATTGACCCTTGAATATCTAAGGCATACATCTTAGGACGTAGTCCAACAAAGCGTAGGATGATTTTGCTATTAGCCTCATCTTTAAATTTTCCCAATACCTTCTTGTTCTGAGTAGAGTGGCATATATGATTGACAGGGTAATCAGCTGTATCCAGATGCTCCAGAAAACGTAGCTTGTCCTGGTACACATCTTCAGTTGTAACACGATGAATGAACGAATCAGTGTCCATATACATAAGCTTCAGGTTTTCAGCTCCATAATAAGGCAACAAAACGTCGTAATGATAGTTATACATTAATGTCTTGGAGATGTCCAACACACTCATACCAATGTATATAGGCTTGTTGAATACAATCTGACGAGAGGCCATATGTACAGCAGCTAGATTATCAGCATATATCGTCCTGTCGATAAACGTAGGCTTGGCGATCAGCTTCTCTAGAGTTTTTTCATTGGTCACCAGTCGTATATCCATACGGTTACGCAGGTTCTCCATAGTTTTTCCAAACATAGCGTTGTTAAAGAGCTTGTAGAGATCCTTCTCGAAATCATTTGCAGCCTGTTGTCGTAGCATGTTGTTAAATTCCACATAAGGTTTCAACCACTAAGACTGTCGGAATTGTAGCACACGATGGATTTTTGTTAGTCGTAGTCCATGACTAAGAGCCTGCTTCAAAGCCATGTAATGCACTACATACTTCTTTCGAGGTCCAAGATGAGGTATCAGTTTCTTTGTAGATGCTTCCAATGGCTTCATACACTCTGGCAGGAAAGGTAGATCGTTGTGTAGATCGTGAAGTTCAGCAGGATACTCGATGTCGACTTCTAATATGTACCCATGAGGATCATCTTCTTGTAGTGTTTCTAAGTTGATTTCTTCAGGTGACACCCACTGAAATCCACCAAAAGGAAGGGCGTGACACATTGCCCACCCATATTGGTTATTGGTGTCCTCGTATGTGATAAATTGGGTTGGTCTCGACGGATCAAACTTCTCCATATACGTGTTATTAGCCTCAGCATACCGATGGGAAACTTGGCATAAACCTCCTCTTATACCTGATTCCACCATGAGTAGTTGATCATAATCTTTTAACAGCTCCAGCTTAATTTCAGTATACAGTAACATAGCATCCCATGTAAGTCCTGGAGAAGTAAAATAATGGGCAGGATCAACTTTGTGTGTTTTGAGGGTTTGCTCTCTGAACGTCTCAAAGACATCAGCTAGGAGAAGTACATCCGAAGTTAAGTAGAGATCGCTGTACTCTCCCAGGTTTCTCACATTAAACAGCTCCCATACATTTCTAGCATGATCGTAGTCAGTATCAGTAATTTCTTCTTCATTTAATCTATTGTAGAAGGAGTCCTTAGGAGGCAAGCAGGTCTCGTTCAGGGCATCCCATGACGTAACAAAATCATATGGAAATACACCCTTACGGGTCATCAACTTCAATTTGTCTTCTCCAAAGTACTTTAGTGTTTCAGGATATGAGGTTAGATTTTTTACCAACTTATCCAAGCTTGTACTGAGGAATCGGAAGCTGTCCACAAATCGAAGCTTTATATCTCCTACATACTTGGTGAATGAGATATAGCTTTCTTCAGAGTTAGGAATTACCTCCACACGTTCACTTGTACAACCCAGCTCCTTAACAATGAAATGAGAGTCATATCCGCTAAGGTTATGCATGAAGACTGGTATATATTTAGGTGTTTTACAGGCTAAATTACATTCATTATGAAGACTTCCACGATATTCACCGCTGATGTGATCATGGTCGCGTACTTTATAGTTCTCTTCTGTAAAGGGTTTTCCACACAAGTAGCATGCTGAAGAAGACTCAAAATCCTTTTGCTCTTGATCCGTAAGTTTCAGAGGCTTAGCAGATTTGTATATGTCATCAATCATTTTTGCAAGAGATGTCAGGTACAGCATAAACTTCTGAGCAGCATCAGCACCACGATACACATAGGGTTGCTTAGGAAGACCAGTTTCGAGATGTTCAACACTGGATGTAGGCTTCACGTAAACACAGAAGCTCATTGGTGTGTGCTCTTGATAAGGGGTTGTATAGGAAGTTTCAGGATTGGGTATACACGTATGGCATGGAGTGAGAATACTCTCAAAATCCGCATAGATGACATAAGGTACTTTCAGCATCCTCTCAACATTTTTAAACTGTACAATTGCTTTCTCCTTTGTAGGCATAACTACCCTTGCAACACCATGCTGATTACAGATGGTTGCATGTTCTTGTAGTTTTTCCAGTCCACTTCGTCCATATCGATTATCAAAATGTGTAAAGCAGCGCTTGCAGGTATAAACACGTTCATTACATTTAGTTTTCTGGCGTCGAACGAGCTTCTCAAAATTCTTTATATACACGTAGTGATGTTTTCCACTACTGTCATTCAATAGTAACAGGTCACAGTGTTCAGCTAGTTCAATGTCAACAACCTTTATCGGATACACTTCATGCTTCTCATCCAGCCCGAAAACGTTAATAGACATCTTGTTAAGCTTCTCAAATTTAGGTATTTGAGAAAGTGGAGTAGGGTAAGAAACACAGCTGAAGTCATACTTATCTTGAAGCTGCTTGTATTTGCTCACACGCTGCGCATTCTTCTCGATGAATTTGACTAGTATAGAGTACATGAAACATTTCTCATCACTAAAGTTCTGGATATTTATACACGCTTTTCTTGCTTCAACAGATGACGGTAGTGGAATGTAGCTACTTCCTCGTAACGGGTTGTACTTGTTGATACGAAGTCGAACTCCTTCCACAGCAAGCAAAGCCCAGCTGCTACCCTTAAGCTGAGACTCCTCCATTTCAGTCACCAGTTTCTTGAATTTCGCTTCCAGTGTTGAGTCCAGATCTGTTTCTAGGAAAACAGGATGATTCCTTGTTTTAAATGTTTTGTCACAGGTTTCTCCAATACTGTTAACAAATCGACACTCAGCCAGCAGATTAATTTTAACACTCTTATGAATGCTAAGCTCTTTATGCACAGCCTGGATTATACGTTGTTTTGCCTCTTGCAGATACATATTCAGGTCCTTAGGTGACTCGCATCGTATAAAATACGATTTTAATCGTCCTTCGAATGAAGTTTCGTATTCTTTCATATCACAGTCCTCCATTGTTGACAGCAACTGATGTTTAGTTGGCTCCAATCTTCTTTTCTTCTGAGGGCTGCTTATTTCACATATATCTTCGTGTCGCTGCCCCTTATAACCATCTTTGAAGGTTACATTACAATGTTTACATTTGAAGAGCTTCTTTCAGCTCATCTCGTGTCTTCTCTTGTCATAACCTCGGAGGAACTTCTTCCCACATTTTCCGCATGCATATCCAGTAGCGCTTGGAATAATATCCTTATACGCTGAGTTATTCATCTTTATTCTTGATGTAATAACGTATTAATCACTGATCAATGAAATGTAGACCTCTTCACCTTGATACCACTTTAGAAAGCTGATTATTCTTGGAGAGAACACGATGTTAACACCTCAAGACTAATTAGCACAATGAAGTCCAATGCCCTAGATCACCATATTTATAGAGGGAGCACGAACCTTTTAGATCAATCATAAACTCGCTCCATAACCAGCTGTATATGATCACTCAACGTGTATTAATCTCAGCCATATAATCTCACGCCCAGAAGCAGGATGTTTATGACGTCACACCTAGAGACATGATGTCTGACAGCATCAAACACGTTTAAACTCGTCTCATAACTACCTGCTTATGCTGTCACACCAGCAAGAGAAGCATTCCCACACGCTCATTCAGACATATATTTCAAATTCAAGCCTATCACCACTACCACCACCATCACCACCTATTGTACCAAGGTTAATTCAAGCTGTATTATCACAATACTTAAAAGTAAAAGCTTAAAAGGAAACCTAGAAGATTTTTCCCCTTATTTACTTAATTATTTCATGTTTTCATTCCCTTTTCAATTCTTCCTTTCCATCTTCCCACAGAAAGACCATTACATTTCACTGCAATCACGAGAAAAGCAAACGCTCATTCAGGCATATATTTCAAATTCAAAGCCTACCACCACCACCACCACCACCACCACCATTACCTATTGTATCAAGGTTAATTCCAGCTGTATTATCACAATTCTTAAAGTAAAAGCTTAAAAGGTAACGTAGAAGATTTTCCCCCTTATTTACTTAATTATTTCATGTTTTTATTCCCTTTTCAATTCTTCCTTTCCATCTTCTCACAGAAAGAGCATTACATTTCACTACAATCACGAGAAAAGCAATTTTTCCAGAGTTACACAGATTCTAAGCTTCTAAATCGAACCCGGTAATACTTTTAATAAATGTATTTTAGCTCCCCAATATCAGCATCTAACATTTAATCTTTACTCGAACCTGATATGATCCATAAGCTTGAAGATATATGAAATCACCCCTTCGGGATTCTATCTAAGTACTTTAAAGTAATTTTTATAACGATAACGATATTTAAGGACTATATACTCTGTTTACGTTTACCTTGACATGTCTATCTAAATTAAATTACGAGTTATTAAATGTTTGCAAGTAAATTTCATTGAATCGGTATTCGAACCCAGAACACCAGGAACAAAATAATTTATAATATTAGTCTGACATGTTAAACAAAGCTGTATGCAGATACATCATCGATCTAAGTGATATATTCTAGTGTACAGAGGAAAATTAAGGAAGTCATTAAAAAATCGGGAATCGAACCAAGCACAACTGATTGACAATTATACACAGCATTAATCACCCAGTACAGAACCTATCAATCATGCTTTGGTGCACTCCTCTACCTCACTTAGTTCCCGAGATAATGAAAATTTAAGAATTAAGGATCGAACCCAGGACGTCAGGTATCTAATTACACATTTACAAGATACTGCCTAATAAAATAAACGCAATAAAGTTTATTTGGCGTCTTTATCTTACGTCGTTTAACAGTTATTAAATTTATAATTAAATTCCATCGAATCAGTATTCGAACCCAGAACACCAAGAACAAAATAATTTATAATATGAGTTTGGTATGTTTAAAGGTGCTGTATGCAGTTACAGCATCAATCTAAGTGATATTTTCTAGAGTATAGAGAAAAATTAAGGAAGTCATTAAAAAATCGGGATTCGAACTAGCCTCCTGTGATACTAGCTTAGTTACTCTAAACACCTATGATGCTTGAATCGCTCAAATACCTAGACACTATCTGAATTACCTGTTAAAATGACACAAATACCATTGATACAACCTGAATCACCTGCATTTACCTTAAATAGCTGTGATACAAATCTCTGATCGAAATTATCACGAGCATCTGTGAAACTATGCTGATTACCCAAATACTTACGATATTACCTGAACTATCTGTAAAATACGAAACTAGGCTATAACCAACCCCTGGAACCTACCCTCCTGTAATGCTTGCTTAATTACTCTAAACACCTATGTTACTTGAATTATCCTAAATACCTACGATACCCTCTGAATTACCTGTGAAATATGAAACTATGCTATACCCAACCCTGGAATCTAACCTCCTGTGATACTAGCTGAATTAGCCTAAATACCTACGATACTAGCTGAATTAGCTGTGAAATCATGCATAGCTATGATGCAGTTAGCCTCTGGAATCTAGCCTCCTGTGATACTGGCTGAATTAGCTTAAATGCTCACGATACTAGCTGAATTGGCTGTGAAAATGACTTAAATACCTGTGATACTACCCGAATCATGTGAAATTACCTTAACTAGCTCTGATACGAATTCCTGCTCTAAATTAGCACGGGTACCTGTGATACTATCTGAATTACCTGTTAAAATGACTCAAATACCATTGATACAACCTGAATCATTTGCATTTACCTTAAATAGCTGTGATACAAATCTCTGATCGAAATTATCAATAATATCTGTGAAGCTATGTCGATTACCTCAAATACTTACGATATTACCTGAACTATCTGTGAAATACGAAGCTAGGTTATAACCTACCCCTGGAACCTATCCTCCTGTAATGCTTGCTTAATTACTCTAAACACCTTTGTTACTTGAATTATCCTAAATACCTACGATACCCTCTGAATTACCTGTGAAATATGAAACTATGCTATACCCAACCCTAGAATCTATCCTCCTGTGATACTAGCTGAATTAGTCTAAATACCTACGATACTAGCTGAATTATCTGTGAAATCATGCAGAGCCATGATGCAGTTAGCATCTGGAATCTATCCTGTGTTACTAGACGAATTAGCTGAATTACCTGTGAAATCATACACTGCTATGATCCAGTCAGCCTCTTGCAATACTATCTGAATTACTTACCTGATAGTGTTAGTGGGTTAGCTTTTCCCGTTGCAGGTCACCTTTTTCCCTTTGCTGGTCAACTTTTTCCCTTTGTGGGTTACCTTTTTCCCTGAGCAGTCACCTTTTTCCCCTGAACGAGTCACCTTTTCCCTGAATAGGTTACGTAATGGGTATGTCTAGAACATTGACATGAAACATATTTTCATGATGTTCTCGCTTAAAGTCGCTTTCAAGGTCTAGTATCTCCCTCCTATTCCATATCTCTCCTGTATATAAGTCCATATTCCTACTGCTACACTACCTGTCTATCCTTGTATCTCTCCCGTTTTCCTATACCTCTCATAAAACCATACTCTACTCTCAGCCACTGTCTAGACTAGCACCTCTCCTCGTATGCCCTACCGCTCTCATATAAATGCATTTTCCTCCTTGAAAACTCTCTCAACCTAGCACCTACCTTCGTTTTCCCTATCTTTTCCCATATAGACGCATACTCTCTCATTCAGACCTTCCCGACTAGCCTAGCACTTCTCCTCATATTCCCCTACCTCTCTCATATAAGATGCATTCCCTCATTCAACACCGTCTAGCCTAGCATCGACTCTCGTTTTCCTCGTCTCTCCATATAAACGCCTACTCGATCATTCAAAACTCCTATCCTAATACCTCTCCTCGGTTTGCTATATCGCTCATATTCTACCCTTCTAGTCCTGTTTAGTATAGCATCTTTCCTTGTATTCCCTATCTCTCTCGTATAAAGCGTATCCCTCCCTCCTTTAGCATCTGACTAGCCTAGCATCGACCCTCGTATTCCCTATCTCTCCCTTATAAACGCATTTTCCTCCTAGAACTGTCGCATCTACCCTCGTTTTCCCTATCCTTTCCCATATAAACGCAAAAAACTGTGCCAGAATTCCTCTATATATCCTACTCACCTCTCGTCGCATTCTCTACCTCTCTCATATAAAGCGCCTTGGCGCTCCTTCAACTCTCTTCTAGCTTAGGATCTCTCTCCATTTTCCATATCTTGCCCACATAAACATACCCTACTCCTCAACCTCTGTCTAACCTACTAACTCTCCTCGTATTCTTCACCTCTATCATATAAAGGGCGTTCCCCCTCCTTCAGCCCTTGCTCTACCTCGGATCTCTGCCCGTTTTCCCTATCTTTCCCATATAAACGCATTTTCCTCCTTGAACGCTCCTCCAACCTAGCTACTCCCATCGTTTTCCTCATCTCTCCATATAAACGCCTACTCTACCATGCAAACCCTCCTAGCCTAATACCTCTCCTCGGTTTGCTATCTCTCCCATATAAAGGCCATATTCTACCCTTCAAGCCCTGTCTAGTCTAGCACCTCTCCTCGTATTCGCTATCTCTCCCGTATAAGCCAATATTCCCCCTCCTTCAGCATCTGTCTAGCCTATTACCTGTGCACGTTTTCCCTATCTTTCCTATATACGTAAACGCATACTCCACACCTCAAACTCTGTCTAGCCTAGCATCGGTCCTCGTATTCCCTATCTCTCCCATATAAACGCATAATCTACCATTCAAACCCTCCTAGCCTATCATCTCTCCACGTTTTCCCTATATTTCCCATATAAACGCATACTCTACTCCTCAACGTCTGCCTAGCCTACCACTTCTCCTCGTATTCCCTGTCTTTCCCGTATAAACGCATAATCTACTCCTCAACCTCTGCCTAGCCTACCATTTCTCCTCGTATTCCCTGTCTTTCCCGTATAAACGCATACTCTACTCCTCAACCTCTGTCTAGGATAGCACTTCTGCTCGTATTCCCTATCTTTCCCGTATAAATCAATACTCTACTCCTCAACCTCTGCCTAGCCTACCACTTCTCCTCGTATTCCCTGTCTTTCCCGTATAAACGCATATTCTACTCCTCAACCTCTGCCTAGCCTACCACTTCTCCACGTATTCCCTGTCTTTCCCATATAAACGCATACTCTACTGCTCAATCTCTGCCTAGCCTGGCACTTATCCTGGTATTCCCTTCCTATCACATATAAAGAGTATTCCCATACTTCAGCCCCTATCTAGTCTAGCATCGGTCCTCGTATTCCCTATCTCTCCCATATAATACTCACCTTTCAAACCCTCCTAGCCTAATACCTCACCTCGGTTTGCTAGCTCTCCCACATAAAAGCCATATTCTACCCTTCAAGCCCTGTCTAGTCTAGTACCTCTATTCGTATTCCCTATCTCTCCTGTATATAAGTCCATATTCCCCTCCTTCAGCATCTGTCTAGCCTATCATCTGTCCACGTTTTCCCTATCTTCCCCATATAAACGCATTTTCGTCCTTGAACCGTCGCATCTACCCTCGTTTTCCCTATCTTTTCCCATATAAACGCAAAAAGTGAGTCAGCTTCCCTGTTTATATTCTAGTATTAGAATTTAGAACTCTTTTAGATTCACATGGAATTCTCCAGATGAATATCACGTTTCTGAGTCAGCTTTCACATCGTTGCTAACTGCATACAACAAACAATTCGATTCTGTGAGATCACAGAGGCAACTGTACTGCATTCATCTTCGGACCAAGAGATGTGCTATAAACCACTGCATCTTTTGGCGAAACACATGAAAAAGAAAAAGTTAATGTTTGCCATGCCAGAAATATACAAACTTGCTGTACTCATACTCGTTATTCCGGAACAACAATCGCAGCAGTGTAACGTTCATTTTCTGTCCTGAAGAGAATCAAAACATACACCAGATCAACTCAAGGACAAGAAAGAATGAAAGGACTTACTCTAATTTCAACTGAAAAAGAACTATTCGAGGAGCTAAGAAATAATCCAATATTTAACTTCAATGGTGCCATTATCAACGTATTTTGCAGTAAGACATAAAGGATGGAGTTCATGTTTAAGTACTGGTGTAAGCTTTTTATCTGCACGCACGCTATTTTATAATGGTGGTGACGGCGGCGTCAAAATTTGGAGATTGCCCAATGTCCAAACCCACGCTACGCTACTGGCCCGACCTCTGAAATTTGGGTGCAACGCGCGTTGCTGACAAGTGCAATGCGTCTAAAGAAATTGTTCAAATTGCAAAATTTGCACAAAGTTAGAAGTATACGCATCAATGTAATTACAAAAACTTATTTTTTCGAAGTTAAAAAGAATCCAACAAGTCCAATGCGCTATCCAATCCACCTTAGGCAATGCACCTAAAGGAATTGCTCCAATTCCAAAAATTACCAAAGTTAGAATAATGCGTACCAATACATTATAGAAACATATCTTTCCAATGTTAAAAAAGTCGAGAAGTGTATCGTGCTATACAACATATCTTGCCGACAAGTGCCTAATGAAATTATTCAAATTAAACAAGATATATGTACACGTGTCATTTCCATTAGAAAAACATACCGTTTTTCAAAGTCTGGATAAAAAGAAATTCGAAAATTGCAACGCGCTTAAAGGAATTTTATTGCTCAAATTGCCAAACATGCACAAAATTAGAAGTATGCACACCAATAAGATTACAAAAAGCGTATCTATGTTTTTTTCAAAGTTCGCAAAAACAAAATCAACGCTCCTAGAGAAAATGCTTCATTTAATAAAATTACCAAAGTTAAGCGTATACGTGCCAATATCATTACTAAAAATATGTTGTTTCTTTTCAAAGTTTACAAAAAAAACTTCTCCGTCAGGTGCAACGACCTATGCAAAGCGCCTAGCTGACAAGTGTAATCCCACTGAAGGAATTGCTCAATTTGCGAAAATTACACAAGGTTAAAAGCATATCTCTCAATACGTTTGAAAAACGTACATTTTCAACGTGAAAAATATCCAAGTGCAACGTGCCTTGATGACAGGTACAACGCGACTAAAGTAATTGCTAAAAGTGCGAAAATTACTCAAAGTTAGATGTATGAGTTTCAATACGATTACAAAAACACGTATTTTATGAAGTTCGCAATACAAACATTTGACAAGTACTAGATGCTTAGCTCACAAGTGCAACGCACCTCAAGGAATTGTTCAAATTAAAAAAATTAAGCAAGGTTAGAATGCAACGTGCCTAAAGTAGTTCAAGTTGCGAAAAATACACAAGGTTTTGAAGCACACGTACCATACAATTACAAAAACATAGTTTTTAAAAGTTCGAAAAAAAAAACCAAATGTGCTACGCGTCTAGCTAGCACTGCAACACACCTGAAGGAATTGCTCAAATTGCGAAAATTAATGAAGTTTAAAAGTACTATTACCATTGGAAAACATACAAGTTCAAAGTTTTGATACAAAGAAATCCGGAAGTGCTATGTGCTTTGTCGAAAAATTTACAAGTGCAACGCTTCTTGGCGGAATCGCGAAAATAGATTAAAATTGAAACAGTACGTATCTGTTCTATTGGAAAAATGAAGTAGCCTTACCAAAAATCCGGAAAGTGCAAGGCGCTATGCTACGCGCCTAGCCGGGCTTGTACGCCATAATGTCGACTAGCAGTGCACACGACTACTGCCGATGTGATCTCAAGCTGAAGGTCCGATCACTGAGAATTGGAAACCACAATAATATTAGTAGAAATGTGCATTGGGATTTGATCTTTGCTACATCCACAGATTTCAGATTCAGATTTCTTTATTACGGAATAGTGACCTGGTGCCGGTACATAGGGCCCGGCTAACAGGCAAAACTTTACATGAAATACATATGTCTTATTGTTTATAAGATGAGTTGACAGAAAAATAAAGAAAAACCCATACGGCAACCATCCTTAGGTTGCCGAGAACGCAGTTTGTGATGGAAGTAATAAATGGCTAGTCGGTTTATTGCACTTCGCATATCCTGATTTGGCCCCGCCCAACTTCGGTTCATCATGGTATCTCTTGTGTAGAATTCTTGCCTCTCGTTTCTTCTTCCTTCTTTTTTTTTATAAGTTCAGTAGCTTGTGGTGTAGACGGTAGCTGTAGTCTGTATCTGAGATCTTCTATAAGGAAACCTTCTCTCGCCAGGATTTTACCCGGAAAAATGCGAGTCGTTTGGGGAATTTAATGTCGTAACGCCGTGTTGCCATGGTAGCTCAGTTAGTTAGAGCAACCGGATGGAAACCGGAAGGTACGTGATTTAAACTCCGATTGTGCCATTAAATTTTTCAGTCTGATTCTACCTATTCAACCTTGTTCTAAACACGCCTTGTGTGAAAGAGCAATTAATTACTATCTCGGATGTGATTAACGCCACAAAAAAGTACTTGATATAAATGCAGTTCTTTAACGAGATCTATAGGGACATCAGATTAAGTGGCCACGCTCTTATCGGCACCTGGTCTCGGGCGCGCGCCACCCGCCTGTTAAAGAATACAGTTCCCGCTATTGCGTCACATATGGTGTAACCTTCTGAATCATGCCACGAATGACAAGCGAAGGTAGTAGATAACTTCTTTGGTTGTTTTCAGTTATGTATTAGTCAAATCATGATCCAATTTACCACAGAACAAAGAGTTTTCATTTGTTGCAACTTTATAAAACACGAATCTCCGACTCTGTGTCGTAGAGCATTTCGGGAAAGCTTTCCTGGTATTGATCCGCCTAACAGAAGTACAATTCATAAAATGGTCAAGAAATTCAAAAGCACGGGATCAGTGTTAGACCGGAAAAAGATCACAAAAGATCACGTTTTAACAGAGGAAAAGATTGATAATATCGGTGCCGGTTAGAACGTTCACCATGAAAATTAGCGCAACAAACAGGAGTCAGCTATGGGTGAACAAAAAAAGCAAAACATACTCAATTTACGGCATTACAAAACAACAGAAGTGCAACCCTTTAAGGAGAGGGACTGCAAAGAAGAATACATTGCACCTGGGTTCTGGAGTCCGTGAGTAGTGGCAACATAAATACACAACCTGTGTTATTCAATGACGATGCGTGGTTTCACTTGAATGGACGAGTTAACTCTCAAAATAATCCTTAATGAGCAGCTCAAAATCCAAAGTCCACTACATGATCCTAAGATCGGTGTGTAGTGTGCTGTGAGTGCGACTAGAATAATTGGCCCTATTTGTTTTTTCACGAAACAATTAGTGCTGCATGCTATCAAATCTTAATGTTGGAACAGTTTTTCCCTCAACTGACAGAAGAAGAGTCAATGCACGGCGTATTTCAACATGATGGGGCTACAGCCCATACAGCTCGCACTTTTTTGGATGCAATTGCTGACGTCTTTGGTGACAGCGATCAGTGTAGGGATTTGGCCCGCTCGATCCCCAGATTGGCCTGCTACTGAGCTTCTGAGAGTGAGCGAGAGTATTTACACGAGATATGCAGCCTGTTTGAGAACAGAAGGTGAACATTTTCAGCATCTAATATAAGGTAAGGATTTTAGTCCGCCTCTGCCGGCGTAATTTCCCCGGCGACTGCCGGTTGTCTCGCGCAGTAGAGAGAGGTCGCGAGTGGGTTCGAATATAATTTAACTGCACTATATATACCGGGTGAGTCTTCTCAGCCTGCGGAATGAGAAGTTATGCAGTCCCGGCGTTGTACATGCTATGCCGTAAACACTGCCCACTGTACCGCGTCGTATTAACTTCGGCCGAAATGACTGCTTTGCACCGCTGTTCCTGCATTGACTTGCACTTGTAGCGCAACAGTGTGCGCGTTGGCCTTCAGTGGTGTAAGGTACCCGGTTCAAATACAGCCACTTGAAGGTACTTTTTATGTTTAGTAAATATAACGAGAGCTGATAGTTTGGCATGGAAGTGTCGTTTCACTTAATTAGTTTAATTATGTGAATTTCATTAAAACACAAGTTGTTACTTGTTAGAATATGCTTTAATGAACATCATAAATGAATGCATTTCACATTGTAATTATAACTTACAAACATAAGGCAGCATTAAATAATATTTTACTATTTAAAGCTATTCTTTCATACAAAAGAAAGGCCACTAAATTATTCTGAGTGTTTACAAAATGCAGTGCGTACATACAAGCTACATAACGTTTGCAAGCCCATATTGTGATCGCTGTGAACCTCTCTGGTTCACAAAGTAGTGCATTTAATAATGACTATGGCATCATGCCGGAACATCACATAGGTAAACCTTTACAATTTACCCGTTTCCTCCATGTGATTGTAGTAAGTGTTCACACTGGCCACCATGCCGGCGGATGCAAGATCTCAGTCTAAACTTCATCGCCAGCTTAACCCGGCGCAACATGGCCGGTGTGATGTCACGACAAGCTAAGATGATGCGTTCCCTGAGCTGTTGAGGGGTCATTGGCCGCTCCTGTACACGATAGCTTTAAGATAACTCCATAAGTAAAAATCTAAAGGGGTTAGATCTGGTGAGGGTGCTGGCCACCCTATTGGTCCATGCCGCCCGATCTATCACTCAGGGTAGGTGGCATCGAGTTAAGCCGTTACACGACGGGCCAAATGAGCTGGCGCCCCATCATGTTGGTACCACATAGTTAGTCGGTTCTGCAACGGCACTTTATCCAGTAGAGTAGGCAGCTGGTGTTGTAGGAAGTGGATATAGCGATTCCCAGTGAGTTGGCTATCATAAAAATACGGGCTTATAAAACGATCACCGAATATACCAGCCCAAACGTTGAAACCCCATCGGACTTGTAAGGCCGCCTCTCGCATCCAATGTGGGTTTGCAGCACTCCAGTAATGCATGTTGTGGCGATTTACATGGCCTGTGTTATGGAACCCTGCTTCGTCTGTAAATAACACAGCTGCAAAAAAAATGGATCTTATTCTGTCTGTCGTATGATCCACCTAGCGAACGCCATGGTCCGGCTGCAGTAGCTCCTGGTGTAGTTGAAGATGATAAGGGTGAAGCTTTGCATGATGTAGTGTTCTCCACGCGGAAGATTGGCTAATATTAAAATCCTGTCACTGTCTCTCATACTACAATGCGGATGCTGAATGACTAGTCAGTTACACGATACGTCGTTGCTCGGTCACAGACAGGGTGATCTCTTCGTGAATGTGGTGTCTTGTGCACTGTTCCTGATTCCAGAAGGCGGTTCGCAACTCGCAAAAACGTGTGATCTGTAGGAAGTGTTCTCCGCGAAAACCTCTGTTGGTAAGACGACGTTCTTCCGTTGCATTCTGCTGCGCTTCGCCGTATACTAACAGCATGTCCAGCTACTCTCTGTTCGAAAACATTGTTCCACACTGAGCACGAACGGCTGTAAATTCGTATTTATAGGCAAATCCACTTTCTAGTGCGTTCGGAAAGAAATTATGTATTACTAGACCGTTCTCAAAACATGCACAGAAACGAATAATCGCAGGCGTGATTTCAGTTTTACGTTCACCATGACTTTCTAGCATGTTAACCATTGCGCTAATAGAGCACGTTAACGAGCACCATCGTAGTCCTAATCAGCGGGCTGGTTAATGCGGTGTCGGCACCCGTTTCGCAACATCTGTAAAATGCAGGGTTCCCTAGTTACCAATCCGCAGGATGGGAAGATTCACGCGGTGTATGTATGTATGTGTGTGTATGTATATAATACACGTATAAAATATTTATACACGCAGTATAACGAAATAATTTGACCAAGGTCTAACATGGAAGAAGCACATTTACCACATTAGGAATATGGCCAATGCCCAATTAGGCAGGCTGAACCCCCTAACAAACCTAAACAATGTGTTAAATATGCACTTGGGGCTGACTCTGTATAAGACACTAATCAGACCCACACTAACGTACGCAGCGCCTGTTTGGGGATGCTGCTGCGACGCATACTGTGACGTTTGTAAGCATTATTGCGTATGTGACCTGGTTGCCCAGATCGGATATTGCGCAAGAGTGGAGGGGATAAGGAAACCAGTTCTAACGTAGCGTGGGTACGCCAAGTTGAGCGTGGATTAGTCAGAGACAGTCGAGTCGAGGTTCTGCTAGCGAGCAGGTCTGTGCAGCTTGTCCATGCGTGCAAGAATGGCGTCCCCCACCGACAGGCAAGGAGGTATTGTAATTTCTCTTTATCCTAGAATATATTCGCCATCCGGGCCATTCTATTGTGAATTTCTATAGTAGATAGACCCTTACCTCATCCACATCATGATTTACTAACATTGCTAGGGACATTTAGTATATTTTTTCATAATTTCATTTAGCTACATCCCCCCGTCGAACCTCGCATAATGTGTGATAGCATAATCGATCTTTTCACGGTACCCGCTCTACCCCCAATTGAGCTAAAATAACAAAGAGGTTACGACAATTGGTGGTGTGGCGCCGGGTAATTGGCGTGAGTCGCCGGGAAAATTGGTGCGCGGCACCGGGTAATTGGAGGCTGCAAATTTTTTTTCTCTTCTCTAAAATGTAGCGTGTTTGGTCATCCACGTGTTCGTTAGAAAATGTAATTTTTTTGGTGGCTTAAAGGTAAGGGTTTTGGTTCTGTAATTTGTGGTTTTCTCTTCTAAATTCCTCTTGCATTGTTTCTTAAAAGTCCCATGTCTGTATCTTAATTTCAAGCTCACTTGTAAAATTTTTGTACTGTCTGTCGGTGGCGTGGCGGTAAAACTTTTGGCTCCATTTTTCCCCTTACCATGCCTTCACTTCCGCTAAATTCTGTTTCGGTGATAAATTGTTTGTACTGTCCCTTCTAAATTTATTATTTTTGTGAATTCTGTAAAATGTACTGATATTTTGGAACTTTGATAATATAGTTGTATGTGTTAGCTGGTGTACGTAACATTGCGTGATCTTGTAACTTGTTACCGACTAGAATGTGAAGCAAATATTTTACAGTTTGCGTGTTGCGTGTGTATAAAAAGTGAGACGCATCTATTTGAAATATGCATTCATTCATTCATTATCTGTTTACCCTCCTCTTATGTAGGACTTACACCCCCCAGGACTTACAAGCGGGCGCCTGGGGTCAGAGGCCCGTCGAGGAGCAGATACTCATGGATCAGACAGAGCATCCCAGGATGGGTGATCAGCCCGATGCCTGGTATGGGATGAAGGAAGTAGATGAAACGAAATGTTGGTGAAATGGATGAAAGGAAAGGTGTTGATGGAGTAGTTGGTGGAATGAATGGCGGGGGAAACCGGAGAACCCGGAGAAAACCCGCCCAGACGCCGCTTCGTCCACCACAAATCCCACATGCAGGTCCCTGGGATTGAACCCGGGCCGCCTAGATGGGAGGCGAGCGGTCTAACCACTCGGCCACGGCACCGCCTCTATTTGAAATAATAAAACGAAAAAAGTCAAGAAGAGCATATATATTAAAAATTCATATTTGTGCATCGTATGCTTATCGTGGTACGCATAGTGGTAGTACTAATAATAATTTTGCTTCACCGTTGCCATGTTTGGTTTATCTAGTTACGCAATGAACTTTTTGGGGGGAAAGTATTTCAAAATGACTAATTTAAGTAAAACTTTCAGCTACCACCAGCTGTGCCAGTATCCTCACCTAAATAGGTTTAACGTGACTCCAATATGGACCATTAGGACGTGGATGTTGATGGATCAGCTATATGTGTGTTACCAGATTTTGGAAAGTTGCACCATTTTGTGGTAAAAGAAAAAAAAACAAACAAACCTGTAAGTATGTGAACATTGTGTGTGTCAAAGTTTGAACGATTGAAAAAGTTTCACAAGTCAGACAGGTATGCTAAATTTTTATTTCACTCACTAATGCTTAAATAAGCTTTGCTTTTCAGGAATAATGTGTGCTATGTATGTCTCTGCTAAATTGAAAGTTTATCACCATTTTGTGTAACTTAAATTTTGAATTTTGTTTTGGGCATTAGCAAATGATTTGGTTTGTCATGCTATGCTGCAGTGTATGTGTTTGATGTGTACTGTGTGCTTAATTTTGTTTTATTTTCAGGAATGTTATGTGACAGTATTGTTTTGGTAATGATGTGCTTTGTTCTGTTGCATTTGTTTGGTTTGATTTTGGGTTTCATTATGATGCTGTGATCTTTTTCTTTGCAGAAAATTGTTGCATGAATTGTGTGTGTGTGTGTGTGTATGTTTGTGAGGTTGTGTGATAGTATATGTGATATTTGCCTCGGTGGAAGTGCCAAAGAGTAACCCCGATGGTGGTAGTGTGAGAGATGAGTTAATATTTGCCTCGGTGGAAGTGCCAAGGAGTAACCCCGATGGTGGTAGTGCGAGAGATGAGATGAGTTAATGTCAGCCTCGGTGGGAGTGCCGAAGAGTAACCCCGATGGTTGAAGTGTGAATGTTTTGAGTTTTCAGGAGGGCTAACATGTACCTGGAAATTCAATGTGATGAGTTGAGAGATTTTTGCTTATTGGTGTTGCTGAAACGTGCCCAGTATAGCGTGTGTGATGTATTCACACGTGAGAGTAAATGTAATGAAGTAAATGCAATGAGAATAATTTTTTTTGTGTTTATGCAACAAGTTTAGCACCATCTTATATAACGAGTTTTAATACCATCTATTTTCCAGCTTAATTTTGATTCGGTGGATGTGGATGCAACAGTATGCTATGTTATTTGTGTCATTCCTGAAATGTTAATGTGATTTCTTTAGTTTATGCCTATGTCAGGTATTTTTGATTTTGCAGCTAGTTGAATGAGACACGTCAGTGAAGATATTTTATTTTCTCAGACATTAGTGTGTATGCTAAAGTTGAAAACTAAGATGATGATGATGATGATTGAAATGATGATAATAATGATCATAATGAGGTGAATAAGATAGTAATGTGGAGGAGAATTTATGTTATTGACAGTAAAGCATGAGTTTTTGTAGTTGAAAGTATGTAATGAGGTGTAATTTGACGTATGTAATGTGGATTTATTTTTGAAGTATGTAGCAATGCACATAGTAGTTTTGGGTAGTTCTTTAAGTGAGTGTTGTGTATTATTTGGGCCATGGTCAGTATGAATGATTTCATTTCATTGTCATGTATGAATGTATTGTCAGTGCACTTATTTCTTTTATTTATTAGTAGTACCAGCTGGTTAAATATAATATTGGGATCCCAAATAATTTACTATATTTGTGTTGTGTTCTTCTGTGTAAACAATGGCTGTAAGTGATATAATGTTTATGTATTCTGGCCCTTTCATGTCTCTGTATTTGTATTTTAAAGCAGTTTTTGTCAAATTTTGGATGGTGACCCCTTGAAAAATTCAGTTTTTATGTCAATGTGTAGTCATTTTTTTTTCTTTGCCCAATACTAAAAATTGATTGTTTGTAAACTTTCTGGCATTTTCAATTCATATTAGTGTAAATGACATACTACTTGTTTTTTATGTATGATGATCTTCTGGGAGCACAAGTTCTATTCTTTTGTGATTCATGTTATAGTGATTTTGCTGATTCCGGAGCTCGGGTGTCCAGAGGAGTAACCCTGCTCTACAGACACGCCAGAGGTTGCAGATACACCACAGGAGAGCTGTCTTTCGTCCACTACACTGCAGTGGCATAAGGAGCCACCATCTTGGGGAGCAGTCCAAGTTAGCGATTGCTCCCCCCACATCTTCAGCGACTTGCAAATCAGGAAACACTCTGCAGCTGACATTTTGTCGTTGTGGGTGATGTGGAAATTCCACCCACAAACAGTTACGTCGGAACAACTTAGTGCAGTGTAGTGCGTATGTAACAGTGGCAGTATGGTGTAGTGTGCGTGTGCGGGGTACTCATAACTAGGCAATGTGTCTTAAACTAAATCGTCAGTGGCACTCGAGACTCCATATTGTTTGAATCTGCTTCACATATATAACATGGGTATTACCAAACATTCAACTTCTTCATTGAGATACATTTCTGCTCCATCTTACCTTTGTAAATAACCAGATTGTACAGTATGTCATATTTGTTTTCTTTTTTTTCTCTTCTTTCTTTGTAATTCTTTGTCTACATAAAAAAATACTCCTTGTTTCGACGGGGACGTCGATCTGGGTAGCCAGGGGGAGATGTGACGTTTGTAAGCATTATTGCGTATGTGACCTGGTTGCCCAGATCGGATATTGCGCAAGAGTGGAGGGGATAAGGAAACCAGTTCTAACGTAGCGTGGGTATGCCAAGTTGAGCGTGGGTTAGTCAGAGACAGTCAAGTCAAGGTTCTGCTAGCGAACAGGTCTGTGCAGCTTGTCCATGCGTGCAAGCATGGCGTCCCCCACTGACAGGCAAGGAGGTATTGTAATTTCTCTTTATCCTAGAATATATTCGCCATCCGGGCCATTCTATTGTGAATTTCTATAGTAGATAGACCCTTATCTCATCCACATCATGATTTACTAACATTGCTAGGGACATTTAGTATATTTTTCATAATTTCATTTAGCTACCTCACATAATGTGTGATAGCATAATCGATCTTTTCACGGTACCCGCTCTACCCCCCATTGAGCTAAAATAACAAAGAGGTTATGACAATACTACGTTTTACATTTAATTGCGCAAATTCCTAGAATTGCGCCATCGGACATACCACACATTGAACTTAAAATGCACACTATAGAATAATTCCTTAAAAAGCTAACCTATCATATTTATGTCAAACTTCCAAAACATTACAGCCTAGTAATACAAACATTAAGAAACTATGAAACGCAAGTAAATAAACACAACAGACCACTATCTATCTTTGACCGAACATTAAGTAATAAACAAAACGATAAAGTACGAGAATTCCTAGACAATCTTTTGTACGACTAACACGACACAGACTGTATGGAGACATCAGACACTGCACTAATCACACGACCTCTCTCACTGTTACAGGTAATTCCAGTCCAAATAGCAGCCCTCCAAAACCTTGTGCTACTCAACCAAGGTGGCCCCAGGAGAAGGCCTCCCCGTGTGACACACTCGTACAGCTGCGCTGACATGGATTGGCTGCTTATCTGTGTGGTCACAATGACGAACAGCAAGACAAAAGACTAAGACCTGACGACCAAGGAACTCTTGTGAGGCACCTAGAATAGACAGACAACCCGGGAGCATCCAGTCCTGGAGAAGAAAAATTTGACGTCCTTCCCGTTAGGGAATAAACAACTGACCAGGCTGATGATTGGATCCGCCAAGAAACTACCATATATACCTATATGAGCAACAAATTGAATTAGGGTAGTCACTATTGTACTAGACTAAGGCATGCTAACGTAGCAAACTAGACATAAGCATTTTCGTACACTAATAGTACGCTAAGAAACATTAGTAATGGTAAACATTTGCACTAAATGCAAGCATATTAAACACTAACCACCCGGGATTGCTCAGGGCAGCTGCCATGAGCAATTCTTGGTAACACAGGATGCGCTTGCATGCATTGCATGCCGGCTATTTATCTTTCACTGACTAACCGGGGTGCTACGCGGGACCCGACTAAGCTGCATGGTTACAAATCTACTAACGCGTATTAACACGTAGAGGTGCTTTTTAGTGGGTATTCTGCGACTGAGCGACCTCCTCGATAATCCTCCCAGCCATTGCACAACAGCTGGGGGGTCGAATGCAATAATGCATTTTTCCCCTCCACGGACAGGGGAAAAAAGTCGGAAATCATTAAGTCCATCATACTAAGTTATATACAGTCTGGTGCATGTGAGTGATCAACAACTCAAACCAGTTCCGTGGTTTGGATCGTTTACTAACCAGTGTTGTGGAGGACAGCTAACAGTGGCTAGGGTAATTTAAAATAATTTGGAGTAGTAATTGGCTTTCGTCTTGTGTGTGGAAGGAAGGGGAAAGCATATGAATGGGAACCAATGTGTTACCTGTTGTGCGAGAATAAATGGCACTCAAGGACATATAATATTACCTGAATATTCCTTACTTGCACAAACCTAAGATAAGAATCCTTCCCCTGTCCATATCCTGTCACCACTGGAGGGGGAACAAATTCATGAGGGGACAAGAAGCAACTGCCAGAGCAAAAACTCACACCCACGCACTCCGGAAAAACCCTATACCAAAGCAACACCGGAATCCTACACCAAATGGATGAATAATTTATATGGAAAAGGATTACATTGAACACCAGAGCAACTATAGAATATAATATGTAGAAAAATGAAAGAAGTGGGAGACAGTGGGAAAAGTGCAGTTGTTAAAGGCTCGCTTCCTTAGGTTGATAGGATAAAAAAAGAGATATGCAGGTGTTCTCAAAAAGCAGGCTAGCCATCAGTTTTTAATAAACAAGTTACATGCTGGCATCTAATGCAAAAGTGCATCTGTGAATTTGCCTAAAATAAAGCAAGCATGTATGAGGAGGTACAGAGATTTAATTTTATGTTGTTTTATTCTGATAACTGCGAAGTTGGGCTAGTCAATTTATTACAGTGGGTGCTATGAATATAGATAGGTTAGAAAACCTAGTTCCGAAGTATGTTAGTGGTAACGGGCAATAGGTGTTTTCTAGGCATATGCACAATTTTATTTTTCTCTGAGAAAATTGGTACATGCTGGAATGAGATGCTGTAAAAAGGGAAGGAGCTGTATATTGGCACAAGGAGAAGCAGATACGGATATGATGTTACCAGGAAGTATGGTATCTCTAGACAAGAAATAGAGGGAAGAAGCAATGGCCTTCACATCGGCTGGTTGACATATGTATGAAAGTGTCTTAACAGTGGTGTTAACACCTGAGTCAGTATTATAGTAAAAAAATTGAGGCTCAGAGTGAAGCTGGGAAAATTGAGGAGATTGGCAATATCACATTCCATATAAAGTTCAGTTGTTAAAGTGTTATTTTACAGTGCAAGAAGGTTACAAAGGCAAAATAATTTATCGTTAAGCATTCAAGGTATTAAAATGGATAATGGATGACAGTGGTAGAGATTTGGATTTATTAAGAAGAAAGAAACGGGTTGCATGATTTTGCATCATTTTTAAAACAATTTTTGTTTATATAGAAGAATAGCTAACAGAAGAGTTAACACTACGTTTGAATATTATAATCACTTTATTCTAAGCAATTATGATTAAAACATTACTTTAACAGAAACTGGAATTTTCAGTACAAAACCAACTAATTATGCATACACCACACTGAACACAACAAATGTTTCTATAGCTCATATAGGTATATGGATATATTAATGTAAACACAGGTTTCTGAAAAGGCTTTGCTGCATTGTCCGGCTGGAAACTGCTATACATATGACATGCATTTAAAATTGTAGGTATTCATTACAAGGAATAATGTTGAGAGCTTATTTATGTGAAGAGCTTTATTTTTTGTAACTGACACATGTGTACTGCACATTTACTCTGCACTTTCCACAAACCATTTTATCGCATCCACAGCATTTTGTTGTAATTTTTTACCTTGAACAGTTCTTTTATCTGGCATTTTTTATGTTTAAAAGGAAGTTCATCCTCATTATTAAGCTCGTCATACACATTTATCTTTCATATGCTTAGATCAGTGCTCCTCTACTACTTGTTGCAGCAATTGTTTGGTGAAATTTTCCTGCCTGATACAGCCCCTATATAATTACCTTAGAATCGTGTGAATGCAATCAAAAAGTTGGAGAGTTTTATGTGAGACCATGAGATAAACTGTATGCAAGCTAAATGTGTATAATAAAGATTATAAATGATTATCAATTGTTAACTTTGACATTTAGCTGCTTTTAGGTTCTCTGGGTTGGTTGCCTTGCAATCACCTGACATAGTCACCAGTTTTGTTTCTTTTGACGAATTTTGATGTTGAAGTAACTTTCTCTGTATCTGTGGATTAATTGGAGCTTAGGATAAAAGGTAGCTGTGTACACTATTTGTTGTTTATATGTAGGCTAACTATGCTGAAGCGCTTCTTGAAAATTTTGGATGTACTGCAGTATCGGATTATCGACGGAATCACTATTCACATGTAACATACACTACACCAATTTTATTTCTTTAATACCATCTTTACACATACTAAACAACAATAAACATGCTGCTTTAGGTATTTTCATGAATTTATGGCATATTTTGTCAGTTTTGTTCTACATTACTCACTATCAGAAGTCACCCATGGCATCACAGGAACGTTGGTTGCATTGACTTTCTGCTGCCAACATTTGAAATCCCAACATAGCCGAAAATACGACTGAGAGCCCTAAGCTGCAAAGCGTAGCCCCGCGTTGAGGACCCTAAGCCGCAAAGCGTAGCCAAGGGATGTTTTTTTAGAAGTAAAGAAGTGAAGCAGTTGCGGCCGAGTGATGACAGGATGTAGCCATAAGATCTGCACGTCTAAAACTCAAATGATTCACATTGGCAGCAATTCCTTCAAAATGGTGATAAAAACCGCCAGAAACCACTATATAAGAACAGTCACATGAAAGGGAGGTTAGGTGAGCCCAAGAATTCTGCCACAGCAACATCTAACACACCAAAATGTTCCTCATGGCACAAGCATTACTCTGGATAGCAAGAACCCCCAATTTCATAAGTAAAGCACCACAATTTAGCCCATAATCCAATACTGCAGTAGGACCAACATTTTTGGCAATTACATGTAGTTTCAAGAATGTCCTTTCAATATTATGCCCATTCATTGCAGATGTTAAGCTCAATAGGATCACCGTGCCCAGGGATTGTAAAGTGGATCCTCATGGGAAGCATTACAAGAAGCATGATGCAAAAACTTTAGAAATGGCTAAAAAGAAAACAGTAAATAAGGGAAATGTGTCAATAAGAGCTTAAGAACCCATGCAAGCAGGCTCAAGAGCCCATTGTGCCTTATATTTTGGCATTACTCTAGCTCGATGGTCTGTATGAAACGGACAGCATCCTTATTATCTCCTCAGGTTCCAAAAAGAAGAACCCTGAGGATACATACCTATGAACAGTGAAGCCTTCGCATTCGCATAGTATATGCTGTGAGATCTCAAAGTCCCTCATGCATTTCCTACATAAACGGTCTTGTGCAAGACCCATTATGCATAGAAGCCTGCGCAGAATGTTGTGGCCCGTAAGATAGCCCACAACCCATCTAAGCTTAATTCTAGTCAAATTCAGGATAAACTCACTCACTCTCCGGTCAGGCCCAGATATAAAAACATGGGCCTGCCTGCTCCAGATCTCAAGATGAGCCTTTGCCGTAAGCTGGGTTATTTCATACTTGACATTACTAGCAGACACTCCGCAAAAGGGTTCGGTTCCCAATAAAATCTATCCCCGATCTCCTCCTCGCAAGAGTGTCTGCCATCTAATTACCTCTAATACCATAATACCAGCATGCCCTGGTACCCAAAGAAGTGTAACCACGCAGCTGGTACATAGTCTATTCAACATCCTCTGGCATTGCCACACCAGTCTGGATGCAGTTTTAACCGCCGCAAGGGCTTTCAAGGTAGCCATTCTATCCAAGCAGATGTACACATCCGCTCATCTGCATGGCATAGTGTAAATATGCATAGCACAGGCTAAGATCGCAAAGACCTCAGCCTGGAAAACCCTGGCAAATCGCCCAAGGGGAATGACAAGTCTGGTTCTAGGGCCACAGGCCCCAGATCCCATCCTGCCCCCGAGGCGAGAACCGTCCGCGAACCATGTTCCATCCGCTGCTTTTGGGAGAGACCCGGTCTCTGGGTCCCACTCCTCCCTATAAGGTAATACCACAGAGTAGGATGGACTTAGGCTATACATAGTCGCCATCAAATCCCCGATCATCTGGGTTATAGGACACTTCTCCTGTAATCCAGAAAGAATCAGTGAGTGCCCTTTGTGGGGTAGCTTGAAACACCACCCCCTACAGTCCAGAGGTGGTGCGCAGTCATCCTGGCTACCTCCTCCACAAAAAAGCACAGAGGAGGAAAGTCCACCAAAATCTCTAAGGCAGACTAAGGAGTCGTGCGCACCGCCTCTGTTATCATACATGCCAATCTTTACAGAGAATCCAGCCCAGCAGCCACTACCTTCACCTGGGAGGCAGGCCACCAAACCAGTACCACATAAGTTATTGACTGTCTAATAATCACAGTGTATACCATTTGAGCAACTTGGGTCTAAGGCCCCACCACAGTCCTTATGGATCTTCGACAGGCTTACAAAGTATTGTAGGCCTTCTTAATTTTGTAATCTACATGCTTCTTCCAGCTCAGCCCAGCAACTCCTAGTCACTTGACCTCTCCGGAATGCTTCAACTTCTTCTCAAACAGATGGAGCTCTACCAAACCTGGCAGCCGCAGCCGCAGCCGCAGCCTCCTCCTCCTCCTCCTCCTTGTGAAGTTAATTATTTCAGTCTTGTCTAGGTTAACGGACAAGTCTGTTTCTCTACATCATTCCTCTAGAGCCTGTAGGGAGCTGTATGAGCTCCGAAATAGGCTCGGGAATTTTCAACTTGCTACAAGGCATATGCCATTTACATAGCCTTGAGCATGAGTTACTGTCCTGTTTATTCTATCCAGCAGCACATCAACCACCACACACCACAGGGTAGATGACAAAACCCCCCTTGTGGGCAGCTTCTTGGCACTGTTCCCTCACGGACACACTCCCCGGGTCGCCACAGCCTGGCCGCCTTCCACGGAGGTCATGATCCAGTCCGTTACAACCGCACTGACTCCCCTGCTCTTCAGACATTTCCAAAAGATGTCTAAGGTCATATTATTAAAGGCACCTTGAATATCCAGGAAAACTGCAATTGTAAATTTTCCACAGTCCAGAGCCCTCTTCAGCCTCATCACAAGCTTATGGAGTGCCCTGTCCATGGATTTACCTGGCCAATATGAGGGTGAATGTGTCTGTCTTCCAGCACATCATCCTTCAAAACTCTATCTACCAGTATTTCCAGAGCGTTTAGCAGAAAGGGTATTTGACTGATAGGATGGAAATACCTAGCCGTGCGGTAGGATTGCCTAACCGGTTTAGGTATAAACACCGCTTTGGCTTGTCTGCAGAGGTAAAAAAACATACCTCATAACCAGACAGATCCTAAATATTCTCACTATGTGGAATGAAACGGTCTCCCAGACCTCTGGAAGGACAGCCGGGAAGACCCCATTTACACCTGCGCTCTTATAGGGCTCAAAAGTATAAATGGCCCAGTTTAGTTTCTTAAAAGTAACAATATCGGTGGCCACTGTCTAGCCTTCTTGCGAAGGCCGGCGTGCCCTACCCGAGTTTGGTTACTGGTTTGTAATGCAAGCCTCCAGGAAGCGGGTCTCAAGCAACAGCCTCTAAGTCCCCCCTCTGTCTGTCATAGCACTGGAGGGGTCCTCTATTGAGATGAGCCTGGCCCTAGCTCCGGAGACCAACAGTTTCTGCAGGCAAGCAGCGCTCAGCTGCTTCTGTAAATTATCACAAAAGAGCCTCAAAGATTCCTTGGAGGCCTTCCTGATTTCTTTTTTATAAATTCTTTAGGACTCCTTGTAGGAATTCCAAGTTCCCTGATGTTTATTGGCCCTATACGCACTGTAGAGCCTTCGTGTCTTTTTCCTGATGCACTTTAAAAAAGAATTCCATCTGAGTTTATCTTTAGCCCGAAGCTAGTGTATGAGGGGACAGCTTCTTTCATAGGAGGACACCAGAGTTCGTAAAAAAACCCATGTACCCCCCCGCAGGTACTCCGCATTTCTTAGCTTGATCTGGGTCCATTACGCAGCCACCTTTCCAGATCCCTTCTAAAGGAGTCCCAATTGGTCCTCGTCGGATTCCTGTACAGGTGGTCCTTTCCTCTTTTGTCAAGACCAAAGTGTATATTTCTGTGGTCGAACATGGAAGGTCCCAAACAAACCCTCCAGTTCTTAATCTCCTCTAGTATCCCAAAGGATACTATGACAGGTCTAGAAGATCCTCCCTTTCATAATTCACAAACGTCGGAACACCCCCTTGATTCGCAATCTTGAGATCTGTATAGTTCAGATACTCGAGCAACTTCTCCTCTCTGCCGTTTATGTCCGTGCTACTCCAAACGCTATGGTGGCCGTTGGAGTCACAATCAATCAGCAGGTTGAGGTTTCTATCCCTGCAACAAATTACAAGGTCTTTGAACTCCTGAGGAGGTGATGATTCCTTGGAGTCATAAGTAAAACAGGCAGAGCAGACTATCACCTGATGTGGCATTCCGTCCTCCTCATACCTCACTAGCACTGCTGCCAGGTCTTCAGTAAGAAATCTCAGTAGGGCCCAGGTATTACTGGGTCTCATAATGACACATGCTCTAGGTTTTACTTCAGATGAAGCGCTGAAGATAGTAAACCTATTATATTTAGTCCCATGATACATCCCTGTCGAAGCCAGAGTTCTTGTATCATGGTGACATTAATTTCATACCTCGCCACATTACTCGAAAGAACTCGCGTGGCTGTAATACCGTGTTGCAAGTTAGCCTGAATAAACGAAATCATCTTGGTTTAACCTACGTCACTTGAAATATTTCCCAAGGAGTCCGCTTATTCTAAGATCCCTGGGTCCTCTCTTGGGGTATATAGGAGGTAGCCCCAGCCTCCATGCTTGTAGTTATGATCAATCCGGTGTTCCTAAACGGGGCAACCAGTTTTAGATGTAGGGCCTGCTTCTCCACATCTCTGGGAGTTACAGTTCCTATATCCTTTACCTTAGTCTCGACGACAAGGTCCTCTTTCGAGGGCCAGCCACCTAAACCTTGGTATTAATGCCCTCGGGGTCTCTTAATAAAGGGCCCTGTTTAATGGAACATGTATTTACCACAGTTTCCACGGTTAGCTAGGGAAAACTGAAGTCCACTCAGACAGAGCCCCGCGTGTAAGACTATAAACTATATAACTATAAACTATTAGGTAAGACTATAAACTATGAGAGGTCATCAGGTATCTCAGAGGCTCCATTAGTGACACATCTTCTCACGTGCCATGCACCCCATCGGCAGGATTGCATAACACCTTAGGGTTGAGGAATTGGTTCGCAGTTTCCTATTTGTTATTTGGAGACAGGTCTCATTGAGCGTGTCTGTAATCAACCAACGCCGCTGGTCAGGTGCCGGCTATCCACCACCTACCGATGCGTCCACTACTCGCTCAAGGTCAGCTTTAGGGGTTTATGGGCTGTTAGGCCACTCCAGAGCCCCCACTCCACCGTGGAATTGGATGAGTATAGTTTGAGGCTTATTGTGAAAAAAAATATTTAGATGTACTGAGCAAGAAGTAATAAAGTTTCACAATAACATGTCTGGTGTAGATTTTGCACTAGGCTTCCTGAAGCATCACAGAAATTCATTATCTGCAAGACTGTCAAAACATTAGATGATCCACAGCTGCTGTGTCACCAATGATTCTAAATGAATGCTTTCACAACCTGGAAAGAACAGCAGTTGGTATTCCTGCTAGTAATATTTTGAGCTACAATGAGACCAATTTAATTGATGACCAGGTAAAAGGAAAGTGGTCTTTAAGCGTGGTACCAAGCATCTGGAAAGGATAATGAATAGCTTGAAGTCTTCTACTTCAATAATGTTTGCAGGCAAATGGGGGGGGGGGGTAATCCTTCCATGTAATGTTGCGTATAAAGCTACCAATTTGTAGACAACTTGGACAGAAGGTGGTCCCACAGGCATCAGATACAACAGGAGCAAAAGTGAGTGATTTGATAGCTACACATTTAAGGACTGGATTAATACAGTAATTATTCCTGATGTTAGGATTACGGAGGGCAGGAAAATCTTAATAGATAATAACTTCACTTGACGTCTGATTATTAGGGCCATAAAAGCTTGTCAGGATCATAATATTTCATTTGTGTTTCTTCCAAGCAATTCCACATACCTGATCCAACCATTCGGTGTGGTCTTCTTTGCACCAGTGTTGAGAGCTTGGAGAGAGATTTTAACTATTTGGAAGCTTGGGCCAGGGAAAAAAGAATCTTCTGTCCCAAAGACAGTGTTCCCACATCTATTCAAGAAGCTTCTGACGGCCACCCAGAATAAGGCTGCAGACAATTTAAAATACGGCTTTGCAGGTTGTGGTATATTTCCAGTTGACAGACAAAGGGTTTTGTCCAAGTTGCCTGAAGTATCAGATGGAAATGATGCTGAAGAACTGAATGGAGGATAATTCTTTCAAAGAAATTCTTCAACATCTGCATTACGAGAATACAACTCCTAAAAAAAGAAAGAAGAATTTTATTGTTGATGCAGGAAAAAGTGTCAGTGTCCCACGGAGTAGTGAGTCTGACAATGAGAAACCAGCAGAAGAAAACTCTTTTGAAGATTAAATGGATATTCCCAGCTCCAAGCTCAGTGATGATTATGAGAACATGAAAGATTTGGATACCGTGGAAAATGAAATGGGAAATAATTCCCATGTACACTTGTTTCAAAACACAATGGCCTAGCCACATACCCTGGACCAGAGCTTTCCCCCTGCCACTGGGCAATAACTATTAGCAAACAAAAGGCGACCCCCATTAGGATGGTGAGAAGCAGACAGACCTCTCTTGGGTGGGAGCCTCCGCACCTTAAGCAGCGCAGGTTGTGGAAGCAGAAGTGACTGGAGTGGTTAAACCCCGGGCACCGGTAGCATTGTGGGGGCCCGTCAGAGCCATTGGATGGTTCGATGTGTACTCGGAAGTAGCAGATGGTGGATACACTATCTATCTTTGTCTCCGGGTCTCTTGACCGCTCCACGACTACTAAGAATAGTGGGAGGGGTGGGGCCTTGGCCATTTGGAGCTGGTCTGGTGAGCTGCTTCACCAAACGTGGGGTGATGCCCTGGCGGATGAGGTCGTCCTCGATGTCTCTCACCGAGGTGTCCGCTGGTAGGCCACTGATGACCCTGCGGATGTCACGGGTCTTATCAAGGCCGAAGGTGGAATGGGGAATGGCTCTCCTACCTAGTGCTTTAAGCAGCGTCGAGTAATCCCCGGCCTGCTTAGCCTGAAAGATGAAGCGGCTCTTGTTCCGCCTCACCGTGCACGACCCGTTCAGGGTCGGCATGACTTCCTTGAGGAAGCCGACCGACCCCGCAAAGTCGTCCGACTGCGAGTACTGTTAATAATAACTTGTTATATATGCCTTCTGTTTGGTGGTGAAGAGGAATGGTGCAACGAGGGCATTTGTTCAATAAAGAACTTCGACAGGAAAGCGCAAAAGCTTCAAATATCAAAACGTCACCTGCACAACAAAGAATTTTTTCAGCTATTAGGCAAAAGCCACTGTCTGGCAACAATAGATATAACGAAGAAGTTGCATCCAACAGGAGAGTATTGGCTCGTCTTATTCAAGCAACTGTGTTTCTTTGTAAACAAGAACTAGCCGGTAAGAGTAGGGCTATTGTACCTGGATGACCTCACTGTAAAGTATTTGTTTTAAATGCTTTTTTTAAAAATGGGAGAAGCAGAAAATCGTACTATACTTGAAAAAGAAAGCAAATGTTAACGGTAAATACCAATTTAAATGGCAAACTCTATTTTCAAGTTCAGGAACCATCCAGCCGCCGCTTACCCTTCGAGGCTTCGTTTCGGGGAAACGAATTCAGACATGAGAAATGTAAGAAATGCTTGCAGTGTTTGCGTACCAATTTGGTCTTGGAGTTATTCACAAATGCCTTTTGTTGCGCATGAATATCCCAAGAAAAGAAATATAAAACCTACAGAAAAAGAAGCATATATATATATATATATGTATGGGCCTTTAAGGAAAAAGGAAAACATATGTCAGGTATTTGAAGAATTATTAGAAAATTACGTAGTATGTGTACTGAGTGTATATTTAGTTAATAATGCCCCAAAATATGAAACAAACGCGTTTCCAACAAAACCATTAGAGCCGAAAGGCTCAATTCACAATGCAATAGTACGTTACTGAAGTTACAATTAGTAAACTCCATTATTATTTGGGTTACCTTATTGTTTTTAAACGAGAATATGCTGAAAATGGGTGTTAAGATAAATAAAGCTGTTCCCGTGCGCATGAGTTCCACACATTTTCTTATATATTTCCCATATACTAATAAAAGAAGAAACACTAATTTACATGATTATTTAAACTTATTTTAACACAAATACTTAGGCTTGCGACCGAGCGGGATGGCTCAGGCGGTTACGTCTGTGGCTCACATTAGGGACGTCGTGGGTTCGATTCCCGTGGCCGACCTTCCTGACCCATGGATTTTTATAGCATGCATATTGATCATGGTATAATATAAACAGTCTTCAATAATGCTAAGTTTTGTGATGCACCTATTTAACGTAAAGCGACTAGAAAAGTTTCTCCGGGTCGCCAGTTGAATGCTACATCATTACATTCCCCGAATGTTTTGTCACTCCATTTGATTTCCATTCTCATTTCACTTCATCCTTTATCTACGTTCTCTTTCAGGGTTGCAAGTGTCGGCGGGAGGTCTGGGCGTGTGCATGGCAGAGGAAAACTGATGCTCTATGGAAACCTTCGTCCTCCGACTGCGAGCGGTCCCGGACCCCACCCCCGGAGATGTGTAAGCTTAAGGGGCGAGGGGGCCGGTTGCACAAGCCAGCACCCGGGGAGTTCAAATCTATAAATGGTAGGAAGCCCGCCCTCTGCCTGTCGTGCCTCCTGGCCCGGCCGCCCAGCCTCTCCTCTCACCTCATCCCTTCCTCGGGCGACCCGTCAGGGGCATAGACACAAGAGGTCTACATAGGTCGAGATGCTAAGTCGTCCTCCGCTTGTAGTCCTGTCCTATCCTATCTTTAGGTTGTGAATAACTGTTGACATATAAGTATTTTTGTGTCAATGCTTCGAAGCAGTCATAGAACTAAACCTTGAAAGGGAAGAAGAAGATAATGATTTGTTCACCATTTGATAATTACAATAGTTTTTTCTTCTCGGCAGAAAATATCAAATCTGGCGTGTATCTTTATGAGAAGATGGCAAAATATTCCAAAACGACATTTAAAATACGGTGAGATGTAAAGCTATTTTCGTTTTGCTCAGTAATTGAGTTTTCAAAAGTGTCAACTTAATTAATAGCAGTAGATATAAAAAGAGAGTTCTGGAACAAAGGAGATGCCGGCAACTGATAAGATCCATTGTTCTATGTTTTCAAGCCCCGCCCCCTCTTTGTTCTACTGTTTTGCCGCCTGGTCGCGTGTCGCTAGCCCCGCCCCTCTTTGTTCTACTGTTTTTGCCGCCTGGTCGCTAGCCCCGCCCCTCTTTGTTCTAGTGTTATGCCGCCCGGGTCTGTGCCGACAGGTCCTCCCCCCTCCCCCATGGTGCCTGGTCGCGTGCCGGTGGCCCCTCCCTCCCCTTTGTGTTTTGATTGGTTCCCTGTGGATAGGTGGGAGAGTGTGTATTGTTTCCATACGCTGGGTGCGTACCCTCCCTCCCCTTTGTGGTCTGGTTGGTTCCCTGTGTATAGGTGGGAGAGTGTGTATTGTTCCTATACGGTGGTTACATTCCCGCCCCCTCATTGTGATTTGTCTAAATCCCTGCCGTGTAATTGGTTTCCCCTGCGGATATGTGGGAGCGTGTGTATTGTTTCTATACGCTGGCGACGTCACCCTGCTCTCATAGCGTCCTATCTAAATCCTCCGCCCCTGGTAAGGTGTGTGTGTGGTAGGGAATGTGATTCTCGATGCCTGCCGCCCATCGGTAAATCGTTTGAGTACATAATTGTGTCAATCAATTAGATAATGTTCGTCCATGCATAAAACATTATTGAAAAAAAGAATCGGCATCTTATTACTACTAATGTCCTCACATTGCATATCTAATGAAACGATGCTCCTCGATCGATGAAAACAATTAAGTATTTTTGATTGATTAATTGTATATGAATTGACTTGCGCACCTGCATCTAAACCCCCATTTTTACATCTACTAATGTCCACACCTTACACTTCTAATGAAACGCGGGCTAGTCGGTCGATGAAAACAATTAAGTATTTTTTGATTGATTAATGTAATTGACTCGCGCGCAACTGTTCGTCATCGTATATGTGTGGTAGCATGTGTATAATTATTACGACTAATAACATTTGTTTAATTCTACTTTTGAGGGAAAATATTTTTTGGATATATAAGAATATTACAACACTTAGATGAATCCATAGCTGAAAGGACAGAGTTGCCGTAACAGTCGTTATAGCGTGATAATTTCGCTGAAAACCCGCGCGCAACCCTTCCTCCACGAAGCGTCTCACTCGAGTGACCGGTCGTTTCAAGAACAGCTAGCATTCACTTCCCCCTCCCTCGTTGTACAGAGCGCCACTTGCAGACCGCGTGCCCTCTAGGTGAGAGAGCGGTAAGCTGGCTCTTCCGTTGGACGACGAAGATGCCGGAAGTAGACATTTTTAAAAAAGTTTAAACGAATGCACTGCGCGGTCTTAACCTCTCTCCGGCAACAGTCCGACATGTAATGAAAAACCCGCCAGCCGACTTCGGTCTAATAATAACCAGTTTCACCCATACTCCACGACTGTGTGCGTGACGTCACTAACAAGCCTCGACGTGTAGACTAGCCAGGTTCCATTCTGTAGGCGTCGGTAAAACATGTAAACGATTTGATGAAATAATTGTGCCAATCAATTAGGTAATGCGATATTGAAAAAAAGAATCAATGTTTATATACTGCTAATGTCAGACCATCATACCTCTAAAGGGGTGAGGTTATTAAAACGCTACTCTGCGACTAATTAAGTATTATTGATTGATTAATGTAATTGACTTGCGCACCTAGAGCTATCTCACCCATTATTCACCTACCATGGACATTGCACTTATAATGAAACGACGCTCGTCGATCGATGAAAACAATTAAGTTTTTTTATTAATTAATTGTATATGAATTGACTCGCGCACCTGGTTGTTCTCGTATATGTGTGATTATTACGCCTGTATAACTATTACGGCTAATAACATTTGTTTAATTCTTCTTTTGAGCGGAGGGCTTATAAAAAATATTACATTGCTTAGACGAATTAAAAAAAGCGTCTGAAAAGGACGTTGTAAATAGCTAGTGTGTGACGTTAACACGAGAACCCCTTACGAAAAACAAGACGCACGCGACCGCTGTGCATCGTCTAATACAATGAAGCTTAAGAAGTGGTTAAACCAGGACGCTAGGGTTTTTCCCCTACTACCTGCTCTTAATGGCTAGGGGTATCCATCACGCCACATGCCGGGTACGCTCCAACTGATGTTAAAAATATAAGCCCGCTATACCTCTTCTTACTCGAGAGAAGCAATTAAAAGATTTGCTTTGTTGCTCTTTTAATTAAGCTATTTATAGTTTGGCCTGAAATAAGCTTCAATAGAAATGTATATAGGTAGAGACATTCGAGGAAAAGTACAGAGCAGACCATTTCAAAACAGACTTCGCCTCCAACACGTAGGCTCTCTCTCTCGCTCCCTCTCCTTACAAGAAATTCGAAACACGCACGAAGATCTCAAATATAAATTTGATATTCGTTTTTAAATGTTCTTTCTAAAGACGTAGCGAACTTTGAGAAATTCAACGAATTATTCACCTGCGTACCCTGCTTGAAAGAAATATGCTGTACACCCCTGAAGAATGCATACGGTGTTCTCGGAAGAAATGTCCATGTAAACAATCATTAGAGGACAATGGCAGACGTTTCCACTACATTAAACATCTTAAGAGACTTTAAGAATGCATACTGGGTCCCTGTATACAGTCATTAGCGGACAATGGCAGACGTTTCCCCTTCATTAAACATCCTAAGTGCTCTGAAAAACCCCAGATCCTCTGGGTAAATAACTATTAGCGATACAATAGATTTTCTTAATGATTAGCTTAATGGGTTCCTCTGTGCAGAAATTCCATCACAAACCGTGGAAAAACCAAGCCTAGTCATGTTTTAAGCTTACCACAAAAACATTTTCCCCGATAATTAATATAAATTCTACATGAAGATTATTAATGATTAAGTTTCATAGCTCTTATTTCTTTCAATAAAATATTGAATATGACTCTAGCGTTAGGAAAATTAAACGGTGAGCAGCACTATTTTCTACGCTGAAATTATAATTAAACGTATACTGTATAGATTCTGTACTTAAACATTCGATTGTATCTTTGTCATTATTTAAATACTCACATACAAGAAATGCATGCATGATATCAAAAATTAAACTGATTTTTTACGGTATGTTAAACAAAGAAATATGATTTGGCGAGAGTGATATGAAGAATAAAAAGTATTCAGAACGGTGAATATTACATATGTTATTAAAAAATAAAATAAACACAGTTAACATTATAGTTAAGTATTATAAATGTTATTAAAAAACAAATGAATCGGTTAACATTATAGGTGAATATTACATATGTTATTAAAAAAATAAATAAATACTGTTAACATTATAGTTAAATATTACATAACTTATTAAAAATAAATAATGCTCTCCCTGATCGATGAAAACAATTAAATATTTTTTATTAATTAATTGTATATGAATTGACTTGCGCATTCTGGTTGCTGACGTATGTGTTCGGATGTTACGTTGATTATTACGCGTGTATAACTATTACGACTAATAGCATTTGTTTAATTCTAAATAAATAATGAAATATGGAGCCTATCCTAAACAAGACACAATCCTCGTTACTCTTCATTTATTCCATTTAAAATGATTGGCTTATTCTCTTAGTAAACATAGGACGAGAACGTTTTTAAATACCTCATCCCTTCGAGGGATATTTTTTTTGAATATTCCAGCAGAGAGATCGAACCCTATAAGTTTAAAAAGCTTTTTTCTATAGATGAATGAAATATTCGATTAATAACAGGCTTATCTAACAGGGTAAAAAGGTGTTTAAAGGTTGTGATTATTTTGGTAATGTAACAATAATTAACAATGAATTTTAGTGGTACATGTAAAAAATAAAATATATTTTTATTTCCTAGCGTCATATGCAGAAGCATTCCCTTAAGGAGCGCTGGCGTGATCGATGGATTTCCCCATAACAGGTTTAGGCTTGCTTACGAATTGCCCCTGTGCGAGGCTAGCATTTCCCTCTCCTTCTACTCGAATTTTTGGAGTAGCCAATCAAAATCGTTGTATTATATATCTTAAACTTTCCCGCATACATTTTTTATATTGCAAAAGAACACTATAAAAAGGCTGCTTCATCGGGAATTCTTAGTTTCTCCGCTGAAATCAACGAGCTAAGACCTCTGCAAACTTTACTCTTTCAAAGTGAAATTTCAACGAACATCATGTCTGGTAAGTTGTAACAATACACTTCATTTACTTTTAAAAGTTAAATTATTACTCAGTACATTTAACTTATATTAGCGTTCTTGTTTTTAATGTCTGGCATTTATATGCGAATAGTTGAACTTCTACTGTTAACTTCTAGCTGCGGGAATTCTCAAAAAAAAATGTGAACAGATTAGTTAAGTATTCATCTTGTTGAGTAATTATTATTCCGGATATTTAAATACGTGTTTTCACCAGGTGAATTATATTCCTTTCTAGAGAAATACAATTACTTGAAAACCCTACGAATCGAATAAAAATGTTCTGTATAAATATTCTTCCGAGGGTAAACGGCGGTAATCGATTCGTGGACTTCCTGTTTGCGTGCATTGGTCGAACATTAACTGTGAATGTTTCATTCCTCTCGCGCATTTATTTAGTAAAAACTTTCAGCCTATTTCCATCATGTTAAAGAGATATTTTCCATGATTGTGTCGAGAAATACACGTGCTTTATTTGTAATAGAAATTTTTCAGATGTTTAAAATACATCGACATTTTCCCTGTATAAGCTGTTCGCAATAAAGTAAATTAACTTAATAATATAACTTTTCTTTAATAAATAAATAAATAAAAATCTAAGGCGTAAATTAATTGCGTTTTCAGCATTCAGTTCTGCTAATATAGCTGAGACGTACATCCAGCTCCAGCAGGATACCCGCCGCCGGCTGCAGGATCGTTCCTCAAATACAGCCATGATTCAGGCACCCGAACACCCGAATGGTAAGCATTCTTCAGAGTTTTAAAAAAAGTAATGTAACAATTCATATTAACTTCTTGTTCATATTCTTTATTATTATTATTATTATTATTATTATTATTATTATTATTATTTCCAGGAAGTGGACTTTATTTTGGTATCGGCCATCCATCGACCGCTGCACAGGCACCACCAGGCTTCCAAACCTTCCTGGTGCCAAATCATCATGGAGGTGGCTCTGCCCCGTACATGCAGCAACACTCGTACGGTAAGAATTTACAGACTGGTGTTTGAGCAATTGTAACTAAAAATTACTTAATAGTAGACATACAATGCCGATTCTAGCACACAAAGACCTACCTACGACAGCATAGAGTTCTGGATTGTATAAGGAGACAAGGATATATTTAAGGGGAGTTTCTCACCCCATATGCAGTCACATAACTCTTTCGGTCTCCCAGAATGCTATGTATTTTTCACGCAGGTGTTTAAAACATGTATTTTTTCACGTATAGCGTGTAGATTCTTTAGAACCCTGTACTTAAACATGCTATACTATTATTATTATTATTTATTTTTTCCAGGAAATGGACTTCATTTCGGAGGCGGCATCGCTCAACAGGCGACCGCTGCACCGGTACCTCCAGGCTTCGCGAGCGTTGCACCAGCAGGCTTCGCGACCGTTGCACCGCCACCCCCAGGCTTCCAGACCTTCCTGGTACCAAATCAGCAGGGGTGTGGCCCTGCCCCATACATGCAGCAAGCACCGAACGGTAAGAATTTTTCAACATTTTACGAAGTTCTTTTACACATTCTATATTATTATTAATATTGTTATTATTATTTCCAGGAAGTGGACTTTATTTTGGGATCGGCCATCCATCGAGCGCTGCACCGGCACCACCAGGCTTCCAAGCCTTCATGCGGGCAAATCAGCATGGTTGGGTCCCTGCCCCATACATGCAGAGAGCACCGAACGGTAAGAATTTTTCAATATTTTATGAACTTCTTGTTTTACACATTCTATATTATTATTATTATTTCCAGGAAGTGGGCTTTATTATGGAGGCGGTATTGTTCATCACGCGCCCTCTGCACCACACGCCTTCCCTGCACCAAATCAGCAGTGGTGGGGCCCTGCCCCATACATGCAGCAACCACTGAATGGTAAGAATTTTTTCAACATTTTATGAACTTCTTTTACACATTCCATATTAGTATTATTAATCTTATTATTATTCCAGGAAATGATCTGGGTGACATTGGAAGCCAGCCTATGGATCTAGCAACACAAGAGTCAACATCACCAGAGATTGGTGAAGATTCGACCGCTGCACCGTCCGCCTCCTCATCATTGGACACTCTGGATGAAGTTGTACCCGCTGCATCATCAACCTCCTCAGTTGCCGGCGATGAAACCGCTGCACCATCGACCTCCTCAGGCGCAAACGATGAAGCCGTTGCATCGTCAACCTCCTCCTCATCATCCAATGATGTAGAACCTAGGAATGGAAAGAGAGGACCGACATCGGACGGGAGGGAGCAGCTTACAATCAAAAAAGCCAAGGTTAATGCTAGTAATTGCCAGGGACTTGAATGCAATACCATCCAATCGGCGTTCAAGGGACGTATTTTTAATAGTAGAATAGAAAATACATTAAAAATACTGGACCCCAGAGTCTTTTTAGATGAATGCAAGGAGCTTGTTATTAAAGAAGTGGAAAACGTTTTGCAGAGAAGCATTTGTGGATTAAAGATGCATTGTTCCATAGAAATTGAATATTTAATCCACAAACCTGATGAAGAGAAGAGTCTTTCCACTGGCTTTAATTCTAAGCCTGTACTGATTCTTCCGTCAAGCGATCTCAAACAGATCTTCTCTTCAATTGCGGGGGATATTTTGGAAAACATTTCTAAATATGAGGGGGGAGCATCGTCGAAGTCCTTGTTAAACATACTCAGCCTGGTGATGGGCTTTACACACTACGATCCGTTACACGCAGGTTCATACATTGAACTACCGCAAAAAATTGCGAAAAAACATGCAGTCATAAATATAAAGAACAAAGATAATTTCTGCTTCGCATGGTGCATGCTTGCCTCTAAATACCCAGCGAAGAAACATGGCTATAGAACCGCAGTATACCCTGAGGAACTGATTTTCGAGGCATTTAATTATGAAGGTATCGAATTTCCGACACCCTTTCATCAAATTGAATGCTTTGAAAAGCAGAACAATGGAGTATCCATTTCAGTGTTTGGTATAGAGGAGGAGAATGAGAGCATTATTCCCCTATACCAAACAGCTGAAAAGAAGCAGCACCATACCAATCTGTTATATATTGAGCAGGGGGATAAGTCCCACTGCTATATAATTAAAGACTTGTCCAGACTTGTAAGCAGTCAAGCCACCAAACATAACGGTAAAATATGGACATGTGAGGCGTGCCTCAAGAGATGCACCAATGAAAAGGCCCTGGAAACGCACCGATTAAGATGTGGAAAATGCCAGCTGCTTAAAATGCCTCAACAGGATGAATACCTTGAATTTAAAGCATTCTCCAAGAGCGTTCCTGTACCATTTGTTATATACGCAGACATTGAATCTGTTCTGGCGAAGGTTCACTCTTGCGAGCCCTCAAGCAACTCGAGCTGGACCCGAACCGTTCAAGAGCATGAAGCAATGTCTATTGCCTTGAAGGTGGTATGTAGGCATGACGAGGCATTGTCAAAATTCTTTCTCTTCAGAGGTCCAAATGCCATCGATGACTTTATCAAGCAATTAAAATCAATTGCTGATGACGTCATCGATGTGTATTCCAATCCTAAACCCATGGATTTAAGCCTTGAAGAGCAACAGAATTTTGATAATGCCTCTGAGTGTCATATATGCCTTGCTGCTTTCACTATGAGCGATTTGCGCGTGAGGGATCACGATCATGTGACAAGGGAATATCTGGGTGCTGCTCATAATAGATGCAATTTGAATAGAAAGGTCCCTGATTTCATACCGATCTTTTTTCATTGTCTATCTAATTATGACAGCCACTTCTTGATAAGACGCCTGGCATATGATAATAAGCCCGTATCGTGCATCGCTCAAAGTGGTGAAAGGTATATAGCGTTTAGCAAACGGTACAGGAACATCAGCTTCAGGTTTCTGGACAGTTTTAAGTTTCTTGACGATAAGCTGTCCAGTCTGGCTGACATGCTGGAGGAGAGTGACTTTAAAATAACAAGGGCAGAATATCCTGTTGAGGAGCATTTTAAGCTGGCAAAGAGCAAGGGAATATTTCCATATGATTATGTTTCAAGCCTTGTCATACTCAAAGAAACTTCTCTACCACCGAAGGAGGCCTTCTACAGCACTCTCACTGACAACCACATTACCGAAGAGGAATACAGGCATGCTGTAAAAGTCTGGGAGGTCTTTAATATCCGGAATCTCGGAGAATACAGCGATCTATATCTGAAAACAGATATACTGCTCTTGGCGGATATTTTCGAAAAGTTTCGAGATCTCATCCTGGGAATGTACAAACTTGACCCAGCATGGTTTTATACATTACCAGGACTCGCCTTTGACGCTATGTTGAAGATAACAAAGGCGAAACTTTCCTTAATATCCGACAAGAGCATGCTGGAATTTTTCGAGTCGGGAATTAGAGGCGGACTGTGCACAGTGGTGAAGGGCTACACCAAAGCTAACCATAGGTACATGTCCAACTTTGACCAGCGTGCTCCTGTTAAACATCTGTCCTATTGGAACATAAACAACTTATATGGAGCTTCTATGGGGTCTGCCCTACCATACAAAAATCTGAAATGGCTCACCAGAGAAGAAATTGACAGCATAAACTTCGCAGAAATCAAAGAAGATTCAGAGACTGGATATGTGCTAGAAGCAGATATCGAATACCCCGACCATATCCACGACGCCCATAACGAACTTCCTTTCTGCCCACAGAGCGCGACACCACCGAATGGCCAATACAAGAAACTGCTCGCAACATTAGAACAGAAAAGCAAATATGTCTTGCACTACAGGTGATGCAGCAGTGTATCGAGCAAGGTCTAACTGTGAGACATATTCACAGAGTGGTGTCCTACGACCAGACTAACTGGTTGAAGACATATATCGACGTCAACACCGAGAAGAGAGCACAAGAAAAGTCAAAATTCGGGCAAAACCTATGGAAAAAGATGAATAACGCCGTATATGGAAAATTTATAGAAAATGTGAGAAAATACACTGATTTCAAAATAGTTGGAACATGGGAACAGGCAAAGAAGTTGACAGCACGCAGCACTTACCTACGCACCATAATTTTTGAAGAAAATCTTGTAGGAATCGAACTGGGCAGAGAGGAAGTGCATATGAACAAACCAATCTACATAGCACACGCAATTTTGGACATTTCAAAATATATCATGTATGACTTCTTTTACAATATCATGAAACCAAATTTAAAAGACTTGCTGCTGAATTACATGGATACAGACTCGTTTATTTTTGAAACGAGTTCTGATATCTTTGAATTCATCAGGGAGAACCCGCAATATTTCGACACTTCAAACTTCGAAAAGGATAATGCATATGGTATTAAGCAAGCCAATAGGAAAAAGATTGGGTTGTTCAAGGATGAATTGGGCGGCTTGGTTATGGAGGAGTATGTCGGTATAAGAGCAAAGTTATACGTATACAGATACGGAGGGCAGACAATTAAGAAAGCTAAGGGCATCACCAGGGCAGGTATGGATAAAATCGATTTCGGCCATTATTTTGAATGCTTAAAAGACCATAGCCTAAAAATTTATTCGGTACAAAAAACATTTCGGAGTAAACACCACAAAATTAACACCATTGAGACAAACAAATTGGCGTTGAAGGGGGGTGACGATAAGAGGAAGTTGATGGAAGGAAGCTATAAGACTCTAGCGTGGGGCCATTATTCCCTTAGACCTGGTGATTGCTAGTGCCTAAACTTGTAAATATGTATATAATGTAAATATTTGAAGATATCTTGTTTTTTACTTTTTCAATCTGAATTTTGTATATATTCATTTAAATTGTGTATGAGGGTTTTTATATATTAATTTTTTCCCTCTGATAATGTTATTGTATATATCCATTTGAATTGTGTATGAGGGTTTTTATGTAATAATTTTTCCCTCTGATAATGTTATTGTATATAACCATTTAAATTGTGTATGAGGGGTTTTTATGTAATAATTTTCCCTCTAATGATGTTATTGTATATATTCATTTAAAGTATGTGAGGGTTTTTATATATTAATTTTCCCTCTGATAATGTTATTGTATATGTCCATTTAAATTGTGTATGAGGGTTTTTATGTAATAATTTTTCCCTCTGATAATGTTATTGTATATATTCATTTAAAGTATGTGAGGGTTTTTATATATTAATTTTCCCTCTGATAATGTTATTGTATATATCCATTTGAATTGTGTATGAGAGTTTTTATGTAATAATTTTTCCCTCTGATAATGTCATTGTATATATTCATTTATAGTATGTGAGGGTTTTTATATATTAATTTTCCCTCTGATAATGTTATTGTATATGTCCATTTAAATTGTGTATGAGGGTTTTTATGTAATAATTTTTCCCTCTGATAATGTTATTGTATATATTCATTTAAAGTATGTGAGGGTTTTTATATATTAATTTTCCCTCTGATAATGTTATTGTATATATCCATTTGAATTGTGTATGAGAGTTTTTATGTAATAATTTTTCCCTCTGATAATGTCATTGTATATATTCATTTATAGTATGTGAGGGTTTTTATGTAATAATTTTCCCTCAAAAAAAATAAAAAATATGAAGGATTTTTTAAAATAAAAAAAACTCATGATTTTACAATCATAAAAACTGGTCTTTATTAAGTCTTCATACATTACACCAAATCCTTTATATCAATCCATTGAGTATCTGCAAAACCATACCACTTTACAAGAACTTTGCTTCCACGTTTACGTATAACCTTTTCTACTAAATATGTGTTAGGATAGTTAGTCTTTTTTAGTTCATGTCCATAAAAGCCACCTTTTATGATTTCACCATTCCTATCCTTTAGTATGTATGTTGTAGGCTTGGTACGATTCACACGAAATACTTTGAAGATTTCAACGCTCCAGTTAGATTCATAACCCTTTTCAAAATGTCCTTTATGTTTAGATATCCTGACATAATCACCAACACTAAACTTCCTTGAAGCCTTCTTCTCTCTTCGGTCTTGATTATAATTATACACAGTCAGAAGAAGATCGTTGTTTTTCACTTCATTAGGCTTCATGCGGATAGTTGAATGAAAAGTATCATTGTACTTTACAAGGATTCTAGGTAAAAGATCTAGCCACTTGTATGAGCCTTGGACTAAAAACTCTCGGTACATCATATTCTTCAAGGTTCGAATTAAACGTTCAACAGCCGCAGCCTTCACATTGGTATAGGTGCTGTAGTGGTTAATATTATACTTAAACATTAATCGTTTAAAGAACTTGTTATAAAATTCTTTCCCGTTGTCCCTTTGAATATTCCGGGAAGGGACATCCATTTCTTGTAATATATCCTCCATAGCCTTTGCAACATTAACTCCGCCCTTATCCTTTAAGGGTTTTGCATATGCCATTTTAGAGTAAAAGTTGATTGCGATCGGAATGTATTTGAAATTTTTGTTCACTCTTGCATATGGTATCATTTCAATCAAATCAATTTGTAATAAATCATTCATACCTTTGCTGATAATTTTGCGTCGTAAATACTTCCTCCTCGCTGATCCGTGAAGCTCTCTAGCGATATTCTGTTTGGCTATCATGCTATAATTTTAGATGCTTTCAACTCCCGGATAATTTCCTCAATCTCTTGAGCGTGACTATTATTACCAGCGTCCCTCGAAGCAATAAGTAACCTCAGTCTATTCACTAATGTGTTAGGATTTCTCCAGAAAACGTAGTCAACCTCCTTATCAGGCTTATGCTCCTTCCATGCCAGTCCTAGACCTGAATGTGTATTGAGCAAGGTTCGTATTATATTCTTGTATTTATACGATTTACCAGATTTCAAGCGACCGTGTCTGCTGTAACCACTTCTATGAAGAAAAGTACTTTTCATAATCTTAGCGTACGTCTCCAAGTCTTCACTGGTGTATGCAGAAATCTGAGGCGTTCGCTTAAAGATGAGATCCGTCAAACCGGCGGTAGACTCATACGTTTCATCACCTATCAATATTTGATTATTTATAAAATGAATTTCTTTATTTCCAAGCATATAACTTCCATCCTGATATCTCACACCGTACAATGTATCAATACGATCCTTGTCTTTTGAGCGAACGTGTTGAAGGTAAGTAGCAATACTTGTAGAATCGCCATCTTCATTCTTGACGGTCTTCACAGTCAACCCTCGTTGAGTGTCCAAAATATCCTTGAGGGGTGCGGTTACAGGCTTCAAAGCTTCGGACATGACATGCTGAGTCTCAAACCTGAGACCTTTTAGAGCTCTCAGTTTTTCTTTTACAGCCCTGGTATGCTCGGCTACAGACTTTAAGTCTTATGCTTTCACTATCCATCTTACAAATGATGCGAAAATAGACGATTACCTTCAATTTATAGTCTGCGTCCAGCTTGAGTTCTCAACGTGTCGATAACCTTAGCTAACATCTCTATCGAAGTTCTCAGTTGCTCGGTTTCTTTCTTATGCTCCTGTGTATGTGTCTTGAACGCTTCAGTAAAGATTGCCGTATTAGCGTACTGGCTTCTGGCTGATTCTTCTAGACTCGTCATTTGCTGCATATTAGTTTTGAAGGCGTCCATCATCATATTTACATTATCCTCCACTTTCTTAAGCTTATCATTGCAGCAATCAGTTTTGAGAGTATTCAAAACCTCTATCTTTAACTGCCTGACTGTAGCCTCTAAATATGAAACTCGCTTCATCGCTAAGTTTTCTAAATTACTAATTTTCTGATTGCAAAGATTCTGAAGATTTGTTTTTTCTCTATCAAGCTCTGCGGTAACTTGTTTAATAGAGTCCATTACAGAATCCACTCTGTCTTTTGTAGAGGTTGTTAGAGTATCCACTTTACTCGTAGTTTTATTCAGATTTGCTGTGATGTCTAGCAGCTTCTTACCTATTTGCAGCTCGATTTCCTTTGGCAAGTACCTGTTTAACTGCTGTCGCGTCTCGTTCGATTTCCTAATGATCATAGCTCTAGCATATCTTTTATTTACAGCATCCGTATATCCGAGAGGATCTGCTATATCAGTGATTCTCTTATTGTCGAATATAATGTTACCATTACCATCTCTCGACTGCGTGCGTGAATTGACATCCAGCGATGAACTTTTTATTCACAACATCATTATCGTGAACAGGATCTAGCAATACCTTCAATCTAACTTTATCGATGACTATGTTATTTTCCTTATCTCTCTTGAGGATATATCTTGAAATCAATTCATCGATCAGGGTCTTAGCCATAACCTCAACATTGTTAACAGCTTGCTGAGAGAAGTCGTACATCCTAATTTCGAGAGCATCCACATAATTCTTATTGGAGGCATCATGATTATCTTCAGGATCGTGAACATTGCACAATCTCTTATTCTTGAATTGATAGTTTTCTTTGACATCTCTATTTATGATAAAACGATCAAACACTCTTCTAACTGGACCAGTTCTCTGAGAACCGAACCTATCGATGCTCATGGTTAACTACGAATGATCATTTTCTTTTTTGTCGAGCTTAATATATACATCAAAACCATTCCTATATCGCCCCTCATTCATATGAAATTCAGGAACTATCACAACAAAGGATCTTCCTTCTGATACGCTCTCCCAAACGCTCTTACATAGATCTTTAAATTCATTGTAGGTCATGTCGGTATTTACATAATCTTCGTAAATGTGCTTTAAGTTTAAATTGTCTTGTCCGAAGAGTATTATCATGTTTGTATTATCGCGAATTAAATGTTTTGGAACTTTAGCATAGGACTGTGCTAGATATACAGAGTCGACATTTCGATGTCTACCCATACTATAATAGGATGCTATCTTTTCCTGCTTTTCAGTGATGACGTCATCAAATATAAAGATTGAATTTTCTTTGACTTCAGAAGGATGCAAAACATCCCCGTTGTCGAAGGTGTTCACTTCTATACCTTCGATGTTTCCGAGCACTTTAATTAGGTATTGGTACTTTGGTTGATAGAGGGACTTTGAATAAATATACAAATTTTCAAAACGTAGTCCATTCTCATGGAGTAGCATATTGAGTAATACGTTTGTTTTCCCTGCACTGGAGCTCCCTAAAATAAGAGCTCTGACATTAGATGGAAATAACTTGCCATGTCGATCACTTCTAAAGTCACTTTCAAAATCTAATACCTGAATAGGTAGAGAGCAGTGCTGCTTAACAAGCTCCATGTTAACAACTAACTTATAAAATGTATGTGCGATGTTTATATATTACCGAATGTAAAGTAGTTAATGATTTAATGCAATGATATAAAAGGGCTAATGCATGCAATTACTCGCTTAGTATATCATGAGAGCTAAGAGAGGAAGGTCGTTGCAGTATAAGCGAGGCTCTGGAATTATTAATTCCATAATTAATTCGCTCCCCTTTGAAGCTCACTTACCTAGATATAGATATTGTGGGCCTGGTACTAAATTGGAAAAACGTCTAAAAAGAGGAGACCCCGGAATTAACCAATTAGACGAAGCTTGCAAACAGCACGACCTCGCGTACGCTGAGAATAAGGACACCGCTTCAAGACAAATAGCGGATAAGATTCTTGCAGAGAAGGCTTGGAAACGGGTGCAGTCATCAGATTCAACTTTTGGTGAAAGGTTAGCTGCAAGGCTAGTAACTGCAATCATGAAGGGAAAGGTAGCAGTGGGAGCCGGAAAGAGGAAGAAGAAGAGAGGAGGGTTTTTACCATTGATACCCATCATTGCTGTTTTAGGCGCTGCAGCAGGCGGCGCTGCTCAGATAGCCTCTGCAGTCAATAAAAAAAAGGCTGCTGATAGGCACTTAGCAGAAGTTGCGAGGCATAACAAGGCGATGGAGACACGAGGAAAGGGACTCCGAAAGAGAAGGTGTAAGAAGAGGAATAAAGGAGGATTCTTACCTGCAATGCCGCTGATGTCGTCTTTAGCCGCTGCATCTAAAATAGCAAGGTCCTTGAAAAAAAGAGGATCTAAAGGCAGGGGTTTAAAGAAGAAGGCAAAAAACAGTGGAAGAGGATTGTACATATACCGGAGGAAGCTCTAAGTAACGTAGCCATCGAATATTATGCTAAACGTTTAAAAATTCCTTATTTTAGAGGAGTTTATATGATTGACAAACTTCCTTTAAAACCACACTTCAAAGAGAGACTTATTACCAATCTCGATACCTCCGATAATGAAGGAACACACTGGGTTGCTATAAGGAAAGAAGGTGATGTCGCATACTACTTTGATAGTTTCGGTAATTTGAAACCGCCTCCTGAGGTTGAAAAATATCTACAAGGTGTTAAAATCTACTATAATACACAGAGATACCAGAATTTCGAATCAGTCATCTGCGGGCACTTGTGCTTGCAATTTCTTTTATCCTAGAAGCTGCTACATCGTCAAGATGAGTTATACAGTTACAGTGAGTGGGCCAGACACTGTTATTTCAACGTATTTAAACCCGCCTCTACAGCTAGATCCTCCAGGTCATTATGAGATTGCTCTCTTGAATTTTGAAACATTCTATTCAATACCAAATGTCGATGAAAGTAATAATAGATTTCATTATATTCATAATGGTAAACCTGAAACCATTGTCATCCCGCATGGAACCTACGAGATTGCCGATATCAATGCATTTCTAAAGGATAAACTAGGATTGAATGATGAAGTCTTCTTCATAAGACCTAACAATAATACAATGAAGGCTGAGATTAAATGTCCTTGTACAATAGACTTTTCTAAGGCTAGATCTATTGGTTCGCTTCTAGGATTCACAGACACTAAAATAATTCCTGCTGGAGAAGCGTTTGAATCTGACGATCTTGTGAATATATTTAAAGTGAGTATCATACGTGTGGAGTGCAGTATTGCAACAGGCTCTTTCATTGACGGTAAAAGCGGACATTCGCTCTACGAGTTTTTCCCTTCTGTTCCACCAGGTTATCATATCTCTCAAGAACCTTCGAACCCGATATATTTACCGGTCATAGATACAAACTATATAGACCAGATCACTATTCGAGTGGTAGATCAACACGGAAAGGCGATCAACTTCAGGAACGAAGTTATCACTACAAGACTGCACATAAGACGCAATGGCAATACATTTTAAAAGACATCGCAAATACTATAATAGACGACGTACACCACGTTCGAAGCATACTACCTCTCCAGCTTCCGAGGAGTTAACACGTGCTAACCGCAAGTTCCTCGAGGGGTTAGGTTACAGAACGCTATAATGGACATCTTAAACGTGACAGAAGTTCCAGCCTTTGACGACAAGATCACCAAGGAGGAGGAGCATATTTTTCTTCCATACAACACCTCCGCTCTGGATGTAAACGATGAAATTAGAATACCATGCCAAGCTGAAGATTTGTATACGCTACCTAACAAGAGTTATCTCTACATCGAAGGTGCTCTCACCAAGGTAGATGGATCGCCTACTACAGCGAAGCTCGCTAATAATGCTATAGCCTTCATGTTTGATGATATACGTCTAGATATGAATGCTACAACTATAGCCAGAACAAGGAATCCTGGAATTACTACAACTATACGAAATTATGTGACTCTCAACCCTATGGAGTCGAATCGGCTGCTGAATGCTGGATGGGCCTATCCTGGTGAAGAAGTTGATATAGTACACGCGACGAATGGAGCTTTCAATGCTGTAGTCCCTCTCTCGATGCTCCTAGGATTTGCTGATGACCACAAGGAGCTTATACTCAACAGCAAGTTTGAATTGATTCTCATAAGATCCAAAGATTCTAGAAATTGTGTCCTGAGCTCGAATGGAGAGGAAGCTAATGTAAAGTTAACTAGAATCGAATGGAGGATGCCTGTAATTCGTCTTTCCGATGCTGAAAGAGTTCACATTCTAAAAATTGTCAAGTCTGATAAACCTCTACACCTTGCCTTTCGATCTATGGATCTTCATACACAGCCTGCTGTACCCCAGACAAGATCTTTTACTTGGAATGTAGCAACAACATCTAAGCTCGAGAAACCTCGTTTCATCATAGTGTGCGCGCAGACTGCAAGATTGGGTGATTATAGCAAGAACAGTTCCGGGTTTGATCACTGCAACATTACTAATTTGAGACTATTCCTCAACAGTGAATGCTACCCCTACCATGATTTGAACTTGGACTTTAAAAATCCAAAGTTTGCTTCACTATATGAAATGTACTGTAAATTTCAAAGTTCCTATTATGAAAGAGATAATTATCCCCTCTTGAAGAGAAAGGATTTTCTTCACCGTGCACCATTATTCGTAATAGACTGTTCTCACCAACCCGAGGAGGTTATAAATGGAGCTGTGAACATCAGAATCGAGATTCAAGCATCTGCAAATATACCAGCCCAGACGTCACTGTACTGTCTGGTTCTACATGACAAAGTATTTACCTACAAACCTCTTTCTCACGTGATGCAAGCACTTATATAGTTATGCATATGTTTGGGTGAATGGTTTTGTAAAGGAATGTACTAGGATAAGTTTATGAATAATAAATTGAATTAATATACTAAAACACTCTTTTATTGACTTTAGCATACATTTCAAGCATTTTCCTTCTCCCCCTCCTACTCCCTGAAAAACTAGTTGCTCCTGACTTGCAGAAATCATTTAAAATATTCAAATGTCTTTCAATATAGGGCAATAGCCGTTTTAGGTTCCTTACACCCTCAATGTCTAAAGATATTACATTATTATTTAAACAAGTATTTATGAAATGAATTGAATGGTCAAAAAATACAATAATATTGTATGCATAAATTACATTGTCACAATATTCATCACACGCAAACTTTTTTTCTTGGCGTAGGTAATCTTCAATCATTGGAATGTTTTTAAATATTATATCCCAGTCTGATTTTGTAATATAAACAAATGATTTATCACTTTCACAATTTATGTAGAGGGAGGGGATGTCATAGTATAGTCCAATGTTCACGGAATGGGAGGGGGAGATGCTGACGTCATCAAGCGCATGTGATCGATTCTCCATGCTCCTCCGGAGTATCTTCAATGAATAAGAAGACCATAGGACCCTCGTTGAGGATCCTCCTCTTACACCTCCTCTTCTGCTTTTTCTCCCCAGTCTCGTTCTGCCTCTTCCTCCGCTCCCTCCTCACACCCCTGCAACATATATTCAAAACAATGTTAGAAATAGGTTTAGTTAATGATTTCATGCGTCTGAAAGAGAAAATACATATATTAGAAAAATCCTCTCCCTTATCACACAAAAAAGTACTATCAAAGAGTGTCATACTCACTTCATGGGTCTGCACGATTCTGTGTGTATCCAGGGCGAGCAATCTGGAGTCGTCTGATTTATCCACTCCTGTACCCTCGTAGCTTTATCATCAGGGGTAGTAGTAATGGCGGATAGAGGAGCGGCAACCTCATCCATAGGCTGCGTATGGCGCTCTGCGATTGGATATTCCACTATATCGACATCGCGTCTCTCAGGATCCAGCTCCTCTATTGGCACAGGTACCTTAGGCGCAGTCATTCGCAGTCTGTAATAATTTAATTTTAGGTTAGACACAGAGTAGCATTAGAAGCAGTAAATGAATATGTAATTTAACATTTCTTCTATTTACTCGAGTTTTCTCTTCCTGCGCTGGTAGACCTCGCAGTTGTCGTTACATAGGAAGAAGGATGCCATGCGTTCATGCTGGGCTGGGTTAGTACAAAGTACAAAATGCATGTATCCGGTGCACGACTCTGTATCACATTCAGCTAGGTGTTTCGAGACGAAGACATCGTCAACTTCATCGACATCGCTAAGATCCCCCACATCAACACCCATGCGATTTTCACTGAAAGAATAAAATAATTTCAAGTTAGATTTCATTTAACATGCGTACAATATATTACCGAGTTATAGAAATATGTATATTACTTACATGTTCGCTCCTCGATAAACAGGACAGCTCTCTGTACACACTTCCAGTGTAGTCATCTGATGCGATGGTTGAGTACACAACACTGAATGCATTAAACCATTGCATGTTTCGGTATGGAAGTATACGTAGTGAAAATAATCTTCTCCGCACTCGCTCCAGTAATCATTCACATCAGATGCACGATGATCACCAGCCATTTCGATTATCACTGAACGAACACTGAAAAAACAATAAATGATCGCTCCGGCTGCCGGCGTTCCTTATATACTGTAGACGGTGATGTCACGCGGCGGTGGAGGGGGTGGAATGCATGTTGAGACCTGTTATTCACCCTCCAGGCAGAAGCCATCTGTCTGTTTTTGAATACAAAGGAAAGCCATTGGCGAGCGTGTTTTAACATTATTTACCGACGCCGACAGAATGGAGCCTGGCTAGTCTACACGTCGAGGCTTGTTAGTGACGTCACGCACACAGTCATGGAGTGGGGGTGAAACTGGTTATTACCAGACCGAAGTCGACTGCCTGGTTTTTCATTACATGTCGGACTGTTGCCGGAGACAGGTTAAGACCGTGAGCGTGATAGTTATACATATGCTAGCACACATATACGATGGCGGCCATGCGCACGCGAGTCAATTCATATACAATTAATCAATCAAAAATACTTAATCGATTGACGAGCTGCGTTTAATTGCATTAGGAGTATACAAACATTGATTCTTTTTTTCAATAACACATTACCTAATTGATTGACACAATTATGTACTCAAACGATTTGCCGATGGGCGGCAGGCATCGAGAATCACATTCCCTACCACACACACACCTTACCAGGGGCGGGGGATTTAGACAGGACGCTATGAGAGCAGGGTGACGTCGCCAGCGTATAGGAACAATACACACTCTCCCACATATCCGCAGGGGAAACCAATCACACGGCAGGGATTTAGACAAATCACAATGAGGGGGCGGGAATGTAACCACCGTATAGGAACAATACACACTCTCCCACCTATACACAGGGAACCAACCAGACCACAAAGGGGAGGGAGGGTACGCACCCAGCGTATGGAAACAATACACACTCTCCCACCTATCCATAGGGAACCAATCAAAACACAAAGGGGAGGGAGGGGCCACCGGCACGCGACCAGGCACCATGGGGAGGGGGGAGGACCTGTCGGCACAGACCCGGGTGGCATAACACTAGAACAAAGAGGGGCGGGGCTAGCGACCAGGCGGCAAAAACAGTAGAACAAAGAGGGGCGGGGCTAGCGACACGCGACCAGGCGGCAAAAACAGTAGAACAAAGAGGGGGCGGGGCTTGAAAACAGAACAATGGATCTTATCAGTTGTCGGCATCTCCTTTGTTCCAGATCTCTACTAATGGCCATTTATTTGAACGCACATTTCCTACTCGATTAAAGTGGCAATGAAAGAAAAAATTGTCTACAGACTCTGCACATCCTGTTATAAACTGTTTATAAAAGTCAAATGGTGTTGGGTTGCTTCCTTATTAAAAGCAAATAGTATATATCGGCTAAGGAATTTCTTTGTCCCAAGCTGCCGAGATGCCAAAGTATGGCTCTCGTAGCAAGGAGATCCTCATTGCACATGCGCTGGAACTTTTTGCCGAGATACCAGAGTTTGGCTTTCGTACACAGGAGATCCTCATTGCGCATACGCTGGACTAAAACTTTTACCAACTGCTGTGGTTTCAGAGTTTTAAATTTAGTATTTAGGCACATACATTTCAATGATTCCTGTGCCTTCTAATCTTTATGGATTCGCCGTACCCCCATTATATTGCATTTTCCGTGAAATTTCACCAAAACTTGTGAACAACAAAAATTTAATTTTCTTTCACAATAATATATCATTTCTAAACCTTAAGAAAATATCCTTTTTTCACTATGAGTATATAAACTACCAATTAACTTAAGGTAGAAATGGACAGGTGCATGCTTATTAATAGTCACGTCCATCTTTAAACCGTGTTTTCTCACATTTTTTCAGCATTTTTCTATACTCAAAATGCTGCACACAATGCAATTTTTTACTAATTTGTTTCAAAAGTGTTGTACCCTCACTCAAAAGCACATCAAAGAGAAAGACCATATACTTTTTTTTAAACAGTGTCCCAACTTTGAGAAATAAATTATTAATCTCTGAAAAATCAAGAATTTAGGAGAGTACCTGCTAAAAGTATTAATTTTTCTGCAATAGCTGGGTTTAATATAAAAGTTATCGTAAAATAGATCTTTTTGTAATCTCATGTACTGCAAAACGCAACTTTTATGTGAATATTTTTAAAATGCATCCTGTAGAACGATATTATTAGAACAATGAATTTACAGGATAAAAATCTGATGTGATACATTCACATGGTTTTTTCTACCCTCTATATTCATTAGTGGGTGTACAAACTAGTCTTACTAAAGCTTATTTTTCTACCTACTAAATTTAATCTAAATAAACCTTCACAAAAATAACTACATTACATTTTTCGTTATAAATACAAAGAGAACAGCGGTAGTCAAATGTTTAAGAGCTGGACACTATATGCTGGCCTTAAAATTCCATATTGTTTCCATGCAATCGCGGAAAACACCTGAAATCGATGGGACTTGAAAAGAATGACAAGTATTGAATAATTCAAACATTTAATAATGGATATCTCAGAAACGGCTTATGCCACAAAACTTATTTTAAGCAAATTGTGTTTTAAAGATATCTACGTTTTTTTTGTGTGGCAAGTTATCGTCTATCGCTTAACGTTTACAAGTTATACAAGATCATACAAAATTCCTTCCGAATGAAGAGGACTTCTTAGGCTATTCCCAGAAAATTCAAGATATATATATATTTTATTTGTTATGTAAATATCTTTAATATACGGCATTTTAATCAAAATCGTTAGTGCCATTTTTTAGAAAATTAAAATTTTCAAAAAACGATCCATGTGAAGGGTAGTTGGGATTGAGAGGATTTTCTTGAAAACCACCGTGTCGTATCCTTGGAAGATACTAAACCCAAATTACAAGTTTCGTATTTATCCGACATTTCGTTTTTGAGCTATGCTGTTCACAGACACACACACGGACTTGTTCTCCAAAATGCTTTATTGGACTTAGGGAGCCTCAAAACACGTACTTCCGGTGAAATCTCGGTATCATATTTTTGGGTGGAATGCAGTACTTCGCCTGCTTACTATACGCAGTAAAAATGTGTGGAACTCATGTGCACAAGAACAACTTTATTTATCAACACCCATTTTCAGAATAATCTCGTTTAAAAAACAATAAGGTAACCCAAAGTAATAACATACACCTAACCACACATTTCAGATTGCCATTTCCTTTCTTACGACATTACTACGTCATTAAAAGCATCTCTTACAACAGTACACGGCCTTTTTCATGCGTTCGACGGTCCGAAACGTGTCTCAACTAGTTACATATCTCCTAAGTTGGCAATGTTTACATTGCATGCAATGGATTTGTCCAACACCAGTTGGTATCATCCTTTCCAACAAAGCAAAACCACGCAGCACGCATGCAATTGATCACAAAGTTGGAAAAAGAGGTCAAAGAGCTACACAGAGAAATTCTGTATTACCAAGACCTCCTTTCCAAAATGGAGGAAGGCTCCAAATTCCAGCAGATTGCAAAAGACCTCGGCTTCTGCTACATGGAGTACGCTGCTAAGAAGCGGCAGTTGGTGAAGCTGGGAGAAGCGCTCTCTACACCAGGGAAGCAGCCGGGAGGGCGACTCGGATGCCGAGCGCCCCCGCAAAAACACTGGCAAGAAAGAGAACAAGACCCCAGCCAACGCTAGCAACATCGAACCGATATGCAGTGCTCTCGGAGACCGAGGTCTCCAGTGCCGACGAGGTTAGCGACCATGACGCGTCCAAGAAGGCTCCTATGCCCCCTCCACCCACACCCAAAACGCAGCGTCCAGCCCAAAAGAAAACACAAACATCCACAAAACCATCCTCCTCCTCCACAACCAAATCTACCACCTCAGCCACAGCCGCATCACCCGCGGCCAGTCAGCCCACAGAACAAAAGCCGCCGTGTATCATCATCCCCGATTGCCGGCAGGCAACTTAAGTATTGCATCTACTCAGGAGCTCCCTCCCAGCGGGTCAGTTTACTCTCCAAACGACCCGCAATTGCTTGAAACTCTTCCTCCAACGAAAGCAGGATGTGCAGATCACCACGCAGCAACTCAAGAACGCGGTGTGGAAAACTTCAGCTTTACCCCCAGAGGTGACCAGCCCCTTCGCTACGTCATCAAGAGGCTCCCCGAGGACCTGGAGGAGGACTTCGTGAAGGAGAGCCTCGGAGCCAAGGGGTACACCGGCGTCCAGGTACGTCAGCTCAGTGCACGCGGCCGACCTCTGCCGAACTTTCAAGTGTCCCTCGACCGAACCACCTACAATCTGAAATTGCTTCAGGAACGCGAGGTGTGCCATATGATGGTCACCGTGGAGGTCCTAAAAAGTAACAACCATATCACACAGTGTTTTAATTGCCAACAGCTTGGGCACACCTACAGGACGTGCAACCTGACATCCCGGTGCGTCCTCTGCGGTGACCTCCACCACCTAGCTGACTGCCCCAAAAGGGCCACGCGAGACGTCGTACACCACTGTGCAAATTGTGGGCAGACGCATCCTGCCAGCTATCGCGGTTGTGAGACGTTTAGAAACGAACGTCACCGCCGTTAACTGGCGTCTTTGGCCAGGAGCTTCCCAGGTACTCAACCAGGGCCAAAACCCATTGTCCACCCGGCCCTAGTTAAAGAAGGCGTCTCATTTGCGAGGGCCGCGAAGGGGCAAAAGGCAACCACGCCACCACAAAATTACCCCCCTTCCAGGCGCCCTCCGGTGACCTGGGTGGGCTAAAAGACCTCCTTGAACTTTTTAAATCTTTCAAACTTCCGGCACTCCTGCCAAAAGTGAAGCCATTCATTACTAAATTCAAAGGCTACACAAGCATCTGTGAGAAGTTAGAGGCCATCATATGTTTTCTGTCTACTGTTTTAGACAAAATGGCCAATGTAAGGGGAGGTACAACTTCAACTCACGCGCTCCTGTGGAATGCCGACGGCATCTACCGGCAGCAGCACGAACTTGAAAACTACCTACAGTGAAACAAAATTGATGTCGTATTTATTTGCGAAACAAAATTAAAACAAGAGCACACATTTAAGCTCAGGGGTTATCAAATTTTTCGAAACGACAGATTTGGCATGCAGGGGGGTGGCATCGCCATTTTGCTCAGAAACTCTGTTGCTCATGCTCCTGTCACGCTGTCAGCCTTGGCAGTGCTAGAGTGTACGGCTCTTAAAATCCGTATTAAAAACACAACGGTGATGTTGATAGCGCTCTACCGGCCCCCTGACCCCTCAATATTTTTAGAGACCTCGAACAGATCCTCAATTTAGAGGAGCATGTTATAATTGCAGGAGATTTCAACGCTCGGCACACATGATGGCATTCTCGTCGAGCAAACGCGGCTGGAAATCTCGTGGTTGAACTTATAACTGAAAATGACGACATTGAGGCTCACTTCCAACGGAACCCACCTTTTGGTATAGATCAGGTCACTTTGATCCTGAAATTTTGGACTTCGTAATCACAAAAAATGCGGCTCTTTCGCAAAATATCACAGTGTATCACAGCTTAGACTCTGACCATTTACCTGTGCATTTTGAAATCTTCGGCGCAGTCACGGCCGGTTGGAGCGGCCCTCAACGCAGATCGGAAACAAACTGGCAGCAATACACCATGGACATGCACAGGATGGCTCAGCCTAAGTTGTCATACTACAGCGAGGCAGACATCGATGCCGCCATTGAAAACTTCACTGCCTCGCTTCGCACGGCCAGAAGAAGTTATACCCCGTACACCACAAGTCCACCCAGTTTTTGCACGTACCCAGAGGTGGAACAGCTCATTGTCCGGAGGTGGCGCCTGACGAGACTGTGGCGACTTACCCGCCAGCCCAAATACAAAGTGCTAGCAAAATGGCTACGCAACGTCATTCGGCAACAAATTCAACTTAACAAAATTGAACAGTGGGAAAATAAAATGTTAAGTACCACCCATTCGGACCATTCTCTAGGAAATTACTAAGGGCATTCAACGTCTCTAGCGTCATCTCCGGCACTGAGACGCTTCACACTCCAGTCGGCCTGCACTTCTCCGGTGAGGAGAAAGCCAAGGTGTTCGCCGACTGTCTGGAAGACAGATTTCACGAAAATCAGACTACAAACCCCGAACAAGAACGGGAGGTACTGACATGGGTACAAAACTGGGTGGCACAGAAGCAAGAGCAACAGCTTACCCTTATAACGCCGCAGGAAGTGTACCAGCTCATTAGGCAATTGCCTAATGGGAAAGCCGCCGGCCCGGACAAGGTGACTAATGAGGAACTCAAGCATCTCCCGAGAAAAGCCCTGGTGCAACTCACCACGATTTTCAACGCCTGTTTGCGGCATAACTATTTCCCCAACACTTGGAAACGAGCCAAGGTAATTATGCTACCGAAGCAAGGGAAAAGAACCAGGCAACCTCAAAATTACCGCCCCATTAGTCTCCTGTCTATTATTGGAAAATTGCTCGAGAAACTTATACTTTGTCGACTTCAAAAACAAGTTTCTGAAATTAATGATTTATCAAAATCTCAGTTTGGTTTTAGAAAAGGTCATTACAATTATTACGCCTCACAGATGACATAACCGAGCAATTTAACAATGGGGCTTCAACGTTAGCGTTATCTTTGGACGTAGAAGCCGCATTTGATTGGTGCTGGCACAATGGCCTTCTTTACAAACTGCACCACAATTTTCCCGGCCTCCGGAATTACATGTTTCTGCTTCAAAATTATTTAGAAAATCGGTGCTTCTACGTCCAAGTGGGCCGCTCCTCATCCCGGGAGCGTGTTATGCAGGCTGGCGTCCCTCAAGGGGCAATCATGTCGCCCTTCTGATACATACTTTACACCAATGACTTCCCGGTGGACACCAAATGCAAAGTCGCCATGTATGCTGACAACACTGACATCTACAACCATCACAAAAATCCACGTTTCGGCCTTACAGAAATGCAACGGTACATTGACCGCTTCCTCTCATGGCTTCATGATTGTAAAATAGAAATCAATACAAACAAGTGCCAGCTCATTTATTTTTCTCGGAAGCTGCGCCTCCCGGCCATGGACCTAAAGGTCGGTGGTCAAAGGTTGCACTGCCGACAGCATGTCAAGTACCTCGGCATCACAATGGACCGCACGTTGCGGTGGTCTACACACTTAAAAGATACCGCCAACAAAGGGCGGCAGCGATTAAAGTTATGCGCCCCCATTTTTCGTAGCAAACAGCTACAAATCTAAATTAGTGTTATATAAATCCTCTATTCTGTCGGTGGTTCTTTACGCTATGTAGCCTGGGCCAACGCCTCCAATACTGTCCAAAAACAACTCCAAACCCTCCAAAACCTTTCCCTTAGAAAAATCCTCTGTACTCCCATCCTCACCAGTATCCGAACCCTTCACCGTGAGGTGAACATGCCAATGATATCAGATTCCATAGTAAAACGAGCATCCTCTGTATAGGCGCGCATTAGGATACACACAAACACACTCATCTCCGGTATCGGCAGGGGTGAGCCCAAGCATAGAAAACATGCAAGAATCAGACAATTCTAGGTTAAATCGGCTCGTCACTGCGCGCGCCCATCGTACAAGGCCCCAGGCCACACTCCCTTACGGCAGAGGCCCCACCTATTCGCCACAGTTCAACGTTCATGATCCACGCTGCCGCACAGCAAAACCGCGGACTGTAAATATTGTAAATAGTGCAGTGTATATAGTTCGTGTGAGGGTGAGTCCGTGTGTTTCAACTGGGACGTGTGAAGCATGGCCAGATGTTTGTGTGTGTGTGTGTGTGTGTGTGTGTGTGTGTGTGTGTGTGTGTGTGTGAGAGAGAGAGAGAGAGAGAGAGAGAGAGAGAGAGCGAGAGAGATTGTTGTGTAAATATTTATATAATGAAAAAAACAACTTTTCTAAACCCAGCAGAAAAGCAACTCAGACATTTTATAGCTGGAAAGTGCTCTTGGTAACCTATGGTTGGTCGCTGTATGGGTTTCTTGATTACAATTAACAAGTTTTTTCTCCTAGTAAGTAAGCTCATTGTAAATAATATAAATTTTTGCCTGTAAGCCGGGCCCTTTGTACTGGCATCAGGTCATTACTTTTTGAATAAACAAATCTGAATCTGAATCCAGCACTTAAACTTCACAGCAAGGATGGCTAGGTACAGTACCACTACCTTTTGCGGCCATCAAGAAGACGAATCCTACAGCAACAAAGGTAACTTACTTGGAATTGTTGGCTTTGCTAGCTCAAGGGGGCAGATAATTCAAGATCATTTATCATCTTCAGCTTTTAAAGGAACTCTCCAGATATTCCGAATGATCTAATAGAATTGATAACCTGGCAGTTAATGAAAAAATAATCGCTGAAATTCAGGACTGCAGTTTCATATCGATTCAAGCTGATGAAACATTAGACCTGTCATGCAAGAGTCAAATGAGTTTAACATTCAGTTACTGTATTGAAGATAGAACTGAAGAAAAATTCGTTGGAATTTACGACATATCTGGAAATAAAGCTGCTGAAGGTTTCTCAAAAATTATTCCTGCAGTATTGAAAGAATGGAATGTGGAAGGAAATGTCAAACATATGACGGTGCTTCAGTAATGCCTGGAAGAGCAAGAACACTACAAAAATTGGTGAAACAGTTCTTGCCTATATGCACAATACATTCATTGTTACGCACACTAATTAAATTTGGTACTATTATTTGCCTCTAAAGCTATAAGATAAGAATGTATATTTGTAAGTGACCTTACTGCATATCATTATTTTTTTCAGCAAGTCATCAAAACAAACTGTATTGTTATCTGAAAAAGGATTTAAATTGCCACATGCAAGCAAAACTTTCAACAATATCAGAATATTTCCCAGAACTATATAGTGTTTTAATGACATCATTGATGATATAGACTCTCAGTTGGACCCAGAGTTGAACTGTGCTGTGGGATTGAAAAGGTGGATGGATGATCCTGTGTTTGTCTACTTGCTTTGCCTATATCGAGCATACTTTGTTTATGTTGATCATCTCTTTAATGTTCTCCAGTCAAAAGCTACTGTCAGCATAACTGTTTGCCACGAAATAAGTACTGTGTTGAGAAATATTCAACAGTTAAGAAGAGAAACCTTTGTTAACGAATGCATTAAATGCAGCTTGAGTTTGAATGCCAATTTAGCATTCCATGACCATCACATGAAAAGCCTGAGGGTATTAACTTCCGGGATACTAGATTAACAAATAGCTCAGATGGAAAGAAGATTTCAATATTTTCCCCAAATTCAATTTGCTGAATTGTTGAATGAAAAATTTTTCCGGGACTACCAAAACGGATTCTCAAAGCTGAAATAGTATCCCTTTTTTTTAATCAGGAACAACTTGAAAATGAACTGTGTAAGATTTACGTTGATGAGAAAAAACATATATCCCCATGGAGGCTCCTAAAATAGATTGTTAACAATGATTTAGAATTGGTTTATGTGGAAGCAACAAAGTTACAGTGTTTGGTTTTGACTCCACCCGCAACTACAGTAAGCAGTGAGTGAAGCATGAGTACTCTTAAAAGAGTGAGAATTATTTAAGGAATTCAATATCCAACACTTGACTATCGTGTCTGAGCACGTTAGCAATTGAAAAAACACTGCTTGGAGAACTATCCAGTGCACATATGTTAGTAGAAAGAGTTATAGACTTATTCGTGGAAAGAAAAGACAGGCACATTGCACTTGTGTACAAGAAAATATAACTTCTTTGTTCCTTTTGTGGTTGGAGTTCTCCAAATTTGTCATCATTTCTTACGCAGGTTAGTATGTGCACAGCAGATTGATATAGCAGGCGCAATTTAAACATTTATTATTATTATTATTATTATTATTATTATTATTATTATTATTATTATTATTATTATTATTATTATTATTATTATTATTATTATTATTATTATTGATGGTGGTGGTGGTGGTGGTGGTGGTGGTGGTGGTATGGTGGTGGTGGTGGTTGTGGCAGCGGCAGCAGTAGTAGTAATAGTAGTAGTATTGTTATTCATTTTTAAAAATATATATTTTGTTTTGTTTGTTCCTTGCATTATTTTATTGTCTCCCTATGTTAACTGTAGAGTCTACCCAACCTTGAAAAGCACGCTACGCCACTGATTTCTCCACCCTAATATGTGAATATAAAATTGATTTTTTTAAATATTTCAACCCAGGATTCATTCATACTTATCATTTGAATTTATATAAATTGTTCAAAAAAAAAGTAGATCCCTATACATAACCTCCCTTAATATTTTTGTGGCTATGCTATTGAATAGAGGGAAAGAAGGGAAGAAAATAGAGCAGAACTGTGAAAAATAATGCAGATCCCAATAGATAATCGCTGGCTCAATATTACAAGGTTCTATGTCAGGGAAATTCAGAAATTAAAGTTTTAGTGCTAAAAGGTTGTATGATTTGAGCTGTACTTCATAATATTATCAGAAGGTGACAGTTGTTGGTATAAACATAACAGCTGTTTTAAATTGGTTGTATGTGGATTTTGTTCTTCTCCGAGAGTTTCAAAGTTCTATGTATACTTAGAACCCTATAGTAATAAAGTGTTTGTGTGTATGAATTGACAAAGTTGTATGTATATGGTAAATGCACATTCCTTAAATTAATATAAAGGTTTATTAAGTATGAGAAGCAAGCTAGCAAGCATCCAAAACATAACTATGAAATTCTGTACTCCTGGAAATTGACTCTGTTCACAGCTGCTTAGAAAGAGAGTTTTATTCACCAGTTTCTCTGTTGTGCCTACTCAAATCAGCCTGTAAAAGGAAACCATACAACATTTTGCAGATGCAACCCCATGACTTTTATAATTTTCAAGTTTGCTCCAAGCTTTTCAATTACAAAAGTGTGCCATATATAAAAGTGACATCTTTTAAATTCCCTCAGTCACTCACATGCTTACAATGGAAACAGAGTCACAGCAAGAAAGAACATAGTAACGTTAATTTGAAATATTTATCAATCATTTCAAGAAAGTCCACAGAATTTGATGAAATACCAATACCAAAACCAGCCAAAATCTTAACAACAATCCCACCAAACAAGATTAAGTCTTTCAAGGCAATGTTGAAGCTTATTCCTGGAGTTGATAGGTCTTTCTTTGAAGCCTTATTAAGAAGAGGCCAAAGAGAATGAGTGCAAGAGAAAATATAAGCAATAAAAGCATTTTTGTTCAGAATGGGAATAATAGTTATATATTATATTTCATTTGCATATTTTGTGTTATCAATTTAGACACATTTAGTTAAACCAACACTATTGAAAGCTGTTTTTTTTTTTTTTATTTTCTGAACGAATAGCTGTGTTATTCTTTAGTTCTGTAAAAATTTACAAGGATGAGGAAGCTATTGTACTATGTATGTTCACTTCACATTACTAAAAATTAGTCATTGTATTATGATAATGCTTTACAATATTATTTTCAAGCATTACTAAGAGCAGAATTCCTAAATAGCTTATTTGAGTCAGCCTGTTGAGATGTTATTTTTTATTATTCTTCACTTTGTGTCAACCTTATATAAATTGAAACTGGTATTATTACAATATGATTCCATGTTGTCCTTGGGTCACAATATGAATTATTATTATTATTATTATTATTATTATTATTATTATTATTATTATTATTATTATTATTGTTATTGTTATTGGTGTTATTATTATTATTATTATTATTATTATTATTATTATTATTATTATTATTATTATTATTATTATTATTAAGTGAAATCAATATTGAAAGCAGAGCTGATTATTTTTCAGCAAATTTCTTGAGTAAGTTTATTTATTTTTTAGACTGTACTTGATAATAATTAAAGCAAAAAGCGTTACAATATTTTCTATGCAGTAAATATATATAACATGAACAAATTTTTTAGTTTTATCTACTTATCCTCTATAACCCTATAGTATTATCTCAGAGTATTAATGCAGAATGCTTACATACAACTTTGTTGTTTCAATTATACATTATGGTTTGTGTTACAAGGTTCTATGTAGAAATATAACATTAAATAACTTCTTCAAAAATAATAATTTCATGAAGTTAATAGTATGTATAATGTATATCTTTATATTTGTTTAGGAGATAAACAAAATAATGGCCGGATAATATCAACACACTGCTCAGTCATAATCTGAAATTTCAAACTCTTGTTTCTCAAAAGTTACATGCTACTACATACAACCTTGTAATACTGAGCCAGTGTTATGCAGTATATCAGCTGTTATCTCATATACTTCAATAAGGCTTTCTTTGACTTCTCTGTGTGAATGTGAAAAAAAGTGTGTTCAAAATTAATTTTTTTCTGTGAAATAAGTGTTCACAGACTAAAATAACATTGTTATTTTTCCATTCCACTGTGCGTATAGAACTATCCTTTAAGTGGATGACATGCATGGATCACTCCATGTCAATTTATCCAGAAAATCCTGAAAATGGAACCCTGCAACAGGGATTTGAAAAATAAATGGTGAAAAATATTCTCAGTCTATGAATATTTGTTAACCTTTAAAGTGCTTTTCCTTATCTATTATGGAGTTGTGATATATAGTGTTTCATGCTCCCAATTCCAAATTTTTTATGTTGTAGCACAAAATGTACTTTACCTTCTGCAGTTTTTAGATAGACATTTGATTTTAGTTTAAATTATACAGAAAAGTTTTCTTCTTCTGGCATTATATACCAGGTGAGTCTTCTCAGCCTGCAGATTGAGAAGTTATGCAGTTCCAGCATTGTACAGGCTATGCAGTAAGCACTGTCCACTGCATCACATCGTATCAATGTCGGCAGAAATGAATGTTTTGCACCACTATGCGTGCAGTGACTTGCACTCGTAGCACAACAGTGTGCACGTTGGCCTTCACTGGTGAATGTACCAGGTTCAAATACTACCACTTGAAGGTAATTTTTATGTTTAGTAAATTTAACGAGAACTGATAGTTTGGCATGGAAGTGCCATTTCACTTAATTAGTTTAATTATGTGAATTTCATTAAAACACAAATTATTACTTGCTAGAATATGCTTTAATGAACATCATAAATAAATGCATATCATATTGTAATTATAACTTGCAAACATAAGGCAGCATTAAATAATATTTTACTATTTAAAGCTATTCCTTCATACAAAAGAAAGCCAATAAATTGTTCTGAGACTTTACAAAATGCAGCGGTACATACAAACTAGATAACATTTGCAAGCCCATATTATGATCATTGTGAACCTGTCTGCTTTCCAAAGTAGTGCATTTAACAGTAACTATGACATCATGTCGGACCATCAAACAGATAAACCTTTACAATTTACCCGTTTCCTCCATGTGGTTGTATTAGGTGTTCAAAATGGCCACCATGCCGGCGGATGCAAGATCTCAGTCTAGCCATCATCGCCAGCCCAACACAGCGCAACAAGGCCGTGTGATGTCACGGCAAGCTAAGATGATGCATTCCCTGAGCTGTTGAGGGGTCATTGGCCGCTCCTGGTACAGAAGGCTCCAAATGTTTTCTGATAGAACAAGGGGTGTAGAGGAAGAGGGGGAAGAAATGTCTTCTCGACTAGTCATGTCTGGCTATAGCCAACAGTAAGTGCCAGTATCATCTCAAAGGTCACATTTACTTCTGTGTATGCTCGTATAATTCAGCGACCTGACTCTAAGAGGAAAGAAGACGAAACTAAATACTTTTCTCTTTACTAGTTCTATTCAAACGAAATAAACTAACATTTTCTTTACATAATGTGTTGTTTAAAAATAAAATATTGCACTCTTTATGCAGGTGCTACACAAGTTTAAGATTCAGTAATTTTCTTGATAAACAAGGTTCGCATAATGTATATCTTGTTTTTAACGTTTGTTGCTAGTAATAAATAATAATAATAGTTTCACAATCATCACCAATAGAACATTCTATGCATACTCCGAAGCAGAGGGTATTTATTACCTTGAATACAAGTTCGTTTTGCTTTATTTTTTTCATCAAAATTTGGCACTTACTCTAGAAAAACAGCTTAAATTGTTATGTTTTTAATATATTTAAATATGTTAAGCAAAATTCCTCACCGGGGCATAAACTAAAGTTTTACTCTATGGACATTTATCCCAAACATATGCAACTGTGAGGTTAGTTCGGAATGGGCTCTATGCTTTTATGTTGTCTATGGGTACTAAAACATTTGCACAATATTACTCATTTTCATTTGTAGGACAAAATATATAAAAGTATTCCTTACTTATGCTACATTGTAAGATTTATTTTTCATGATGGCTTGAACCTCACCTCGCAAATAGGAAATTTCTCCACCATATGTCACGGCTAAGACGTGATTAGACTCAACAGCATCTTTACCTTTCTTTACCAGTCTCAATTCGTCTTCAAAATATACTATTATTTCACTCAGTTTCACAACCATGTTATAGCATAATGCTCACTTCAGGCGGCTATATTTGCCACTATAATTATTTAATAACTATTAACACTAATAATATCCTCTACATGGTGTAAGTATAACTGTATTCCTAACAATGGTATTTATCTAGGATTGATAAATAATTAATGTAGACTTTTCAAAATAACATTCTCCTAAAGCAGTGGACAAATATACAGCACAAACTGCATAGCAACCAGTTGTTTGGAAAGAAAGATAGCCTCCTAGCAACAGCTTACATCATCACTAATGGAGTCTATAACTAAAGCATTAAGCCTGTCTATTTGCTATTTGCACTATTCAAGTGTAAATTTGATTCTCAACTAATTAATTTAAAATTAAATGCACACTTACAGATTTTTAACAGTCTCCATCTAGAGCATACCACTTGCATTGAATTAACTGGTTAAGTTAGGTATTTTACACCAAACCTACTTCCAAACCCTGTGTACAACTATCCTGTATGTGTGTGAATCACAGAACTGCGTGTGGGAGCGTGCACTGTGATTATTGATGCACAAACAAAAGCAACCAACATAGATTATAAGGGGAATGATTTATTTCTGCACTGAATTGTTTTAACTGTACAATGCTATACTTTAAATCCCAGTATAACTTAAGAATTTAACTAAATTTTAAACCAATTCATATACAGAATTAAATTTTAGACAGGACTGAGTGCATATGTGGCAGCAGTGAAACTGAGTGACTGCACATGGAAAAACTGCATGGAGAAAGAACCAATAGCAAAACACCTCAGATTCCGCCAAGCTGCTATTACCTCTCTGCACCCCTCACCTTCATTCAAAGCATTCCCCTCTGTATGTCTCACCTCTAGCAGTATCCACAAACAGGAGATTTCCCGGTTATACTTGATGTAATCTGGAATACACTCTAATGATAACATTTGCGCTGCTCACTGTATAAGCATTGCAAAAACATTTCAAACAAAACAAAATCTATAAACTAAATCAGGTAGTGCAGAAATTATTACTGCAATGGCATCGGGTGTTATCCTTCCTTTCCTGTTTTTATTTACAGGGCATTTATTTATAGGGAGAGTGCTGTCCTAGAGTCCTCCATCACCAGCCACCACTGGTGGGGTGCACTGCACTTGTTACACCCATGCGTGCCAATTGTGTAGATAGGGCGTTTTTGCAAAATCTATGAATACTACTCTGGATCCCTATTTTTGGATACAGAGATCATTATCAAAGCCAATATCAAGAAACAGAGTTCTTCTGGACCTCAAGTAGGGTCTGACTGTCAAACCACCACCACCACCAATTTATCTTCATTTTCTTCTCCCACTAGTATTATAACTGTTGCAGCTATTTCTCTCGCTATAAAAACTGTAAAAATCTTAAAAATGTTGAAAACTATACAGAGTTACAAAAGTGCTTAAAATTTGTAAAAAACACTAAAATTTGTAAAATTCATTAATATTTTTTTAAAAATTGTTAAATATTTGTTAAAGATCTGTCAAACTTTTAGAATAATCTAAAACTTGAGGATCATTTTTGCAAAAGTCGATAGATGTAGAAATCAAGATTTAACAGGAATCACATTTTTGTTATTTTAAACACACAAGCATATATTTGACACCAAACGTTTTTCACATGTAGCATTCCTTGTTCAGAGGCAGTGAAAGTGGGTTAAACAAAAATATGTGCGCTTTTTTAATATTGGTCTGTTTCATTCTAAAAAAAAACTACATTTTTTCAAAACTCGATAGATGAAGTCTTTTTTCATGGGTCTCATTAAAGTACTAATAAAACTGAACAACCTTAATAATCTTAGCACAAACTGTAATTATCACAAAAGTCAATTGTGTAGAAGCCCTGTGCCCATCCATTACTTTGAAATACTTCATGACTTTCTTAATCCCATGTTAACTTCTGAAAGTAAACAGGAATTTAACATAATGTTGAATGTTTTAACTCTTGGTTTTAGCATGCACACTGCCACTGGACATGCTATATATGTGTTCTGCACTTTAATAGATATGTTATGATGCTTGGCTGAATTAATTTTTGTAACTGATCATTTGCTGCAAAGCCATTTTGAAAGGCAATGTTGATCATAACACCTTTTGAGCACTTGAGTTTAAGTCCAATATTTTGTGGTCCTTATTGAGGATCTTCACTGTGCCACATTCTTCAACATCTTGTAGTAACCACTGGGTATCAAGATGTCTTCCATTCTTCTGTATTCTTTGTCTATTTTCCAAGAACACAAACTAGAGCCATAAAACTATGACCGCATATCAGAAAAAGCTGAAGAATGCAACAAAACATCTGCTCTGCTCCAAAAAAGCAATGAGTATTGCCACTGTAATGCTATTCTTGTTCTGATTGGCACAAGAGTTTATGAGTCTATATTGGGCCCTGAGTTCATTTTTTTCGACAACCTCTGCTTTTATTTGCACAAGGGCTACTTTGTAGGTTGAACAGTGATCTGTGAGGGGCATTTTAAACAACAAATTGAAACAATGGTAAAATATATGTTTATTCTTCGACAGGAAGCAAGTCTCAAGTCCCAGGATTCTTCTTTTCTTACAGAAACTTGCCCACATTTTTTTAACAGAGAGTTATGGAGGCAGGTGTTCTCTGCTAGATTTTCCCCTAATATAGTGATTCTCTCTGCATTTGTATGTTTTTATGTCCTTTTCACTGTTATCATAAGATTATCAGACTTCTTGCTTGCAGTATTTTCTCCTATATTTTCTTTCAGTGACTCTCCTGTAGAAATAAATCTGTTTGCCAGGAGAGACAATTGATCCTTTGAGAAACCAGTTATACCTTGGAAACTTCAGACAGTGAGTTCTGCACAGCGAGAAATATAAAATGATAGCCATGATAATATGAAAGTAAATATTAGTAACAAGGAATATTATTAAATAAGACTGGGAAATGAATATTACTTGTTAAGATGAATATGGGTTGCAGAGGCAGTGCAAGCAGCAGACAGGAAACAGAGTAGGTTTTCCCCCATTGTAGCCGAGTAAGGGCAGAAGACGTTTTTGTTCATGTACCGTTAGGTTGCCTGAAAAACAGGTACGTAGAAACAAAGATCAGTGCTCTGATAGCCGCAGGCATATGAGTTCATGTGGAAACTTAAAATAGACAGCCAATACGAAAGAAGGTAGAAATCACATGATAGTGAAGTGAAATAGGGGGATAGAAAAATTTGAAATAAAGAATCAGGAGAATTTTGAAATTAACTTGTTCGTGGTATTCCATTGGGGATCACTCTAAAAATAAATGTGAGTGTAGCTCAAAGCAAATTGATAGAAAAGTGTCACGGTAGGCGTGGTGGCTTGAAGTATAGCAGTAAATGCGGCAAAGAAATGCATGTGTGTGGTGAGGGTCCATTAGGAATCAGTTATAAAGGATGATGGAAAATAAACAGGTAGAAAAACGAACCATTCGTGTTATGCACCACGCCTTAGATCCAAGATCCATGCAAAAACCTGAGCAAGCATCGAAACCAGAACTATTCCCATGAATTCTGTGCTGCCAAATTGGCGCACATCACCTCCTTGCCGCATACCCTCTCAAATTGGCGCCCATACTTTGGGGTCTGAATAAAAACTGACTGGGGCTTGAATAAAAAAGAAACCAACTGCACGAGCAACAGATCTTAAAGAATTGTATGAGGACGTGGCACCCAGGACATCGCCAGTACAGAATCCAGCCAACGGCTCGAGACAGCGGGAGGAGAGCAGTGAATTCACCCAGGTCATCACCTATGTAACTGTAGGACTTCTAGGGAAAGGTAACGCTGGCAACATCAGTGTAACGAAAAGTACAGCAAACAAATTATACAACAGTTCAGCTAGACGATGAGGGAAGAAGAAAAGAAAATAGAACAGTTTAAAGAAACACAAATCATGTAAAGTGTATAAAGGGTAGATGATATTGAGAAATCACAAGGTAGTAAACCAGTGTAAAATAAAAAGCAAAATGGAGCAGCAGACAGAAAATACTGGGGTGGAAGTAGGAAGTGTAGGCGTAGAAACAATGGAAAATTCAGGTAGGCAAACCGAAAAAAAAAACAAATCAGGATAGCACTGTAGCAAGCCTCCTACAGCAGATGTTATCAAAATTTCAGGCATTAGATCAAAACCTGGATATGCAAAGAGGGGAAATAAATCAGAAATTAGAAAATCAAGGGGAAATATTGGAGGAAAAGCTTGGAACACTAGCAGAACAGCAGAAAGAATTACAAAATAAGGCAATGAGTGAGGTTAGGGCTCAGATAGGAAAACAAAATAAAGTGTTAGACGAAATTAGAGCAGGACGGAGCTATATGAGTGAGGAATTTTTAGGGCTTCGTAGAAATGGAAGAGACATGTATGAAATAGAGAAAGTAAAGAAGCAGGTATAAAATGTGAATTGTAACAATGAGAGTGTGCAATGAAAGAATATGTGAGGATTGAATTAAAGCAGTGCGATTTCGCCACCTCTCCCAGATAGCAATAATGGTGCTAGTTGTAGTTTAAGCCATGATATTGTGCATACCCAAGTTACAGTACCTACACAATTGTTAAATGAGATCGCGGTACCCATGTTCGACGATTCCATCGACAACGCCAAATGCTATATCCTACATTTAGAGTCGTACTTTTCATTGAAGGGAATTTCGAAGATTTATCGCATGATCATAGTAAAATGGGGATTAAGAGACCGAACTTTAGCTGGTACAGATTAACACTGGGAGACTATGCGACGTACGTGCAATTTCGGCAAGCATTTTTAAATAAATATTGGCATGTAACCACTCAATATAAATGAGAATACAAATCAACAAGGCCGTCACCAACCGAGATCAGGGGAAGGAATGGTAGACTATTTCCCAAAACTTGCGCAACAAAGGCAATTATTGGAACTGCCAATGAAGGAAGATGATTTATATCTTTAATGGCATACATTTCCCCACCGAAATAAAGAACCACTTCATCGTTGCTAAACCGCGAACGATGGGAGAAGTCCTAGAACTCCTCACTTCATTCCAAAGTCAGCCGTATGAATCGGAAAACATTGGGCCGAGAAACCAAAAGAATCAATTTTCAAACGGGGAAGGGGCAGGCCCGAACACACCGCAGACGCGATATTCACCAAATCCGTGAGAGGTACCGAGAAAATGCCCCAGGAGTAAACAATAGATTAAATTATGGAAGAAATGGACCATCAGGGGGAAACTATGGGAGAAATTACCGAAATCCGCAAATCCATTACATGAAATTCGAAAATGTTAAGGGAGGACATAGATCCTGGAGAAATAGATAGGGAAATGACAACAGAAGACATTATACAAACGGACCACCGAGAAATAACGGGCATAGTAATACAAGCACAGAACGAAATTCACCCCGATGGAGAAGTCAGTCACCTAACGAGAGTACTCATGGGAAGAGGCCAAATCAAGAGGAAACGAACCCAGGACAATCAGGTCAAAGTCCATTGGCAAAATCGTATTAGGCCGCACTACGCCTCTGAGTACGGATACGGGAACAATGCACGCAAGTAACGCAGTAAAAAGAAAACGGGGGGGGCGAGAAAACTGAGTACGTTAAAATCATCGGATGAGGCAGTGAGGTAGAACAAGAATTGCAATTAGGCAGGCAAAGCAAGCCAGAGACTATTGCACGATATGAAATAGTGGACGCGCCAAGAGTAAGGGTAACCATAGCTGGTGAACCGTATTCCGCGGCGATTGACAGTGGTGCTTCCCAGTCAGTCGGATATGTTTAATCATTTAATAGTTAGAAGATTGACGTTGCAAACGCTGCCAGTTAAAAACGTGGTATGCATATTGGCGATTGTACGGTCAAATAAGCAGCGAATAAGGCAGGTGATGCTAACTTTAAATATAGGAAATGAGGAAACTGAATGCATCTTTCTGATTGTACCACATTTGGTAGTCGAAATATTATTGGGCAGTGATTTTCTGACAGAAATGAGGGCGAGAATAGATTATCGACTGGAGCAATTAATGTTGAATACAGTTGGCCGAGAGGTAATCGAATCTTTCGTGCAGATAGAAACAAATCAAGAATACAGGTTAACACCGGCAGAAAGGGAGTTACAAGATGTTGCTTTCTTTGTAGAATATATGAAAATAAACGAACAGGATGAAATAGTAAATTTTAGAGTAGAAGATGATGATAATAATTGTTTAAAGGGGGTTCTGGTGTGCATATTAACAAAAGCACTGAATGTGACACCGGTGAAGACGGATATTATAATGTCCTTAAATGTTGTAGTTTAATAGGGCAGGAATTGCGACCTTTAGCGCCGGCGGATGAAGACAGCATGCGGTTAAACAGGGTTAATGCCACTACCCTGATGGAAAAGATAAAAGGTAAAGTGAATGGCAAACAGATGTTAAACAATGAGCAGAAGGAACTGCTGTATAATGTCCTTGTTAACTGTCGTGTATTTTCCGAGAGAACAGGGTGCTGAATGTGTATGAATATGGATTTCATAGCCGGGAATTGGGAGCCCGAAAGGCATAAATGTCGAATATGATCACTAAACAGCTGAGGGATTGGGCTTTTGAAATAAAGTGGATAAAATCAAATAAAACTATGGGAAGATAACATATCGTGTTAATGAAACCCTTTTAAAGAATTTGAGGCCGTCTCCTCTCACCACTAACCGGGGGAATAGAAAACTGTTGGCCCCAGTTCTCGAAGCTCGTTGTAAGGTCCTCCGATGATGGCTTCTGCTTCTTCGTCCTGCCTCCGACGATATGCTGGCACGAATCTGCTTAGTAATTCTAAATTTTGTCGTGGTATGCTAGGCGTTATTACCCTGGCTATTTCTTTGGAGTGCTCAGAGGTGAAGGATGGGCTCTGCTTGCGGTAGGGATATGCCGCCACGCGGTAATTAGATCTCAGGCGTTCAGGTTCTGGAGAAGGTGAATGATGTAAACTAGGAAAGTCGCTATCACTGAATTTATTCTTTATCAAAATTACCATGAGTATCCGATGTTCCTGTCACTAAATTCACACATCGGACCTTTACGTGCAACTCTTGTGTACAGGACCATCAAATTCTATTCTTTGATCGAATTTTCCGGCATATAACTTCGGCTACATTTCTCACTCAACGATGCTTGTGCTCTAAAAATTATCTTTATACTCACTTCAAGGGGGAGTGTCGTTGGGAGATGGTATCATCTGTGTCCAGGTGGTGTCTCCCGACTGTTACCATGCCAGGACTGGTGTCCTTTACTGGTTGAGAGAGGGTTTGAGTGAAAGGGACTGTGGGTTAACGGTGGATTAATTAGGATTTGGGAAAGGTTTTTGTGTTTAAGAAGTGTGTTTCTGGGTTGTTTGGGATGGATTTTGTGTGTGTGGTGATTATGGAGTAGTATCTGAAGTCATGATTTTTTTTCTTCTTTTTCTGTGTTTGACTCAGTGCCTGCCAAGCACAAGTCTGGGGCGCTTGTAGCGTTCCCCGGGGTCGATGTCGTACTCGCCGAGGCCGCGGATGAGGGCGTTGAAGCTGTGAGGAAGGGAGTTGTAAAACTTATGGGATAGGGACAGGATGTAGTCTGTTAGGGTGGAAATTTGAAGGTCACGATGGATGTCTTTGTTGGGGATGTACCAGTCAGCGTTGACGGCGGTACGGAGGAAGCGGTTCTGGAGGGTTTGTAGGCATTGGAGGTGGGTTCTGGCGGCAATTCCCCAGACTTGGCAGGCGTAGGTGACAGCAGGGCGAAGCACCTGCTTGTACAGGAGCACTTTGTTGCGCACGGACATTACTGAATTTCTATGATACAAGGGATACAGCATTGCCATCCTACGGTTGACTTTATTAGCTAGTTCCTCTATGAAGGGCTTCCATGTCAGTTTGAAGTCCAGGGTGACACCTAGGTACTTCGCTTGTGTGGTCCAGTTAATTGTCCCACCGGCAATTATGAGATCAGGCACGTCATCGAACACGAGTCGTCGAGTGAAGATGACGACCTGGGATTTTGTGGCGTTTAAAGGTAAACGCCACAGGTTGAACCATGTGGTGAGTATGTCTGCGTAGTTCTGGAGTCGGAGAACTGCTGTCCTATGTTTCATGGAAGCGGAGGCGATTGCTGTGTCGTCTGCAAACTGGAATAGGGAACAGCCTTGTAGGATGGCAATGTGTTTACGAAAACCAAAAATAAAAGCGGGCCGAGGACACTGCCTTGAGGGACACCTGCGTGGATGGGACGGGGGCTGAAGTTACTTCTTCTTTGGTTACACTGAAGGTGCGGTTTCGGAGATAGGAGTGGATGAGATGGGTAAGAGGGGATGGAAGATTGTAGTGTATTAGGCGATGCAGGAGGCCCTCGTGCCAGTGTCAAAGGCGCGCGTTAAGTCCAAAAATAGTGCAACAACAAAGTGCCTGTTGCTGAAGCCCTTGATGATGTCGTCCACCAGCCGAAGAAGCTGGTGGACGGTGGAGTGGCGTCGGCGGAAGCCAAACTGCTCGGGTCGCAGCACTTGTAGTGTGTCCAGGCTTTGCTGGAGTCTTTGTTGCACGACCTTTTCAAAGAGTTTGCTGATGGCCGGGAGGAGGCTGATTGGGCGGTAGCCTTCAGGGGAGGAAGCGTCCTTCCCGGGCTTCGGCGAGGGGATGATTTTGGCGTGCTTCCAATTTATCTTTATACTCGTAACTTCACGGGAATCTTCTCGTGTTTATCTCGCTTGTGATAAACTTTGGCGGTAATATTATATATATTGTGACGTTCGCCGGTAACTGAGTTACTATGCGAGCCACATGCTAAACTTTCTAACGTCAAGCAGTGATTTTCCACTGTGTGTTGGCTTGTTTCTACTCCGCCACCTACGACGGCGTATGTCCTTGGATAACAAAAGAAGAATAGAAATATCCCCTCGCAAGATCGAACAAAACATTGCAGGCATCTTGGGCAATAAAATGAACAAAATTCTACCGAGAACGCACTTTCTAACACGGTTAAATGAGCCTAGCCAGAAACACCTTATACATGAAAGCAAAATACATGAATACAAAAATATTAATAACTAACAAGACAATAAAAGAATTCACATACATAAAATAAATAACAATAATACACTGCATAAGTAGATATTAATTTTGAGACGGTAGGTAGTTCCTGTCTCATATGCCCCAATCCTGAGAAGATAAAGGATGAGTTTAGCACGATAATCGCATTCTCTTCCTACGATTCTTTCCTCTGCCCTAATTTTTTACTACATTTTAAACAGACGTGGTAGAATCACCAATATACAAAGAATAACAATGCACAACAAGAAATATATATATATATATTTGATACAATGGGATATTTATTTCTCTCCATTTCTTTGCTTATGGTTCCATTTTCACAATAAATGTTCACTGTTTATGGGAGAGGTCATTGAAGTTTACCCCTTCCCATTCGGGAGACAGACACTTCCCGTTAACATGCGTGTAAGGAATCGCACTGTTTACATCTGGAGGATCAGCTAGCACACTGACCTAGTTTTGTCCATACGCAGGTATAGGTCCTTTTACCCACTTACACTGCACCTTGGGCATCCTCGACACACGTAAACACAGAATGCAGAAAATTTTCACTTCACTATTGCCCAACAACACATGGACATTATAGGAACCTACAATGGTAATGGATTTGCTTACAACAGTATTTTATTGTTTTTTCCCTACCTCAACAGACACCTTTGCACTCATAACGTACAAAAATAAGTGAATGCTAATTAAGCAACTATACATATTTGTGAATCGAAAATCTCGGTTTTTACCCGAAGTGCAATATTCTTCTATTTATTTTATTTCTTCTTTCGGCAATTGTTTATATTGACAGAGAATCTGCTTATGGTAACGTCCTACAATCTTGCCATTCTTTTCATCAAACAATTCATGGGTATCTGTATTAAATTTTCTGGAGATGACGAAGGGTCCCCTGTAAATGTTGTACATCCCGAAATACTTCTTTTTAGTTTATCTTTCACCAAAAATAAGTCGCCGATGCTTATGCCCTATTTCTTGCGCTTTTTCTTATGGTGATTTCTTCCTTCCTCTTCAACGCCTTGGCTTCTATTCTAGCCTTCGCCTTCTTGAGTATCTCTTCTTCAGTTAGTTCCTGTTGGTTTTCACTAATTCCTGGGAGATGCTTGTCCTGGTAGTCATATAATTTCCCTCTCATTATTTCTATGGACATAAATCCAGTAGAAGGGTTGAAAGAATAGTTCATAATGTTCTCAATGGTTCCGAAACAGTCGACCCAACTGGCATGCTTTACATCTTCTACTTAAATTTTCAAGCTCGAGGAAAAAGGGTATATTGTTGTCAAAAAACTTTCCCGACCTATTTCCGAAAGGTGGAATTCTAGTTCTTTGTTGAGGCAATGATCTGGCGTTATATGACGATTCTGAGTTCTGGCATCTATTTGTGAATCTCGAGCGTGAAGGTTTAATTATTCCGTCTTTATACATCTTAGATATTAATTCACTTACTTTTGGTCTCAACGCAATAGGTACTTGCCGGCATTTATGGGTATAGGGTTAAAAATCACTCACCACGAAACTACGTTTATAAACATTGCAATTCCTGATTTCTCGGAAAAAACATTTTGCTTACTATGTACAACTTGAAATAATTCATCCTTCTGTACATCTGACAGTAAACATTTGCGAGTTTATCTCTTAAAGTATCGTGGCCACATTCCGTCGCCATGGAAAACAGGATTTTGACAAAGGCTGTTTCTATTGTACTCTCATCTTCCTCACTTGCGGCGGACATACCTAATTCATAATTCCCTAGCCTTTCGCCATGCAATTTGTAAATCTGGGGGCCTTGCTCCGATTCCATAATTTAAAGAGAAAAAAAAAGGCTATTCATCTGCTAATACTGTCTCTTCAGCTGTCCTTTTAATTTATTGTTCTGCTTGTCCAGGTAAGAAGGCAATGCTGTGTGCCACCCTGCCCTTATAATACTTAGGTGTTTAATTCTCGAAGTTTATTACACTCGCTCTTAGCTCATACAGGATATCCCACCCTATCAAGAAGTCACAGATTAGATTTTGTACAATCAGAATTATACATTCAAATTCTTCATCTCTGATCTTAAAGTTTAGCAAAACTTGTAATTTGATTCTCTGCACCGATTTGTTCAATGCAACACGACATGCAATAGTTTTTGTTGGCAAGGTCATTGATTTGAGCTTCCGGTGGACGAGCTGAGCTGGTGATAAACATTATCGCTTCATACACTTATGCTTGCACCGGAGTCGATATAACCTTTGTATTCACTCTGAGCAATTTCAATATTTATCCAAGGCAACTCTGTTATCTACTACTCCGAACTATGTCTGAATGTCGCCAGTGTTTCCCCATTTTCTGAAATCTTCAATTTAGGTTCCTCTTGCATATTTGGTCCAAAATTGATTATGTCAGTTGGAATCGAACCAAAACCTAGGGTTCGATCAAACATTAGTTTCCCAGAGGTCGGTCTGCTCATTATCACTGGAATTTCTATTCTCCCCTCTCTCGGAAGAATGTCCCCTGTTCTGACTTCTCTCATATCTCTGATGGCTATCACAGGAAGAATTGGCAAAGTTTTAATTTCTAGCGCCAGATTCTTCTCCTCCCTGAGGGATATTATCATAATCGCTCGCATAGCGGTCGAATCTAGCTCGTCCGAAGTTTCGCCCGTTTTGACGTCCTCTGTTGAAACTTCTCTGTTGGATTTCTCGTCCAACAGAAAAATAATTCAAGTGTGGTCTCGGCCCTGTCCACGGTTTGAGTTTCGGTTTCTGCCATTGAACCTGGAGATTTCTGGTTCGTATCCTTTCCATAAGCCTAGCTCTAGGTTTCTGCCCTGAAAGTGTGTTCCTCGCTGATAATATTGATTACGACCCCTATAATTTCCTCTTGGGCTTTGATTCTGAGCACTGCCTTAATTTCTTCGCCCATGGGTGCATTTAAAGGTAGATATTAATTCTATGAGTTCCGGGATGGTGCGTGGTTTCGCGATATACAGGTACTGAGTTATTTGATCATGAAATTGTTGAATGATAGGTTGACAAAAACCCTCTCTTCAACCGGAGGATGTAAGTCTGCTGTTCTGCGCCTGCTCTAGTAGATAATCGAGCACAGACTGGGATGACTGTTCATTATAGTCGACCATTACTTAGGGTGGACCGGACATAATTTTGGGTGTTTACATTCTAAAATGTATTCAGGAACATCTGTTTAAAGTATTTAAAGCAGTGGTTCTCTCCTAACGCTAATCGGACCCATTGTTGAAGCTTTTAGGTAGTACTCGTTCTGTCAATTAACATTTTGAATTGTTCTGGTAATTGTTTCAGTTGAAAGTATTGTTCCAGATCGGCTATGCATTATTTCGGGTGATCCCCGCCATTTTCCTGGAATTTGGGAATGTATATTTCGTTCAAGAAATAGCTATTCCCCAAACATAGGCAACATATGAGCGTAGCTTTGAAGTTTACTGCTGTTTGTGTTAGGGGGAATGTCAGTGAGTGGGCGTGTCTGTCGTTACCTCGCTTCCCCTGTCAAAACCATTATTTACATCATCTGGATTAGAAATATTAGAACAGTGGTTACGAGCACAGGACCCGACATCTGGTTCACTTCTGATTCATCTTCGTCATGGTGTTAAAGTGCTTACCTCCAAGATGACCTTTGAGTCAGGGGAACATGTGAAAATCACTTGGGAAATGATCTGGTGAATATGGAGGATGCGAGAAAACTTCCCAGTTGAATATTCTGACCTCGTCTGGGTCAAAATTCAACTTGGAAGTTTTCTCGTATCCTCCGTATTCACCGGAGATTGCCCCAAGTGTTTTTCAATTTTCATCCAACTCAAAGGATGATGAAGTCAAACCAGAGAACAGTTGGTTGCGAGCATAGGACCCGACCTGGTACAACACTGGCTTGGAAAAACGTGTCTCACATCCCCAAAAATGTTTGGAAAACATGTTGACTATGTAGAAAAGTAACAGAAGGATTGTACAATATAAATAAAATTAATTCCACATGATCAATTGTGTGTAATGTTTTTTTATAAAATAGGGAAACTTACTTATTGGACGACCCTCGTACTTTCCCTTCATCAGGATCCAAAAAAAAACATTACAAGTGGATCGCGTGGATTATCACTTGCAGCTTAACCTAAATTATGCTGCAGGTCTGAAGACATACCACCTGTTGTGTTATAACCTACTACTTAACCTATCCTAAGCATTTGAGAACTATTGTTGTGGTTTAGTGTTTCACCTTCTTTCTGTTTTTTTCTTCTTTCTTTTTCCTTTTGGCTTATCCTCCATCCTTACTGCGGCGTGGATGGGGAGATGTGTAACGCATTTTGTCAGTGGAAAGTTAACATTTAAGTTGTGTACTGATAGATAGTGGTATGTTGCCGATTCTTATTGTTGTATTTGTATGTGGCAATAAGGCTATGTCTACTCACTGTGAGCTGCCGCAAGCGTGTTACAATGTTTTACACTCTCACTTTCTTGGGGTCGGATGTCTGGCAGATACCCCCTGCCATCAAAGTAAAGGTGACATATAGTCGGACGACAGCTGTGTGTACACGGTCCGCACTATAACTGCCAGATTGCTCCCGGGTCCACGTCCCCCGACCCTGGGCAATAGTGTTGCTTTAGTAACCTATTGGCAGAGAGGAGGCATTGATACATGAGTAAAGACAGAGGGAGTAAGAAGCAGGAGGAGGAAGTATTCAAACCGAGGACATCTTTGGTTAGGTCTCCAAGTCAAAAAAATGAAGGAGAAGGGAATAAGGAGGTAACAATGAGTGCTGTTCAGAGAACAGAAGAATTAAAAATAACTGATTTGGTAGCTGAGATTGATTCAGTAATAGCAGCCGATAAAATTTCGGTATCAAACAAAACGAAGGTATGCAAACTTTTGGCTAGAATAACTAAAATACATGATCAACTAAGGTTGGAATATGTACAATGTAGGACAGAACTTAAACTAAAGAGTGAAATACAAACTACTCCAAGAATTTCATATGCAGATATAACGAAAATGAGTGTAGATGATAATACTGAAAGGGTCAATAAGGCCCTACAGAAGAAAAAATTCACGTTGTTTATTTCTTCACAATCACGAAAAACTAGTAAAGAAGTACAACAATTGGTAACAAAAAATTTGCAACCTGTTAAAGAGAAAATCAAAATAAGTAATATTAGAACAACGGAGAAAAACTTCATAATCGAAACTGACACAAAAGAGGATCAAGATAAAGTCATGAACAGTGTGAACCTTAAAGATAAGGACTTAAAGATTGAAACACCTAGGAAAAGGAATCCACTAATCATCCTGTACGATATCTTTGTAAATGAAAAGGTAGAAGACCTCAAGAAAGATATGTATGAACAAAATTTTGCAGAGGAAATAAATTGGGATGATTTTAATGAACAAATTAACTTTAGGTTCAAAACGAGACCTAGAAATAGGAACACGGTACATCATGTTATTGAGGCATCACCAAAGATGAGGAAAATGTTGTTGCAGAGAGGGAAGGTATATATTGGTTTTCAATCCATAAATATCAAGGATTATACCGTGGTAGCTAGATGCATGAAGTGCCAAAACTATGGACATGTTGCTAACTATTGCCAACAAGATAAAATAATTTGCTCACACTGTGGGGAGCAAGATCATACTATAAAAGATTGTGCCAAGAAGAATCAGAAGGCATCTGTGTAGCTTGCGAAAATAGAAAAAGGGTTCTACTGGTTTGGGATCCTAATCGAAGTATAAGGAAAGAATTACCATGTCCAGGTGGTAAACAGTGTCCTTTGTATAAGTTGCATTTCGACAGGTTAATCTCGAGAACAAATTATGGCAAAGATGCAATAGAATGAATGCACAAGAAGTCTTGTCGTATTATCAAAGTTCAGAAGTAAATATTAATCAGGAGATTAAAGAAGTGCACAATCTTAGATTGGGTCAGATTAATGCTCAACATTCTAAAGTAGTTATGTTGGAAATAAGTAAAATAATAGAGGATATGGCATTGGATTTGGTTTGTATCCAAGAACCATATATTGTCGTATGCCTCACTTTGTATTATTTTTCAACTTCAGAGGGGAGCTACTCGCTTGTGAGAGGGATCGTTAACCAAACAAAGAACTTTAATTTACGAGGCAACGACGAAGGGCGCAGCTAAGTTAAATCAAAGGATAATTGCTATACCAATACAATGCCTGGCTTAAGGGAGAGGAAAGGATTCTATTCTACCATAATTAAAAGTTAAAAAGCGTGGATGGCACACAATTTATTGGATGAAGTTAGTTACATACCTTTGCCCATTGCCTGCCAACGAGGACATCGTGTGTTAGCAGTTTCCCGTCTGTCTCACTCGAAGCCTACTCACTGAATCATACAAGAAGCCCCACGCCAAGTTGGCGTCAGTAATGCTATCCCCTCCTAGACACACTATTTCCCCTGATTCGCCCCTACTCACAGACAGACAAACTGGCGTGCTTCGGAGTCCAGAGAGCGTCTTAATATTATCATCTGTGCACATGCCACATCTCCCCCTGGCCACCGAAGTCGACGCCCTCGTCGACACAAGGAAAAATAAAGATAATAAGAAACATGAAAAGAACAAAAAAAATGACATACCAAAAATGACATACACATGTGTGATGAACCAAAATATAACAATAATATACATGTGTGATAAGCACCCAGACGACGACACAATGTTGCTGGGCGATGTGGAGACACGAGAAACTAAAGTGCTGTCGATTAATATTGTTAATGCACTTATACTTGAGCATCCCGCACACGCACACACCACGCTGCCTCAGTTTGTAGGCACACTACACTGCGCAAGATATCGATGGTCTGCTGGAACTGTTTGTGGGTGATTTTATACAGTGCCCACAACGACGATTTGTCCTGGTGTAGAATTATCACTGCAGGTCTCTGGTGATGACAACAGGGTGGGCAGTCGCTGGCTTGGACTGCCCCCCGACATGGTGGCTCCTTATGCCACGGCAGTGTAGTGGCTGCCCAACAGCTTCCCTGTGGTGTTTCTTGACTTCTGGTGTGCTACGGGGATGCTCCTGGATGTTCTCGAGCTCCGCCACAGCAAAATACTAGAACAAAACCACCAAACAATAAAAAAGGTGCTCACACAAACAATCACACATAAAAAGAACGGTATGTCATGTACAATTAAAGATTTTAAAGGTTGAAAAGTTTACACTAAAAATTCTTTTGACATGGGCAAAGAAAGAGAAAAAAATAAGTACAAATTGGCATAAGAACTAAATTTTATAGAGTTGCCATCCAAAATTTAACTCACAATGCTTCACAAACCAAATAAAACAGTAAAACAGACTCAGAATACATGAACATGACAGAAAAGAAACATAACCTTATTTGGGATCCCAATATGAAATCTTAATGACCAGCTGGTATCACTAACAAAAGAAAATAAGTGCACTTACAAAACAATCATACATGACAATGAAATGAACTCATTCACACTGACCATGGCCCAAATTACACACAACACTCACTTAACTATCTACTCAAACTAGTGTATGCATCACTACAAACTACATCCACAATACATCTCCAAACTACGCCACGTGACATGCTTTCAACTACTATTGTCCTACTCTTGTCACTAATACAATTTCTCGTCCACAGTACTATCTTCCTCATCTCATTATGATCATCAACTCAATCATAATCATCATCAGCATCATCAGCAGTATTTCAATCATCAACATTTTTATCTCAACATTCAATTTTCTCTTCAAAACAAAACATCTTCACTTACGTGTCTCATTTGCCATGCTGCAAATTTAAAACATCTAACATAGGCATAACCTTCAAGAAATCACATTAAAATTTCAGGAATGACACAAATAACATGACATTATACTGTTGCATCCACATTCTCCAAATGAAAATTAAGCTGGAAAACAGGTGGTATTAAAATTTGCTATCTAAGATGGTAATAAACTTGTTGCATAAACAGAGAAAAAAAAATATTCACATTACAATCATTTCCATCCATTTAATCTCTCGTGTGAATTCATCACACACGCTATACTGGGCACGTTACAGCAACACCAATAAGCCAAAATCTCTGAAATCATACAACAACTGTCGGGGCTACACTGTGGCACTTCCACCGAAGCTGACATCATCTCGTCTCTTCTCATCTCATCTCACATTAGCACCTTCGGGGTTACTCTTACGCACATCCACCGAGGCAAATCTCAACTCATATTTCTCACATAACCTCACACTACGCCATCGGGGTTACTCTTTGGCACTCCCACCGAGGCAAATCTCACATATATCACATAACCTCAAATACACACACTATTCATGCAACAAATTTCTGCAAATAAAAATCACAGCATCATTATGAAACCCAAAATCAAATCGAGTCAAATCAAATCAAATCAAATCATATCAAATCAAATCGAATGCAACAAAACAACATCACATCATTACTCAAAACAATATTGTCACAGAACATTCCTGAAAATGAAAGCTCAATTAAGCACATAGTACACATGAAACACATTCCTGCAGCATAATACAACAAAACAAATGATTTGCAGTTCCCAAAACATAATTTAAAATTTAAGTTACACCCAAAATAATAATACACTTTTAATTTAGCAGAGACATTCATAGCACATATTCCTGAAAAGCAAAGCTTAAGTAAGCATCAGTCAGTGAAACAATAAATTTAGCATACCTGTGTGAGTCGTGAAACTGTTTCATTCGTCCAAACTTTATCACTCACAATGTTTACATACTTACAGGTTATGGTTTTTTTTATTCTTTTTACCACAAAATTCCCGTGCAATTTTCCAAAATCTGGTAACACACGTACAGCTGGTTCATCAACATCCACATCGTACTGGTCCATATTAGAAGCACATCAAACCGAATTAGGTGAAGATACTGGCAAGGCTGGTAGGCTCCTGAAACTTTTACTTACATGAGTAACTGCGAAAGATTTTCCCCTAAAAATATGCATTGCGGAATTAAATAAACCAAACTTGGCAACGGTGAAGCAAAATTATCATCATCATTTTCTCAGAGCGGCCATTAGCAGTAGTAGCGAACATTTCAAAATTCTAAAGTAACTCATACGCCGACAACTTGCTGGAATTCTCCACGTGAGAGGGGTCAATGACCGGGCGGCAGACAGCTGGCTGCGTTGCACTGGTCACGCCGGGCGGATTAGACATCGCTGATAACTGAGCAACAACAGGCGTACTAACACTGGACATAGATTCTACTTCACTGTGCTCGCTAACTGGAGCAATTGCTATATCAGATTTCTGTGCAGTACGTCGCTTAGGCATGACTGCAGCACAAAAGTTTACGCAACCAGTAAACAAACAGTAGGACAGAGCGATACAGATTACACCAAACTAAACACCTATAGCATCACATGAATGTAAGTAGCAAGATCAGAACATAGCCAAATAAAACAGTTCCAGAAAGAAGACAATTAAGCGCCCGCGGCGAAATATCAGAAAATTATACCAACACGCGTCTACACAAGCCACTTGGACACAATACCAAGATTTTTTTAATCAGAATGAACACATGGAAGAAAACAAAATGATAGCTTCAGTGAGAAACCTCGAACTGGAAGTTAAAAAAAAAACCACGTCACACCTACTGTGACCACCGCTAACATTATCTCAAAAGGAGCAGAATACAGACTTGTAATTTATACGTAGCACACAAAAATTCCTTCTCTCTTTTTTTTTTCTTAAAACAAATGTATCTGATCTGATATACACACGCAAATAAACGCGCCAAAACACGTGCTGAGGAAGACTGGTTTCACAAGCTAAAATTATTGCTGAAATGCATGACCACGCGGGAATTACATAACACACGTGCGTACATAAAAGTTACACGAAAAATGTCCCAGAAAAGTATAGTAAACAGCTAGAAATCACAATCACTGGAATATAAAGCTATACGTTTCCAAACCACTGCTAATAAGCACAGAAAACAAGATTTTCAACTAGATGGCCAACGCATGACGAGCACATTTTCAAAGTTACAGCTATCTCGCTCGTTATCTTACTCGTTTCACAACTCAACTTTCACAAAAACATTTTTGAAAATAACCAGCACGAACCACTTAGCACAGCAATACAATTTAAAGGAAATGAAGCCAAAACAAGGGGAAAATGGAGTCAGAAGTTTTAGCGTCACGCCGGCAGACAATGGGAAAATGCAAAAATGAGCTCAAAATTAAAATTTAGAAACCAGACTTTCAGATATGATAGCAACAAAATTTAGAATAAGAGAATCACAAATTAAAGCATAAAAATCCTTACCCTTAAGCCAGAAACAAATGTAGATTTTTCGCGACCACGTGGAGGACCACAACCGTTACATTTTAGAGGGAAAAAAAAATTTGCACTTGAAAATCTCACAACAAATTCAATTATACCAGCCAAACTACTCGGTGCCTCACACCAATTTTCGTATGCCTCACTTTGTATTATTTTTCAACTTCAGAGGGGAGCTACTCGCTTGTGAGAGGGATCGTTAACCAAACAAAGAACTTTAATTTACGAGGCAACGACGAAGGGCGCAGCTAAGTTAAATCAAAGGATAATTGCTATACCAATACAATGCCTGGCTTAAGGGAGAGGAAAGGATTCTATTCTACCATAATTAAAAGTTAAAAAGCGTGGATGGCACACAATTTATTGGATGAAGTTAGTTACATACCTTTGCCCATTGCCTGCCGACGAGGACATCGTGTGTTAGCAGTTTCCCGTCTGTCTCACTCGAAGCCTACTCACTGAATCATACAAGAAGCCCCACGCCAAGTTGGCGTCAGTAACGCTATCCCCTCCTAGACACACTATTTCCCCTGATTCGCCCCTACTCACAGACAAACTGCCGTGCTTCGGAGTCCAGAGAGCATCTTAATATTATCATCTGTGCACATGCCACAATATATGTAAAGGCAAACCGGCGCATATAAAAATAACGTCGCGTGCCGTATTAGATGGCGAAAATCCCAAAGCTGTCATAATAATACAGAACAAACTAATTCATACAACTAAAATAACACAGTTTTGTGATGAGTATGTTAATTGTGTTGAAATACAATACAAAGGTACTGATTTTATTCTTTGTAACCATTACTTTCAATATATGCACGAAATTGATATACACTTGGAAAAAATGAAAACAATTTTGGAAGCTTACCCCAACAAGGCAATAATTTATTCAATGGATGCGAATGCCAAATCAAGAATGTGATTTAGCAAGAATCCGGGTGAAAGGGGAGACAAACTTGAGGAGGTCATTACCAGTTTTCAATTAGAAATTTTAAATCAACCCAATAATCCATGTACTTTTGTGAGCAGAGCAAATTCAACAGAGAACATTGATATAACACTAGCAAAAGGGTATATAAAGAATAAAGTGTTTAACTGGAAAGTCGCTCAGCAATTAACGAGTGATCACAACTTGATATATTTGGATTTAATGTTTGACGTAGGCAAGGAACGATCTTTTGCAAGCAACCATAGAAAATATAAAACAAAAAATGTGAATTGGGATACAGTTAGAAAACATTTCATATTACCTGATTACAGTGACTTAAATCACAAAGCAAGCATTCTAACACGAGCAGTTCAACAATCTATGGAAAAGGGTTTGCACAAAAATAATAGTAAATATACAGGACACTCTTTTTGGAATGACCAATTACAGAAGCTAAGGAGCAAGGTTAGAAAAGCTAGACGTGTATATCAGAAAAGCAAAACGGTTAATGAGATTGGTATGAATTTAGATAAATATAGACTCTTGAAAATTAAATACAAGGAGAAACTAGAAGAGATTAGGAAAGCCTCATGGGAACAATTTGCAGACTTGAATCTAAAAGCAAACATGTGGGGTACTCCTTACAAAATAGTGATGGAAAAGATAGCAGCGCCCGAAGTTATTTCAACTTTACATAAGGAGGATGGTAATTGTACAACTACATGGAGGGAGTCAATAAGTTATCTATTAAGCATACTATTACCTGTTGATAATTGGCAAGATGATTCTGTGGTACAAGTCAAAAAAGAAGTAAATTTAAAGAGAAGTATGAAAACGTAAAAGTTATTTATCCATATGACATAACGGAAGTAACGTTAATGATAAGACAATTAAAACGCAATAAGGCTACAGGACCAGATGGAATCATGGCTGAAGTTATCCAATGCTTAGAAGAGGAAATTGCACCATATTTGTGTAAACTGTTTAATGAATGTATAATATCTGGTGTTTTTCCATATTGTTGGAAACAGGCAGTGTCATTATTTTGAAGAAAGGAAAGGATAAGGATCCTATGCAACCCAAGTCTTATAGGCCTATCTGTCTATTGAATAGTTTTGGAAAAATATTTGAGATGGTGATACATAAAAGAATTTGTGAATTTCGTCTGATGTTGGGTATTACTGAAAAGCAATATGGTTTCAGAAAGGGTAGCTCAACAGAAGATGCCGTTAATAAGGCGATAAAGGAGGTCATAAACAGCAACAGTAAATATGTAATTGGTATATTTCTTGATATCTCGGGCGCCTTTGATAATTTGTGGTGGCCCGAGTTATTTAACATATTAAGATTAAAAGAATATCCAAAAAGTTTGTACAATATATTAAAAGATTACTGCAAAGATCGTAGTGTACATATAGTTGGTGAAAATGAAATTATATATAGAGATATATCAAAGGGATGCCCACAGGGATCAACTCTTGGACCTTTGTTTTGGGACATTCTAACAGAACCTCTTTTAGAAGATCTCACAGAACTTGAAGAAACAATAGATGTGATAGCTTACGCAGATGACTTACTGATTGTCTTAAACGCGGAAAGTCGACAAGAGATAGAAGCTAAATCCAGTATTACAATAAACAACTTTCAACAATGGTGTGAGAAGACAAAGTTAACTATAGCACCTCATAAGTCAGCCTATATGCTTCTGAAAGGCAGACTAAAAAGAGACCCGGGGATAAAAATAAACAATACTAATATAAAAAGACAGAAAGAATTCAAATACCTAGGTGTAAATTTGGATGAGACACTAAATTATGATTATCATCTAAATCAAGTTACCAATAAAGCGACTAAAATGATGATGAAATTGGCATCTATAACAACTCGCAACTATAAGATTCCTTTAGATTTAACAAGAATATACCATACTACAATTATGGTTGGTATTGTAGCAGATGCTGCGGGTATTTGGGCTCATAAGGCTAGATTACTTAAAAATAAAAAATTATTAAGGAGAATGCAACGTCAAGCAATCTTAAGATGCACTGGGATAGTAAGTACCACTCCGACGGACGCAATCTTTGTAATCTTGGCCATTTGGCCAATCCACTTCACCATAAGATTGAGAGGAGCAGCATATTGGTTAAAGAAGCACAATTATGATAAAATACAGGAAATAATTGGAAAAGGATGTAAGACTCTGAAGGAAGTGAAAAACGAATTATTATATGAATGGCAACAGGAGTGGAACAACTCAGAGACAGGAAGAAGAGTGTATACCATGTACCCAAATATCAAAGAGAGACTGCGTTTAAAAAATATACAACCAAAAAAAGAAGGTGTTCAATTTATCTCTGGGCATGGTCCATTCAACTCTTACTTTAAGAAAATTGGACGTAAAATAGATGAAATCTGTGATAAATGTAAAGTGCCTGATACTCCAGAACATACCATTTTTTAATGTAGCAAGTATAATCAGACATTAATGGAGGAAAGAACATTACTAGCCGGGAAGATGATCTTCGAGATTGTTAGGCATACAGAAGAGTTCCAGGTTCTCGAACAAATGGTTGGAATTGTATCTGTAAATGTTATGGACGAATATAGAAACTCTGGGGATCGTCAGAGTAGTAGCAGACGGATGGGTGGCAACGTGACTATGGCTATAATAAGATCACAACGTTTACAAGACCAAAACATTTTGGATAATATACAATTAAGAGAAGGTTTAGAAGTGGATCATACGTATGAATTAGATTTACTACCTGGAAGAATAAATAGAAGGCGACATTATTGGGTTTCCATGCGAACTTCGGAGGCGGAGATTAATGGAAGAGAAAATCTTCAGACAATTGAAGAAGTTGAAGAACCTGAACAAGATGAATTAGATTAGAATATTCAGGGTTATTATTGTTTTTTCTTTAAATAAATTTATTAATTTAATAATTAATATCAACTTTCTTTCTCCCAGGTAAAGGCGGAAAAATAGCATTATATTTTTGTTTTGTTTGAGGATAGGTTTGGATACCACAATATTTAGGAAAATCAAGAAGATATAGCGGTATAATATAATTTGGAGAAGTTAAAGAATACATCTTAATTTAAATAAATTGGAGAAAATTAATTTAAATGTTCGCTATAAAGTTAGATATAGGAGGAAATAAAAAGTCATCTTTTGTGACTTGTAGTTTTGTGTAGTTCTAGTAGTTAGATTAGGTTAGTTGCCTTCTGCAAGATATGAAAAGTTAGACAGAAGTTAAGTAAATCATTTTGAGTTTAAAAACCTTAAGTCCTGGTTTAGAATCTAGGTGCCAGGACATAGAATGCAGACTATATTTTTTTTCTCACTTTCTTCTAGGCATATGGTGAAATTTTACTAATATGGACATTCTGTCGTTTTACGGAATTTCTCGCGTTTATCACGCAATTTAGCGGATTCAGTTTTTTCATGATTCTATACGATCCTGTGTAATTCATCAGAAGTTTCATGGCTCTGTTTACCTTCCTTTTAGGGGTGTATAGCTTTACCAAGTCGCCGATTTTATATTCGACGTGTTGCCTCCTTGAATCGTACAATGTTTTATATATCCTGTGGCTCTTTGCTATATTCTGAGATGCTAACGCCCTCGCTTTTAACACTGTCTCTCGTGTTTGCTGCACAAATGCATTTTGAATGGTGCCCGGTAATTGAACGTCTAGGAGTAACAGTTTTCCAGGCATAGAGTGAATTTCTTGCTTTCTTGCCAACTTTAATTTTTATTTTCTTGAACATTTATTTATTTAGCATGCATCACCCTTATATGATATATTACTTTTAATTCTACGTTGTCTTATTCTCCTGCCATCAAAGCTTTTTATTTATTTATAGTTCTGGTCTGCACAATTTGTTTTGGAGAAATCAGCTCCAACTGATTTAACATTCGCCATGAATTATTTTCGAAATAACTTCACATAAAATGCTAAGATTCAGCTTAAATATTCGATGAATCTTAGACATTCACAAAACACTCCAGCGATAATGTTTACTCTTTATCCTACTATAAAAGGCACGGGAAACTAAAAAAAAACTCTCGTAATTCTTATACGCATATTCCTTGAGGCGTACATCATAAACTTCTCAAAATAAATTTGTCATCAGCATTGTCTTCCCGAACTTAGCTTATAGGACCACAAATATACTCCGTTGAAATCTTTAAATATGAACATTTGGTGTCTTAAAAACGTGCGGATACACCAGGATCGCATTCGGATTACCTTTTGCACCTCACTTACGACATTTTTCCCTATCATACCTCTAAAAAAAACACAGTTGGATCGCGTAGACCACCACCTGGTCTAAAAAAAATCAAATTACGCTGAAGGTGCAAAAACATACAATATATTGTATTACAACAAATTGCTTAATTTATTTTTCAAGCATATGAGAACTATTACGAAAATTTAAAACTTAACATCTTCCCTTTTTTGCTAACTCCCTTTTAACTTTCCCTTTCTTTTCCTTCATTATCATAATTTATTATTGCACGGGTATGGAAGAAAATGCATTTCGGAATTTATGTGTGGAAACACTTTCACTACTGTCTGTGCTGGAAAGTGAAACGCCAGCATGTTTCACTGGCATTGAGCATGTCAGCTATCTCCTGGCATTTGTGAATACCTCAGATTCAGATTCAAATTTGTTTATTAGAGAATGTGGCCTGGTGCCGGTACAAGGGGCCCGGCTTACAGGCAAAAATTTACATTTAATTACATTTGTCTTATTTCTATGAGATTATTTAAAAGAAAAGAAAAAACCCATACGGCAACCATCCTTAGGTTGCCGAGAACAGTTTTGTTGTGTATGTTGTGGTTTATGTTTCAATTTGAAAACAATTTTTTTTTCACACATACATACACACACATATATATACACTACACATATTATACACACACGCACACTCACACATTCCTGGTCATGCGCTGCACGTCCCAGTTCCGACACACGGAAACACTAGCACACGAAATAATAAAAAAAAACACTTAACACTGACTATATACAATAAATACAAGTCCACGGTTTTGCTGTGCGGCAGCTTGTATCATTCGTGAAGGGGACGCCATCTGGCGGGGGCCTCTGCCGTAGGTGTGAGTGGCCTTGGGCCGGGTGAGATGGGCGCGCAAAGTGGCGAGCCAGTGCTATTTCAGAACATTTTGATTCGCGCATGTTTGCGATGTTTTGGCTCGCCACTGCCGATGTTGGAAATGAGGTGATTATCATGTCGTCGAATGCGCGCCCATACGGAGCAGCCTCTTTTTGTTATTGCATCTGCTATTGTTGGTATGTTTGTTTCTTCATGTAGGGTTCTATTGTTTGTGAAGAAGGGGACTTGGAGAATTTTCCTGAGGGAAATGTTTTGAACAGTCTGAATGTATTGGAGGGCAGTTTTAGAGGCGCTCGCCCAAGCCACACAGGCGTAGAGGACCACTGATAATATAAATGACTTATATAGAACAAGTTTGGATTTTAATTTAAGCTGTTTGTTGCGGAAGACGGGGGCGCATAACTTTAATCGCTGCCGCCCTTTGTTGGCGGTATTTTTTAAGTGGGTTGTCCATCGCATTGTGTGATCCATTGTCACGCCAAGGTACTTGATTTGCTGACGGCAGTGCAATCTTTGACCACCGACCGTTAGGTCCATTGCCGGAGGGCGTGCCCGCTTAGAGAAATAAATTAGCTGGCACTTATTTGCATTAATTTCAACTTTCCAATCGTGGAACCACGAGAGGAAGCGGCCAACATACCTCTGCATTTCCAAAAGGCCGAAACGAGGATTTTTGTGGTGGTTGTAGATTGCCTAGTGCTCGCTATGTGTAATAAATATGGGTCAGCTATGATTTTCCTTATCGTGCCGATGGAAGCTATTCTTCACCAAAATAAATTGATTTGGGGTAAGTAAAATATTGCAGCAATAATCATTATAATTACACTTAGATAACAAATTGAACTCGCTTTCTGAATGTATTATATTTTATAGAATTCCGACGAAGCTGTTATGAGGATAATTAGCTTTAAATACATTTAGAAAACTGGAGTTTTACTTCTAAAATGAAAATCATATACGGCGCCTTTTTATATTGTAATATTCCTTTTGTCAAGCTCTGCTACATATCTATCTCTTTATCTTACTCCTCTGTAAGAGGGGTCGTTAATTTTGTGCAAATGTTTGCCGTTTACACATCTCTTGTGTTATTTGGTTATGTGTGTTCTAATTGCACTGGGGACGGCGTATTTAACTTCTCACATTTTTTTTATGTTTGAGCTTAAACTAACTTAAATAATATTTACCTGGTGCAGCTGAAAGAGAAGAGCTTACATACTAAAGCTATACATTTTACTATTAAATTATTGGAGCACAGCATGTCCCTATAAAATGCAATGATGCAACGGGTGGGCTGGTGGGTTTTTACATGGCATCATGACTGCGTTTCCTTATCTGCAGTGGAGGACGGGGGAGAAAACAAAATAATTACAGTTGAGTTTATGCATAGTGTGATAGACGGGGAGAAAAGAATTCTGGGAGTCGTGCTCCGCACTTCCACCATTCTGTGGTGGTAACATGTAACATCCCCTTGTGTACCAAGCTGTTGCTTGGTAGTGCCATCTTGTAGGTGTACTCCGTCACAACGTAGTTAGGGTTGAATTAAATCTACCCGGTACCTTCACTACATTGTAGCCAGCGCTTCCATCACATTGTAGCCGGTAACTCAAGCAATAATTATAGGGATGTGTGATACCCTGAGCCCACACTTATAATTATGCCCGACGGTTCCACCCGATTAACACCCTTAGCGGGGTGGTTACCCCAGTAGTTTCTTACACGAGGGGGTGATAGCTCAGAGGTAGGGGGATGCTTCGGTACCAGGGTGGTTGGTAGGCCGGAGTGGCGTTCCAGGATAGGGATAGCTAATTAACGTACAGGGGATGTAAAATCCTATAAGTTGTATTTGCATATAGCGTACATAAGGCCCGCAGTCGTGCAACTTAGAAGGGGTGAGAGCCCGTGCAAGTAGAACTTACGGTTGAAGCGTTCTTACCTAGATAACTGCTGTCGAGACGGGCACACTGGTGCGCTGGTGGCTCGTTAGGGCGGGGGTGTATAAAGCACCCCATGTCAGCTTCGGCCGAGGGTGGACATCAGACGGCGGGTCACACTCTCGTGACAGGTCAGACAGACCAAGTCACAAACGACTCACGAGAAGACGTGTGACAGACCACGTACGAGCCAGACCACCACGTGGCCTAACCTCTCGCGGTATAAATACTTTAGGCAATGCTAACTTCGCATTCCTGAGTAAGCTCGTGTTGAGGTAATCGCGTTTCGACACTTTCTGCTCGGTAACCACATCTGACGTAATCCCCAGCATTCAAATTGATCCGCTACAATACCATCAGCTGCATGCGAAATCTGACCCTGATTGATTTCAATTCTCTTTAGTGAGCCTCTGATTTCATTGATTTGACTCTCCGCCACTACAAGATTCGACCTCGTGGTGATAAGAGGAAGGATTGTTATACTATTTCTCACTTAACCCTTCTAATTTTTCATTTCTTAACTTTCTTTCTCCTTAAATAGCATTGTGCACATTTTTCAACTCTTTGTGTACTTTAGTTTCTAATTCTAGTTGTTTTCTCATTGAAGCATCATTCCTTTCCTTTGTTTCACCATTAAGCCGTTTCTTTATCCTCATATTCGTCTTTGCTGCTTATTAGTGTATTATGGGTGACGAATACTTCAGTCTCTACTTCTGAGTCAACGTTATCTAATTTGGCCTGCAAACTGGTCTGACTAGTCTGAATTGTATCTATCTTCTCCCTGTGTTACTCTAAATTTTCCTGTTTTCTTTTCCAGTTCATCATGCCTTATGCCGAAATATTCCTTGACCTCTAAACTGATTTCGTTGCTAATTTGATTAATTTGCCCCTGCATATCAATATTTCCCTGCTTAATCTGCTCTTTTAGGCTTTTATTTTGTTAGTTGCATCAATAAAAACATCAATTGTTCGTTTTCTACGGGCTAGCTAGGTTGCCTGGCAGAAGACCCTTGGCAGGTATAAGGTTCCTGACCTACCTTAACTGTGTCTCCTATGCCAGCCTGACCTACATTTGTAGCAATTCCTAATTCCTCAGAACCCTGACTAACATCTGGTAGAAGACCGCCTGTGTTACTATTTTCTACTGAAACCGGTTGTTTTGACTTTCACTTTCTACCGAATTCCCCTTAATTTTTAACTTATTTGTATTGCCTATTTTCTTTCCGCTTCTTAAGAACATAAATTTAAATTTTGGTCTGTGACCTATTGTTTATCACACTGCCCTGAAAAAAATAAATATACATTTCTTTCCTTATTTTTTGCAGTGGCATTTTCCCTTGATGTTCCAGCGGCGTTGCTTCCCACGATGGAGGTCTGGAAGATCTCAGTTGCGTGCCCCTTTCCTCTGAGACTGTTGCAGCGTCGGCTCGTCACGAAGTTCACCTGTTCTCCGTCGTTGAGTTGTTTTCTGGCTCCAGGACTTGGGCGCCAAAAGCATGAGGTCGTCTCCTCTCACCACTAACCGGGGGAGGGGAAGAAAACGGCTGGGCTCGGTTCTAGAAATTCGTTGTGAGGTCCCCCGATGGTAGCTTCTGCTTCTTCGCCTGTCTCCGACGATATGCTGGCACGAATCTGTTTAGTAATTCTAAATTTTGTCGTGGTATACTAGTAATTATTGCCCTGGCTATTTCTTTGGGGTGCTCAGCGGTGAAGGATGGACTCTGCTTGCGGTAGAGATATGCTGTCACGCGGGTATTAGATCTCAGGCGTTCAGGTTCTGGAGAAGGTGAATGACGTAAAGTAGGAAAGTCACTATCGCTGAATTTATTGTCTATCAAAATTACGAGTATCGGACGTTCCTGGCGCAACTCTTGTGTACAGAACTACCAGGTTCTATTCTTTGTTCGAATTTGCCGGCATGTAACTTCGGCCACATTTGTCACTCACACGACGCTTGTGCTCTAAAAATTATCTTTATATTCGTAACTTCGCGGGAATCTTCTCGTATTTATCTCGCTTGTGATAAATTTCGGCGGTCAATATAGATATATTACAACGTTCACCGGTAACTGAATTCGACTGCTATTAATGCGATTAAACACTTGACTTCCGCGGAACTATAACACTTAACACCAACATTGATTTGGCGGCAATTCTGATGTTGTGGAGCGTAGATTTCACTTCGGTGACATTTTGACTGTGGGGCCATGAATCCAAATTCACACTACTTTTATATGAACTATCCTTACTCTAAGCTAACAACTAAATCTACCTCTTATTGGCTACCATTTCACGGTCTGCAATGCGTGGCTTTGAATGCTGTCATCTTATAGGTTTCTTATGCGAGCCACATGCTAAACTTCCTTAATCAAGCAGTGATTTTCCACTGGTTTGGTTTGTTTCTACTCCCCACTACAGCATATGTCATTGGATAACAAAAGAAGAATAGAAATATCCCCTCGCAAGATCGAACAAAACATTGCAGACATCTTGGGCCGTAACATGAACAAAATTCTACCGAAAACGCACTTTCTAACATGGTTGAACGAGGCTAGCCAGGAACATCTTATATGTGGAAGCAAAATAAATGAATATAAAAATATTAATAACTAACAAGATGACAATAAAAGAACTCGCATACATATATAAAATAAATCACAATAATACACTGCATAAGCAGATATTAATTTTGGGGCGGTAGGTAGTTCCTGTCTCAAATTAAAAGAGTAGGGATATGGATTGATACTGATGATGGAATGTGTCACAGGTAAATCTCTGTAAAGAATTTTCCTATATGTCGAAATGAAAGAAAATTGTATTGGCGAAAAGAGAGGACAAAAATATCGAAAAATTAGCAGTTCACTAAAGAAGTAAATAAACAATGATTGTAGTGTAAATAGATAGCAAATAAATTTGTATACAGATTAGTTCATAAAATTACACCATTATTGTTATTTAAGAAAAAGGTAAATATTTAAATATATATGTTAGAATAAGTCAGTGTAAGCAACGCAAAGCTGTAAACAAAAGTGTGACGTGTGCAAGTTATTTAGTGCAAAATGTAAGCTAATAGCGAATAAAACAAGACACGGAAGTTGTCGCTGTAAACAGTGAAATGATTGTGCATGAAACAATCACGAGAACCAACAAGAAAACAAAATGGCAGTAGTGCGGAAAATGTATATACAAACTAATATCAAGTACAACAGAATGTATTATTTCTTTAAAATGTAATATTTGTATGTATACACTTTGAAACAGCTATTATGTCAAGTGTAAATGGTTTGTATTCAGGTATGAGTGTACTGAAATGTATTTTAAAATATGTATAGATATTTGAAAATATCAGATGGGTACACTGATAGAATACCAACTAACACTAAAGGTATAGTCGTCATTCTACCAGGGGATATTGAGACAGCACGTTCTGCGCAGCGAGAAATATAACATTATAGCCATGATAATATGAAAGTAAATATTAATAACACTGGGAATAATAGTATTAAATAAGACTGGAAAATGAGCATTACCTTTGAAGATGAATGTGGGTTGCAGAGGCAGTGCAAGCAGTAGAATGAAACAGGGTAGGTTTTCTCCCCATTGTAGCCAAGTAAGGGCGGAAGACGCTATTGTTCATGTACCATTAGGTCGACTGAAAAACAGGTACGTAGAAACGAAGGTCAGTGCTCTGATAGCCGCAGGCATACGAGTTCATGTGGAAACTAAAATAGACAGCTAATACGAAAGAAGGTAGAAATCACGTGATAGCGAAATGGGGAATAAAAATTCGAAATAAAGAAACAGAAGAGTTTTGAAATTCACTTGTTCATGGTATTCCCTTGGAGGTCATTCTAAAAACAAATGTGAGTGCAGCTCAAGGCAAATTTATAGAAAAGTGTCGGGGGTAGGTGCGGTAGTTTGAAGTATGGCAGTAAATGCGGCTCCCAAGGAAATGCATATGTGCGGCGAGGCTCCATTAGGAATCAGGTATAAAAGGTGACGGAAAATACAGGTAGAAAAACGAACCAGCAGTGTTATGCCCCACACCTTAGATCCAAGAACCTGAGCTAGCATCGAAACCGGGACCATTCCTATGAATCCCGTGCCGCCAAATTGGCGCATATCACCTCCTTGCCACATACCCTCTCAAACTTGAATCACAGACAGGTATTACCTGTCCATCTGTTTTCTTGACACTGTATTTTATCAATACACTTTGTTTTCTGTTTGAAGACTCTGTATCCACCACCCTATGCTTTGATGATATGATGGTTGTGAACTTCAGAAGCAATTTCTAGTGACCTATTTTGCACAATGTCTGTAAGTTATTATGAAATACAACCAATATCTTCATACGTTAACTCTACCACTATGCTTACTTCCTTTGGTTTTTGGACATCATGGAGAGTCTGCTAGTCCATGGGAGCATTTTAGGTTTGGTTCATGGTTCATTGTCTTATATTTAATTCTACGAGGATTCTTCTCTTTAGTTCTTGATTTTCTACCAGCTAATGTTTCTTGAATGATAATAAATTCACCTCCTGTATCCATTATTCACACACAAATGAGAGTCAGAAACTATGGCAGTGATCTCCACTTGGGAGAAAAGTTGAGAGGAATCTGCTAGATTTGCAGCTTTGCACCTGCAGTTTCAGATACAAATGATACGTCAGTGCAGTACAAGTTAAGTGGAAAACATGAGCTCAAACTTACATTGAAGGCTTCAAATGAGACTATTTGAGCAGCCAATGGATGTCCAAGGGTGCAAGGATTCATAATTTGCTCCCTGCCATCTCAGACCCGCGGAACATTCTTGTAGAAATGCAGTAATTGGAATATTACGACACTGAAGAATGCTCTTACTTAAAACCTTATACTATGCTGAAAATCATTTTACTTGGCCTTGTGTATATTTCAAATATGGAGTCCAGCATGTATTGAGCTTTGCTTTAACTAACTGGCTGCATCTATTGAGTTTTGAAAAAATACTGGGAATGTTTGGTTGTTTCTAATTATGGCATGAATCAAGTTTCGCTAAATCTGATTTCATAGATTGATTTAGATGCTAAAAATATATAGATGCAATATATAATCCATTTTCAGAAAGTTTTGTATTTATTTATCGACTTTAGCAAAAATGCTCCCCAATTTGAAGTTCCAAATTGTATAAAAGGCCATTAAAATTTGTAAAAAGTTTAAAAACTTTTAAAAACTGTAAATATGTTTATATATAGTAAGATCTTAAAAACGTGTAAGCATTTTTAAACCTATAAAATACCCTTAAAATTTGCACAGATTTCTAACTTATCTTTTAACATATTTAATAATATTTACAACTAGTAAACTAGGTAAGTGTACTTTGCCTTGTGTAAAAGCTTTTAACTTTTAAAAATCTTAAAAGAAGATCTGTTCATCACAACAAACTTTACTACTTGTGCTCTTAATACCCTTTCAAACATTTTAGTACTACTAGTTTGCTTATATCCTTCCCAGCACAGATAAGAACAAAAACATTTGGTTTCTACTCAAAGAAGGGGGTGGTGGTAGTGGTGGTGGTGGTGGTGGTGGTGGTGGTGGTGGTGGTGGTGGTGGTGGTGGTAGTTGCACCAGCAGTTTTTGTTTAACAGTAATCAATAGTCGCAGAAATCTAATGGGTATTTTATTTACCACCACCACCAATTTAGATGGATTTAAATGCATTGTGAAACAAAAGGCAGTAATAACACATTTGTTTGTAGTGAAATTTAAAGTATCAAGTTCTTATCCCTTGTAGGGCACCTTAAGCTGCCTGTTATAAAATGTACTTGGAACACTCTAGTTCTACATTTAAAGAACTGATCCCCTCTATACCAGCTGCTGTCTCCACCATAACCAGTTTGCTACATTGTTAGCCCTCCCTCCTATTAACTAAGCATACAGATTCTAGGATGTGGGACGGTGTCTCCTGTTCATCATTATATAGTCTGCAGGGATTTTCTTTATATTTTTCCACTGCATGCAGATATTTCCTGAGAGTACAAAGTCCCATCATGAGATTAACTGCCAGTCTCTTTTGGTTTCTGCAAAGTCTCAGATCTTCAGTTACCAGTTCCTTTAATGTACTAATTCCTTTCTATTCTGATGCAAAATCCCTGGTGGTTTTATGTAATCTACTCATGTATAGATCTCGTTATAGATTTTAAGGGAATTTCCAAAACTGGTTCAGGTTCGGTTGGAGTTTCTGCAGATCCTTGCTGTGCAAGGGAGTCGGCTTTTAGATTTTCTTCAATTCCTTTAGGTACCCAACCAATTGCAACATTGTTATGTTTTGCTAGCTACTTTAATAAGGTTTTGTAGGCACTCCCAGACCAACTAAGATTTTATTTGGTAGCTTGCAAGTGCTTTCATAGCCACCAGACTGTCTGAGAGTACCAAGAGAGTACCATGGTAGCCCTTTCATAGGTTTTACCAGATGTAGATTTCAATTACATATATTTCAGCTTCAAACACTGTAACAAACTTACCCAAATGCTACTTGACTAAATGTCCCAATGAATGCTCCTATAATTTGTCTCAAACAAGAATGATCCTCCTGTAAACATATGAGAGGGAAGAAAGAGAGAGCTAGAGACACTGAGATAGAATGCTCTTAGGCCGCTGACGGTGGAGGGAAGTTCAAGGTGTTCTCTTTTATTTGATTGTGCACAGTAACTGCCTCTAAGAAATACAACACTATAAATAGTTTTCTAATCACTGCTCAGTGCAAATAAGTTTTGGAGAGAGAAAAATCTATAAATGTTTAGATTAATTTCTCTGTATCCTGCATACACACCACAATTTTGTTATAGGCTTATGAATTGTGAAAGGACTGCTTACAACAGGCATATACATAAGCATAGGGACATAGATTAAACCTAAGACAATCACAGGTATACACTATTAACTTATTGTTGTTAAATAATATGCAGTCCAACTTTGTATTACTAATGAAGCAATTGTATAACACATAAGTTGTATTCCTATACCATATGCCCTCTTGGAACAAAGTAGTTTTCATGGGGAATGCTGATTCAGATGTAATTGTTTATCATGCAGAGCCATTTCTGATTTTTAAACTGCATTTCCTTCACCTCTCACATACCTCGTGAGCCCAAAACACTTGCATGCAATTTAAAAGCAGTCAGCTTATCATCATGAAGCAGGCCTGTGAATCTGTCATAATACGAGGGTGGATCGAAAAGTAACACACAATAATTTTTTACAAAAAAGTTTAATAGTTAAAACAACAACAAAAAATCACAAATGAACTTACAACTTTTACATACTTTTCGACATAGTCACCAAGTTTCTCAACACATTTCTCACATCGTGATACCAGTTTCAATATGCCCTGTTCATAGAAGTCCATTTCCTTGGAGTATAGCCATCTGCAGACTGCTGATTTCACTTCCGCATCTGTCGCAAAGCGTTGGCCGGCCAGGAATTTCTTCATGGGACCAAACAGATGAAAGTCCGACGGTGCAAGGTCCGGGCTGTATGGTGTATGCTAGAGCACCTCCCAACTAAATTTGGTGATTTTCTGATGAACAGCAGCAGCAACATGGGGGTGAGCATTGTCATGATGGATTTTGACATCGTCAGCATTCATGTTGTGGCGTTTGTCATGAAGGGCACGATGCAACTTCACCAAAGTTTTCATGTAGGCTGCAGCGTTCACAGTGGTCCCGTGTTCAGCAAAGTCCGCCAATACACCACCATGCATATCCCAGAACACCATCACAGGCACTGTCCTAACAGATTGAGTCACTTTGAGTTTTTTCTTCACTGGGAAACCAGCATGTTTCCACTCCATACTTGCCTGCTTGGTTTCGGGCATGTAGTGGTATGCCCATGATGAATCACCAGTGATGATTCCTTTCAGAAAGTCATGCCCTTCTGCTGTGTACCGCGTTAGGTGATCCAAGTTCATCATCATTCTCTGACCCTTGTGGTTATCTGTCAGGTTCTTAGGCACCCAGCGAGCACTAACTATACGAAATTTCAACGTGTCATGAAGAATATCGTACACTGCACCATAGGAAATGTTGAACGGTTGCGATAAGGTTCGCAGTTGCACATGCCGGTCGTTCAAAACTGCCGCCTCAATGCCTCCAATATTCTGCGGGGTTGCAGCTGTTACTGGCCTCCTGGAGCGTGACGAATCTCTAAGGTTCACATGACCCTCTAGGAAGAATGCACACCACCTGGAGACATTGCTACGGTCCATACAATCATCCCCCTACATGCCACGCATGTCCCTGTGAATATCACTCAGTTTATGCCCTTTGGCCCACAAATATCGAACCACACCTCTCTACTCTTCACACGTGGACAACAGTAGATGCGCACCATCTTTGTTGCATAGTTCACGCTTCCCTTGCTAGAGCTGCACATGAAACAAAAATATACCCTCTGTAGTGAAAACTTCAAACTATATCTGTGTGAAATTGCAACATTCCAGCTGCAATACCAAGGCAGAAAAAAATTGTTGTGCGTTACTTTTCGATCCACCCTCGTAAAACACAGCTAAGCCAAACCTCAAGAAGTGGCAAGAGGCAAATGATCCTGAATTGTTTTGCAATGTTTAAGAGAGAAACCCCAAAGTATAACTTCATGCTGCTACACAATAATAGTAGCTCTGTAACACATAGATTTAATAAGTTTCTGGCTATGTTTTACTCAATTTATTGTGAAGTTAGCACTGCTACAGCTTGTGTTGCAAAACTTATCTGCACACATGTACATCAAACACATGACAGGTTGAGTCCACTCCGCCTTGTTGTTTACAACAGGATTGTTCTTGTCTGGACTATCAATCTTCCAGCTGGACAGTGCTTACTCTTTTCATCCCATTTATGTCTAATTTTAAATAGTTTATCAAAGGATAGTATAGGAATCATCTGATCACTTCCAATGTCAAAGATGGGGTTTGTGATTAATTCCCTTATTTTGGAGTCCTCCAACACTCTGATAGCCCCTGTTGTGCAGACAGAAAAGCCTTTGAACACTAGTAAGTTTCTCAGCAGCTTGTCTCTGAATTAATTTAGACCACTAAACTAGGGAGCCATAAATGATTATGGGCCTTACCACTGCTTTGTATAAACAATAATATTTATCACGTATGGTTTTAAATCTCCCATATTCTCCTTATTAAAGTTCTTCTGGCAACCATCAAAGTAATTTTACTTTTATTGATTGTTTTTGTAGGTGATGATTCAAAATACACTTCACCTACAAAGAACAAAGTTATACCAGATTTAAACAGTCGTTAAGTAGCATTACCATTGCATACTATGTTTGTCTTTGAGTTTTGCAAAGGCATTTGTATGATAGCTTTGGGTAATAATGTACTTGATGAAGGCATATTATATTTAATAAGAGTAATATTTTATAGTTTATTATAAGTTCACTTATTTTTGTATTATTCCTTGTCATGCACATGCACATGAATATGCACACACAAAAAACAAAATTTCATCATCAACATCATTCAACTAAGTGTTACGCCATATGGCCTGTTACAATCTCATAAAACTGTAACTTTCTTTCCTCTCTTCTTGGGACGTCACAGAAATCTCTTCCCATGGGGTTGGCATTGGAGCATAACTTGAGGGATTCTATGGGATCTCATTCATCATAAATGACTGATCCAGTTATTCCGATAGATGTGCATAAAATGGAGAACCATCTCCAGTCCAAGTTCCTCTATTATAGTGTTGGAAGGCTTTCCTTCTATTTTAAACCTCCAGGGTCTGTCTGCCTAGCTGGTTATAGTTGCCTACATCCTTCTCTCGGTGATGGAATAATGAACTTCTTCACCAAGATTTCAACCGGCAGGATTTCAAAATTTATAAGATGGTCCTTGTGTTTCCATATTAAAACGTTTTCCCTTGTGAGTTTGCTGTGGCCTATTATGCTTTTGAGTAACTTCGGATTTGGGTCCAGGTTATGGTTTTCATTCCTAAGATGAGGTGCTACTGTTGATGTGTCTTCTTGTTTTAACTTAACACTTCTGAAGTGTTCTTTGATTCTTGTTTATAAATCTGTTTTGGTTTCTCCTATGTAAAGCTTTTTACAATCCATACAGTTACAATCAACTCTTGATAATTCGCTTTGTGGATAATTTGTGGGACCTCAATATTTTATTTCACTTAAGTTAGCTCTGTAAAAGCTCCAGTGCACAACACACAGTTAAAGCCAAGCTACCTGTCTACCCCTAAAGGAGGTAATTTACAGCTTGCGCCTTCTTGTTAAGAGCAGCAGTTGAAAATGTGAATTGAGAGAGTGTTGATCTATACATTGTTTTCTCTTGAAATTTGTGTAGTTTATTAGTGTACCATCTTTCAAGAAAGTAAATGTACACTTTTTGTGGGTCAGTATCATTTAGGCATTCCGTGAGTAGGGGGTATGAAAACTAAATCAAACGTGGTCGTAGATGTATACTGTTATGGTTGCCATTTTAGTCTGCTTCACTTCGAGGATTTCTATGGCTATATTAATCCAGTATGGTGAAACATGGACTAAATATCACAAAACAAGTTGCATTCTCTTGCTGCTGAGCTATTAACTACATGGCATTGGCAAGAAAACGGAAAACACATGGAATGATGATTTTAATAGAACCAACATCTATGTTATATATAACCCACCTACTAGTATCTGCTGCCATAGCTCATTGGTAAAACACATGCTGTTTCAAGTTTGCCAAGAGTTTGCGGTTCGAATCCCAGCATGAGGTCATGCTTTTTATTCCAACTTTTTCACCTTGTAAGACGCAGTAATAAACAAATTTACAGTTCTCTTGTAGCTAAGTTATTACTACATGATAAAATGATAAAAAATCAAGATTTTATTTTTGTTTTCCATTCGTTGTTTCGACAAGTTACTTGTTCCAGGAGAAATACATTATCTATAAATCTGAAATATTTCAGAAATTAATTCATTTCTTCATATATGGCGTGGCCTCAGTTATGAAATAGCAGTTGTTCAGTTTGTTTTTTAAGCACCATTATCCTTAGCTATTGCTTTCTTTTTGTTATTTATAATAAGTGGAGTAACTATATTGTAACTAGCAGTTACACAGAATATATCTTTTCAGTTTTATGCATTATACTCCATCGAATTATACACAATTATATTTGCAGCTGTAAGTTTGCTTTCCTCAAGATGAGAATTTATCAGTTTCTTGTTATTTTATGTATTAGCCTATTGTTGTGACCAGATGCATTGTATACAGCATTTAGAAGTTGATTCCATTAAAATTATCATTCAATCTCTTCCCATTTTCTTCAAAATCATGTAGTAATAACTTAGCTGCAAGAGAACTGTAAATTTGTTTATTACTGCATCTTACAAGATGAAAAAGTTGGAATAAAAAGTATGACCACATGCTTGGATTCGAACCGTGAACCCTTATCACACTGGAAACAGCATGCGTCTTAGCAATGAGCTACTACAGCAGATTCTAGGATGTAGATTATATATAACATAGATGTTGGTTCTATTAAAATCGTCATTCCACATGTTTTCTGTTTTCTTGCCAATGCCATGTAGTTAATAGCTCAACAACGAGAGAATTGTAACTTGTTTTGTGGTATTTAGTCCATGTTACGCCATACTGGGTTAATATAGCCATAGAAATCTTCAAAGTCAGTGACATTATTAAAATGGCGACCACGATAGTATAGATCTATGACCATGGTCAATTTAGTTTTCATACCCCCTACTCACGGAATGCCTGAATGATACTGACCTGCAAAAAGTGCACAATTACTTTCTTGAAATATAGTACATAGTTTGACTTTTTGAGAAAAATTAAACATCATTGAAAGGTTGGATAAGGTGAATTAACAACAGAAAGGTGAGCTGTCTGTGGAGTTCAGTGTGGGGGATACTACAAATGGAAGTGTTGGTTAAATTTTCTGCTAAGTGTGATCGTTTATTGTCCAGAAAATCTGTGGAAACCTCAAATTACAAAAACCTGATGAAACCATGATGTGGTGATTTAACCAAAACGAGCTAAAGGTATTCCTGTATCTAGTCTAATGTGTGTTACACAAGCAGAATGTTTTCATGCTGTGCTTGATTTGGAAGGGGATTTCAAAGCATCATCTGGCTGGCTTACACAATTTAAAAATTGCTGTGGAATAAGGGATATTGGAATTCATGGGGTACAGCTTAGTGCTAATACAGAAGTTGGCAAAACTTTCGCTCAAGAATTTAAAACAGTTTGTTGAAAGTAAAAATCTGGATTATGGGCAAATTTATAATGCAGGTGAAACCGAGTTGTACTGGAAGTGCTTACCATCTCACACACGCAGTAAAACATTGAAAGAAAGAATAACCATTATGGTGTGTGCTAATGTAGCGTGTGATCATAAAATAAAATTGCCAACAATAAGAAAATCCAAAACCCCATGTTGTTTTACGAACAAGAATGTTCCATTACATTATTACAATAAAAAATCAAGCTGGATGGACAGCGAAATATTCAAGGACTGGTTTCACAACAATTTTGTTAAAGAATTTACTGCCTATTTAACTGAACAGTCTCTCCCAATCAAAGCTGTACTGCTACTAGACAAAGCGCCTTCTTCCCACCACCCCTGAAAGTGAACTTAAAAAGTGGGGACATTTACATTAAATTCCTTCCTCCAAACGTAACGTCTGTCCTCCAACCTATGGACCAAGGCGTGGTAGCTGCATTGAAAAAGAAGTACAGATCATCACTTCTCCACAAACTTATTGAAGAAGATGCTCAAATTGAAACTTTTTGGAAGGAATTCAGTCTGCTAGATGTGCTGTGTAACATCAACAAATCATGCGATGTTTAACATCAGTTACACTCATGTGGTCATGGAGACCAATTTTACCTGATGTCCAGGACAATGTTGGATTCCAAGAAGAAGAAATTTCAGATGCTCAGTCTTCAGCTGCCACAATGACGTTCTTATTGCAGAAAATAGGAGGAAGTGAAGGTGTGGAAGAAAGTGAGAGTGGCTGAAAGTCGATGATAATGATCAAGGCTACAGGGAAGAAAGTGAGAATGATATTGAGATGTGAAGCTGACAGCAAACAGAATGACGCAGATAGTGAAGTGTATGAAGATGAAGCCACAAACATATCGAACGTTAAGCACAGCCAAGCTAGTGTCGCTGTAGATACGCTTTTGTGTTACACAGAAAATTACAATGATTTGTCAATTTCAGACATTGTTTTCTTATGAATGCTGCAATAAAAAAATACAAACAAATGAATGATTCTCCAAGAAAAAACAAAGGTGACAGACTTTTTTCCTAAATTAATGGTATGTATTTTGCAGATAGTGTTTCTTATTAATTAGTTAAATAAAAATTATACTATATTTTCGCTTATTTGCGTAGTATATTCATTATCAGAGTGCACTTTACTGTGGTTTAAATGTAAGAAGAAGGTTAAGCGAATAATTTGCAGAAGTTTGTGCATTAATTACCATGACTTATAGCGAGTAGATGGTAATTTGGTATATTTCAGATCTATTGTCTGGTGGAATCTTGTGTTCTGTTTTTTAATTTACTACGTTTCTTATGGAGTATCTATTTGTGATAGTCAAGATATTTTGTTCTTTGAAGATCTTTTTGAAGCTTTGCTGTTTTTGAGTGATAAGTGAACCTCCTAAATGTGCTGTTGCTATATATTTCTGCAGTGAGGGTGCTTATTTTTTTGATGGCCTTCTTCTTCTTTGCTTTATGTATCCTCTTGTATACAAGACTTTTGTTTTACACATTTTCTTCTGAAATGTGAATTATGGATTTTAGTTCTTTGTTGTATTAATTTGGGCCATAAGTACATTAACTAGTCTGTGCATAAGGCTGTTTATTATTGCATGTTTGTAAGGTATTGGGTTATAAGCTGTTATTTTTACTTTCTCTACCACGACATAGTAGGGAGAGAAGGTACTGCATTCCACCCAAAAATTCAATACTGAGATTTCAATGAAAATCCTGAATCCAAATAAAGCATTTTTGGAAACATGCCCGTGTGTGTGACTGTAAATAACGTAACTCGAAAACGAAAATTTGGATAAATACCAAACTTGGTATTTAGGTTCAGTACCTTCCAAAGATACGACACAAAGATTTTCAAGAAAATCTCCCACCCCAGAATACTCCTGACATGGAAGATTTTTTGAAATGTTTTATTTTCTAAAAACTGGCTTTAATGATTTTGATTAAAATACTGTATATTAAAGATATTTATTACAGATAAAATGTATATGCTGATTTTTCTGGGAATAGCCTGTGAAGTCCAAATCATTTGGAAGAAATTTTATATAATCTTGTGTAACTAGTAAACGTTGAACGATAGATGAAAACGTATTACACAAAATAAGTAGAACTCTTTAAACCACAATTTGTTTCAAATAAGTTTTTTAGTGGCATAAGCCATTTCTGAAATATTCATTACTGAAGGTTTGAATTGTTCATTTCTTGGTCATTCTTTTAAAGTCCTGTCAACATTCAGTTGTTTCTCATGATTGCATGGAAACAATATGGAATTTTAAGGCCAGCATATAGTGCCCAGTTCTTAAACATTTGACTATCGCTGCTCCCTTTGTATCTATAATGAAATGTGTAATGTAGCTATTTCTGCAAAGGCTTATTTGGATTAAAATGTAGTAGACAGAAAAATAAGCTTTAGTAAGAATAGTTTGTATACTAATAAACAATAGGGGTTGAATGTATCACATCAGATTTTTAATGTAATTTTCAGATTGGGTTGGCTTCTGTAAATTCCAAATTTTATTTTTTAATTGTTTCTAATGATATTTATATCTAGAAAAGGGAGTTGTCTATTGGTTTCTTTTTGCATTGTGAACTTTTTGGATTTTTTTCTTGTGGAATGAGTAGTTTTATAGCATACTCTAAATGTCTGTTTGGAATTATTATACAGATATGATTGACTGTCTCTGTAATCTGGTGATTAGCATGCTAACCCCCAAATCCAAAGGTCCCAGGTTAGATTTTCAGCTGGAGAGTGGGAATCTTTCTTTAGCCAGGATTAATCCCCACCCTCCCTAGAGTCTGGAAGTATGAATGGCAGTGTGGATGTATGTGTGTGTGAGTGAGTGTGTGTGTGTGAATATAATATAACAACCAAAAGTAATACAAACCCAAAGATTAATACTACTCTAAGCGAGTGTTTGTCGATGAGCAATTGTTCCAAAGGTAAAAAGCCGCTGATCCCATCTCTAGTGTATTTTCTTAATAATTCATGTAGTTTCTGTATTAGAAAACTTGGAAATAGGACCAAGACATCAAATGAAACCATTGTATCTATCATCTTTGTCTATTTCTAGATCTTTTATTTTCTCTAGTAACTCCAAGGAATTTTTCAAATTTAGCCTGTCAATTTCTGAAACTGAACTGAATTTACTTAATAATCACTTAGCTAATTAATATGCAGGAGCATAAATGCTGCTAATCACTTGTCTCGTGCATTTTCCGGCTTTGTATATTTTAAGCAAACCATAAATTCTAGGCATTGTTGGATTATCTACTTTTATTTTATACAATTTCTTTTTATCCATTAATTAATTTTTATGTCTTTATTGACAGATAAGATGCAAGAATTTAGCGGTGGTTTTCAGTTATAATATACTGGTCACTCTATGATAACTACGCCATGCAACACCAGCTGAATGGCTGCAACAAAGTTTACCTCTCTAGGTCCCTACAAACAGGTAAATTCGTCTAAATCCAGCAGGAAGTAGAGAAGAGAAAGCTCAATCCTCCATACCATGGACCATCTGAAATACTAAGTAATCACTGCAAGACAATAACAATCCAGAGCAAAGATGGAAAAGCAATGAACATCTCAATCGACAGATGCAAGGCTGCACAAGTACTTCCTGCTGAAATGTGGGAGGATTTACAACATAGGGCCAAATCAATAATGCCAATAACACCAAGATGGCAGCAACTGCCATTACAGTGCCCCTACTGGGAGAGCCAGGAAAGAGGCAATATGAATCTTGATTCACCATGGGGGACCATCTATGTAGGAACGCAAGAAATCAGGATTATGTGCCCACCTAAAGTAATATATAGGAGACTACTCCTACTCCTGTTGTAGGAGCCTACTACTACAACACTGACTAGCACTACACCATGGATCACCATGATGATGACCAAATGATGGAAGAGATTAAGTGCTTCTGCCAATCGCCGCGACTGACTCTCACGTATATGAGATCCTCCAACAAACGGCGTACCATGGAGACTAATCCCAACCGACCTCAATATTAACCAAAAGTGGCAGTATGTGATGTTACCAAGAAAAGAGAATGATCCTCCTTATGATCTGGAATTCCCAAGAGTCCCCAGTTTCATAACTAACAAACCGAAAAGGAAAACAAAAAGAAGGAACCAAAGACGGAAATACCTCACCAACGCTGCCTCATGTAGTGGTGATCTGAGGGGAAGTATGTAGTAAACACATTGTAACTAACTAATTGATAATATTGTAGAATAGACAAACACCTCTTACGCAGACATCTCCTTGACCGCATGAAGTCAATAAGATTGCTGCTCAGAGGCGCTAATATAGCAATTAGCTGATGGAAACAATAGAGATGGTGCCACTGTCTTCCAGCCCACGGACCGGCCAGGTACGGCCATACTCAGGTAAAAAAAAAACAGGTAAAGCCCCATAAAGCGGCTAGGTACTAAGCCTATTTTACATTTTGCCCAGGTGAACCTGAGTGATCTGCTCTTGATTGCCATTAAACAGCTGAGCAGCGGTGGTGAAAGGAACCATTACTCCAGACAGCTATTCAGACAGCAGCAGGGAAGCTCTGGCGACAGACCGTGACACACCTGGAAATCCACCCAGAGGTTCCAACATTACCTTCGCTTATGAACACAGTTTTAATTGAGTAGAAGGACAAAACCGCAGCCAACAGTCTCTGATTGGAATTTAGGCACACCCACGGGCAAGTCCTCTGTTCTTTGTGCTGTTTTGTTAGGTGCCTGTGCTCTCTCTTTACTATGCTATTTTCGTTTTTTTATCTATGTAAATTTAAGTCCTGCACCGCGGCGCAGTGGGACTAGAGCGTGGAGCTCTGGTTCCTGGTCATGGAATGCGCCAAGATTCGATCCCCCATGGGGATACGGATTTTAAGTCCCCGGTATAGGACCGGTGACCACTCAGCATCATGAGGAAATTGAGGAGCTGCGATAGGCAGCTGGAGGATTCGTGCTGCTGGCCACATTTCCTCCCCATATTGACTGGATGATTATCCACCTCTGCTGTGAGTAACTGGGTTTGAGACCGGTAGTCAGGTTGGTTGGCCCAGGCCCTAATCGAGTTACAGTGCTGCAGAATTATTATTATTATTTAGATTTAAGTTCCATTATAGTTTAACTTTGGCTACTGCTACTGAACGGCCCAGACACTAGGGAACAGTAGGTCAATCATCACTGTGACCTCAGTAGTAGCGTTTTAGCCTTTCTGACTTCATATCCTTCCTCCTCCAATTAGTTGAAGTGTTAGGCATGCCAAAAGACGGCATGACCATGAGGGCTACTAAAGCGATGCTTTCACCGACTAAGACGAGCATGACCACACAAATTAAGGCCTGCTAACCTAAGAATCCCAATTCCTTGACTCGCTCCAGTCCTGAACCTGAGATCATACCTTCTGCACCTACCTCCCCCAAGCTCTAAGCCCAAGACCACACCAAATGCAGCTATCCCTCTCAACCCTTCCTCACTTAAATCACCAAGGGATTCATCACTAATAACTCAACAGGCACCCTCCATTTAGATATTGAACGCTCTTTGACACGATATGGCACGCTGGGCTGCTCAGATAACTAAAGCAACATGGCTTTTCAGACTTTGCCATAGCCCTAATTAGGGTTCACCTATACAGGTGAAGCTTTCACACCTCTATAGACGATCCACTCTCAAGCAGAAAACCAATGAAAGCCGGGGTGCCACAAGGAAGTCTATTGGGACGAATATTGTTTACCTTACATGCATACAACATGTCTGAATTAATCAGATCAGACAAATACACGCAGATTAAACTGCCAAAGTAATGTAGTTTATGCAACCCTGAATTTTACATCTACGTTTTCAAAATGCGCTAAACACTCTTGAGCCATGGTTCACAAAATGGTGAATTAAAAGTTAACACAAGAAAGACCCAAGCAGTACTCTTCAAGAAAAGATTACTTCATGGTAAAGGTAAACACGTGTTCAGCCTTTAAACTAACACGGCAAAAGAATTGAATGAAAGGATCAAGTGACCGACTTAGGTCTATTCAAGGATCAAGGACTTACCTGGAACAAGCACATCACAAAAAACCAGAGTAAAGGCTAATGGCCAGCTAAACCTATTATTTCCAATCATTAACGCAAATAGCCAGACCAATTATTACCTACGCAGCTCTGGAGATGCGCTATGACACATATAAATGGACTAAAGACACTCCAGAATACAATAAAATAATTGTTAAACAACCCCTGGTAGCGCCAGCATATCCCCTACCTCAGGAGTTAGAACTTCACTCAATTGAGGACTTTACCAAAAGCCCAAGCTTTAGCCTCTACAAGTATAAAGAAAGGAACTGTAATAGTCTAATACAGGGACATGGTACTTATGAAACTATTACAATAAACATAACAGACCACTATCTGTGTTTACACAATCTTCGGCCTTGGGGAACCCAAAATAAATATACAAAAATACCTAAATGCGCTAGTTAGATTCTCGGAAAATATTACTCATGACTATGGTTGCATTACATACTCTTTTTCACATACACGACCTTTGTAGCCCTCGAAGTCCTTCCTCTCTGAGCCAAGGTGGCTCCGGGGGTGAGAGGGGTCCCCATTCTGGATGATTTCATTGGTTAACTATTATGGCTTCCTTAGATTAAACTGCATTACAAGAATGCTAAACATTACACAATTACAATTACCAACATAAGATACAGTTTAGAAAATACGACGCAACGATTGTGAGGTCATATACACGTTACATTTTGCTACCTTAGACTAAGTCTTAAAGACTAATTTAATTCAACTGAATACCCTAATTTACATTTCACCAACACAGAGTAATACTTATACACTAATTTAATTCACTTAGCCTTAGTAAGTTTCAGCGACCGTAGTGACAATACGCAGTTGGATATTTATGAAACACAACCTGCAAGTTGACCATAGGATAGTCTAAGTACATTCACAAACACAAGTGAATGGTACTATTATCGGTAATGCTTACATTTTCCATTCCCAATTTTCAAACACTAACAGCACTCCCAACATTCCTACACCATTGAATTCAAATCTCATACTCTCTCTCAATCCCAAAAAGGGGCATTCCCCAAAGGGAAATAATGGCCACAGTAGACAGATATGTCTCCTAGAACCCTGCACGATCTATCCCTCCAGCATGCATTGCATGGGAGCCCTTCAATCTATAACCTTTGAATTCCGAGGTGCAGTGCCGGCAGCCGAAAACTTTTCTTCTACTCTCAGTTCCCTTGTAGACTAACTTCATGAGATGAGATACTTTCTTGGTTGATAGCCACTAAGAGGGGGGAGGTGGGATCTCTTCTCTCATCCTTCAGGCCTGAAGTTCTTTTACATGCCGTAAATCTATGACACGGGACCCCCCGGCTTTACTTCCCTTCCGAAAGAAACCATGCTAAGGATTCTTACGCCCGAAAAAAATCCATCGCCCTCCGCCGGGTTTGAACCTGCAACCTCGGGAACCAGAGGCTATCACGGTAACCACTACACCACGTAGGACGACGCTTTCGAGAGAAGTAGAGCAAGCTCACAGCTAGGAACAATGTACGCCCCCATGAAAAGTAAGCAGACTCACTCTTATTTGTTTCCTTCCTTGTGCTATTCCTTTTTTTAAGTACCTGTTCTAACGGAATCTGAACTAAAGATCCCGTCCAGCATCTGTGAGTTCGCCGGTCTAATGTTCGATGGTGTGCTCGATGCTATTCAGCAGAGCTTGTTAACAGAAAAGCCATACCATTGGTGACAAACCCAACGGTGTCCTTGCGAGCCACTCCATGGAGAAGAACTCAGGTCCTGGGTAGTGGCGCCTCGCTCCATATACCAGTTCCTGCTCTTCTTGCCTTGAAGAGCAAACATCACAATTTGTGCCCTATACTCATAGAGGACCACAGCAGTGATAACCGCGACAAAGCTACTGTGGAACAGGACTGACAGAGATTCCACAGCTGGAAGTACTCTGCACTACGCAGTGACGCTCCAAGCCTTTTACACAGACAAACCGGCAACCTGGTTTCTGCAAGTTGAGGCCATCTTCCCTGCAAACCGCATTACCTCACAGACTAACCAGTTCTAGAGGGTGGCTGGACAATCCCCTGGCCAAGCCATAATTTAAAAAGTGGTTCTACAATGACGCCAGGTCCAGAACTATATGCTACCCTGAAGGTTTCATTGAAATTTGCAAAATTTACAGATTCAGGAAAATCCAGGCAATCATCGAGTCATTCGGGCTAGAGGACCAGAAGCCTTCACGCCTAATTAGGGCTATTCAACCTCAGGCAGGAAGCTCCATCAATGAGGCTTTCCTACGCCTCCCCTGGACCCGAAACCTACCCCTACAGATGCAATCCATACACAAAGTTTGGAATGCTGAGCCTTTAGACCGACTGGCATGCATAGCCGAATGGCTCCTCGAAATGCCGGAACTCATGGTGGCGATTGTCAACCAGCAACCCCCCATACGCACAGAAACTAAACTAAGTTCCAATTGGAAGCACTGAAGGATCGATTAAGAATTCTAGAGCAAAACTGGGATGGCAGTCGAGGCAGAACCCCAGAAACCAACGACCCAGGGCGCTCTCTGGAGTGTGTTGGTGCCATGGTAAATGTGGACGCAACGCCCGAAACTGCCTGCCATCCTGCCGTTGGACAACTTCCAGCTAAAGCAAACAGGGAAACGCCTAGACACGGCTGTTAGGGCAGGACATGCCATGTACATCATTTCGAACAGCATGTTTATCACCTACAGAAACCATCCTAATTGACACAGGAGCTTGTATCTCCATCTTTCCCAACAACGTCCCTCAGCGTAAACAATGACGGATTAAAAGGTACCATGCCGCAAACGGAGCACCGATATCCATTTTTAGTATCCAGAGAGCCACTCTCAACATATGAATTCATCGACCATAAATATGGGATTTCCTCGTTGCGGACATACTCAAGGTAATCATCGGTGCAATATGTTTACGAAAAAATATGCCTATCACTCAAATTTAATATCAAATCCCTCACAGGCAACACTCTCAACCTCAAAATACATGAGATTATCGAATCTTCCACATCCTCGATATCCTCCAATCCTCCCCAAGTACCGTTCAGGCAGCTCCTGGACTCAAACACCAACAACATCCAACCCACTACCGACATTCCATATAAGGACGTGGGTGTGTTCCACTACATAGAAATGTTCTCGGTGGTGTAGTGGTTACCAAGCTAGCCTATACTTCCCGAGGTCGCGGGTTCAAACCCGGCGAGGGACGATGGATTTTTTTCGGGCGTAAAAATCCTTAGCATGGCTTCCTTCGGAAGGGAAGTAAAGCTGGTGGTCCTGTGTCGCAGATTTACGGCACGTAAAAGAACTTCAAGCCTGATAAAGAGACCTCTGAGCAAAATTTCCGGTCTTTCACGCCCAAAATAGAATGAGACGCTAAGGACCACAGCAGTTAAAGAGCGTCCATAAATAAAGCTCACTTTAATATAACTACATAGAAACGACAGGTGCCCAGATCATATTTAAGGCACGTCATTTACATCCAGGAATATACAAACCAAGGAAGAGTTTACCAGCCTCGTAGCTGAGGGGGTAATACCATGTAAGTCCCCATAGATGTCACCGATTCACATTTTTCACAAGCCGGACGGATCGATTCGATCATGCGCCGGCTACACTGCACTAAACAAGGCAATTCTGGATCGATACGCCGTACCCCATATCAGGGACTTAGACACCCTACTAAATGGTACGACAATCTACTCTACTCTGCATATAAAAATAGCATTCCACCAAATACCCATAGCACCTGAAGACATTCCTAAGGCAGCTATTAACACACCATTTGACCTTTCGAATATACGTAAATGGGATTTGGACTCCGGAATGCTTTACAGACTTGCCAGATTCACGGACCAGCTATTCAGGGACATGCTGTTTACATTCGTTAGCTGGCCAACCCCTTCATTGCTCTAATATCTGCACAAGATCATTGAACAAACACCTCGCTGCAGTACTCTGCAGATTTTCGGATTACGGTCTGCGCCTCAACATAGCCAAATGTTTCTTAGAACAAACCCAAGACAAGTTCCTAGGATACATGGTTGTAGCAGAAGGCTTTAAACCCCTACAATCCAAGGCCGCTAACATCACCGACTTTCTCCGACCAAACACCATTTCTGAGGTAACCCGTTTCCTGAGCATGATAAACTTCTATAGGCGCAGCCCCCCCAAAGGCAGTTATCACCCAGCAGCCACCAAACGCTGCTGCAGTTAAAGAGCGTCCATAAATAAAGCTCAATTTAATATAACTACATAGAAACGGCAGGCGCCACAATCATATTTAAGGCACGTCGACTACATCCAGGAATATACAAACAAACCAAGGAAGAGTTTACCAGCCTCGTAGCTGAGGAGGTAATACCATGTAAGTCCCCATAGGCGTCACCGATTCACATTTTTCACAAGCCGGACGGATCGATTCGATCATGCGCCGGCTACACTGCACTAAACAAGGCAATTCTGGATCGATACACCGTAACCCATATCAGGGACTTAGACACCTACTAAATGGTACGACAATCTACTCTACTGTGCATATAAAGAGTAAAAAGAGACAAAACTCCTATCACCTGGACGAAGAACTACAACAGGCTTTCGTCACTACTCAACAAGTCCTGGCGCGGGCAATACTACTAGTACACCCTTCCTTGGAAACTCCACTGTTACTTTCCACAAAACCAGTGATACAGGGATAGGAGTGGTCCTCCAAAAGCAAATTCGCGGTCACTTAGAATCACTAGTTCTTTTCCAAGACCCTAAGTAACTCCCAAAAATCCTACTCCACAATCGACCGTGTGTTGCTCGCCATCCAAAAAACCATCCGCCATCTCCGTGACCAAGTTCAAGGTAGATGCTTCAGTACTCACAGACCATAAACCTCGCTCTAACTTACGCTATCATACAGTATCCTAAAAATAGCAGCCCACGACGACTTGCCAGCTACTGCATCTCCCAGTTCACTACTACTGCGAAGGAGAAAGAAACACTGCAAACACTACTGTCTCAGGTAGAAGCCATAGACGTCATCTCTGCCAGCACCCTAGTACAAGTCCAGGCTTCAACACCGAACTGGGGACCTATATGGCAACATTAGCAGACGGAACAGTTGAATTCCCTACCGGCGGCAAACTTCAACAAGCTCGATGGCCTTAGCCACCCAGGCATCACGGCCACCCGAAAGCTGATTACTGCATGCTTGGCCAGCTCTCTAACATCAAAACCTGGATTTGACCTGCCACCAGTGTCAGAGAGCAAAGGTCTACCGACACACCTAGGCCCAGCTATAGGCATTCTCAGAGGTGGAGAAATTTATGCATATACATATCGATATAATGGGACCACTACCGCTAACCAAAGGCTATACACACTGTCTCAATGATCGATGGTGCTACCAGCTGATTTGAAAGCATATCACTACAGAGGATAGATGTCGAATGGATGGCATTCGAATTCTTACAGCAGTGGGTCTCAAGCTTCGTTGCACCAACAAAACCGCCTGCCATCCGCAAGCAAATGTAAAAGTCGAAAGGTGGCACAGATGCCTGAAAGCAGCACCGTGTGCCGGCTTAGACACCGGGGCATGGGTTGACAACCTACCCACTGTTCTTCTAGGGTTCCGCACAGTTATCACCTACACCGAAAGTCGCAGCCCAGGAGAACGAGTATTCCAACACGCCGTTCGTCTACCAATGAACATCTTCACCCCTACACCAGTCAACTCCAACTACACTAAAGAGACGCAACACTGGATAAATGGCTGCAGCAACGTTTACGTCCATAGGTCCCTACGACAGCTAAATTCGTCTACATCTGGCAGGAAGTAGGGAGGCGCAAGCTCACTTCTCCATATGTAGACCACGTTAAATACTAAGTAATGACAGCAAAATGATAACAATCCAGGGCAAAGACGGGAAAACAACAAACATCCTCATCGACCGATACAAGGCAGCACATGTACTTCCCGCCGAAGATGCAAGAGGATCTACAGGACCGGGTCCAAGCAACAACGTCAACAACACCAAGATGGCAGTACTATCACTACAGCATCACCACTCAGAGAGCCAGAAAGGAGGCAACATGAATCTAAATCATCATGCGGGACTACCACACAGCGAACACAAGAAGTTAGGATTATGTGCCCACCGAAAGGAATATATAAAGGGAGGCTACAACGCTGATCAGTACTACACCATGAGTCACCACGAGGACCAAATGATAGCGGAGGTTAAGCAGTTTGACCATTGTCGAGCAACTCTCGCCTATAAGAGATCCTCCACCAAACGGCTTACCATACAGATTTATACCAGTCGACCTCAATATTAACCAAAAGCGGAGGTGTGAGACGCTATCGGGAATAAAGAACGACCCTCCTTAGGATCTGGCCGCTTCAAAATCCTCAAAAGCTCTTTGCTGGTTACGCGTCCATAAAAAAGGAACACCCTTACGACAAAGTCGATTAAGGGGTTCCGCCCTAACGGCGAAATCGGGTATGAATTTATTGAAAAAATCACCATACCCATAAATCGTGACAGTCCCCATAACATTTTGGACGCAGGAAATTCCCTGATTTCTTTTGTCCTATCGGGGTCAATGGTCACACCGCCGGGAGAAACTATATGTCCGAAGAAAGAAATTGCGCAGTAAAAGTACACTTCCCCTTCTTAAGTGTAAGACCAGTGCGCTACAAACGTGAAAAAAACCGCACAGAGATGTTCCAAATGAGTGCCAAAATCCGAGGAATAAATCACGTCATCCAAATAATTGTACACAAATTTGAACTTTATATCCGAAAACAAATTGTCGAGTGACCATGACAGAACCTGAGCACCTGTCACTATCCCAAGAGGTATTCCTTGAAATCCATAAAGGCGCCATGAAGTAACAAAAGTGGTCATGTGCTTATGTGATTCAGCCAAAGAAATTTGAAAATAGGCCTGATTCAAAATCAGAGTTGTAAACACCTTGGCGCCCTTAAAATAGTGAGCAGCTGTACGATGAAGAAGATTATTTGTTACGTAATAAATTACATAAATTATTTTATATCTGCACCATGTATGGGAGCCAACTTGAAGAAGTATGTTTTGTTAATGTTTAACTTGAAGATGTGTTGTTGTTACGTATTCTTATTATGTAACATTTAACTTGAAGAATGGTTATGTTGTGTATGCTTACGTAATTGTATTTTACGTAATTTATTTAGTTGCATTTAAGGAGTTTCTGGAACACGCTTTGGGCATCGGTTTGAATTTGTTGATTATGTAATAGTTACTGTTATTTGGCAATATCCTGCTACATATGAGAAGCTGATTTCAAGATGTGTTTTTATTATTACACTCCAAGTTTTACACTATAATATTTAACTTTGTTATTAAAACTGTTTCTATATATTATTTATGTTTAAATTTGCCTCTGCTGCATCAGTCTTACTTTAGAAACATGTTTCGCTTATTCAGGGTGCGGTGCAGCAAGAATGTAGACATCACAGAATATAACTTTTTAAAATTCACTTCTTTTATTAATTCTTGCACATTTTTATAAAGCACTACACCTTTTACGAACTGTGAGAATCTTCAATATTTTCACTTAGCGCGTATACGTATTTTACGATTCACTCGTAGAGAACACATCTTCCATCTGTTCACTACCAAGGCTTGCCAGCAACTGAGTAAGATTTCAACGGTTAAACCTGTAAGCTTCGGTATTTCAAGTCTCTGATTGGCTAATTCTAGTCCAATAGAATGTCTGCATTTTACTTAAACTTTTTCCTTGCTATTGATTGGCTAATAACTGTTACTGAATTTACCTTATCTTTAATATAATCATGACTGGTAATTTTTCAAACTCTTAAAACTCATTATTGCTACAAGGTTACCTCATTATTACCTCATTTAGCTACTTAAAACTTATTATTCTCACAGTTCTTGCATTATTAAAGTATAATGTATTCACATAACATTATTAAAACATGTTTACAATAAAAAATAAGCATATGCAATGACTGAAACATACAATTTAAATAATTATTGCATGCATATTGTTTCAAGGCGGACTGTTATTGAATTTACTTATTATAAAATACAACTGAAATTATTTAGGTATTAAAATACTGCCTCAAATTGCCCCCTTTTAGAAATATTTAAAATTTATTCTTTTTCATTTAATCTTTTAAATTTTTAAATATTTTCTAAAAGTCTCCTGAAAGAAAGAAACATAATTTTTATTATTGCACTTCCTATCTTTCACTGTCACTTTCTCACTTTTTCTTTAACACTGGTTTTTCACCACACTCGTGTATAGTTGAACACTTCATATACACTTGTTTGACACTTTCCAAGGTGAATGACCTGGTATAAGATTAATGATCTGAGCGAAGTTTGCTCATTCACCATCACATTCACTATTAAGCATTTTATATGCTATACATTTTACATAAAATTAAACATATTTACACTTGTTACCCTTTCTTTACAATTTGTTTCTTAAATATTTTAATATTTCTTGCAATTTCATACAATATAAATGTATTTGCTATTTAGTTTTTCTTACTAAAAATGGATTTTTATCACTTCTTTTTATCTATACTTTCCTTTGTTATTGATAATTTTCTATTATTTTTTTATATAGTACTTTACAATTTTAAATTACATTGCTTTCCCCTTTTATGTTCCAGATACATTATTTTGTTTTTTTCTTGTGCCACACATAACCTGCATATTTTACTTTTCGTTTCTTTTTGTTCCACAGATTGTTTACATTTACTTTCTCTTTGTGCCACACATAACCTAAATATTTTATTTTCTTTTTCTTTTTGTTTCTCAGACTGTTTAAATTTATTTTCTGTTTCTTTTTGTGCCACACATACCCTACATACTTTACTTTCCCTTTCTTTTTGTTCTTCAGACAGTTTACATTTATTTTCTGTTTCTTTTTGTTCTTTTGCCACAGACTTTTTAGCCTTGCCCTAATCTTATGTTGCACAGTTGTGTTTGACATCTGATTTGGTACATGTACATGTGTGTCATCATTCATGTTGTGTGTTTGAGAAGCTGATGCTATGGAAAAAGCAATAGCATCTCTTGCATTGTTAGTTAACAATGGTACTACACTTCTTTCTGTACTTGCATTATTGACATGCATTTGGTTAGCATTTACAGAACTAGTTACATCTGCAGTTACCTTTGGTACTGTTACATCTATTTGTATATGCATAATGTTTACATTTGTGTTTTCTACTTCTTCAGTTTCCTGACTAGTTTCTTGTACTTTATTTAACTCTGTTTTCAGCTCTGTACTAGCTTCATTGAACTTATTATTAGTTTCCTTTCTTAGTTCTGTACTAGTTTCATTTGATTTATTATTAGTTTCCTTTCTCAGTTCTGTACTAGTTTCAGTTACTTTATTACATGTGTCTGTACTAGTTTCATTTACCTAACTATTTAACTCTTTACTGGTTTCAGTTAACTTATTACTTAACTCCACTTTCATCTCACCTATCAAATTATTAGTTTCAGTTATCTTATCACTTAACCCTACTTTCAGCTCTGTATTAGTTTCAGTTAACTTATTACTTAACTCTCTACTGTTTCAGTTAACTTATTATTAAATTCTCTACTTTTTCTCTTTCCTCTTATTTCAGTTATCATTTCATCTAGCATATTATTAGTTTTAGATAATGCTTTTACAATGCACACTACATAATAATTTTGTTCTGAGAAGTTTTCTTGCTCTTTTTGGCTAGATGTCTGAGGGTTTCTTTTTTTTTTTTTGTTGTTCCCTGCACTAACATATGTAAAGGTGATTGACCTTGCATACTACTGATATCTCTTTCTACGTCTATCTCTGAATTTTCAGATAACTGCTTTTCTATATCTAACTTATCTGTTTTCTGGTTGTAAATCTACATTGCGATCTGTAATGGCTGACCTAACCTCAACTACTTCCATACTTTCATTGTTTACAGTTTCCATCTTACTTTGTATATTTGCCTTTGAATTGCTTAATTTTACTTTGCCACTTCTTAATTACATGAATTTTGCTTAAAAATAACAATATATTTTCTAAAATTGACAATTATTACAATATACAATGGAATTTCCTGACCTTTTGTTCTGGCTGTTATTACATTTTTATACTCAGTGTTCCTGCGTAGTTTGTTGTTGAGATGTTAACCATGTGCCCCTTAGTCCTGAAGAATTGTTGCTATCCTTGGACTTTGTTGACGATCTTGAAATTCTGAGATGTAGTCTCGTGGTTTCGTTGATTCTGGTCATTGTTTCGTCAAACTTTTCTTCCCTGATGTCACAAATTCCTGTTGATTCTCGCTGTCCATTCGTGCTCTCTATTCTTGCTGTTAATTCTTGCCCCGCAGTTGGACGCCAACTTGAGAAAGTGTTTGCTTCATGTAATATCTTTTTGAACTTGTTACGTAATTTTAACTTGGAGATAGTAGTGTGTTAACGTAATGTTTAAAACTTCAAGATCGTATGCTTACGTAACTGTATTTTACGTAATTTATTTAGTTGCATTTAAGGAGTTCCTGGAACATGCTTTGGGCATCGGTTTGAATTTGCTGATTACGTAATAGTTACTGTTATTACGCAATATGCTGCTACATATGAGAAGCTGATTTCAAGATGTGTTTTTGTTATTACACTCCAAGTTTTACACTATAATATTTAACTTTGTTATTAAAACTGTTTCTATATATTATTTATGTTTAAATTTGCCTCGGCTGCATCAGTCTTACTTTAGAAGCATGTTTCTCTTATTGAGGGAGCGGTGCAGAATGAATGTAGACATCACAGAATACAATTTTTTTAAAATTCACTTCTTTTATTAATTCTTGCACATTTTTATAAAGCACTACGCCTTTAATGATGATGATGATGATGAGATACAATTTAGGGCGCTAAACAGCTAAGGTCATCAGCGCCCTTACAAGGTATAAAATTTAAAGTCTAAAAATAAAATACGAGTAAAAAACCGCATAGTCAAAAATACTTTAAAACAAGTCATCAAATGTTAAAACCACCACAAAAAACATGTTAAACAAGCCAATAAAATAGTAAAACGTGTCAAGAACTGTAGAATGCATGGGACATGAGCGCCATATGTCCACTGGGGAGTAGAGCCCCCATTAAAAAGCTAATATAAAATCACAATATTAAAAGGCGCTCAGCGCATCAAATGCGCCGATTAAAATCACTGACATGGATAAAACGTAAAAGACATTCTACAGCATGCGCGTCGTCTGCCAAAACGTTTGCTATGCCAACAGGCAGACCCACACGACCGCGCAATGGAGCTAAAACTTGACACTCTGTTAAAATGTGACGCACCTTTAAGGGCGCATCACACTGCTCGCATAATGGTGTGGGGTCACCACTAAGCAGGTATCTATGACTAAAACGGCAATGTCCGATTCGTAGACGGGTTAAAGGATTTCTTCCCGACGAGAAGAACGAGAAGAGGTACCCCAGACTAACGGAAGAGGTTTAACCTCCCGCAACTTGTTCCCCCGGAGGGCCGTCCACTCATCCCTCCAAAGCGAGAGGATGCGGCGACGTAAAAGAACACAAATCTGACGAGGGAACAACAGAGCTAAAAAATCTGGGTAATAAAATCGCCGATTTGGCAGCGGCGTCGGCAGACTCGTTCCCTGAGATGCCCACATGACCTGGAGTCCACAGGAAGGAGACGCTGATGCCAGAGGCACCAAGCGAGTGGAGCAGGTCATGTATGCGCTGTACCAGAGGGTGGTAATTGTACAGCGAGTTAATACTCTGAAGGGCACTCAGAGAGTCCGTACAAACAACACCCTGCCGTAAGTCGCGCCGCTGAACGTATAAAACAGATTGATAAATACTAAAAAGTTCGGCGGTAAAAATAGAACATTGACCGGTAAACGAAAGGTAAAACTACGATGATCAAAAACAAAGGCACACCCTACTCCATCATCAGTCTTAGATCCATCAGTAAATATAAAAGGCAAGTCCCCGAATTGCTCCTGCAGTTCTAAAAATGCTGATCTAAAGACTGAAGGCGTCTCATTCTTCAGCATCGACGATAACCCAAGGTGACAGTGGGCCTCAGCGCGCGACCATGGAGGAAAACGCGTTTCCCCCTTGGAAGGGCTGGTGCTGGCGTAACGTCCAAATGCCGAAGAAGTTGACGAAATCGAACCCCTGGAGGGAGCAATGCAGAGGAGCTAACTAATAATGCCGATCAAGCGAATCCTCGTAAAATATCGCGAAGGACGGGTGGTCAGGCAAGCTTGAGAGTCGACAGGCATAGCTGCACAAAAGCATCTCACGCCTGAAGGACAGCGGAGGATCTGCAGCTTCAGCATATAGGCTAGGTACAGGGCTGGTTGGAAAGCCCATGTAGCGACTCTTATGCCATGATGGTGAATGGCATTCAATCGACGTAATACAGATGGATGCGCCGACGAATAGACAATGCAACCGTAATCAAACTTGGATCGGACCAAAGAGCGATAAAGATGTAAAAGGACGGTCCGATCAGCTACCCAGGATGTGCCACTTAAAACACGTAAAAGATTAAAAGAACGGCCACACTTTGCTTTTAAAAAGGAAATGTGCGAAATCCAGCTCAGCTTCCTATCAAAGATCAACCCCAAAAATTTCGCCTCGTCTGCAAACGGAAGTATCTCTGGCCCAAGATGGAGAGAGGGCGGAGAGAAAGCCTTCCGTCGCCAGAAATTGATACAGACGGATTTTTCGGCGGAGAAATTAAAGCCGTTGCGGTACTCCAGGCGTAGAGACGGTTGACACAGCTCTGGAGACGGCGTTCGAGTAGACAGGTCCGCCATGAACTGCAATAAATGGCAAAATCGTCAACAAAAAGGGACGATGAAATGCCAGGTGGAATACAATCAACAATGGGGTTGATAGCAATTGCAAAAAGTGTGACACTGAGTACAGAGCCCTGCGGTACTCCGTTCTCTTGAATAAAACGACTAGATAAAACCGAGCCCACACGTACACGAAAGACGCGGTCCATCATAAACTCCCGAAGATATATGGAAAGACGACCGCGGATATTCCATGCGTGAAGTGTACGTAAAATGCCGCCCCTCCAACAAGTGTCATAATCTTTCTCCAGGTCAAAAAACACAGCCACGGTTTGACACTTTCTTAGAAATCCATTCATAATATGCGTCGACAGGGACACCAGATGGTCGACGGTAGAGCGATGGCGACGAAATCCGCACTGAGCGTTCGCTAGAAGTTTCTGAGATTCAAGCCAACATGGCAACCGCCCGTTGATCATGCGCTCCATCACCTTGCAAATGCATCTGGTGAGGGAGATAGAGCGGTAGCTGGAAGGTAGTTGGCGATCCTTCCCAGGCTTAAGTATAGGGACAATAGTAGCTTCGCACCAAACGGAAGGAAAAAAGCCGTCTTGCCAAATAGGGTTATAGACCTGTAAGAGAAAGAGTTTACTGTCAGCTAAAAGGTTCTTTAACATCAGGACATGAATGCCGTCCGGCCCAGGAGAGGAATGCCTAGAGCAATGAAGAGCGTGCTCCAGCTACCTCATTGTGAAAAGTTCATTATAACACTCCTTATTATAGCAGACCGAAAATTATAGGTTGTGGAATCCAGCCGGTCTTTGATAGAACGAAAGCCGGCGGAATAATGGTCTGAACTGGAAACCGCCTCGAAGGCAGCACCCACAGTGTTAGCGATGGCAGCCGAATCCACTATGGTGGCATTGGGAACCTGAAGCCCAGAAACAGTACAATGCGACACTTTACCTGAGAAGCGACGAAGTTTATCCCAAACAACAGATGAAGGCGTAAAGCGAATAAAAGACTCGGCAAAACGAGTCCAAGACGCCTTCTTGCTATCCTGAATAATGCGACGAACCCTGGCGCGTGATTGTTTAAAAGTAACCAAATTATCAAGTGTAGGGTGTCGCCGAAACACCCTAAGCGCAGTTCTACGGGCACGAACGGCGTCCCGAGAATCCTCGTTTCACCACGGAACAGGTAGACGCCGAGGTTGAGAGGTTGAACGGGGAATTGCGCGTTCGGCGGCAGATAGAATCGTAGACGTAAGCTGCTGCACCATTTGGTTAATGTTGCTGAAGGGCTTGTCGCCAAAATACATGCAGGGATAATAGTCGCTGGAGTAGGTGTCAGCGACGACGTTCCATTGCAGACGACTAGCAAGCTGGATGGAGCAAATGGCAAGGTCCAAGTGAAAAAATGTATTACAAGAATCAGAAAGAAAAGTAGGTTCACCTGTATTGAGGATGGAGAGATTGAACTGGTAAAAATGTCGGAAAGAAGAGTTCCCCTCGCACAAGCCCTTGGCGAACTCCACAGGGGGTGATGAGCATTAAAATCTCCCAACAGAAGAAATGGTGTTGGGAGAGCGGACAGGAGAGCTCGAATGTCTGCGGGAGCGAGGGGAGACGATGGAAGTGAATAGACAGAGCAAACAGAAAAGAAAAAGTCGGGTAATTGAACAGTTACGGCAACAGCTTGCAAGTCGGACGTAAGAGCGAGAGTTTGAAAATGAACGTCGCTACGCACTAACAACACGACACCTCCATGAGCAGGAGTACCCTCCTCCGGTTCAATATCGTAGCGAACCGGAGTATACCCTCGGAGATCAAAAGGATCGTGAGGGCGAAGCTTAGTCTCCTGCAAACACACAACCATAGGTGAATGGGAACGCAATAAAAGTTGCAATTCCGCCCTATGCGATCGTACACCACGTAAATTCCAGGTCAGGATAGCCATAAAGAAAAGGGATAAACTTCTTACTTAGAAGGGCGGCTCAAAATTACCTTCTGTTTAACCTTTGGGCTCGGACTTTTGGTACGGAGTTGGTCAGACTCCATAGCTTCCTCGAAGGGAGGGCCCACGCGCTCAGTGCCAGAAACCGATTCAGGCACCGTGAATCGGTTCTGGGTGGCAGTGGGCGAAGGTTGCAGCTGAGCGAGGCTTGTCCCAGGAGCATCCTGGGACTACGACCTCCGAGGAGGAGAAGGTGAACTCTTTTTACCGCGCGCACGCGGAGGGTCTTTAAGAAAATCTTCTCGACGAAGTTTCTGCTTTGGCTGTTTCTCAGTGCCTCGAGACTTAAGAACCTTAGGACCAGCTTTAGATGTTTTCATAAGCGTGCTAGAAACGGACGGCCGGATGGTAGTGGCGGTCAACGCAGTCATGGTCCAGGCTGTGTTTCGGCATCCTTCCGGTGTACAAGCGAGGCAACAACAGAACTAAATGTGCCCGATCGCAGGAGCGAAGGCTGGCGCGCATGGTAACGCCTCGGGGCTTCGGCGAAGGAGAGTTTCTCCTTTACCCGGATCTCTTGGATCGCCTTCTCGTCCAAGTACCGCGGACAGTCGGCAAAAGACGCAGAATGAGACCCTTTGCAATTAACGCAGACTGGGGCTGTTGAACAGGTACCTTCGTGCGAGGCTGGCTATAGGTTGCACAGATGGTAACGGCACTCTTACAAGAGACTTGCGTATGCCCAAAACGTTGGCATTTGAAACAACGCAGAGGTCTAAGAATATAGGGCCTCACCGCAATACGCTCGTACCCTGCTGAAATGCCCGTGGGAAGATCAACGCCATCAAATGTTATAAACAGGGTACGAGTTGGTACCAACACCCCATCGCGTTTAGCCTGCACTCGATGCACCGCTGTCACCTTCTGGTCTGCAAGATATTCGACCAGGTCCTCGTCCGATATACCATAGAGGCTATGCGTGGTGACGACGCCTCGACAGGACTTCAAAATGCGGTGCTTCTCAACACGGATGGGATAACCGTGGAGAAGCGTGGCACGCAACAAGGACTTACTTTGTACATCGGACTTGGTTTGAACCAACAAGGAACCATTCCGAATACGAGTGCAGGACCGTAACGCACCCCAAGAGCGTCAATGCCCTTCTGAATAATAAAAGGGTTCACCTTCCCAAAACTTTGTCCTTCTTCTGTTCGTGTAATGACTAAGTAACAACCGGATGGTGATGGTGCTACTTCTGTTACAAATACTTTAAGGCGCTTGTTACTAATGGAGAAAGAGGGCTCTATAGCGAAAGAAATCCTCCACCATTGCAACCGTCTCCGACCTCGGGCTCTGACTTCCCGGGCGTTACCTCGGCTTGGGTGAGTAGCCTATTTATAACCAACTCACCCCAGGGTCACACCTCCCAGAACATAGACAGAGGGACCCAATCGCCGTAAGAAGTCAGCAGCTCATGCAATGGCCCCCCGCGGGACTGCAGTTGAACAGCGGATACGAACACAAACCCTACATGACGACCCCTGGTTGTGGGGATGACGCCATTACCCACCAACCCAGCTGCACACCCAGTGCGCGGGTATCCGTCAGGCTGTGTCCATGGAGGATTAAAATAAAAGGCTAAAATAAATAAAACTGTGTGGGCATTTCGCACGCAAGGTAGGCCGGCGAGGAAGAAAAAGAGAGGTGCGAATGGTCATGGTGTGAAATGGTCGGAAATAGACTAGGGAAGAAAGAAACGATGGCGAGGGGCGGTATGAAACGAAATGCAAAGAAAGCACGAGAGCCTACCTTGTGTCCCCTGGTCACGAGAACGAACCCACCTCGACCGGACGGGGATGCAGGGATGAAGATGGCAATGACTGGCTCGGGCACCCCGGGTACGCCTAACCCATACTCACATAAGGTGAGCCCCTGGGGGGACACCTTTTAAGAACTGTGAGAATCTTCAGTACTTTCACTTAGCGCATATATGTGTTTTATAATTCACTCGTAGAGAACACATCTTCCATCTGTTCACTACCAAGGCTTGCCAGCAACTGAGTAATACTTCAACAGTTAAACCTGTAAGCTTCGGTATTTCAAGTCTCTGATTGGCTAATTCTAGTCCAATAGAATTTCTGCATTTTATTTAAACTTTTTCCTTGCTATTGATTGGCTAATTTTAATATGTTACTGAATTTACCTTATCTTTGATATAATCATGACTGATAATTTTTCAAACTCTTAAAGTCATTATTGCTAGAAGGTTACCTCATTATTAGCTACTTAAAACTTATTATTCTCACAGCTCTTGCATTATTAAAGTATAATGTATTCACATAACATTATTAAAACATGTTTACAATAAAAAAATAAGCGTATGCAATGACTGTTACATACAATTTAAATAATTATTACATACATATTGTTTCAAGGTGGGCTATTATTGAATTTACTTATTATAAAATACAACTGAAATTATTCAGGTATTAAAATACTGCCTCAACAAAGATCAGAAATCGGCTGGGCCTTGACACATATTTTATTTAAATAGCAATAATTCACTACCGGGCGAAAATCCTTCTCCCACTTTGGTACGAAAAAAATGGAGCTACTATACGCCGATGTAGAGGGTCGGATTATATCCTTTGCAGATTTCCTCAATTTTCTGTTTCAAAGTCGCTATTTTGGGCGGGGTTAAACGATAAGGCAGACGTTTAACCGGTGTAGGGTCCAAAAGCTCAATATTATATGTAATTAAATTTGTCACACCCAGCTGATTGGAAAATAACGCCCAGTTCTTGCACACACCGAGACTGCTCGGTGATCAAATGAGACAAGTGACCCGTGTCATCAGCTACCTTCTGAAATAAAGTTTCCTAAGAAGCGTGAGGAGCAGCCTGTAAAGTTTCAGTACATAAGAAAGGAATCTTAACGTGCGGTGCAAAAACATATGGCATTTGTCGATTTTAAACTAAAACTGTAAACCTGCCCGACTCATAAAATCAGCCCCATAAATTAATGTATATGGTAAATCCAGCAATAAATAGCACCAGTGCTTCCAGGTAAAGCACGGAAAATGAATTACAAGCAATGCCATAGCCTTAACTTGAAACTTTTGGTCACTCACAGAAAGTCACTGAAATTGACATGGTTCTGGCTGTGGCAAAAACCTTCGCAGAACGTCACAGAAAAATTGTTCGTGTAATAACAAGCAAGAACTACCTGAATCTAATGGAGCCATAAGGGGTACCTTGCCCACAGTGATTTGTACTATGGGTTTAGTATCAAAAGGAAGTCCCACAACCCTACGAAACATCGTGGGGCAAGCCTGCACACCAGGCAACCATTGGCGTCAAATAGGGCATCTTCCAACGTGGCCCTCTCATGCAATTCTTTTATTCCCAGCGCAAAAACCACGAGGCCCAGCACATTGTCTTACTTGATTGTCAAATGCGCCACAGCGAAAACAAGCCCTAGAATGGAGACTCAAACCTCTCTGCCGCGAAGTATTACATTGAGACAAAATATCCCGCTGCAAAGGGGGAGGTGGACGGGAAACGTCAACACACCTAAAATTATCTGCCACCTGCTGTTCTGCTAAAAGAGGCAATAACAAATCTGGTTTAGTAAAGCTAGTGGGGCGAGAAGCAAATACCAAAGCGGAGCGTACATCAGGAGACAACCCTGACAAAATAAGTCACACACCTGACCTTCACTATTGGGTAATCGTAAAAATCATGCACACAACTTTAACCTGCCTATACATTCAGCAAATGTTTCGTTGAATGCCCGAGGCTTTAAATACCGATCTCCCACTAACAAAGTTAATGCACGATATGGGTTAAAGCACAGCAAAACAGCCTCATGAAAGGTACATAGTTGATGTAACTCCCTTTTAATCTCTATAAAATATTCAAAATAGTCCCTTTTGACTTAGCCAAAATTACCTCTAAACGGAAGAGTGTATTCCTCCGCGCGGACAATAAACTCAAGAAATGTCAGGGCCGACTGTACATCTATCACCTCAAAATCTGGCAAAGAATCAACGTATTTTTATAACGAACGAGGCAATTTTAACTATTGAAAAGCTGAAACAGGCTCTGCATTTATTGGTGTGACTGCACTATTCAGTAGTAAAACCTGCTCATTTGTCTGTCTGGGCGATTTCTCCAATAAAGCCACAAATTCCGTCCGAAATTGTGGTAAGGCCAAGGTGAAATGACATTGGGGATAAAGTGTACAGAATAATCAACGCGTTGGACATAATGATTAAGATGCATGGATAGCCTCCTGACCTCACGTTTCAAGAACCCAATCTCCAACTCACAATCAGCAAATATAGCTCTTGAAATTCGGCTAACGCCCGATCACACACTGCTGGATTTCCGAAAGTAACAAATGATCATCAACTAATTTAATAAGCTTATTGTCCTTACCCTCCCGAAATGCATCTAACATGGCATAACATCCGACAACAGAAGTAATAATCCGCGTATAGCAAGTTCAAATAATAATTCCTGTTTACGCAACAAAGCTGTATCCACCACTACAGCTATTGTATAAACACCAGAAAAGACTTATTACACTTATGATAAACACTGTACATCTATCACCTCAAAATCTGGCAAAGAATCGACGTATTTTTATAATGGATGAGGCAATTTTAACTGTTGAAAAGCCGAAACAGGCTCTGCATTTAATTGTGTGACTGCACTACTCAGTAGTAAAACCTGCTCATTTGTCTGTCTGGGCGATTTCTCCAATAAAGCCACAAATTCCGTCCGAAATCGTGGTAAGGGCAAGGTGAAAGCGATGTTGGGGATAAAGTGTACAGAATAATCAACGCGTTGGACATAATGATTAAGACGCATAGATAGCCTCCTGACCTCATGTTTCAAGAACCCAATCTACAACTCACAATCACCGAATATAGCGAATATAATATTTAACTTTGTTATTAACACTGCTTCTATATATTATTTATGTTTGAATTTGCCTCGGCTGCGTCGGTCTTAATTTGAAGAAGGTATATTCTTCAACACTGGTTCACATAATAAATTACATAAATTATTTTATCTGCCCCGCAATTGGGAGCCAACTTGTAGTTGTTTTCTTCTACTGTTGAAGTTTTACTGTTGCTGTTAGCCACACGCTTGGAAGCCAACTTGAAGATGATGATTTGCTGCTGTTGAAGCGTAATATATATTTACGTAAACTTGAAGAATTGTTTTATGTAATAATAGTTACTTTATGTAGTTTGTAACACTCTTTAGGCGTCGGTTTGAATTTTATGCTTACGTAATATTACTGTTTGAATTTGCCTCGGCTGCGTCAGTCTTACTTTAGAGTCATGTATTGATACAATTACCTCATTATTACTCTTGTTAGCAACCTAAAACTTATTATTCTCACAGTTCTTGCATTATTAAAGTATGTAATGTAACATAACATTAATAAAATAAGTTTACAATAAAAATAAGCATTTGCAATGACTGTTACTTACAATTCAAATAATTATTACATAATATTGCTTCAAGGTGGGCTGTTATTGAATTTACTTTTTATTAAATAACAATTGAAATTATTCAGGTATTAAAATACTGCCTCACTTTAGAAACATGTTTCTCTTATTCAGGGCGCGGTGCAGCAAGAATGTAGACATCACAGAATTTAACTTTTTTAAATTCACTTCTTTTATTAATTCTTGCACAAGCACTACACTTTTTAAGAACTGTGAGAATCTTCAATACTTTCACTTAGCGTGTACATATTTTACGATTTTGCACGTAGAAAACACATCTTTCATCTGTTCACTACCAAGGCTTGCCAGCAACTGAGTAAGATTTCAATGGTTAAACCTGTAAGCTTCGGTATTTCAAGTCTCTTATTGGCTAATTCTAGTCCAATAGAATATCTGCATTTTACTTAAACTTTTTCCTTACTATTGATTGGCTAATTTTAAACTGTTATTGAATTTGCCTTATCTTTGATATAATCATGACTGGTAATTTTTCAAACACTCTAACTCATTATTGCTACAAGGTTACCTCATTATTACCAAATTTTTTTGTCATACTCCGTGGACTAGTGGTACCGTGCTAGCCTCTAGTTCCCAAGGTGGCGGGTTCAAACCCGGCGGAGGGCGATGGATTTTTTCGGGTGTAAAAATCCTTAGCATGGCTTCCTTCGGAAGGGAAGTAAAGCCGGTGGTCCCGTGTCGTAGGTTTACGGCACGTAAAAGAACCTCAAGCTTGATAAAGAGGCCTCTGAGCAAAATTACCGGTCTTTCACGCCCAATATAGAGTGGGACGCTAAGGACCACAGCAGTTAAAGAGCGTCGATAAGTAAAACTCAATTTAATTCAATTTAACTTAAAATTTATTATTCTCACAGCTCTTGCATTATTAAAGCATAGAATGTATTCACATAACATTAATAAAAACATGTTTACAATAAAAATAAGCATTTGCAATGGCTGTTACACAGAATTTAAACAATTATTACATATATATTGTTTCAAGGCAGGCTGTTATTGAATTTACTTATTATAAAATACAACTGAAATTATTCAGGTATTAAAATACTGCCTCAAAATGTATTTACCTTATTTATGCTACTAACTTTACTGCCACATATATGAATTGTAAATTGCTTTGCTCCATTATTAGTTTACAAACATTGCATAGCTGATTTCAATATTCTATTTGTTTTTGTGTATTAATGCTAAGTCTCAATTTTATCTTTCTTGTTGAATATTTTTCTGAATTTTAACTCTATTATATAAATTTTATCTTTACCTCCATTATTTATTTATATATTGGGAATTTTGTACACGTTCGTCTTTGGCTCCGTTTCTGTTACCGTGTGATTTGTTTTAGCTCTACCTCCTTTTACTGTTTCTCTTACCTGGTGCCTGCGCACACCCCAAGACTAAACATTATGTGAAGATGTTATGGTGATGTGAGAAGCCCCACGTATGTGCATCACTTTGAAGATGTTATTTAGCCCCACGTTTTGGCGCCACTTTGAAGAAGTTATGTACTTCAAACTTATGAAGATGTCCCACGCTTAGAGATGCACTTTGAAGAAGGTTATTTTAGTGTGTTTGCCCCATGTATGAACGTTACTTTGGAGTTGGTTTTAGATGCTTGGGATGCCACGCTTTGTAGTAGTGAAGATGATGATGCTTGTATTTAATATTACACAATGTTACACAATGTTGTGTGTAATTTTTACGCAGAAATTTGAAGATTTTATATTTAATTTGTTGCTTTGTGCGTAGGTTTCAATTAATTAAGATTATGTAGTATTATTTAAATCTTCCTCGGCTGCTTCAGTCAAACTATAGAGACATAAGGTCTTGTTCAGGTCGTGGTATGACAAAAATTAAAGACATCACAGAATTATTTTAAATTTCACTTCTTTTTATTTCTTTATACTTGCACATATATAAAACACTGCACTTTATAAAAGAAACTGTGAGAAAACTTTACACATTTTTAATGTATTTACTATAAAATCTTGCTCATGACTTTTCCATCTGCACTCTATCACATCATGTCCGCGGCTGACTAATTCCAACGGTAAAAACCTTAAAGCTTCGGTATTGCTAGTCTCTTATTGGCTAATTCTAGTCCAATAGAATTTAAGCATTCAAACTAAAACTTTTCTTTACTGTTGATCGGCTAATTCAAAACTGTAAGCGAAACTATGTCACTACCGATCTTTTCATGACCAGTACTTTTCAAAATTCCAGACACATTATTGTCACAAGATTACATTATTACCTCATTGTTAACAACCTAAAACATATTATTCTCACAGTTTTTGCACTATTAGAGTATATAAACATTTACATAACATTAATAAAATATGTTTTACAATAAAATAAGTATTTGCAATGACTTACATACAATTTAAATAATAATTATATACATACTGTTTTACAAGGTGGGCTGTAATTGAATTTAGTTATAATAAAAATAAAATTAAATTTATTCAGGCATTAAAATACTGCCTCATATGGTATCCTGAGCTGAGACTGTGACGACTTTTGTGGTGCTTTGGTGGGCACTGAGCAAGTTGGCATTTGTGATTTGGCATCTGGTCCGGGGAGGAACCTGCACCTGTTTCTCCAAGCTTCCTGTAGCTGCCGGCGCACACTGAGTTGGCCTGTCAAGAATACCTCAGCCTGCTTCTGTGTGCTTGCTAGTGGGCAGTTGTTTGTTGTCAGCGCGGGCTTCTGCCTTTTGGGAGCTGGGTCTTCCAGCGTCCTCTATGCCATGCCATTGGTCTCTCCACATGAAGATGGTGATCCAATTGTGCTAGTGTGAATGCTGAAGAGCTTATGAAACACTGTCCCTCCCTGACTAACTGTGACCTGTTGCCAGTGCCCATTGATCCTCTTAGGACAATCATCATCACGTCCAGCAGTGAAACTGTATATATATATATATATATATATATATATATATATATATATATATATGTATATATATCGTTACATGCTGGGGTGAGGGCCAAAAGGTTGAATAAATTTAGTTCACCCCAGCATGCACATGGGGAATGCAACTCGCTACAGCAAGAAGACTGGGACCTTGGTGTGTAAAATTTAGAGGAAGGCGTGGGATTTTACATTACACAAAACATTACATAACACCAATTACCTGGAATTTATTAACAAACATTTGGCGACTTTACATTATGAACTAGGAAGAGAGGATGGAGACAGATGCCCTGAAGCCATGGACTGACCACACGCACGTCTTGCTACAACTGCTCTTACTCAAGTGACACTATCTATAACCCCCTTCCAACTACGTCGTCCTCCGTGGTGTAGTGGTTACCATGCTAGCCTCTAGTTCCTGAGGTCGCGGGTTCAAACCTGGCAGAGGGCGATGGATTTTTTTCGGGCGTAAAAATCCTTAGCATAGCTTCCTTTGGAAGGGAAGTAAGGCCAGTGGTACCGTGTTATAGATTTACGGCACGTAAAAGAACCTCAAAATTATTGGTCTTTCACGCCCAATATAGAATAGGATGCTAAGGACCACAGCAGTTAAAGAACATCCATAAAAAAAACTCAATTTCAAACTTTCAACCGTGTCTAGCCACACCAGCCAGGGTTGGCGTCATACCAGGCAAATTTCAAACAAAACCCTCACTTTGGCATGTTCCGTGCCAAAAGGAGGGTTTGTTAAGCCGATAAATTAAAGAAACTCAATAATGCTATGTCTATTAGCAACAATGCAACACAACAGTGCGTCCGGTAATGACAATGAACTTACTGATACGCCACATCTCCCCCACTTACAAAAGTGAGGCGTCCCTGCCGAAAAGGAAAGAACACAGAGTACACAGAAATACATATTGCCTGAATACAAATACATTGAATTAACCATAAGCCCGTAATGACTTCCCACATGAAAGTTAACCATGAATTGAAAAGTAATGTAGTCCCACAGGACCCCCCTCCAGCTCGCAAATCCTCTTCTGTACATAAACAGATTGTGATGCCAAATCTTTGAGGCCAGCTTGAGAATGATGCAGTAGCACTGCATTGTCCGTTGAATTTCACCCAAAACTTACACCACACCCGCCGACGAAATGACACAAATTTGAGCACAGATGATAAGTGTTTAGTAACATACCAGATGTACAACACAGAGTCTGACGGTCACCATGGCAAAGCATAGCGAGGTTGCTGTACAGTTCCAGACCTGTTCTATGACCGACAGGTCCTGTCGGCACAGACGAAAACAAAAGGGTACTCCCTCATATAATGCCATGGTTGACAGTCCAATTGATGTTTATGTGCTGCTGGATGATGTTTGCAGCTGAACAACCACCATTCTCTGGGTGAGCTGCAGGTGTCCTCTACTGTGGAGCAGAGCGTTACCTGGAGCTACTGGCTGACTGCAGCAATATTCGGGGAAGCATTAGGTTTCACAATAGACAGACGTACACAGAGAAAACACAAAATACAAACATTACAAAAAACAAAGGCAGGAGACACACAAAACTAATAAAACTTAAATCTAGAGCAAGGCCTTGCAAAAAAAAATATATATTGAGCGCTCTATTATTTGAGTTAGCTAGCAAATATGATCAGTATACTTAATTAGAGCGAACCAAACGAAAATTAAATGACAAGAATTTTTAATAGTTTGACATGGCAAAATGAAATTACGGCTCTTGATACTTTACAATGGAAACTGTACATAATGATGGTATCATCCTGTGACAATCAACACAAATATGGACCAAAACACATTTATAAATTTTTACTAATAATTAATGTCACCCTTAAAAAATTTGTTGAGCCAATCTACCAACAAACTACAACATAGCTACAGAAATACACACTAACTACAAATCCTAGTATAGGTAGGGGGACCATCACCAAATTATACTAAGGACCTACTCCCAAACAACCCCCTACGTGCAGTTAGCAAGTGACTAGCTCAAACTCGTTTTATATCCCCCCTTTTTTCCATGGTTGGAATGTGGACCAAGCCCCAGTCAAAAGGATTCTGAAGAATATATTCACAGAAACATACAAAAAAATAATGAAAACAGTTGGAACTGACCAAAAGAAAATAATTATCAGAAGTAATCATTTTGACACATAACAGATAAAGATCTTCAAATTTTGAGACACGTACTCACCCAAACAAGAAATTGTAGAGAGTGGACATCTACACCGCTGCCAGACAGAAGGCTGACACTTCGACCATTTCCATCATTTCGGAAGCATGTTGAGAATGAGGGTCAAGGCATCCAGTACAGCGGACACAAACTGCATTAGCACTGTAACTAAGCTCAGATTTTCTATTAACATCATTCCTACATCATTGTGGACATACAGCAAACACAACAAGTAAATCATCTTACTAAATACACATTGGCACATTGGCAAGTGAACAAGAAACACATATCCCCCTTCATCTCACATTAAAACACCCTCAAAAAGCTGAAAAGAATCACATTAAAGTATCATGGTAAGTACATGTTACATTTATCACCCAAAACAAAATGTAGTGTCAACAAAGTACATGGAGGAGTAAGCAAAAACTTGTAATCTGTAAGAGAGAGCAATTAACAGTTTATAACCTATATGGTCCTACAAGATCGTAGTAAGGGAAGATGCGGGGAACATGTACTGGTGGGTTTTGGTCCCGGGTGCATCAGGGCGATGGATTACATAGGTGACAGGTGTGATTTGCTTAACAATTTCAAAGGGACCAAGGTATCGATGAAGAAGTTTGGTATATTTTCCTTTTTTCCTAAAAGGAGTAAAGACTTTGACAATTTGATCCATTTGAAATTTCACATCACGACGCTTCATACCATATCTCTGCTTCAGTTGAGATTAGTTTATATTGGCGATGGCGGCTTCCCTGGCCTTCTGTATATCCTGTAGAGTATTACGGACAAACAAATTGTTAGAAGATGACTGGAGTTGTACCTGGCGAGGTAAAGTGGTTTCTCGGACATAAATTAAGAAAAAGGGTGAGAACTTAGTAGTTTCCTGGACAGAGGAGTTGTACGAGAAAATAACAAAAGGCAAAATTGTTTCCCAATTTCTTTGATTTGAGTCAACGAAATGACTCAGCATATTAGCCAGCATCTGATTAAAGCGCTCAGTTGGTAGGTGGATGATAAGAACTTGTGAAGTGTGGCAAAACTGACAAGAATTTGAGCAGTTCCTGCATCATCTCACTAATGAAGATCGAACCATGGTCAGAAAGTAACATTGCTGGGGCACCATGGCGATAAATAATGCGATGTAAAATAAACTTGGCTACATGGGGAATAGTGGCAGCAGGTAAGACGCCTGATTCTACCCAGTGTGAAGCATACTCTGTGCAGACGATGATGTGGTGATTGCCAGAATTTGACTGTGGTAAGGCGCCCAAAAGATCAATGCCCCAACGTTCACCTATGGCAGTCACAGGGATGGGTTGTAGAAGACCTGCTGGCCGTTGATTGTTGGGAGCCTTTCTAGATTGACAACTAGGACAAGTACGGACATAGTGTTCAATATCCTTCTTCATACCTACCCAGTAGTAGCGAGAATTAATCTTAGAGAAGGTCTTAGAGAAAGCTAAATGACCGGATAGAAGGTTGTCATGACATGAAGACAATATCTCGTGCTTTAGAGTCTCAGGAATCACTAACAAGTGAAGAGGCCCTGTTCACTCAAAATTCTTCCTATAAAGGACATTAGACTCAAGTGTATAAGTAGACGCCTGACACTGCGATTTTGGAGAGGCGGTTGAACCAGGCTGTAAAGTATCAATGAGAGGTTGGAGAAAAGGATCAGCTTTCTGCTTCTCAGCAACCTCAAGGGGAGACAACAAACAAGTAATGAGGTCGTCAAGCTCTTCAACTTTATGTTCCTCAGGCTGCCAGACAGGGAAACGAGATAGTGTCAGCATTATTATGTAATTTGCCAGATTTATAACAGATGGTGTAATCAAACTCTTGCAACTTAAGATTCCAGCGAGCTAGCCTGCCTGTTAAATCTTTAAAGTTGTTGAGATAACACAAGGTATGGTGGTCCGAAAAAATATGTACTTTATATCCATAAACAAAACATCTGAAATGTGTCAACCTAAAAACAATGGCCAATAATTCCAATTCTGGAACACTGTAGTTTTCCTCACACTTGGAGAGTGTCCGAGACGCACACGCCACGGGTTGAAGATGGCCATCCTGCCGTTGGAGAAGAATACTAGCAACCTCAAGACTGCTGGCATTAGTATGGAGTTCAGTGTAAGCCCCAGGGGTGTAATGAGCTAACACTGGTGCTGAAGATAAAGCATCTTTTAACTGTTGAAAACCTGTTGTTGTTCGGGCCCCAAAGTAAAGTCTTGGCCTTTTCTAGTGAGCTGGGTCAAAGTATGAGCAATTAGCACATAAAGTTTAGCAAATTTCCTGTAGAAATTAAATAAACATAACATCTTACAGACATCCCGAACATTCTTGGGTGTGGGTAATTTTTGGATGACAGTAACCTTGTCCGGATCTGGAGAAACACCATCTTTAGACACTTCAAAGCCTAACAATTTAACTTTATTAATCCCAAAAAATAATTTTTCAGCCTTGAGCTTAAAATTAGGTCACTCCAGTCTTTGAAAAACAGCCTCTAGATTATCAAGCAGCTGCTGGAATGATTTGGCAAAAACCTAAACATCATCATCATCATATGCCAGGGCTTTCTTGAAGTTTAAGTCACCTAATAATTTATCAGCAATGTAACTGAAAAAGTGTGGAGCATTAGATAAGCCAAAATTAAGTCTCTCAAATTGATACTGCCCCTGATGAGTGACAAAACTTGTCAACTGCTTAGAACTTCCTCTAAGGGTACCTGGAAGTAAGTGACAATAAATCAAGAGAACAAAGCCAGGAGGCTTCATTAAGTTAACTGAGCAAGTCATCAATGATGGGTAATGGAAAAGAAGAAGTGACTGTTATACTATATAACTTCCTATACTCAACACAAAATCTCATGGACCCATCTTTCTTCTTGACAAGTACAACAGGAGATGCCCAAGGAGACTGAGACTCAGTAATAATTCCAGCATCCTGCATTTCTTGAACCTGTTGAGCAATAATTTCCTTCTGTTTATGAGGAACCCTATAGGGTCGTTGTTTGATAGGAGTGGGGCTAGTGACCTGTATAGAAAATTCAGCAACATCAGTCGTCCCTAATTCTTGCAATGGGGTAGCAAAGGCATGAAATACTTAAGCAAAAGCTGATGAAGCTGGTTAGACTGGCTATTAGAAAGTTTATTATTAACATTAAAGTTGAAATTAGTAGCTTTCAATGTAGAAACATCCCTGGGAGAGACAGAGTTACTCTGTACAAATCCAACATCCTGTACAGCAGCGAGAACAGTATTGGTAAATAATGTTTGAGGTTGAGCAGATGTGTTATGCACAGGCAGAAAAAGTTCATCTTTGGATTCACAAACAATAGACGGAATAGCACTATGCTTTTTGTGCATAATGCTTTGTGAAGGCTCTAACATAACAACATGAGAGGGAGACTCTGAAAACTGTATCGAGACATTACAAACTGAAAAGGGAGGTATTCAGACATCGCTTTTAACAAAAGCCTTAGCTGTAAATTTTTCACAGGATTCGTCCAATAATGGGATTAAAGCTATGTCAGACAAAGGCAAAATATCCTTTTCTAAAATATCAGCCTTACAAATATCATCTCCTAATGCAATAGTAACTCTGTTATGTGCATAATAAATGACAACTTTATGTTCACTTAAGAAAGTATTACCCAGGATGAAATCATGTGCTAAATCTTTTACTACTAAAACATCCTCCTGGAAAGAAAAAACATTAATATGGAAAGGCAAAACAGTTTGGTAAGGAGCATCCAATAATTTGTTTCCAGCTGTGCGCAGTAGCATATCAACAGGATCCAGTTTGGCAACATCATGGACATGGTGGGCATGGATGATGTTAACAGCACTGCCTGTATCCCAAAGAATATTAACTGGTTGTCCATCGATGAGTCCGGGATCTGCAGAATGTGGCCCAGAGGAAGAGAAGCACTGGCAACAGTAGGTTGCTGCCCATCACTGTGAGGCGGCACTACCTGGGTGGCTGTGAGATGCGGCGCTGCTCGTTTTTTTGGCTGAGATACCTGTTGCCAACAAAACCTTGTTGTGTGCCCTGGTTTGCCACATTTGAAACAAACTGCAGTTTGGCGATGATCTTGAGGTGGTGAACGTGGTTGCCATTGTCCTCTCTGTGTGGAAGATGATGGTCTGTTCCTCTCAGGATTAGAGGATGTGTTCAATGAGTATAACTGGCTGGCCAACTGGTACACCTTTGCAGCTAACTCAGTGACATCACTATTATGAGGAGCTGGAAGGGCAGGCAAAGGTGAATGACCTGAAAGAAAAGGTTTAGTAGTCCCAGCTGGTAAAGTTAAAGGCAGAGGAGCCGAAACATGAACAGAAGACTGCGACTGTGCAGTGGCCAAGTGTTCTCTTTGGGTCATATAAAACTGAGCTTTGTCCACCTGCTTAAGAGCCTGTAAAAGATTGACAGTAACAGGGTTCATTGGCAGTATAATATTTACATACTCAGGTTTCAAACCTATTAATAAATTTCTTATTTGCTCAGTTTGAGTCATACTTGTATTAACCTGATAATATCAATGCTGCAAGAGAGACAGAATTTGCATTCATAAAACAACACAGTTAAAAATAATAAATTTCCATTGGCAATGCCAGAAATTAGCAATAAGTCAAATATATGTAAGTCAATAGTACACACAGGTAAGAATTAATCACTCAGTATGAAGTAGTATAGGCCAGTAATATTCACAGAAACATATATGACAGTGACAAATAATTATAGTATCATATCACAGTTGAATAAAATCAAATAGTTATATTGTGAAGCTAGAAGTAAATAAGCTTTATGAGACTGAGCATGGCCTAAATGAACACAATTTCAGTAGTACAATTGTACACAAAGTAAGAGTGTGTGCTAAAATTAGTAATATGATGCTGAAAAGTTAGTACAAAAGTCAAATGCATTATAATGAACCAAATCAAGGTAGTAAGGTAAATGAAAAAAAAGTTTTCCTAGTATTCAGCATAAACTAGCAGTGCCTGTGATAAAATCATATGTAAATAATGCTGACAGTATCTGAAATTTGAAACAGTAAGCACACTGGATGTAAAGAAAAAAATTCAATCATAGCACTGGTCAGAAGTTTTAGGTTTAGGTTAGGATTACAACACATCTGTAATGCAATACAGTGACAAATAAGTCATAAGAAAGCAATATTCATAATCCTTAATAATTTCACTAGCACAAATTATTAACAGAGGCACATGATATAGTAGTAAGGTGACACAACACACATAAAAATATCAATATTATGAGTCAAGGGACAAACTTGAAAGATTACTGTAGTCGTATCAGGCATACAAAATCTAGAAATTTCAAGAAATAGCCAAGACACTGCTCACATACATAATATACCCACCATATTAAATGTCGCTAACTCGCTGTCACAAGCTCTTTAAGCTGAACTATTAAATGGCATGATTAAAAGAATGAAAAATAAAGCAGGCAAAACTGAAAGGAAACTAAGGTTGTTAGAAAAACACATAGCACCACATAAAGAAACTCACACCAGGCTGCGAGCATTGTCCTCAGACCTACATAAGAAAATGAAATGGAGCATTTGCAAAAATACTTAGCAAAAACACATGTCTTACATACAAATTGAAACACAGAAAGAAAAAAACACACACACAGCAAATAATGTGGCAGAAGCAAATGGAAAGAGGAAAGAAGAAAAGAGGGTGGGAGTGAGAGAAGAGGGGAAGGGGATGATGTAGAGATGCCAGTTTTATGTGGCCATTACACCAAAGTTACAAAACAGACTATCAAGAGAAATTTGGAAGCCAAAAGAGGTAAAAAAAAAAAAAAAAATTTTTGCTACGCCAAAAAGAAACCAGTATGCTGACCTCTGGAAAGATAATTTAGAATTTCAACGTAATGGTTACGTTACGAAACCAAAAGATGCTGCATAAGCGTGGTGCATAATCCCACCTAATTTCTGTCATATTAAAAACTCACAGCACACATCCACACACAAAAAGATATCCCACACACGCTTACCTACCACAAAACTTACCTTGATTTACAGGACTTGATGCACCCGCCACATGGTCACAATCATAAAATACTACTTCACATATTTAGAACACTTGCACACCACAAACACACAGCAACCTCCAACAGAAACGTTACACCAAAAACACAGTGCCTGCACCAAAAATGTTACATGCTGGGGTGAGGGCCAAAAGGTTTCCAGAAAATTAATAAATTTAGTTCACCCCAGCATCACATGGAGAACGCAGCTCACTACAGTAAGAACACCGGGACCTTGGTGTGTAAAATTTAGAGGAAGGCGTCAGATTTTACATTACACAAAAACATTACATAACATACATTACCTGGAATTTATTAACAAACATTTGGCGACTCTACATTATGAACTAGGAAGAAACGATGGAGGGAGATGCCCCGAAGCCATGGACTGACCACACGCACATCTTGCTACAATGACTGCTCTTACTCAAGTGATGCTATCTATATCCCCCCCTTCCAACCATGTCTAGCCATGCCAGCCGTTGGCGTCATACCAGACGAATTTCAAACAAAGCCCTCTCTTTGGCATGTTCTGCACCAAAAGGAGGGGTTGTTAAGCCGAAAAATCAAAGAAACCCAATAATACTATGTCCAGTAGCGACAATACAACACAACAGTATGTCTGGTAATGACAATGAACTTATTGATACACCACATCATATATATATATAAAACCATTTACTTAGGGTACGCTCCTTTGTGCCTTGTTTTAATTGTATTTGTACCTTGTATATCCTTTAGGGGTGGGGTTGATAGGGTGGCCAATGTGCTGATGGCACAAATTGTGAATGGTAATTTCTTTAGATTATGTCAGGTGGCCTTACACTCTTGGTAATTAAATATTCCTCTGCGGGTTGTGCTTCGGTTTTGACCTAGCTTGCCTTGCCTGGTGCTTTACGTTGGGCAAGATGTCTTCTTTCTCTACCTGTGCCAGCAGACACATCTGTAGCTTTGGTGAGTTCATGAATAGCTTGTTAACTACAAAATTTGCTTTCTGTCTAGAGGGTTTCTGACCGGTATATTTTTTCATTGGGCTGGGTCGTCGTGTTTTGCTGCCTGCCGTCTGGTATAGAGCTGCAGAAATTTAATGGAGTTACAGAGTTGAGATTTGTTTCTTCTTTAATTTTGTATAATTATAACTTGGTTATGTGTATTAATATGAGTAATCTGAAAACCAGAACCGTTAAGTAATCTGGTTAGTTCTCCTGAAAGTTTTAAATCATTTTAAATTCTTTTAAATGTTGTTACGTAATTTGCTTGTAAGATGTATATATTTGTAGCCTGGGAGATTATGGGCAACATGCTATATGGGACTGATTATTGAAATTGTTGCCAGGGTTTATGAAATTATTATTTTATCTGGAGTAATTGATTATTCATGTTTACAGAGTTTATTCAGGTTACTTTGTTACTAATTTATTTATTACCTCATGGGGATTTGTTGAGCAGTTTATTCATACTAGACTAGTGTGAGGTGAATTTTGTGAACACACAGTTGATACACTTGCAATTTCAGGGCAAGTAAGGTATGCTATCTTGTTTGAGTTAATTTTTGCACTGTGCGTCATGTCATGATTGTCAATTACCTGACCAATAAAACTTGCAACTCTATCTGTAACCAATATTATATGTTTGATGAAGCCTAATAAACTCAGAACTTATGATTTGATTTCTCTTTATAATAAATGCTTTGGGGGGCATACCTAGTCTTCACTCAGAGATTAGCTGTTACTCCTTAGCCTTGGTCTGTGGTTTCCTTTGAACTCTTGCATCTTCCCCTAAAATAAGTTTGGAATAGCTAATCAATTGAGAGGCAGCCTAGAGTGGTGCAATGCATTTGCTCTTAGTTCCATAGATTACCAAAAGAAGTCATCTATTGACTTTCTTACTCTTTAATAGAGTGAGAAGTGGGGAAGTAATAAGAGTGAGAACGGTCAGTGAAGCAGAAGAAATTGCAAGAAGGGGGGGAGGGTATAAAATAATAGATTTGAGAAATGGGAGGGTAATGCTACAAGGGGAGGAAAGTGTCGATCCGGTATCCAGACGCACTAGACTCAGAAAAGCAATGGAGAAATTTACGTATCAGGATAAAACAAAGAACAAATAGGGAAAGGAAGTAAATTGATACAAAAGCAAATAGGAGTAAGGCAGGGATGTAAATTGAGTTCATATTAGTAATCTATTCATAGATGATACATTAGGAGTAAAAATAAGAAATTAGTATTATCCAGTAATATGAAATAAGGAGATTCCACATTCAGGTTCATTATCTGCCGACAATTTTATGGTAGGCACCATATCGTTGATAGGGTTACAAAAGCGATAAATGAAATTCAAGAAAGTGTGAAAAATGGGTAATTGGGGTAAAAATCATAAAGATGAAAGATGACTGACTCAATAAAAGGCTCTGAGAAATAAAACCAAGAATTTGAGAGAATAATAAGGAAGGTAAAGGGAAGAAAATGGTATAGAAGAGTAAGAGAAGTAAGGGCCGCTCAGTGAGCGAAAAGGCCAGGGAGCCAAGCAATCTGAGTGGCCCAATAAGAAAACAAGCACCAGACAAATTGTACAGTAGATGTAGGGGTATAAACGAATATACATTGGAGGTATTGTAAACATGTAGAACAAATTGTACAATAAATCTATTCATTCATTCATTCATTCATATTCTTTAATAGCACATTCCATTTCTAGTAATGGCAGAGGCCATTGATAAATATGCTGATGCTTATTTCATAGGCTATGCACCCAACCAGAGCAGGTGGCATTTGTGGTGTTCCACAGTCCACTGTGATGAGGTTGGTGAAATTTAATCAAAAAAGGGGACAGGTTGCTGCTAGGAAAAGTACAGGTCACCAATGTGTCTCTACAGAGGATGGAAATAGTTCTCTTAAGGTGGAGGTTGAAAGAGATCAGTTTTGAATAGCTGCTGTGTACAGTGCTTTGTCTTTAATCCCTGGTAGTGCATAGACTGTTAATCAGTAGCAACTCATTAGTATACATTTTTGGTGTTCACAAAATTCCAGAGTTAGATAGCTCTGAAAATGTGAAATACCATCTGCTGCATAATAGTTATGATAATGAACAAATTGATACAAAAATAGCAGCTCTTAACAACAACGATGACGATGCATAAGTTGTCTGATGAAAAAAAGGGTTGGTTTTTTTTAATGTTTATTGTTGTGTACATAACTATGTACAGTGTTTTAAGGCAGGAACAAAGTAACATGTAAATTAAATTTGTAGTTAATAGCATTGATGATCTGGAATAAGCAGTAAACATTTCCACATTCATGTAGGTTACCTAATTCTAACTTCTGCTGCAGTGTGCTACCACCTAGTGGCATTAATGTAAAATTGTAGTGACAGTAAGGAGACAGAGTGGAAGAAGCTTTGTGCATGCCTTTAAATACGCACGATCTGTATGCATTTGACCCATAAGGTAATTACATCATATGAGTCGTACATGCGCAAAACTTCTTAAAACATGTACAAGTCAAGACATGTTAGTGACCCTGTTGTCACATTTCATTGAGTTTAGAGGAATAGTGTATTAGATTTAAAATTGTGCCACATATGCATTACATTTAATAACATTCAAAGAAACAATAACCAATAAATCCACAAGGTGTTAAAAGTTAGGGTGTTCATGTGCTCTTATACAGCAACCGCCACTGCTGCTCATTGCAATTATAGTTGAACTCAGTGTAAACATGTGGTCATTAAGGAAGAGCTAACCGATGTCCACATAATTGACAGGTTGGCATTTGCAGAACTATATGAGAAACTTAGACTGGAGAGAAGTTATTTTCTCAGAAAAAGTTACACTCAGTATTGCAAGTGTCAGTTCTACTGTGTTTATTTACAGGCCCAGTGGGACTTGCTGTAAGATGCTTGCTGCCACTCATACAAGAAAGAAGTGGTAAAATGAGCATTACTGTTTTGGGCATGGATATCTCAGGATAGGGCAGTTATGTTGGAACATATTCACAGAAAGCTGAATGGTAAAAACAAATATTGGAATCTTAGAATATGTTCTCCTCCCATTTGCTTAAGCTATATCCTGAAGGAATTTTTACATTTCAGCAGGATAACCCTTTGGTCCATAGGTCAGCCAGCATTAACAACTGGTTTTTGGAGCATAGACATTTTTCAACAGCTACCATGGCCTACAAAGCCACCAAATTTAAAACCAATGATATACATTTCAGCAAAAATAAAGAAGAGGCTTCTCTAAATTCCAGGTTCACTAATGCTGTACAGCTTTGGTGTGCTATAGAAGACATTTAGGAATCATTAGCAGAGGACACTAATGATTTTAAGAAGCTGGTGGATTCCATGCACTGAAGATTGAGGGCAGTGATAGAAAAGAACAGGGACTGCACAAAATAATAGACTGTTTTTCTTTCATTTTCTCTTCATTATATTAGGACAACAGATAAATAACTCACACATCATAGAGTCACTATAACTATAGTATAAAAAAATATACTAAGTGACTATGAAAAATACACAAAAAAAATTATATGTGCATCACCAGGTTTGAAACTTCCTCCCAGATAGCACACTGTACTTCAAACCCAGAATGCTGATACTAACTCATTTCTGCAATGGTGAGTACATCAATCTGCTTATGTACTAATGTAACTAACTGCTCAAAAAAGAACATTTAGTTTTGTTTTCTAAGTATTTCTGAGAAGAGCTGTGTTTTGAATTACTGCCTGGTAGTTATTTCATATTACATAACAAATTGCATCTTAATTGGGTTCATTCAACGCTACTTGTAGTAATATGCATGCGTAAATGAAACTCTGTGAACTCTATATATTTCCATGAAGCTGAACTGATACTTAGAAATTGTACAATAGTCAGTCATTTTTTCAACACGATACATGTATGCTGGTATCAGTTAAATAGTTGTAAGAAAATAAATATTAAATTCTATGAAATGAAACAGCAATGATACTTTACTCCAGTGACATCTTCAGATGGAAATAAATAAGCAAAGACAAATAAGGTGAAGTGAAGGTGTTTGGGCAAAATGGGACAATATGGTAGTTTGTGCACACCATTCGAATCACTTATTCACAGAGTGTAGGGAAAGAAGCAAGTGATAAAACAGATATTGTGTTAGTTCTGCAGTCATGGATGCGAGTTCTAAGTAAGGGTACACATATGCAGGAATTTCATTTCTGGTTGCACTGTAGGATATGCAGTAAATGACATTTCTGCTAAAAGATAAAAATTAAGAACCAATAAGCATATGGTGTATGTTTGCTACATTAATGAATGCAGGCAAAAGCTTTAAGGTATCCTCTGCCAGCAAGTACATATTTTATTATATTAGTTCTGGAAGTGTGACTAAATATCCTAGCATCACAGAGATCCCAGACAAATGGCTGAGAACAGGATATAATACTATACTTCTTCAGTACAGAAAAAAATAACAAACAGGAGACAACAATACAAACTTTTCTTTATTGACATAGAACTGATGTAGGAAAAATTACATATAATTGGACACAAATATGAGCTTTTGTAGCAATTACAGTCAGTACAAATAGTATTTTCAGATAGAATCACATTGGGGTTGCCATATGATGATGAACAGAGGCTGGTCCAGCAGTTTGTCTATGCCTTGGTACACTGACTTGTATAATATGTCTGTCATCAGCTCTGTGAAATTCATCACTGTTTCTCCATTTAGTATTTTCTTCTTGTGCATTCCGTCTCCTACGATCAACATAACTCACTACACAGCTAGCTGGAATCCAGACAATAGCAGTCACAAGGATTACTGTGCCAACTATGTTGTCTTTTAGAAAAACCAGAACTTTGTTAATATTAATATCTTCTATAATATCCCAGAATCTTTCCACTACATCTTGAATGGTCTTCTCACACATTCCCTGAAACAGAATTAATGTCCTGTTATGTTATCCCTTTGCTTTGTATGTGTACTGCTAATATGAGTATTTATTTGAAAACAGCAATGTAACATAAATCCTTCGCTGAACCATGTTGACTCAGATAACCCACAGAATTATGAATTACCAATGCTTATTCATTACATAAACCATCAATTCGCAGTAATACAAAGAATAAGAAATTTACTGACGAACGAAGTGTAATAATTAAGGGGCGGATCAGAGTGACAGTAATTATGAGGTTGATTTACCTTGCACTGCATATGCAGTCTATTTGTGAAGTGGAACATCATGCCTATTACAGTATATTTCTTTACACTGTCTGTACTCAGGGGACATGTGCCAAAACATTATGCTCTCTGCATCGGTAACTTGAAATCACAGACCATGTCACTCTAATCCACCATCTAATAATAACTGTCTACATTATATAAATTAGACTTGGGGCCTGTTTCACAATGTTTACAACCTTTGTGAATTGTAAACTTTGTTTATGATTTGTAAAAATCTGTTTCACAATGGAAGTTTGTGAAGTTGAACTTTACTAACAAGCTTAAAACATATATTTAAATGAAATTTGATAAAATTTACAAGTGTTTAGTAATTTCACACATTTGTAAAGTAAACATTTTATCTACAACTGGCTTAAGGTTCATAAAGGAAGGTATATTTAATAATATCTTAGCAAAAAAAATAAAATTTTTTCAGTAACTACACAATAAAATACTACTGAAAACTACATAAAATGCTATTTAGTTCCAGTAACAGTGAGTGATTCAAATAATGATGGTGTTCATGCAAGGGAAGGAAGAGGACATAAACATTAGGCTCAGAATTAGCAATGAATAATTCTGTTATGAATACAATGAAAGGCTTCAGACGAGTCCTTTAGCAATGGAATTGTTACTGCAAGATACTGGACATCACATTCAGCATGCAATATGCACAAGCAGAGCCTTAACCTCAAAATAACTGTGAGCTGCTTTGCATTGGATTGGAACTGGCTGTCAGTTCCATGCAATAACAGACATATGGCAATGTAGTTGTTAGTTCATTTGTACCTAATTATTCTCTCTAAAATAGCAATTTTATTTCCATTTATGATCTTAAATGGCATCATGCTGAAAATGGAGCTCCCAAGCTTGCACTTAGTGAAAATCCAACATTCATACTTAGACCAATCTATGCAATGTAAACACAATAAAGCACATTCCCGAATAACCTATCATATCACAGGTCATCTGCATAGCCAATATACAGTGTGATTCTCTCGCTAGAGGCGCCAAACATTTGTCTATATGTTAGCCATTTATTTGAGTTTTGTGATGAAAATTTGTGTACACATACCTTGAACTATGCACTGTCACATCTGATGCTGAAAATGGTCCCCTCCCACATCCAAACACATTTGTACACGTCGCTCCAAATTCTGGAATACTTTTACTAAAGCCTCCTCGGTAATGGCTTCAATCTCTTTCAACTCTGCAATTGTACGTGGTCTATTTCTGTATACCTTTCCCTTCAGACATCCCCACAGGAAGAAGTCAGGAGATCTTGGTGGCCAAAGAGTTTTTGAGATGATTCGATCTTCAAAAAAGCTTTCAATTTCCCTCATGCTTGCACTTGACATGTGACTTGTTGCACCATCTTGTTGGAAATATCCGTGGGTTAATTCATCATCTGTTAACTGATTGACAAAGTCAGTGAATATCCTAATGTATTCTTCAGTGTTTACCGTATTCTCATGAAAAATAGGACCTATAATACCCCTATGTAACACTGCGCACCACACTCCAATTTTCTGTGCATGTAAAGGTTCTGCATGTAGGGCATGAGGATTTGTTTTTGCCCATATATGCATGTTCTGAGAGTTTATGTAGCCACTCAGATGAAACCACACTTCATCCGTGAACCAAGTAAAGTCCAAAATCCCAGGATTCTGATTAATAAAGTTTTGAAATCTTACACAGAACTGCACATGTTTTTCATGGTCTGTCAGTTGCAATTCTTGAACACATGTCACATGGTAAGCATGGAGGTTTGCTTTCTTAGCAGCTCTTTGGCACGCAGAATATGGAACATTCATTTCCTGGGAAAGTCGTCATAAGGATTTTGATGGTGATGCCAGTAATCGCTCCTTTACTTCTTCCATTACACCCACATTCATTTTCCAGTTGCCTGCATGCTGTGTGATCAAGGTTCCAATCATCTCTAACTTTGTTACCAATTTCTGAATACAACATTTTGAGGGCACACGTCACATACCAAATTCGGCCCAAAATGTCCTTTGACATGGTTTAAATGAACCCGTTTGCAAGTAGTTACGAACGAGAAACACGCGTTCTGCAATTGTGTACTACATTATCAATGCTGCTTCCAAGCCAACACTGGAGTATAGCGCGTGGAGACATTCATGTGACTAAGCAGAGCCAAGGTCAGTGGAACAGTCCAAGCCTATTGGGAGGGGTGTGGCACTACATTACATTGTTCAAGGTATGTGTACACAAAGCTTCATCACAAAACTCACATAAATGGCCAACATATAGGCAAAAGTTTGGGACCTCTAGCGAGAGAATCATACTGTACTATAATGCAAAAATTTGTAATAGTATGTTCTCAATATTTAACAACTTTTAATCTTCAAATAAATCAAATAGCTTTATATCATGTCTTTCAGATTAAAGAAACACATAATAAAAGTATGGAGACTTAAACATAAATCTTTAGTGGTTTTTGTAATGTGTGGTTGGTGACACATTGAAATGAGAATACAACAAAATGTGCATGATATTAATACGTTGTTGATTGTTTATGTGGGTTTGCAAAGTTCCTCAAACTTTACAAGTTTGCAGTGCAATAAATAACTTCTATTGTGAAACAGAGTTTACAAACACTAATTGTAATTGTAATTGGAATTTCCCCAAATCTCACGATCACTAATTCATTAAAATTGTTACCGAAAAACTGAAATTTCGTAAACTTTGCTCTCGTTGGGTACCACAGATTCTTGCTGAGCAACACAAAACAAACCGGATGGGTAGTGCACTTCAGTTTTTGACCCGTTATGATAAAGGTGGCGAAGAATTTCTGACACAGTCACAGGAGATGAAACTTGGGTTTCTTACGACACCCCTGAAAGTAAGCGGCAATCAATGGAATGGGGCACACTTCATCCCCAGCAAAGGTTAAGCCGAAACAAATCTTGACACCTCGAAAAATGATGTGCACAGTGTTCTGGGATTGGAAAGGCATCTTACTCATTGATTTCTTACCGCGTGGTCAAACAATCAAAGCAGATGTTTATTGCGAGACATGTAGGAAATTGTGCCGCGCAATACAGAATAAGCACCGAGGATTGCTGTCAAAAGGTGTTGTTTTTCTTCACGACAACGCATGATCACACATTGCAAATGTGACGCAAAACCTCCTACAGGGATTTGGCTGGGACGTGTTTGACCATCCTCCGTACAGCCCTGACCTCGCTCCTAGCGACTTTCATCTGTTCTTACATCTCAAGTCTTTCCTTGGCGGCCAACACTTCAACAATGACGAAGAGCTGAAAGAAAATGTTTCCAACTGGTTGAAGACACAGGCGGCAAACTTCTATGAAGAAGGTATACAAAAACTTGTGCCACGCTATGACAAATGCCTGCAAAATTTCGGCAGTTATGTGGAAAAGTAGTTTAAGAGTTTAGAATTTTGTGCAATAAATAAGTTTTCTCTATCTGTACAAAATTTCATTTTATTACCATACGGAACTTACTTTCTGGACGTACCTCGTAATAAGAAATACAAATGGATATATACAGAAATATACATTTTACGGATGATAACAGTTATACACAGAGAATACATATAAAATGATGGTGGTGGTGGTGGTGGTGGTGGTGGTGGTGGTGGTGGTGGTGGTGGTGGTGGTGGTGGTGGTGGTGGTGGTGGTGGTGGTGGTGGTGGTGGTGGTGGTGGTGGTGGTGGTGGTGGTGGTGGTGGTGGTGGTGGTGGTGGTGGTGGTGGTGGTGGTGGTGGTGGTGGTGGTGGTGGTGGTGGTGGTGGTGGTGGTGGTGGTGGTGGTGGTGGTGGTGGTGGTGGTGGTGGTGGTGGTGGTGGTGGTGGTGGTGGTGGTGGTGGTGGTGGTGGTGGTGGTGGTGGTGGTGGTGGTGGTGGTGGTGGTGGTGGTGGTGGTGGTGGTGGTGGTGGTGGTGGTGGTGGTGGTGGTGGTGGTGGTGGTGGTGGTGGTGGTGGTGGTGGTGGTGGTGGTGGTGGTGGTGGTGGTGGTGGTGGTGGTGGTGGTGGTGGTGGTGGTGGTGGTGGTGGTGGTGGTGGTGGTGGTGGTGGTGGTGGTGGTGGTGGTGGTGGTGGTGGTGGTGGTGGTGGTGGTGGTGGTGGTGGTGGTGGTGGTGGTGGTGGTGGTGGTGGTGGTGGTGGTGGTGGTGGTGGTGGTGGTGGTGGTGGTGGTGGTGGTGGTGGTGGTGGTGGTGGTGGTGGTGGTGGTGGTGGTGGTGGTGGTGGTGGTGGTGGTGGTGGTGGTGGTGGTGGTGGTGGTGGTGGTGGTGGTGGTGGTGGTGGTGGTGGTGGTGGTGGTGGTGGTGGTGGTGGTGGTGGTGGTGGTGGTGGTGGTGGTGGTGGTGGTGGTGGTGGTGGTGGTGGTGGTGGTGGTGGTGGTGGTGGTGGTGGTGGTGGTGGTGGTGGTGGTGGTGGTGGTGGTGGTGGTGGTGGTGGTGGTGGTGGTGGTGGTGGTGGTGGTGGTGGTGGTGGTGGTGGTGGTGGTGGTGGTGGTGGTGGTGGTGGTGGTGGTGGTGGTGGTGGTGGTGGCGGCGGCGGTGGCGGCGGTGGCGGTGGGGGTGGCGGTGGGGGTGGCGGTGGCGGCGGCGGTGGTGGTGGGAAGCTAACTTAGATTGATTTTTAAAGTATTCAAAAAACTTTATAAAAAGTATGCTCAATTAAAATTTTTTAACATCGTTTCTAAACTTATTTTGATGACAATGATTTACCTTATTTGTAATGAGGTTGTACATTTGTATTCCTTATACAGTATTGAGTTAACCTTTTTGTTGTTCTGGTAGTCTGTAAATGTATTTTATTACTGTTTCTAGTGGCATGTTCATATACAGTGTTGTTTATATTCAATAAGTGAATGTTGTTCCTTATAAAGCAAACAGTTTCTAGTATATTCAGATTTGGTAGAGTAAGAATATTATCTTGATGGAGGTGTGGTTTACATGATGTCGTCCTACTTAGGTTGAACATTAGCTTAATTATTTTATTCTGTAGTATGAACAGAGTACTTATTTCATTGCCAGATCCCCAGATAAATATACCATAGGCAAGTGCAGATTGTATATAGGAGAAGTACATCATTTTTAGTGTTTTTATGTTACAAGTGTTTTTTAAAACAGATATTACATAATGGACTCTGTTTGTTCTTGCTGTAACATTCAAGAGTTTATCAATTGTGATTCCCAAAAATTTTGTTTCAGAGACATTCTGTATGGTTTCATTACTGTATACAATTTTTGGTCCTACTGATTTACTACCTCTATTGGACTGTGTAATGCACCTACAGTGGGATTTTTCTCCATTTAATACTAATTTATTTGTGGTTAGCCATTTTGCATACTAATCATTACATTATTGGCCTTGACTTTGCAGGTCTGTGCATGTATAACTCTTGAGATTAAAATTAGTACCATTGAATGGAAAACTATAGTGAACGTGTGATGGTTAAGTAATCAATAAGTGAAAAGTGAAAAACAAGTGGAAATGGGACATGAAAAAACTGAAATAAACAAGATAATTTATTGACAAGAAATTGTAAAATGTAAATAATCTGTAGTGATTGTCTACAGAATGCGTTGACGGGAAATTGTAAAATGTAAATAAACTGTAGTGACTGTCTACCGAATGAGTGGCCAGGGTCAAAGTGCAGTAGACAATCAAATTGTAAAACTCTTAGCACAATAAATACAAAGTATACATAAAAAATACACAAATAAATATAGTTCAGCTTGTGGTATATCGACAGGCAGATCATTAGTGTATACTAGAAAGAGCAAAGGTCCAAGATTAGAGCCTTGGGGAATTCCACATCTGGCTATCTTTGTATCAGAATTTACATGGTTGGTACCACTGCTTATTACAGTAACCTGTTGTCTGTTAGTTAAGTAAGATTTGAACCACTTATAAGCTACCCCGTGTACTCCATAGGCTTCTAGTTTTGACAGTAATATAACATGGTCAACTAAATCAAATGCCTTGCTCAAGTCCAGAATGTACCAACTGTAGTGTTTTGAGCATCAATTCCTTCCAATGTTCCCTTTATGAATTTATAAAAGGCATTTAATGGATTTGTTTTTTCTAAAGCCATTTTGTTTATCACTAAAAGCATACTTTTCCAAGAAGGGAGCAATTCTGTTGCACATAACTGTTTCCAGAACTTTGGAAAACCCAGACTGGATAGCAAAAGATCTATAATTATCAACAATATCTACATCATCTTTTTTATATACAGCAACAATTTTTGTCAGTTTCAATTTATTAGGAAATAGCCCAGTTGATAAGGAGTATTGCATATATCTTGTATGGGATTTACAACATTGTCCCTACATGATTTAATTACACACTTAGGTACCTCGTCAAATCCTGCAGAGCAGCTATTCTTTTTTGAGTTATTTTGCTTATTTCATCATGTTATTGGCCTAAGAAAAATGTTTTTTTTTTCCATTTCTGTTTAGCTTAGCATATGAACTATTGCAATTATTTTGCTCTGATAATGGTACTCTATCAGCAACACTAATAATGGTCATTGAAGATGTGAGCAAATTCTATTGCATTCTTAACAGTGGTATTATCCATTATTAATTAGATTTTATTATCATGGCATGCTATAGAACTGGCAGATTCTCTTTTTATTATATCCCATAATGTTTTGTTTCTATTTGATGAGTTACTAATGCATGCATCAATGTACTGCTTTTTTGCAGCCTTTACTACTTTATCATAAGTTTGCCTATACTGTTCGAGATGTTTTTGGAACTGTTCAGTTTTGTTAGTTGAGGCAGTATTTTAATACCTGAATATTTTTCAATTGTATTTTATAATAAGTAAATTCAATAACAGCCTGCCTTGAAACAATATGTATGTAATGATTATTTTAAATGTATGTAACGGTCATTGCACATGCTTATTTTTATTGTAAAACATGTTTTACAATTTAAAATAGAGAGTTGAGGGTTGTTACACTACATCACTATGATATTCTTACTTGAACGCGTTTCGGGAGACGGCTTGTTCCCATCGTCAGCATTTTCTCTCAACTGATTTTTGCCGGTCATCGTCTGGGGGATGTGTGTGGTTTGTGGTGTTCTCTGGTGCTGGGCTGATGAACCTCCAAAGGCTGTTGGGTGGCGGCAGTTCAAAATTCATTAGGTGATTCCTGTGTTTGACAATATGTATTTTTTCCCAGATGTCCAATTCATTGCTGCTGTTGATCGGTTTTAAGAGTTTTATGTTTGGAGTGATATCATGGTTTGAAGACCAGAAATGATGTGCTACTGCTGATTTATCTGGCTCCTTTTGGTAAATGCATCTCATATGCTCTTTAAGTCTTATTTCAAGATTTCTTTTTGTTCTTCCTATATATACCAGGTTACATTCATTACAAACAATTTGATATATACCAGCTGATTTATCGTTGGGGATAGGATCTTTTGTTCTGTTGCATAGTAGTTTCTGTATGTTGTGGTTATTCTGTGGAGACAGGGTGATGTTGTATTTTTTGAAAATCCTTTGAAATTTATGATGTGTCCAAGGGTGATAAGTGAATTTTCTATATGCTTGTGGTTTTTGTTGTCTGAGTAACGTAGTCATTTGTTGGATGTATTTCTGTCTTTCAAACCTTTTTATCTTCTTATCTATTGTTTTTTTCTGGTATCCATTCATAGTGGCTATGTTGATAATGTGTTGGTATTCTTTCTGGTATTCCTCTTTCTCCATTGGTATATGTACTAACCTGTTTGTAATACTATTTAAAATTGCATGTTTGTGGCTTGTAGGATTGTAGCTATTATTTTTAATATAGTTTTCTGTGTGCGTTGGTTTTCTGTAAATGCCAAACGTTAGTTTGTTGTGTGCATTATTTCTGATGATCCTGATGTCTAGGTAAGGTAATTGGCTATTTTCTTCTTTTTCCATTGTGAATTTTATAGATCTTTTTTGTAAATTTAATAATTTCAAAGCATCTTCTGAAATTTTTTTTGGAACAATAGCAAAAATATCATCTACATACCTATACCAGGTTTTGAATAGATATGGGAAAGATTTAGTAATATGGAATTCAAAATGGCTCATATATAGTTCTGCTAAAAATGGTGAAAGGGGGTTTCCCATAGTTAGGCCTGAGGTTTGTTTAAAGATGTTTTACAATGTTATGTGAATACATTAATAATGCAAGAGCTGTGAGAATAATAAGTTTTAAGTTGCTAACAATGTGGTAATAATGAGGTAACCTTGTAGCAATAATGAGTTAGAGTGTTTGAAAATTACCAGTCATGATTATAGCAAAGATAAGGTAAATTCAGTAACAGTTTAAAATTAGCCAATCAATAGCAAGGAAAAAGTTTAAGTAAAATGCAGATATTCTATTGGACTAGAATTAGCCAATCAGAGACTTGATATACCGAAGCTTACGAGTTTTAACCGTTGAAAGTTGCTCAGTTGCTGGCAAGCCTTGGTAGTGAACAGATGGAAGATGTGTTCTCTACGTGTGAAACGTAAAATATGTATACGCGCTAAGTGAAAGTATTGAATATTCTTACAGTTCTTAAAAAGTGTAGCTCTTTATAAAAATGTGCAAGAATTAATAAAGGAAGTGAATTTAAAAACTTAAATTCTGTGATATCTACAATCATTGTCATACCGCGCCCTGCCTAAGACACATGACTCTACAAACATTACTGACGCAGCCGAGGCAAATTCAGACATAAATAATATATAGAAGCAGTGTTAATAACAAAGTTAAATATTATAGTGTAAAACTTGGAGTGCAATAACAAAAACACATCTTGATATCAGCTTCTGGTACGTAGCAGCATATTGCGCAATAACAGTAACTATTATGTAATCAACAAAATTCAAACTGACACCCAAAGCGTGTTCGAGGAACTCCTTAAATGCAACTAAATAAATATTACGTAAAATACAATTACGTAAGCATACATTTTCTTCAAGTTCAATAAAAAATTATGTAACAAACTTTTAACTTCAAGTTGGCTTCCCAAGCATGGAGCTAAATAACAATCTTCAAGTTTAAACAAAACATCAACTTCTTCAAGTTGGCGTCCAACTGCGGGGCACGAATGGACAGCAAGAATTGCCAAGAATTTGTGACATCAGAGAAGAAAAGATCGACGGAACGACCAGAATTAACGAAACCACGAGACTACATCTCAGAATTTCAAGATCGTCAACAAAGTCCAAGGACAGCAACACTTCTTCAGGAGTAAGGGTCACATGGTTAACATCTCAACAACAAACTATGCAGGAACACTGGTATAAAAGTTTAATAACAGCCAGAACAAAAGGTCAGGAAATTCCATTGTATATTATAGTAATTGTCAAGTTTAAAAAATATATTGTTATTTTTGAGCAAAATTCATGTTATCAAAAAGTGCAAAATTTAAATTAAGGAATTCAAAGGCAAATATACAAAGTAAGATGGAAACTGAAAACAATGAAAGTATGGAAATAGTTGAGGTTAGGTCAGCCATTACAGATTGCAATGTAGATTTACAATCAGAACTAGAGAAAACGGATAGGTTAGATATAGAAGAGCAGTTATCTGAAAATTCAGAGGTAGACGTAGAAAGAGATAGCAGTAGTGTGCAAGGTCAATCACCTTTACATATGTCAGTGCAGGAAACAACCCCTCAGACATCTAGCCAACAAGAGCATCTAAATTTATCACAACAAAATTTTTTATGCCTTTTAAAAGCAATTACTGAAAGTAAAGCAGAGCTGAGAAAAGTAACAGAAAGTAATGCAGACTTAAATAATAAGATAGAGGAAATGAGACGAGAGTTAAAAGAAACTAGTACAGAACCGATAAAAAGAGTTAAAAGAAGATAATACAAAGCTGAAAGTAGAGTTAAGTAATAAGATAACTGAAACCAATACAGAGCTGACAGTAGAGTTAAGTAGGGAATTTAATAATAAGTTAACTGAAACTAGTGCAGAAATAAGTAATATAATAAATTAACTGAAACTAATACTGAGCTATCTAGTATTAAAATTGATCTAGCTAAACAAATAGAAAACTGTATGAAAGAAAGCAAAGCTGAAACCAAGAGGTTAGAAATAAAGCTAGAACAATCTTCCAAAACACTCCAAAAAGACATAGATTTAAAAGTAAACAAAGGTTGTAAGCAGCTAGAACAGAAATTGTCAAGTCATATTGACAAAAATGTAACTGAAATGGAGTTAAACCTCACTGATACTAAGCAGGGTATTTGTTACAAGCTAGATAAACAGGATGAAGAATTGAAAACAATGGTAGAAAATACTAATGCAGATCTTGTACAGGTACAAATAGATTTAACTGGGGAAATCAATAAAATGCATGAAATGGTAAAAACAAATGCAGATGCAGTAAAAGAAGCAAATACAGGGCAAGGACAAGTAAAGTCAATGATAGATGAAATCCCAGATGAAGTAGGGGAAAGTAATAAAGAAATTGATACACTTAGAAATAGTTTCGACAATTTAAGTACAAGTGTACCAAGAGTAAATGCAAATGTAGCTAGTTCTGTATATGCTAACCAAATGCATGTTAATAATGCAAGTATAGAAAGAATTGCATCAGTAACAATGTTAGAAATTGGAGCACTATATTTTTCACTTTTGAAATTTGAGAAATATATATTTCAGAAGAAAGTGAAAATATATACAGATCATATTAGCTTAACTTTCATTCAGAAATGTAAGTTATATAGTGGCAAGTTAGCTAGAATGATTCTTGCTATAATGGAATTTGATGTTGAAATTATACATATTCCAGGCACACAAAATACATTCAGTGATTTAATATCAAGAATCAATCACAAAAAACAATTTCCTGAAAGTTGTTCAAGACAACAATATGCAATTAAAGTGCTTACAATAGACATTCCAATGAAGAAGGAATTGAAGAACCAATTTAAAAATATTAAAGAAGAGCAAGACAAAGACATTAAACTAGCAAGTTTAAAAGAAAAAGCTACAAAGATAGAAGAAGCAAATAACAGTACAATCGCTGTTAAAGATGGTGTATTATATAAGAAACATGGAAAGGAAATAAAGAGGTGGAAAACATATATTCCAACAAGCATGAAGTTGGAAATAATAAAACAATTTCATTTAGGATTAATACATCAGGTACAGAGAAGACAACCCTAATCATTTTGGAAAATTTATACATCTGTAAATTAGGACATAAAGTAAGAAAATATATATCATGTTGTGATCTTTGTCAGAAAGCTAAACAAATTAATGTTGCTTATGACTATACAACAAACTCAGTACTTAGAGATAAACCAAGATGTTTATTAAGTTTAGATTTACATGGTCCAATGCCTGTAAGTACATTTGGGTTCAAAGTTTTATTTGTATGCTATGATGTATTTAGCAAATATGTTACAATATATGCACTTAAGAATGCAACCAGCATAGCATGCTTAAACAAACTAACAAAATCATATTTCCCAAAGGAAGGAATAGTTGAGGCCATACTTTGAGATAATGCATCATGTTTACCAGTTCTAAATTTATGAATGGAATTAAAGATTTGGGAGTCAAACAGTATTTTTCATCAAGATACAGACCAAATGCCAATCCAGTAGAAAGAGAGATAAAAGAAATTGCAAATTATCTACGTGTAGTGTGCCATAACAAGCAGAGCAGTTGGTACTCATACATCAAAATTATTCAAAATCTACTAAATCAATCCATAAATGCGGTTACAGGATTTAAACCAATTGAACTTCACAAACGAAAACTGTACAATACTTTGAGCTATAATATACCAAAAGTTATTGAAGACCAAGCAGTTAAATTACCAGAAAAAGAGGAAATCTTCAAATTAGCATTTTCGAAAATACAAGCAAAAGCCCTCAAAAGAAAACAAAAACATGAAGAAAGAAAAAGAAGAGTTTGGAAAATAAAGATAGGAGACCAAGTGTTAGTGAAGAACAAGAGATTATCAAATAAGCTTCGTAAAGAATATTGGAGATTATTTCTGAGCTACCATGGTTCTTATGAAGTAATAAATATATTTGGAACAGATACATATGAACTTAGGAACAATAACACAAATAAAATAATTGGAAGATTCCACAAACAAATGTTAAAGCCATATAAAAGTAAACAATCTGAGGCACAAGAAGAGAAAGAAAATAATGTATCGGGAACATAAAAGGGGAAAGCAATGTAATTTAAAATTGTAAAGTACTATTTAAAATAATATTTTACTAAATGTAGAAAATTGTCAATAACAAAGGAAAGTTTAGATAAAGAGAAGTAATAAAAATCCATTGTTATTAAGAAAAACTGAATAGCAACTACATTTATATTATATAAGTTGGAAATTGTAAGAAATATTAAAAATGTTTAGGAAATAAATTGTAAAGAAAGGGTAACAAGTGTAAATATGTCTAATTTAAATATATGTTAAAATGTATAGCGTACAAAATGCTTAATAGTGGATGTGATGGTGAATGAGCAAACTTCGCTCAGATCATTAATCTTATACCAGGTCATTAACCTTGGATAGTGTAAAACAAGTGTATATGAAGTGTTCTGCTATACACGAGTGTAGTGAAAAACAGTGAGTGTTACAGAAAAAGTATAAAAAGTGAGAAAGTGACAGTGAAAGATAGGAAGTGCAATAATAAAAGTTATGTTTCTTTCTTTCAGGAGACTTTTAAAAAATATTTAAAAATTTAAAAAACAAAACAAAAAAAAAAAAGAATAAATTTTAAATATTTCTAAAAATGGGCAATTTGAGGCAGTATTTTAATGCCTGAATATTTTTCAATTGTATTTTATAATAAGTAAATTCAATAACAGCCTGCCTTGAAACAATATGTATGTAATGATTATTTTAAATGTATGTAACAGTCATTGCACATGCTTATTTGTATTGTAAAACATGTTTTACAATGTTATGTGAATACATTAATAATGCAAGAGCTGTGAGAATAATAAGTTTTAAGTTGCTAACAATGTGGTAATAATGAGGTAACCTTGTAGCAATAATGAGTTAGAGTGTTTGAAAATTACCAGTCATGATTATAGCAAAGATAAGGTAAATTCAGTAACAGTTTAAAATTAGCCAATCAATAGCAAGGAAAAAGTTTAAGTAAAATGCAGATATTCTATTGGACTAGAATTAGCCAATCAGAGACTTGATATACCGAAGCTTACGAGTTTTAACCGTTGAAAGTTGCTCAGTTGCTGGCAAGCCTTGGTAGTGAACAGATGGAAGATGTGTTCTCTACGTGTGAAACGTAAAATATGTATACGCGCTAAGTGAAAGTATTGAATATTCTTACAGTTCTTAAAAAGTGTAGCTCTTTATAAAAATGTGCAAGAATTAATAAAGGAAGTGAATTTAAAAACTTAAATTCTGTGATGTCTACAATCATTGTCATACCGCGCCCTGCCTAAGACACATGACTCTACAAACATTACTGACGCAGCCGAGGCAAATTCAAACATAAATAATATATAGAAGCAGTGTTAATAACAAAGTTAAATATTATAGTGTAAAACTTGGAATGTAATAACAAAAACACATCTTGAAAATCAGCTTCTCGTATGTAGCAGCATATTGCATAATAACAGTAAGTATTACGTAATCAACAAATTCAAACAGATGCCCAAAGCTTTAAACGGTTAAACCTGTAAGCTTCAGTATTTCAAGTCTTGGCTAATTCTAGTCCAATAGAATATCTGCATTTTACTTAAACTTTTTCCTTGCTATTGCTTGGCTAATTTTAAACTGTACTGAATTTACCTTATCTTTGATATAATCATGACTGGTAACTTTTCAAACACTCTAACTCATTATTGCTACAAGGTTACCTCATTATTACCTCATTGTCAGCAACTTAAAACTTATTATTCTCACAGCTCTTGCATTATTGAAGTATATAATGTATTCACATAACATTAATAAAACATGTTTACAATAAAAATAAGCATATGCAATGACTGTTACATACATTTTAAATAAATATTACATACTTATTGTTTCAAGGTGGGCTGTTATTGAATTTACTTTTATATAAACTACAATTGAAATTATTCAGCTATTAAAATACTGCCTCATGCATTACCACATGGATCACCTGTAGGTCAACTCTTTTGTTTGTCTTTCTTCTTGCGATTGTAACATAAGATTCTTTTTTGGTCTGATGTTGGATTTCGTATCTTAAACTTGCATTCTCTTGTTTCAGTGATACCATCTCTACTTGTGCTTGGTTTCTCTCTTTTCAGTGATACAATTTCTTCTTGTGCTTGTTTTAAGTCTTTGTTCAGCATATCAACGATTATTTGAAGTGACATCACCTCTGACTTGTGTGATGCTGTGTACGTTATTTGTGCAATACATTTATTTTGATTATTTTCCGCCTCAGGGCGTCTATTTTCTTGGCCTTCATTTACACAGCTTCCTGCATCACAAATTGATGAGCCACTCACTTCATTTAGCACTTTTCTGCTGTTTTTTCCATTATACTTGCACTTTTTCTGTACTGTTCTATGGGCTACCACTTTACATGCCCCATGCTAGCCCCTAGTTCCCGAGGTTGCAGGTTCAAACCTAGCGGAGGGCGATGGATTTTTTCAGGCGTAAAAATCCTTAGCATGGCTTCCTTCAGAAGGGAAGTAAGCCAGTGGTCCCATGGCATAGATTTATGGCACATAAAAGAGCCTCAAGCCTGATAAAGAGATGTCTGAGCAAAATTACTGGTCTTTCACGCCTAATATAGAATGGGATGCTAAGAACCACAGCAGTTAAAGAGCATCCATAAATAAAACTCAATTATTATTATTTACTTTACATGCTGCCATATTTTTCCTTTTAACATGTGTTTAGGTTGCTGTTCAATAACTGTCCTAATTATGTACATGACATAACATATATAGAGGAATATAAGTTCACATATGAATGAGTATATTTATATAATATATAAAATTAAAGCAGCAGGTTGTTATGTTGTTTTCTTTTCAGTCATCTATTGGGTAGATCTGATGGAGGACGTAGAGGAATATCACATAGTAGCAAGTTTGGATGACTGATGAGAGTTTGATGTGGTTTGAGGTAGCTCATTCTGACGACTTCCAAAAGTTCTGGAATATAAAAATCCCTTTTGGAGATTATTGTTGTTGACATACCAAAGAATACCAGTGATTAGTCTTAAGAATCTGTTCTGAGAGTGACTTTAAGTCTTAATTTCTGAAAATGAAGCAGAAGCCCATAAGGAACATCCATAGTGCCAAATAGGTCTTATTAGTGAGATATAGAGTATGCCAGACACAGGAAGATTTAGCTTCAATGATATGCTTAATCTGTTGGATGCGATTCATGATTCTTGAGATGATGTATGTGATGTGTAATTTCCAGGTTAGTTTGCTATCCAGAGTGAGTCCCAATTAATGAACAGTAATGTGTATATAAAGAACTCTCCAAGAGATATGGGGTAATGCGTTAGCTGCTTGTTATATGTGAAATAAACAACCTGTGATTTCTTTGGATTCATTGTAACTCTCCATTGAGAGCACTACTGCTGATTTGAATATAGGAGTTTAGAGTTCTGGAGTTTCAGGTGCTGATTCACTACTGCTTTGCTAAGAATTACAGTATCATATGCAAAATGTGCAATAGTTAATTGAGCATCCTGAGGAAAATCAGATGTATATGCTGTATAAAGAGAAGGGCCTAAAATACTCCCTTGAGGAACACCAGAGAAGATTGTGTGTGATTTGGATTGTGCATTTTGATATTTGACAGTAAAGGAATGGTTATGAAGGTAAGCTTTTATTATTCTGAAATATTGTGATGCAGCAGCTATGGCTGAAGGTTATCGAAATGTTGGTGCCAGGCAGTTGGAGATAAACAAAGATAAGTGGTGCTCACCAGTGTAAACATCAGAAGAGCTATTGGCACATAACCAGAATTTTCTGCAAGTTTCTTCCCCCTCCTCAAGAACATGGGTTGAGATAGTTCTAGAATATTCTGTGGAAGATTTCACTGGCTATATAAGTGAGTGTTCTCGTGAGAAGAACCAGTTAGTCAGTAGTAAGCGAGCAAGTGAGTTAACAATGAGGAGTGCCATTCTCCGAAAGTTTGTGGCGACTGCTGTGGCATGCAGTGGATGCTGCTGCAAATCGAGAGATTGTGGAGGTCTTGTGTTCAACTCCCCAGAAAGCAAACCATCCAGAAGAAGAGGCTATGTCATGAAGAAAGTGAAGTGACAGGGAATTGAACTAGTTCACCTTAGAAGTTGCAGAGTGAATGACGTGAATTCCCAGTGAAGGTGAACTAGATAAAAACTACACAGTGACAGAATGATGAACTTAGAGAAGTGACAGTTAAAAAACTAAACAAAGTCGTATCGGTGTCGGGAGTGGGCTATAAAAGCCACAATGCACAAAATACTTAAACAACTATTAAGTGAAATGAAGAGTGTAAAGGAGGAAATAAACGGAATGGAGAAGATGGAGATGAAAATGGAATTCGGAATGGACAAGATGGGAACCAAAATGAAATCCGGAATGGAGGAGATGAAAAGTGAAATGAAGAGTATGAAAACAGAAATGAAGACTGAAATAAAGCAAATGAAATCCCAACTAGGTTTTGACACTGATGCCTGTCAAATCCAGATTGATATAACAGTGAAATACTTGAAAGTTAAATTGAATTTTTTATTTATGGACGCTCTTTAACTGTGTGGTCCTTAGCATCCCATTCTATATCGGGCATGAAAGACCAGTAATTTTACTCAAGGACCTATTTATCAGGCTTGAGATTCTTTTATGTGCTGTAAATCTACAACACAGGACCACCAGTTTTACTTCCCTTCCAAAGGAAGCCATGTTAAGGATTTTTATGCCCAAAAAACTCCATCGCCCTCCACCAGGTTTGAACCCGCAACCTTGAGAACTAGAGGCTAGTATGGTAACCACTACACCACAGAGAATGACAAAATACTTAAAAGACAACATCGCCAAGTAGTTAGAGGAAATTAAATCTGATATGGAAGGAAAAATCAACATGGTGGAAGATCGTCTACATCAGGGAAACTCGTGGATTAGCCTGAGTGACATTCGGTTTGTTATCTGATTCCCCTCCCATATGTGCGTGCAGCATAGACATACAACTGGTCAGTGCTGTACACATATTGCTAAATTGTAATTTATTACAAATACAAAATTAAATGTAATATAATATATAGTTGCTGCAATATTTTATTTTTAGATTATACAATAGTATTTAGATTTGCATGACCTGGAAGCCTATTAATCTGCACTAAACTAAAACAGCTCGCAAATCACATAAACCTGAAATGCTTTTGACTGTATAGTTATACTGAGCCTACTGCTGAAACTTGCAACCTTTTACTCTTCATTATCTTGTCATATTCTGGCTTTAAATTGGAGCATTGCAATCACAGTATGTGCACTAAATGTTGATCACTTAAACTACTGCGTGAAGCACTTTTAACATTGTTCAGCCTGCTGGAAAACTACTCACATAAATAAGTTTTACCAAACATAGCAACAACTGCCAAAGAGACACACATTTGCAAAATTCACTTTGGGCAATGCACGAAGTAACTCTACTCCCAAGAGTCCTAATGTACGCAGAGGTGTGTTGTTCTGGAGGTCGATTAATTCCATCTGCAAAGTGTATGGTGCATCTATAACAGTGAATGAAAATGGATTATTAAATAAACTCCATTCTTTGTCCATGGTCTTCAGAGCATCAAATCAGATTGTGAATTCTTCTAATATGTCTTCCAAAATTTTCTTGTATTTCTTTAACACTTTAGATGATCCTTTAATAAATACGAATTTTAAATTTGGAAAATGGTAGAAATCAGTGTGCTCTGTTAGATAGATCCAGATTCGCAATTTCTCCATTAAAGCTTTTAGATCATTAATCATTGTACTGATTAAATTATCTTTTCCTTGTAGCTGGGTATTCAATTTATTTAAGTGCAATGTTAGATCACTAAAAACTGCTATGTCACAAACCCAATCTTTGGTGCTAAGTTCTCTAAACTCTATTTTCTGATCTTTTAAAAAAAGTCTATTTCACACCTTAACGGGAAAATGCGCTCAAGCACATTGCCCCTGCTTAGCCACCTAATTTGAGAATGATATGGAGATCTAAAAAATCGGAATCTATATCTTTTAAAAATTCCTGAAATTGTCTATGATGAAATGAATGTGACCTAATGGTGTTCACAATTCGCACAACCAACGTTACTGTATCCAACGTTGGTGATTTTGCACACAGTGCCTCATGATAAATAAAGCAATGAACATGTAGTATGCTGTCTGTCTGGATTTATTCCATTTTCTGCAAAAACAGCTCGAGGTCTTCCTACAGATCCCAACGTGTGACCATCATGGATGGTGCTCCATTGGTTGCAACACAAACTAGTTTTTCCAAGGGAAGATTAAAGTTTTCTATTATCTTTACTACAGTGTTAAGCACATTCTCACCTGTGGTTTGGTCCTTTAACGATGCAAGATCTAGAAATTCTTCACTGATGTTGAAATCTTGATCAACTCCCCTTAAGAAAACAGCTGAGCAGAGTATTTCCTGTCACTACTCATCTAATGCTAATGAGTAGTACAGTAGCTTTCCAATTTTCGTTTTCAGTTGATCCTCCAAATTGAAAGCCATTTCTGCAATTTGCTCAGTGGCTGTTCGATGGGATAAACTGAGAGCTTTAAAGGAATTCACTAAGTCAGGGCAAATTTCTTCAGCAGCAGTTATTAAGCATTCCTTCACAAAGTCTCCTTCAGAGAGAGGTTTAAAGGATTTAGCAGTTTGGTTTGCAATTTTAAAACTGGTACAAACTATACTTTGCCCGTTAGCTGTTGTCTTGTTAGTACTCTCACTTTTGGCTTGTAACATTTCTTAAGGCAATCCAGCACTTTTTCATGAGCTACTCCAACTAGTTTTCTGCACCATATTCCCCTGCATGTGCTTCGAGTTTCTTTTTTATTTATTTATGGATGCTCATCTTAGCGTCCCATTCCATATTGGGCATGAAAGACCGGAAATTTTGCTGAGGTCTCTTTATTTTACGTGCCGTAAATGTATAACATGGGACCACCAGCTTTATTTCCCTTCCGAAGGAAGCTATGCTATGGATTTTTACACCTGAAAAACATCCATTACTCTCCACCGGGTTTGAACCCGCGACCTCAGGAACTAGAGGCTAGCATGGTAATCACTACACCACGGAGGACGACTCCTGCATGTGCATTTGTGAAATTCCTTCTAATGTTATAATGCAAAGGATATGATACTATTGTACCACAAACCAAACAACGTAATTTTCCACCTTTGAAGATGGCAAAACTCTTTTCTTCCCATTCAGGATTTTGGTGAAGCATGTCCTGCATCCATTGTGAAGGATATGTCACTGAACTGGCCAGCTGTTTGTATCGTCCCACTCCTCTCGACCTTACACACACACTCTTATCAGTACAAAGTCTTGAGCGATTGTTCACTCACTGAGCAGCACTTGCCCAGGCCTGGTCTACATCAACAAGAAAAACTTACACCAGCAAATGAAGGAAAACAAGACAATAGAAACTGCAGTGAAAGAGCATCTAGACCAGCAGACCAATGAAAGTAGGAGGATGATGGACAACACAGTGGAGGAGATGTGCTGCATGCATGCTACAGTTGTAGAGGGTCCAACAATTATGAGGTCAGCTAATATAAAAACAGTAAAACCCCTGAAATTTAATGGCACTTCCTCGTGGGTGGTGTTTAAGTGACAGTTCAAGACAATTGCTACCCACAATGGATGGACGCCAGCAGAGAGTGTGACCCAGCTTTTGGCTGACCTGCAGAGGCAAGCAGCAGAAACCCTTCACACCTTTCCCACCGAAGGCTGGGCCAAGGACGTGATTACTGTTGGAGGGGCACTATAGAGAACATCACCTGGCCTCCACTTAAACAGCCCAACTGAAAGCCAGAGTGCGAGAACTGGGTGAGACCCAAGAAGAATTCAACATGCAAGTGGAGCAGCTGGCACATCAGGCTCTGGCAGGTTTACCACCAAATTATATTTCCAGAGAGGCAGCCCATGCATTCATCAGGGGGTGAGATACCGGGATGTCAAGCAAAAGCTACCCTTGGCGGAACACCATAACAACAACGATACCCTGGCTGCTGCCCTCCACATTGAAGTGACAAAGATGACGGCCAGAAGAGCCACCTCAATAGCGGCCAGAGCTGTGACGACCGAGAATGACGATTGCCGGCGCCGATCACAATTCAACCGTCGTAGAACTGAGGGCGGGAGATCTAAGTGCTGGAGTTTCGGATACCTAAGGTCGGACTGCGAGCGCATTCCAGACGAGGATCAAGAAAACTACTAAGGGCCGGTGTGAAGAGGGGAACGTCGACGCCGTCATCACATTCCCCTCGCTTCACGTTGAACACCGCGGCTAGGAACGACGAGGACGGTCTGGTAGCGCACGGATGGATTCGGGACCGCTGTAGAGTGCTGGTGGACGCACGGACTTCACTAACAATCCCAGACCCGACATTGTGCGGGGACTGTCAAAAAGTACACCGGTAAGATGCTACGAGCCACGAACCGCCTCGGGTGAAACCCTACCCGTGATCGAGGAAGCTTATCTGGAGTTGACTCTTGGAAGGAGCAGGCTACAAATGTGGATGTTCGTTACCGCAATCACCGAGGAAGTTATCCCGGGTCTGGACGCCCTTCGGTTCTTCGATGCCAAAGTGGACGTCGAGCGCCGCATATTGCACCTGGGCCGCGACGAGATCCTATTGAACCATCCGGAGAGAATGAATCCTCGAGGTTCTTACTTGCCTAACGAGAGGTGGTTCCAGCGTGGTGTGAGGGGGTGGTGATGGCGCGGGCAGAGGGACGCCGAGAAACATGGTTGTGGGCTGAGGAAGGTTCCACCGAGATGGGTTTAATGTCGCGAGGGCGCTGCTTCCTACTCGGGAGACCATCCCAGTGAGGACCCTCAATGCCACCAACCGGGACCACGAGCTACTTAGTGGGACTGTCCTGGGGAAGTGCGAGCCGGTCGCCTCTATAATAGCTATGGCCAAGAACACCGAGGGCCCACCGAACACCAAGCAACTGGATAGTCTGAGTAAACTTATCCAGCAGGTGGTCGAGAACCTCTCGCGAGGCAAGAAAAAGCACATTAATCTGTTCGCGGTATTCCAGGACATCTTCAGCCTATCAGAAGATGATTATGGCCGTACCGATATTGATGCATGGCACATCCGCGATGCTCGACCGATTAGACAGCCATCTCGCCGTGTCCCGCTAGCGAAGCAGAAGGAAATAGACAACCGGATAGGGGACATGGAGACCACAGGTATAATAGAGGAATCCGATAGCCCGTGGTCATCGCCGGTAGTGCTAGTGAAAAAGAAGGATGGAGATCTGCGCTTCTGTGTTGACTACCGGAAGCTGAACTTAACCAAGAAGCACTCCTTCCGTTACCACGGATTGTCGACACCCTAGACACCTTAGCGGGAGTCCAGTGTTTTTCCACCCTGCAGCTGAAGTCGGGGTGCTGGTAAGTGGCATTTTACCCCGACGACAGAATTTTCTACTGAACATACGACACTTGTCTCCTTTACCTCGACATCACTGTTATAGGCAAGGCATTCCAGGGTCATCTGAGAGACCTGAGAAAAATGTTCGAAAGGTTTCGTCAGGCCAGCCTAAAGTTGAATCCCAAAATGTGTCAGCTGTTTAGTAAGCAAGTGAGCTACTTTGGACACGTCATGAGCCCTGGTGGAGTGGCTGCAGATCCCAGGAAGCTAGAGGCCGTCAAGAAATGGCCTGGACCTGGAATAAACAAGAACTTCGCAGGTTCCTGGGCCTCTGCACGTACTACCGGAAATTCGAGGTGGGGAATGCAAACATTGCCAAACCGTTGACACGGCTAAGAGAGGAACGATGCGCCCTCCAGTAGTTCGACCAGGCCGAGACCATTTCAAAACCTTGAAGGACACCCTGTGCACCTCCCCGGCAAAAGGTTCATATGGACACGGATGCCAGCGAGCTCGGCATTGGGGGTATTCTGTCACAAGAGCAGGAGGGAGAAGAGCGAGTATTGGTCTATTCAGTAGAATCCTGTCCAAGGCCGAACGAAACTGCTGCCTGGCAAGGCAAGAGCTGCTGGCTATTGTAGAGACCCTGAAGCACTTCTACAGGTACCGAACGGACCATTCCGCCCTAACTTGGCTGTTAGGTTTTCGTAATTTGGACGGATAGATGGTCCGCTATGTACAAGAGCTGCAGCAATACAATTTTACCTTGGAGCACGGGCAGGAAGCCGAGGCGACAGAGTGTTGCAACCATACACCGGTCGCGGTGAAACCTGCAGTCGGTTGGGACGGAGAGACCTTGAAGAGGGAGCAGCTGGCGGATCGAGACATAGGGCTGATCCTGACGGATAAGGAATCTGGTGAACGACCTGTGTGGGCGTATGTCGCTCCAAGGTTCTCGATCTATAAGAGCTATTGGGCCCAGTGGAGCTCTCTGGTGGTCAGAAATAGTGTATTGAAGAGAGTGGGGATCCGTAGACGGAAGATTTAAGATGGAACAGTTAGTACTCCCGAGGAGCAAGATGAAAGAAGTCCTCGAGGAGACCGATGCCGGTACTACCGGAGGACGGCTGGTTGTAAACAAGACCTTGGAGAAGCTCCGTCGCCGATTTTATTGGCTGCATCTTCGTAGCGACGTGGAGAGGTGGTGCCAACAATGCGACATCTGCGCGGCAAGTCGTGGTCCCCAGACTCGAAGTCGGGGCCGGATACAACAATACAACGTAGGAGCGCCGTACGAAAGAAATTGTCATCGACGTAGCAGGCCCTTTCCCAAGGACAGACACAGGAAATCGCTATCTACTGTTGACTACGGACTGTTTCACCTAGTGGCCCGAGGTTTACGCGATTACTAATCATGACGCTTCGACCGTGGCTAATGCACTGGTGGATAACTTCTTTTGTAGGTTCGGGATTCCCCAGGTGCTCCACAGTGACCAGGTGACGAATTTTGAATCCAACTTTATGCGAGAGCTTCTCCAGCGCCTCGGAATACACAAGACCAGCATCACTCCCCTTCATCCACAGTCGGACGGAATGATGGAGCATTATATTTAGACGGTCAAGCAGCACCTCCGAAAAGTGGTATCCAGCCATCAGCGAGATTGGGATGTGCACGTGCCATTATTCCTCCTGGCCTACCGAGCATCAGTACACGAGTTCACTGGCATGACACCGGCCAACATGGTATTCGACGGGGCTACGGCTACCTTGTGATCTGCTGTTCGGCACGCCCGATGCTGATCAACCTGCAACGGATTATGTCGGGGCACTAACAGATAGACTGAAGGACTTCCACCATTCGCTAGGGAGCACCTGAAGCTGGCAAGTGACGGAATGAAAGCGTGCTATGACCGTCTGGCGAATATTGCCGGATTCCAGGGGTGTGACCTCGTATGGCTCTACCGTCCAACGAGGGCTAAAGGGAAGTCGCCGAAGCCGCAACGTTCCTGGGACGGCCGTATAAGGTAATCACCCGCATCAGCGATGTAGTACACCGCATTCGGCGTCAATCTCGAAAAAAGCTGATGGTGGTCCATCTTGTTCGGCTTGCCCACATCGGGGAGCTGCTCGTGACGACCAGCTCTGAGGATGGAGCTGTGTGACGCAGCAGCTATGGCTCAAGATTATCGGGATGTTCGGCGCCGGGCAGTCGTAGATAAACAAAGATAAGTGACGCTCGTCAGCATAAACACTGGAAGCGCTATCAGCACATAACCAGAATTTTCTGGAAGTTTCTTTCTCCTCCTCCAGAAAGTGTGTCAAAACAGTTCTAGAATGTTCTGTGGAAGATTCCACTGGGCATATATGCGAGCGTTCTCACGAGAGGAACTAAGTCAGTCAGTGAGTTAGCGATGAGGGATGCCATTCTCCGAGTGAGTTTTTGACGACTGCTATGGGGTGCAGCAAGTGCTGCTGCGAAGTGAGAGAGTGTGGAAGTGTTGTGTTCAACTCCCCACCGAGCAAACCGTCCAGAAGAGGAGGCTACATCATGAGGAATTGAACTAGTCACCCTAGTGAAGTGATAATGTCAACAAAGCGAATTCCCAGTGAAGGTGAACTAGATAAAAACTATACAGTGACAGTGAGAACTTAGAGAAGTGACAGTTAAAAAACTGCACAAAGTAGTCACAATATATATCTGAGATGTGACTCTTGATCTTAAGTAGCAAGCCATGACTTTGTCAAATGCTTTTCTGTATCCAAAAAGAGACCTAAACATATTTATTTGCTTTTCCTCATATGAATTCAATATTGTCTCTCCCGAGGTCGCGCGTTCAAACCCGGCGGAGGGCGATGGAGTTTTTCAGGCGTAAAAATCCTTAGCATGGCTTCCTTCGGAAGGGAAGGAAAGCCGGTGGTCCCGTGTCGTAGATTTACAGCACGTAAAAGAACCTCAAGCCTGATAAAGAGGCCTCTGAACAAAATTTCTGGTATTTTACGCCCAATATAGAATGGGATGCTAAGGACCGCAACAGTTAAAGAGCATCCATAAATAATACTCAATTTAATTTTAATATTGTGGCAATTATTTGGTGTAGTTGCTGTGAACAGAAATGCATTGGCTTGAATCCAAATGTGTAGTAGGTATAACTGCAGGTTGTGCCGCAAGGCGAGGCAACAATAATCTTTCAGAAAGTCTTGCTAAGAGGGAAAACAGACTTATTAGTCAATAACATTTTGGTTCACTCTTATCTTTACTGGACTTAGGTATCACAACAATAGATGCATGTTTCCATCTCTTTGAGAAGTAAGTTAAATTAAGAATGGTGGTGTAAATTTGTGTTAAGAAAACTAAAGCTTTTCTTGGAAGATTTGCAAGCAAGGGTTGAACAATTGGATCATTACCAGGAGTTTTTTTAAGAAGAAATCTATTAATTGCATTTTTAACCTGGGCAGGAGTGAGGAGTTGGAAAGCTCCATAGTTGGAGTGGTCGAGCTATGCTACTGTTGACTAGATCAGCAAATTGTGCATCAGTACTGGGATTGGGTTGAGACTGTTGACATAGTTGTGTACAGAAGAGATCTGCCTCTTCTTCATGTGTCGACCATCACTGATTTCCAACTTTTATATTTAAGCACCCATTTAACTTAATGTCATAACAATCCATCTTGAGAGTTAAGAGTTTTCATTTCTGCTTCTAGCAAGTCATAGTATTGGTTTTCAATGCTCGGCACAGTTTTCTGGAGATATCATTTAGTAATGTTTTATAAGGGAGATACCTAGTGCTTTCTCATAATCTTCTATATTCTTTTTTGGCTTGATACAGATTTTCAATATATGGGTTAAAATGGAATAGCTCAATTTTATGTCCTCAGATGTTACTAGATGCTTTTGCAGTATGTTGTATACTTTTGGTTATTGTAGAAACTGTAACTTCTATGTCTCTTGATGTTTTAACAGGAACTTTGGTATCTATTTGCTCCAGTGCTGTGGTGTATAAGGTCCAGTTAAATGGATCCTTAATTAAGGTAGGGGTGCATTCTGTCAAATTGACATTACATGAAAGATTAATTGCAATTGGATAATTGTCAGAAGTCAATTTATGCAATACTAATGCATCTATGCACATACTTGCAATATTTTTACCAATGAAATCTAAAATTTTGGGAGTACTTCCTCACGAGGATCGTGAGTTGTTTTTTCTTATTTATTTATTTATTTATTTATTTATGGGCATTCTTTAACTACTAAGGTTCTTAGAATACCATTGTATATTCGGCGTGAAAGACCGGAAATTTAGTTCAGGTGTCTTTATCAGGCTTGAGGTTCTTTTACATGCCGTAAATCTACCACAGGCTTTATTTTCCTTCCGAAGGAAGCCATGCTAACGGTTTTTAGTGGGTTGGTTCAACCAACTCACTCTCTATCAAATGTAACATTTCCAGTTTAAATTCATAAAATCACTTCATGGAGTAGCTTTCCTCTTGGGTTCATAATGCTTGATCCTCATCTTCGATGTTTGTTATTAAAGTCTCCACCAAGAAGATAATGTGATTTCATTATATCGATGATTCCCCAGAAGTCTGCCATGATAATTTTGTTTGTTGAAGTAGAATAAAAGAACCGATTTGTAGTTTAACATCATACATATCTAAAAGAATTCAAGATACTTGATACTGAGGCTCTACTATGCTGATAACTTGCTATGAAGGATTCCAGATTTAATTAATATGGCTTAACCACCTTTTCTGCCATTACTTAGATGATCAGCACAGTACATCCTGTAGCAAGAAGAATGTCTATTTCATAAGTAAGCAGAAAGTATAACAACGCATGATATTTGTTATTAATGCCCTGACAATTCCATGCGAAGATATGGATGTGTCCTTTAGGGGCGTATTCCATTAATTTTTAGAAGCACAGGTAAGATATGCATAAGAGTATTTATGAGAGGATGTAGGAGTGACAGCAGGGAATCTATTTTAGCCAGCAAGCACTCAGTTTGATTCACATTGTAAGGTGATTTACTTGCTTCTGAATATGATTTTTCACTAAATGGTTGAGTTAGCATTGGAAGCAAAGGAAATTGTTTCTCAGATACTATATTAATTCTAGGAAGAACAACGGTAGTTATATTAGCACCATTGTTCTTTCTTTGGAAAGTCAACATGGAATTCTGAAGCTTCACGTGGACAGGACATCCATTGTAACTGGCTGTGTGTTGCCCCTTACAGTTAACATACACAGGAGGTGTATTATTTGTCCTTTTGCACTGTGAAGTAGGATGTAGACCATCACATTTAGCATAGTGAACTCTTTTTTAGCAGTAATTTTTACAATGACCAAATTCTTGCCAATTATAGCTCTGAGTGATATGGTGCTTTGGCTTAGGTGGTTCTACCTTTACAGCTGCAAGATACAACCTGGTTAAAACATAGGCTTCATTACCTGAACTGGTTTTAGATCAATGAAAAACAATGGTAGTGAATTCCTTGTAACTGGTTGGTAAACAGGAACCATCTGTATAAGTAAAGAACCTAATGATGTCAGTTCACTCATTACAATTTCTGTATCACATTCTTTTTAGTATATGAAAAGCAGTACTTTGTTAGCTAAATTAGCACCCAACACAGTTTTGACAATGGTATATGTTGAAAAGTATAAAAGAACAAAATAAAACATTACTATACAATAATAACATTAAAAACAGAACTTCAAATTAACATACACAAACCACGTAATGAATACACTTCTCAATTTAATTCTGCTACACTCAGTTCTTTTCAGCATATTCTTTTGCCTTCTAATATCTTTTGACTTTCAACATATTCACTATATTTGGAGAGAATGAAACCAACTCTGAACCCTTACTCCACAAAATGAAATTTGGGTTCTAATACAGCAACACCATGTAACTATAAAACTGCATTTTTACCATACCATTTGTTTCATAAAGTATCTACTAAGATTGAATTTTTGGTGATACAGCTTCCCAAAAAAGATGTACAACAAACATCACAGGTCTGTCCTTTGGAAGTAAATTCAATCAAATAATGTCTCTTTCATCCTCTTTTCTTGAAAACCAATCTAGATGCTGTAAATGCATGTTTTAACTTAAGAAAAAGCAAACAATTTGATATTCAAAATACATCTGTTAGGTTTTCAGTTTGAAATTTACCCATAACGGTTAGCTAGATTCAAAAGTTCTACAGTATTTAAAGTGTCAATAACAGGACTGCATTTTTGTGAAATACAACCCTTACCTTCATTCTCTTTCCCAGATCATAACTGCATAATCCTAACCTAAGATCCAATTAATGATACAATATCTGATGAAGGATTAATTGGAGAAATAAATTTGCCAGTTATAGACACTGTCAATGTTGAAACAAAATGGTCTGAAGATGACTTAAACAGCAGTGTCATGAAAGAAGAAGGTGGTCTAGATAATGGTTGTTCTTTAGAGAATCTAGATAATATTGTGAAATTTCTGAGTGCAGATATTAATTACTTCATAATCAAGTCATAACAGGGAACAAGAGGAGATAGTTGTGAAGGAAGTACAGGGGTTTGAAATTGGTTCCACTGTTTCTGCTGCAAGAGAAACCACTGATGTCACAGAAGATAACATACAGGTGCCTAAGCCAAAAAGTTGTACTAGAAAACATAACAGGGAAACAATATAAAGAAGTGAAATGAGTCGGTCACAACTATACTGAAATTGTATGGCCTGAGAGAAAAATACTTCCTCAAATATGTCAGCACAAAGAAAGAAATCAGCTCAAAGTTTCAGATGTAATGAGATCAATGAAACTGCAAGATGAAGATTCATGAAAAACTGTCTTTAAATAATTGGAACCATAAAGTCATTTATAAATGGGCTTGTGGCATTAAGACCAATATTAAAAAGAAAAACAGGCAGCAAAGATGAAGTTATTAAGCAGCAGGGTTATGATTGTTACCTACAATGGAAAGGTAGCATAAAAGTTAGGGTATGTAGAAACTTATTTTTATGTACAGACGGCTCCAAATGTTTTCCGTTGCACTAGCAGCGGGGCAAGAGGGGTGCTTATTGAGAAGTTATTCCAGGTATCTTAGCTCATACCTGCTCTACAAGGAAGGTTAAGAAGTGTAACAGGCTAAACAAAATATCATTCCAATACATTTCCTTTAGACTTGGCTGTAAGAATGTAATAACTTTGAAAAGAAAACAGCAATACCATTACAACACAGCGACATAAGCAGTATACAAACTAATTTTTAGGAATTACAGGCATCTTATTATTGTATAACAAGCAAGTGTTAAAACAATATGGTTTGGTGTTCAATGTTTACAGCTTTCTCTACTCATTATCAACTAACATATGTTCATTATTTTCATAATGTCCTTATGAAGCATGGTTTTTCCATGCATCGTGACAACAATTTAGGCCAGAAATTATTTAAAGTTACAGTCTAAGTTACACTTTTCCCAATTTGGTTGCATGCAAGATGCCGTAACGACAACCAGCCGCTTATCTATTTCACAACTCATATTTTTACTCTCTCTACTATTTACCTATAATAAGCAGGGAAAGTGTTGTACTCCACCCAAAAATTAAAAAACGAGATTCACTGGAAATACACTTTTTGAGACCCTGAATCCAAAGAAAGCATTTTTACTTTTCCTACTATGCACTTACAGTAAGCAGAGGAAGTATTGTATTCCCCCCAAAAATTCAATAACAAGATTCACCGGAAACACATGTTTTGAGCCCCATTGAATACAAAGAAAGCATTTTTACTTTCCCTACTATGCACCTACATTAAGTAGAGGAATTATTGCATTCCACCCAAACATTTAATAACGGGATTTACCAGAAATGCATGCTTTGAGACTCCCTGAATCCAAAGAAAGAATTTTCACTTTCTCTACTATGTATACAGTAGTAGAGAAAGTATTGTATTTCATCCAAAAATTCATTAAAGAGATTCACCGGAAATACACGCTTTGAGACACACTGCATCCAAAGAAAGCATTATTACCTTCTCTACTACATAGCTACAGGAGGTAGAGAAAGCATTGTATTCCACCCAAAAATTCAATAAAGAGATTCACCTGAAATACACTTTTTGAGACCCCCTGAATCCAAAGAAAGCATTTTTAATTTCTCTACTACGTAGTTAAACGAGGTAGAGAAAGTATTGTATTCCACCCAAAATTCAACAATATTCACCAGATATACTCGTTTTGAGACTCCCTGAATCCAAAGAAAGCATTTTTACTTTCTCTACTACGTAGTTACAATAAGTAGAGCAAGTATTGTATTCCACCCAAACATTTATTAACAGGATTTACCCGAAATGCACGCTTTGAGACTCCCTGAATCCAAAGAAAGCATTTTCACTTTCTCTACTATGTATACAGTAGTAGAGAAAGTATTGTATTTCATCCAAAAATTCATTAAAGAGATTCACCGGAAATACACGCTTTGAGACACACTGGATCCAAAGAAAGCATTATTACCTTCTCTACTACATAGCTACAGGAGGTAGAGAAAGCATTGTATTCCACCCAAAAATTCAATAAAGAGATTCACCTGAAATACACGTTTTGAGATCCCCTGAATCCAAAGAAAGCATTTTTAATTTCTCTACTACGTAGTTAAACGAGGTAGAGAAAGTATTGTATTCCACCCAAAATTCAAAAATATTCACCGGATATACTCGTTTTGAGACTACCTGAATCCAAAGAAAGCATTTTTACTTTCTCTACTACGTAGTTACAATAAGAGAGCAAGTATTGTATTCCACCCAAACATTTATTAACAGGATTTACCGGAAATGCACGCTTTGAGACTCCCTGAATCCAAAGAAAGCATTTTTACTTTCTCTACTACGTAGTTACAATAAGTAGAGCAAGTATTGTATTCCACCCAAACATTTATTAATGGGATTTACCGGAAATGCACGCTTTGAGACTCCCTGAATCCAAAGAAAGCATTTTCACTTTCTGTACTATGTATACAGCAGTACAAAAAGTATTGTATTTCATCCAAAAATTCAATAAAGGGATTCATCGGAAATACACGCTTTGTGACACCCTGAATCCAAAGAAAGCATTATTACCTTCTCTACTACATAGCTACAGGAGGTAGAGAATGCATTGTATTCCACCCAAAAATTCAATAAAGAGATTCACCGGAAATACACGTTTTGAGACACCCTGAATCCAAAGCAAACATTTTTAATTTCTCTACTACATAGTTACACGAGGTAGAGAAAGTGTTGTATTTCACTCAAAAATTCAACGATATTCACCAGATATACTCGTTTTGAGGCTCCCAGAGTCCAAACAAAACATTTTTACTTTCTCTACTACGTAGTTACAATAAGTAGAGCAAGTATTGTATTCCACCCAAAATTGAATAACGAGAGTAATACTCGGAACGGAAATACTCGTTTTCAGACTCCCTGAAACCAAACAAAGCATTTTTACTTTCTCTACCACGTAGTTACAGTAAGTAGAGCAAGTATTGTATTCCACCCAAAAATTGAATACCGAGATTAATACTCGTTTTCAGACTCCCTGAAACCAAAAAAAGCGTTTTTACCTTCTCTACTATGTAGTTACAATAAGTAGAGCACATATTGTATTCCACCCAAAAATTGAATAACGAGATTAATACTTGGAACGGAAATACTCATTTTCAGACTCCCTGAAACAAAACAAAGCACTTTTACTTTCTCTACTACGTAGTTACAGTAAGTATAGCAAGTACTGTGTTTCACTCAAAAATTGAATGAGATTCACCGGATATACACGTTTTGAGACCCGCTGAATCCAAACAAATCATTTTTACTTTCTCTGCTACAGAAGGTACAGAAAGTATTGTTATCCACCTAAAAACTGAATAACGAGATTCACTGGATATACACATTTTGAGATTCCCCGAATCCAAAGAAAGTATTTTTACTTTCTCTACTACATAGTTACAGTTAAGGAGAGAAAGTATTGCATTCCACCCAAAAATTGAATAACGAGATTCAACGGAAATACGCGTTTTGAGACCCCTGAATCCAGAGTAAGCATTTTAACTTTCTCTACTGCGTAGTTACAGTAAGTAGAGTAAGTATTGTTTTCCACCCAAAAATTGATAACGAGAGTAATATTTGGAACGGAAATACTCTTTTTCAGACTCCCTGAAACCAAACAAAGCATTTTTACTTTCTCTACCAAGTAGTTACAGTATGTAGAGCAAGTATTGTATTCCACCCAAAAATTGAATACCGAGATTAATACTCGGAACGGAAATACTCGTTTTCAGACTCCCTGAAACCAAACAAAGCATTTTTACCTTCTCTACTACGTAGTTACAATAAGTAGAGCACAATTTGTATTCCACCCAAAAATTGAATAACGAGATTAATACTTGGAACGGAAATACTCATTTTCAGACTCCCTGAAACAAAACAAAGCACTTTTACTTTCTCTACTACGTAGTTACAGTAAGTAGAGCAAGTACTGTGTTTCACTCAAAAATTGAATGAGATTCACTGGATATACACGTTTTGAGACCCCCTGAATCCAAACAAATCATTTTTACTTTCTCTACTACGTAGCTACAGAAGGTACAGAAAGTATTGTTATCCACCTAAAACCTGAATAATGAGATTCACTGGATATACACGTTTTGAGATTCCCCGAATCCAAAGAAAGTATTTTTACTTTCTCTACTACATAGTTACAGTTAAGGAGAGAAAGTATTGCATTCCACCCAAAAATTGAATAACGAGATTCAACGGAAATACGCGTTTTGAGACCCCTGAATCCAAAGTAAGCATTTTTACTTTCTCTACTGCGTAGTTACAGTAAGTAGAGTAAGTATTGTTTTCCACCCAAAAATTGATAACGAGAGTAATACTCGGAACGGAAATACTCGTTTTCAGACTCCCTGAAACCAAACAAAGCATTTTTACCTTCTCTACTACGTAGTTACAATAAGTAGAGCACAATTTGTATTCCACCCAAAAATTGAATAACGAGATTAATACTTGGAACGGAAATACTCATTTTCAGACTCCCTGAAACAAAACAAAGCACTTTTACTTTCTCTACTACGTAGTTACAGTAAGTAGAGCAAGTACTGTTTTTCACTCAAAAATTGAATGAGATTCACTGGATATACACGTTTTGAGACCCCCTGAATCCAAACAAATCATTTTTACTTTCTCTACTACGTAGCTACAGAAGGTACAGAAAGTATTGTTATCCACCTAAAACCTGAATAACGAGATTCACTGGATATACACGTTTTGAGATTCCCCGAATCCAAAGAAAGTATTTTTACTTTCTCTACTACATAGTTACAGTTAAGGAGAGAAAGTATTGCATTCCACCCAAAAATTGAATAACGAGATTCAACGGAAATACGCGTTTTGAGACCCCTGAATCCAAAGTAAGCATTTTTACTTTCTCTACTACGTAGCTACAGTAAGTAGAGAAAGTATTGTGTTCCATCTGAAAATTCAATGTCGTAATTTCACCAGAAATCACGTTTATAACCACTGAATCCAATGAATTTATTTTTAGAAATGGTCCAAGTGTGTGTGTTTGTGTGTGTGTATCCATCAATAGCATAATTCAAAAGCAAAAGTTTGGTTAAAAACCGAACTTTGTGTTTAAGTTCAACTTCTTCCAAGAATGCGACACTGAGATTATAAAGAAAATCCTCCATTCCAAACTAGCCTTTACATTGGACATTTTTCGAAATTTTTATTCTTTCAAAAATGACTAAGGATTTTGATTAAAATACATATGTTTAAGCTATTTTCATGATAAATAGAATGTATATCTTTTATTTTCTAGGAATAGTCTGTAAATTAGTCTTTATTGTCAATGACTTTTGATGATTAGTAAATCGTAAGAGAGAGAGAGACAAAATCTTACCGCACAACAACTCTAGATCTTGTTAAAGCACAAAATTTATATCAAATAACATTTTTATTTTATGTCAAATAACTTTTATATTTTACCTATTCTGAAAGTTTCTTTGTTATTAGTTTGAATTTTCAAATACTTTATACTTCTCTCAACTGCAAATAGCTATTGTTTTCTCTCCCTCCCTCCCTCTCTCTCTCTCTCTCTCTCTCTATTTCTTTCTTTCTCGTGTTCATACAAAGAGAACAGAATTTCAAAGCTATCACGTCTGTGGCTCACATTCAGGAGGTCGTGGGTTGGATTCCTCTGGCCGACCTTCCTGACCCATAGGTTTTTTCGGGGGGGTTTTCCGGGTCACCAGGCAAGTGCTGGGAAGGATTCTCACATCCCCGAATTTCCGGACCTCCATTTCATCTCCATTCTAATTTCCCTTCATCTTTCATTCGTTGGTCTGTTTCAGGGTTGGAAGTGTCGGCGATGGTGCTTTGGTGCAGTGTGGCAGGGGAAAAGGATGCTTTTTGTGACTTTCTACGTCCCTCAGCATTTGGCTGGCTGTCCGGAGTATCCTAACTTCCTTGAGGAGCGTTGGACACCCTCTGTGCTGGGTGGAGTTCCCAGTCTGCCTGTGCGTCTGACGGGGAGTCTCTATCTGAAAACTTAGGGACCCTACCATTCCTGTGCCGTTTTTCCTGGTTCCGGATACCCGGTGTCTGTCTTGCCTCATCCTGCCTCCCGGAGACACCCCCTTGTGAGGCGTAGGCACAATATCCACTATGTGGATCAATGCCAAGTCCCCTCCATAGCCAACCAATCCAAAGCTATCACGTAGCAATCAGCTTTGAGGGATTTGGCTATCGCTTTAACTTAATATGTTCTGGTTATACCTGCAACGAATTGTGAAAATAAGTGATGAAGGTTTATAGGTATTAACATGACACAGGTGCAAAATAAGCTTTGTAAGAAGAGTGAGTAGAGAAAGTCATGCGAATGCAACACATCATATTTTAGGGCAAAAGCTCCATATGCCTGCGTCTCTGTGAACATAAATCCAAAGCAAAAAGTCGGTTAAATACCAAACTTGATATTTAAGTTCAGCATCTTTCAAAGATGTGACAAGGATTTTCAAGAAAATCTCCCCATCCTGTACAACCCTTTACATGGAAAAATTTTCGAAATTTATTTTATTAAAAATGGCTCTAATGATTTTGATTAAAATATTCACTGTTTAAAATATTTTCATGACAAACGAAATATATATTTTGAACTGCTGGGAAGAGCCTCTAAAGCCTTCTTCATTCTGAATAACTTTTGTATAATTGGTAAACTCTAAACGATTGGACAAAGATTTGCTACACAAGAAATGCAGACCCCATTAAAGCACGCAGTTTGTTATACATAGATATATTTTATGAGATTAACTAATTCCCAGATATTTTTTGTTATTGGTTTGAATACTTTTTGTAACTGAGAAGTCTGTATTCGTTTTGTTTTTGTCGCGGTCATACAACAGCATGGAATTTCAAAGCATCACGTAGTGATATGCATTTTGAAAATGTGACTATCGCTTTATCTACATATACTACAACGAAACGTGTAAATGTGAACTTTTTCTTTTGGTATTCAATTGAAGTCCTTTAACCGGGTAGGCCATTACAGACGGTGAATGAACGAAATGGTTAAAAGATGCTCAAATGGGCCCGAGGTCCCTAGAAATTAGAATCTAACATTCATCTTCTCCAGGATAAGAGGAAACCCTGGAAAAAACATTACCCAGGCATTTCACTTTAACCAAGATTCTAACTCGGGACCTCTTGAATGTGAGGCAGACCCCCACACCACACGGATGAGCTAAATGTGATTTACAAGTTTATCTGGATTATAAGAAGTGGACAGAAAAATGAGATTTAGAAAAAAGAATTTGTAGAATGGTGAGAAGAGAAAGTTATGTGAATGCAACATGTTAGTTTGTTCAATTTAAAATAATAATTTAATCTATATTTAAATATAATTCTTCCTAATCATAATCGTGGTACTGCAAAGAGCGTGGAGTTTCAAAGACACCACATAAAAATCTGACAATCGTTTGAGCTACTGCATTCTTCGTATACTTACAACGAAGTTTGCAATTGCAGTTACATCTCAATTAACAAGAAGACTCTTTCACTCAAGCCGTGTGTAGGACAAGGTTGGAAAGATACAATCAGATTGAAAAATTCAATGTCATAGCCGAGATTTGAACTACGGATCTTCCAGTTTACGTCCAGGTGGCGCCGCAGAAACGCGTGCGACTCGCATTCGAGAGATCCCTAGTTTGCTTCCCGGCTACCGCCCAATCTGACCCACGGGTTTTTTTTTTTGAGAGTTTTCCCGGGTCGCCAAGCGAATGCTGATATGATTTCTCTCAGCCCCCGAATATCGTTCCATTCCTTATTTCATTCAACCTTAATCCCATTAGGTCTGTTTCAGGGTTGGAAGTGTTGGCGATGGTATTCCGGTGCGGCGTGGCACAGAAAAAGGATTCTCTCTGTGGAACCTTATCTGTCTCTCGGTCTTCGGCTAGTTGCCAGGGCATAAGGACCGCTTCTTGGGGGGTGTTGGACCCTCAGTTTGGGGTGGGGTCCCCGGTTTGCTTGCCCAACTGTCAGGGCGTCTCAATCTGGAAAGTTTAGGAACTTTGTCATTGCTGTGCCGTCACTCCTGGTTCCGGCCGCTCGGTGTCTCTCACCGCGTCCCTCCCTCCCGGGAGCGCACCCTCGAGGGGCACAAGCACAATATCCTCATTCACTGGATCAGGGTCGAGTCCCCTCCGTTACACATTCCATTCCATTCTACACCAGAGAAGAGAAGCATTTTAAGAATTCAGAACATGAATCGCAATACAAAGTCTTTTTTTGGGGGTGGCATCTTCAGATTTGTAACTTGGAAGCAATTTAGTTTTCAGAATAGAGTGCTTTCAAATGAACCAATTGCAACAAAAGCACATCAACCTATCTGCATTAACACTTCGGGTCACTATTTTGAAAATTTAGCTTATATGTTATCCTAACCGGATAAAACAGCTATATAGAAACTGCATATTTTGCGCTAAAGGTCGTTTCCTCGTATCTATTAACATTTTGCATACAATGCCTAAATAGGTGTTATTACTCTACGTCCACTATACGACTGGCACGGTTTTTCTTTTCTCTTGTGAGTGTGCATGTAAGGGGAATTATGTTTCAAATAAAACAATCTTTATTCGTTTTTCAGTAACAAACGCAAAATATATCTCCTTTTGAAGAAAATTTAATGTTGTACTTAATTGTTCCCAAACGGCTTCAACAGTTTGACATTAATATTACTTTTTCTGCCATGTTTTTAAAACATTACTTGGATATTATCAGAACTGAATGTGCCAACTGTATGGAACTACACACTTAGTGCTAAACATTGTGATCAATATCTATGACAATTAAAAAGCAAAACAAACTTACATTCAAGGTAATAAATACTCTGGGAGTATGCGTAGAACGTTCTATTGGTGATAATTATGAAACTATTATTATTATTTATTACTAGCAACAAACGTTAAAAACAAGATATACATTATGCGAACCTTGTTTCTCAAGAAAATTACTGAATCTTAAACTTGTGTAGCACCCGCATAAAATTTTTAAACAACATATTATGCAAAGAATATGTTAATTTATTTCGCTTGAATAGTTATGGTAAAGAGAAAAGTATTTGGTTTCGTCTTCTTTATTCTTAGAGTCAGGTCGCTGAATGCATACACAGAAGTAAATGTGACCTTTGAGACAATACCGGCACGCTGGCTATAGCCAGGCATGACTAGTGGAGAAGAAATTTCTTCCCCCTCTTCGTCTACACCCCTTGGCCCATCGGAAAACATTTGGAGCCCGCTGTACTACTGGTCTACAAAAATATGCTTTTGCTGCATGGATTAAAAGGCTCAACTGTGATGAAGAAAGAACTGAAGATACAGTTCCAATGAAAAGAAGTACAACACATAGTGATGGAGCCCCTAAAAAGAAATTGAAATCTGATTATATGCAAATATGTCTTAAATTAATTCCGAAAATGCCAAGCCATTATTGTAGAGCATCGAGTACCAGAGTCTACATTGAACAAAATTTCAGATCAGTTTGTTATATGCATGAAGTATACAAGGAGGGTGTGTAGAATCTGGTAGTGATTTTGTGGAAAGGAAAACATTTTGTGAAATATTGGAAAGTGAAAAAAATATCTATTTTTCAGCCAAGAAAAGACCAGTGTGATACCTCTGCTTCTTAGAGAAGGCAGCATGTCACAAGATGACTACAACTTTCAGATAAGCAAGAAAGAAGCAGCATATTGAGCAAAAGATAATGCCATATCCTTTGCCTCTGATAGCACTCTGGTTATTACAATGGATATTCAGAGCACTTTGGTTTGCCCAAAACTGTTAGTTAGCAAGCAATATTACAGCCAAGATGCATAATTTCACCTATATGTATCAAATAATATGGATGTGTATTGTTATGTCTGGCACAAACGTGAAGGGGTTGTTTCTACTAATGAGTTTACCTTATGCATAATGGACCTTTTAAAGAAGAATCTGAATTGCAAAAAGTTCATTCTTATTTCAGATGGATACCCTTATCAAAATAAAAGCAGAGGGCTGGCTAGTGCATTACCAGACCTCTCCAAGCAACAAAATGTGGAAGTTGAGCGAATAATTCTTGAAAAAGGACACAATGATGGAGGTGGACAGTGTCCACCCCACTTTGGAATGTCTATTTTCTTTGCCTATTTACACTCCTGCTCATTATGTGACTAAAATGGAGGATGCCAGAAATAACAAACAATCCATACATAATAAACTATGTTGATTATTCATTTTTTAAAAACTTTGAAGCACAACCCAACAACTTCCCCACAATTAGGCCTGACAGAAAAACTGGAGATTCAACAGTTGTCAACATTAGACGACTGCTTTTTAAAGAAGGTAATGTTTTCTACAAGATTGATCATGGCAACAACTGGCAGCCTCTTCCACAACACTGAAAGGGATTTAATACAGGCAAGGCTGGTAATCTACACAATGTGCCCATAAAAACTGAGAAGTCAAGGTTTGACTCTACAGAATTTGAAATCATTTATGCATAAAGACTATGATTGATTTTATGATAATTTGAGTTCCTAAATTAATTTTCAAAGACAGTTTTATACTATGATTGTTATTTTGCAAATAAATGCATGGTGGGTGTGTATGCGTAGGTACTGAACAGAAGTTAGAAGTATTCATGCATCCATTAATTATAGTTTGTGTAAATCGTTGTGACTGTCCTCCACTCCTGAAGCATATATGCGCAATAGCACTGACCAGTCCACTTGCATAATAAGAGAGGTGGGGGCCAGTGTTCCACCTGCTGTGAGCTCAAATGCAAAGTAACCTTACACATTTGTTTACAATGCATTGTGTATGTGGCTGCCTCCGAGTTCTGATATCACTTGCTCCCCATCACTCTCATCACTACTCCTCTCTTGCGCATATGGAGTGTTACGACAATTTACACAAGCTGTAACTGGAATCTTGACAATCACTTCTGTAAAATGTAGGTAACTTTGTGTTCACCCAAAAAATGCAATTTTTGTAACATCTAAATGTTAACTTATTGATATACTATTAATAAAATAAGGCTTTTCATGTTTATTTATGGTTTCTCAAACAGCTTACTCAGCTATGTGCTAAAGCAGTCAGTCACTATTTCCTATGTGCCTACTTGATATAAATTAAACTCATTTAAAGTGTTTTCGTGAATTGTCAATCATGAATTGTCTAAAACAATAATACTATTGTTGAATGCATTAACATATTTGTAAAATACACATGCGTTCCTATGTCTTCAATTGCAATCTGATAGTATTATTTCTTCCTAATGCAAAATAAGTAAATATCACATAGTGGTTTTCGCAGGCACAATGACAAAATAGTGCAAGAAGATCCTATCATTACAAGCCCAAGACAACCAAGCTGGCAACACAAATGTTGATCCTTAATGCAACCTAGTGTCAGAGGAGACAGGAATTGGAGAACATGAAACAAGACAACAGAATAAGGAAAATAATGAGAAAATCCCCTGGAGAACTGTAATAGGCCATAAACAATTTTTACAGACTCACAAAACCCACATCAACCATGATTAAGAAGACCCCAACCACTCAAAGAGGCACTGCAACAATAGGCAGCTTGAAAGCAGCAGAAAGAAACATATGGATCCATGTTGGACTAACTAAGCTAAGAAACCATAGCGGAAGATATCACTCAACACCTTTATGAGAACAGCATTGAAAGGGTCTCTGAATGCAAAAGGCTAAACACAGGAAGGACTACAAAGCCTTCAAAGTTGCAGTGCCATTCCAGTATCAGGAAAGTGTATTCAGTCCTGACTTCTGGCCTGAAAGCATGACATTTCGGCCCTTTTGGTTTTATCAATACTGAGTTGAAACTCCTTGTCTGGAAGTAGAAGGATTAAGATCCCTAATGAAAGCCCAGAAGATATCTCAAGTAGACCAAGGCCTGCTAATACTACAGAAACGTTTTTTTCTGGAACCAGTGGACATTAATGCTTTCTATTCTGTACATGTATTAGCAGATGCAGTACAGGAAGGGAGACATTCAAGAGGAATATCATGCTTTTACAAGCCATCCCTCAGACAACTAATCAACAAATATATTTAAGAAAACACTGTGTTCATTACATTTAAACAATTAGCAGTTTTTACATTAGTATGCACATAAAACCCATGGCTACAACCAAAACTGAATCCATCTTACATGTGCTTCAACAAATTAGCACAACCATTCCTCTAATGCTAGCTGGTGACTTTAATTGCTGAAAAGACAAGCCCAGCAGGAAAGTCCTAGGTGTTTTTGAAATGCTAAAGGAAGAAGAATTCTCTCTGGCCAGCAAAGAGATAATATTAGCACAACCATTCCTCTAATACTAGCTGGTGACTTTAATTGCTGAAAAGACAAGTCCAGCAGGAAAGTCCTAGGTGTTTTTGAAATGCTAAAGGAAGAAGAATTCTCTCTGGCCAGCAAAGAGATAATGCCAACTTAATAATGGTTCAGTATGATATACCTAATATTTTACAGAGGAAAGGAAATAAAGATAAAAAAAACAAAAACAAGTGCGGACACGCATATGGAAGCACATACTCATTTATCCAAACATCGCCATTGACTTCACACAATTCAAGAAAGCAGTACTATGATGGACACCACATCAAATCCACATTATGCTGCGCAAAACAAGTTTGGACAAACATGCAATCATGGTGCTTATTAAGACAGGAAGCAATGACAGATATTATAGAGATGCTCGAGGTCTCGTTCATAATGCCAACCGGAGAGAAATTTCCAGAGAGAATAAGTAAACCTTGGTTCAATGAAAAGTGCAACTTCTCAGGAGATCTACACTAGATAAACTGCACAAATTCAAACAGAACAAATGCTGACAGAATTCGCAAAAGAAAGAAGATACAAAACTTGGTAAAAGAAGAGATACTCCAGTCTGCCAGAAAGAAAGAGCCCAATACCATGTTAGAAGCAGAAAATACTCCTTATAAAATACTGGAACCCTGACATAATGTAAACTTAGAAGTGCCAATGGAGGTATAGGAAGTAAACTTCTCTAGGATACACAATAAGTCACAATGTCTGAAGTGCAAAACGTCATAACAGAGGACATCATTATACCAGTCACAACAGAAAACATCTGGTTGGTCTTCCAGCAAAGCAAACATAGAAAAGCAGCAGGACCTGATAATTTCACTAACAAAATTCTAAAGGAATCGCTACCATCTACTATAGAGTTCAGGACCACTCTGTTCAATGAATGTATCAAACAGGGTAAAATTTCTGAAAAATGGAGAGAATCCATCATTCAGATTTTGTAGAAGGGAGGACCAAAAGTCCGAGAAGCTTACCACATAATTATGTTTGAATGCTCTCCCTTCAAAGTCTGCTCAAAGATCATATTAACACATTCTGCCACTAGCCATGACACACATACCAGAGGAACAACAGTTTCATATCTGGTAAATCCACATTCCAGGCTATTGAGAAGGTACTTGCAAACTTATGGGACAAAACCAGCATAATAAGAAGACATTTTTTCACCAACTTTGTGGACTTCACTAAATGTCTGTTGACATTTATAGCTAAAGGTAACCAGTTTCTTAGATGTTCTGAGATATCTGTTCAAGCCTTATGATTACCATCACATGTGAATAGTGAAAGATTCTTTTCAAACTATAATTTAGTAGTTACTGATGAGATCTTCAATGACCTGAACACATTGTAACTTGTTATATCCTGCAATTTGGTGTTATGGAATAAACCAAGAGTTGGGCTGAATAATATTTAATTTAATATTATCTACCAAATGTTAATACCCTTTAAAAATAATTTGTATCCCTGTTAAACCTTGCATAAATTACTGCTGGTATTAATAATTCAATTTTGTGGATAATACAATAATTTTCTGTTGTATAAAATATGTTTATATTTTTTGTCCAAATTAATTTTGAAGTGGTTATTATATGAACCATGTATATATTCTGTTTTTATTTTTGTTGTAAAATTATTTCAAAATATTGTTATATTATTAAAATGAAAATGCAACAATTTAAAAGTTCCACACGAATTCTTTAAAAAAATCACCACCAACAAAACCTGCCCTTGTTCACATTCGACTTTATATGCATGCTGGCAGTTTAGGGAGTTATCACAGTCTTCATTCCGCATATGCTACTCCGAAAAGAGTACATTTTTCATATAATGGCCTTGAACTTAGATCCCTGATTGCAGTGCTAGATCACAATTTCAATGTCAATAAAAAAAAAGGCTGGCATCAAACATCAGTACTCCAAACTTCCCCTAGAAGCCACAGGACCTCTAGTTAGTGGGGGAGCTTCCTTGTACTTGTGAACCTGTAGGCTGTACTGAAGGTGATATCATCAGTAGAGTTACTCATGTCAGGGAGGTACAGGGGATGTACCACACAAAGAAGTGGCTTACCATCTTAAAATCCAACCCAGGGGCTCCCAGTTGGAGAGCCATCACTCTGTATAAGCTCTGGTCTACCCATTCCAAGGTGAAAATGCATCATGCTGATGAATGTGTGGTACTGGGGTAGTTGAAGAACAGTGTCGTGAATGTTCTCTACAGGGCACCAGGTGACATCCTGTATTATTTGGCCTTACTAGCATAATCAGGGATCTATGCTGTGTGGCCTTTATTTCCCCAGTACTTGAACTTTATGAAAACACAAAAACCACAAAGGAATGATAGGGACCCTCCAGTTGAGGGAGACCAAACATCAGCTAGAGATGGACAAAATTGATCATCTATGAATAGACTACACCTGGACAAAAATTTGTCTGGTGTAGTAAGGAGGATAAAAAGGAAGCCCAGGGAAGCGAGGGGAACTGGGGATGATCTGCAACCAAGACTCTCTACTTGTACTGATATAAAGAAAGTGCCATGGTTAACCTTGCTGTGGAAGTAGTTTGGATTAATTTGCAGCACTGCAAAGCAGCCTCTGCAATTTAAGCAAAAAGCTGACAGAGGAAAACAATGATATATCACTCATACAGGAACCTTGGCTGTACAAGGGCACTGTAAGGGGAGTAAGCTGTTCTGGGGGTACATTGTTTACCCCCCCAATACTGATTATCCAAGAACTTGCTTCTATGCTAGGAACTGACTAAATGTATTGCTACATGTAAAGTACTGTTCTAGGGATGTGACCATTATTGAAACATCTTTGATGAAGGGGGCAGAAAGAGAGCCGTAGTGTTCTCATCAGCATACCTACCTTATGATGAATCTAAATTGCCATTGGGGGCAGTGATGAACTTGGTGACTCACTACGACCAGATGGATAAGGAGCTCATTATAGGGACTCACCATGTTTTATGGGCAGCACTGACCTCATCCAAGAGGAGAGCAAATGACAGAATATTTGGTAAGTACAATACTAACTATTCTGAATAAAGGCAATGAACCTAGCTTTGTTACTTCTCAAAGGAGAGACGTAATTGATATTACACTAGGGAGTATGTTTACTGAAGACCTAGTTTCTAACCGGCATGTGTCTTCAGATGTTTTGGCATCTGATCACAGACACATTTGCTTTAGGATTAGGTCTCAGGTAATTAACCCTGTAACATATATGAACCCAATGACTACTGATTGGGATGGGTACACAAAAGGACTTTTCAGCATTAGTATCGGGAATACCTAAGAATGTGAATTCAGTACTGGATATGGAGTTGGCTGCTGGCCTACTGCAGCAGTACACTCTCCAATCCTACTACCAAAATTGTTAGGCTTATGTCGTTTGCTTGCCAAGACTGGCTCCTTGGTGGTCTAAAGAGCTTAATGAACTTAGGAAGAAAACAAGGAGACATTTCAAACTTGCAAGAAATGGCACATGGGCCCCTTACTGGGAAGCACTAACCAGTTACAACAAAGCCATTTATAAAGCCAAAAGGCATTCATGGAGGCTGTACTTATAGGGGATAGAAGATATTCTCACTAGCTCAAGTCATGAAGTTCACAACTAAAAATGCTAATAAGATAATTAGCACCATTAAACTGCCTGATGGCAGTTATACTCAGTCTGGACCGTAAGTGCTACTGATTTAACTAGCATCAATTTTCTAGACTCAAAGGTGATCAACTAATTGATCTGTGTTGTGCATGTTGTGACACAGAGGACTGGAACTTAATCAAAGGGATGATTATTATAGCTAAAGTCAAGTGGGGTTATCAATTCATTTGAACCATTTAAATTAGCAAGACCTGATTTAATCTTTCCTGCATTACAGTAAAAGTGAATTGATTCAATTCAGTCCTTGCTCTGCAGAATTTACAGAGGTTGCATTCGCTATATTTCACTGGCATGGAGGCAATCTTAAATGACGTTTATACCCAAACCTGGGTGCCCTAGTTACACCAAGGAGAAGGCATATCATCCAATAAGCCTCTCTTCCTTTTTTCTAAAAGAATTAGAGAGACTATTTGATAGCCACTTAAGGGACAATGTACTGGGGAATGCCCCACCACATGGATACCAATTTGCCTATCAATCTGGGAAATTAATGGAAACATCACTTCATCTTGTAGAGTATACCATAGAGAAGTCACTGGCATCCAAAGAGATTGCCATTGGTGCATTTCTGATATAGAAGGTGCCTTCAATAAGACTTCCTATGAAGTAATTATGAATGGCCTTCAAGAGAATGATATACCACCGATTATTTGTAGGTGGATGCATTTCATGTTAACCAATAGAGAGTTAACTTTTATGTCTCTTTGGGGGAGACGTTTAGTCTATCTGCTGACAGGGAATGCCCACAGGGAGGGGTCCTCCCACCCCTGCTTTAGAACCTGGCAGTGGATGGACTATTGTGGTAATCCAAAGGTGCCGGTTTTCTTACCATTGGATTTGCAGACAATCATCAAAGGGAAATTTACTAATACTGTTGTTGAATTGTTTCAATCTGCACTCAGGATACTTTAGACATGGGGCAATGGAACCAAATTTTCTGTCAATCCAAGTAAAACAGTGGTAACAGCCTTTAGCAGAATGAGGAATACTGGGACCTTACAGGAACCTACTCTATTTGGTAAAACTATACCATATTCATCACAAGTCAAGTACCTTGTCTTCTTTTAGACAAAAAATTGACTTGGAAATACCATTTAGGTCACTTAGTTGCCAAAACTTATAGGATTTTTGGACCTATAGAAGTCTATTTGCCAGCCATGGGAACTAAAACACAAAGTGATGTAAAGATATACATATGGTTAGACACCTTTGCTCTTATACCATATTGTATTGGTAGCCAAGAGTTAAATTAAGGTAGTGCAAAACTGAACATAACAAGTTGCAAAGGGTGTTCTGCATTGCCATTGCAGGGACATTGAGAACCACCCCCACTGCAGCCATGGAAATTCTATTGGAACACGCCCTCTTACCAATCTGGGTCAAGGCAGAGGCCTTTGGGGCATTCCACAGGTTAAAGCATCAAACTGAAGTTCCCCTTGATCCACATCATAGATTACCTCAAACTACCCTGGAACAAAAAGTTGTTTAGGTTACTCAGTATGAGGATTGATATTTTGATACCAAGGGTTTTTTTGACAAAACTTTCAGTGTCTACTATCTTAAAATGCAGTGAATGGGATGGACAGGTTAAACCTGAAGAAAATGAAGGCACAATCTGGTATACTGATGGTTCTAAAACCAGATTTAGGACAGGGGCTGGCCTCTATGGACATGGTACCAAGCTATCCTTTAGCTTGAGTGAATATGGCACGATCTTTCAGGCAAAGATATTTGCTACTTTAGCTAGTACTTGGGAGAGTGTAAGAAGATGCTTTACTAATACACAGATTCTTATACTCTCAAGATAGTCAGGCGGACCTAAAAGCCCTGAATAACCACTTGGCAAAGTCCAAATTGCTCTTGGAATTCCGAGTCCCTCAAGGCACTAGCTAACCCATAATTCAGTCAAGCTGAAGTGGGTGCTAGGGCATGGGGATTCTGGGCAATGAAATAGCAGTTGAAGCTGCTATGAAGGGAACTGAGCAACCTTTTATTGGACCTGAACTAATACTGGGGCTGTCATCAGGACCAGTTAAGCTGGCTATCAGGAAATGGTTGCTCAGAGAACACGAGAAACACTGGAACTCATTTGTAGGGTTCAGACACTCCAAAGGTCTCATAGGAGTTTGGAACAGAAGCAGGATGCAAGAACTGCTGAAGCAGGGAAAAGCTCTCATGGGCAACATGCTCTTTACAGGACACTGTACCCTTAGAGGGGCACCTGCACAAAATGGGATAGCAAGTGAATCCTGCCTGTAGATGGTGTTAACAGGCAGATGAGACAGCTGCCCATCTATTGTGCAAGTGCCCAGCACTTGCTCACCAAAGAGCCCTCATTTTTGGGAGTTAATTACCAAAATCTGAGGAGCTTTCAACCATCAAGGTCATCTGATTCAGTTCATGATGATAATAAAACTGGGGATGCATAATAGATTTGCAAAGGTTGCCATGCAGGGCAGTATTGCACTCCTTATCATACTCATCCTTAGTACTACAAAGCATCTGGGCCTTGATTAATGAAAGATAAAAATAAGAAATCTTAACGAAGAATGCAAACAGCTGATGAGTTAAATAAAAAAAACGATCTTTGTACTCACAATATGTGGATCCATTACTGAACACACCAACTGATCTGTCACTATCAAAGAATATTAGTGAAGCTTGAAGCCTACATATACTCCACTGGGTTCTAGAAATGCATTTCTAATATTAAGCTCTACACATGATGGTATGGTGACCTCCTTCTGTGTGCAATAGCAGTTCATGAATTAATCCATGCTGTAAACTGTTTGTAGCAGGAATATCACGTCTTATCAGCAGGATTATTGGCAGTGTATAATTTCTTTTAGCTCTGCTTTTTGTTTTTAATGCTAAGTTATGCCTCACAATGTTGAGAGCATTTTGATCTATAATTAATTTGTGATAATTAAGGTGCTTTGTTATACAAATAATGTCACCCTTCACCAATATTGTGTATCATTAATCCAAGAAACACACAGTTTTTCATCATTATTCATAGGTATACCATACACAACTTACTAACTAAAGAGACTATCAACTCTATGGAGAAAAAAGGAGCTAACACATTGAGTGCCACAAAAGCCCAATTGCGGTGAAAATCTCAAACTTCCTTATCTGGTGGTGGAGTTTGAAAGCTCATGCTTGTACCTGTCAATAGTGCAGTACTCTTCCTATCCATGCCGTTCCACCTGTACTTACTTAATTTTTCCTTAATTTAATTTTTTTTCTTTACGAAAATTCATATTTACATTAAACTGTAAATCTTTGCAAAATTATTGCACTCATTTGCTATTTTATAGCATATAGCATGAGGAGTTTATCTGGAATGGAATTTTAAGGATAAATAATTAGGTATCATCATTGCACACTAACAATATATACATTTATTTTGGAATACACAGAATAAAATTGCAAGCTATTACCACACAGCAATAAAGTAGCATATTCTCCTGTAATACACATAACACCAACTGCAAAGATAATTTGAATAAAAGTTAATTGATTAGATTAACACTAGTTCTGATACTTTGTTAATGGAAAATTTTCATCATTAGGGCACTAAGTAAACAAAACAAAAAATGTTTTGTTACGAGCCTGGTAAGATCAAAATTTATATTTTAGTATAGAGAAAGTGCTTCACAAATTTCAAAATTGTTACCATATTGCTATCCGGTGAACAGTTAACACATTTAAACTGCATTACAAACCACATTAAGTTACAGAACAGTATCCATGGATTACACAGAATTACTTGATATTCTTTTGTCTCTTAAAATGCTTCTTTGTTTACCTTTTGTATATGTGATAATTTATTAAACGGACATACTCCAATAACATAAGGATCCCTGATGTCTTAGTCTTTTACTTCAAAGTGGAAATTATGATTACCCCTGGTGTTACAAGCATGAAACTTTTGTTTACATTACTTTAAATAAGGACCAGCTTGATAAATATAGGAGTAAAGAAAGATGCTATCACTCATAAGAATAAACCAGATTCCTACTTAAGGGTGAAATATTAGGTTTCAGCACATTTGATTTCAAGTTGAATTTGAGCTAAGATGAGAGTGGAAATAATTAGAAGTTATGTAAGTTCTATTCAAAAGCAACTTTAAATCTGAAGCAGCAGTGCTAAATTAACAATTTACTAATTTATTATTATTATTATTATTATTATTATTATTATTATTATTGTTGTTGTTGTTTATATAAGATAACTGCTAAGGGATTTGTGAACTGTAGAGCTTACTAAGTAATATCCACTAAGGTGGACATCAGCTGGACAAGTTTGGCAGTCACTTGTATTTAAGAGTGGCAAGGCTCTCCATAGCTTAACTTACAAGAAGAAATTAAATAAACCCAGCTTCATATATGTCAACTGACTGCAGAATAGTTGATTAGTATGCTGGCCTTTAAGGGTTTGATTCCCGATTGTAGGGAGGGGAATTTTTCATGAATTAAGATTATTGCTTTTCCTCCCTAGAGTCTGGAAATCTGAATGTGCATGTGAGATCATTCACAAATCATTTGTTCTATATAGACAGCATGTTGAATTGTAGTTGATATTATTTCCTTATGCCAAAATATTTTAACTATACCAGGTAACACCATAAGGGGAGAAAATTGTTTAACAAACTGATTACAATATTAAAACTTAACTCCATATGTAGCATAGTTTGAAATAATTTGTAAAACAGACATGAAGGCGGAAATCTATATTCCAAATTCATATCATGCAACTTCACCTCTTCACATTCACAAATGACTAAGGTCACAATGTAACAATCTAAGGGCTGCAAAAGCTCAACCAGGCATAGCTCTTCTTTATACAAATGTATGTGTGCACCTATATATCAAGTTTTTATCATTCATGACGTTTACAATATAATGATGTGTATATCACTTGGCTTCTCATTTATCTTACATTTTCCATTATGTATGCAAGTTAAAACAAGAAACTGTGCTTCTCTCTGCATTAGTTAGAAGAAAGAAAGAAAAGCATGCATGCACACATGCAGACACATGTTTACATACAATTACAATCGCAGCCATGCATACAAGTAACATATAGTATATACAGGGCGGCACAAAAGTCATTACATGCTTAGGGAAATGTATGTATCTAGGTTGGTAGGGCGTACTACGTATGTCAACAGGTTTGTAGGAAACAGGAAATGACACATAGTGTTAACAAATGAATCGTAACCATAAGTAACATTGATCGTAGGCTTTCACAGCCGGTGTTATTAGTAAAATATAACATCCTTTCTGGGCTTGTAGGCCGTGGTAGGAACTAATAACTTTATGACATCTTTTCTGGACTTATAGGCCATGGTAGAAACAATAAAGTTTTTAGTAACTTTATTGTTCGACCACAGCCTACAAGCCTGGAAAAGATGTCATATTTTACTAATAAGTAACATTGTCTTGACAACACAAATAACAGCTTTCGCGAAATGTTAACGAAAGAAAAAAGAATATTCACTGTGAAGACCACTTACCAAAATGGTGTAAGTCTGTACTGAGGGAATGGGAAGAACAATTTGAGTCAAATCCACCAACACATAAGGCTGGTTGCAATTTAATTCATAAATTTGAAACTGAAGGTTCTGTTTTGGAAGCACCTCGCAATGGGCGACCTAGGACAGCATGAATTGATGAAAATGAACTCAATATCTGTTTGGCTGTTATGATTAGTCAAAGAAGTCCACAAGATGATTAGAGACAAGAGTTCCCAGAACTACCATGTTAGTCAATCCAAAGGATATTACATCAGCAGAACTTCAAAGTGTATATTCCATGCCTGATACATGGGTTGCTGGAAGATGATCCAGACAGGCGGCTGCAATTTTGTGAACTTATGCTCGATCAGTATTGAGTTGACAGAATTTGTTTCTTAACATTTTGTGGTGTGATGAGGCCACATTCAAGTTGTCAGGACATGTAAACTGACATAACTCTACTTATTGTTACACGGAAAACCACCATTTGTTTTGGAGCAACTGGTTAATCAACTCTGTGTAAATGTGTGGACTGCAATATCGGATATGGTGTAATTGGGCCATACTTTATTGACGGAAATCTCATTGGAGACAAGTACTTGGCTCTATTTCAAGAGATTACACCAGGAATCATCATGCATATGGACAACTATAATCGATTCTACTTCCAGCATGATGGACCTTCTGCGCATTATGCATTAGCTTGTAAGACTTACCTTGATAACATTTTTAAAGGAAGGGTGCTTGGACACAGTGCTGCAATTGAATTCCCACCATGGTTACCCCAATGGATTTCTTCCTTTGGGGTATGGAAATCTATGAAAGGAAACCACAAACTCTTGAAGAGCTGACATTGAAAACACCTTCTGCAATCTGGAGAACAACATTCAGCTGTGTTTGCATGTGTGTCAGTGTGTTCCAGGTAGACTTCAACGGCATATTGATGAAGGGAGACAGTTTGAACATAAAAAGAAGTGATGTGTACTGTAATTTGTTGGTAGGCCTGTATCATGTTCAAATTATTCAAAATTAACATAAGTTAGATAAGTTAAATAAGTGTGTAGTGACTTTTGTGCCACCCTGTATAGTAGCATCAGTGTCAGGAGCAAAAGCTGTACAAGTTGAAAAGGTTTTAGAATAGAGGTACTGGGCTGGTTAAGCAAAGTTTCATGCAAGCAGATGCTACAGAGGGAACTCCAGTGTTTCTTGATGGAACAGCACTCAAATTCAGGAACCTCCCAGAATGACTCTTGGAACCCTTTATCTTGAAAATATCTGTAGCACAGGTAGCTGTGATTATTTATATGCTAGACACCAGCTACTTCCATCCATATTTTATGCCTGTAATAAAATTTTTTTGCAAATAATTACATAATTAGAAAATGCATTAAATACATACTATACCCAGAAATTACTTCCCCATGCATATACTGACCCAATGATAACCTGATCAGATTTAACACAAGCAGTGATAAGAATAAAATTCACTGACACATTTTAAATGTGGCAAAAGATAGCAAAACAATTTATTCTTATGTATTTGTTGCTAGAAATTGCCTAAAAGAGAAACAATAGTGACTGATTTCTAGCATCACCCAAAAGCAAAAAAGTTGTAAAGCAGTTTCAGTATCATGTACGGCAGCTTTATAAGCTATATCAGTTTCTTGATCTGCATAGAAAAACAAACTGCAATAAATTGCAAAGGACACTTTTGCTATTACATATGTGCATTATGGAGCTATGCATGCCTATAATTACTGAGCACAACCTAACCTAACTTCAGGATAGTTTCTGCTGGCTGTAATAAGTTTTTAGAAAAGAGATCATCATACTTGAACGTGTAGTGCAGTTCATTGGTGTTATTAACTTAATGCATGTGATCTTCAGACTTGCCTTTTGAGTAACTGTAACTCTGAGCTCAGTTTAAAATGCAGTTATAGCCATTATGGTTTTTGACACATGCTAAAATGCAATTTAATAGCTGTTAAAAAAAGCAATCAAGGCTGATTAAAGGAAGAATGAAATGGCATACTAGAGGTACAAGCATTATATTTTATTATATTTCTGATAGTGTGGAAGTATTAATAGTAAGACTTTACCCTGCTAATATGTAATTTGTACTTTTGTATTATCGTGAAAAATTACCTGTTGTGACTGGAAATTTGTCAATATTAGACTCCTGTATCTTTGAATGCTTCTACTTCAGCTAATAAGTTGTCCTATCTTCTAGTGTATGCTGAGAAATATGTAAGGAAAACTTACTGAAGCGTAAAGCTGAATATCCTGTACTGTTTTCACAAATGGAATATCAATATCGCATAGGATAAAACAAAACATATGGGTAGTACATAAAAATTATGGCATATATTGCCTCAGAATTATACTCACAGGTGCTTCCTTTATTTATTTACTAATTAATAATGTTTGAGCCATACTCACCTCTGTATTTGTTTCCTTGAATTGGAACAATCTGGCTTTTTCCAGCTTTCCCAGATGTTTGACAGTTGGCTGGCACACATTTCCTCTTCAATAAATCAATTATACCAAAACTTATACGTACAACTAAATACAGATTACTGCTGGTTATATACGGAAATGGTTTATGCAAGAAGCACTTGGAAAGAGTTTACTTGCTAAAACAGTCACACAAACAATCTATGCAAGCCAATTATCCAAGGTGGTAGTTATGTACACTTTAAAATGCATTTGTGATAGATGGAAATCCCATCTATCATCACTAAAGAAACTTTAGTTTCTCTCTAGGCCACTATTGGGTTTTTGTGCCGCAGCAGTCAGATTTTACAAAAGCCATCACACATCTGAGTCAAATCCCCCTGGGCATACATTTATTGCATTTACATCACTGGATAGAGCCAGTACATTTAAAAGTGTTCAAGCTATCCAGAATTGCTGTCAGAATGGTGCAAATCTTCGAAACCACATTTTTGTTGGTTCAGACTGATAAGGTCAGATACCACATTCAGTCATTTTAAGAGCAGATGCTGAACTGATGCCTACCACCTAGTAACCTAGTATTAACTGGATGATGAGAAGTGATTGGTTAGTTTTTAGGTCTACTCTCTGTTTATAGAGATAAATTATGACTTCCTCTAGTTAAAATAATATGGGAAATTTGCTTGTCACTTGTAGTACCTCATAATGCTGCATATTTGTTTATAGTATTTCTCTCTTTTCCCAGCAGCTGGGTGATCTATGACATCACACATGTAATGAGGAAGATGCTGTAACGTGATAAGCATTGAGTTTAGGATGATGGGACTGCATGTGTTGCTAATTATTCCTGATGACAGATAAACTAATGTGATGAATGAAATATTAATTTTTGTGCTTCATTCCCCTTTAAGCTGTTTTTCAATAGAAAGTAGTAGTACAGTATTACCTTGCATTTATGTTCCTGTCTTTTGCATTTTCCCATCATTTACAACACTGTTTGTTGGTCCCCTCAGATTTCCTATGTTCACAATGTATTAAAAATTCTCAGGTTTACGTTTTTGAAATGCTATATTTCCCGCTGTTTATGTCATGCCAAGCAGTTCAAGCAGGAAAAAAATCAAAGTAAAATGGCCAATCAGAAATGCTTAAACTTCAGCATAAGCATAACGCTTCCGCATTCCCACACGTGATAACGCAATCACCCACATTTTGCAATCTGCAGTGCACAGTTATCGTTCATTACTTGAGAAGCTACATTACTGCATCAATGTGAGATTACTAAGCGAATCCATGTTCATTGTGCTGAAGGTTTTTGTTTCATGTTTACTGATTTTGTTGCTGCAGTTGTTGAACTTATTGTTGGTGATTCATTACATTTATTTTTTACATTCTTCTCACTGATTTGTTACATTTATGTTTTACATTTTTCTTGTTGATTATTTGTTATCTGAGTCAAGCAGCCAGTTATTTGTTGCATCTCTTTGTTGTTTTTTGTTAATCCTTCTTTGTAAATGTTTTATCATAAGAGTTTACGTTTCATGTTGATCATGGAAAAAAGAAGGAAAGAAAGACTTTTACTAGTGAAGAGAAGATCTGGATCTTGTAGAAGGTAGGTTTGTACCAGGGAACACATGTTGCACTTGCACACAAGTTGCAGCTCTCTGTGTCCACGTTGAGTACGATAATAAAAAAAAACAGATCAATTATAACTTCCAGTGCTTCAGAATGTGGGCCAATGATAATAAAAAACAGATCAACTATAACTTCCAGTGCTTAAAAATGTGGGCCAAACTCCAAGAAACTAAAATATGCAACATATTCAAAATATGAGGAATTGGAAGAAATCATGAACAGCTGGTTTGCAACTACAAGAGCAGCAGTCATCTCAGGTGATGGAGTGCTTTTAAGGGAAAAAGCATTAAGGGTGGCCAACATGCTTGGAATTGAAAATTTCCGTGCTTCTAATGGTTGGAACAACTGCTTCAAAAGAAGGTACAACATAACCTATAAAACTGTCTGCGGAGAGTCAAATGCAGTTAATGATGAGACTGTGGAAGAATGGATCAGTGGAAAGTTGCAGGAGTTTACCAAGAAATACAAACCCAGGAACATTTTTAATTTGGATGAAACTGGGCTGTTTTGTAGTGTGTTGCCCAGCAAAACTTTAACATTCAAAGGTGATAACAGTCATGGTGGAAAACATAGTAAAATGAGGTTAACAGTTTTGTTGGGAGCCAATGCTGATGGTTCTGAGAAGCTCCACCCTTTTGTGATAGGGAAGGCCAGAAGCCTCATTGCTTGAAAAATGTGCAGTCATTGCCAACTTCTTAAGATGCCAATCAAAAAGCTTGGATGACTTCTGATCTTTTTCAACAGCAGTTGGTTACTCCGGATGCATGATGGGGGCACAAAATAGGAAAATCCTGCTTTTCATCGACCACTGCTCTGCACATTCTACAGATGTGTACCTAAGAATGTTCAATTGGAGTTCCTTCCAGGTAATTGTACTAGTACATTTCTTACAGGGACACTATGGACAAGTTTTTAGAATTCAATAAATATCCATTTGTGTAGCTTATTAGCTTTATACTTGTATTGTATATTTGATAACTGTGTATAGTAATACAATAATTTGTAATCTTGACATATTCTGTATCAAAGTACATTGTATGGAATGATTGAAAGGATGAATAAATTGAAGTGAATTGAATAGTAAACTGCAGCCAATGGATTTGGGGGTTATTCACTATTTCAAGGTTCTTTATAGAAAGAGCTTGGTTAGGCAAGTTTTGCGCCTGATGGATGGCAGAAAGGATCCTGCATCTTTCAATGTGTCAATCTTGGATGCACTCCATTTCATTGTCAAGTCGTGGAAGACTGTGAAGCAGTCTACCATCTCAAACTGCTTTCTGAAAGGAGGATTTTTCAAGAACTGCACCAACTCACAGCTGCCAGCAGAAGAGGAAGAACAAGAAGAAGATCTGCTATCTGGTAAATGTTGCAGCCAAACTGCACTTTTCAAGACTTTGCAGCTGGATGATGCTGTGATTACTATTGAGACAAGAGATATGGAGGAGTTCTCGTGGAATGAAAAGGCAGCTGAATCCACCATCTGTGACGAAAAAGAAGAATGGAAGTGAAGTAATGCCTACCAGTGCTGAGGCATGTGCAGCGGTAGAAGTCGTGTGTAGATATTTATCATCTGATGTGGGGGATGAAAATAATTTTTACAATCTGTACGAACTTGAAAGACAGATAGAAATATACAAAATGAAAGTTCCAAACAGAAATCCATTTTGGATTATTTTGGTACAAAGCAGTAATTGTTTTCATTCTGGTATAAAAGTTCATTCATATTGTTATTTCTAAACTATGTACATAGTTATTAAAGTTTAAATTGTTTCATGCAGAGAAAGAATATTTATTACATCTTAGGCAATTCCATACTCATACTATAAAAAATAACCGAATTTAAAGAATGTAGGTATTACACAATACTTAACTCCCTTCTCCTAGCCAGTGAATAAACAGAATTAGAAAGGCATTGGCAATTAGTTCACAATCTGAATATTTGAGATAAGTACTAGGAATAAGAACAAAACAATCTATACTATTAACAATAAGCATTTGGGAAATGTTAACCTCTTTCTCAGCATTTTTACCTATGCAAGTGGTTTCCTATGATTTACACTTTCCCCCCATTTACACCACTATACCCCTGGTCCCTTAAAAAGAATAAAAGAGGGGTAATATTGCATTTGAAACAAATGGATTACACAAAACAATTCAACACTATCGAAATATGGGAAGTCTGTAACACTTTGTTCATGGATGGAGTGAGCAAATTTTGTTTCAATATCTTACAAGTATGTTGACTTTAGAGATGAAGTTAAAAAATAAAGGTAATATTGATGTAAAAAGTGTGTTTCTTGTTATTAGGCTTAGAACTAATCAAATCACTTTTACTTACCAAGAAAAAAAGTTAGAGGTGAACATCAAAATATCCAAAGTATAACATACAAAACGGCACTAATTGAACAAAATTTTCTAACCATGCAGCTAGATGTTATGATATTTTCAGAACACGGTCTCAAGGCTGAGGAAATAAAGGCAAACAATTATGAAAACTACACAATGGTGTCCTATTTTTGCAGGGAAATACACAAAAGTGGGGGCGTTGTTATTTACGTGAAAAATGGAATTAAGTATAAGCAAATTGACTGTGGTAAATATGGTGTTGAAATGTGCTGTGAACTATCGGCAATTGAGGTTACCTTAAAACATAAAAATCTTATTATAATAGGAGTGTATAGTCCGCCTAGGGCAAACAAAAAGCATTTCCTAAAACTTTTAGATGACTGCTTAAGTAGCGAAATACAAAATAAACACATCTTGGTGATGGGGGATATTAATATAGATGTTCTGGTAGAAAGTAATGATAAAAGTAGGCTACTTGAAGTATTACAGAGAAATAATCTAGTCTTAACAAAAACTGAGCCCACAAGGGTAACAAAAACTTCCGCAACCTGTGTTGACCATATTTACACAAACATAAAACTGGAAGAGTATAGTAGCACAATGGTATAACAAGGAATTAGTGATCATTTTGGACAATTAATCAAAATTAATACCTTAATTAAACCAGGAAATGATGCAGTCAAATTAATAGAAATTAAAAGAATAATAAATGGGAAAACACTAGAAGCTCTAAGAAAGCAGCTACAAGCAATTCATTGGGATGGTATTTACGAAAAAATGAAATAAATGATAAATTTAACTGTTTTTATCAATCTTAAGAAACTGCTTGGATGTAACTATGCCACTACAGAAAGTAAATGTAAAAAAACAACCAGGTGACAGGTGGACCACCAAAGGCATTAGTATATCTAAAATGCGCAGGCAATTCCTAAACAACCTAAAACACCCTAAACTTGACGAAAAATCTTTCAGGTATATAGAAATGTATAATAAAATTTTAAATAATGTAATAAGAGAAGCAAAAAGGCAACATAATGCTCAGTTAATAAAAAATGCAGAAAATAAAATAAAAGTCACTTGGAACATTATTAACTCAACTCACAAGGAATATAAACAAAAATGGCAGGAAAATATGATAATTGAAAACAGCAATCAAGTTATTCAGGATCCTACTAAAATAGCAGACTCTTTTAATGAATACTATATAAATGTTGTAACAAACTTAGGATTAAAGCAAATTCACTATGTGTCACTAAATGAAAATAATATATGTAACTCTATGATAATTGGCGAAATTATGGAGGGGGAAGTCATCTCGCAAATAAACACATTAAGACGAAAAAGGTCCAGTGGATTAGACGAACTGACAAATGAAATAATAAAACATTGTAAACATGAAATTACCAAGGTATTTACTCACCTAATCAACCAATCTTTCAATTCCGGACTCTTCCCAAATATATTAAAGCAGACAGTAGTCAGGCCAATATATAAAAAGAAAAACTCAAAACTAGCAATGGAAAACTACCGACCAATTTCCCTATGCTCAACTCTTTCAAAAATAATAGAAGGATTGTTTCTAAAACAGCTGCAAAGTTTTTGCAATAAATTCCAAGTCCTGTCAGAATACCAATTTGGATTTCAAAAAAAAAAGTCAACAATACAGGCAATCTGTAAAGGAAACGATATCATTATAAAAGCTTTAAACAAAAAAGAACATGTGGTTGCCATTTTCCATGATCTATCAAAGGCGTTTGATTGTGTAAACATCGAAACCCTTATGGCTAAACTTGAAAACTATGGGATAAGGGGCATACCACTACGGTGGCTTAGTTCATACTTAAAAAAGAGACAACAAAGTGTGGAAATAATTCATAATATTGGTGGCAAATTAAGGAAAATTAGATCAGCTGTTAAAGAAGTAACACATGGAGTGTCACAAGGATCAAAATTAGGACCATACCTATTCCTAATTTATATTAACAGCATATTTAAACAAATAATGGATGAGGATGGTATAGCGATAGGCTACGCTGATGATACCACAATTGTAGTTACAGGAAAAACAGAACTGGAGGTACAAAGAAGGGTAAATTCCTTACTCGAAAAAGTTAAGTCATTTAGCAAGCCTAAGAATGAAATTAAATACAAGTAAAACAGAATGGATGCAAATTAGTCAGAGCAATAAAAATCTGGTAAATATTAAGTTAGAAATATGAAAAAAAGAAATTAAGCAGGTAAAGGAAACAAACTTTTTAGATTTAGTCATAGACAGTAATTTAAAATGGAAGGGACCGATTGAAAAAGTCACAAAAAAAATCAACACAGGTATATATGTATTAAGGCAAACAAATCAAATTTTGGATAAAAAATAGTGCTATATAAGTATATTATGCATACATACACTCACATTTAAGTTATGGAGTCGTATTATGGGGCTCAGCGCAAAAAAACATTGTTTCTAAGGCTATTCAGATTACAAAAACAAGCAATACGATTAATATTGTAGCGGACCAGGTTGAGCATTGAGAATTGCAACATATTTCGTTAACCAGCGCAAGTGTGGAATTCAGGTTAACAGAATACGTCCACGCTGCACAACGCCGAGTCAGTGCTTCTGTATGTATTTATACTACAGGGTTTTGACTCGGTTGAGAGAGTTGCCACGAGAGAGCTATCAGAGAGTTGCCAGAGAATTGCCAGGCGGTTATCGCGGGCCATTAATCACGGGAAGTGATAGAGAGTGACGAGAGAGTAGTCAAAGATCATTTGTCAGACTCGCCACCAGTTAACCAGGTAAGCATGCGTCTCATCTAAGTTCTATTGACTTGCCAGGGCTTCACCCCAAACCGAATGTACTCACTTAAGGTAACAATATAATTTATTGGGTCAATGCATCCCCTGTGCATCATTTAAATACCCCCTATCCTAGAACGCCACCCTGGCCTGCCTACCACCCCGGTACCAGGCATTCCCCCTACCTCTGAGCTACCAACCCCCCTGTGTAATCACCTACTGCGGGGGTAACCATCCCCGTGGGGTGTTACAATGTGGTGGAGCGCCGGGTACATGTAGTAGGCACCGACTACAATGTGACGGAGTCTCTGGATATAATTGGGGAAAACATCCTTACCTCTTCCAGCCAGGGGATGTAATCAATTTTTTTTTCTCTTTTCTTTTTGCAAGGTGTAAAACACGCCTCATTTTGGGATAACCTTTTTTTTACCTGAGGTTATCTGGTGAAGACTCACCCTCCCACCCTTTGCATCATGAGTCACCTACACAGAATATAACTTTTTTTAACTTTTCTCAAGTTATGTATATTTTTTTAGTGTAGTACATTTAAGTTATTATGCATGGCTGAACCTGCTCAAAACTCTACTAGTCCTACTACTAAAGAGATTAGAAATCTGTGCGCAGAATTAGCAGCTATACAGGGGGAACAATTTAAATTCCAAGAATTTCTAATCTCAGATTTGAAAGGAATTTCAAACGAGATCGCGGCACACGCTGAGACGGCAAATCAAATACGTCTCCGCTCCGGCAAGATCGTTAACACTTCTAGCCCAAGCACAAGTAGGGTAGAAAAACAGTTAGCCATGAATAAGGGAGACGAACACACAAATACTATGAGTAAAATGGACTCACCTGTTTTAAGTAGAAGGGTAAGTGAAGCACCTCAACCCATGCACATTAGTCGTCCACCATTGGATCCGGGTAGCTTCGCGGGGAAACCAGGGGAAAGTGTAAGGGGCTATCTCCATAAGTTTGAGTTGATAGCGCGTGCCAATAATTGGGATGACCAGCATAAGGCGCAGTATTTACCATGCTACCTTAATAGTACTGCACTAAACTGGTACAAAACCTTTGCCCATAGAAATAGGGACGCCCAATGGGAAACATTGAAGCAGGGGTTATTAAAAGCCTTCATTCACGCGGCAGAGGAGGAAATGATGGAGGTCAGACTAAGGCAGAGGGTGCAGGACCTTAGTGAGCCCACAGAGCAATACGCTTATGACATTATAGCTCTGTGTGATCTAGTCAACCCCGAAATGACAAAGAAGGAACGGGTAAAACACATCGTGAGGGGCCTTAAACCATCACTAATAGAACAGGTACTGCCCTACAACCCACAAACAGTGGACGCTCTCATACAGTTCGTCCGCAGGGTAGAATCACCCCGCTACCTAGCAGGAAAAAGGGTAGACCTAATCGATGCACAGGGAATTCCCCCTAGTATGCCAGACGATACCTTCCAGAAGCAGGTATCAGAGATTCAAAGATGGTGGGTGAGTTAGCAAAACAGGTGCAAAACCTGACAATGAACCCCCGCCCTCCACCCCAGAATTACAATCCACAGCATCAATCCGTTAGGAATTACGGACAGGCCCCCAGCGGCTATAGGGGCACATGTAGTCAAAGAAGAGCGGTGTTTGCGAGGCCTGTGTGTGCCTACTGCAAACGGGTAGGCCACATAATCGCTAATTGCCAGACACGAAGGAGGAATGCAAATTTTCACGCGCAGCCTCGAAGCAATCACCTCCCATAAGGGCCGCTGTAACAAACATAACAGAAAACATCAACCCTGGGAACACATTAAAAACTATGGGAACATTAGCAGGGACAAGGATCGACATTCTCATAGACACAGGCAGCTCAGTAAGCATAATCAATGACGACCTGGTAGGTACAAGCAAGCAACCAGCACCCCCAAATATGATTTTGTGAACTGCAAATAACAATTTACTTGCTGCACAATAGTAGTAAAACACTTCCCGCATAGTTTATTGCTCGGCATGGACTTCCTTCAGAAACACCAAGCCGTTATAGATCTAGGGAACAACACAATTACACTAACACTGCAAAATTCGAAGAAGGTCACGATAAGCTGCCAGCGAAAGCGAGAATGTCCTCTCATGCAAATTACACTTGAAGCAGATGCTGAAGAGACAAAAATTAAAGCAACATGTCAGCATGACGTAGAAATCCTTCCATTTGCAACCACACAGATAGACGTCAAAATACCCTCACTTCCTACAAACACATTATTACTGGAACCATGCATTAACACTATGCAGAAAAAACACATTAACATTATACCGGGTCTGTGCAATAATAATCAAAATCAAAAGATACAAGTCCACAATAATACAGCCGCCCCTCAGAGAATATTTAAAGGGACAACACTAGCACTCATACACGAAGTTGCATTAGTCCAGGCAGACACTTTCACATGTGAGACAGCAAAACAAATAGACATCAAAGACGCCAAATTTAATATTAATTCACGACTAGAACCAGGACAACACGAACAGCTACGAAATTTACTCGACAGGTACAGACATACCTTCGCCACTAGCCTACAAGAGTTAGGGACAACAAAGATTGCGGAGTTCAAAATAGAGTTGACAAACACGACACCAATTAGACAGAAGCCATACAGGGTGTCCCATAAACAGCGGGAAATAATAAACCAACAAGTGGAAGAAATGAAAGAGGCTGGGATAATAAAAGACTTACAGAGTAGCTGGTGCTCACCAGTAATTTTGGTCAAAAAGAAATCAGGAGAATATCGGTTTTGTGTAGATTACAGAAAACTCAATGCACAAACAGCTGCATCCGCCTATCCCTTACCACTGATTGACGACCTACTTAGCTATTTAGGAGGTTCAAAATTTTACTGTACGCTTGACCTGCTAAGTGCATACTTCCAACTACCTCTAGCTCAAGAAAGTAAGAAATATTCGGCCTTTTGTACGTCGGACGGAGAGTACGAATTCCAAACCTTGAGCTTCAGGCTCGCGAATGCCCCCAGAGCATTCACAGAGATCGGAAATAAACTGTTAGGCGACCTGCGATACGAAAAAGCACTCATATATCTAGACGATATAATAGTGTTTGCAAATACATTTCAGGACTTATTGGCAAACCTGGAAGCAGTATTTAAGAAATTATAACAACATACATTTAAGCTAAAACCCCAGAAATGTTTTTTCGGTATGGACAAAATAAAACTCCTAGGATACGAAGTATCGGCAGCAGGCATAGAACCTGATAAAGACAAAATTCAAGCTATTACACAGCTCAGAACGCCTAGGAACGTCAAAGAAGTAAGGCAGGTCTTAGGTTTATTTTCTTTCTACAGGAGGTTCATTAATAACTTTGCAGCGGTCGCGAGGCCTCTAAACGAACTAACAAAGGCAGACCAAAAGTTTGTATGGGGCCAAGAACAGCAAGAAACCTTCCAAAAGCTGAAAGATTTAATGGTTAGGGCTCCGGTATTGGCACATTTTATGCCGGGAGCCAAAACCCAAATGAACTGCGATGCCAGCATGCACGGTATAGGCAGTTGTCTCCTCCAAGAACGAGATGGAAAAATGCACCCAGTAGGCTTTGTGTCTAGAAGTCTAAGCAAAGCTGAAAAGAACTATAGCGTTTCGGAACAAGAGCTGTTAGCAGTTATGTACGGTTTTTCGAAGTTCCGCCAGTACATATATGGTTACCCTGTAACTGTAGTTACAGACCATGCTTGCCTGTGCCACCTAAATAGGTTGAGAGATCTAACAGGGAGACTGGCACGTTACAGCTTGATGCTACAGGAATTTGACTACACAATTCAACATAAATCAGGGATTAAACATAAGGACGCAGATTGTTTGTCTAGAATGCCAATAGACCCCCCTGAACCCGAAACAGCACAAGAGCAGGAAGACAGAATTACCTGTCTCATAGAACCCATAGAATTAGCTAAAAAACAAGAGGAGGATCCCCAGCTAAAACCCCTAATACAAGCCGTAAGACAGCCGGGTACAGCGAATGCTAAACTAGCACGACAAGCTGCAACATATGTGCTGAAATCGAATGTCCTGTACCGAAAAAATGCTGGTACTACAGGGAACATGCACTTGTTAGTAGTACCTGATAGTTTAAAGCAGGAAATACTACATAATAGTCATGACGATCCGCTAGGAGGACACTTCGGGTTTTCAAAAACTTTTCACAAAATTAATTCACATTACTATTGGATTGGAATGAAGAGGGACATACAAAATTATGTAAGAAGATGCACTTCCTGTCAGCAATGAAAAGGTCCTGTTAATCAGCGACCCGCAGGTTTAATGCAACCCATAAAGGTCAACTATATAGGAGAAAGGTTCTCCATAGATATCTTGGGGCCTTTCCCAAAGTCCTCTAGAGGTAACAGATATATAATTGCGGCAAGTGATTACTTTTCAAAATATTTGGAATTAAGGGCAATCCCAAAAGTTTCTGTTGAGCATGTCACTGAATTTATCTTGGACGACGTCATATGTCATCACGGTGCACCAAAATATATTCTGTCGGACAGAGGGTCCGTATTTATGAGCGAAGTGACACAAGAACTACTTAAGATGATGGGAACAATACCGACTTTCACAACAGCCTACAGACCCCAAACTAATGGCCTAATAGAAAGGGCGAATAGAACTATCGCGCAAGTAATCAGTAACTACGTAAACACACAGCACACAGACTGGGATAATAATTTACATCAAATTCGGTTTGCCATAAACACAAGCAAACAGGGGAGTACTAAGTTCACACCCTTCGAATTACTGTATGCACGGAAACCGGTATCACCCCCAGACGTTCAATTACAGGGCACCTCACAAAACCTATTTGTGCAGCAAACACGGGAGGCAATAGTAAAAGCAAGGGCGTTAGCATCCCAAAACATAGTAAAGAGCCAGAGGAAAAATAAAAATTTATATGATTCAAAGAGGCGGCACGTCGAGTATAAAGTCGGCGATTTGGTGACGCTATATACCCCTAAAAGGAGGGTAGGTAGAGCCACGAAACTTTTAATGAACTACACAGGCCCGTATAGGGTAATGAAAATACTCAGCCCCCTGAATTACGTAATTAAGGCCAGAAATTCCGTGAAACGCCAGAATGTCCACGTTAGTAGAATTTCACCATTTTATGCATAGTGAGCATACAGCACACTTGTGACACTTGCACAGCGAGTAAACACAATCTTATTGCCACATATAAATGACACAAAAAAATCGCCTACGTATCACTCAATGTCCATCAATACACAAGTGCTGACATTATTACATGACGGAATGCGTTACACAAATGCGTCCACTCTGCAGTAAGGCTGAGGCATAAAAACAAACAAACTGGAAAAAGAAAGAGGTTAAAACATTAAACATCAGCAATAGTTCTCAAATAGGTTAAGTAATAGGTTACAATGCAAGACGTAGTATATCTTTGGACCTCCATATTAAGTTAGGCTAAAAGTGATAATCCACGCGATTCACTTTTACTTTTTTAATTTTTTTGTTGCTCTCTCTTTCTCGCGATGAAGAGAAAATATATCTGGAAGTGAAAATATAATGGGAAATCCGAGACGCGACCCTGTTATTCGCTTAATACAGATATCTTTGTTCAGATATAGGAATTTGAACAATATACATTATCTCCCCAGGAGTTCAGAGTAGGGCCGAGGGACACAACAGAGAGCAAGTATAAAGAAGTATTCTTAAGTTCGGGAAGCAGAGTTAAATAAATAGGAAACAGAATAGGAAATAAGATTTAGTGGAGGTCGAAAAGTGATTTCATAGTACTGTTATTTATATAATTGTTAGTATAAGATTAATTTAAGATAGGTATTTGATAATGTGTTTTGAGAACTATAGGTTGATGTCAGGAATTCTTTTCTTCGACCTTACACATGCGTTAGCGCATATAGAATAAATAATAGTGGGAAAAAATCGAATAACGTACACTCTGGTACAATAACCAAGCGCTGTTAAATAAATAAATGTCAGTTAGCAGATAAAGCGAAGCAAATCAACGTGCAAAATAGATAAATGTAATGTGGCAAATAAGCAAGTGTAAATAATTAAAAAGAAATCTCTCACGACCAGGGCAGATAATACACGAGATGGAGCAGGGACATAGAAATTTTGAAACTCGGATCATGGGTCGGTACAAATACCACATCTAAATTTATCACAGGTCCCAACCATCATAGCGACACACAGCCCCAGTCAAGGATATGCAGCAACCTCCCCCATGCTAATGGCATTATACATTTGGACAGCCCTGCTAACAATGATAGTAGCAGCCATATTATTTAGGAAACCCAAGCTCATCTTAGCAACTACGACCCGACAGCGCGAGCAAACTCTATCATGCAAGATGAGCTCGTCGAAATCATAGAAATAGTATTTATGACTGTTTGCATAGTAGTCATGGCCTTGTTAGCATACAGAATATTGAAGAAATTTTGTAAGGAAAAGTCAAACTCTTCAAACTCGACCACAGTGGAACCACAGCACACGTCACCTCAGGGAATTATAATTCTGGCAACACCAACCGATGCCGCCTCAGAATCAACACTAACATGACGGAGAAATAAATAAGAGAGATAAATAAAATAAATAAATCAAAAGGCTCAAAATAAACAAGGGGATGGAGGCAGGAAAGCCAGAGGTATCCTCCATGAATTACGCAACACAAGATACGTAACACATTCCACACACGCGGAAGGGTACAGAAATTTTGGTTCACAAACTTAGAAACACAGATATCGCTTTCATAAACATACAATTCTGCATGAACGGTAAGTGTCGAAAGCAGCAGTCTGGTCATGAATTCCGCTGACACAAGTATTCGTCGCCTCACGCACAGAGCTTGACTTTGCAATTCTCAGTGGCGTGTAGCACTGCGACAAGTATATGAATAGAAAATGGAGTGTAAATATGGTTGTTGTTTTTTTTTTTGTGTTTGTTGTGTTTCATTGGTCACAACATCTGCAATATTCGTATTTCTGTGTACTAATTTCAAAAACTAAGTCTGTTTTAGAGGATGCCCTCCAGCAGGCAAGAGAAACCACAGTCTACAGCAGCCTCAGCGACCCTCTTCCCCGGGTTACAGAAGCGAGGTATCAGCAGAATGCCAAAAACGGACATCTAACCACCGCTTACAGACAATGCAACACACACACAAAAAAAAAAAAAACGGTTTTGTACAGTTACAGACAAAAATCATTGTATAATGTACAAATTTAATTTTTTTTGTTCGAACGAACATACCAAGGCAAGCAGAACTTATGAGTAGTCGCATCACACCTGGATAACAGAACTTAATGTTTTCTTTCTGTTCCGTGTTTTTATTTTCCCTCTCTCGTTTTCTTCAAAATTTGGAGAGACAAGGAATCGGCAGGGGTATCGACTCACTTTCTAAATTTACCTTTTCTCTGCTGTGTTTAGTCTCATCCCGTTACATTTTAAAATGCAATATAATCCTTCCAACCTTATCCTAAGTGAAATCCATCTTTGTAAAACAACCCTGTTGCTGCGCACCAAGAGACCACCAAGAAGAGAAGCACCCGACAAAAAAGACCCAGGTAGAACAGTGCCCACCAGTATGCGCACGCTGGTAACTCACCACGGGAGTCGCGCCAGAACACGCAGAATTGGTGCGCTCCGAAGGAACGCCACTGCTTGACCACAGCAATGCAGCATGCGCGGAAATAAATACTACGTTTCCGAGAAAATAGCTAAGTATGCAGAGTCACTCAGCAGTTCTGTCCCAGCACCTTATTCATTCAAGGCAGAGTTCACCTCCGGGCACAACAGTAAGCAACCAGCTGAGAAGAGTCCAAGATTGGCAGCAGGCTGCGGTGCGCAGTCGAACCCACCCCTAACGTACTCACCAACCCTTACACAAAATTTTCCCTGGTATCCGAGTCTTGGACAGCAGAGGACACCAGAGCATTTCAATTGTATAAGGCTCAAACCACATTTTGTTTTTTTTTCTTTTTCTATCAACCCTCGTCTAAGTAGACAGTTTTCGTACCCCCTAAGATGTTTGTCCTCCTTTTCAATTTTAAATTCCGGGTCGGAATTTGGCGAACCTAGGACCGATGTAGCGGACCAGGTTGAGCATTGAGAATTGCAACATATTTCGTTAACCAGCGCAAGTGTGGAATTCAGGTTAACAGAATACGTCCACGCTGCACAACGCCGAGTCAGCGCTTCTGTATGTATTTATACTACAGGGTTTTGACTCGGTCGAGAGAGTTGCCACGAGAGAGTTATCAGAGAGTTGCCAGAGAATTGCCAGGCGGTTATCGCGGGCCATTAATCACGGGAAGTGATAGAGAGTGACGAGAGAGTAGTCAAAGATCATTTGTCAGACTCGCCACCAGTTAACCAGGTAAGCATGCGTCTCATCTAAGTTCTATTGACTTGCCGGGGCTTCACCCCAAACCGAATGTACTCACTTAAGGTAACAATATAATTTATTGGGTCAATGCATCCCCTGTGCATCATTTAAATACCCCCTATCCCAGAACGCCACCCTGGCCTGCCTACCACCCTGGTACCAACGCATTCCCCCTACCTCTGAGCTACCAACCCCCCTGTGTAATCACCTACTGCGGGGGTAACCATCCCCGTGGGGTGTTACAATATCAGGAATTCAAAGAACCGAAACATGCAGAAGTGCATTTAAAAAGCTAAAGATCCTAACACTACCCTCAATATATAGATATATATACGAATGTATTAAACTTACCATAAAAAGCTGTAATAAACAAAATAAAAATTGCCACATTCACGAGCACAACACTAGGACTAAAGATAACTACTTCAGAAATAGATACAGAGATACTTTAAACAACAAATGCATAGAACAGAGTATTAAAGATATATATAATCACCTACCACTACAAATAAAACAGTTAACAAATGAAAAGACAAAGCTAAAGGCAACTAAGTCATATTTAGTACAAAATTCATTCTACACAATAGATGAGTACAAAGAATTGAATATAAATGCTTGGTAAAATATGGTCGTGTTGCACTTCTCATTGGTTTTATGCTAAATTTTTGTATAAATGTTAATGTATATAGATCTTGAACGATCCTTGTAAAATGTATTTACAATGGTGAAAATAAAACTATCAACTATCATGAGCAAAACCAACACTTTGGCTCCTTTCTCAAAGTATACAGCCTTTCTCATACAGCTAATAGTTTGAAGAGAACAATTGAAAGAATGTTCACGAAGGCCACAACAATTATTAGTAGAAATTTGTAGCCTCCCCAGACACATGACCTAACCTCCTGCAACTTTTATCTTTTGGGTGAATTTAAAAATAATGAATACATGACAAACCCACACACCCTGGAAGATTTGAAGCACTTAGGCAAAACACTGTGTGCTAGTTCATAGTTCAGTGGGTCACTCTATTGCTGGATTGTTTTGTACTCAATTACCATATACCCTCAAACACTTTGACATTTTTAAAGCTGAAATTTTGTCTCTATGTATTAAATGATTTTGGATTATTAATTTTTAAATGTATGTAATTCAAATTTAAATTCTATATTTGCTTTTGGTGAAGTAATACTCTTTCAACACTAGTTCTATATCATTGATACAGTCAGTGAACTATACTGCCCTAATTTTTAAAATTTAAAACTTGTGGTTTAAAGTTGTTGAAGTGGATTCAGTGTTTTGCTTAGATGACAAATACAATTTTTTTTTTGTGAAAACAATTTAATTACCATTATGAAAACAATATGAATAGCCTCTTTTTGCAATTTACACTTATGATTCTTGGTAATTTCTGCTTAAAATCACTTCTACAGCACAAAGAAAATTTTCTTTGTTTTATTCTATTCATTTTAAATTTCAGCCAATTGATTCTTCTTGGATGCAAGAGACTCCTCTTGCAACAGCCTTATCATCTGGCCAGACATTTTCCAGAGTCTCTATTATTGAAATATAATTATGAATCCAATTTATGCTAATAATACACAATGAAATTTGTAGAGCAGAATAAAGTAATCCAAAAATGAAGCCTAGCATGAGACATTTCCATATGCTGTCCTACTCACTGCACACTGCTTCTGGCTAACATACAAAGGTAACTGCATACAACTTTCCAAAGAAAAGTAAAATAAGCATGGAATGCTGAATTAAAAAAAGTCTGTCATGGCCAGGTTTGAACCACAAATTCTTGAATTTCTGTGCTGATGTCCTTCCACTGAGTCATTGAGGTTTTCATCAGCAACTAAGCACTGAATTTCTCTCAACTCATTGGCACACATTCTCTGACAAACCTTGAAAGTGACCCAATTTTTGTGCACCAATGCAGGTGTGAGGACCTAGAGTAACTTGGAACTTCAAAAAGATGAATTGGTATCATTACAGGAAAGATGTAATTGGAAGCTATAAAAATAAACTTGCACAAACACCCCAGAAATATAGTTAATAAATTATGACACATAATGAAAGATACAGCAGATAAAAATATTCCACCAGGTAAGCAAGTCAACTACAAATCATTCGGGAATAAAAAGCTGGAAGAACAGAAAATTAGAAGAAATAATGCAAGGAAAAGAGCAAAAGCTTCTAAATTACCAGAAGATTTAATAGAATGGAGAAGGGAAATGCTAAAATAAGGCAAGATATAACCACAGCCAAAAGAGAGACATAGATTAGATTCTTGGAAGGAATGGACTATAGATCAGATGCTTCAAACACATACATTCATAAACACATTGAGTAATAAATTCTCAGAACAAAACCTACACTAATGATAATTAATGTGAAAGAGGTCAGTAATGACAAATTAACAGCAAACAAAACCAACTCTTTGTATGCAAATGAATATATGCTGTAACAAAAAAGAAATGAGCAGATCTCGAAGCATATATTTGTCAAAGTGCAAATTGTTTCCATGGTCAGTTCACAATGGTATCTTAGAATGCATGCCTTTAACTTCATTCTATTGTCACCTTTTATATTGAGTCCCAGCTACTGAATATGCACTGACAGCCGAGCAGTTATAAGAAGGTATGTAGCAATAGGCTTACCGAGGTTTGTATCCCAAGCATATATATACATATATTTTTTTTTTGTGCAGAAAAATGCAATGTTTATTACGTATATTGTAATATAATTTCCAATTGCTAAGGCTTATTTGATTTCAAGGCATTTATGCTCACACATAAAAACTGAAACATTCCCCTTTTTGTTTCCAAACTAAATATGAAATGAGTAAATATTATATTCCTAAATGAAAAAGAAAATAAAAATAGGAATTAGCTTAATATCAGGTGTGTAAACCCTCTGCTTGTATTATTGCCCTTATTCTATGGGGCATGGATGATATCAAATACCCAGTCAAATTTCTATGAGAGGATAATTCCTCCCAAGCATCCTGCATTTAATCCCACAAAACCTCTATTGTCTTTAACTCCAAAACTTTCTTCACCCCTGCCCACACATTTTCAATAGTATTCAAATCTGGTGAGAAAGGAGACCAGCTAATCACTATATCATCTTGCCTTTGAGAACCAGTTTGAAACCTGCTGACTTTCGTAGAGAGGGTGGTTATCCTGCTGAAGTTCAATCATTCCATCGGGATATCTAGTCCTTACAGAAGGAACCATGATGTTTTCAAGCATGTCTTTGTACTAGTGGCTATTTAATATGCCATCAAGCTGCCACAACACACCTACCATCTCATGACATCCAACACAACACAGATGCATGAACTTGGTGATCCATTTGTGCCATGTATTTTGCATCATAACATTTTCCTCTGGGGTGGTAGACAATTATTTTCCCCCATTTGTAGATTAAAATGTCACCACGTCTGTGAATATAACCCTATTCCAGTTATGGCTGACATTTTCTTCTGTAAATGCGAGGCGACATAATCTGTACGACACTGCTTCTTAGCTGCCAAATGAGCCAAGAGCCCTGCTGTAGTCAAACGATGCAAGGCTATGCGGTTTGACCCAAGGAAATTAGAATTACTTCTAATTATAGACACATGCTGGAAAGGATTGCTGTCTGCCTCTTCTAGAAGTGCAGTAGCCTGCTGAGGAGTGGATAAACATTTTAGACCTGAACCACGTCGATGATGAACAATCCCTTCCCTGGGTAACCGCACCCACCTCATAGCCATAGATATAGGTACTTCAAGTGCTCTTGCAGCCTGAGACACAAAGTATCCAGCAACGTTCACTAACATAAGGAGAGATCTCCTTGTAGCTTTGTCTTTATGTGTGTGCTCAGCCATAAAAGACAGTATGATTGCTAACATATCACGCAGAACTCCAAGGGTATTTGGTGCATGCACATGGTCTAACCAGTGCCATTTATAACTGAAAAATGAGACAGAGAGTTTGCAACACCCATTATTAAGTCAATTAAATATTTGATTTAGTTTTCCACTTTAGAATTCTTTCTGATATGGCATTTATTTTGAAAATTAAAAGAGTAATTTGTTTGTGTTTTTATGCATGAATATCTTAAAATTAATACATACCATATGCATGGAAAACGTACAGCATTGCCATATATTTAACAAATTAAAATTTAAATAATAAAAAATAAAACGAACACACCAAGGATTAGATCCCAGTTTGTTCCGTTTATCAGATACATGTGTTTCATGGCTCAGCTACCATGCATACAACCAAACTGAAAGCCATCTTCCTACTTATCACATAGCTTTGAAATGAATGTAGGATTGTATTAAATCATGCATTGTGAACACAGCATCAGTGAATGCTGCTGATATTTTCTGAAATGAACTCCCTGTCTGGCTGTTGCTCATTTACATTCAGATTACAGTATTTTTAATCAAGAATTTTCTGAATTACACTTCAAGAAGCAATTAAGAGTCTAAAGACATGCAAACAACTGGGACAAGACCATATCTTCCCAGAATTTATTAAAAACCTTGGAGGGAATGCTACATGAGTGCTCTTATATGTTTTAATAGTTTATGGAAAATGAAGGAAAGTCTTCCATCACAATGGGTTAAGGCAAGAATTATCCTAATACTTAAAATGGGCAAATCAAGTCATATTTTATCATCATATAGACCAGATGCATTAACCTCTGTTATTGCAAAGGTTTAAGAAACAATTATCATAACAAGCTGAAATGGTACTGAGACAAGAATAGTATTCTGAATTCAGAACAAGCTGAATTTAGGGAAAGTAGATCTACATCTCAACAAACACTCAAGACTTACCCAGATATTAAAGAATCTTGATGGTGCACTAGCCATATTCTAGATTTTAAGCATGCCCATGATGGAATATACAGAGAAAAGCTGATCAACAAACGGAAACTTATTAGGATAAAAGGAAGTATGTTAAGGTGGTTTTGGAGATTTTTGGCACAAAGGTGGCTTACCCAAGATATTAAAGAAGCTCAACAGTGCACTAGCCATATTCTAGATTTTAAGCATGTCTATGATAGAATATACAGAGAAAAGCTGATCAACAAACGAAAACTTGTTAGGGTAAAAGGAAGTATGTTAAGGTGTTTTTGGAGATTTTTTGGCACAAAGGGGATCTCTACAAGTTTTAACACTTTATCCACATATAAACAAACAAAAGTAGGACTATCACAAAGGGGCCATAACTTGCCCAACACTCTTCAGCAAATGTATTAATGAGCTAATACACCACCTCAAAAAATATGAAAACATAAAATGCAGTTACTTTGCTAATGATCTAGTGCAGGGATGGGAAGGATGGCACTGGGAGTGTGAAATGCTGTACCCCTACAATCGGCCCTTTCTTTTTCTTTCTACCTTAGAAGCAAACAAACAGGTGATGTGTGCCACTGTGGCGATAATTCTGGTTTTGAATAAAAGGTCTTTACATAATAAAATGAAATCTTTTGACATGAAGAGTTGATGGATTTTAAAAAAGTCTCCAGCCATTGTCTAACATTTGAATGTCTACAAATTTCACTGAGAATACTTCTGATAACTCCTGTAATACAATAATGTATTTTTGTTTCATGCAGCTCATGCTTCATAACCATTTTAAAGATGGAAAATGGTTGCAGTTTGTTCTGTTCTATTTGGCTCTGCCATGCTTTTAATTTCTGTATTAATGCTTTCATGCATTTTTAATTTTGTATGACTGCTTTCATGCAATGTGTTAACTGTACAATTGTGTTGTGTTTACCTAGTAAACCTAAGTTAAATTCTTTGAGGTGAACAATTAAATTGCTTAAGAATGCCAAATCACAAATAAAAATATAATCTTTGAGTTCCAGAACTGCAATCTCTTTAGTTGTTAGGAATATACGAATTTCTTTCCATATGTCAAACATTCTTTGCAACATTTTGCCTCTACTTAGTCATCTTACCTGAACCGCCAATTAATCTAATAGAAAATCAAAACACGTTAATTAATATCCCAACTCGGGTTATTTGACCCAGTTTGATGAAGAAATAATAAATGAATTATAATTATTGTCAAAAATTCTTGATACTGTCTATGCCAGAGTGAATGAATTATGATTAGATTTAAAATCTTAACAAAGGATCAGCCTGTGATGCTGTATGCAGTAAGAACAGGCTTTAAATACTACTAAATAATAAAATGGAGATATACCTAACTTAATTAAAAAAAGCTGATTTTGCAGAGTGCTTCATGGTGAACAATGCAATGAATGGCTACAAAGCTATTAGAGGAAAATCCATTTTAACAAAAGAATTTTGTCTCTGTATTACACCTATTTCTGTTTCCACCACTGCTGAAGCTCCAGCTGCAGCTATACAGACCAATTTATTCCATTCAAGCCCAAACTTTTGCGCTATCTTCATCACTGTCTCAAAAACATCGTCACCGCATGTATGATCCTTCATTGGTTGAATGTCCAGCAACTCTTCGATTAGCTAATTCTGCACCTATACCTCTAACAAACACAGCAAGTTAGACTGTTTCCTCTATGGCAAGGGAAAAACAAACATTTTTCTTTAGTTTTCAAGTGTTTTAATACGAGGGCAATACTAAAAATTTTTAGAATGCCAAGTTTCTAAAATCAAATGAATTTGTTTATATTTGACAGCTACTTTCTAATGTTTCATGAGTTGATTGCTGTGTAGTTTGTTCGATTTGCTTAATAGTTTGTTAAAAAGATTTGGTGTTCATCCAAAAATGAATTTTACTAGAGAACATTTCCGAGCTATGATTTTTTACGATTTTAAATTGTCATTAATGCCTAAACAATGTGAAGATCAGCTTAGAAATTCATTTGGTGAAGCATCCCCATCTAAGGCAACAATATGTAATTGGTATAGCAAATTCAAAAGAGATTGGTTTTTTCTTAGTGAATGAATTTCATGAAGGATGCCCAAGGACTGCTGTTACTGATGAAAATATTGCTGCTGTTTGTTGATGATCGACACACATCTTATGACTTTATTTGAGCGATATTGGGCATTGGTATGAGTTAAATCCAAAACATTTTACATCACAGTTAGATGTGAGAAAATCTTGTTGTCGATGGAGTCCACATAAACTGACTCCTGATAAAAAACGATGCATTGATTGGTGCAGAAAAGCTCTGGAAAAATTCCAAGGCAACACTTCAAATTTGGTTTTAAATATTGTTACTGGTGATGAATCTTGGATTTATTGTTATGATCCTGAAAAGAAAAGTCAATTGATTACATGGGTCTTTTGAACAGAACCTAAGCCTACAAAAGTCCAATGAATTCCAGTGCTGGTAAGAAGATGGTTGATAGTATTTTTCTACAATGGATCATATCGCTACTATAGCATTCATTAGAAGATAGACTTACCGTTACTACTGATTGGTACACAAATGTCTGTTTACCGCAAGTTTTTGAAAAAGTTCATGAAAACTGCCCAAAAGGAAAAACAATGTTACATCATGGTAATGCATCATCACATACAGCAAAACTAACAACTGAGTATCTGGATGCCCTAAAGGCTAGCACCATGGACCCTCCACCATACAGCCCTGACCTAGCACCCTGTGATTTCTTTTTGTTTCCAAAAATTAAAGATAAATTACATGGAATCACTTTTTCATCATCAGATGAAGCAGTGGAACATTATGAAAGCCTGGTTTCTGAAGTGTCTCAGGAAGAGTGGCATCATTGCTTTAAGGACTGGTTTCATCGAATACAGAAATGTATTGATGTTAAAGCAGAATATTTTGAAAAAAAAAATTGTTTAAATTTTTTAAAACTAGTACCATGTGACACAAAAGTCAGTTGACAAATGAGAAAAAACTTCCTTTCTAAAAGTACACTTTTGTGTAATGTATTATTGGACAATTTTGGCAATATTTACTTATTTATCATTATTTCCATTTTATACAGTTGGTTTACGTTAAAAACAGGTTAAATAAATTATTATTTCCTAATGTTAAATTGTGTTATACAGTAAATTAAATTTGTGTTACCGTATGTATGTTCACTGCCAGAGATATTCAAAATGCTGTCCATTTACTTGAAGACAATGCCTCACTCTATCCTGAATTCTTCTGCCACTCTTAAAAGTGTTGCAGGTGGGATATTCTTAATAGTATGGGTGATCCTTTGTATTAACTCATCTAAAGTTTTGGGCTTTGTCTGAAAAACGTTCTGCTTTACATATGCCTATAGAAAAAAATCAAGGGGTGTGAGATCTGGTGACTGTGGAGGCCATGCCTGAGGTCCACCCCGTCCAATCCATTGTACACGGAACATCTCATTTACTTTCTGGTGAACAGTCAGAGCATAATGTGCCCCATCTTGTTGAAACCACATGCTTAATAGTTGATTCAATGGCATACCATCCAGGAACTCCTGTAGAGTGGTGTCCAGCAATTCCCCATATGTGTGCTGGTTTACATTTCCATCAAAGAAATGTGGTCCAACAACCATATCACCAATTACTCCTCACTACACCATAACTTTTGCAGCACCAGGGTCATTTGATTCTCGCATCCAATTTGGGTTTTCTCTGGACCAGTATCATGCATTTTGTGTATGAGTGTACCCATCCATAAAGAAAAGGCATTCATCACTGAACAGGGCATGCTGAAGGAAGAATCGATCATCACGCAAACATTGCGTGATCCAGTTGCAATATGTGTCCCTCTTGAGTGCATCCTCTTCATGCATTGTATGTACACGCTATAATTTGTAGGGATGAAAACGTGCTGATTTTAGTACTCTGTGTATGGATTCTCTACCGATACCACTTGCTCGAACCACATAACACACTGATCTTTAAGGGCTGGTTGACATCTTCGCAATCACGTTTATTGTATTCTGTTTGTTGATAGCAGATTTGGGTGACCACTTTGTTTTTTGTCGAGTATATTGAAAGTTGTCTTGAATTTATGCAATAATATCGGCAACATTTGGTTTTGGAATGTCTGGATGATGGCGATGAAACTCACCTGCAGCTTCTCTTACTGTGCTATGGTTGTCCCCACAGCGAAGTACTAGCTCCACTCACTGTTCAGGACTCAACATTATCTTTCTTCAATTCTCAATGAATGTTAATTTCTCCATTGGACAAAATCTGTTTTTAATTCATTCCCAACTCAATACCTTCAAACAAGCTGAACAAAGCACAAAAGTAATTGATATGTATTGTTGTTTACCATGGCCTACTTCAACTTCCAATCCTTTTAATCCACAGAAACTAATTTAAAAAAACGTGAAAGATAAAAGTTGGAGAATTCTTAGGGTATAAAGAGGAAATAAGTAAATAAAAGTTAAATGATGATAAATAAGTAAATAATTTCAAAATTGTACAATAATACATTATCCAGTTCACAAAAGTTCACATACTCCAATATATTTAGATAGGGAGTTTTTTCCCCATTTGTCAACTGACTTTTATGTCACACAGTACTGTTTGATTTTCTAAAGCTTTTCAGTGTCACCCTTATATACTCTCCTTCAGAAAATGGTTTCTATGATTTAGCAATATGGTGTGCAATTCTATAGCTAGGACGCAAAGCATTTGTTCAACTATGTTACTGAGGTAAGCCTGAGCCACTCTTACCTGCAAGATGTTTTTTTTTAAGGCAATACATTCGTGAAATTTGGTAAAAAATGTGAAAATTTTCGATTTTTTGTTTGTTGCATTTTCATTATATTTATAACTTGTACTTTCATGCCGCAGAACAGTGTTTTTAATATCAGCAGCTTTAAAGGCTATTAAATCATTCCTTTACCATTCCGGTGAATAACCAAATTGAGCTTTTAACTCCATTTTTTTCAATTCTTTCTTTTCAGCATTTTTCACTACTCAAAATGCTCCTTGCACCACAGTGTATAACTTATTAGCTTGAGATATTCAGGATAGATTCATGAATTATAGATTTAAAAATTGTTAGTTAAAAAATATTAAATAGTTCAGTTTTAATTAATTTTTTCCAGAACTCACATGGAAAGAGTTGAAAAATTCCACAACATGTATAAAAATGTTTTTCTCTTAAACTAATTAAAATTAATAAATGCCTGAACAACTATTTCTTAAGTTTGTATATTAAGCTCAGATTAAAAATTTGACAGCAATATAATAAACTGTAGGGTCCAAGGAGCATTTCATATTATCATATCAAAAATAGATTTATTATGCATAAAAAAATTAATACCTTAAGTTAGGTTTGACATAACTCATTAAAATTTTGGGTGCAGTATATAATTTATGTTCTGAGTATATGACAAAAAAGTCAAAGCTATCAGAAGAAAACTGTAGATTTTGGATTTTTGTAGATGCATAGTCTTAAGTCTCTTAAAGCTTTCTCATTTGCTTTATCTGACAATTTGTCTTTGCCATAGGCTCAGGCATGAGCTACATTGAATTGCCTCCTTAGGATGAAGCTTATAATGTAACCAATGTTAGTAGCACATATTGAACACTATGCTTTACTATCTTGAAGAAAAAAACAATACTTGTCCTCCCAATCCCAATTAAACATTTGCTGTTCACTAATGTTGCACATGCAAGCCACCACTAAAACACTATCAGACAACTTGTCCCAAAATCAACTGATTTAGTTGCCTCTACCTGGCTGTTGAAAGAGAGTAGTGGGGATGAGAGGGAGGTTAAACTCGGATTCCTAGTGCTATCCTTACCACCCCTGATCTAGTGATTTGAGCAACAAAAAATAACACACCTGACAATAACACAAATTAAATAAAACAACGAATAATCCCATACAAACATTGGAGAAATGGGTGAATGAAAATAATATGATAATCAATACTCAAAAAATGAGTTATTTTTTCACAAGTTTTTACAATACAGCATACTAACCACAACTTTCAACTCCAAATTATGCATTATCACATAAGGAAAAGTGAAAATACCAAATATTTTGGTAGAATATTTGACAACAAATTAAAATGGAATAGTCAAATAAAAAATGTTGAAAGCCAAGGGATAACAGATTAAACATTTTGAGAAGATTAGCAAGGGTTAAATGGGATAGTTCAGTAGAAGCACTACACAAAACCTACCAAATATATATGCATATTGTAGCGTAAATGTGTGCATTGTCACGTTGGACACATTATTGCTGTGTAGCATGACATTGTTGTGTATAATCATTTTGATTGGGAATTTGAATTCCATCCAGCATGGCACTTCTTCCCCCACCTCCTAGTCAGTAGCATGGCGTCAGTCTTGTGTGTGTCTTCAGAGTGCGTGGATGTGTATGTAGAGTGTGTGGACTGTGTGAATCTGTTGTGAATGATGTAGTGGCACCATGTGAATTTTAATAAACCACAGGTAATGTGCTGAATGTGAATTTAAGTGTATTATGCTATGAATATACCACACCTGCTTTAGATTTGTGCAGCTAAGTTCCTGGTTCCCTCGTTGCCACTGCAGGTATGCTACCCAATGTTTATGCCGGGGTAATTAAATTTAATATCTAGCTGCAAAACCTTTTGGCCTCACCCCAGTATATAACATTTTTGGTAGTTTGTCGCCGGGTATGAAAGAATATTTGTGATCACATCGCTGTGAAGAGAAAATTTTGTGTGCTTGTAGCGCGCAAGCGTTAAATTTTTTTTTGTGTGCAATGTGGTGATTATATTTATGATTTGAGATAAGTTTTTTATATGCGAGTGTGTGAAGGGTTTAATTGTCTATCTGAATTTGTATAGTGAGTTTTCTTTTCATGTAGGATCGCAGCGACGTGATACAATTTCTTTTTAAGGGATGGCGTACCACGTGTAGGCAGACATTTTGGCTCAGTAACTGACCGTTACACCAGAAATTCTAACTTATTTCAAAGTATGTTGTGGCGATTATTTCTTTGGCGTAGCAAAATTGTATTTTTTTCCCCTCCATTATGGCTCTGAAAATTTTTCACATTTAGTAGATTTCATTTTTTTTATGTGATGGCTATGTAATTTGTTTTGGTGCCTCTGCATTGCCACTTCCTTTCTCCTTCTCTCCACTGTTTACCCTTCGTTTTCTCTCTCTTCTCTTTCTTTTTTTTTATTCCTTTCCCTGTTCCCACGTTGTTTGCTGTGTGTACGAGTGTGTGTGTATTTTAACTGTTTGTCAGATATGTGATCTCATTGCATATTTTTACAAAGCCTCCACTGCTTAATGTTTTTCTTTAGGTTTGAGGACCACACTCGTAGTGGGTACAAGTGTTTTTTTTTTTTTTTTTTTTTTTTTGTACGGTACTGTATGTCTTAGTCATCATAATCACCTTTTCAGTTTTGCCTGTTTTGTTTTTATTTTTTCTTAATTACCTTCCATTTAATAGCTCTGTTTCAAGAGCCCATGACAGTGAGTTAATGACCTATAATTTGATGAATATATTCTGTATGTGAGCAGTGACTCAGGTATTTCTGTGAAATTTCTGGATTTTGGATGCCTGATTCAAATACATTAATCTTTCAAATTTGACCATTGCCTCATGAGATTGACATTTTTATGTGTGTTATGGCACCTTGCTACTGTATCTTATGCCTCTGCTAATAACTTGTGTTAGTGAAATTATTGAGGGTTATGAATCTTGCTTTTTTATGGCAAATTTGTCACTGTAGTGCATTACTGATATGTTGTATAACCTAACATTTCTGATCAGTGCTCTGATTGAATTTTCTTTTCTTTACAGTCAATGTGTTTACTGTTTTACATTTCAGATACTGTCAGCATCTTTTTTGTATGATTTTAGCATAGTCATGGTTTGTTTATGCTAAATACTAGGAAAATTTCTTTGTTATTTACCTTCTTTTAAACAAAGTAACGGAACATTCAAAATTAAAATGAAACTAATTTTAAAAAATAACTAAATATAAATTAAGAACCGTAACAATATTAAAAGTATCTTGCTACTTTGATTTGGTTCATTACAGTGCATTTGACTGTGTACTACTTTTCAGCATCACATTACTAATTTTAGCATACACTTACTTTGTGTACAATTGTACTACTGAAATTGTGTTCATTTTGGTCATATTTAGCCTCATTAAACTTATTTGCTTTTGGCTTCACAATATAACTATTTTGCTTTCATTACACTGAGATATGATACTATAATTCTTTGCCACTGTCATATTTGTATCTGTGAATGTTGCTGGCTTATACTGCTTCATACTGAGTGATTAATTCTCACCTGTGTGTGCCATTGATTTGCATATTTGATTTATTGCTAATTTCTGGCATTGTCCATGGAAAATTACTTTTTTTAACTGTGTTGTGTTATAAATGCAAACTCAACCTCTCTTACAGCATTGATATTTATGCATTTTGCTCATACCTTTTTTTGTCTCTGATACAATATTTTTACACGGTGTATGTCCACTCAACTTTTTCTTTCCACAGCCATTGTTTAATTGCATGCCTGTGTCTAAATAATTTTTTTTCTTTTTTGACTAAATTTCTGTGTTAATGCTGTGCTATATAATTTTACTATGCCAAAGAGAAATAACAGACAACCTACAGACATGCCTGTGGAAGACTACCCTCCTATGCCTTCTTCTGGTGCTGGGTCATCGAACCTGGTGGCCACCAATAATGATTTAATTACACTTGTACAAGCAGTTGTTCAGAGTACTGTGTCTGCTATTCGACCCTCTGTCAAACCCCCTTTCTTTAATGCTGCAGTAGATAATCCTTTTGATTTTCTGAATACTTTTGAAAGGGTAGCTTATGCTAATAACTGGTCAGATTTGCAAAATGTGAAGTATTTGCTTTGCTACCTTAAGGATACAATGGTTTCAGACATTATGTCACAAGCATCCCTGTTATGATTGGGCTCTTTTAAAATCCTCTTTTATTACAGCTTTTCAGGTTGCTCACCAAGATGAATTGTTAGAAATCCAACTCCGACAAAAAATTGCATTAGATTCTGAACCTGTTTTGCACTATGTTTATGATGTACTGTCTTTATGTGATCAGGTTAATTCAAGTATGACTCAAACTGAGCAAATAAGAAATTTACTAAAAGGTCTGAAACCTGAGTATGTAAACATTATCCTCCCAAGGAACCCTCTTATTTTAGATGATCTTTTACAGGCTCTTAAGCGGGTGGATAAAGCACAATTTTATATGACACAAAGAGAGCACTTGGTCGCTGCAAAGGTACAGCCTACAGGTCATGTTGCGGCTCCCCCACCTCGGGCTCTACCAGATGGGACTACTAACCCTTTTCTTTCAGGTCAATCACCTTTGCCTGCTCTCCCAGGCCCTCCTACTAATGATGTCACTGAGTTAACTGCAAAGGTGGACCAGTTGGCTAACCAGTTATATGCAATGAATACATCACATCCTGAGAGGAACAGACCATCATCTTCCACACAGAGAGGACAATGGCAAACAAGTTCACCACCTCCAGATTGGTGCCAACCCCTGATTTGTTTTAGGTGTGGCAAACCAGGGCACACAGCAAGACTTTGTTCACAGCAGGTGCCCCATCAAAATAAAAATGTTAATTACTATCTCTCTTACAGATAACAAATTTTTGTTTGCTCATTTTTCTATGTACTTCGGTGTAACTACATTTTGTTTTGAGTGAAAAATTAACATGTACTTACCAAGATTCTTTAATATGATTCTTTCCATCTTTGTGAGGGCATTTTAAATGTTGTGTGATCAAAGGGTAATGTTTTTTTGTTTGTTTTGTTTTGTTTGATATATTCTTGCTGAGGTGCCGTTGAGTACTTAGAAAAGTGGGATCGTTACTGTGTCTGCTGTATGTCCACAGTAATGTTGGTTTTCATGCACTGTTTGAGTTTGCTTACAGTCACTACAGATGCCATCGTTGTGTTGAATAGCAACTACCTTTAGTTTTGTATGTCCCCTGCCTGGAAAGAGGGAAATGGTCACAGAGTCATCCTTCCATCCAGCAGCAATTCTATGCCCCTTCACTACAATTTTATCTGGGTGAGTACGTGTTTCCAAAAATTTGCAGGTCATGAAATCCATAATATGTCATAATATTTACCTACAATAATGTTCTTTCTTTTGGTCAGTTCTAACTACTTTCATTTTATTTTTTTGTGTCTGTTTTATGAATGTGTTTTTCAGAATCTATTGACTGGGGCTTGGTCCACACTCCAACCATCACAGAATATAGGGGGCTATATATATCTATGAAAACAAAAAAGAGTTCGAACCAGCCGCTTGCAAACTGCACATAGAGCGTTACTTGGGGAGTAGATCCTTGGCATAGTTGGTGATGGTTCCCCTATCTATATTTGATCCTGTAGTTAGTATGTCTGTAGCTATGTTGTAGTTTGCTAGTAGAATGGTCTAACAAATTTTTTTTTCCTTCTCCGAGGATGATATTTTTAAATTCTTAGTACCAATGTCCCAATGTGTTTTGGTTCTTACTTGTATTAATCTCACAGTAATATCATTTCTATGGTCACATTTCATTCTAAAGCATCAAGAGCTATAAATTTCATTGTCATGTTAAAACATTGAAACTTTTTGTCATTAAATTTTGACTTGGTGTTCCTACTTTAAATGTAGTCATGAATAGTTGTTAGTCATATCCAATAATTGAGCGCTCAATCAATGTATTTTTTTTTTTTTTTTTTGCAAGGCCTTGCTCTAGATTTAAGTTTTATTAGCTTAGTGTGTCCCCTGCCTTTTGTTATTGTAATATTTATTTTGTATATTTTTTCTTGTATATTGTGACCCTGATGCTTTCCCCAAATCTTGTTCCAGTCTGCCAGTAGCCCCACGAAACACTCCCCTCCACAGAATAGGGCAGTCCCAGATTGTCTGGAGAATGGTGGTACTTCCCCCAGCTGCACCCGCACAGGTTTCCAGCTGCACTTCATCTATGGCCCTCTCACCATGGCAGTCTACAGGGGTGTTCTCCCTCTTGGTTGGTTTGTGCCGGCAGGGCCCATTGGTCACAGACCTATTCTACAGAGTTCCAGCTATTTCACTGTGTCGCTGAGGTGATTGAGTGGTACAGTTATCTGTGTGATAAGTTTTTATCCATCTTTTCTTCAGCAGGTGTAGTTAAGTGGTAGGAAAAGTTACTGGACAAAGCAGTTTTTTTTTTGCTCCATTCTCAAGTGGCATGTTGTAATACACTGTGTATGTACAGAAGAGGAGATACGAGCTGGGGGGGGGGGTTTCTGTGGGACTACTTCATTGTTAAAGCAGAATCATTATCCCTGTGGGGATTCATTAGGGCTTTATCTTTATAATCTTTGTGTATTCAATTCTGTATGTTTATATTTTCTTTATATTTTTTTTTCTCTCTTTTCAGCAGGGATGCCTCATTATTGTGAGTGGGGGGAAATGTAGCGTATGTGTGTGCATTGTCGTGTCAGACACATTATTGCTGTGTAGCATGACAATGTTATTTATAATCATTTTGATTGGGAGTTTGAATTCTGTCCGGCATGGCACTTCTTCCCCCACCTCCTAGTCAGTAGTGTGATGTCAGTCTTGTGTGTGTCTTCAGAGAGAGAGAGAGAGAGAGAGAGTGTGTGTGTGTGTGTGTGTGTGTGTGTGTGTGTGTGTGTGTGTGTGCGTGCGTGCGTGTGTGTGTAGAGCATCTCCCTCCAATGTTTGCTTGTAATCTGTTGTGAACGATGTAGTGCCACCATGTCCATTTTAATAAACCACAGGTAATGTGTTGAATGTAAATTTAAGTGTATTATGTTATGAATATCCCACGTCTGCTTTAGATTTGTGCAGCTAAGTTCCTGGTTCCCTCGTTGCCACTCTAGTTACGCTCCCCAATGTTTATGCTGGGGTAACTAAATTTAACATCTAGTTGCAAAACCTTTTGGCCTCACCCCGGTATATAACAATATATAAAACCTGTTATTACTATGGTAGTGAAGCACTGGTTACTGCAAATTCAAATAATCTAAACAGACTTGAAATTATACAAAATAGAGATCTGAGAATGATTACAAGAGCAGTCAAGACTACACCAATTGCAACTTTACAACAATATACAGAGAATATTTCCACTGAAGAAGAAATTTACAAACAAGGAGCATATACTACATATATGAATATAAAGGCTCTAGACAATCAACGCTGGATAGAAAGGAGGGTCAAAATAAAATTAAAAATGCAAAATGATCCGATCAATGAAATAAACAACTATTTGCAAAAGTTGAAGCTTCCAACACAAGTTAAAAAAACATCTAAAATAGAAAATCCTCTACACTATTATGGGATGGAACATTAATCTTGAGTTGATGAATGGATTCCGCTGAATTTCTAAAAAACAGCTCACCCTAGAAACCTTGAACACAAAATACCCATCAGAAAAATGGCTTACAATATATACAGATAGTTCCCTTAAAACAGAAATAGAGGGAAAAGGTGTAGGAATCTTTTCAGAAACATTTAGTCATTATTTAGCCGTTGGCAAGAAGAATACAGTTTTTGAAGGAGATTGTCAAGCTATCTTATACTCATTAACACAACTATTACACCAGAAAAATACATTTGACAAAGTAGTGATTTTGGTGGATTCTACATTGGTCACTCAGGCAGCCGCCTCCAACAAGACACCAAATGTACAAACTGTTAGAAACTAAAAGGGACAATTAGTAGTATTCAAACAAGTAGCAATACAGTGAGTACTGTCCCATGTGGGAGTGTATGGTAATGAGATGGCAGATCTACTAGCAAAAAACTAGCTACTTTACACAAAATAAACAACGTATTGGAAGCAAAAGAGCAAAAGAATTTAAAACATTAATAAAAAGTAAAACAAACAATACTACTGATAAACAATGGTCCAATATTCATCTAGAAGGAGTGGCAAGATTCAAATTAAAAACAGCACATGACTGTTTGGCTGCCCATTTATATAAAATTAAAATTGATAACTCAGGCAAATCAACAATATTCGGAATATTAAGAACCACTAAGAATGCTGACCATTTTCTCACATGTAGGAGGCTAGATCGACATGAAACAACAAAATTGTGATGCTACCAAATTGTACTGGGTAGCAAGATTCCTCATAAGCCAGAAGTACTAAAATGAAGTGAAATGCTGTTTATACGAGGCTTGTAGCCATGGTCGAGAAGGAATTGTTAATGATGTTTTACCCAATTTATTGGTTATCCTAAGAGGATCATGTAAGAGTGAGGAGTGGTCAATTTCCTTCACTTATATTGAGAGGCGAGAGTGCCTCCTGGTTGCAGGTTATCCACTCACTTTGCTCCTACCACCTGCCCCTGCCCCTAAGGCCAATTGGAGCACATTCTGTTATTTGCCTGCTTTCAAGAATTGGTATCCAAGTCTTGTGCATCCTGCTAATTTCCTTCTTTCAGTTAAATTGCTTTATGTTTGTATATCTCTGTAGCTTCATGAAAGAAGTTGATAGGTGTGAAGTTGTTCACAGAAAATAAGAAGCTGGGTGTCCAAGAAACAACTGTTATGACCGCTTTGGAGGGCATGTTCTGCTACAGCTGATTTGTCAGTATATCCCAACCTGCAGTTGCATTCATGCTCTTTTAGTCTTGTGTTAATGCTTCTTTTGATTGTGTCTATATAAATCTGCCCACAGCTGCATAGTATCTTGTATACACCTACTGAGTTGAGAGGTAGCTGCTTGCCATTTGTAGATTTTAGATTATCTGATTTTCTGCACAAGTTTACACAGTGTGTTGATTTGGTATTTAGACAGGATCTTTCCTATGCATCTGTGACTTTGAATAAATATGGCAAGAATGCAATACCCTGGGAAGGGATTTAATGCATCTTTTCTTTCACCCTCCTCCTAGGGTGAATAACATGTCATGTCTGTTTTTGCTGTAACTGTTGGCTTGCAGAGCCTTTTCCAAACATTCCACTTCTTGTTTTATGAGATGTAGGTCACAAATTCTAGCAGCTTGTTTGTTTAAAGTTTTAATTACACCAGCTTTCTGTCTTGGATGGTGGTTAGATGATTGTAGTAGACATCTGCCAGTAAGCTTTGGTTTGTAATATGCACTGTACTCTACTGTCAGATTTTCCTTTTTATTGATCAATGAATCTAGGAAAGGATTATTTCCATCATGCTCCATTTCTATGATAACTGTGTGTTTATGTTTATGCTGTTAAGCTGTTTCAAAAATGGTTGTACCTTGTCAGTTCCATGTGTCCAAATGACAGACATCATCTATATATCTCCACCAAACTTTTAGTTTGTAGGCAGCTGACTCTAAGAAAAGATTCTCAAATTGTTTTCAATATATAAGTATGCAACCATAAGCCTCAGTGAGCTACCCAAGGCCATGTCATTGATTTACTCATATTTCCATCCCAATGAAAATGGCTTGTGGTGAGACAGGTCTGAATAGCTCTGTAATATCAGCTAGGAAGATTTTGACTATACATTGCAAGGTGTCATCCAATAGGACTTTTGTAAATAACAATGTAAAGTCGAAGTTTATCAATAGGTGTTCAGGTGACAGCTGTACCCTTTTCAGTTTCTCCACAAAGTGTGCTGAATCCTTAATGTATCTGTCAGTGAGGTTGCAGTAGTTGTGATACGTATTTAGTAAGGCCATATGTAGGTGTTCCAATTATGCTCACAATTGAGCTGCGGGTTACCATATAATCTTGGTGATATTGCTTCTGTCCTTATGCTTCTCTCAGTGGTGTCCTGTGATAACAAGGAGGCCTTGATTGGCTGATTTGTAGATTAGAGCACAGCTCTGGTGGGTGGTATCTTTGTCTACTGCCTTATTATCTAAGAACTGCAAAAACAAGCAGCTACCTCTCAACTCAGCAGGTGTATACAAGATATGATGCAGCTGTGGGCAGGTTTATATAGACACAACCAAAAGAAGCATTAACACAGGACCAAAAGAGCATAAGTTGGGATATACTGCTAAATCAAATGTAGTAGAACATCTTCTCCAAAGCAACCATGACATTTGTGTCTGGGACAATCTTTTCAGTTCCTGTGAACAATTCCATGCCAGACTCTATCATATAATTTTAACCAAAAGGAGGAAATTAGCAGGATACACACGACTTGAATACCAATTCTAGAAAACAAGCAAACAACAGAAAAACATGCAATAGAAAGTGCTAGAGGAGCCTGCACCAGTGGAAAAAAGGTAATTGGATAACCTGTGACCAATCAGCAACTGCTAGATTGTCTTGCCTTTCACTATATAAGTGATTGCAGATTGGCCACTGCTAACCCTTACATGAGCCCTCTGGGGATGCTCAATGCAGAATTGGTTGAAACATCAGTAACAATTTCTACTTCTTGAGCATGGCCTAAAAGCCTGCAAAAAACAGCCTTTCACTTGGATGCTGGCCATGAAAGCCTCAGTATACAGGGTGGGCCATTTAAGTTGAGACTATACAATATCTCCAAAACTAAACGTTGCAGAAAGAAATGTCTTGAATAAAAGTTGCTTGTTATTATGGGGGAAAGGGAATGCCATTAGTTGTGTTTTATTTGGAGGTCATGGTGATGGTCATTTTAGGGTCAATTTAATTTGACCCTAATTGTAGGTTCCCATTTAAAAAAATTTAATTGACCCTAAAATGAGTACCATAACGTCCTCCAAACAAAACACGACTAATGGCATTTACTTTCCCCCATAATATCATGCAACTTTTATTAAAGACATTTCTTTCTACAACGCTTAGTTTTGGAGATATTGTGCAGTCTCAACTTAAATGGTCCACCCTGTATACTATGGATCAATCAGAAATGCATGCTGACATTTTGTAGAGTTAAATGTAAATACCTGAAATTTGGCCCCTACAGTTCATTTTCCATCAGCCATTGGCATTTTGTGTACACTTAGTGCACTGAATTGTATCACATCGTGACATTGAATGAGCTAAACCTATGAATAATTCCACTCGCCCAAAATAAAAGCCAATTACCTAATTAAAAAGTAATACACCTACCTTATTGCAGAAGCCTTGAATACATGGTGTGCCATCTGGGAGAATGTCCTGAGGGTCAACAGGGAAACAAGTGTCATTTAAATTCATTCTGCAGCAGCGCTTGCAGGCATCTGCAACTGAAATGGAAAATTCATTCTAATACATTGCAGGAAAAACAAGAATGTGTATGAAAACTGTGCAACTGTTAGAAATTGTGGATGAGCTCTCTAATTGTCTTAGGTAGTGAAAGGTGCATTCTGTGTGTCAGAAAGGGGATATGATCAGTATCTGAGGCACACCATCAGTGGAGCACAGACAATATTACACACAGTTTTAGGAGTTGAAAGAATCACTTCCAGCATGACTTAAAGAGGGCAGCATATTGGAAAGAGATTTATGTTGCATCCAGCACTACACTTTAACACTGTCTGCTACTACATAAGCATGCCGTTAGAACTATATCAATGTTTAGTTCTCCTCAAGGCACCAACAAAGTTAGAAATAACCAAATAATTCTACAGAAACAAACTAATAGATTGCTATATCAGATGTAGTCAATCAGTAGCTGCTAATACAGATAAAATAAAGCATCAGTGGAACTAACATTACAAGGTGTGGAAAAATATATTTAAATATTTAGCTTGTTTATTACATGTAACCTTAAATTCAAAAGTATAATTTTCTTTTTGACTTTTATTAGAGTTCAACTAAGTTAAATATATCTGATTTGGGAGGAAAATATTTTTATTTAATTATATGGGGTGGACCATTTAAGTTGAGACTGTACAATATCTCCAAAACCAAGCATTGTAGAAAGAAAATGTCTTTAATAAAAGTTGTTTGATATTATGGGGAAAAGGAAATGCCATTAATCGTGTTTTGTTTGGAGGATATTATGATGGTCTTTTTAATTTTTTTTTATGGGAACCTACATTTTGTATGTTGTTTTCTCATTACAAAATGGTTCATAAAAAGCTATTTATTTTGTGATGAGGAATAAGGAAACAAAATAAAAAATGTTGGTTCCCAATTATGAAATGTAACTTGATCCTCAAATGACCATCCATGGATGGTCCAACCATTCATTGCGCTCTTCCCCCCAGGGACTCACTTATGTGAGTACGGGTTTGGTGTACCCGGGGAGCCCGAGCCTCTCATCGCCATCATCATCCCTCCACCCTCGTCTGGTTGAGGTGGGTTCATCCTTGTGACTGGGGGACTCAAGGTAGGCTCTCGTGCGTTCTTTGCATTTCGTTCCATGCCGCCCCTCGCCATTGTTTTTTCTTGACCTCTCTACTTACAAACATTTCGCACCATGACCAATCATTCACACATCTCTTTTCCTTCCTCGCCGGCCTACCTTGTGTGCGAAATGCCCACACAGTTTTGATTTATTTAACCCTTTTCTTTCTTTTAATCCTCCCTGGACACAGCCTGATGGATACCCGCGCACTGGGTGCACAGCTGGGTGAGTGGGTAATGGCATCATCCCCACCACCTGGGGTCGTCATGTAGGGTATGTGTTCGTATCCACTGTTCAACTGCAGTCCCGTGGAGGTCCATTGCATGACCTGCTGACTTCCGATGGCCATTGGGTCCCTCTGTCTATGTTCTGGGAGGTGCACCCCGGGGGGGTGTGAAACTGGTATAGATAGGCCACTCACCCAAGCCGGGGTAACGCCCAGGAAGTCAGAGCCCGACGTCGGAGATGGTTGCAATAGTGGAGGATTTCTTTCGCTATGGAGCTCTCTTTCTCCATTATTTCGAACAAGCGCCGAAAACTTTTGGTAACAGAAGTAACACCATCGACATCTGGTTGTTACTTAGTCATTACGCGAACAGAGGAAGGACAACCGTTTGAGAAGGTGAACCCCTTTATAGTACAGAAGGGCATTGACTCAATTGCTGGTTTGGTTCATTCCTGCACTCGACTTCGAAACGGTTCATTATTAGTACAAAGCAAGTCTAATCAACAAACTAAGACCTTGTTGCGCGCTATGCTTCTCCACGGTTATCCCATCCATGTTGAGAAGCACCGCACCTTGAATTCCTGTCGAGGCGTCATCACCACGCATAGCCTCGATGGTATATCAGACGATGACCTGGTCGAATATCTTTCAGACCAAAAGGTGACAGCGGTTCATCGAATGCAGACTAAACGCGACGGAGTGTTGGTACCCACTCATACCCTGTTTATAACTTTCGATTGCGTTGATCTGCCCACGAGTATTTCAGCAGGGTACGAACGTATTGCGGTGAGGTCCTATATTCCTAGACCTCTGCGTTGTTTAAATGCCAACGTTTTGGGCATAAGCAAGTCTCTTGTAAGAGTGCCGTTACTATCTGTGCCTCATGTAACCAGCCGTCACACGATGGTACCTGCTCATCAGGACCCGTCTGCGTTAATTGCAAAGGGTCTCATTCTGCGTCATTTGGCGACTGTCCGCAGTACTTGGACGAGAAGCCGATCCAGGAGATCCGGGTAAAGGAGAAACTCTTCTTCCCTGAAGCCCGGAGGCGTTACCATGCGCGCCAACCTTCGCTCCTGCGATCGGGTACATTTAGTTCTGTTGTTGCCTCGCCAGTACCCCGGAAGGATGCCTAAACACAGACCTGGACCATGACTGCATTGACCGCCAATACCATCCGGCCGTCCGTTTCTGGCACAGTTATCAAGCCATCTAAAGCGGTACCTAAGGTTATGAAGTCACAAGGCATTGAAAAGAAATCAAAGCAGAAACTTTGCAGGGAAGATTTTCTTAAAGACGCGCGCGGTAAGAAAAGTTTACCTTCTCCTCCTCGAAGGTCGCAGCCGCGCTCAGCGGCATCCTTCACCCATTGCCACCCAGGACCGATTCTCGGTGCTTAAATCGGTTTCTGGCACTGAGCGCGTGGGCCCTCCCTTCAAGGAGCCTATGCAGTCTGACCAACTCCATACCAAAAGCCCGAGCCCCGAGGTTAAGCAGAAGGTTATTTTGAGCCGCCCTTCTATGTAGACAGTTTATCCCTTTTATTCGTGGCTATCCTGACCTGGAATTTACGTGGTGTACGATCCCATAGGGCGGAACTGCAACTTTTATTGCGTTCGCATTCACCTATGGTCGTGTGTTTGCAGGACACTAAGCTTCGTCCTCACGATCCTTTTGATCTCCGAGGGTATACTCCGGTTCGTTACGATCTTGCGCCGGATAAGGGTATTCCTGCTCATGGAGGTGTCATGCTATTAGTGCGTAACGACGTTCATTTTCAGACTCTCACACTTACGTCCGACTTGCAGGCTGTTGCCGTTAGCCTTCAATTACCCGGTTTTTTCTTTTCTATTTTCTCCATTTATTCACCTCCATCGTCTCCCCTCGCAAACACGGACATTCGAGATCTCCTGTCCGCTCTCCCAACACCATTTCTGCTGTTGGGAGATTTTAATGCCCATCACTCCTGTGGGGTTCGCCTAGGGCTTGTGCAAGGGGAACGTTTTTTTCGACATTTTTTCTCAGTTCAACCTCTTCATCCTCAATACAGGTGAGCCTACTTTCCTTTCTGATTCTTCTGGTACATTCTCTCACTTGGACCTTGCCGTTTGCTCACTCCAGCTTGCTAGTCGTTTGCAGTGGAACGTCGTCGCTGACACCTACTCCAGCGACCATTACTCCTGCATCGTTTCTCTTCTGTCTCACCACGTCCAGCATTCCAGAGTACCTACCTGGATATTCAGAAAAGCCAAATGGACATTGTATTCCAGCCTCGTGTGTTTTGAGGACCAGCCCTTCACTGACGTTAAACAAATGGTGCAGCACCTTACCTCTACGAAGCTATCTGCCGCCAAACGCACAATTCCCCATTCGTCCTCTCATCCTCTGCGTATTCCTGTTGCGTGGTGGAACAAGGACTGTCGGGACGCTGTTCGTGCCCGCAGAACTGCGCTTAGGGTGTTTCGGCGACACCCTACACTTGATAATTTGGTTACTTTTAAACAATCGCGCGCCAGGGCTCGTCGCATTATTCAGGATAGCAAGAAGTCGTCCTGCACTTGTTTTGTCGAATCTTTTAATCGCTTCACGCCTTACTCTGTTGTTTGGGATAAACTTCCTCGCTTCTCCGGTAAAGTGTCGCATTGTACTGTGTCTAGCCTTTAGGTTTCCAATGCCACCATAGTGGATCCGGCTCCCATTGCTAACACTCTGGGTGCTGCCTTTGAGGCGGTTTCCAGTTCTGTCCATTATTCCGCTGGCTTTCGCACTCTCAAAGACCGGCTGGATTCCGAGACCTATAATTTTCGGTCTGCTAATAAGGAGTGATATAATGAACTTTTCACAATGAGGGAGCTGGAGCATCCTCTCTATTGCTCTAGGCACTCCGCTCCTGGGCCGGACGGCATTCATGATCTGATGTTAAAGAACCTTTCAGCCGACAGTAAACTTTTTCTCTTACAGGTCTATAACCGTATTTGGCAAGACGGCCTTTTTGCTTCCGTTTGGCGCGAAGCCACCATTGTCCCTATACTTAAGCCTGGGAAAGATCGCCAACTACCTTCCAGTTACCGCCCTATCTCCCTAACCAGTTGCATTTGCAAGGTGATGGAGCGCATGATCAACGGGCGGTTGACATGGTGGCTTGAGTCTCAGAAACTTCTAGCGAACGCTCAGTGCGGATTTCGTCGCCATCGCTCTACCGTCGACCATCTGGTGCCTCTGTCGACGCATATTATGAATGGATTTCTGAGAAAGTGTCAAACAGTGGCTGTGTTTTTTGACCTGGAGAAAGCTTATGACACTTGTTGGAGGGGCGGCATTTTACGTACACTGCATGCATGGAATTCACGCGGTCGTCTTTCCATATTTCTTCGGGAGTTTGACGGATCACGTCTTTCGTGTACGTGTGGGCTCGGTTTTATCTAGTAGTTTTATTCAAGAGAACGGTGTACCGCAGGGCTCTGTACTCAGTGTCACACTTTTTGCGATTGCTATCAACTCCATTGTTGAACGTCTTCCACCTGGTATTTCATCGTCCCTTTTCGTTGACGATTTTGCTATTTATTGCAGTTCACGGCGGACCTGTCTGCTTGAACGCCGTCTCCAGAGGTGTATCGACCGTCTCTACACCTGGAGTAACGCCAACGGCTTTACTTTCTCCGCCGAGACATCCGTTTGTATCAATTTCTGGCGCCGGAAGGCTTTCCCTCCGCCCTCTCTCCATCTTGGGCCAGGGATACTTCCGTTTGTAGACGAGGCGAAATTTTTGGGGTTGATTTTTGATAGGAAGTTGTGTTGGACTTCGCACATTTCCTTTTTAAAAGCAAAGTGTGACCGTTCCCTTAATCTTTTGCGTGTTTGAAGTGGCACATCCTGGGGAGCTGATCGGTCCGTCCTTCTTTGCCTTTATCGCTCTTTGGTCCGATCCAAGCTTGATTACGGGTGCATTGTTTATTCGTCGGCACGTCCATCTGTGTTACGTCGATTGAATGTCATTCACCATCGTGGCATAAGAGTCGCTACGGGGCTTTTCCAACCAGCCCTGTTCCCAGTCTGTATGCTGAAGCTGCAGAGCCTCCGTTGTCCTTCCGGCGTGAGATGCTTTTGTGCAGCTATGCCTGCGACTCTCAAGCTTGCCTGACCACCCGTCCTTCGCGATATTTTTTGAGGATTCGCTTGATCGCCAATATATAGTTAGCTCCTCTGCATTGCTCCCTCCAGGGGTTCGACTGCTACTTCGGCATTTGGACGTTACGCCAGCGCCGGCCTTTCCACGGGGGGAAACGCGTTTTCCTCCATGGTCGCGCGCTGAGGCCCACTGTCACCTTGGGTTAACGTCGATGCCGAAGAATGAGATCCCTGCTTCAGTCCTTAGATCCGCCTTTTTAGAGCTTCAGGCGCAATTCGGGGAATGTCACTTTTTATATACTGATGGGTCTAAGATTGATGTTGGAGTAGAGTGTGCCTTTATTTTTGGTGCACAGAGTTTTACTTTTCGTTTACCTGGACAATGTTCGATTTTTACCGCCGAACATTTTAGTATTTATCAATCCGTTTTATACATTCAGCGGCACGACTTACGGCAGTGTGTTGTTTGTACGGACTCTCCGAGTGCCCTTCAGAGTATTAACGCGCTGTACAATTACCACCCCCTCGTACAGCGCATCCATGACCTGCTCCACTCGCTTGGTGCCTCTGGCATCAGAGTCTCCTTCATGTGGATTCATGTGGGCATCTCAGGTAACGAGTCTGCCGACGCCGCTACCAAATCGGCAATTTTATCGCCCAGAATTTTTACCTGTTGTTCCCTCGTCAGATTTGTGTGTTATTTTACGTCACCGCATCCTTTCGCTTTGGCGCGATGAGTGGACGGCCCTCCGGGGGAACAAGTTGCGGGAGATTAAACCTCTCCCGTTAGTCTGGGGTACCTCTTCTCGCTCCTCTCGTCGGGAAGAGATAATTTTAGCTCGGTTTCGAATCGGACGTTGCCTTTTTAGTCATAGATACCTGCTCAGTGGTGAACCTGCACCACTGTGTGAGCAGTGTGATGCGCCCTTAACGGTGCGTCACGTTTTAACAGAGTGTCAAGTTTTAGCTCCATTGTGCGTTCGTGTGTGTCTGCCTGTTGGCATAGCCAACGTTTTGGCAGACGACGTGCATGCTGTAGAATGTCTTTTACGTTTTATCAGTGACAGTGATTTTAATCAGCGCATTTGATGCGCTGAGCGTCTTTTAGCTTTGTGCTTCTATATTGTCTTTTTTAATGGGGGTTCTTCTCCCCGGCGGACATATGGCGCTCATGTCCCTCGCATTCTACAGTTCTTGACATGTTGTTATACTGTTTTACTGACCATGGTTTTAGTGTGTTGGTTTTTCGAATTTGCTGTTTTGCTTTTTAGTGTTTTCGACTCCTCAAGTTAGTGTCCCATATTTTAGTTTTTAGGTTTTAAATTTTATATATTGTAAGGGCACTGATGACACTAGATGTTTAGCGCCCTTAAACCCCATATCATCGTCATCGTCATTGTCATCATCATCATCATCATCATTGCGCTCTTCGTACACAGCCATTCAGAATTTTCGTTGCTATTTACGTTGGTGTAAGAACAATTGCAAAGTGCTTTATGCAAATGTTGTTTAGTTTTTTATGAGGAGTGAGGAAACAACATAAAAAAGATAGGTTCCCATTTAAAAAAATTAAATTGACCCTAAAATGAGCATTACAGCGTCTTCCGAATAAAACATGACTAATGGCATTTACTTTCCTCCATAATATCAAGCAACTTTTATTTAAGACATTTCTTTCTACAACCCTTAGTTTTGGAGATATTGTACAGTCTCAACTTAAATGGTCCACCCTGTATATATCTTTGCCACATTTTTCAAGAAAATTGTTGATATCAGCATAACTGCAAAAGCTTCATTAGGTATATTTAATCCTTTTTAATGATGCATTTTAATCCTATATATTTAAAATAACTAAGGAGATATTGCTATAGTAGTAAAACAGAGTTGCTCATTTTCAGTGAATAACAGAGCACCCATACAAATGATAGATTTTGTAGAATTTTAGGAAGAACTTGAATTTGCAAACAGATATCATGCCTGGGGTACTAATCAGCTTGTGGGTTAATCCATCTCAAATCTTCCCAAACTGAGAAAAATTCACTGAGAAAGTTTTAAGTAAAACAAAGCATTTTGAGTCTGTATAGAGGCTTGATACATTACTTTCATGGTTAAGTGACTAAAAATGTTGGAATTCATCAAAACTTCCTAAAATTTAGAACTTCAAGCTCTTGTAACCCTGAAATCTTTTATATGAAATATCTAAAATGGGCTTTATTTTCATTCCCAAAACTTTAGTTTCATACTTCTCATTTTAAGTGGAACAATTCAGTTGTTTCTTCTTTCTTCAAAGTTAGATTTTTTTGCTTAGAAAAAAAAAGGACTTCAATAATGTATAATACATTCCATGTTTTATATACAAGCAAACATATAGGAGTATTTTATTTGGTGGTAAATTGATAAGCAAACTTCTAAAATAATTAAAGTTTTTCTATTGCTGCAGGAAGTGAAGTATGTACAAATTGCATTGCATCCTGCATGTCTGATGAACTCAAGGTCAGGCAGCAATGATTGTGTGAGGGCTTACTCTACAGTCATACCCTTCTGATCATTCCACTGCAGATTCACATTGCCAAAGGGAGAAGCATGGTGTGTATACATATATACGGTGCAATCAGATTAAGCAGCCACATTCTTATTGGCACCTGGTCTTGGGCACGCGCCACTCGCCTGCTGAGATTCCAGTTCCCAATATTACGTCACTTACAGCGTGACCTTCCGACTTACACCATGTATGACAAATGAAGCAGTAGATAATGTTCCTTGGTGGTTTTCAGTTGTGTTAGTCCTATTCATGGTCCAATCTACTACAGAACAAAGAGTTTTTATTTGTTGCAACTTTATAAAACGTGAATCTCAGTTGTAGAGGATTTCAAACGCTTTCCTGATATTGATCCACATAACAGAATTACAACTCATAAAATAGTCAAGAAATTCAAAAGTACGGGATCAGTGTTAAAGCAGAAAAAAATTAAAACATCACGTTTTAACAGAGGAAAAGACTGATGATATCAGTGCACAGTTAAAAAGTTTGTCACGAAAACCTCTGTCGAAGCTAGCGCAGCAAGCAGGAATCAGCTATGGGTCAGCACAAAAAGCAACAAAACCACTCAGATTATAGTCTTACAAAACAACAGAATTCCAAGCCATGAAGGAGAGGGACCTGCAGAGATTAATGCAGTTTTGCACCTGGTTTCTGGAGTCTGTGCGTAGCGGCAACATAAATCCACAATTGGTGTTACTCAGTGATGAGGCGTGGTTTCACTTGAATGGACGAGTTAACTCTTAAAGTAATCACTACTGGGCAACTCAAAATCCAAAACTCATACATCAAAGTCCACTACATGACCCTAAAGTTGGTGTTTGGTGTGCTGTGAGTGCAACTAGAATAATTAGCCCTACTTTTTTTCATGAAAGAATTAATCTGCATGCTATCAAACCTTAATTTTAGAACAGTTTTTCACTCAATTGACAAATGAAGAGCGAATGCTCAGTGTATTTCAACAAGATGGCGCTACAACCCATACAACTTGCACTTCTTTGGATGCAATTGCTGACATCTTTGGTGACAGAGTGATCAGTGTAGGGATTTGGCCCGCTCGATCCCCAGACCTCACGCCTTACGATTTTTACTTGGGGGGCAATTTGAAAGACAAAGTGTATAAATCTAATCCCTGAACATTATAAGAACTGCACAGGAAGAAATAACCAACATATCCCAAGAAGAATTGCAACATGTTTATGGTAATCTGTTAAGACGATGCAATGCCTGTCTTTGAGCACAAGGAGAACATTTTCCAACATCATCTTTGAAAAGGTAAGCAATGTAAGGGACATTCAGTGTGGTAACTTGTGTAATAATAATGGTTCTAGTTGATCCCATCTGTTCATCCTATTTGTTTCCATGCAAAAGAGGGGAAAAACTATCAGGAGGAAAGAGGTACGTGACCGCGAACCATGTGTTGTTAAAAGCGTAGCCACTTAATCTGATGAGGCGCGCGCACGCGCGCACGCACGCACGCCCGCCCGCCCGCCCACCCACCCACCCACCCACCCACCCACACACACACACACACTACCAGCATTACCACAGTGCACATTTGAAATTCAACATCAATGCCCAATTTTCCCTGGAATGAATGTTTTATTTTCTTACTTCAATAAATGACTCGCAAGAAATTATTATTATTATTATTATTATTATTATTAATTATTATTATTATTATTAAAAACATACTAAATATCTACCTGTGCAACACTTGCTAGACTACTCAATATTAACTTTACTACTACCCTCACATGAAATAATGATGATGAGATGTGGTTTAAGGGTGCTAAACAGCTAAGGTCGTCAGCGCCCTTATAAAGTATAAAAGTTACAGTCCAAAAATAAAACTCCGATAAAATACCGCATAATTAAAAAACGGGACACAAACCCGCAATGTCCAAAGGTAAAAGACAAAACACCAAATTCCAAAAACGAACACACTAAAAGCATGGTCAATAAAAGAGTAAAACAACGTGTCAAGAACTGTAGAATGCGAGGGACACGAGCGCCAGATGTCCATTGGGGAGGAGATGCCCCATTAAAAAGACAATATAAAATCACGTAGTCAAAAGACGCTCAGCGCATCAAATGCGTCGGCTAAAGCTAATGTCACTGATAAAACGTAAGACATTCTACAGCACGCGCGTCGTCTGCCAAAACGTTGGCCAGGCCAACAGACAGACCAACACGAACGCGCAACGGAGCTAAAACTTGACGCACCGTAAGGGCGCATCACACTGCTCACAGAGTGGGGCGGGGTCACCACTGACCAGGTATCTATGGCTAAAAAGACAATGTCCGATTCGTAAACGAGCTAAAAGTACCTCTTCCCGACGAGAAGAACGAGAAGAGGTACCCCAGACTAACGGAAGAGGTTTAACCTCCCGCAACTTGTTTTCCCTAAGAGCCGCCCACTCATCGCGCCAGCGCGAGAGGATACGGTAACGTAAAATAACATAAAAATCTGAGGAAGGAACAACACAGGTAAAACATCTGGGAGATAAAATGGCCGATTTCGCAACGGCGTCGGCAGACTCGTTGCCTAAAATGCCCACATGACCTGGAATCCACACGAAGGAGACGCTGATACCAGAAGCACCAAGCGAGTGGAGCAGGTCATGGATGCGCTGTACGAGCGGGTGGTAACTATACAGCGCGTGAATACTCTGAAGGGCACTCAGAGAGTCTGTACAAACAAAACAGCGCCGTATGAATGTATAAAACACATTGATATATACTAAAAAGTTAAGCGGTATAAATCGAACATTGTCCAGGTAAACGAAAAGTAAAACTCTGTGCACCAAAAATAAAGGCACATCCTACTCCAACCTCACTCTTAGACCCATCGGTATATATAAAATGACAGTCCCCGAACTGCGCCTGTAGTTCTAAAAAAGCGGATCTAAGGACGGAAGCAGGGGTCTCATTTTTCGGCATCGACGTTAACCCAAGCTGACAGTCGGCCTCAGCGCGCGACCATGGAGGAAAACGCGTTTCCCCCCGTGGAAGGGCCGGCGCTGGCGTAACATCCAAATGCCGAAGTAGCAGTCGAACCCCTGGAGGGAGCAATGCAGAGGAGCTAACTATATATTGGCGATCAAGCGAATCCTCAAAAAATATCGCGAAGGACGGGTGGTCAGGCAAGCTTGAGAGTCGACAGGCATAGCTGCACAAAAGCATCTCACGCCGGAAGGACAACGGAGGCTCTGCAGCTTCAGCATACAGACTGGGAACAGGGCTGGTTGGAAAAGCCCCGTAGCGACTCTTATGCCACGATGGTGAATGACATTCAATCGACGTAACACAGATGGACGTGCCGACGAATAAACAATGCACCCGTAATCAAGCTTGGATCGGACCAAAGAGCGATAAAGGCAAAGAAGGACGGACCGATCAGCTCCCCAGGATGTGCCACTTCAAACACGCAAAAGATTAAGAGAACGGTCACACTTTGCTTTTAAAAAGGAAATGTGCGAAGTCCAACACAACTTCCTATCAAAAATCAACCCCAAAAATTTCGCCTCGTCTACAAACGGAAGTATCCCTGGCCCAAGATGGAGAGAGGGCGGAGGGAAAGCCTTCCGGCGCCAGAAATAGATACAGACCGATTTCTCGGCGGAGAAAGTAAAGCCGTTGGCGTTACTCCAGGCGTAGAGACGGTCGATACACCTCTGGAGACGGCGTTCAAGCAGACAGGTCCGCCGTGAACTGCAATAAATAGCAAAATCGTCAACGAAAAGGGACGATGAAATACCAGGTGGAAGACGTTCAACAATGGAGTTGATAGCAATCGCAAAAAGTGTGAGAATGAGTACAGAGCCCTGCGGTACACCGTTCTCTTGAATAAAACTACTAGATAAAACCGAGCCCATACGTACACGAAAGACGTGATCCGTCATAAACTCCCGAAGAAATATGGAAAGACGACCGCGTGAATTCCATGCATGCAGTGTACGTAAAATGCCGCCCCTCCAACAAGTGTCATAAGCTTTCTCCAGGTCAAAAAACACAGCCACTGTTTGACACTTTCTCAGAAATCCATTCATAATATGCGTCGACATAGACACCAGATGGTCGACGGTAGAGCGATGGCGACGAAATCCGCACTGAGCGTTCGCTAGAAGTTTCTGAGACTCAAGCCACCATGTCAACCGCCCGTTGATCATGCGCTCCATCACCTTGCAAATGCAACTGGTTAGGGAGATAGGGCGGTAACTGGAAGGTAGTTGGCGATCTTTCCCAGGCTTAAGTATAGGGACAATGGTGGCTTCGCGCCAAACGGAAGCAAAAAGGCCGTCTTGCCAAATACGGTTATAGAGCTGTAAGAGAAAGAGTTTACTGTCGGCTGAAAGGTTCTTTAACATCAGATAATGAATGCCGTCCGGTCCAGGAGCGGAGTGCATAGAGCAATAGAGAGGATGCTCCAGCTCCCTCATTGTGAAAAGTTCATTATATCACTCCTTATTAGCAGACCGAAAATTATAGGTCTCGGAATCCAGTCGGTCTTTGAGAGTGCGAAAGCCAGCGGAATAATGGACAGAACTGGAAACCGCCTCAAAGGCAGCACCCAGAGTGTTAGCAATGGTAGCCGGATCCACTATGGTGGCATTGGAAACCTAAAGGCTAGACACAGTACAATGCGACACTTTACCGGAGAAGCGACGAAGTTTATCCCAAACAACAGATGAAGGCGTAAAGCGATTAAAAGACTCGACAAAACGAGTCCACGACGCCTTCTTGCTATCCTGAATAATGCGACGAGCCCTGGCGCGCGATTGTTTAAAAGTCACCAAATTATCAAGTTTAGGATGTCGCCCTAAGTGCAGTTCTACGGGCACGAACGGCGTCCCGACAATCCTCGTTCCACCACGGAAGAGGCAGTCGCCGAGGTTGGGAGGATGAACGCGGAATTGCGCGTTCGGCGGCAGAGCAAATCGTAGACGTAAGGTGCTGCACTAGTTGGTTAATGTCGGCGAAGGGCTGGTCGTCAAAATGAACGAGGCTGGAATACAAGCTCCAGTCGGCTTTTGTGAATATCCAGGTAGGTACTCTGGAATGCTGTACGTGGTGTGACAGAAGAGAAACGATGCAGGGGTAATGGTCGCTGGAGTAGGTGTCAGCGACGACGTTCCAGTGCAGACGACTAGCTAGCTGGAGTGAGCAAACGGCAAGGTCCAAATGAGAAAATGTACCGGAAGAATCAGAAAGAAACGTAGGCTCGCCTGCATTGAGAATAGAGAGATTGAGCTGATCAAATATGTCAGAAAGAAGAGTTCCCCTCGCACAAGCCCTTGGCGAACCCCACAGGGGGTGATGGGCATTAAAATCTCCCAACAGAAGAAATGGTGTTGGGAGAGCGGACAAGAGAGCTCGAACGTCCGCGGGAGCAAGGGGAGACGATGGAGGTGAATACACAAAGCAAATAGAAACAAAAAACCGGGTAACTGCAGTCTAATGGCAACAGCTTGCAAGTCGGACGTAAGAGTGAGACGTTGAAAATGAACGTCGTTACGCATAAGAACATGACACCTCCATGAGCAGGAGCACCCTCCTCCGGTTCAAGGTCGTAGCGAACCGGAGTATATCCTCGGAGATCAAAAGGATCGTGAGGGCGAAGCTTTTGTCTCCTGCAAACACACGACCAAAGGCGAATGGGAACGCAATAAAAGTTGCAGTTCCGCCCTATGCGATCGTATACCACGTACATTCCAGGTCAGGATAGCCATTAAGAAAAAGGGATAAACTGTCTACTTAGAAGGGCGGCTTAAATTACCTTTTGTTTAACGTATGGGCTCGGGCTTTTTGTATGGAGTTGGTCAGATTCCATAGCCTCCTCGAAGCGAGGGCCCACGCGCTCAGAGCCAGAAACCGATTCAAGCGCCGAGAATCGGTTCTGGGTGGCGATGGGTGAGGGGTGCCGCTGAGCGCGGCTTCTCCCAGGAGCTTCCTGGGACTGCGACCTCCGAAAAGGAGAAGGTGAACTCTGCTTAGTGTGAACACGCGAGGGTCTTTTAAAAAGTGTTCTCTTCGAAATCTCTGCTTCTGTTTTTTCTGTGTGGCTTGTGACTTCATAGACTTTGGACCAGGTTTAGAGGGCTTGGTAACAGTAGCTGAAAAGGACGGCCGGATGGTAGTGGCGGTCAAGGCAGTCATGGTTCAAGTTTGACTCCCAGCATCCTTCCGGGGTACTGGCGAGGCAACAACAGAACTAAATGTTCCCGATCGTAGGAGCGAAGGTTGGCGCGCATGGTAACGCCTCCGGGCTTCGGCGAAGGAGAGTTTCTCCTTTACCCGGATCTCCTGGATCGCCTTCTCGTCCAAATAGCGCGGACAGTCGCCAAATGAAGCAGAATGTGACCCTTTGCAATTGACGCAGAGGGGGCTGTTGAACAGGCACCTTCGTGTGAGGGCTGGCTACATATTGCACAGATGTTAACAGCACTCTTACATGAGACTTGCGTATGCCCAAAACGTTGGCATTTAAAACAACGCAGAGGTCTAGGAATATAAGGCCTCACAGAAATCCGTTCGTACCCTGCGGAAATGCTCGTGGGCAGATCGACGCCATCAAATGTGATAAACAGGGTATGAGTGAGTACCAAAACTCCGTCTCGTTTAGCCTGCACTCGATGCACTGCTGTCACCTTTTGGTCTAAAAGATAGTCTACGAGTTCATCGTCCGACATACCATCGAGGCTATGAGTGGTAATGACGCCTCGACAGGAATTCAATGTGCGGTGCTTCTCCACACGGATGGGATAGCCGTGGAGAAGCGTAGCGCGCAACAAGGTCTTACTTTGCTCATCGGACTTCGTTTGTGCTAATAAGGAACCGTTCCGTAGACGAGTGCAAGACTGAACTGCACCAGCAATAGCATCAATGCCCTTTTGAATAATGAAAGGGTTCACCTTCTCAAAACTTTGCCCTTCTTCGGTTCGTGAAATGACCAAGTAACAACCAGTTGTCGGTGGTGTCACTTCTGTTACATAAACTTTTCGGCGCTTATTTGAATTAATGGAGAAAGGGTGCTCCATAGCGAATTAAATCCTCCACCATTGCAACCGTCTCCGACCTCGGGCTCTGACTTCCTGGGCGTTACCCCGGCTTGGGTGTGTGGCCTATCTATACCTACCTCACCCCAGGGTCACACCTCCCAGAACATAGACAGAGGGACCCAATCGCCATCAGAAATCAGCAGCTCATGCAATGGCCCCCCCACGGGACTGCAGTTGAACAGTGGATACAAACACATACCCTACATGATGACCCCGGGTGGTGGGGATGACGCCATTACCCATTCACCCAGCTGCGCACCCAGTGCGCTGGTATCCGTCAGGCTGTGTCCACGGAGGATTTAAATAAAAAGATAAAAGAAACTAAAAGTGTGTGGGCGTTTTGCATGCAAGGTAGGCCGGCGAAGAAGTAAAAGAGATGTGTAAATGAATGGGCATGGGGCAAAATGTGCAGAAGTAGAAGAGAAGAAAGAAACGATGGCGAGGGGCGACATTGAATGAAATGCACAGAACGCACGAGAGCCTACCTTGAGTCCCCCGGTCACGAGAACGAACCCACCTCGACCGGATGGGGATGAAGTGATGAAGATGGCGATGAGTGGCTCGGGAACCCCCGGGTACACCAACACCCGTACTCACATAAGGTGAGCCCCTGGGGGGCTCACATGAAAGACAGAAGTGAATGGAAACAAACATGAAAAGAAGGCTCTATTGTGACATAGTACTGAATTAGTGTGTGTGTTCATTGCACAAATTGTTCATATCCAATCATTGTAAGTGGTGCTGCAGAATGCACAGCAGACAGACATATAGATGCAGGCGGACCACTGCATTTATTCATATTTTATCCTATAATCACTAACATTATTTCTTCTTTTAATAATATAGTAGAGTCTCGCAAATTTGAGGTTCTTTACATCCAAGCTACTTGAACACTATTTTTTTTTTTTTTTTTTTTTGGTAAACCAGAGGCTAGTCATCAGTTTACACAGTCCTGATATGTATCTACATACTTCTGCACCTCCCTACCTTTCCTCTATGGGGGATAAAGTAGCCTGTCTCCTCGTGGTGTCCCCTGGATAACGCTAAATAGGCTACAACACCGTGCAGAAGTCAGCCAATATAATGCACAAATATAGGAAGAGAGAACAAAAATACCTATATAATATTCAAAAGGAAATCACTAACAAAAATTACTCCAACATAAAAGAAATACCACAAAAAATAAAAAATGTCCCAAGGAAAGAAGCTGTTGCTCACTTCAGATTAGCCACTAGACATGACTGTTTGGCGGAACATCTACATAGATTTGGTTTTATGAATGACAAAGCATGTAAAATTTGCAATGCTGACAAGACTTTAAATGGAGAACACCTACTAGAATGTCCAGAATTGAGGAAAGCTGTACCAGATGGGAAGATACACAATTTATATTGCCTAGCAAGGGAAAAATTGATGGATCAAAATCCTGCACTTAGAACAAAAACATATCTCCTCTATAGTGTGCGTGCGTGCGTGTGTGTGTTACCTGACAAGGATTAACTTCCTTTCAATTAGGGACCAGCCGAAAACTGGGAAAATCCTTCCATAATATGTACATGCATTGTAGCAAACATTCCCCACCGGAAATACTTTTCAGCTGCAATAATAACACACTGACTAGATACATTGTAGCAAATTTTTCCACCTTGAAATACTTTGCAGCTGCAATAATAACACACTGACTAGTTTATGATTCCAAATGTTTGACAGCTATTATAAGAAAGCAGCTAGCCTTAATAATTAACATATGTTTAGTTGAAAGGAAAAGTATCCCTTGTAACCCAAACAGCAAGCCTGGGTTGTGTCACGTTAAAGGAGTGTTTTATTTTAGTATGTTTGTGGCATTCTTTGTGGATACAGTACGTTAGAAGTGGTTGCACATCTTATTCCAAATTTGCTTCAACAATGAGTGCTAAATGTAAGAGGAAATTTGTACCATTCGAGGTGAAATTACAAGCTTTAAAAAGACTGGATAAAGGGGAGACAAAAAGCATTATTTTTTAGAAACAAGTTTAAAGAAGGTGAAGACAATTTCAGCATGAGTGTAGATAGGTTACAGAGATGGAAGAATAGCCATAGTGTACGACAGCTTGAGATTTGTGGAGAAAAGCTTTCCGGTGATTCTGAAACTGCAATGAACTTCTGTAAAAAAATTTGAACTCGTAAAAAGTGAAACCCACAAATGATCAGTTATACAACTGTGATGAAACAGGGCTCAACTATAAAATGTTACCTTCTAGAACACTTGCTCCACGCGAAAAACATCATGCTCCTGGCGACAAAAAAAAAGTAAAGAAAGAGTGACAGTACTTGCTGCATCAAATGCATCAGGTACACATGAATTAAAGTTTGTTGTCATAGGCAAGTCTGCGAATCCTAGAGCTCTCAAAGACATTTCCTTGTCTGCACTGCCTATTTCTTACAAGAACCAAAAGAATGCCTGGATGGACAGAGGAATATTTAAGAAGTGGTTTTATGAAGAATATGTGCCAGAAACTAAAACGTTTTTGAAGGATAATGGTTTGCTTAGTAAAGCAATCTTATTGATGGACAATGCTGGATTGCATCTAGACAAAGTGGAACTGTAGTGTGATGGAATTCGAGCTTTGTTTTTGCCGCCTTATGTCACAAGTTTGATGCAACCAATGGATCAGGGAGCTTTAGAATGCTATAAAAAAAAAAAGAAAAGAAAAGAAAAGATCGACGCTGTCTGTTGCAGTCACTTCTACAAGCAATGGAAGAGGATGAAAAAAAAACACTAATTTTCTAAAACAAGTAACCACGAGGGATGTAGTGCATTGGTTAGCAGAGGCATGGGATGAAGTGAAGCCTAATACAGTTGTGAAATCGCGGAAGAACATTTTAGAGAGCAAATCGACTGGTGAGAGTGAATTTGATGATGAAAATGATGTATCCCGGTCACACCTAATCGTACAGCTTCCAGGTGGTAGTGAAAGTGAAGTTATAGAAACATAAATTGTTGAGATGTTGAATGAGCTGACAGAAGAAAGCGAGGAGGAAGACATAGAAGAGAGAACAGCAAAGAGGAGTTATAATGAGGTTTTTGCTGTATTGGAGGCTGCATTGCGCTGCATAGAACAACAACCAGAGGCAACGCTGTGCGACACCATGTTACTGAAATGATGACGTGACGCCATGCAAGCGATTCAGTATCCTGAAGCAGAAGATGCTTAAAGAATTTTTAAAAAAATAACCCCATGTATGTATGTATGTATGTATGTGCATGTTTATTTCTATACAACAACTTTAAAAACTTACAGTAAATAACTTCACCTTGATTTGTTATTGGTTTCATTTTGTCTTTAATGAGTTTTCCTATGATGCTCCGTATAGTCCGAATTATCCCAAATCCAAGGTACTTTCACCCCCCATTACCTCAGATTTGTGAGACTCTACTGTACTAGGGTTATTACAAACATTTTATTTTTATAAAACAAGCAAAGACCTTAAAATAATTTACTCCCTTAATGCCTGAATGAAGTTTCACTTGAAGGAGCAAACTAACATTCAGATTATTAGCTTTAGTATGGGGAAGTTAAACCGTACATAAATTTACATGTAAGAAATATAATGATTTATTGGTGGAATTGGATTATAACCTTAATTTTTTCCTTTAGTATTTGAAATTTTAGACCTTATTTCTGTTTCAGAATGCAGTTTACCCACACTTCATGTTTGGGTAGACTACTGGTTATAGATTTTATTGGATCTCCAACACTACCATTTCATTTCTAGCTCTATGTTCTTACCTGCTGATGGACTGCCCCTCACTTTTGTTGCTGTATCCTTTCTCTGCCTACAAAGACATGCTCGAATTAAAGATTTAAAAACTTTCTGGGATTTTCCAATGTACTTATACTTCCATAAAGAAATGAAATTGGTATGTTGTAAATTAAGCATAAAGAAGTTAAAACTATTTGTAAGCATTTTTAATATTGTAACAAAACTAAGAACTTTCATCTACAAAATGAACAAGCTCAATATTCTGCAACAAAGGTTTCTGAAGTTGTATGTATTTAAAATGGTTAAAAATGGATTAGTATGCTGAATTCGTCAATCAATATAGTGATAATGCTTATGACTTTGATGCTGCTATTTGATAAATATGCTTTTCTCATAGGAAAAATTACAATTGAAACAAAAATGTGAGTTCCTTCCAGTTTGATTTCACATGGAATGGTCCATATGCAGTCAACAGCTGCTCTATGAAATCATATGCAGAACTATGCCACTTCAATTTTGTTGATTCTTAAATCTTAATTTCATGTACGAGGTCTCAAAAAGCTTTTGTAGCAACATCCATAAATTATATGTTTTTCATTTTACTTTCAAATTAACAATGTTCAGAGTTACAATCTGCTCTGTATGTTAAGTTGTTTTGCTTCAATAGCTATTTTGTAGAATCATTTGTATAACAATCCCTGTTTCGTTGCTGCATCTATAAACTCTTATATTTTTCATTTTCATTTCAAATTAATAGTTTGTTATATTATTAGTTATGTCCAATGTGGTAAACTATTATGTGCATCAAGTAGTTGATTAATATCTCAAATAAGTATTACTTGAAATAACTTGCAATGTGAGATGAACATCAAGGAGTTAGGTATCACATTTTGAATTGTAATGCTATTTTTAAGGGGATTTGTAACATTTTTGCTTACAACTGCTTTTTCTTTGGGGGGGGGGCTCACTTCAAATGGATGGTAAAAAAAAAAATTCTGATGCAAGATTCTTCTCTACAGAACCTGAAGTGTGAGGATGGAAATATATTTTCCTTAACACTAACCAATAGCTAATAGTGAAAACATTAATCAACTATAATACCTCAAATTTGAATATTACCAGTTTTGGCTTGACTATCTGCATTCTGACCAATTATTGAGAAAGCATATGTTCTAAGATAAAAAGGCATTCTAAAAAGTAAAATACACTTCTGTAAACACTTACTGATGTCACACATGCAGCTCTGCAATCCTTGAGTTTCACAGTATGGAATGCATTTTCCACGTCTGCACTGTCCTCTTTCTAAACAGGGTGTTCCATCTGTCATAGGCAAACTACGAGGACATTCTGAAGATGCACCTGTACAGCGTGCTTCCTGTTCACAAGTTGCCAACTGAGCATCTCTGCATTTCATCTGACCTGGCATGAACTGGCAATTCTGACAGCAAGGAGAGTTTTTGTCACTACACACGGCTCCCTGATTACGGCGTAGCTTACAGTTTTTGTCACAACAAGCATCATTATCTTCAGTTCCCAAAAGTCCTGCATCACACTCCTCATCTCCTTCAACACGCAAATTCCCACAGAATGATTCTTCTGGTTCAGAAAAGCAACGGCCTGATTTGGCTTGCAAAACTTTACGAATTGATCGCAAACTGCAGGGAGAGAAGCGCTGTAATAAAACATGATTCATGTATAAGTTATTGCTTGCCATTCCACATATAACATGAATTATGCGGTAAATTTTACAGTTGTGTTTTTTACATCATATTTTAGCATAGTTTTATGGATTTTTTACCTCTAGCATCCTGTTTTAATATTGATGCAACTGACAAGAAAGAGTTTAAAAACTGATTCTGGAAGTGCATAAATAGGAGAGATTATTGCACACAAAATGTTGTAAGGGCCTGAGAAATATTTATCTGATATAATCTAGCTTTAAAGACTGAGATTTTTACTGACTTTCTTTACAAATAAAACAGAAACCAAATGGTAACCTTCAAAATAAATATCCATACTGTGAAGCATTCTTGAAAAAGAATTTATGAAAACACATTTGAAAACATAATTTCATTTCTGGACAGCAAATTTCTGCAACTTATGAACCAACATATTTAAAAAGATTCATTGCTGGGTGTCTTTTAGAATATGTCAAGTTATTAAATTAATAATCAAACACTTAAAAATAGGATTATTCTTTCTTTAGATATTTCTAGATATTTGAGAATTCATGTTTTTGTCAAGTGTTAAAAATTGTATGTACCCAAATATGAATTGATTTGGTCACTAACAATTTTACAGGCAGATATGAAAAACATTTGTAATAAATGCTGACTTTCCATGAGGTTTACCACAAAATGAATAATTGTTCTGTTCATTTTATAATCTTCTGAAAACCGTTTTAAAAATATTAATTTTTCTACTTGCATAACCTGAAATTCTTCAGGATCCATTATAGCTTCTCGATGTTCAATGGTTGCATTTCTTGAATGTTATCTTCCATCTAGTTGCCCAAAAATTTGAAAGAAATTTAGTGCAAGTACATTAATGAACATCAAGCATAATCATCAGTTTAATTTTAGGCCACTTCTGAATAATATGAGCAGAAATACAAGACAGTAACTTCCATTTATAGTAACATTTTACAGTAAGAAGCTCAATCTTCCATACTACCACAACATTGGCTGATATGCATAAGATGGAGTGTTTGTCCTAGTATCCTCTCATAAGCTAAGGAAATATTTCTCTGCATATGAATATAAAACAAATGCACATCAGAGAGTGTCTTCTCAACAATGTACTCCATGCATGTTAATACCTTACATACTCAGTGGAAATAAACAGGGCACAGAATCTGCTTGTTGTTATTCTTGGCTTTGTGTGTATGAAACTCTTGAATATCACAAGGTCAGTTGCAGTGGAGTAGGAAAATAAACGTATATCACAGGAATTTCATTTAACTATTAAAGAAACATCCCACCTTGGTTTTTTAAATCTCATTCAACTGATGTTAGGGAAATGAAGGCAGTACTACTGAAACAACTAATGGACAAAACTAAAAAGTACGTTTGGGACTGACTTATCTGAAGATCAAATATGTATTAAAAAAGGTTAGGTGCAGAACTCTGTAAATGTGCTTTGTCTCTTGACGCAAAAACTGTGCAGTATGAAGTTATGATGCTAGTTCTCAAAGGAACATGGCAGATGTTATTTATTCTTATCTTTCAAATATTTTAGCATAAACCCAGAATTAAAGAGAAAAAAATAATATGGTAGTGATTGTTAAATATATTGTCACATGTTTCCAAGACAGAAGCGATAAGTATTAGTATTGATTCAGTTTCAAAGAAATAATAGCATGCTGTTTTTACATTTCAGCTGTGCCATAACAGTGCAAATCAAAATGCTTATTTTTCTTTCTTGTTTTTTCCTTTTTCTTTTTAAGTTTAATGTGCAATAACCAGAGGGGTCAAATGAGATGATAAATTAGTACAATAATGAATGAAATAAAAAAACAAATGGGGCTATGGTCCTATAGCAACACATCAATCACTGTAGGGAATGAGTAAAACCTAAATGCAGTGAAATCTCAAAATAATGTACCTCACTATAGTGCAATTTCACTCTTATGGATTTTAAATCCCCCACTTAAATCCCACATAACATAATGCAAAGGTTTTTATGTATGTGTTAATTATGAGCATTTCAAAATTATGTATGCAATTTTTATTAAATACATTTTCTTTTATAGTATTATTTCATGTATTCTTGTACAAAAATATAACTGCATATCGTGTATTAGTACGTTTTGCTTCATTTTCAAACTGTTGTCTGGAAATGAACTGCACAGTATCTGCCGCATTAAATTCTTTGTTCTCTGAGCAAATCTATCAAGCATACCAACAAATGTGTAGCCACTTTGAGTTTGGCAACCTGATATTTTTATGCAGTGATATAGTATTGATTAAACCATAGCCTTCTTTAAATAGATAAGATAAATAGATATTTTATTTCACTTCGTTGGTTACATAAATTAATTCTCATATGAGTTCTATAATACATAATTTTATCTCTACACATTACCCTTTACATATCCTTTTCACTAAGTTGCTGCATTACTAAGGGCCCGCAAACATCTAACACCATGGTTGTTGAGTCATTGGGTCCTATTTAATTTATGATTCAACAATCTACATTTTTTTCTTTTTTCAACCATTTATTTCTCACTACACCTAAATATTTTCCTATTTCAAATAAACTTTCCTTGGATTTAACTCTTAACAACCTTTTACCTATAATTTCATTTGGTAATCTAGATCAATTGTTTCTTTGTAATTTTTTCCTCATATTCATTGTTTCTTCACATTCTAACATTAAATGCCAGTAATTGTTAAATTTGCTATTACATAATGGACATTTGCCTTCATTTTCTCCTTCTCCTATGCTTTTTAACCTCACCACCCCTGACCTAGCCCATGCAAAGCCCTCTTTTGCTATTTTATTACAAACATCAACATAGTTTTCTCTTTCCCATGTCCTTTTAATCTCTGTATATACATGTAATGATCTTTTTGAATTAAAACTACGAATTATTTCCTGTCTTTCCATAACTTCAATCCTCAATCTAACTCTTTTCCAACATCCCTTCTCATGTGATTGTCTATATTTCCAAATATCCCTGCATCCTATTTCATTGAGAATTGCTTCTAGGCACTTATACCAAGTATCCTCTTTATTTAACTTGCGCTGAACCTCCAAACATTGTTTTAAAATATTATTATTCTCTGATTCCTCAATTCTCAACCAATATTTCACTATTCTTTCAATAATTTTCGCCTTACTACCAAATCTCCCTAACTCCATTTGTGCAACTCCATTAGGTGAGGCTCTTGGTAGACCCAGAATTATTTTACAAAAGCTCCTATGCACTTTATTTACCTGTTCCCACCCCTCCTCAATACCCCAAATCTCTGCACCATACAGCATTTTTGCCTCAACTACTGCTCCATATACTCTTTCTATCCATTTTACATGCATCCCAGGTATTTTATCTACACATGCTCTAATAACTTTCATTGGCACTTTTCCTTTTGTTAAAGCCTGTTTCTTTTGTTCTCCCCATCTACCGTTGCTACTTAGTCTTACTCCCAGATAATCAACATTTCTGACAACCTCAATTTCCTTACCTTTCCAACTCCATTTTTCATCCTTTCTCAACTTATTACCCTTTTTAAATACCGTTATTTTTGTTTTGCTTGTATTAACCTTAAGACTCCACTTGTTACAAAAACTCTCTATTGCTCTAATTACTTTGTTTAATCCCACAGTAGTTATTGATCCTGCAACCAAATCATCTGTGAATAGTAACCCTGGTATCTCCTCATTCCCAATTATTGGATAGTGGCTATTTTCAAATTTAATTATCTCTAGAATATCGTCAATGAACAAATTAAATAATATAGGGCTTAACTTGCAGCCTTGCCTTAAACCTATACAATTTTTAATCTCCTTCGTCCTTACATTTTTATCAAATCTTATACAAAAATCATTACTTTCATATATTGTTTGTATTGTTCTTATACACTTGTTACTCATTCTTTTCATACCCAATTTGGTCCATAAGGCTTCCCTATTTATTATGTTGAAAGCTTCCCCTTTTGTTTGATAAATATTTATTTACCATTGAAGATATTATAAAAATATTGTCTATTGCCCTCTTGTTTTTCCGAAATCCCACCTGTAGATCAGATACTTTTCCCTCTTGCTCCGCCCAACTTTGCACTCTTTCAGCCAAAACCCCTGTATAAACTTTACCAAACACTGATAACAAACTAATCCCCCTATAATTTTCTGGGTTATCCACCTCCCCTTTATTCTTAAATATTGGCACCACTATTGCTGTTTTCCAACTCCTAGGAACCTTCACCCCTTCAAAGATTGCATTTAATATCCTAACCAGCAATTCTAATCGATTTTCATTTAGACTCCAAGCTTTCCAAAACTCCCCTGGTATGCCATCAATACCGCATGCTTTGACCCTTTTCAATCTATTAATTTGTTCCCTCACTTCTCCTACATCTATCGGCTTATCCAATTGCTCAACATAATTGTTATTTTCCATGACCCAAATTGTTTGGTTATCATGTTGCCCTCCTAGCCAATTTTTAAAATACTTGAACCATTCTTCCGCACCTATATTATTTTCTCTTGATCTAACCTTATACATTCTTTTCACCACCATCCATATTGTTTTGCTATCATTTGCTTTTGCTGCCTCATGTAACTTTATACTCATCTTCTCAGCCCATTCTCTCCTCTTTACTTCCAACAAGTTTCTGTACCCCCATCTTGCAATCAAAAACTCCTCTCTTTCCTTTTGCCCTTCTTCCTGCCTCCACCTTCTTAGTTCTCCTAAAACTCTTTGTTTTGCCCTCCTACATTCTTCATCATACCATCCCTTCTGTTTCCTATCTATGCAATCTTTCACTTTCATCCTTACACCTGCATATTTTACTAACATTTCTACCTTTAAAACTGCTTCGTCCGTTTTATTTTCTTTCAGCAGTTCTTCTACCTCTTTCTCCCTTATTACCCCTATGTCTGACCCTAATTCCTTCATAAAAACTTCTGCCTCCTCACCCCTCCATTTATATTTATCAATTTTAGCTCCTCCTTTATGTTCTTGTTTTAGTTCATTCTTATATGTACTTATAAAACTTAGCCTCAATGGGAAATGATTACTAGAACATACTGTATTCACGATTTCAAAATCTGCAATATTTATATCTAAGACTATTGAGTATAACATATAGTCAACCACACTCTGACCATTATAATTGACACAGGTAAATTCCCCCATTTGATCTTTCCCTTTTACCCCATTACACATCTCCATATTGAACTCCTCACAAAATTCCACCAGCTTTTTTCCTTCACCATTCATTACTTTATCTTTACTCATTCTTCTTACCATCTCTTTTTCTCCCCCCATTAATTCATACTCAGGATCTATTAGCTTTATTTGACTTACTCCTACTCTGGCATTGAAATCACCCATTATTGTAAAGCTACTGTCCAAATATCTGTTTGATAACTCCTCAATATCCTGTCCAATTAATTTGAATAAGTTTGGATTATGAAAATCCGAGGCACTTGGCGGGTTATATACCAATGCAAGACATATCTGTTTCTTCTCCCCTGTTACACTTAATACGCACCACAACACCAAACTTTCTCCCAAATCTTTACACACTTTCACTTTGCACTTCAAATCTTTCCTAACAAATATTCCTAACCCACCTGACATTCGTCCTCTTATGCTCTTCTTTGTTCCACTTTTCCCATAGAACTCAAAAGTCGCTTATTTCCACGTGAAAGTCGTTTGCCAACCAAGTCTCTACCACCCCTATCACATCACCTAATCTTAAGATCTGCATTATTTCTCTATTCTTTAACTTTTCAAACAATCCTTAGACTTCTTTATAAAGAAGGCTGTGGTTAAACCCAAACACACTTCCATTTCCGATTTCATTTGAATTGAAGGTTTCATTTACACATAGTTTTCATTGTTAAACTCAGGAAAATAATCAAAGCTATTAATGTCTGTGACTTGCATTTTTATTGTTTTTTAAAGAGCTGTTTGTTAAAGTTTGTATGTTGCATTTTTGTTGAGGAAGATAGTTATTAAAATTTGTGTTTTGTTGGTTAAAGAGTTGTTTGTTAAATTTTGCATCTTGCATTTTTGTTGATCATTGACGAAAGAGCTGTTTGTTAACTTTGACAACATAATGGAGGCGAAGAAAAGGAAGTAGTTTTCAATAGAAGAGAGAGCTGAGCTGAGCTGATAAAGAAGATAGAAAACAGAATGAAGCAGACTGAAGTGGTACATGTGCATAACATTAAACCCACTGCTCTTTCGACAATACTTCAGGCGTATGAAAGGTCAATGATTTGCCCCAACAGAAAGAAGATTCATGTTGGTGATTTCCATCAAGTGGAAACAGCAGCGAACATGTGGTTCAAAGATGTAACAGTTTCTGGACCTATGCTCCAAGCAAAAGCAAAGGATTTTGCAAAGTTATTGGACATTAAAGACTTCCAAGCTAACCTTTTCGTTTTCGGGTGAGGTATGGCATTTCCAGGAAAACCAGCAGTGGAGAAGCAAGAGATGTTGATGTAGAAGCTGCTCGGGAATGGAAAGAAACATTTTGAAGGATGTCATCGTAAATTACAAGCAGAAGACATTTTCAATGCAGCTAAAACTACAGTTTTTGTTATAAAATGCTGACAAATAAAACAATGGTTAACAAGGATGAGACCTGTACTGGTGGTAAGCAATCAAAACAGAGACTGACAGTATTATTCTGTTGCAATACCACAGATACAAGGAAGCTGAAGCCATTCATAATAGAGTACTTTGCTAAGCCAAGGTGTTTTAAAGGTGTTGTATCTCTGCCTGTGAAATACTGTGCCTTCATTTTATGCCAAGGCCACAACTGCCTTATGTGGTATTAATAGAGATGGCAGTGACCTCAGTATAATGCCACTGCGCAGAAGTGGCACAGGACATGTCAAGGGTACATTTATCAGCTGTGAGCTGTCTAGTTGTTGCTTTGTCTTCATGTTGTGAAGTATTTTGACAATACATGTGTTGTGTGTGATTTCCTTAGGAATGTTATTCTCTTATTAGCCCACGGAAATGCCTGCCAACAAATTCATGCTCGAACAGTGTATTTATATGTACGATAGATAAACAAAAACTGGTCAATATACCACCACCATGAATACGCAGGTGCATACTGCAGTACTGCCCCACCCTCACCCATGAATTCCTGGTTTTCCTCTTTCTTTTCCTTCCATGGAGGGTTTCTGGTGCCGGCTATTGGCAAGTCCCACACTCTCAGTCCCAACTCCCATCGAGGCTGGGGTAGTGATTAAATCATTTTCTCCCCCAGTCGGGAAATAAAGAAAGAAAGAAAGAAGAAAAAAATAAACGAATCATGTAGGCAAGTGTGTAGACAATTTCAGCAGCAATTTCCTGGTTATCCAGTCCCAAGTAGAGACACTGTGAGTTGTTTGGCCAATAAATTTACAACAGAATCACTAAACACCAAAAAATAAAGTTTATAGGAAAAATCCCCACACCATAGACGAACTTAAAGGACAGTATAAAAGCAGAAATTATGAACATTATGCAAGAAGAACTTATGCGTGTGAATGGCAATTTCATCCAAAGATATCAAGAATGTCTTTGCGCAGATGAACACCACTTTCAACAATACTTATAACAAGGTTAATACTCATTACATATATGTCACTAACATTCGTGAGTAAGTAACACGGGACTTATGGAACGGAAAACCCCGTAATGTAGTAGACTGTGTGTGGAGCACGCATTCACGCATTCTGCAGCCTTGGAATAAAACGAAGGCACTGTATATGGCCAACAGCAAAGCATGGATGATAAAAGGCCTGTTCACAGACTGGCTCATTGAGGTGGATAAAGAGATGGGCAGAGATAAGAAGAAAATTCTCATCATAGACAACTGCTCTGCGCATAAATTGGACTGCAAGATAGAAAATATTGCAGCAGATCAGGTTAAGCGCTGGGGATTACGTTGGATGGGGTAACCAAGCAGAAAGTGTTGAAACGCGGTTACCTTAACACGGGCGCGCTAAGAAATGCGAAATCAGCATTTCCGAAAGTATTTATACCGCGGGTGGTCTGCCACACGTGGTCTGTCGATTGTGTCCTCTATCGTCTGTGGTCTGTATAGTACGTCCTCTATTGTGCCGTCTATGTACGGACTCTGTCACACGACGTTCGCTTGACGTCCACCCTCGACCAAAGACTATAAACGAGCCATCAGTGCTTCCAGCAAAACAGCGGTTATATAGGTAAGCATGCACTAACTCTAAGATCTGCTTGCACGCGCTTCACCCCGTCTAAGTTACCCCACTGCGGGCCCTATGTACTTATACTGAAACAAATACAATTTATTGGGTCTATGCATCCCCTGTACATTAATTAAGTACCCACATCTTGAAACGCCGCCCCGGCCTACCTACCACCCTAGTACCGACGCATCCCCTACCTCTGAGCTATCACCCCCTAGCGTAACCAACTACTGCGGGGTAGCCACCCCCGGTAGGGGTGTTACAATTGGTGGAGTCGCCGAGTACAATGTGGGGTAGGCTGGCTACAATGAGGCGGAGCCTCCAGGTATAATCATATGGGTGAGCATAGGGGAAAACACCCTTACATCTCCCAGTTAGGGGATGTAATAAATTTGTTTCTTTTTTCTCTCTCTCTTTCAAGGTGGAACACACACCCCAACACGGGATGACCTATACCAGGTGTTATCTGTTAAAGACCCACCCTTTGCATCATGAGTCACAGACATAGAATGTTACTGTTTTTTTACTTTTTCAGCTTATGTATTTTGATTTAGTGTAGCACATACAGTTACGTTATTATGCATGGCTGAAGCTGCCCTAGGCTCTACTAGTCCTACTTCTCAGGAGATTAGAAACCTGTGCGCAGAACTAGCAGCTATACAGGGAGAACGGTTTAAATTCCAAGAATTTCTTATTACTGATTTAAAAGGAATTTCGAACGTGATCGCGGCACACGCGAAGATGGCAAATCAAATACGTCTCCGCTCGGGCATGATTATTGAAACCTCTAGTCCAAGCACAAGCAGGGTAAAAAACACAGTCATGAACAAAGGGATGCTGATGATGAGATGCGGTTTAAGGGCGCTAAACAGCTAAGGTCATCAGCGCCCTTATAAAGTATAAAATTTACAGTCCAAAAATAAAAGTCCGGTAAAAAACAGCATAATTAAAAAAAAGGGGGACACAAACCCGCGATTTCCAAAAGGTAAAAAACAAAACACCAATTCCAAAAACGAACACACTAAACGCATGGTCAATAAAAGAGTAAAACAACGTGTCAAGAACTGTAGAATGCGAGGAACACGAGCGCCAGATGTCCACTGGGGAGTAGAGGCCCCATTAAAAACACAATATAAAATCACACAGTCAAAAGACGCTCAGCGCATCAAATGCGTCGGGTAAAACCACTGTCACTGATAAAACGTAAAAGACATTCCACAGCACGCGCGTCGTCTGCCAAAACGTTGGCTATGCCAACAGGCAGACACACACGAACGCGCAACGGAGCTAAAACTTGACACTCTGTTAAAATGTGGCGCATCACACTGCTCACAGAGTGGTGCGGGGTCACCACTGAGCAGGTATCTATGGCTAAAAGACAATGTCCTAATCGTAAACGAGCTAAAAGTACCTCTTCCCGACGACAAGAACGACAACAGGTACCCCAGACTAACGGGAGACGCTTAACTTCCCGTAACTTGATCCCCCGAAGGGCCGTCCACTCATCCCTCCAAAGCGAGAGGATGCGGCCACGTAATATAACAAACAAATCTGAGAGAGGTAAACAGAGGTAAAAAATCTGGGTAATAAAATCGCCGATTGGGCAGCGGCGTCGGCAGACTCGTTCCCTGAGATGCCCACATGACCTGGAGTCCACAGGAAGGAGACGCTGATGCCAGAGGCACCAAGCGAGTGGAGCAGGTCATATAAGCGCTGTACGAGAGGGTGGTAATTGTACAACGCGTTAATACTGTGAAGGGCACTCAAAGTCCGTACAAACAACACACTGCCGTAAGTCGCGTCGCTGAACGTATAAAACAGATTGATAAATACTAAAAAGTTCGGCGGTAAAAATCGAACATTGACCCGGTAAACGAAAGGTAAAACTATGATGATCAGAAACAAAGGCACACCCTACTCCATCATCCGTCTTAGATCCATCAGTAAATATAAAATGCAAGTCCCCGAATTGCGCCTGCAGTTCTACAAATGCTGATCTAAAGACTGAAGAAGGGGTCTCATTCTTCGGCATCGACGATAACCCAAGGTAACTGGGCCTCAGCGCGCAACCACGGAGGAAAACGCGTTTCCCCCCTTGGAAGGGCCGGCGCTGGCGTAACGTCCAAATACCGAAGAAGCTGACCAAATCGAACCCCTGGAGGGAGCAATGCAGAGGAGTTAACTAAATATTGCCGATCAAGCGAATCCTCGTAAAATATCGCGAAGGACGGGTAGTCAGGCAAGCTTGAGAGTCGACAGGCATAACTGCACAAAAGCATCTGACGCCTGAAGGACAGCGGAGGCTCTGCAGCTTCAGGATATAGGCTAGGTACAGGGCTGGTTGGAAAGGCCCCTGTAGCGACTCTTATGCCACGCTGGTGAATGGCATTCAGTCGTCGTAATACAGATGGACGCGCCGACGAATAGACAATGCACCCGTAATCAAGCTTGGATCGGACCAAACAGCGATAAAGACGCAAAAGGATGGTCCGATCAGCTCCCCAGGATGTGCCACTTAAAACACGCAAAAGATTAAGAGAACGGTCAAACTTTGCTTTTAAAAAGGAAATTGCGAAGTCCAGCTCAGCTTTCTATCAACGATCAATCCCAAAAATTTCTCCTCGTCTGCAAACGGAAGTATCTCCGGCCCAAGATGGAGAGAGGGCGGATGGAAAGCCTTCCGGCGCCAGAAATTGATACAGACGGATTTCTCGGCGGAGAAAGTAAAGCCGTTGGCGTTACTCCAGGCGTAGAGACGGTCGATACACCTCTGGAGACGCCGTTCAAGCAGACAGGTCCGCCGTGAACTGCAATAAATAGCAAAATCGTCAACGAAAAGGGACGATGAAATACCAGGTGAAAAACGCTCAACAATGGAGTTGATAGCAATCGCAAAAAGTGTGACACTCAGTACAGAGCCCCGCGGTACTCCGTTTTCTTGAATAAAACGACTAGATAAAACCGAGCCCACACGTACACGAAAGACGCGGTCCGTCATAAACTCCCGAAGAAATATGGGAAGACGACCACGGAGATTCCATGCGTGAAGCGTACGAAAAATGCCGCCCCTCCAACAAGTGCCTAAGCTTTCTCCAGGTCAAAAACACAGCCACGGTTTGGCACTTTCTCAGAAATCCATTCATAATATGCGTCGACAGGGACACCAGGTGGTCGACGGTAGAGCGATGGCGAACAAAATCCGCACTGAGCGTTCGCTAGAAGTTTCTGAGACTCAAGCCGCCATGTCAACCGCCCGTTGATCATGCGCTCCATCACCTTGCAAATGCTACTGGTTAGGGAGATAGGGCGGTAACTGGAACGTAGTTGGCGATCCTTCCCAGGTTTAAGGATAGGGACAATGGTGGCTTCGCGCCAAACTGAAGGAAAAATGCCGTCTTGCCAAATACGGTTATAGACATATAAGAGAAAGAGTTTACTGTCGGCTGAAAGGTTCTTTAAGATCAGGACATGAATGCCGTCCCGCCCAGGAGCGGAGTGCCTAGAGCAATGAAGGGCGTGCTCCAGCTCCCTCATTGTGAAAAGTTCATTATAACACTCCTTATTAGCAGACCGAAAATGAAAGGTCTCGGAATCCAGCCGGTCCCTGAGAGTGCGAAAGCCGGCGGAATAATGGTCTGAATTGGAAACCGTCTCAAAGGCAGCACCCAGTGTGTTAGCAATGGCAGCCGGATCCACTATGGTGGCATTGGAAACCTCAAGGCCAGACACAGTACAATGCGACACTTTACCGGAAAAGCGACGAAGTTTATCCCAAACAGAGGAAGGTGTGTAGCGATTAAAAGACTCTACAAAACGTGTCCAAGATGCCTTCTTGCTATTTTGAATAATGCGACGAGCCCTGGCGCGCGATTGTTTAAAAGTAACCAAATTATCAAGTGTAGGGTAGTGCCGAAACACCCTAAGCACAGTTCTACGAGCACGAACGGCGTCCCGACAATTCTCGTTCCACCACGGAACAGGAATACGCTGAGGGTGAGAGGATGATCGGGGAATTGTGCGCTCGGCGGCAGATAGAATCGTAGACGTAAGTGCTGCACCATTTGGTTAGCGTCAGTGAAGGGCTGGTCCGCAAAAGACACGAGGCTGGAATACAATCTCCAGTCGGCTTTTCTGAATATCCAGGTAGGTACTCTGGACTGCTGGACGTGGTGAGACAAAAGAGAAACGATGCAGGGGTAATGTTCCCTGGAGTAGCTGTCAGCGACGACGTTCCACTGCAAGGGACTAGCAAGCTGGATGGAGCAAACGGCAAGGTCTAAATGAGAGAATGAACCAGAAGATTCAGAAATAAAAGTAGGTTCACCCGTATTGAGGATAGAGGTTGAACTGATCAAAAATGTCGGAAAGAAGAGTTCCCCTCGCACAAGCCCTTGGTGAACCCCACAGGGGGTGATGGGCATTAAAATCTCCCAACAGAATGGTGTTGGGAGAGCGGACAGAAGGTCTCGAACGTCCGCGTGAGCGAGGAGAGACGATGGAGGTGAATACACAGAGAAAAAAGAAAAGAAAAAGCCAGGTAATTGAAGCCTAACGGCAACAGCTTGCAAGTCGGACGTAAGGGTGAGAGTTTGAAAATGAATATCGTTGCGAACTAATAATATGACACCTCCATGAGCAGGAGCACCCTCATCCTGTTCAAGATCGTAGCGAACCGGAGTATACCCTCGGAGATCAAAAGGGTCGTGAGGACGAAGCTTGGTCTCCTGCAAACACACGACCATAGGTGAATGGGAACGCAATAAAAGTTGCGATCGTACACCTCGTAAATTCCAGGTCAGGATAGCCATGAATAAAAGGGATAAACTTCTTACTTAGACGGGGTGGCTAAAAATAACTTTGTGCTTAACCTTCGGGCTCGGGCTGTTTGTATGGAGTTGGTCAGACTCCATTGGCTCCTCGAAGGGAGGGCCCACGCGCTCAGTGCCAGAAACCGATTCAAGCGCCGTGAATCGGTTCTGGGTGGCAATGGGTGAAGGTGGCCGCTGAGCGCGGCTTGTCCCAGGAGCATCCTGAGACTGCGACCTTCGAGGAGAATGAGAAGGTGAACTCTTCTTTCCGCGTGCACGCGGAGGGTCTTTCAAAAAATCTTCTCTACGAAATTTCTGCTTCGAATTTTCTCAGTGCATTGTGACTTCATAACCTTTGGACCAGGTTTAGAGGGCTTGATAACTGTAGCTGAAATGGACGGCCGGATGGTAGTGGCGGTCAATGCAGTCATAGTCCAGGTTTGAGTCTCTGCATCCTTCCGGTGTACTGGCGAGGCAACAACAGAACTGAACGTTCCCGATCGCAGGAGCGAAGGTTGGCGCGCATGGTAACGCCTCCGCGATCCGGCGAAGGAGAGTTTCTCCTTTACCCGGATCTCCTGAATCGCCTTCTCGTCCAAGTACCGCGTAAAGTCAGCAAATGAAGCAGACTGAGACCCTTTGCAATTAACGCAGACGGGGCTGAGGAACAGGTACCATCGTGTGACGGCTGGCTACATGCGGCACGGATGGATACGGCACTCTTACAAGAGACTTGCGTATGCCCAAAACGTTGGCATTTAAAACAACGCAGAGTTCTAGGAACATAGGGCCTCACCGCAATCCGTTCGTAGCCTGCTGAAATACTCATGGGCCCATCGACGCCATCGAAAGTGATAAACAGGGTACGAGTAGGTACAAACACTCCGTCGCGTTTAGCCTGCACTCTATGAACTGCCATTACCTTTTGGTCGGAAAGATATTCCACTAGCTCTTCGTCCGACATACCATCGAGGCTATGGGCGGTGATGACGCCTCGACAGGAATTCAAGGTGCTGTGCTTCTCAACACGGATGGGATAACCGTGGAGAAGCGTGGCGCTCAACAAGGACTTACTTTGTACAACAACGAACCATTACGAAGCCGAGTACAGGAATGAACCGGACCAGCCATTGAGTCAATGCCCTTTTGGATAATAAAAGGGTTCACCTTCTCGAAAGTTTGATCTTCCTCTGTTCTCGTAATGACTAAGTAACAACTAGATGTCGATGGTGCTACTTCTGTTACTAAAACTTTTCGGCGCTTATTCGAAATAATGGAGAAAGGGGGCTCCATAGCGAAATAAATCCTCCACCATTGCAACCGTCTCCGACCTCGGGCTCTGACTTCCCGGGCGTTACCCCGGCTTGGGTGAGTGGCCTATCTATACCTACCTCACCCCAGGGTCACACCTCCCAGAACATAGACAGAGGGACCCAATGGCCATCGGAAGTCAGCAGGTCATGCAATGGACCCCCACGGGACTGCAGTTGAACAGCGGATACGAACACATACCCTACATGACGACCCCGGGTGGTGGGGATGATGCCATTACCCACTCACCCAGCTGCGCACCTAGTGCGCGGGTATCCGTCAGGCTGTGTCCACGGAAGATTAAAATAAAAGGTTAAAAGAAACTAAAAGTGTGTGGGCGTTTCGCACTCAAGGTAGGCCGGCGAAGAAGGAAAAGAGATGTGTAAATGAATGGACGTGGTGCGAAATGTGCATAAATAGAAGAGAGAATAAATAAACGATGGCGAAGGTGGCATGGAATGAAATGCACAGAACGCACGAGAGCCTACCTTGAGTCCCCCGGTCACGAGAACGAACCCACCTCGACCGGACGGGGATGAACGGATGAAAATGGCGATGAGTGGCTCGGGAACCCCCGGGTACGCCAAAACCCGTACTCACATAAGGTGAGCCCCTGGGGGGATGAACACACAAATACTATTAGTAAAGTGGACTCACCTGTATTAGAAAGCAGAATGGCAGCTGAACCATCTCAACCCGTGCATGTTAGTCGCTTTGCAGGAAAACCAGGGGAAAGTGTGAGGGACTATATTCACAAGTTTGAATTGATAGCGCGGGACAATAAATGGGCCAACCAGCATAAGTCGCAATATTTACCATATACCTTAATAGTACCGCGCTAAACTGGTAAAAGACGTTTTCTTATAGAAATGAGAACGCTCCGTGGGAAACATAAAAACAAGGATTGTTGGAAGCCTTCATCCATGCGGCGGAGGAGGAAATGATGGAGGTCAGATTAAGGCATAGGTGTCCAGGACCTTAGTGAGCCCACAGAACAAAACGCTTACAACGTGATAGCTCTGTGTGATCTAGTCAACCCCGAAATGGCGGAGAAAGACCACGTAAAACATACAGTGAGGGACCTTAAACGATCCCTAATAGAACATGTGCTACCCTATAACCCACAAACAGTGGACACTCTCATTCAGCTCGTCCGCAGGATAGAATCCGCCCGCTACCTGTCAGGCAAGAGGGTAGACTTCATCGATGCACAGGGCATCCCCCTAGCATGCCAGATGATACCCTCCAGAAGCAGGTATCAGACATGACAAAGATGGTGGGTGAGTTAGCAAAACAAGTGCAGAATCTTACAATAAACCCCCGCCCTCCACCCGAGAATTATAATCCACAGCGCCAACCCGTTACAAGTTACGGAAAGCCGCCCAACGGCTATAAAAAGACATGGTCAAAGAAGAACAGTGTCCGCGAGACCTGTGTGCGCCTACTGCAAACGGGTAGGCCATGTAATTGCCAATTGCCAGACACGAAGGAGAAATACAAATTTTCACGCGCAGCCGGGAAGCAATCACCCCTCCCCATAAGAGCCGCGTTAACTAACATAAGAGAAAGTATCAACCCAGGAAACACGTTAAAAACTACGGGAACATTAGGAGGGACAGGAATCGACATTCTCATAGACACAGGAAGTTCAGTAAGCATAATCAATGACGACCCGGTAGGTACAAGCAAGCAACCAGCAGCCCCAAGTATGATTTTGCGAACTGCAAATAACAATTTACTTGCCGCACAATACCAGACTTACACTAACTTTCAAATGGGTGACGTGGAATTTAAAGAACAACTATTGGTAGTAAAACACTTTCCACATAGTTCATTATTGGGCATGGACTTCTTTCAGAAACACCAAGCCGTTATATATCCAGGGAACAACACAATAACACTGACACTGCAGAATTCGAAGGTCACTGTAGGCTGCCAACGAAAGCGAACGTGCCCACTGATGCAAATTACACTTGAAACGGACGCTGAAGAAGCAACAATTAAAGCAACATGTGAGCATGACGTAGAACTCCTTCCATTTGCCACAACAGAGATAGATGTCAAAATACCCTCATTTCCTACAAACATTATTGCTGGAACCATGCATTAATACTATGCAGAAAAAACACATTAACATTATATCAGATCTATGCAATAATAATCAAAATCAAAAAATACAAGTCCGCAATAATACTGCCGCCCCACAGAGAATGTTTAAAGGGACAACACTAGCACACGTACACGAAGTTGCACTAGTGCAGGAAAACGCTTTCACACGTGAGACAGCAAAAAATAGTCGTCAACGACGCAAAATTTAACATTAATTCACAACTAGAACCGGGACAACAAGAACAGCTAGGAAATTTGCTCGACAGGTACAGAAACATCTTCGCCACTAGCCTACAAGAATTAGGGACAACAAACATTGCAGAGTTCAAAATAGAGTTAAGAAACACGACACCAACTAGACAGAAGCCATACAGGGTTTCCATAAACAGCGGGAAATAATAAACAAGCAAGTAGAAGAAATGAAAGAGGCACGGATAATAAAGGACTCGTAGAGTAGCTGGTGCTCACCAGTAATTTTGGTTAAAAAGAAATAAGGGGAATAGCGGTTTTGTGTAGATTACAGAAAGCTCAATGCGCAAACAGCTGCATCCGTCTATCCTTTACCGCTGATTGACGACCTGCTTAGCTATTTAGGAGGTTCATGATTTTACTGTACACTTGATCTACTAAATGTATATTTCCAAGTACCTCTAGCTCAAGAAATTAAGAAATATTCGGCCTTTTGTACGTCAGATGGACAGTTCAAATTTGAAACCTTGAACTTCGGGCTCGCAAATGCCCCTAGAGCATTCCCAGAAATCGGAAATAACTGTTAGGCGACCTGGATACAAAAAAGCACTCGTATATCTAGACGATGTAGTAGTGTTCGCAAATACATTTCAGGACTTATTGGCAAACCACGAAGCAGTATTTAAGAAATTAGAACAACATACGTTTAAGCTAAAGCCCCCAAAATGTTTTTTTTTTTTGGAATGGATAAAATAAAACTCCTAGGATACGAAGTATCCGCAGCAAGCATAGAACCCGATAAAGACAAAATTCAAGCTATTACACAGCTCAGAACCCCAAGGAATGTCAAAGAAGTAAGGCAGGTCTTAGGTTTATTTTCCTTTTACAGGAGGTTCATTAATAACTTTGCAGCGGTCGCGAGGCCACTGAATGAGCTAATAAAAGCAGTTCAAAAGTTTGTATGGGGCCAAGAACACCAAGAAACCTTGCAAAAGCTGAAGGACTTAATGGTAAAGGCTCCAGTGTTAACACACTTTATACCGGGGGCCAAAGCCCAAATTCATTGCGGTGTCAGTATGCACGGCATCGGCTGCTGCCTCCTTCAGGAACAATATGGAAAAATGCACCCAGTGGGCTTTGTGTCTAGGAGTCTAAGCAAAACTGAAAAGAATTATTGCGTTTCGGAACAAGAGCTCTTAGCAGTTATGTATGGGTTTTCAAAGTTCAGCCAGTACATACATGATTACCCTGTAACCGTAGTTACAGACCATGCTTGCCTGTGCCACCTAACCAGGTTGAGAGATCTGACAGGGAGATTGCCACGTTACAGCTTAATGTTGCAAGAATTTGATTATACAATTCAGCATAAATCACGGGTTAAACATAAGGACGCAGATTGTTTGTCTAGGATGCCCATAGACCCCTCCCCTGAACCCGAAACAGCCCAAGAGCAGGAAGACAGAATTGCCTGCCTCATAGAACCCATAGTTAGCTAAAAAGCAAGAGAAGGATCCCCAACTAAAACTCCTAATAGAAGCCGTAAAACAGCCGGATACAGCGAATGCTAACCTGGCACGCCAACTGCAACATACGTGCTAAAATCGAATGTCCTATACCCAAAAAACCCTGGTAGTACACAGAATATGCACTTGTTATTAGTACCTGATACTTAAAAGCAGGAAATACTATAGAATAGTCCTGACGATCCACTAGGAGGACATTTCGGGTTTTCCAAAACTTTTCACAAGATAAAGTCGCATTATTATTGGATTGGAATGAAGAGGGATATACAAAATTATGTAAAAAGATGTGCTTCCTATCAGCAGCGAAAAGGTCCAGTTAATCAGCGACCCACAGGTTTAATTTAACCAATAAAAGTCAACCATATAGGAGAAAGGATCTCCATAGATATCTTGGGATCTTTCCCAAAGTCTAACAGAGGTAACCCGTACGTAATTGCGGCGAGTGATTACTTTTCAAAATATTTGGAGTAAAGGACAATCCCAAAAGCTTCTGTTGTGCAGGTAACCAAGTTTATCTTAGACGACATCTGTCGTCATGGCGCACCGAAATATATATATATATATAGGGTCCTTCAACAAGAGTGTCCTATCTTTGAACTTAAATAAAACACGTTCTATAAATGATAGAGGGTTATTTCCTTTTTATTTTGGAACACAATTAATGTCATTACGTGTGGAAGAGAACATCAGTTAAGTGACCGCCGCGACTTCGTTGGGTTACGTGTATACGGTTGACCCAATTTTCAATGACAGAAGAACGTAAATTAGGTCCAACTTCACGAATAACACGCGTGATGTTATTCATAAAATCATTTACTGTTTCTGGCTTGTTGACATAAACTCGAGATTTAACATAACCACACAAGAAGTAATCCAACGGCGTTAAATCACATGACCTCGGGGGCCAGTTAACATCACCACCACGGGAAATGATGAAACCTCTAGCTTATCCTTCAAAAGATCGATTGTTTCGAGAGCAGTATGACATGTGGCACCATCTTGCTGGAACCAGATGTTTCTGAGATCCATACCATCCAATTGAGGCAAAAAATAGCCCCGTATAAGAGGTCGGTATCTTTCTCCACTGATAGAGCTTCTCCATCTTCATCTTGGAAAAAATATGGACCAATAATTCCACCATACGAAAATCCACACCACACAGTAACCTTTTGGGGATGAAGTGATCGTTCTTGAATCTGCATTGGATTGTGATTGCTCCAAAAGCGGAAATTTTGTTTGTTAACACAACCATCCATTCAAAAGTGAACTTCGTCGCTGAAGATGATTTTTTGACAAAAATCCGGGTCAGCTTCCAATTGCTCCATAGCCCAGTTAGCGAATACACGGGTCAACGTATTGTCGTTGGGCTTTAGTTCTTGAGTTAACATCATTTTGTAAGCGTGAAACTTCCAGTTCAGATGCAGAATTCGCTAAGTTGGGGTCGGCGAAAGCCCCAATTCTTGCGCTCGACGAGCAATTGATTTGTTTCCGTTCTCGCGTACACTCTCACGAACGGCGCCTATGTTTTCGTTGGAGCGCTTACGTCGATTACGTACAGGCGTTCTTTGATCGCTGACAGAATCACTTCTTTCAAATTTATCAATCAAACGCCGAATCGTTCTTTCGCAGGGACGATTATGCACACCGTAAACTTCATGCAATACACGGAAGGTTTGGAGAACAGATGATCCATTTTGATAATAAATTTTCACAATTTCTACGCGTTGCCGAATGATGTAACGTTCCATGGCTATTTGGTAATAACAACTGTAACCACATGAAAAAATGACTGTTGTAACTCGATAACAACGTCAGCTATTACATATTAAAGATAGGACACTCCTGTTGAAAGACCCTTTACTATCGGACAGAGGATCAGTATTTATGAGCGAAGTGACACAGGAACTACTTAAAATGATGGGAACGATCCCGACTTTTACAACAGCCTACAGACCCCAAACTAATGGCCTTATAGAGAGGGGGAATAGAACAATCGCTCAGGTAAACAGTAACTACGTAAACACACTGGGCACAGACTGGGACAATAACTTACACCAAATTCGGTTTGCCATAAACACAAGCAAACAGGGAAGAACTAAGTTCACACACTTCGAATTACTGTATGCGCCGAAACCTGTGTCACCCCCAGACGTTCAATTACAGGGCACCACTCAAAAATTTGTTTGTGCAGCAAACACGGGAGGCAGTATTAAAAGTGAGGGCATTAGCATCCCAGAATATAGTAAAGAGCCAGAAAAAAAAGAAAACTTTGTACGATTCAAGGAGGTGGCATGTCGAATATAAAGTCAGCGATTTGGTAAAGCTATACACACCTACAAGGAGGGTAGGTAGAGCCACGAAACTTCTGATGAATTACACGGGACCATATAGAATAATGAAAAAACTGAGTCCGCTAAATTATGTAATAAAAGCGAGAAATTCCGTAAAACGACAGAATGTCCATGTTAGTAGGATTTCACCATATTACGCCTAGAAGAAAGAGAGTGCAACACGCTTGCGACAGACGCAGAGCGAGTAAACACAGCCTTATTGCCACATATAAATAAACACAATATAAATCGCCAGCATATCACTGCCTATCAATACACAACTGTGAGTGTTGACGTTATTACATGACGAAATGCGTTACACAACCCCCATCTAAGCTGCAGTAAGGATGGAGGATAAAACAAACAAACAAACAACAAACAGAAAGATTGTGAAACATTAAACCTCAACAATAGTTCTCAAATGCTTAGGGTAGATTAAGTAATAGGTTATAATACAACACGTAGTATGTCTTCAGACCTCCAGCATAATTTAAGTTACGTGGCAAGTGTTTTTTTTTAACTTGATGAAGAGAAAATGTATCTGAATATGAAATATAATGGGAGTAGCATATATAGAGGTATTCTGGCTCACTTTCTGCGTTTATATGAGAAAAGATACGGAAAACGAGGGTAGATGCGACGGTTGAAGGAGGAAAATGCGTTTATATGGGGAAGATAGGGAAATGTGGACAGATGATAGGCTAGACAAATTCTGTAGGAGGGGGAATATGGACTTATATAGAGGCGAGATAAAGAATACGAGGAGATGTACTAGACTAGACAAGGTTTGAAGGGTAGAATATAGCTTTTATATCGGAGAGCTCATAAACCGAGGAGAGGTATTAGGCTAGTAAGGTCTGAATGGTAGAGTATGCGTTTATATGGGAGAGATAGGGAATACGAGAACCGATGCTAGACTAGACAGAGGTTGAAGTAGGGGAATGCGCCTTATATTAGAGGTAGGGAATACGAGAAGTGCTATGCTAGACAGAGTTTGAGGTGTGGAGTATGCGTTTTTATGGGAAAGATAGGGAAAACGTGGAGAGATGCTGAAGGAGGGAAATATAGGCTTATACGGGAATACGAGGTGATGTGCTAGGTTAGACAGGGCTGAAGAGTAGAATATAGGTTCTATATGGGAGAGCAGCAAATCGAGGAACGGTATTAGGCTAGGAGGGTTTGACAAGTAGAGTATGCATTTATATGAAGAGACGAGGAAAACGAGGGTAGATGCTAGGTTGAGAGAGCCTTCGAGGAAAATGCGTTTATTAGGGGGAGATAGAAAAAACGAGGTGAGATCCGAGAAAGAGTAGTGCTGAAGGAGAGAGAAACGCCCTTTATGTGATAGAGATAAGGAATACGAGGAGAGGTAGTAGGTTAGACAGAGGTAGAGGAGTACGGTATTCGTATATGTGTGGAAGATATCGAAAACGGAGAGAGATCCTATTCTAGGAGAGAGATGAAGGAGGTCAATGCGTTTTATATGAGACAGGTAGGGAATACGAGGAGAGATGCTAATCTAGACAGGGGTTGAGGAGTGGAGTCTGCGTTTATATGGGAAAATATAGGGAAACGAAAAGAGAGGCTAGGGAGGTTATTGTTGATGTATGTGTAATGTACGTCCATCCATAACATCATTTAGACTCATTGACTTCAAGATTTAAACGCTAAGGCTATATTGCGTTCTAACGTCCCGGTATCGCGCCTCTAAAGGGCTGGACGCAGACCCTCGATCTAAGTACCCCGCCACGTGTACTTTGATTGATTAATGTAATTAAACGCAGGTCGTCGATCGATGAATACAATTATTCCAATTAAGTATTTCATTATTGTTACAGTATAAAGAGTAATTCGAATAGTATCGTATATATGCAGGGTAAACCGGTTAGTATTACTCGCGCAAAACTTCTGGAATCGTGACCTTGATTGCTACCCCAGCTGCCGAGCCTAGGAATGGTTTATGTTTAGCTTAATCAACGAAAGCGATATAATACCTTTGCTTACTCACAGTGCGTAACACATACAGTCTGCATAGAAAGTGTCTGCATTTGGTTGTAATTTTAAAGAGAGCAGTATCTAAATAGTACTTTATATTTGTTATATTTATAACCATGGCTCCTATGTTTTCAAAGTTAAGTGGTAAGGTGTTACGTAGTCAAAGTAGGGAAATAATTGCAAATGTCCTCGACTTCATGAAGCAAGAAGCAGAGATGAAGGAAGAAAATATATGTTCATCCGAGTTCCACAAAAGCCTTAAGAGAGTGAAAGAAAGAGTAGTCAAAGCAACTGGTGTTTCACCGAGTTCCGATTCCAGAGTTCTCAAAGATAAGAAAAAAAACATATGGATGAAAGAGTACCATTTGACACATCTGGATAGAAAGAAACATAAGGTCCCTAAACGTATTACAGAAATAGACGATTTTGAATGCGTCATTCGGCGCACGATTCACAATTCCTATGTGGAAGAAAAAACTGTGCTAACAATAAGCAGATTGCTCATCAAGCTGAAAGACAGCAGAAACTTTCAAGGTGGTGCTACAAATCTCAGAAAAATTATTAAAGATTTAGGGTTCAAGTGGAAGAAACGGAAATCAAATAGAAGAGCTCTAACAGAAAAGCAAAACAAATAAATAAATAAAATAAAAAAATAATAAAATAAAAAAATAAAAAAGTAAATGTTGCCATGATAGCTTAGTCGGTTAGAGCAACGGCACAGAAAGCCTAAGATCCGTGGTTCAAATCCCGGCTATGGCATTGAATTTTTCAGTCTGATTCTACCTTTCCAAATGAGTATAATTTTATATGTACTTATATTAGCATCAATTATAAAGGTGATGCTACAAATTTCAGAAAAATACTGTAGTGTATGAAGATGAGTCATACATACACAGCAGTCGTACAACATCTAAAAGTTGGAGTGACGATAGCGAATTAGGTTGCAGGTTCCTGTTGCTAAAGGGCAAATACTTATTATCGTTCATGCTGTTGGAAAGATCGGCTTCGTTCCAAATGCCCTTCTTTTACAAGTTGCAAAAACATAAGGAGATTTCCATCAAGAAATGAATACAGAAAAGTACATGAAGTGAATCAACGCCATGTTGATACCTAATATGTCTGCTGGGTCTGTTCTGGTCATCGACAATGCTTCACAATGCGTCAACACTCAATTGACAAACCACCTACCTCAAATTCCTTGAAAGAAGAAATGAGAGCTTGATTACTTAGACATAATATAGCTTTAGATGAAAGCATGAATAAAACAAAGCTATATAACTTAATTAAAGCCAACAAACAGCTTCAGACGTTATACATACGTGACCAGATAGTAATACAACATCGCCATAATGTACTTAAGACTGCCATCGCATCACCCAGATCTAAACCCAATCGAATTAATCTGGGCTGATATCAAAAAATGGGTGGCATGCAGAAATATCACTTTTAAATTAAAATATGTGGAGCAGTTATAACGCCAGCAATTTGCTGAAATTGGAAGGCCAGAATGGGAAAATGTATGTCGACATGTTGAATAAATTAAGAATCATTATTTCGAAAAATACGGAATTGCAGAAAATCAAATAGAAAGAATTCTCATCCAAGATAATGGTGCAGAAAGTAGTGACAGCAGCGATGACGGCAATAATGTGATTGATTCCGCAGAAGAGGAAGGGTTATTAGGTGTGGAAGAATTGGAGGCAATGATTGACATTGTTTTTTATATTAAGCGCTTTTTACAGCGTGGATTTTAATATACTGTATATAACTAAGTTTATCAGCGCAGCGCATAACTGGTGTGCGGACATTCGACAATGACTGTCCCACGCACTCCTGCAGCATGCAGACGACCGGTCACCTCCTGATCCGGTAAGCAACTCGCTTCAAAGCTCTCATTAAGATTTTCACATGTCTAGAACTGTTGCGCCGATTATATCACAAGTGTTCATGGAAATTCAGAGCAACGATTCGTACCAGAGCTATTTAAGGTACTTTTCATATGATTCGGGTAGTATGTCGGGTATTTAACTCATTTTAACAGGTAATTCAGATAGTGTCACAGATATTCATGGTAATATAGAGTGTAATTAGATTATAAACATTTCTCATCCTACGTTAGATCACTTTTGTATACTTTTTTCTGAATCTTACAAACGTTTTATATTTTAAACAGTTTGTGTGCGAGACGGAGTGGGATAAACTGCATATGGGTTTACAGTGAAGGTATATAGTGGTATTCTAAAATAACTCCACGCCGAACGCCCTAAGCTGTCTATACCTTGACTTCTCACTGTCTATTCAATCCTATCATCTCATCTAACCAACGTAACAAACCGTAACATCACGTAACAAGACGTAACGTAACCAGCAAAGTTAACCACGCAACAAGATGTAACACTGCATAACATAACCACGTAACACGACGTAACACCACGTAACATAAGCACGTAACAAGACGTCACACTACGTAACAAGACGTAACACCACATATCATAACCACGTGACAAGACGTAACAGCCACAACATAGCGTAACATAAGCACGTAGCACCACGTAACAAGATGTAACAACACGTAGCAACCATGTAACTACGTATCATAACCACGTAACATGACGTAACACCCTGTGACATGACGTAACCAGAAATGTAACAAGACGTACACCGCCTAATCTCCCTTACTAGAGATAACCTCGAGTTTCTTTTATGAAATTGCAGCGTTTTACATCAACATACCTTTATTTTAGTTCGTTGTAGGCGCCTCTCCCCTTTATCTAAGCTTGGATCTAGCACTAGGATTGCTCCTAATGGCAGTATTAACGACCCCCTCTTCCATCTTCTTATTCTTCTTTATTCACCAGGTGTCTGCTGGGTGTATACACATCACATGGGTAAGCTTCCATTTTTTTTAATTTGAAGACTCACGGAGAAAATCTTCATCTTCCGCTTACATTCTCTTAAGCAGTATTTGAAATGCTGTAATGCCCATATGCAAATGTCGTTATGCCATTCTCGGTAATAAATCTTTTATCGTCGTATGGAGTTAATGTAATTTTTTGCATTGTGGTAAGAGCATGCTGTCATGACAGGATCAGATTCATGGGCGTTCTTATTATATCTCTGGTTTTAAGACAGTCAGTATAGCTCTTGAATGTGATGTACTGCTTAATAGCACTACGTTTTATGCCTTTAATCTTTTTATCATTGAGCCGTGGATATCTAGTGCATACATCTTAGGTCGTAGTCCGACAAAACGCTGGATAAATTTACCATTAGCCTCATCTTTAAATTTCCCAGGCACCTTCTTGTTTAGAGCTGAATAGAATATTGTGACATTTGTGATATAATTGTTATGTGTGTGACTGGCATTATTGCGTATGTATGTGACCTGGCAAGCCAGACCGGATATGTTGCAATAGTAGTGGGGATAGAACCGGTTCTTAGAGTAGCGTGCTTGACGTTGAGTTAAGCGTGAGTCAGTCGAGTCGAGTCGCTCCTTACAACCAGGACAGTACAGTTTTGCTCGTGTCTGCCTGATGGCGTCCCGCCGACGGGCAAGAAGGTAATGTAATCTATTTTTATTGCAATATATACTAACTATCCAAATTAACTTCATGTAATTTCTTGTAGCAGACAGATCCTTCCTTCATCCCACACAATGATTTAGGAATATTTTTAGTAATTTGCAGGTGTATGTAGAAACTTCTATTAGCTCGCCCAGTCGCAACTTATGTAAATTGATATGTTAGGTCCTGTTCACGGTACCTATCGCTCTACCCCCCATTGAGTTAAAATATGTAAAGAGGTTACAACAATTGGCATGAGTCGCCAGGTAATTGGTGGAGGCCGCAGAAATTGTTTCTTTCTTGCATTTGAAAATGTTGTTTGTGATTTGGTCCTCCACGTGTTCGTTAGAACATGTAAATTTTTTTGTTGGCTTAATGGTAAGGGTTTTCTTTTTCATAATTTGTGGCTTTATATTGTAAATTTATCTTGAAGTAGTTTCTTAAAAGTCCCATGTCTGTATCTTAATTTCCAGCTCAATTTTAAATTTTTTGCATTGTCTGTCGGTGGCGCGTCGGTAAAATTTTTGGCTTCATTTTCCCCCTTACCATGGCTTCACTTCTGTTCAATTCTGTTTCTATGATAAATTGTTTGTACTGTCCATTCTAAATTTATTATTTTTGTGAATTCTGGAAAATGTACTGATATTTTGGAACTTTGATAATATAGTTGCACGTATTAGCTGGTGTTACGTAACATTGCGTTATTGATTGCGTGATCTTGTAATTTATTAACGACTAGAATGTGAAGCAAATATTTTACAGTTCGCGTGTTGCGTGTTTAAAGTTGCATGTGAATAAAAAGTGAGGTCCATCTATTTGAAATAATAAAACAAAAAAGTCAAGAAGAGCATATATATTAAAAATTCATATTTGTGCATCGTACGCTGGTCGTGGTACGCATAGCGGTAGTACTAATAATAATTTTGCTTCACTGTTGCCCTGTTTGGTTTATCTAGGTACGCAATGAATTTTTTTGGGGGAAAGTATTTCAAAATGACTAATTTAAGTTAAAGTTACAGCTACTACCAGCTGTGCCAGCATCTTCACCTAAATAGGTTTAATGTACCTCCAATATGGAACAGTAGGACTTGGATGTTGTTGGATCAGCTATATGTGTGTTACCAGATTTTGGAAACTTCCACCATTTTGTGGTAAAAAGAAAAAAAAAAAAACAAACCTGTAACTAAGTGAACATTGTGTGTGCCAAAGTTTGAACAATTGAAAAAGTTTCACAAATCAGACAGGTATGCTAAATTTTTATTTTTGTTTCACTGACTAATGCTTAATTAAGCTTTGCTTTTCAGGAATAATGTGTGGTATGCATGTCTTTGCTAAATTGAAAGTTTATCACCATTTTGTGTAGCCAAAATTTTGAATTCTGTTTTGGGCATTGGAAATTATTTGGTTTGTCATGTTATGCTGCAGTGTATGCGTTTGATGTGAACTGTGTGCTTAATTTTGTTTGATTTTCAGGAATGTTATGTGACAGTATTGTTTTGGTAATGATGTGCTTTGTTCTGTTGCATTCGTTTGGTTTGATTTTGGGTTTCATTATGATGCTGTGATCTTGTTGTTTCCAGAAAATTGCTGCATGAATTGTGTGTGTGTGTGTGTTTGTGAGGTTATGTGAGTAGTATATGGAAGATTTGCCTCGGTGGAAGTGCCAAAGAGTAACCCCGGTGGTGGTGGTGGTGGTGGTGGTGGTGGTGGTGGTGGTGAGAGAGATGAGATGAGTTAATGTCAGCCTCGGTGGGAGTGCCGAAGAGTAACCCCGATGGTTGAAGTGTGAATGTTTGAGTTTTCAGAGGTAGTTTTCCATGTACCTGGAAATTCGATGTGATGAGTTGAGAAATATTTTGCTTATTGGTGTTGCTGAAATGTGCCCAGTATAGCGTGCGTGATGTATTCACACAAGAGAGTAAATGCAATGAGAATAATTTTTTTTGTGTTTATGCAACAAGTTTAGTACCATCTTATATAACGAGTTTTAATACCATCTATTTTCCAGCTTAATCTTGATTCGGTAGATGTGGATGCAACAGTATAATGCTATGTTATTTGTGTCATTCCTGAAATGTTAATGTGATTTCTTTAGTTTATGCCTATGTCAGGTATTTTTGATTTTGCAGCTAGTTGAATGAGACACGTCAATGAAGATATTTATTTTCTCAGTAATTACTGTGTATGACGATGAGAACTAAGATGATGATGATCATAATGAGGTGGATAAGATAGTAATGTGGAGGAGAATTTATGTTATTGACAGTAAAGCATGAGTTTTTGTAGTTGGAAGTATGTAATGAGTTGCAGGTTTTGAAGTATGTAGTAATGTTTATAGTAGTTTTGGGTAGTTAGTCAAGTGAATGTTTTGTATTATTTGGGCCATGGTCAGTATGAATGATTTCATTGTCATGTATGAATGTATGATAAGTGCACTTATTCAGTTTTTTTATTAGTTGGAGCAGCTGGTTAAATATAATATTGGGATCCCAAATAATTTACTATATTTGTGTTGTGTTATTCTGTGTAAACAATGTATGTAATTGATATATTTATGTATTCTGGTCCTTTCAGGTCTCCTTACTTGCATTCTACAGCAGTTATTGTCAAATTTTGGATGGTAACCCCTTGAAAAATTCAGTTTTTATGTCAATGTGTAGTCATTTTTTTTCTTTGCTCAATACTAAAATTAACTGTTTGTAAACTTTGGCCAAATTTGTGGCATTTTTTGTTCACATTAGTGTAAATGACATACTATTTGCTTCTTTTATGTATGATGATCTTCTGGGAGCACAAGTTATATTTATTTGTGATTCATGTTATAGTGATTTTGCTGGTTCGGGAGCTCGAGTGTCCGGAGGAGTAACCCCGCTCTACAGACACGCCAGAGGTTGCAGATACACCAAAGGAGAGCTGTTTTTAGTCCACTACACTGCAGTGGCATAAGGAGCCACTATCTCGGGGGGGGGGCAGTCCAAGTCAGCGATTGCTCCCCACATTATCAGCGACTTGCAAAACAGGAAAGACTCTGCAGCTGAAATTTCGTCATTGTGGGTGATGTGGAAATTACATCCACAAACAGCTACGTCAAGACTTGGTGCAGTGTAGCGCATATGTAACAATCGCAGTAAAGGTGTAGTGTGCGTGTGCGGGGTACTCGTAACTAGACAATACATCTTGAAACAAATCGTCGGTGGCACTGCAGACTCCATAATGTTTGCATTAGCTTCACATGTTCACAATATTTTTTTAACTTCTTCATTAAGAGATATTTCTGCTCCATCCTAACTTTCTGAATACCCAGATATTGTTTGCTTTAATCTAATTTTGTAAAGTATGTCATTTTTTTTCTTCTCAATAATTCTATGTCAACACAAAAAATCCTTCTTGTTTAGACGGGGACGTCGATCTGGGTAGCCAGGGGGAGATGTGACATTTGTGATATAATTGTTATGTGTGTGACTGGCATTATTGCGTATGTATGTGACCTGGCAACCCAGACCGGATATGTTGCAATAGTAGTGGGGATAGAACCGGTTCTTAGAGTAGCGTGCCTGACGCTGAGTTAAGCGTGAGTCAGTTGAGTCGAGTCGCTCCTTGCAACCAGGACAGTACAGTTTTGCTCGCGTCTGCCGGATGGCGTCCCGCAAACGGGCAAGAAGGTAATGTAATCTATTTTTATTGCAATATATACTAACCATCCAAATTAACTTCATGTAATTTCTTGTAGCAGACAGATCCTTCCTTCATCCCACACAATGATTTAGGAATATTTTTAGTAATTTGCAGGTGTATGTAGAAACTTCTATTAGTTCGCCCCGTCGGACCTCGTGTAAATTGATATAATGTTAGATCCTGTTCACGGTACCTATCGCTCTACCCCCCATTGAGTTAAAATATATAAAGATGTTACGACAATTTATGGCTTGTAGGATAATCAGTTGTGTATAGATGCTCAAGAAAACGTAGCTTGTGCTGGTACGCATCTTCAGTTCTCACTCGATGAATGAATGAATGAATCAGTGTCCATATACATAAGCTTCAGCTCCATAATGCGGTAACACATCATAGTTATGGTGCTACTCATTCCAATGTATATAGGCTTGTTGAAGAACACAATCTGACGGGATGCCATATGCACAGCAGCTAGGTTGGTAGCATATATTGTTCGATCGATAAACGTAAGCTTGGCAATTAACTTTTCCAAAGTCTTCTCGAATGTCACCAACCGTATAACTAGACGATTACACACATTCTCCACAGTTTTTCCGAGCATAGCATTATTGAACAGTTTGTAGAGATACTTCTCAAAATCATTTGCAGGCTGTTGTCGTAGTCTGTTGTTAAATTCCACATACGGTTTTAACCACTGTGACTGTCGGAATTGTAGCACACGATAGATTTTTGGTAGACCATGTGAAGGTTTGGTGTTTCACGTTTGGAAAAGCCGATTTGAAGTAGGTGTTGTATTGTATTTCAACTGTTGGGTAGCCGAACTTGAAAGTAGTAGCAACTGCACGTATGGTACCCGGTTTCCGGTAGCCTTCGCCCCAAGTTTACTTTCAGGTGGCCTTTGCACAAGGTTAAAAAAATACTAACTCTGTATTTTTACTGTTTCTTTAAATATTATATTTATGTTTGCCTCAGCTGCGTCAGTATTTATTTTAGAGACATGGATGTCTTGGCAGGGCTGTGGTGCGACTTAAGAATGTAGGCTTACACAGATTGTAATTTTACTTCACTCCTTTTATTAATGCTTGATACGAATTAAATAACACTTCACTGATATAGACCTGTGAGATTCTTTTTATTAATTAATTGCACTTTTTAACACGTAAACTTATTTTTCGTCTCCCACGAATACGTATTAAATCTCTCGAGGACGCATCTCGCACCCGGTTACAATCAATGTCTGCAAGCAAGTGAACTGATGTAGAGAGCTGTGAGATTCTTTTTTATTAATTACTTGCACTTTTTAACAGTAAACTATTTTTGTCTCACACGAATACGTATTAAATCTCTCGAGGACGTTTCTCGCGTCCGGTTAGGAACACTGCAGACAACTGAACCGATTTCAACCGCCTAAACTTGCAAATTTCTGTATTTCAAGTCTCTGATTGGCTATTCCTAATCCAATAGAATGCCTTCATTTAACTAAAGCTTTTTCTGGTTGTTGATTGGCTATTTTTAACCTGTCTCAAAATTTACATTATTGTTGCTGCAATAATAACTAGTAGCATCTAAACTTTCAAATTCATTATTGCCTCAAGGTTACCTCATTGTTAGCAACTTTTGACCTATTATTCTCACAGCTCCTACATTATTAAATTGCGTAATATATTCACATAACATTATTACACATGGATACAATAATATAAACATATACAATGATTGTTAAATGCATTTTTATATATTGTTACATACACATATTGCTTTAAGGCAGGCTGTTATTGAATTATATATTATACAATTAAGACTGAAATAATTTTAGTGTTAAAAATACTGCCTCACATGATTAAGAGCCTGCTTCAAAGTCATGTAATGTGCTACATACTTCTTCCGAGGTCCAAGATGGGGTATCAGTTTCTTTGTAATTGAATCCTTAGACTTCATACACTCGGGCAGGAAAGGTAGATCGTTGTGTAGATAGTGAAGTTCCTCAGGATACTTGATGTCAACTTCTGATATGTACCCATGAGGATCATCTTCTTGTAGTCTTTCTAAGCCGATTTTTTCAGGTCACATCCACTCAAATCCACCATGAGAGGACTTGACACATAGCCCAACCATATTGGTTATTGGCGTCCTCATATGTAATAAATCTGGTTGGTCTCGACGGATCATATTTATCCATGTAGGTGTTGTTTGCTTCGGCATACCGGTGGGGAACTTGACATAAACTTCCTCTTATGCCGGATTCCACCATGAGTAATTGGTCATTATCCTGTAACAATTCCAGCTGAATTCCAGTATACAGCAACATGGCGTCCTATGTAAGTCCTGGAGAGGTGAAATAATGTGCAGGGTCAACTTTGCGTGTTTTCAGGGTTTGGTCTCTAAATGTCTCTAAGACATCAGCTAGAAGAAGTACATCAGAGATTAAGTAGAGGTCGCTGTACTCGCCCAGGTTTCTTACATTAAACAGCTCCCATACATTTCTAGCATGATTGTAGTCAGCATCACTAATTTCTTCTTCATTTAATCTATTGTAGAAGGAGTCCTTAGGAGGCAAACCGATTTCATTCAAAACACCCGATGACGTGACATAATCATAGGGAAATACACATTTACGAGTCATCAACTTCAACTTGTCTTCGCCGAAGTGTATTAGCGTTTCAGCGTCGATGTTAGATTTTTCACTAGCTTATCCAAGTTTGTACTGAGGAACCGAAAGCTATCCACAAACCGAAGCTATATATCTCCTACATACTTGGAGAATGATATATAGCTTGTTCAGAGCTAGAAATTCCTTCCACTCACTCACTTGTACATCCCTGAGAAGAAACGTAGATTAGAACCACCTAAACAAGAGTTATTATCTACAATGAATGACTGTGACATGAAAGAATATGAAACTTCATTCGATGGACGCTTGAAATCATATTTTATATGCTGTGAATCAACTAAGAACCTGAATATGTACCTGCATGAGGCAAAACAGCGGGTAATACAGGCTGTACATAAAGAGCTTGATATTCGCAAGAGTGTGAAAGTTAATCTGCTGGCTGAGTGCCGATTTGTTAACAGTATCGGAGAAACCTACGACAAAACATTTAAAACTCTTAATCAAGCTGTTTTCCTAGAAACGGATCTGGACTCTATGCTGGAGACAAAAATGAAGAAGTTGGTTACTGAAATGAAGGAATCACAACTTAAGGGCAGCGTTCGCCTTCGTATTAACAAGTACAATCCGTTACGAGGAGGTAGCTACATACCCCTACCTCCATCTGTTGAAGCAATAAAAGCCTGCATTAACATCCAGAATTATACTGATGAGCTATGCTTTATGTTTTCTATATTAGCCAAATTTGTTGAGAAAAATGCGCTACGGGTGAGCAAATACAAGCAACTTCAAAATAAATATGACTTCAGCTCTGTTTCTTATCCAACTCCACTTTCTCAAATATCTAAGTTTGAGAAGCTTAACACTATGTCTATCAACGTCTTCGGGTTGGATGTGAAGCACGAAGTGTATCCAATAAAGGTCGCTGAAGCTGAACTACCTGAACACCGTGACCTCCTACTATTGAGTGACAGTAGTGGAAAACATCACTATGTTTATATAAAGAATTTTGAAAAACTTATTTGACGTCAGAAAACTAAATGTAAGGAACGTGTTTATACCTGTAAGCGTTGTTTTACACATTTTGATGGCCGATATGGACGAAGTGGACTGGAAAAACTACAAGAACATGCATCCATCTGTAATGAATATGGTGTTGCAAGGGTAGTTATGCCTACCAAGGAGAAATCAACTGTACAGTTTAAAAAATTTGAAAGGATGTTGAAACTACCTTACATCATCTACGCAAACTTTGAAAGCTTTCTTGCCCCATGTCATACGTGTATACCCGATCCTGAAGCATCATATACAACCCCTAATCAGCAGCATGTACCCATGAGTTTCTGTGTTTACTTTAAACCGTCATCCGACGTTGAACATCTGAAAACTGTCTTCCTAAGCATCCCTATGTATATCGGGTGTTGATGCTGCTCAGAAGTTTATGGAATATCTGTCGTTTCTTGCAAAGGAAATTAATAATATTAAGAAATCTGTCATGCCTCTGAAACTTACAGATCAACAGCAGATGCATTTCAACTCCTCTACAGTATGCTACTTCTGTGGAAAAGCCTTTACTGAACAGAACTACAAAGTACGCGAACATGATCACATCAGTGGTGAATATCGTGGAAATCTACATAATGAATGTAATTTAGCCTGCAAAACACCTAAAAATATTTCAGTCTTCATGCACAACCTCAGTGGGTATGACTCACAGTTCATTGTTAAGGTGTTGGGATGTACAAGTGAGCGGTGGAAGTAATTCCTAGTTCTGAAGAAAGCTATGTATCATTCTCCAAGTATGTAGGAGATATATAGCTTCGGTTTGTAAATAGCTATCGGTTCCTCAGTACAAGCTTGGATAAGCTGGTGAAAAATTTAACATCGTACCCTGAAACGCTGAAGCACTTCGGAGAAGACTAGATGAAGTTGATGACTCGTAAAGGTGTATCTCCCTATGACTACGTCACGTCATGGGGTGTTTTGAACGAAACCTGTTTGCCTCCTAAGGACTCCTTCTACAATAGATTAAAATGAAGAAGAAATTAGTGATGCTGAGTACAATTATACTAGAAATGTATGGGAGCTGTTTAATGTAGGAAACCTGGGCGAGTACAGCGACCTCTACTTAATCTCTGATGTACTTCTTCTAGCTAATGTCTTTAAGACATTTAGAGATCAAACCCTCAAAACACACAAAGTCGACCCTGCACATTATTTCACCTCTCCAGGACTTACATAGGACGCCATGTTGCTGTATACTGGAATTCAGCTGGAATTGTTACAGGATTATGACCAATTACTCATGGTGGAATCCGGCATAAGAGGTTTATGTCAAGTTTCCCACCGGTATGCGGAAGCAAACAACACCTACATGGATAAATATGATCCGTCGAGACCAACCCAATTTATTACATATGAGAACGCCAATAACCAATATGGTTCGGCCATGTGTCACGCCCTCTCTTATGGAGGATTTGAGTGGATGTCACTTGAAAAAATCGAATTAGAAAGACTACAAGAAGATAATCCTCATGGATACATATTAGAAGTTTACATCGAGTATCCTGCGGAACTTCACGATCTACACAATGATCTACCTTTCCTGCCCGAGTGTATGAAGTCTAAGGATTCGACTACAAAGAAACTGATACCCCATCTTGGAACTCGAAAGAAGTATGTAGCACATTACATGACTTTGAAGCAGGCTCATAATTATGGTAAACCAAAAATCCATCGTGTGCTACAATTCCGACAGTCGTAGTGGTTAAAACCGTATGTGGAATTTAGCAACAGACTACGACAACAGGCTGCAAAAGATTTTGAGAAGCATCTCTACAACCTGTTCAACAATGCTATGTTAGTAAAAACTATGGAGAACCTGCGTAATCGTGTGGATATACAGTTGGTGCCAAACGAGAAGATTCTGGAAAAGTTAATTGTCAAGCCTACGTTTATCGATCGAACAATATATGCTACCAACCTAGCTGCTCTGCATATGGCATCCCTTCAGATTGAGTTCAACAAGCCTATGTACATTGTAATGAGTGTGTTGGACATCTCCAAGACATTAATGTACCACTATCACTATGATGTGTTGTTACCGCATTATGGAGCTGAAAACCTGAAGCTTATGTATATGGACACTGATTGATTGATTCATTCATTCATTGAGTGAGAACTGAAGATGTGTACCAGCACAAGCTACGTTTTCTTGAGCACCTATATACAGTTGATTACCCTACAAGCCATATATGCTATTCAGCTCTAAACAAGAAGCTGCTTGGGAAATTTAAAGATGAGGCTAATGGTAAAATCATCCAGCGCTTTGTCAGACTACGACCTAAGATGTATGCACTAGATATTCACGGCTCAATGATAAAAAAGATTAAATGTATAAAACTTAGTGCTATTAAGCAGTATGTCACATTCGAGAGCTATACTGACTGTCTTAAAACCAGAGAAATAATAAGAACACTCATGAATCTGACCCTGTCACGACAGCATGCTCTTGCCACAATACAAGTGAATAAAATTACATTGACCCCATACGACGATAAAAGAGTTATTGCCGAGGATGGCATAACGACAAATGCATATGGGCATTACAGCATTACAAATAGTGCTTAAGAGAATGTAAGCGGAAGATGAAGATTTTCTCCGTGAGTCTACAATTTTAAAAAAATGGAAGTTTACCCATGTGATGTGTATACATCTAGCAGACACCTGATGAATAAAGAAGAATAAGAAGATGGAAGGGGAGGCGTTAACCCTGACATTAGGAGCAATCCTAGTGCCAGTCTCAAGCCTAGATTAAGGGGAGAGGCGGCTACAACAAACTAAAATAAAGGTATGTTGATGTAAAACTTTTCAATTAAGACTCTCAAATAATAAAACCAATAAAACACAGCAATTTCACTGAAAGAAACTCGAGGTTATCTTTGGTTAGGGAGATTAGGCGGTCTTACATCTTGCTACGTTTCTGGTTACGTCATGCCACAGGGTGTTACGTCATGTTACGTGGTTACATGGTTGCTACGTGTTGTTACGTGGTGCTACGTGCTTATGTTATGTTGTTTACGTCTTGTCACGTGGTTATGATACGTGGTGTTACGTCTTGTCACGTGGTTACGTGCTATGTTACGTAGTGTGACGTCTTGTTATGTGGTTATGTTACGCAGTGTTACGCCTTGTTGCGTGGTTACCTTTGCTGGTTACGTTACGTGGTTATGTTATGTGGTGTTACAGTTTGCTACGTTGGTTAGGTTAGATGATGATAGGATTGAATAGACAATGAGAAGTCAAGGTAGAGATAGTTTAGGGCGTTCGGCTTGGGGCTAGTTTAGAATACTTCTATACACCTTCACTGTACACCAATATGCAGTTTATCCTACTCCGTCTCACACTGTTTAAAATATAAAAAAATAGTAAGATTTAGAAAAAAGTACATAAAAGTGATGTAACGTTGGATGAGAAATGTTTATAATCTAATTACTCTCCATATTAGCATGAATACCTGTGACACTATCTGAATTACCTGTTAATATGAGTTAAATACCCGACAAACTACCCGAATCATATGAAAATTACCTTAAATATCTCTGGTACAAATCGTTGCTCTGAATTACCATGAACACCTGTGATACTAACCGGTTTACCCTACATATATACGATACTATTCGAATTACTCTTTATACCGTAACAATAATGAAATACTTAATTGGAATAATTGTATTCATCGATCGACGACCAGCGTTTAATTACATTAATCAATCAAAGTACACGTGGCGGGGTACTTAGATCGAGGGTCTGCGTCCAGCTCTTTAGAGGTGCGATACCGGGACGTTAGAACGCAATATAGCCTTAGTTAGCGTTTAAATGTTGAAGTCAATGAGTCTAAATGATGTTATGGATGGACGTACATTACACATACATCAACAATAACCTCCCTAGCCTCTCTTTTCATTTCCCTATATTTTCCCATATAAATGCAGACTCCACTCCTCAACCCCTGTCTAGATTAGCATCTCTCCTCGTATTCCCTACCTGTCTCATATAAAGCGCATTGACCTCCTTCATCTCTCTCCTAGAATAGGATCTCTCTCCGTTTTCCATATCTTCCACACATATACGAATATCGTACTCCTCGACCTCTGTCTAACCTACTACCGCTCCTCGTATTCCTTACCTCTATCATATAAAGGGCGTTCCCCCTCCTTCAGCACCTGCTCTACCACAGATCTCTCTTCGTTTTCCCTATCTCCCCCATATAAATGCATTCTCCTCCTTGAAGTCTCTCTCAACCTAGCATCTACCCTCGCTTTCCTCGTCTCTTCATATAAACGCATACTCTACTATTCAAACCTCCTAGCCTAATACCGCTCCTCGATTTGCTAGCTCTCCCATATAAAACCCATATTCTACCCTTCAAGCCTGTCTAGTCTAGCACCTCTCCTCGTATTCCCGTATAAGCCTATATTTCCCTCCTTCAGCATCTGCCTAGTATACCATCTGTCCACGTTTTCCCTATCTTCCCATAAAAACGCATACTCCACACCTCAAACTCTGTCTAGCATAGCACTTCTCCTCGTATTCCCTACCTCTCTCATATAAGGCGGATTCCCCTACTTCAGCCTCTGTCTAGTCTAGCATCGGTCCTCGTATTCCCTATCTCTCCCATATAAACGCATACTCTAACATTCAAACCCTCCTAGCCTAATACCTCTCCTCGTATTCCCTATCTCTCCTCTATATAAGTCCATATTCCCCCTCCTACAGAATCTGTCTAGCCTATCATCTGTCCACATTTTCCCTATCTTCCCCATATAAACACATTTTCCTCCTTGAACCGTCGCATCCACCCTCGTTTTCCCTATGTTTTCCCATATAAACGCAAAAAGTTAGCCAGAAGACCTCTATATATGCTACTAATAGGAAATCCGAGACGCGACTCTACTGTATATTATTCGCTTAATTTGGATATCTATGTTCAGATGGAGAGATTTGAACAGAATAAATTGTCCCCCCCCCCAGGAGTTGAGTGTGCAATTTGACAATATTTTAGGTCTACGAGGGATACCACAGAGAACAAGCATGCATAAACATAAGTATTTTTGTTGTACGTTCCAAAGTTCGAGGAGCAGAGATAGAAATAAGAAGGAAAATAGGAAATAAGATCTAGTGGAGGCCGTAAAGTTTAACTCGTAATGTTATTTATATAATTAAGTTATTCTAAAAGTAATTTAATATATGTATTAAGTAAATCAGAGCTGATCTTTCCCCCCCCCCACACACACAGATATTATATATATAATATTTTGTTTTGAGAACCATATGTTGATGCCACCAAAACTTTCCTCGCACCTTACACATAAGTTAGCGCATAGAGAATAGATAATAATTGAATAATTATAATAATAAAGCCAATAAAGTTCACACTAGTACGACAATTAAACGCTACAAATACTAGAATTAAATAAATGTCAAAAGAAAACCTTTAAGACAGTGTAACAGGCAAGGTGAAGTAAACCAATGTGCAAATTAGCAGATAAATGTAGCGTGGCAAATAAGCAAATCACAATCAACAAATCCATCTCACAGCTACGGCAAATAATACACGACATGGACCAAGAATATAGCAATTTTGAATCTCGCATCCTGTTTTAGCACAGCATGAACACTAAGCTGCAACTACTTTTGGACAGCCTTGCTAACAATGATAAAAGCAGCCATGTTAATTAGGAAACCCGAGCTTACCTTAGCAACTTCGCTCCCGACAGCGCAAGCAAGCTCTATCATACAAGATGAACTCATCGAAATTATGGAAATAATATTTATGGTTTTGTGTATAATAGTCATGGCCACAGTAGCATACAGACTATTAAAATAAATTTTGTCAGAAAAATTCGAACATTTCAAACACGACCACGGCGGAACCACAACACACGTCACCCCAGGGAATTGTAATTGTTGCAACACCAACCGATGCTGCCTCAGAATCAACACAAACACAAAAGGAGAATATATATTAAAGAAAAAAGGCTAGAAAGAAGCAGGGGATGAAGCATATTATAGCAGTAAGTAAGCAGGAAAGTCACAGGTATCCTCCACGAATCACTCAGATAACACAAATGTAACACTTTCCACACACGCGAATGAGTACAGAATGGTTTTTTGCTAACTAAGAAACACAGATGTTGCCTTCACGCAAACTCAGCTCTGAATGGCTATACGTACTTCCACAGGTAGCGGGACTCCAATCTTGTAACGAATCCCGCTGACACAAGGTATTTGTCTTGACACATGCAAAGCTTGACTTTGCACTGCTCAGAGGCATACATCACACTGGGACATGTATGTAAATAGAGTAATGAAGGGCGAAGTGTAAATGTTTTTTTGTGTTTCATTGTCCTTTGTATTATTTGTTACGAGTTACAATTATATTAGTCACAATGTCGTTAAATTGTTTAACGTAATAAAATACTTTATTCTGTGAACTAGATGCGACATTTAAATTTGTTCATAGAAGACGCCCTCAAGGATGCAGGACCAAGGGAAACTACAAATAAGGGTCAGTCGACAGCAGCCTCAGCGACCCCCCCCCATTAGAGAAGTAATGAACGTCAACAAAAACAACAAAAGTGTGGAAGCCTACATCAACATCCGAAGAAGTAAGCACCAGTCTACACATCAAACACAATGTAATTCAAAAACAATTTCTTTGTACAGTTACAGACGATACATAATAGTAAAAAAACAAAAAACAAATGGAACAATCATAGCAAGGCAAGCAGAACTTATAAGCAGTTGCATCATACCTAGACAACAGAGTTTGGATTTTTTTTTTTTCTTTTCCACGTGTTTTTTCTTTGTTTTTCAAAATTTGGCGAGACAGAGTCAGCAGGGGTACTCACCTACTTTTCTAATTTACCTTTTCTCTGCTGTGTTTAGTCTCATCCCGTAAAAGTTAAAAACACACCATAATCCTTCCCACCCTTCTGAAGTGAAATCCATTTTGAAAAAAAAAAACTGTCGCTGCGTACCAAAAGACGGCGAGGAAGAGGATCAACCCACAAGAAGAGCCCAGTTTAGGGAGTGCCCGGCAGAGTACGGGTGACAGTAAATCACCACGAGGGTCGCGCCAGGCCAGGAAGAATTGGTGCATCCTGAGGGAACACCACTGCAGTACTGGAGAATTAGTATGCAGCGGAATAAAAATGCCAGCTAGCAGGAAAACAGTTCAGATGGCGGAGTCAATCAGCAGCTCTGTCCAAAATACCCAAACTTACATTGACAAGGCAAAGTTCAACTTCGGGCACGGTAGAATGCAACGTAGAAGAGGCGAAGAAAAGCAGCAGGCTGCATGTACGCAGTCGAACTCACCCCTAACTCACCAATCCTTACAAAAAAAATTCCCTTATATCCGGGCCTTGGACAGCAGAGTACCACCGAGCTATGTCAACTGTATAATGCTCAACCCATGTTTTTTTTTTCTTCTCTCTTTGCTGTTAACCCTCGTCTAAATAGACAATTTTACTACCTCCTAAGATGTTTGCCCCCTCTTGAATTTTAAATTCCGGGGTCAGAATTTGGCAAACCTGGGACCTGTAGCGGATCAGGTTGAGGCTGGAGATTACGTCAGATGAGGTAACCGAGCAGAAAGAGCGGAAACGCGGTTACCTCAACACGGGCGCACTAAGGAAGGCAAAGTCAGCATTTCCGAAAGTATTTATACCACGGGTGGTCTGCTACGCGTGGTCTGTCAATTGTGTCGTCTATCGTCTGTGGTCTGTATAGTACGTCGTCTATTGTGCTGTCACACGACGTTCGCCTGACGTCCACCCTCGACCAAAGACTATAAACGAGCCATCAGTGCTTCCAGCACAACAACGGTTATATAGGTATGGATGCACTAACTCTAAGATCTGCTTGCACGTGCTTCACCCCGTCTAAGTTTCCCGACTGCGGGCCCTATGTACTTACACTGAAACAAATACAATTTATTGGGTCTATACATCCCCTGTACATTAATTAACTACCCACATCCTGGAACGCCAGCCCGGCCTACCTACCACCCTAGTACTGACGCATCCCCCTACCTCTGAGCTATCACCAGGGGGGGGGGGGGTTACACATCGATGTTACATCCACTAGACCAAGGAATCATCCAGAACGTCAAAGTGCACTTTTGCAAATGTCTGGTGCATGTGCTTATCAACATAAAGCTTAAGGTGTCTACCAACATCAATATTCTGCAGGGTATCCAAATGATAGCAGGGGCCTATTGGAATGTGAAAGCAACTACAATTGTAAATGGTTGGGGAAAAGCTGGCATTCTGCATTTTCAACCAGTTACAGCATCAGATGACACTGAAGTCTCCTGAAAGTTGTGGAAGAAGTTGCAAAGGAACTGGATCTGCCATCCTTGTTAACCTCTGAAGAATGTGTGTCTGTGGATGCTAAGGCAGAGACAACACATTACCTTACGGAGAAGGAAATAGTGGAGTCTTTGACTGTATCAGCCCCTCAAAATGACAGTAGTGACAATGAGGAGGAAGAAGTTGAAACTGCAGCTGAAAGCATGTCTTCCGTTGATGCAGTAAAGCATATACAGCAGTTCAGGCAATATGTGGAGAAAACTGATAAAGTGGCAAAAAACTGGCTCATACTTAGTGAGCTTTAACAGTTTGTGGAAGAAAACTCATTGAAAAAGCCAAAACAAACTAAAATCAATGACTTCTTCAAGACCTGTGCATAAAGTTGAAAATGCCATCTTATTTGATGTATTTTATGTAAATATATGGATTGTAGTTAGGTGTATGTGTGTGAGTGAATATATATATATATATGTTTTTACATTTATTTATGTATTTGTATGTACAAGAACTTCAATAGGGCTGTAATGATAGAATTAAAGGTATGTAACTGTGCATTACAATCCTCTAACTTTTCTTGCACTTGATTAATCTGTCAATTTTAAGTCGCTGGATTCTATGAATTTTTGTATTTGCTAAATACCTTTTTCAGTATAACATACTTTTCAGAATAAAGTATCAATTTTATGATTTTCTAAAGTACTTTATACTGAGATTCCACTGTAGAAAGCTTAGCAGAGGTAGCATCTTGAACTCATCCATAGCATAAGATGCAAGATCATTATCACTTGTTATATCCCATTCTTTATTATTATAAATTATTATTATATTAATTATGATTATTGTCATCATCATTATTGTTGTTGTTATCAACATTAACAGTGGAAAATAAACTTGAACCAGGCCTATGCTGGATAAGTTCTAAAACTGAACCAATTTACCTAAGCATTTTGATTTTAAGTCATCCTGGAACATCCATGCTAATAACTCTGTCAGCGCTCTGGGTGTGCAATTGAGGAGATTCATGGATTTGCCAGTATAATGTATTCCCACTCTGCATTTATGCATACCAAACTGGAGTAGCTACTCAACAATTCTCTCTGCACTCCAATCCACAATGTCATATTGAGGAAGTAAAAGCTATGTTAGCTTTTAGGCATGCACAAGGAAAGCATCTACTTTTTTATGCAGATCAGCCATTATGTCACCTAATAGTATTGTTTGTGTACTTCGAGTGATAGTGCAATACATTCCTTTGCTTTGTTCTCATGTCAAACCCAAGCTAATTAGCTTGAAAGTGCTTTTGTTGGAGAAGAACAAAGCTTTATGGAAAATTTATTGAAACCCTTACTGATTTACCTTACAAAACTAATTCTCTCTCTCTCTCTCCCATTATAGCTGCATATTTTCTGGCAGTGTATTAAATTAAGAGATCCAAAACTTTTCAAAATCAATGCTAATGGCTTAACAAATAGTTCCTAAAGGAATGTTCAAAAGCCTCCTCCCCCCCTCCAGTCATAATTGCAGATTAGCAATAATTTTACATCTTAAAGTTCAGCAACTGCCTTTTGGTATTTCTATAACAAAGGTTTACAAGATTGCTTTAGATAGGTAATGTTGGAAAATTTTGGCTGAGGGTACACACATTTCTGGGAATAGTTCAACATGAAGCGCAGATTAATTGCAAGTTCTGCTTCCAGTTCTAATTTGCATTTATAAACGTACTATAATGACAGATCAGTACCATCCAGCAAAGCAGAGGAGAATTATGTGAGCAAAAACAATTTGTTTCTGTCCTCTTTCCTGTGTATTTTTCAATTCAATATTAGTAACAACAGTTTCCATTCCATTTATGCTGTCAGGAATTAAATGACAAGATGCACTTCTCATTTTTAAAGTACTTTCATATTATTCATGAGACAATGTGGTTAAGGTGCATCTTGTGTAAACAAATTATTATTTCTCCCCTTTATGGAGCATACCCTAAGGGAAGAAGTCCCTGTACATATCTCATCATTTTGGATTCAGTGTACATTGATATGCACACCAATACACAAAGCCAATCTCACATTTCTGCTGATTAGTTGAGTGCTTAACAATGGGCATTTATTACCCATTCATAGATTTTGCATTGGTCTGGTTTTTCTTCATGCTAAGTTGGCTTCTCTTTAGCAGTTTAAATTTCTAATATTCATAGATGCTCACTAAGACAGGTTCAAGTTAGAGCATGGATTATTCGCATCCTTGTTATATGATGAGTAATGATGCAAATGTGCATGTGCAGACTCACATACATGTCAGTAAGTGGTGTTGGTGAATAGATCAACTCAAATCACAGAGCATATCAAAGCATTGCTGTTCTGTATCTGAACAAGATGATCATCTATGTGCTTGCGATTGGTTGTAAGAAAAAATGGACGTGCTCTCTACTGACAAAAACAAAAGCAATAACAGTATGACTAGCAATAATGGCATAAAACATAATAAAAGCCTTATAATGTACATTTTTCTGTTTTCATTTGCTTCTACTTTCCACCTTTCTTAAATATTTATTTGTAAGACAAAATTTAAACACTTTTCATAAATGGTGCTTCATTCAGAGAAATTTCACTGTAGGGGCTTGGTTTAGAATTCTCAACTTTAAAGCATGCTAAGATGAATTTTCCTATGATAACTGCTAAAAATACTTAAAATTAAGTAAAGCAAGAAGTTTGGCAGAACTAGGAAGAGTGGGAAGATATTCACATATTTATTTGATATATTTATTTCATTTTTTTTCTTTACATTAACTACATCCTAGTTAAATAACACACATTTAAGAGAGTAACAATTTGTAAATTAGACTCCACGTACTTTAACCCTCAGTTGTATGTATGATGTAGAGCCTCTACAACAAATAACCATCATTATTATAATTGTCTTCTATTTCTTGCTCCTTCATTAAGTTCCTTGCCCATTTATCCCTCACTCTTCCTAGGAATTTCCCAATCTTACTAATTTCTTCTCTTCCATTATGTGCTAACGTTTTAATTGCTATTACAACTTTTGGTAATTTATTAAATTTTCCATTCTAAATACTATTCTTCCACCCTTTAACCATTACATATTCAATTAGGCAGTGGTAAATGTCCTCTTGTTTCCCACATATATTGCATCCTTCTGTCAAATTTGACCTTAATCCTTTAAGTAGGGATGGGACCTCAATACCGTTGATACCTTGATGCTCGGTGGTATCAAAGTATGTCTAATGCTTTGAGATAAACATTTGATACTTTTTCGAAATTTTTAATTTTTTTAAGTTTTTCATTATTGGAAGTTATTGCGTTGAACTTTATGCTATATAAGGAATGAAAGGAGTAGATACTTCACGTTGCTGCCTCGCAACTGTCCCCAAAGAGTTGCTGGACTAGTTCTTGATAGACTTGGCCGTGTTGCATGCAACATTCCATAGACTCTTGTGTCTAAATGAAAACATGTAAAACAATGGGGGAAGGTGTAGAGGTACTCATGTAACATGCAGCGTTAAGTCATACTTTAGAGGCTTAATGCATCACCTAATTTAGCTGATGCACTAAATCACATTTCTGCAATACCTGGCTTGGTGACTCACTCTCAGGCTTATATTTACCTACTCTGGTGACCAAAATCTGTGAATCCAGCAGAAACAAATCAGACAATAGAGCATATGGAAACATTTGTTCTTTCATTCCATCTGTAAGTTTGTGTTTATACAATCAAACTTGGGTCACGAACATAGCTTACGATTGTACGACTAATTTCCATAATATGGATAGAATACCCATAGATAGATAGAATATGGATAGAATAACAAGAAAGTTTTCAACACAAAATATACTTACATAAAAAGGGAAGCAAAGAAATTATTATTATTATTATTATTATTATTATTATTATTATTATTATTATTATTATTATTAGCCTTGACTACCAATAGGGGATATATTATAACCTGTGGCATTATCAAGATAAAAGAATTGCTGCCAATTGGAGAATGCCAAACAGGAACAACAATTTTGGAATTAGCATACACTACAAAAGTGGTTACATGCGTTTATACACAGAAAATACTAATAAGAACATAATTCATTGAACAAGCTATCGCCTTTAGAGTTTTTATTAGGTATCAAGTATTAACTATCAGTGCTCAAAAAACAGTATCAGTATCAAGTATCGAGAAATAGTGGTATCGTTTCATCACTCCTTTAAGAAATAGTACACCTCTTTGCACCTCTTTTCACCCAAGTGTAGCCAATACTTCACACTTCGTTGGAATTATCCACGTATTTCTCCCTTTCCCAATTTCTTTTAATTTTTCTATATAATTCCAATTCAAAACTAACTCATATCTCCTGTTTCTCTATATCAGTAGCTGAACTTCTCCCATTCCAAATTTTTCACCTCCCCAAACCAGATGTTTCCCCCATTACATCTCCTTGAAATTTTATACATCCTTTTAGTGCATTATCTCTTCTAATTTCAGACATCTATACCAGTATTTCAGAATTTTCTCAACTATTACATCCTTCCTCCCTACTCTTCCTAGTTCAGCCAAACTTATCCCGTTAGATGAATATTTTGGTAAGCCCAAAAGCTCTTTACAAAACATTCTGTGCACTATGTCAATTTTTTGCCGCCTTTCTGCGATTCACCAGATTTCTATGTCACATATCATCTTGCTTCCACTATTGTTTAATATAATCTTTCCAACCATTTTATTGATAATGTGGGCATTTTGTATAAATATGCTCTGACTGCTTTCATGGCTAATTTTCCTTTCACTAGGGCAGTTTTAGCCTGTGTCTCCCAGCTTCCAATACTTTAAAATCTGTGAGTCTAACTCAAGCAGCAATGGAGAGTGAATGTGATTGCACAGCACTCCATTGCATTACAAAGGTAGGAGATGATATGGAAGTTTACCAGGCAAAAACTAGAAGATTTTGTGGAAGGAAATTTGCAAATTAAGGAGAGAATAAATTGATTAGGAAAGAGCAGTTATGGATAGCGGTGGTATTAGCCATATTGCCAATAATTGGAGAACTAGAGCTGGATCCTGGACCCAAGGATTTATATCAAGTGTTGGTGATGCTAAAAATTTTGAAATTATTCAGAAGATGAGATTGAGCTAAAGAAGATGGAGAAGAAGACTGAAAGAGTTGACAACAGAATGGAGGAGATCAAAGGAACTTCGGAAAATTTAATGAGAGGGGTTAATAATGACCTGACAGTTTGTAAGAAAAGAATGGATAAATTGGAAGGTAAGATTGCGGCAGATCAACGAAAAAGGAATTTGATTATATTTGGAGTCAAAGAAGATATTAAAAGGTGGTTAATTCATCTAGTGGAAGAAATATTTGAGAGGAAATTGGAATTGAAACCAGATGGATGGGAAATAGTGGACTGCTTTAGGATAGTAAGAAGAAGAGACAAATGTAGGCCGATAATTGTAAACTTAGACTCAATCAGTTTTAAATGGCAAATTTTGAGAAATGTGAAGAAATTAAAGGGAACAAAGATTTTTGTTGATTAACACTTTGCCAAAGAAGAGCGAGACCAATAGTCATTTTTATTTAAAAATGAAACAGCCTAGAGAGGAAGGAAAAAGAGCGTTTGTTAGAGGAACTGAGTTGTGGATTAATAAAAGGAAACAGGATGAGAGTCAGCATGAGGAGAACGCTGAGACAGCAGTGCATATGGAGAGTAGAGTTACAAAGAGAGATGACAAAAGGAGGAGATGAAGGACACTAGAGAGAACTGAAGAAAATACATGTGGATCAGTAGAGGCATGTGGGGTGACATCACCTAGAAGGCGTGTTTCACCAGATGAGCAGGAGAGATTGGATACAGTAGCCTTGAAGATAACTGAGGGGAAAAAATGTGCAAATGTAGGCAGAAAGAGTGTTGTCTCAACACCGGAGGGCAGCATACTGGAGGTGCTTGACAGGAGAGAGGATTTACCAGCAGGAGATGGAGTAATAACCAGATACAAAGCAAAGCCACAAAAATTTAAGGTATAAAGGAGTGCAACAAGATAAGGGTTGGGGTTGAATGTAGTTTTTTGGAATATAGAGGGTTTAAAAGTGAAGATTAACAGTGGAGAGGTTTTTAGAATTTTAAAGTTGGGAGATGTAATAGCAATTGAAACATGGCTTGATCAAGGTGACAGTATGAAGTTAAGTGATTTTGTGCTTAAAGGAAAGTGTGGTTCAAGGAGAAATAACAGAGGTACAGTTTCTGGTGGTATAGGTGTATTTGGGAGAAAAACTGTTCCATGTTATATAGTGTGCTAAAGAAATTTGAAACAAAGGTGGACTCCATTAAAGCAAGGGATGAGTGGGACAACATCCACAACAATTTTTCAGACCATGAGAAACAGGATATGAAAATTTCAATGAAAGGGAGATTGGGACAGTGGCTTTAATTTGTTTGGCCTTATCATACTCCAAAGCTGAAGTTTAAAGCACTTTTTCCATGGTTAGTAATATTAAAATTAGAAAAAGAAATTGTTTGAAAACGTGGCGGTGGCGGTGGCAGTGGTGATCGAGGCAGCTCTGGCTTACAGGGAACAACAAGAGGAGTCCATGCCACGCAGTTTGCTTTGGATGAGACATTGACAAAACATAGCAGCAAGCAACAGGTGTAACAATCTCAAACAATAGAGGACTTTTTTGCAATGAAAGTGTAACTTGATTTAAAAATAAGGTACTGTAAGTAACTATCTATTTCCATTTTTATAATACATAAGCTGAATTAATTAAATACATCTTTCCATTAAGGCAACACTTTTGCCAATTATAACCTTAAACCGTGATTTCCTACACATTCCATTTTAACCGAGTTTTCTGCTATTCGAGCCACCCTTGGTCCCAATTACCTCAGATAAGTGTTTTTTTTTTTTTATTATTTATGGACGCTCTTTAACTACTATGGTTCTTAGCGTCCCATTCTATATTGGGCGTGAAACACCGGTAATTTTGCTCAGAGGCCTCTATCAGGCTTGAGATTCTTTTACATGCTGTAAATCTACGACACAAGACCACCGGCTTTACTTCCCTTCCGAAGGAAGCCATGCTAAGGATTTTTACGCCCGAAAAATCCATTGCCCTCCGCCGGGTTTGAACCCGCGACCTTGGGAACCAGAGGCTAGCACGGTACCACTAGTCCACGGAGGACGACATAAGTGGGTTTCTACTATATATATGCATTTTAACTAAAAGGTGGCATTCAAAGGATCTCTTTAGAAGACTAATGAACAGAAAAACTAATGCTGTTGGTACTGTGGGAGCAAATCAGTAGGATTATATATCTCATAATCAAGTGAAACATGGCAAGTACAAATCATGGCCTGCAGTGAATGTACTGTAAGTGAAATGGAAGGATAACAAAGAAGTTTATTTTCTATCAATGAAACAAGAAGCTGCTGATATTACAGCAATAGGCAAGCTCAGAAGAAGGAAAGGTCAGACACACAGAGAGGAGGTAAAGAAACCAAAACGTGCCCTTGAGTACCAGAAGTAAATGGGAGGTGTCAATTTGTAAGATTAGGTGACAGATTTGTTTCCTATAATGTGACGCACAGCTAAAAGTCACAGGAAAACATCTTTCTATCTGCTAGACACATGCATATTCAACTGTTCCATTGTGTTTCACAAGATGATTGCTAAGAAAAAGACCAATTATACAAACTTCAGAACCAATGTCGCTCATCAGCTACTTCAAAGTGTAACTCTACCAGAATTCAATTTTAGAGGCTGACTTTCACCCCATTGAGATTGTAAGTTAATATGTGTGCCCTTTTCTAATGCACATTCCATCCACATACAAGAAAGAAAAAAAATGGGACAAAAAGGATATGTTGTAGTTACAGTTGAGACAAACACAGCAAAACTGCTTGGTAATGCAAAAGGTGCTGTGTCAACCTTCATTTGGAAAACTGTTTTGACATCTGCCATACCCTCAATCATATTACACCATCAAAATTGGTGAGTCAATACTTCCAGTATCATGCTTTCAAAGTTTAATTTTTAAACTTTACAACATACTTGCATAGCTGTACAGGGATTTAAATCAGATTTCTGAGGTAGTAATGAGGGTACTTAAATAAGATGACAATCGGTTAAGCTTGATATCTTTGCCAAATATGTCACCATCACCATCTTTTAATCAACCCAGCTCTGAATAGGATCTTCCAGATTCAAGGATATAAATTATACTACATCTGGAACAGACAACACATACTCTATTCATGCAACCATGTTTCAAGATGCTGCAAATCTTGCTTGCAAGCACAAAGTTTCATTAGCATACACCCTAATCAATCTACCTAATCATGCTGTCAAGAAAGAAAAACTATAGCTCTGATGCTTAACTCCTGTTTACTTCTTACATACTAGGCAATAAACAACTAACCTTTCTGAACCACCTGTTCATATAATGAACTGAATTAAACTGAAATTCTCACATTCTATGGAATTATTCAGGGTGATCTAAAACATCTAGCTGTATAATTGAGCTGTCATCTAGATTATTTAAACTACAATATATAATGGTCTACAACATAGTTAGTTGTCCTTAATACTTATATTTCAATTTTAATAATGAACACATGCTTTTAGAATATACACCTACATATTTTATGGCAAACAAAATCTAATCTATTAACAATAAAGCGAAATAAAATAAAACTAAAAGTGGAGTAGACTAAATACTCTTTAGGTTTCACTTTTTTTCAATTCAATTCAGTTATATTCACCATATGATTTCCAATACAGAAATACTAACTTTGTCAAATTTAAACAAGTGTTATAATACAATAAGAACATACATAATGAATGAAGTTACACATACAAATAAATAGCTTTTAACAAAAGATAATAAATAATGAATAGACATAAAAAATCAAGTGTCATAACTAATTACAAGGTTTCAGATGAAAAAAACCAAAATATGAATATATCAACAAATACAAACATAACACATAGTACATATTACATAAAACTTAAAAACTATATCCTTTCAAAATATTCATGCACCAAATAAAAACAACCCTGTATTAAGAATTTCTTAAATTCTTTTTTAAATATTGGTAAAGTTATTGATTTTTGTTTTTAAAAAAAGGGAGTTTATTGTACAATTGAATACCATTATAGTGAAGATCTTTTTTGTATAAAGTTCTTTTATGCCCCGTAATGTGTAGATGAAATTTACTTCTAGTATTGTGATCATGAATGTCTGCATTTATGTTAAAACTATGTAACTGTTTATATATTACTACCAGTGTTTCATGTATTTAAATTGATGGAACTGTTAAAATGTTTAATAATTTGAAATTATGACTAAGCTTGTACCACTGCAAAGGTTTAGCATTAGTCTGAGTGTCCTCCTTTGTGTTATAACAACTCTATTATTATGGCTTGACTTTCCCCAAAATGTTATGCCATACGATAAATGTGAATTGAAGTACGCAATGTAGGCTACTGAAGATTTTGGGGTATATAATGCAAAACATATTTGGCATAATTTCTTGGCTAAAACATGAATATGCATTCCCCAGTCAAGGTTACTATCAATCCAAACTCCAAGAAATCTAATTTTATCTGATAAAGTACCAATTAATATTCTAAAAAAACATCATGAAAACTGACATTTTTGTTAAGTTTGTGATGAAATCCTACAGCAACATTTCTATTTTTGTTAATTATAAGTTTATTGTCTTTAAACCAACTAATTATGTAACCTGTTGCCATGTCAATGTTAGCTTTATGTGCTTGCTTGTCTTTAGCAGAAATTAAAACACTTGTATCAACAGCAAAAAGAGTAAATTTAGCATTAATGAGGTCAATGTTTTCAGCCAGGTCATAAATATAAAGTAAAAATGATAATGGACTCAAAATCGAGCCCTGCAGCACTCCATATTTAACATTTTCAACACTAGAGCAAGAAGCTTTAATTTTGTTTGAGTTACTGTCTACAAATTCAACTTCAGTTAGATACTTTCTATTCCTAAGGTATAATTCGAAGCACTTCAAAGGAAATCCTCTTATTTCATAATTATACAACTTGTGAATTAATACATCATGGTACCAGGTCAAAAGCTTTTGATTGATCAAGAAATATTCACATGCACTGATTTCCAGTATTTAGTTTTTTATGTACTTCTTCAATGACGTTCTGCAATGCCAAGTTAGTAGATTTCCTTGCTGAAATCCAAACTGTACTTTTGATATAATATTATCTTTATATAAAAATGATAGCACCCTCTTGTACACCACCTTCTCAATTAGTTTAGAAAAAAAAAACGATGAAATAGAAATAGGCCTGCAGTTTTCTAGATCAGATTTGTGGCAAAACATGTTTCATCTGATGATGTAGGCAACAGCTTGTGAAAATGTTCTGCAAAATAGAGCAGTGAGTGGAACCTTAAATGTGTTTAGTTGATTCCACTTGTATTTATTTTATTACATTTAATTAAAGTGCTTTCATTCTATAAGTTCCTTTCCTTTGTGAATTAATAAATTAAAACTCTGAAATACATGGATTTGTGAACTGCAGCTACTTCAGTTCTGTTCATTAAAGGAAAGGAGAATGACAGAAAAATTAAATACAAAATAAGAGTTTATCTACCCACCTTATTGTTAACATCATATCCACTCACACTGTATGTGTACATTAGATATGATCCACCTTGGCTTGCACTAGGACTACATTCTGGTATGTCAGGGTCATGCTCTGAACCCCAGTTGTGACCAAATTCATGAGCAGTAACCAAGTCAGCTTCGCGTGTGATCACACGCTGGCCATAATGGTTTCGACTTGAGCTTAGTCCCGAGTTTAAGTACAAAGTATAACCATTCTTGAAGTATTCTGTGGAGAGTTAAATATTTTAAGCTCAGTTAAAAAGACATGCGTTTTATAATGGTTTGGATGCATAAGTGATCAAATTCATTATCATTATTTGAAAAGAGTCCTTTCAATTCTGAAATAAAAATTTATAATAAATTACCACAAAAATATAGAACAATAAAAGACAAAAATGAATTTCTCAATACACTGAAAAGGATCCTCACAGGAAAAGCATACTATTCAGTAAAGAAATATATGGAAAACAGTCTCTAGGACCATATAAACCATTTAGACATAAATAATCCTAGTTATAGTTCAACATAGATCAACAATGCAAATATTTCTGTATATAACCTAATATGTATATCTGCCTTTGTAATTTTTTATCATATTTTCTGTAATGTCTTAAACAAAATTCTGTGAATTTGATGAGTCACCAGTTTACTGGGTTTTTGCCTAAATTATGTAAATGTATGTGACGAATAAAGTGTCTGTCTGTCTGTGTCTGTCCATCCGCCTGTCTGTGATACAAATCCTTGATTACTACACTTTGCCTTGAAGGGATGGAGTGGAGAAAACAAATCTGTAAGTGTATATCTTGTAAATAATTAGCAACCACTGTGTTTGCATGGTTAAAAGTTATAAAAGTTATTTCTGATCCGATGAACAGTTCAAGGAACTTTAGTATATGGCACTGTGCTAATTTATGCTCTATTAGTCAAAGTTTATGCTGCTATGTGACAAAGAATTAAGCCAATGGAGAAAGTTAGTTGTATTGGTTGCATGCATTTTAAAACATGTTGTACTAAACATGTTTGAAATCAACAACATTTCTGGGTGTTGTATGTGCAGAAATACTTGAAATGGCACACACATATAAATTTTCTGACACAAAAACTAAGTGAGTACCAAGTGCTTTGCAATAAAAACTGCAACACACATTTTAAACGAAAGATAATTAAAAACACTTTAATACTCATACTCTCCCTCCCTTTTCTTGTATGGCATCATATTCTGGGGTAATTTATCACACAGCAAAGAAGTATTTAAAATCCAGAAAAGGATGGTAAGACTTATGGGGAAAAAATAATTAATAAGTAGCTGTGCACCATTCCAAAAAATGGGGGGATCTTGCCCCTACAGTCACTGTACATATACGAGGTATTACTCCATGTTAAGACAAAGATATATAATTAATTATTTGAGTTTTATTTATGGATGCTCTTTAACTGCTATGGTTCTTAGCTTCCCATTTTATATTGGGTGTGAAAGACCAGTAATTTTGCTCAGAAGCCTCTTTATCTGGCTTGAGGTTCTTTTACGTGTAATAATTCTATGACATGGACCACCAGCTTTATTTCCCTTCCAAAGGAAGCCATGCTAAGGATTTTTATGCCCGAAAAAAATCCAACACCCTCCGCTGGTTTGAACCCGTGACCTCAGGAACTAGGGGCCAGCATGGTAACCACACACCACGGAGGACGACACAAAGATACATGAATTTCAAATTGATTCACTTAGACACTCACATCATATCCAGAATAAGGACAAACTGTCAATTATGTCTCACTGCGCTACTTTATATGAGGAAAGCTTCAAGGATAAAGGAATAATGCTTTACAATGAACTGCCATAATCAATTAAACAGGTTACACTTTTGTGGTTGTTTAACCCATTAGTGCATAGCATAAATCTTAATTTTGGGGTTGTTTAAGTTGAATTATGTATTCCATCTTAGTGTCATTAACTTCACGAAGAAAGTACCTAATTTGACTTTAAGTGTTTCCCGCGGATTTGGTTCAGAAAATATGATTTAGACACACATGTTCACAAGATGGCAGGGAGACAGTACATGGTTACGCACAAGAAGTAGGTTAATCATTTGTAAGTATTTAATTATTGGGAAAATTATAATTCTAGGGTAGTGGCTATATATCTAACATCAATATGTACATGTTGAGATACAACACTGCCAGTGAAATGATATTAGTGTTATGGTATGAGCTCTTAAAGGCATATATCTGTTTAAACAGATGCTATGCAGGTAAAGCTCTCACTGTCAATCACGTATAAGTGGTAAAAAGCGCTGTAATGACAGTGTTGCTTGTTGGCTCAGGCAGTAAGCAGTATAACCTGTAATCCCATTCATAGTTTTGCTCGTGGTTTCAATACAGTTTCTTGTCGATGGCTTTTTTAGTGTACAATTTATTTATTTATTTTTACTGTATCTACTCTACTATATTTTTATTTTGTACCTATTTCTTTTGTTTCTTCCAAGTTCTAATTGTTAGTTTATTATGGTTTTCACTCTGTACATATTATTTTGAAAACTGTTAGTTGTCTTCATGGTTTTATGTGTGTGCAGGTACTGAAATGACTTCTCATACTCATTTTCAGTCTTTCAGTAAACCAGATGCTGGAAATTTTTTACGACTTTGAACCTGAAGGTAAACAACTAATTTTTGTCACTCCTGCTGATGGGTTACAAACAGATGCCGACAGTGACAAATCTGATGATGAACATGATGCCAACTTGAACCATCTGGATGGGAATATGCTTTGGGCGACATGTGAAGCACAGTCAACATCTAGGGATGCTGAAAAAGTAATCGATTTCTCTGTGAAAAACCAATCAGAGAACATAGTAGAGGAATCGGAAAAACCTGTAAAGCGAAATCGACACAAGCTGTTGCATGGTAATGAAGGTATACACCTTTTACTGAATGTTTCTGTGACCGCCGCCACCGCCACTGCCACCACCACCACCACCACCACCACCACCACCACCACCACCACCACCACCAGTAGTTTGTAACATGGAAGAAGCAAGCCCTAAATGGATAAAAAGCAAATCTGTTGGTGGCATGCAGACCAACTGCACAGATCTGCACATCCATCAGATGAAGCAAGGGCATGTGAAACACCATTAGATTTCTTTTCATTGTTTTTTAATGATCAAGTCATTGATCTACTTATCACACAGACAAATTTATACACATCACAGAAAAATTCCACAGTTGCAATGACTCAAAAGGAACTTCTTGCTGTTATTGGGGGAAGTTTGATGTTGGGATACGCTAAATATCCAAACAAACAGATGTACTGGTCTAAAGAAAGTAATTGTCAGAAATTATTAGGTGTAATCATTTTGAGTTAATATTTAGGCACTTACATCTAAATGACAACACTCACTATGATGGAACTGACCGACTTTTCAAACTCAGGCCAATACTAACTTCGTTGGAAGCTGCCTATAAGAAACATGGTGGTCTAGAAGAGAACATCTCCATAGATGAAAGCATGATTCCATATTATGGGAAACATTATGATAAACAGTGTATCAGAGGAAAGCGGATACGCTTTGGATTCAAAAAGTGTACACCGGTAAATAAAATGAGAGACCAAAAGAATATGGACTTGGTGGGAGTGCTGTCTTGTCCCTAATTGAGGCAGCTGTAATTCAGCTGGAAAAAGGACATAAAATACTTTTTGATAATTATTTTACGTCTGTCAAACTAATGAGACTTCTAGCTTCAAGAGGAATATGTGTGACAAGAACACATCAGGAAACCGAACTGAAAAATGTCCTCTCAAAAACAAAATAATTATGAAAAAGGAGACAAGAGGATCATATGATTATAGAAGTAGCAGTAACGTACTTCTAGTTTGTTGGAATGACAACAGTGTAGTCACTGCTGCTACAAATTATGAAGACTTGAAAATTGGTGCCGTGACTAGGTGGTCAAGTGAGAAGAAAAGCAAAGTCTCCGTACCACAACCCTCACTTTTTATGTCATACAACAAAGGGATGGAAGAGATCAACTTGACCAATATGTGGCAGCTTATCGGTCATGTATGAGACAGAAGAAATGGTGGTGACCAATATTTTCTTACTTCCTAGATGTTAGTGTTGTAAATGCTTGGCTGCTGAACTACAGGATACACCAAGATCGCTCTGAAGGTCTCCTGAAATTTCGACGTTACATAACCGTAACCTTGCTGAAAATAAATGGGGAGGCATCTCATCAAGAAAGCTTTTCCCTACATCAATCAAAGGAGTCCGTTTTGATGGAATAAACCATTGGCCACTCTAAATGATACAGACAGGAGATGTGCATTGTGTAAAAAGAAAGCTAAGTTCACTTGTAGCAAATGTAAATTAGGTCTTCATCCGAAATGCTTCAGAGAATATCACATCCAGTAATCGCTTCAATGAAAATGTAGCTATTATGTAAAGAGTTTTGTATATATGTCTTTTGTAATTTTCAGAAAACATTTCAGTTATGCATTATGTTCTATTGATACCTGTGCAATTCATTTTACTTCATTAATAAATAAGCCTTTAGTAATGTATCACTTCATTTATTATTACCATCACTCTTATTCTTTATATTGAAGTCTATCGGCCCCGGTGCATGGCGTCCATTATGACGGACGGGCAATATTTTGAAAACTGAAAAATATGAAACTTCAACAACTATTAGAAAATGCTTTCTTACATATTAGAAGTATAAATTAATTTCAAACGCTAGAAGGAAATTCCAAACTAATTTTATGCATTAATGGGTTAAGTGAAAATCAAATAAATTCATGCATGAGCACTGTTTCTATAGCATACAGGAATACCTGGGTAACTGATAACTGTTAACGTTTGCTTATCATTAAACATATTTAAAACTCATTTCATGTATATACAATATTTTGAAATTTAGGGTGTATCTGAAACTGTTATATATAATTTTGTAATTTTTTGTGTATGTACCTTTTAGTAAATACTTTACTTATTCCCTTTTATTATAACTTTATACTAAAATGCCAGTACTGTGAAAACCCAATTAAAAAGAAAAAAGTAAAGCAAAAGCCTATGCCATCTCTATTATTAAAGTTCTATTACAAAGAGTGGTAACAGCAGTGTGCTACACAACATACACATCCATAAAAATATGGCCTCAAATCGCAATGACTTTGCCCTAAGATCCCCATACCACAAATGTGTTTTCCCTCTCCCTCTCTCTCTCTCTCTCTCTCTCTCTCTCTCTCTCTCTCTATCCCTTCTTCGATTTGGTCAAGTGTACCAATAGAAACTTCATTCAAACTAGCTTGAAGCTACATCTAAAGAAACATAATCACCTTGTTTGTGCAGTTCATAGGAATAACACAAATGTGTTGTACTGCAAAAGCACACAAGACATGCACTTAACGGTAAACTGCTCTTCTAAGAATTTAAAATAACTTTCTTACAGATGAAAGGGGAGCGAAAGGGCACAGAAAAGCAGCAGTCAGTTTGTGCAACATACACAGGTTTAATTAGATACTATTAGCAATCATCTATTTGAATGAATGAATAATGAATGAATGAATGAATGAATGAATAATTTATTTGAGCACTAAGTTATTACATATTTAGACTGCCTTCTCTATTTGGCCCTGGCCACTAAGATGAGCAGTCGTCGTGAATTACAATTACATGTTGATACATTTAGTAGTTCTTATATTTATTTTTATTTACATTATTTTTCCTCTTTTAACCATCCATATCCATTTATTTTTTACTTTCATTAAGTATTTACCCATATTTTTACAGTTTTTATCTAGAATTGTATGTATATCTTTATTCCTATTCATTCCATACCATAAACTCTCTTTTCTCCAAATCTCTGTTTCTTTGCATTCAAATATAATATGTTGTATATCTTCACTTTCCCCGCATAATGGACATTCACCTTGTTCATAGCCATTTCGCTTCCCCTTTAGCCTCCATATTCCTGCCCTTAACCATGCTATACCTCCTCTTTCTTCTTTATTTGTGTTGTCTACATATTTCTCTCTTTCCCAGTGTTTTTTTATGTTAACATAAAAAATCAAAGATCTCTTCTCAGTTATCTGACTAAATAATTGTTGTATCTCGATGTCCTCGAATCTTCTTCTAATACTCTTCCAAAAACCTTTGTGATTTACCTCTCTTTTCCTCCAAACATCTCCCATGCCATTATTCTCAAGGTTATTTCTTAGTTCATTTACCCATCCTGTATTTTTTAAACTAGTTTCTTGGTATTTTAGACATTGTTGTAACAAATTATCGTCGTCAGAATTCAAGATCCTGTGCCAATATTTCAAGGCTCTCTCCATAACCATTCCTTTTCTTGTTACTCGTCCCATTTCAATTTGAGCCACTTCATTTGCTGTCACTGTTGGCAACCCTAGTACTTTCTTACAAAATATTCTGTGGACCATGTCCACCACTTCCCACCCGTTTTCCAGCCCCCATATAACATTCGTGCCTCAACCACTGAATTATATAATCTTTCCAACCATTTCATCTCCAACTCTGGCATTTTAAATAAACATTGTCTAACAGCTGTCATTGCTGCTCTCCCCTTTGCCAGAGCTGATCTCTTCTGTTTCTCCCATTTACCTTCTGCATCTATATTTATCCCTAAGTAGGTACAGTCTCGCACCACTTTATATTCATTTCTCCCTTTACTCCATCTCTCTTGTTTACCCAATTTCCCTCCTTTTTTAAACACTACAATTTGTGTTTTCTTTTCATTTACTTTTAATCCCCATTCTATACAGTATTTATCTATTTCTTGTAAGGACAATTTTAGTCCATTTACTGTAATGGATGCCACTACTAAGTCATCTGCAAAGAGGAGACCAGGTATCTGTATATTATTTATTACTGGTAAAAGATTATTAGTACTATTAATGTTTTGTAGTGTATCATCTATAAATAGGTTAAATAAAATTAGGCTTAATTTACATCTTTGCCTTAACCCTTTCTCTAGGTGTATTTCATTAGTTATTGCCCCTTCCTCATATTTTACACAGAAAGTATTATCTCTATATAAACCTTTTAAAGTAGTCACCATTTGGTTACTTACCCCTTTCTTTAATAATTTGTACCACAGTAATTTCAGCTCTATTCTATCAAAGGCCTTCTCTAGATCAATGAAGGCCATATATAATTTTCCTCTTTTGTTAAGTTATTTATCCACTAGTGTTTTTATAACAAATATATTATCTACAGTTCATCTTCCTTTCCTAAAGCCCATTTGAAATTCTGACAAAATTTTACATTTTTCTGCCCAATCTTGGAGTCTATCTGCTAAAATCCCTGTGAAAATTTTTCCCACATTGGATAATAGTGCTATGCCCCGAAAGTTATTAGGTTTATCGATATCACCTCTCCCTTTATATATCGGTTGTATTATTGCTTTCCTCCAATTTTCTGGAATGTACCCTTTGTGTTTTATAGAATTAAACAGTGATGTTATCACCTTCATTCGATTCAAATCTCCACACCATTCTATGATAAATTCTCCTGGTATACCATCTATTCCAGGTGCTTTATTTCTTTTTATCGTTTTAATCTGATTCATTACTTCCTCCTCTGTAATGTTGTTATCCAATAATACTACATTATTATTTTCTATTTTTTTAATTTCCCTACCTTGTAATGCGCTTTCACAAGCATATAAAGTTGCAAAGTAATCTAGCCATTCCTTTTGATCTAAATTGGATTTAAGTTCATATTTTTTGTACATTGATTTTATACCCTTCCATATTTTAATCACATTATTTTCTCCAAAAATTTTAGTTAGTCTTTTTGCTTTATTTTCCCTCCAAAGGAGTTTATTTTCATTTAGCAATTCGTTATATAAAAGTTTAGTCTGCAAATAGTCCTCTTTAGAATTTATATCCCCTAACTCTCTCCACTTAACCAATTTTTCCTTTACATTTCTTTTGTTAATTTTACATTCTTCATCGAACCATTCATCACTCTTGTCATATTACCGTGTTCTAACCTTCATCTCCTCACCAGCCCAGCACATAATAAAATGTAAGATATTAATTGCGTTTTCAATTTCGTGGTTTTCTGAATTTTTAACTACTCCATATTGACAAATTTGTCCTATCTCAGAATTTAAAACACTTTCCTAATTTGATTTAAGCTCTTCCTTCCATTTGTATCTATCATATTTGCTAATTACTTTGGTCTCTTCCTTTGGTTTACTCTTAATTAAGTTCTCCCGTTTTACTTTTATATCCGTTTATTAGTGGAAAATGGCCACTTCTGGTACATAAGTTTGTAACCTTAAAATTATCTACCATGTGGTTGGCATTTATTGGCCATAATACATAATCTATCACACTTTGGCCATTTTTATTAATGAAAGTGAATTACCCATATTCATCTTCCCCGAATTTCCCATTCAAAATATCTAAAGCATTTAGTTCACAGAAATCAATAAACCTATCACTTCCTCTATCTAGTACTTTATCTTTACTACGTCCAAGTTTGTCTCTTTTTTGTATTATTCCATTGTTCTCCCAGTCATTTACTAGATTTATATCACTTTCCCCTATTCTTACATTGAAATCACCCATTATTATAATTTCTATATTTGGATATTTCTCTTTTAACATTTCTATGTCCTCTAAAAAATGGTACAGTCCAGGATTGTGGAATTGCGAAACGACCGGTGGATTATTGTGACGGTATTAATGTTACAATGTGTTTAACATTATTATAGCACCACGTTTGGAAGCCAATTTGATGCGGTATTAAGGTTGTGTGACTTCATGTGTTGCCATCTTGTGACGTCATTCGTTGGTTTGGTTCGTAGCTCCATCTGGCGTAGCAATTTGCATCAGTTTTGAAATAATTCATTTTTAATGTCCTCCGGCTAGCTGTTTGGGGTCGAACATGTTTCTCTTACAGGTTGTGAAGCGGAAAGGAATCTTTTATCCAGAAATTACACTTAATGACGAAATTTGTTTTATAATCTTTTATTGTCGAACACGTGCACTAACACTTTTACATATCGATTTGGATACTCGCCAAACTGAAACTGTTTGTAATAACTTCTTACTTATCACTTTTAACTCGCGTACTTCAACTTTGTGTATTTTTTTTTTATAATAATTCTCGTAATTCTGCTGCGCGTAACTTGACGAAATGAATGAACTTAGAGACCGACGTGTAGAGTATTGAGAATTCTGTTGAACTGGGAGGCGATTTACCTCGGACCTGGCTTATATACACCCACTCCTCGACATGCCTAAAGATTATAAATGAACTGCTATTGGCTAATAAAACGCGCCAACATTAGCGTCTATTTTAATATCCAATGAAAACCACTAATACATATTGCTTTAGGAAATATTCTAGAAGCTTCTAAATGGAAAAAACGCGCGAAACATTACGTAACTTCCTTGTTCCCGGTAATGATAACAACTCACCCCCTCGCTGCATTATTGCGTTATTATTGACAGTTTCAGTAAAGCCGTATATTATTATTTACCAATAATAATTACAATTAATAAACCTCTGAAATCAATGTCACATAAAAATACATATTCATATTACAATCATTATTTACATTTAAGTAATTTATGATACAAATTACCGTATCATATGGCCCACTAGAAACATAATTATAAATATTTATAACTTGTTTGGAAATTTGATAATTGTGTTTTTAGTCTCCTAAATCTTGGAACACACGCTATCACTTTCACTTAACACTTCACACGCATTTAACACACGACATATGTTTTATCCCGCCACTACTTACTGGCTCTGGTTTAATTAATTTAGATGTTAATCTGACATCACAATTTTTTTTTTATAGCAAATACTGTACCCTGAATTATTTAATTAATGTTACCAAATTGTTTACTTTAAGTTGTTGACAAAAACTTATACATTTAAGATTTTTTTGTAATTATTATACATATTTACCAAAATATTTACCCTCTACACAAATATTTACATCTCTTAAATCTAGACAATGTTTCACCTTTTCTGTTTGCTACATAAGTATTTATTTATTATTTTTTTTTTTCTGAATTTATTATTATTTTAACAATACTTTTGGAATTGTATTTACGTACTTTTAATTTAATATCATATTAAGTTTCAATCTTTGCATTCTTAATTTTTAAATACTGTTATAGTTACAAAAAAAATTGTTATTATTATTCTTTTTTTTTTTAAATATTTATTTCTCTTTTTTTTTTTATTAAATTTGTTTTCTCATGCCATATACATTTAGTTAACCCTCTTACGTTCCAATACATTTCTCTGCAAGTCATCTTTAACTATCCAGCATTTACTTTACATCTTATTGCTATTTACCCTCCTGGATCAAATTGTGTGTGGCTAAACATTACTCGTAGCCGTAACCTAACCTTCAAATTTTTGTTCATGAATAACCTCTTGTATTCATATGACATTTCGTTCCCTGATAACATTTGAAAACAATCTAAAGTTTCTTGAACAATACATCTTTTAACAACTTTCATTTTCAATTCATCTGCTATCTTTATAACTTGAGAATACTCTGACAAATCTGTACTAAACTGTACTGGACTGGACTGGAGTTTTCATTTTGAACATCTTGGTACAATTTATTTCTTTGCATTTCTGATTCTTTCTGTATTTCTGATATTTCCCCTCTGAAATTAGCTTGCGCCTTATTCACATCTACATTCATAACCTCTTTTATCTCTATTATCTCACTTGAAATACTACTCATTTGACTTCCTAACTCTGTACATTCTACATTAACCTCACTTTTAGTATTAACCTCACTTTCTTTGTTATCTCTTTCCCTGCTCATGTCTAGCATTTTCTTTGAAATTTCTCCTATCTCACTTACTATTACTTCCTCATTTTCATCTCTCATTTCTGGCATACTACTATCTAGCTTCATAACTTTCTTTTCAATTTCTTCACTGCTTTGATTTACTGTTTGCTCTAATTTCTCATAACTATGAATTAGTTTATCTAAGTTCTCATTATTCTTTTGCATATCTTCCCTCATATTTCTCAAAATTTCCATTATTTCCATCATCATACCAGCATCAATATTAATATTTCCTGCTATTCTATTCTTAGTTTCTGCACTAATATTTCTTCCCTCAAAAATTACATTGTTTGAGCTTTTTTTTGTAACCTGTATTGACTTACAGCTAACTGTTACACTATCTCCTTCCATCATTGTTTCTTCAATATTACTAGTAGCCATTGTTTTTGTTTTCTAAAAAAAATTACTATACTCTGACCTTTTGTGATGCTGTCTGTTGATGTTTCTTTGATGTCCAGCTTCCTGCCCCATTCTCCTAGATTTGTATGTCGCTTCGATGAATCTGCGTAGTTTGAATTTCCCAGTTGCCTCGTAATCTCGGAATTACGATGTCCAATCATCCGTATAGTCTGTCGTTCCTTTTGTTGTTTCTGGAATCTGCGTCTTGTAGATCATTTCACTGCTGCATTCGCCCCTTTGGTCATCTCAATTCTTCCTGGTTAATTCTGATCCTTTCCTGGTTACTCGAGTTCCTTTCCTGGTCACTTTGCCCCACGTTCTGGGCGCCAATTTGCGACGGTATTAATGTTACAATGTGTTTAACATTATTATAGCACCACGTTTGGAAGCCAATTTGATGCGGTATTAAGGTTGTGTGACTTCATGTGTTGCCATCTTGTGACGTCATTCGTTGGTTTGGTTCGTAGCTCCATCTGGCGTAGCAATTTGCATCAGTTTTGAAATAATTCATTTTTAATGTCCTCCGGCTAGCTGTTTGGGGTCGAACATGTTTCTCTTACAGGTTGTGAAGCGGAAAGGAATCTTTTATCCAGAAATTACACTTAATGACGAAATTTGTTTTATAATCTTTTATTGTCGAACACGTGCACTAACACTTTTACATATCGATTTGGATACTCGCCAAACTGAAACTGTTTGTAATAACTTCTTACTTATCACTTTTAACTCGCGTACTTCAACTTTGTGTATTTTTTTAACTGTATAATACTTTATAATAATTCTCGTAATTCTGCTGCGCGTAACTTGACGAAATGAATGAACTGAGAGACCAACGTGTAGAGTATTGAGAATTCTGTTGAACTGGGAGGCGATTTACCTCGGACCTGGCTTATATACACCCACTCCTCGACATGCCTAAAGATTATAAATGAACTGCTATTGGCTAATAAAACGCACCAACATTAGCGTCTATTTTAATATCCAATGAAAACCACTAATACATATTGCTTTAGGAAATATTCTAGAAGCTTCTAAATGGAAAAAACGCGCGAAACATTACGTAACTTCCTTGTTCCCGGTAATGATAACAACTCACCCCCTCGCTGCATTATTGCGTTATTATTGACAGTTTCAGTAAAGCCGTATATTATTATTTACCAATAATAATTACAATTAATAAACCTCTGAAATCAATGTCACATAAAAATACATATTCATATTACAATCATTCTTTACATTTAAGTAATTTATGATACAAATTACCGTATCATTATATACTATTCCTATACAGATTACACTGTCTTGCATTACAACCCATAGAATTTCTTTGCTTTTATCCCATATTTCTTTAATGGTTACATTCAAAGACTTCTTAATAAAGAAACATAAACCTCCTGACGCTCTCCCTTTCTTAGCTATCATTTCTCCCCTTTTTCCAACATAAATAAAACCTTTGATTTCTATATTATCCTCTTTCATCCAGGTTTCTACTACTGTCAAATAATCAAGTTTCCACAATAATTGCTGTAATGTACGTGTATAAATCTTATTTTTTAGGCCTTCAAAATTCCAAAATTCCAATCTCCTTAATAACCACTATTGTGATTCTGTTCTGTTACGAGAGGGTGTAAACTTCTCTAAAGTTTTTTACTTCTCAATTTGATTCCCTCTACTGATTTTTGCGTTTCTTTTTGGAGCACCAGTATACTTCCATGCGGAGATGATATAATGTTTTGTTCCCCTTCTTCCTCTGAATACTCCCCACTTTTCCTACGATTCACTCCATTTCCCTTCCCCACTGTATGCTTTTTTATACTGTCCACTGCACGTTGTGGCCACGCTTCTTTCCCCTTCTCTGCAAGGACACGTGCGGCTTCCCTCTCCTCTGTCCTCAGTGACACTATCTTCTTTGGCGATGACGTATGCCGTGACGTTTCTGGACTTCTCCTTCCCCTTCGGTTCGGCGGTGGTGTTGCATCATACATACATTGTGACGTACCTTCATCTGTTATATTTACGTCATTTTCCTTTCGTATTGAGTCTGTCATCATTCCTTTTCTCAGCTCTGTTCCGGACTTTGTACTTCCATTGGCTGCGTCTGGTGTTAATTTGCTTCGTTCGGCACTATTTTGCTGACTTGTTTCCTTCCATTCTGGTTCTCTCCACCATAGATCCTTTTTGCCAGTATATGTTACATCTACATCATCTATCCAAAGCTGTAGGTTTCGAATAAATGCTCGTTTACCTTCTGATCTTGCCTTCATCATCTTCTGTATTAGGCTTCTTTTTAGGTCCCTCTGGGCTGGAGTTAAGTCTTTGTTTATAAATATATTACTTCCTTTTAGCATTTTTGACCTTCCTAGGATTTCGTATATTATGTTGGATGTTGCAAATTGCACTATTATTGTTCTTTTCCTGCCTTGCCTACCCACTCTATATGCTTCCACAATCTCCCATCCTATTAGATCCATTTCTAGTTTATCTGTTAAAATTTTCCTTATTTTTTCATATGGCCAGATACCTCTTCTCTCTCCTACTCCTGTGAACACCAAATTGAATCTCCTCCTCCTTTCATGTATTCTTTCCATCCTCTCTTTGATTCTGTCTACTTCTGTGCTTATTCCTTGCATGTCTTTACTAAACTTTTCTTTTATTTCTTCAGCTACTTTATTTAAGTTATCTTTTATGCGTTGTTCCATTCCGTTCATGTTGTTGATTTTTTCTATGAGATCCTCCATCATTTCTTGCATATCCTTTGGACCTGGGTTTAGTTCGATCGCTCCAATCACTAGGAGCATAAGTATCACACTTCCTGTTGCAGCCAATTCATCATCATGTTTTGATCAGTTTTACATTTGGAAAGCTTTTTTGCCATAAACAGTCCAATTCTCATTCTGTATACTGTAATTCCAACTCCCATTGTCCCTTGTTTCACTTTTCTTCTTCTGTGAGAGAGCTTCTTGCTAACACAACCTTCCTCTTCCCCTGCTCATTTAGCACTCCCCATCATCTACTTAAACTAAGGTTTATTCTACAAAACTCGTAATTGAATTTGCAGATGTTTTAAAAGGTACTTTGCTATGTGTTAACTCTAATATTGTATGTGTTCTTCATTAATCTCTGAATCATCTATGACATCCTTCCCATTAATTGGACTAAAAACATTATTTTTATATTTAGATGTCCATCAAACTGCCAAGGTCTCTGTTAACCTTCTGTTGTCCTGCTAGTGTGTGATCATCCATGGCTTCATTTCATTTGGCATCTTCCCAAGAACTTAGTAATGTCAATTTGATCACTCTAACAATGACATCAAACATGGTAAATGTCTGTCAATCTCACAAATGGGATTTTTTGGTACAGTATGCCAACTTACACAGCAGGGCTGTTTCCAGCCAGTGTTCACCCAGGAATGACAATTAAACCATAATTCCCAGGTAAGTGGTAAAGCAACTATGCCAAGTGAGTATAAACCTAGATCTGATAAATTACAAGTATTACATCATAATGTCCAGTCTGTCTAATAAAATTTATGACTTAGAAACCATCCTTCAGGACAGATTAGATTTGCATGTTCTATGTTTTATAGAGCATTGGCTAAAAGAAAATATCTTAAATACAAAAATTGCTAAATTTATCTTAGCAGCACATTATTGTAGAGATACATATAATCATGGTGGAAGCTGCATTTATGTAAGAGAAGGTATCAAATTTAATACGATAAACACATCTAGCATACCACAAGAAAAACATAGAAATTTCATCATTTGAATTATTTGAACATAACATAATAGTTATTTGCATCAACAGATCCCCTTTAATATCTTTTTGGACAGATTAGAAAGATTTCTCAATGAACTTAAATATTTTAATAGAACACATATTATCTGTGGAGATTTCCACATTGACTTTGAAAAAAACTCAAAACAAAAGGAGGAGCTTATTGATTTGACAAATACATTTAATCTAAATCCTATGATAGATTTTCAAACTAGAAACTCAAAACTTTGTTCAACCACAATTGATCAAATTTTTATAAATACCAAACAGTCATATCAAACTTTCCCACTGAACACGGGTTTCAGTGATCATAACACCCAGTTAGTTTCAATGGTATTGGAAAAAGATGTACATCCTAACCTCAACAAAACGAAATTAACCAGAAAATTTAATAACTCAAATGTAGATTATTTTCTGCATCTACTGAATAGTGAAATGTGGCGTGAAGTATATAATACACCAGATACCAATAAAAAATTTGAGAATTTCCAAAAAATGTTTCAACATTATTTTGATATAGTTTTTCCACTTACACAAATAAAAGAACCTATCTACAAAAAAACAAACTTTTGGGTTACTAAAGGAATCCTAGCATCTTGTGCACACAAATGAAAACTACACAAAATATCTCAAACAGTGACCGTCACTTCACAATTCAAAGATTACATTAAAAATATAGTCATATTAAATAAAGTCATAACACAAGCAAAAAAGATGTCAAATGATAATTACATAAAAAGCACTCAGAATAAAATGAAAGCTTTACGGAGAGTAATAAAAAGTGAGATAAAGCCCAATAAGATTGTACACAACATAATTCTGCCCGAATAATTTAAAAACAATAACAAACCCAAAGGTAATAGCAGAAGCATTTAATGATTATTACAAAAATTCTTACTGAAAATCTTATTCCACAACAAAAAACTCGTATAAGTGTTTCAGCAAAAAATAATAATTTAAAAATATGTAAAGCAACAATGTTTCTATATCCCACCGATCACATGGAAATTCTATCAGTGATAAAATTATAGGCCAATATCACTCTTATCTAGGTTTTCTAAAGTATTACAAAAGGTATTTTATAAAAGATTAATAACATTTATAGAAATAAATTACTTAATTTCAAAAACTTAACATAGTTTCTGTAAAGGGAAGTGTACAGAAATTGCTCTTTGTGATTCTGTAAACAGTGTTATACATACACTGGATAATAAAGGTAAATTACTTGGTGTTTTTTTTTTTATCTAACCAAAGCTTTTGATGTATTAAATCACAATCAATTGTTTAAAAAAATTAGAACCCATGGGTATTAGAAGGCATGCATTACAATGGATAAAATCATATTTACGAAACAGAAAGCAAATAGTAGAAATTTCACATTCTGAAAATTCGCATGTTAAAGAATACCTATCAAATACAAAAAATATTAACTATGGTGTGCCTCAAGGCTCAATCTTGGGTCCTATTCTTTTCTTTTTATTTGTTAATGATTTACAATCAAATGTCACAGCCAAATCTACAGTACAATATGCTGATGACACAAATATTTTAATGGAGAGTAATAGTAATGAGGAGTTACAAACCTTAGAGAGTAAAATGTTTAGTGATATCACCAACTGGTTCAATACTAATAACTTAATCGCAAATCTAGATAAGATACTTGTAATCTACTTTCATTTTTTCCCAGAATAAAAGTTCTATGCAAACACAATTAATGTGTAATAACAAGGGAATTAAATACGTAGATACGACTAAATTTCTTGGCCTGTGGATACAAAGAAACCTAAAATGGGATACACGCATTGATCAACTGAATAAAAAAATGAGTACACTTTGTTATAATTTTAGGTAATTGGTACACATAGTAAATGCAGAGACACTTAGAAATATGTATTTTGCATGTATTCATACAGCGTTAAGATACAGTATTATACCATGGAGCAACGCACCTCTCTGTAATTCACTATTCATAACACAAAAACGGATTTTAAGAATAATGAATAGAGCAAAATCAAGATTTACATGTAGACCATTGTTTAAAAAAGTCAAGATATTACCTCTCTCATGTATATTCATCTTCAAAATTTTAAAATTTACAAAATTAAATTTAATGAATACAAATGGTTATACACCTTTAATGATACAGTTCAAAACTATAATACTAGACAGAGAATAGGTATTCATGATCAAAGAAGTAACACAAGTACTCATCAAAATATTGTGATAAATTTAGGGAATATCATTTTTTAATAAGCTGCCAATACACAATAAAACCACTTGTAGTTTACAGTATTTAAAAAGGCAGTCATGGCATACTTGCTTTACCACTGCTTTTATACTGCAATGCATTTATGGAAAGTTTTCAATTATTTTCTATTATTTAAGCATTACAAGAATCAACTATTATACCATATTATTGTTTATGTAAACGTTTGTAAATAATTATATCTGACCTGTCCATACTGGATGTTTTTTACATTGCGAGTAATTGTAATTAATAATTGTAAAATAACTTTTTGACCTGCCTTATATCATTGTACCATGTACAAATTATGATCTACAAGATGAATAATCCACCCATCCACCCACCCAATATCACTGGAACTTTACAAGGGGCCACCAGCAAGTGTAATGCTCTGGTGAGATTCAAGCTGGGTACAAACCACTTTTAATTGCAATAAAATATTTTGTGTAAACACTGTATTTTCCTATCAAGAACAGTTTTTATTCTGAACATGGTGTTGGGCTATGCATAATGTAAGTGAGGGGCCTGTTTCACATAAGTTGCCATACCCTATTCTGTAGTATGGCAGACTACCAATCTATATTTTCTTTTTGCTCATGGTTAGAGTCGTTCTGAAGTCACACACTTTAAGTTGTGCTATATTTTTATTTCATTTTAATCAATCTATTTTATTTTACTTTCTTTACACTGGTTTTTTATTTTCGTTTGTTTATTTTTTATTTTTGATTTTTATTATTTTTCTTTTTGCTTTTTATTATTTTTCTTTTCAATTTAAATTCAATACTTTAAAATGGTACACAGAGTTTAACCATATTACTTTATGTTCAGTAATAATGTTTAATATAAATTACAAATTTACAACACAGTTTGTGTCTATTATACTGTGGGCCTACATACATTTACATCAATCATCACACAGTTTATGCAAATTAAATGCAGTTGTAATCTAAATGTTCTACTGTATTGAGCATTAATACCACAAGATTGGATGATATGTATCATTAGTATGAAAAACCTAGGAGCTTGAAACACCAGCAACATTAAACGAATGCCTGCATATTGCATTCACGGTTAACAGTTATTTCAGCAGGAAATGCCATGTGATAAACTTTGTGGAAACTTTACACACCGAAATTAATTTGGAAGCATACCAGGCATATTTTAAGATGCTGCTGGAGGAGGAGGATGATGATTATGATGATGATGGGATTGTTCTGCAGCTTTGCTGTGCCTGTTAAAGTATGACTCACAACTGGCAAGAGTAGTATGCCTTTTATCTTGAAGGTGTAATTACCTTAAAGGTACACGTGGATTCATGAACTTCATTAATGAATTTTCCATCCTATAGGGATGGATCTGCGTGCCCACTACAAGAGTCCAAAATGAGAAGGAATAATTTACTTTCCATGTACTTTTCTATTACAGTGGACAAAAGCATGCTAACCAGGCCCTTTGAAATTTTACTGACATTCCTGCTACAGCAAAAACATTAGTCAACATGTTTAATATTTAATTTTATTTATTTATGCTAAGCTAACACATGTAAACATGATAAGGCATTCAGCCCAGACTCTTAATCAGTCATATTCAATATACACAATATAATGTTAATATACAATGCCTTCTTAAGTGTAATGGCTTCTTAAAAATTATGAAAATACTAAAATCTACTATGCAGTAATGTTTGTGCTAATTTTCTTTTCTACTCCTTTTAACAGGCCAATATTCATAGTGGAATTATTCCACTATGTTTATACTATCACTTCATAAGATTTCTCAATCAAAGCTATTTTTCTAATTTAAATAATGTTTTATTTATTGGCTCCTTTCTCCACAGATCAGTCTCTATGCTTTCAAATAATGTGTATTCAATATCTTCATTCCGCTTGTGCAAATAGGGCACTGATTCTGTGGAACACCCTTTCCTTATAATGACCATGCACCTGCTCTTACACATGCAATACCCTCTCTTTGTTCATTACTTGCTTTATTAATATATGTATTTCCCTTTTCTATGTGTTTTTCATTGAAATATAAAACATTAGAGACCATTTTTCAGTTATTTCCAAGTTATTTCAAAGACTGTTAATCCATCCAGATTCCTTAGGCACTACTCTTGATAATCTAAGTATTGTCTTAATAAATTACTTTCTTCTAAATTCAAGATCCTAAACCAGTATTTAAGAATTCCATTCATATGTCTTTCTTTGACAGTCTTCCCAGTTCCATTTGGGCTACTCCCTTTACATTTGCACTTGGTAGACCTAAGACTTCCCTGCAAAACATTCTGTGTACAGCATCATGATCTCCTCTCCACCACCAATTTTTTTTTTCCTTTCTTTATAGACCTTCTTTAACTACTATGGTTCTTAGCGCCCTATTCTATATTGGGCATGAAAGGCTGGAAATTTTGCTCAGAGGTCTCTTTATCAGACTTGAGGTTCTTTTACGTGCCATAAATCTATGACGTGGGACCACCAGCTTTACTTCCCTTCCGAAAGATGCCATGCTAAGGATTTTTATGCCCCTCCCCCCCAAAAAAACCACACACATCACCCTCCACTAGGTTTGAACCTACAAACTCCATCTAGCCCCCATATCTCAATACCTTATAACATGTTGGGTTCAACCACCATATGGTAAATTTTTTTGAACAATTTCACATTTATATTAGGTACTGCATATTTACAATTTCTAGCAGGTGACATAGCTCCTTTTCATTTTGTCAATGCTAATTTTTTTCTCCCTTCTATTTCCCACCCCCATCAATTTTAATTCCTAAATAAATACATAACTTACTTACATTCTTGTACTATCGTATGATCTTTGCTAATTTCTTCCACTTTTCGTATTTGCTCAATTTTGCCCCTTTCTTAAGTAATACTATCTGTGTTTCCTCTTGATTTACATTTAAATTCCATTCATTATAATGTCTGTCTATTTTGTGAAGAGAGTATTTTAAACCATTTGCTGTAATTGATCCTACAATCTAATTATCTGCAAATAATAGCCCAGTTATACTGTTTAAAACTAGCCTAAAATTATTTTTCTTACTTATCCCTAGTGATATACCATTAATGTACAATTCGAAGAGAATTGGACTCAATTTACATTCTGCCACAGCCTTTCATTTGTTTTACCTCTCTAGTTATTCCTCCTTCCCCAAATCTCACACGGGAAGTATTTTCCTTTTATAGGGCTTTAAGAGCGTTTACCAAATGCTGACTCGCTTCTTTACCTAATAATTCATCCCATAATAATTGTAACTCTACCCTATTATATGCTTTAAGTCAACAAATGCCATGTATAGTTTTCCTCTTTACTCCTTTAGGTATTTATCCACTTATGTCTTTATTACAACTATATTATCCACTGTTCACTTCCTAATTCAAAACCCCATTTGGAATTCTAAAGAACGTTATATTCATCCCAGTTCTGTAACCTACTTGCCAAAATGCCAATTGCCAATGCCAATTTTTCCTACATTTGATAGCAATGCAATACTTTGATAATTATCTGGCTTATCTGTGCTACCCTTCCCTTTGTATATTGGGTGGATAACTGCTTTCATCCAAGGCTCTGGCACATAACCCTTTTTTTATTTAATTAAAATAGCAAGTCTGTCAGTATCTTAACTCGATTTGCATCAATACACAATTATTTTGAGAAGAATGCTTCATTTTTTTCCCATTAATTTCACTTGTTTTATGACTTCATCTCTTATTATGCTATACAATCTATATGACTATTACTAATTTCCAGCTCTGGCATCAAATTTATACATACTTGCCAACTTCCTGAGATTCAAACCAGTAAAACTTTTCCTCATCCATCAAAGAATAATAATTTTATGACAAAAAATTAAAATGTATAACATGTTTAGTACAGCAAATGGCATTGAATTTTTCAGTCACCTTTCCAACCCTGTGGACATCAAGTTCCTTAAGACAACACTATCCAGAAAATTAACTTTATTAATATTAGGTGTTGTTTGCATAATATCATCCTACATCAGAGCACATGGAGTTACGTTTAAGGCTGCAGCAGTAGATGCAGAATCTTTTAGGCTTTTACTACAGATGTGTTAGCTCTTATCAGAAGGTCTTTAATGAAACCCTGTTCACAGCATACAGTAAGATTCCCACATTTAATTGAGAAATTGATTATTATGTTTCATTAGATATCAGGAACCTGAAGTCAGTTCTATATTTTCTCACAAGATTGAAAGCATGTTTACATTCTGCATTATTAGGAATAGTTAAAATTGCCAACATAATTAATGCTATTTTTTCCCCCCTTTCTTATCCTTATTTAATTTTTTTTATTTAGTGCTAATTCCATTATGTGAGGAGTCTACAGGTACTGACTGGCCTTGTCCAATTGTCCCATAGACATTCGTTACTTCCATATATGTTTACAATATTTCTTCTACACATTGTTTTACATACCATATCACCCCAATCTACTACATCATTTGTATAAAATCCAATCCACTTGTTTTTTTCCATTTGGTTCCAGTTTTCCACAAAAATTCTCCTAATTGCCTTAGCTGTGGCTATTCCATAAATATTTTCTTAATCATTACATAACTCTTACTTCTAAGCCATTTTTCTCTTATTAATTTATTCCTCCAATCATCAGTTCCTCTGCATTTCAATAAAATGTGCAATTCATCTTCATTTTCCCCGTAAATTGGATATATACCTTGCATTATATTCCCCCCTAAATCCTCTTAACTTCCACATCCATAAATGAAACCGTGTGATAGTTTCCCTCTCTTTATTACAAATATATAAATGCTTTTCTTTGCTTGATTTTGTATTAAGCTCATTATATAAGGCTAATTACCTCTTCTCATTCAGCTTTGCCCATATTCTTTGTCTATCTATACCATCATTCCTTGAGTGCACATATTTCCAAAACCCCTGGACCATCACATAACAGTGTTACCATACATTACCCAATCTACACATCTCCAACTGTGCTTTAATTTTACTCAGCCAGCTCTCAGTGGCCAAATGATTTTTTAAGCACTTAAGGCAACTGTAGTGGCAACCCCCACAAAGCAACTAAGTTCATCACTGGTTGTACACAGTAAACAACTTTTTGACACTTGCCACAAAGGCACTAGAATATAACTAACCTGCACACAAAGTAAGTAGCAGTTAGTTAAGGTACACACCACAACAGCACTAAGGGTTAAGTAATTGAAGCTCAAAAAACCAGATGGCATCACGGGTAGTTGGCGCAGGGAACTGCATCTTAATGACCATGGGTGTGAGATGAATAGGCCCAAGGATGCAGCAGGTAGGCAGTCAGAACTGATCTGCACTACCATATGGTCACTGCTACCAACTACCGTGGTGGGCTATTGAAAAGGAATACAATCTACTCATTAATCAAAAAAGGACCTTCCTACCCGGACTAACCATTTCCCGACTCCAAGCGAGGGACCTAGCTTCGGCGACTTGACGATCCCGGACGGTGTTCAAGCTCAGTGGGTTTACTCATTAGCGTGCCCCACACCTGCCAAGTGGAACCTTGACCGCCCTAGCAGGCCACTTACACTCGATCGTACGGGGATGACGAACCTGGCACGATTACTCTGAGCCACCTCACTTGAGGAAGCTCTCGGTGCAAGCCGGTGGTGCCTTCTCTGGCTGGTGGAGTAAAACATCCTCCAACCTTAACGCAACCATGGACATTTCACAGTCCACAATAGTGGTGACTACCGACAAAGCTACCCCAGAGGTTCTCACAGCACAACTAAAGGCCGTTCGCCCTACCACTGCTAACCTGCCGACCTTCCACAAATAAGATCCTACAACTTGGTTTCTACAGGTCGAGGCAATCTTTGCAGCACACAACATCTAATCACAGCGCACACGCTTCCACCGGTTCATAGGACAGCTTCCATGGCAGATAGTGGTCTAGGTCGCTGACCTCGTGACCAACCCGGGTGAACATCCATACTTACTAGGCACTTAAACAGCGCCTGCTTGAGATCTACGTCCCGACAGGCCAACAACTCCAGCAGCTGCTCGAAAATACTCAACTAGGCGACCAGAAGCCGCCCCAATTACGACTTATATGCCACCAAGCATGAGCCAGCACCTCGGAGGAACTACTCCGACTACTCTGGCTGCGCAAGCTACCAACCCAGATGCAGGCCCTGCTAGCCACTTGGAAAGAAGAACCCCTGGACGGAGTTGCCCGAATTGCGCATGGCACCCTGGACCACAGCACTAGAAGACTAGCAGAGGCCCAACTCCAGCAAAACCAACCGGACTGGCAGCCTTAACTCGAGGCCCTATCCAATAGACTCAAGACCCTAGAAGGAACTCCACACAATCCCAGGCCAACCGGCAGGAAGCAGACAGGCAACAAACCCGTATCTTTTGGTACCATAGGCGCTGGGGACTCCACGCACGGAACTGCGCACCACCCTGCCGAAACAACAGACGACAGGGAAACGAGACAACACAGGCATTGCCGTGGTATTTATACCAAAGCCATTGGCTTGGCATTGCCGCGGTAGTAATACCAAAGCCTCCGCCTAACTCTGTAAGCGTTGCGCCACAGGTAGTAGGCAAAGGGAACTACACCTTAATGACCACGGATGTGAAATGAATTGGCGAAGGACGCAGCGAGTGGGCGACTTCGCTTCGAGACTTCAACGAGACGACATCTACCAATGAAGCTCCAAGATAAGAAAGAAGAAAGCCCGCTACAAAGAAACAGCCGCCGGTGAGTACGGTTCGACATAGTCGTGGTATTCATACCAAAGCCTCCGCTTAACTCTGTGAGCGTTGCGCACCACAGTTTAGACGAGATGGGGAAATACGGCCATAGCGAGCAGTCGAAAGACTTGCTTAAGCGCCTCTCTGAGGTGCGGCCCTCTGTATCCTCGTACTCTTTAGCGATCGCTAGCTGCTATTTTTCTCCAAATTTTTCTTTTTCCTCTTTCTTTTAGGTTAAGCCCCCCTTGCACACTAGGGTTTAAACACACACGCACCTAATACAACGGCAGGAAACTCCAAGGCCACCACTTCTTCCTCAACCGACACGACCACCATAACACTACGCAACCCATCTAAATCCTCTACCACCAAAACCAAACTCACGAATCCTACCTCCAAACCCACACAGAAATCTCCAACGCCAAAGTAACCTGATCCTACCAGTTCGGACTCACCGGTAGCCAGAACCTCAACCGACACAAGACCAGACACAGCGACCACGGTTAGCGCCACTCCAACTGCACCCACAGATACATGTAATTCAGATCTTACGCCGGTCTTTATACACAAAAGCCAGGCATCACACATTCATATCCTTACACGAGACTACGCCATCACTACCACTCAAAAATTCGGTGACTTTGCAGTCCAAATGTCCTGCTTGAGTGATTACCAAATATTGGTAGAATACCTGAAGTCAAAGGGCGTACAGATTTACTTACTCCCCCATTCCCAGGAGAGGACAGTTACGTTTGTTATCAGAGGCCTATACGCCGAGTTCACCGGAGAAAAAATTAAAAAAGACCTCTCACACTTAGGGATAACGGCGCTCAGAGCCGTACAAATGCGCAAACGCAACTGGCGTCGCACCCCTCTACCAATGTACCTCATCAAGGCGGCAGATACCCTAGAGAATAGCAAAACGTTGGACCTCGCTTATTTGGCACATTTTAGGTTTACGGTAGAAAGGTATTGGAGCGATCCCGAGCCTAAACGATGTACCAAATGCCAGCAGTTCTGGCACATGCAGAGAGAATGTAGGTCCCCCAACTACGTCCACGCCAAATGTTCAGGGCCACACCCATTAAGAACGGCGGAACGGAACTGCGTGTTATGCGGTCAGAGGGGCCAAGGTGCAACTTGGCACGGCTGCACCGCTTACCACGCAGTAGTCACGAAACCCGTGCCGACAACCACGCGCAGCCTCATAAACCCCACAGAATGTAGGAAGGACAGACACTAGAAGTTATGCACAGGCTGCCACAAGGTGCAGTGCAGAAATGCACAGAGCAGGGTGGCTCATCAGGGAGAAGAAAGGCCGGACGCGACCTGCCCCATTAGCCGAACACTTTGCGGCTGACGGCCCCCGGGTTGTCACCAACGAGGGCCCAGCAAGGAATGAGCGATTCCCCCGACGGAACGGAACACACAAAATACCGACTAAGAAGGCAGGAGGGTCTCACCCTCCTTCCCAAAAGTCGCTCGCCCCCGCGATCAGGGAAAAAGATAATGACCAAACCAGGCACGGTCGTGGGCAAACTAATGCATCTGATTGGCAGGCCCAAAAGCACTGTCCCCATGCACTTTCTTGAGGGACAATTAGACAGCTCGCTGGCTTTTTCACACAAGGGACTGGCACACTTTAGACGCTACACTACCTCACGGAACTGATCACCAATCTTCACAACCACTGGCATGGTTAGATCCGATAAGATTCGTACAATACCTTGGAATTGCCGAGGAGCAGGCAGAAACTTAAGGATTTAGCAGACTTTATCCAGAGTAACTCAGTGCAAATTGCGTTACTTACTGAAACCCACTTAGGGAACATAGACCATTTTTCGATCCCTGGGTACGCGGTTTTTTTAGGAAAGACAGAGATCGAAGGGGAGGGGGGACAGCAATAGTCCTGCAAACTAACATTAGGCATCCTCAAGTACATGTTACAGAATTAAATCGTTCGGAAGGCACGGCTATTAAAATATTCTCGTTTAATACTGAAATTACACTAGCTCAGTTTATATCCCTCCGGGAGTTGTAGACACAGAAGACAGAAAATTATGAACTTAGGTGCGAAGGTCATACATAGCGTCCGGGGACTATAACTGCAAACATCTACTAGCATAGCACAAACCCAAACCAGCAGGATACAAAATTGTTAAACTACATCAATAACACTAACTTCCTCATATCGGGTCCAGAAGAGCCTACTCATATCCTATGTAACAATAATCACATGCCAGATGTTCTGGATATTGTCATAATGAAGAACATTTCGTTTGATGTAGAAATTAGGGCTTTAAACGAACTAACGTCAGAACACTTACCGGTCCTGATGGAAATTGCACTGCCGAAAGCTTTTGAAGCGGAACCTTTTGGATCAAATTACAATCAAGTACAATGGAAGGAGTACAAGAATAACGTCGAGCACTATCTCCCCAATTTAGAAGTACAGTCGACACAAGATGAAGCAACAAACAAATTAGACTTAGCAATGAAGCTAGCGACACTTAAATGTGCACCGCTTAAACACAAACCTCGATAAACGCCCAATACCCTACAGACATTAAATTATTGCATAAAATCGTAACAGGGCAAGGCGTAAATAGCAAACAACTAGGAATCCTATTCATCAACAAGAATACATCGAGCTCAGGAACGAGACAAAAGCCCGAACTAGGGAATACGTGCGCAATCAATGGAATCAAACTCTTAAAAATCTCAATCCGCAAACTCGATTTGGCGAATAGCGAAATGCCTGACGCGTTCCAAAACAAGCATACCACCTCTAATTAATCATCTTAATAACACGATAGCTGGAACACCTCAGGCCAAAGCGGAGGTCTTTGCGTCGAACACCTTCAGGCCCATCCCTCTATTGGGACAATCTAATCAAATACAAGAAATTGAGAACGAAATAAACGAAACAGACTATTCGATCACACATAATAAAATGCGAAAAACTAATGCAGGTGAAATAGGTTGGATCATCGCCCACCTGCCCAACAGGAACGCTCCCGGGCCTGACGCAATACCCAATGTGGTTCTCAAGAATCTCCCGCGGGGAGTGCTACTGCTCCTGGCCAAAATATTCAACTACCCTAGACGAAGGTAGATTTCCACAATGAAAACTGACAAAAATAATAATGCTCTCGAAGCAAAACAAAAATCTATTATTAACTGAAAGCCACAGGCCAATTAGCCTATTATGCACGATCGGAAAGGTATTAGAAAAAGTAATTCTCAAACGAATAAATTCACACATTCTAGTTTCGGAGCAATTTGGATTTAGGTCATAGCCTCAACGACGCTTCAACTCTTACGATTAACTGAATTAATTACCAAAGGATTCGACACGAATAAATCAACGGACACCATATTCTTAGATACTGACCGCGCTTTTCATAAAGTATGGCATGCGGGCCTCATTCATAAACTCAAGTCATACAACTTTGCCGGCTCTATGATCGCCCTTATCGAAACAACCTTAGCGAACGTCAGTTCCGAGCAGCGGTGAAGGATGCCTCCTCTTCCTCCCTTAGGCCTATCAGGGCGGGAGTTCCACAAGGAAGTTTGCTCGGACCGACATTTCTTAGTCTATACATTAATGACATGCCAGAACTCACACGTACAGAAAAATACATATACGCCGACGATACGGCGCTTGTTACGCAGTCCACGCTGCTCAGGATATTACACCTAGGACTACAGAATGCCCTACATGAGCTGGAGCCATGGTATACAAGATGGCGAATTAAAATAAACACCAAAAATGCCAATCTATGTTTACCAAAGGAGTACAACACAGACTACCTAGACATGCGCAACCGCCCTTGACATACAATGGCGAGAGAACAGTATGGAAGAACCAGGTAACTTATTTAGGAGTCACTATGGACCAAGGTCTCGCCTGAAAACAACTCATAAGTAGCGTAAGGGCAAAAGCCAATGGTCAGCTACACAAGCTCTACCCTGTCATAAACATCAACAGCCAACTTCAACTAAATATGGGCCTCACGATATATAAGATGCTAAAAAGACCCAAAACATATTGTGGGATATTATTAATTTTTTCTCATTACCAGAAGCACTATTGTGCTGTATTGTTGCTATCAGACGTAGCATTATTGTCTCTCTTTAGTTATTATTCGGCTTAACGGTCTTTCCTTTCGGCGCGAACCATGCCAAATGGAAAGATCTGTTTGAAACTGTCTGGTATGTCAGCCCTGTCTAGCTTCAGCTAGATACAGTTGATGGGGTAAGATAGGGTCACTCCAGTGGAAGTGGTCGTTGGAGCCAAACGTGTGTGTGGCGGTCTACGGTTTTTGTGGCATCCTCTCCACCCTGTTTCCTTTGTTCGTAATGCAGAGTCATCAAACGTTTTGTGAATAAATCCCAGGCATGTGAAGGTAATTTGTGTTATGTAATCTTTCAGTGTAATATAAAACCCACGCCTTCCCCTTAATTACACACCAATGTCCCAGACTTTTTGCAGCTAGCGAGTTGCGCCCCCCCCATGTGTGTGTTGGGGGGACCTAAATTAATCATTTTCTGGGAACCTTTTTGGCCTTCACCCCAACATGTAACAATATGCAGCACCAGTTTGGGATATGCTGTAAAATCACACCTACATACTCTGCAAACCCTTCGAAACAGGATAATTTTGATTATAGCGAAACTCCCGCCAGTTATCTGGTACACGAGGAGCTAAAGCCTCACTTCACAGAAGAATTCGTTAAGCTATAAAGCTATAACTTATACATCATAAAGGACAAAAATTTCAACCCTCTAATTCGAGACTTAGGTAATTACAACGAGAGAGATAAACACAAAAGACCCCTATCACTATTTGATAGAAATATTGGCCTGGAGAACCAGAGATCAATATCAAAGACTACCTAGATGCTCTAATACGTACGTAACCAGACATACAACTCACTAGCCATGGCATAGTTACTAACCTGACAACAGTGGCCCTTGAAGTTCTTGCTCTTAGAGTCAAGGCGGCCCTGTGAAGAGGGGCACCCCCACGTGATGTCTGAGTACAGCCGTGCCACGGTTGGGTAGGCTGCGATGTAAGGGGGCACTCAAAGTTCCACCAAGGCAACACAAACAGATACGACTGAAAAACACTAAATTAGTCCTAAAATACAATAACACAAATTTAATGTCACGGCTCATCACCAAGACAACACTAAGCATGATTAGTACCAACCACTATCAATGACGAGGCTTACAGCCAAATAACAGTAACTATACTAAAGCCTAAACAACTCATTGTTTCAGGATGACAGACCTCGAGTCCCTTACGTCTACGGTAGAACGATGACCCCCTTCCAAACAGGGCAGGTTCCCATGTGTATCAACACTGCCTGAGGACCAAGCAGCAAACCAACTGAACTTATATAATACTATTCACTATGTCCATTTATGTTTTAGGGCAGCATAACATAGCAAATAAATTACGACCAGTATGACGGAGTCTTCATTCTGAGACGCATCACCCCAATTCCTTTAATTCCTCACTCCGAATTCCCTAGGGCGTAAGTAGGGCCTAGGCCATGCTTGCGTCCTGGCTCTCATTTCACCTGGCTTAGGTTTCTTGAACCAGCCATTATATCCGCTCCCTGAATGCGCAGGTGCAATACAGTCCACAGCAGCAACATTTGAAATTATACTCTGGTAGCTGACTTACCCTATACCAATACGTCATTACTCTTTCCAGTACCATTCCTTTCACTTTTACCTTCCCCAGTTCTAACAATGCACCTATGTTAGCTGAATTCTGAAGCACTCCCAGTATTAATTCACCCACTGTCTATACCTCATATTTCCACTCTGTATGCCCATCCTGACTTCTAAAGGTCTACATTTTCAGCCTTTTGAACCAAGTCACTTTCATCATCGGAGCAATATGTAAATACTTCCTCAATAGTCCAAATGTTATTGCAAATAATATAGGGTTAAGGCAAGGATGTAAGTTAAGTCCGATTTTATTTAACTTATTCATTGACGATATTTTAGAGGCAATTAAGGTAGAAAATCGGCATCTGCCAGTAATTGGAAATAAAGAAATACCGGGTTTGTTATTTGCGGATGATTTAGTTGTAGGAGCAATAACCAATATCGGGTTAACTAAAGCAATTGGAGCAATAGAAAGGTTTTGTAATAAGTGGAGTCTCAGAATAAATACAAGGAAAACAAAAATAATGGTGTTTAAAAAGGGGAATAAGTTAAGGAAGAATGAAATATGGTGGTGGCAAGGAAATGAAATCGAGGTGGTTAGGAAATTTGACTATCTAGGAGTACAACTAAATAGTAATGGGAGTTGGAATGAGCAAAAGAAAATGATACTAACAAAAGGAAAACTGGCAATGAAAGCTATTAGAGCTTGCCTAGATAAAATACCAGAGATACAAATAAAATGGTTGGAGAGAATATACGGAGCAGTAGTAGAGGCTAAAATGCTTTATGGAACCGAGATTTGGGGTTTAGAGAGAGGGTGGGAAAATGTAAACAAGGTACACAGGAATTTCTGTAAATTAATTTTAGGTCTACCAAGGGCTTCACCCAATGGTGTTACCCAAATAGAGCTAGGGAGGTTTGGTAGCAAAGCAAAAATTGTGGAAAGGGTATTAAAATATTGGTATAGAATTAAGGAACTGGAAAATAATAATATGTTAAAACAGTGCTTAGAAGTGCAGTTAAAACTCAACAAAGAGGATACTTGGTGTAAGTATATAGAAGGAACCCTGAATGAAATAGGTTATGGAGATATTTGGAGAGAGGGGCAAGTACTGGAGAAAGAGTTCTGGAGAAGGGTAAAATTGAGAATTGAAGATATTGAAAGACAAGAAATTCTAGGTAGTTTTAATTTTAAATCTTCTTTATGTATATATGCAGATTTAAAAATGGTATGGGAAAGAGAGAAATATGTTGATATATGTGACAGATCAGCACGAGAAGGTTTTGCATGGGCGAGGACAGGAGTGATGATGTTAAAAGGCTTAGGGGAAAGGGGAATCAAGGAAAGAGTCCGCTATGTAATAGAAAGTACAATAACTATTGGCATTTAATTCTAGAATGTGAAGGAACTAAGGAATCGAGGGAAAGATGGCAGAAAAAGAAATGGGACAATTTACCAATTGAGATTATAGGTAGAAAGATGTTGGATGTTAAATGCAAGGGGAACATATTAAAAGCAGGAAAATATTTAGGTTTAATTAGAAAGAAATGGCTGAAGAATTATAGAAATAAGGAGTAAGGAGTAAGAAGAAAAGTAGTAATAGAAAAGTAGATTAATAACATATTTATTTATTTAGTCAAGTAGGGCCCATTGACTCAGTAACCACAGTGTTGGAGGATAGGGGCCCTAGGAAACAGCAACTCGGTGATGTATGTAAAGTGGAATATGTATACACTATCTACCCACCCACCCCACCCCACCCCAACCCAACCCAACCCACCCCACCCCACCCCACCCCACCCATCCATCTATTTATCTATCTATCTCTATCTATCCTCAATAGTCCCATTGCTACTTTCCCTTTAGCTACTGCCCATTTTTCTGTTTTTCACAATCTCCTTTACTGCTTAGTTTTATTCCCAAGTAAACAAAATCTTCAACTATTTGTATTTTCATTCCCCTCATATACCATTTTTCTGATTTTTCAACATGTCTCCTTTTTTAAATACCATAATCTTATATTTACTTAGATTCACTTTAAGCTCCATACTTTACAAATATCTTTTTAATTTCAAAGATAGCATGGTTTAATCCAATTTCTAATACTGACCCCACCATTAAACCATCAGTATGCAGTAAGCCTGGAATTTCCCTATTCTCTATAACTAGAATGTGTTTATTAGCTAAACTTAAGCTAGCCATAGTCACCTATATGCAGTGCTTTTCCCTTGCACTGTAGCAGCCGCTCGCAGCTCACATTCTGGCTGCCTCAGCTCAGTCTACCACTGAAAGAGGTATAATATCCCTGTAACCACTTTAAAGTTCTCATAGTTATAGTTACAATTACAATGATAATAAGCACATACCTTATCATAACAGATGTTAGAAATGTTAGAAATGCTGTCCTCCTCCATCCACACATTCCTGGAATCTTCTCAGTAAATTTGCATTCACACTCAAGAGTTCAGTGTCCAAAATTGGGTGAATTTCTCCCTGGTGTTTTCTTTTACTTTCTTGCATCCACTTTAATTTTATAATTCCCCATTGATAAAAATTGCATAGAATTACACAAGGGGATTGCGAGGGCCATAATCCTTTACTAATTACCCTATCTTAAAAAATTCTCTGAATTAAATTTAATGACTCATCAGTGGTGTGCGCAATAGCAGAGTCTTATTGGAAAAATCCATACTGACATTGAACGTCAGTCAGTTGTTCAAAAAATGGTATGAGTATGACATACATGTATCTGCATTTATTATTTGTTCTAAAAACATAGGTCTTACTATTTTGTATGCATTTACTGCACACCAATTTTTGCTCATGCAAGGGAATCTTGTGTGTAAAATTGGGTTTCTCTGTACTCCAATATCTGTTATTTTGCAACAAAACGTAGCCATACAAATGGAGCCATGCTTCGTCAGAGAAGAATATTAAGCATGGGTCAATTATCATTTAGAAAAGTGCAATTTCAGAAATCTACCTGACACTAATGATCACATGAAAAATAAAGTGTATGCAACAAAATTCACAAATGGAAGAACTAAAAGAAAACAATCAGGTGAGAAATTCACTCAATTTTGGATATTAAAATCTTGAGTGTGAATGAAAGTTTCCTGAGAAGATGCCAGATATGTGTGGATAGAGAAGAACAACACTTCCAATATCTCTTACAATAAGGTATGTGTTTATTATCATTGAAATTATAATTGCAACTATGAGAATTTAAGGTGGTTCGGGGATATTATAACTGTTTCAGCAGGAGTCCAAGCTGTGGCGGTTGGCATGCGGGAAGTCATGGGGTGGCCACAGTATGAAGAAAAGCACTGTATAAATTATGCAAAATAGGGCTCCATTTACAACCTTGACTAAGCCCTCGGTTCAGTGCAAGTTTGACTGTTACTTCTTCCTCCCCACATTTAACAGAAAATGTATTCTGCTGGTATAGTTCATTTAATACCCTTATCAACTTGTTGCTTAAACCTTTCAACCTTAACTTATACCATAGTGCTTCCTAATTATCTTATCATAAGATTTCTAAAAATCTATAAATATGGTATATAGCCTACCTATTTTCAACCGCAAATATTTATACACTGAAGTTTTAATTATCATTATATTATCCACTGTCCTCCTTCCCCTCCTACAACCAGTCTGAAATTGTGACAGGCTATGATTCTCCTCCGCCCAATTTTGCACTCTCTCTACCAGGATTCTGTAAAAATGTTCCCCAAATTTGACAGCAGTGCTATTCCTCTATAATTCCCTGGATCATCTTCGCTTCCCTTTTCTTTGTAAATGGGTTGAATTATTGCCACCCTTCAGCTCTTTGGAATATATTTGTTATAAGGGCCATTCAAAAAGCTTTGCAAGTATTATCTTAAAGTCCAAACTAAGGATGGAATTCAAAAACTTATCCTCGCAATCCTTTAAAGTAGTCTCCATCTCTTGCAAGTTTCCTCTTGCTTTCTTTCTCTTTCCTGGTTTATTAATGTGTGTAAAACCTGTAATTTCTATTGGCACATCTTCCTTCACCTAGATTTCTGCAAAAACCAATATCTGGGCTTCACTCACAATGTTTCTAATATAACCTAAACTCAAACCTCTATATAAGCCCTCACACTTCCAAAAAACTAATCTTTCAATCCCCTACTCTCCAGCTTTCTCTTATTTTTAACCTGCTCTGAATTCATTTAACTTCCTCTGGCTTCTATGAATGGCCCACCTGCTCCACTTTCAGCTGTATCTTACCTTGGTCTCCACCTGCCTCTGTTCTCACTATGAGCCGGTATCCCCCTTTCAATTTCTAATAAGCTCCCATGTAGTGCTGAGACGACACTAGATGATCTAATGCAGTTTACCACCTCTCCAATGTTTAGGTACATCAGCTGGAACTCTCCTCCATGGTGATGTCATCTGTTCGCCCGTCGCCTGGCCTATTTTAACATACCATCTGGCCCCAAATACAAGCTAATCTTGACAATTAATTATCTTCCTCACCAAGCAGGGTGGCTCAGGCAGTAGCATCATGAGGTTCATATGCAAGAAATCTTGGGTTCGATTCCTGTTGGATGAACCACCTGACTTTGGGATTTTTCATGCCTTTTCCAGTTTGGTAAGTGAAGGCTGGGATGGACTTTCCTTTCCCTCATTTCCTTTTATTTAATTTCTTTTCAGGGGTTGCAGGGCCTGCATGGTGGTTGGTGGTATGTGGTGCACGTGCTTTAAAGAGAGAACTGTTTCTTCCCCAGCACAGAACCTTCTACCCAAACTTGTCTGGTAATGTTGCTGCCAGCCTCTCCCTGTCTTATGTCACATCGCTAAACCATACAAACTTTGTAACATTGAAAAACACGAGAGGGATGTGTTGGTTGGCAGGAAGGTGAGTCTATCGAAGTTCCGTAGAGGAACGGAAGTGACGTATGAAGGAGGTAGTGTTTGCGGAAAGGACCAGAAGTGGAACTGAAACGGATAGTAGAAAATGCAAATATGAATGCACACATAAAAGGGGACATACAATGCGAAACACAATTACTTATTGTGCATTTGTATGATACATGCATTAGCTTAAGTTTATTTCATTAGAAATGTCATAATCCCATGACGAAATGCATTTATTTACCTATTGAGGAATTGTGCTAGGTTATGATTTAAATAGTTATTTGAGGTTATGTGGTACATAACTTAGCCAAAGGTTATTTCATCACAATATGAAGAGGCCCTCATTTATTCTGCAACTGTATTGCTCAGTCTTACATTGGGTAAATTATATTTTTGGTTGAATTAAGGAATGTAATGCATAGGCAACATGCCACTATCAAATAATAGCTGGTGTGTTGCTAACAGCTAATACATATGGTAGTAAAAGTCGTAATTAAAGTAAATAATAATCGTAACTTTAAGAATGGTTGTCACTCCAACCAGATGTTCACGTTATTAAGCGGCCAATTAAAATGCGGGGATAAATGAAAGTAAATAATACCTATTAGTAGTAATAGTAAACAAATAATAATTGCAACTTTAAGAATAATTGTCAGTCCAACCACGTCTACTTGCTCCTTTATGATGCAAATGTTAGCCTTAAAAGAGGCTATTTTTGCATCGGTTTTGTTAAAGAAACTGCACAATCATAAATTTACCCCAGTTGGCCATTTTGGACAGCAATGACTTTTCCCGCCACCTTCTCCCTTTTGGTGCTGGCGGCATGGATTACCAACTGCCAACAGCACTCGTATTCTGCAGTACCACTACTCGCATATTTTTAGCGATCTTTTAAGTATGTAGGTTGGCCCCATACAATGACATAGGGCAGAGAGAGGCTGGTAGCAGCATTACCACCTGTCCATCCATTCTCCCGGATAGGATAGGAGGGCATTGAAGGATCATCTGGGTATGCTCTATCTGGAAATGATAGGGGCCCCCTGCATTGCCATTTGTACTCACTTGCCTTATCCCTTCATCCCAGAGGTTTCTACTTCTTAACACTACTATCTTCCCCTAATTCCAATGAAATGATCAGAATGCAAATTTTACCTGCTTATCTGATTTTAAAATAGGGAATTCCTTTTTATAAGAATCTTTGAAGCCCTGGTAGTACTGCTGCTTTCTGTCACACATGCTGAAATTCCCCCAGGTACCACAGATGAATACATATTAAAACAGCAAATAACATTGCTTGCTAAGCTATATACATGATCATAATCTTTATTCACCATTAAGATTACAAAAGCAATAGGTTTCATCAATCAGTTATAAACAAGTATTTTTTAGTCCATATTTTATGCTTCAGACCATGAACTATAAACGAAAGCTGTCACAAGGATTGGAAACTTATACCTCCACAGCCATAGAAATGCCAATAAAATAAATAATTTATGTGAGTGAGCATATGTCACAATTTATGCTGTCCATCACTGAATGTTTTGCGCCAATTTACTGCTCATCAGTTACTGCTTGTTATCATTACAGGTATGGTACAACCAAATTTTAAACTCCACAAAACAAAGCCTGCATGCTATGCATTTCATTTCAGCCACAGATTAATACCAAATTGTTAACTCAATGATGGGGCAGGGTGTAACATAGGGTTGCAGCCCAATGAAGGGGGACCATCATGGTGATAAAGGATAGATGCAAAGATAAGACCTGCCTATCATAGCGCTGTATACCAATTAGCACAGTACATTTGGACTGTAATCTTAAAGTCCGCAAGAAGTCTTGCATTATTATCCTCAAAAACATTGCAATATAATGCAATAGAATTTAATGCTTTGTCATGTTCATGGTGAAAATCTGTTAACACTTTGAACCCATAAAAATGCCCCATTGCTGTTAAGTTGTAAAAGGGCCATCATTCTCATACATTTTACAGGTAAACTAAAAGTTGGCAAGTATGTTGGTTAATATATGTTCACCTTACGGGTTTTAAAATATTCTAACCACTCTCCTGAATCAATACTAGGCTGATTTACATATTTACTATACATAGATTTTATAGCCTTCCATACCTTGCTAACATTACTTTCCTGTAGAATCCTAATTAGATTACTGTTCTTTTCCTTTTTCCACCCTGCTGTCTTTCATTCTAGCAATAGGTTATAAAAATGTCTACCATATAAATATTCATCTTTTGATTCATCATCTCCTTGTTCTATCTATCCAGCATTCCTTCCCTTAATCTTTTGGCTACTTTACATTCCTCATTGAAACCTCTTCCCCATCCCCATTTCCTCTCCTGCCTTATGCTTCATAACATTGAGAATGTTAATTACCTTTTCTATTTAATGTTCTTTTACCATCAAATTTATACCTTGCTGGAAAAAATTGTCCATTATTTGAAAACAGTGCTTGCCTAAATTTATTACAATGTTCATCCCTCCATTTAAATCCATTATAATTTTTACCCTTATCTTTACCTCCTCCTGTTATAACTTATTTGTTCTGTTTGTACTTTAATGTCCACTACTGGAACTTTATTGACTGGCCATAGTATATAATAAATTACATTTTGGCCATTTTTACTGATAGAGGTGTGTTTTCTTGTTTATGATATGATATATTTTATTCAGTGCTAAGATCAATACATTGGTGGCTACCACTTTTGGCCCTGGCCATTATTGGGTATACCACCATAATCCATTTGATAAGTACACTTATTTATTAGAGGACCTCTACATTTATTATTTATTTATTTATGCTGAGCTATATGTCCGGTGTTCAGCCCTGGCTCTTTACCGGTCATACTCATATTTTACAATAGTTTATTAATTCTAGTTTTTTATTCCATTTGTCTATTTACTGTTCATATCCATTTATTTCCCACTTTGTATAAAAACTCTCATCTTCTTACCGACTTTTTTTATAAACATGTCAACCACCGCTACATTTCTATCTATTTTAAACCATTTCTTATTGATATACTCTTTTCTCCACACTTCAGTTCCCCTAGTACTTAATCAATCACACTTTGCCCATTATTACTAACATGCGTATATTCTCCATTCACATCTTCTCCATATTTCCCATTCAAAATATCAAAGGCATTTATTTCACAGAATTCTACCTATGTCCCAATTTCCTTACCACCTATGCTGCTCTTTTTGCCTGGCACCCTGGCCTTCTGGCTCCTCTAAACATTCCTTACTACCTTTTATCCATATTTGCCCATCTTCTCCTTCCTCCATTTGCCTTTCTACCTTTCTTATCTCTCTTACTTTTCTACTCCATTTCTCTTTTACTTTCTTTAAGAACTCCCCCATATTCTTAATTTGCTTTTCTTCTTTTCTCGTTAGCATTTTTATCACAGAATTCTATGAATTTCCTATACCCTTTATCAGCTATCTTATCCTTGCTATGTCTAATCTTCTCAGGTTTCTCCAATATTTCATTATTCAACCAGCTATTCCCTCCATTAACATCATTTACGCCAATCCTAATGTTAAAATCTCCCATTAATATCCCTCAGAATTAATATATCTCTCCTTTAACTTTTCTATTTCTATCTCTAGGTGTTTGAGAAGGTCCGGATTATGAAAGCGCGACGGAAGGGGAGGATTGTATACTATACCTATTCACATAACATTTTTCAGCTATTTGTTTCTCCTCTCATACAATCCATAGTATTTCTTTTCTCCTTGATAAAGTTTCTTTAACTCCTTTACTTAATGTCTTCCTTTAAAGAAAATCTATGCCTCCAGATACCCTCCCCTTTCTTGCTACCCTATCTACTTTTATCTCTACAAAATCAAAGTCCTTTACGTAAACCTGGTCCTCTTTTAGCCATGTTTCCACTACCGCGAAATAGTCAAGTTTCATCAATTATTGATTTACACTCCCGCATATATTTTATTTTTGAGTCCTTCACACTTCCAGAATCCAAGCCTCATTATATTCTTCTTTCCCTATTGTGAACCTGATCTAAATCTAAATGTTTCTAGTGTTTTTTTTTTTACTCCTTAATTGTATCCCTTCTCTGGAAGAAGCCTGTTTATTTTTGTCTAGAACTAGAATACTGCCATGCTCGAATGATATAATGCTGCCTTCTTCCCCTTCTGTATGCTCCTCGCTACTCTGTTGCCACGCCTTCTTTTCCTTTGTCACCAAATTACGTGCTGCTATTACTTCCCCTCTTCTCGGAGACACTATTTTCTTGGATGACATCTCTCCACTGGCTCCTCCTCCTATTGCTTCCTCTGTTGACATCATTACTTCATCAGCTTTTGCTTCTCCCCTAGGGATGTTGGATGACGTCCTGTCTGCGTATGCTGTTCTCATCTCAGTGCTGACAGATGAGATTCGGTTCACACTCACTCTTTCTCCGTCTTCACCCATATCCATTCCTTTTTGCTTGAACTTTGGTCTTCCTGTCGTGCTTCCTGAAGTTGGCGTTAACTTCTGCTGAGTAATTTCCTCTGTGCCTGTTTGGGGCTCTCTTATCTCCTTCTTGTCCAGATACAGTATTCTTTCTCCGTCAATCCACAACTGGAAATTTCTAATATAAGCTCTTCTTCCCTGGGCTCTTGCTTCTTTCATTTTTTGCACCAAATTTCTTTGCAGAACTCTCTTCTTAGGTGATAAGTCTTTATTAATAAAGATATCTGTTCCTTTTAATTTCTTAGCTCTTTTAAGTATTTCATGTACTAATTGGGCTGCTGCAAATTTCACTATAATTGCTCTCTTACCAAGTTGTCTTCCAATACGATAGGCTTCAATAATTTCCCATCTATACAGTTCCAAATCCAGCTTTTCCTTCATTATTTCAAATATTTCTTCTGCTGGCCATTTATCCCTTCTTTCCTTAACTCCTCTGAATATTAAATTAAATCTTCTCTCCCTTTCTTCCAATCTTTCCATTCTTTCCTTAACTGTTTCCTGCACCTCGACTCTGACATCTTCTTTGATATCTGTTGCCATCTTTTCCAATTGTTTACCTATTTGTTGTTCCATGCCTTCTATTTTGTTGATTTTCTCAGTTAGGTTTTCCAGCATTGTTATTATATCAGCCGGGCCAGGGTTTACCTCAACTCCTCCAATCACTAACAGGAAAATTATAACACTTGCTAGAACCAGTATATTTGTCATCTTCTCTCCACAATTATTTTTACTATTCACCAACTTTACTATTCTAAACTGTCCAATTCTTGCTCTATACACTGTGATGTCCACTCCCATCTTAGATCCTTCTTCCTTTACCACCAGAGCACCTCTCAAACACAACCTTTCTCTACCACTGCTGGCTTAGCACTCCTCTTGTTTATGTCCTCCCCATATTTCCATTCAAAATGTTCATTGTATTTATCCCATAAAACTCCATAAGCTTCTCACTTGCACCATCCAATATCTTGTCTTTACTTATCACAACAATCTCTCTTTTGTCCATTATTTCATTACTTACCCACACATTTCCTAACTCCACATCATTTCTCCTATTCTTGAAGTCTACCATTATCATGAACTCTGCATTTAAATATTTTCGTTTAACCTCTCACAATCATTTTCCAGCTGTTTAAATAGGTCAGCATAGTAACAGTGTGAAGAAATGGATGGATTGTATACAATACCTAAGCATATTATTTTTCATTGTTGTTTATCCTCCATTATGACCAAGAGAGCACTTTTTGGCTATACAAAGTTTCTCTAATACCTTTACTCAGTTATCTTCTTACAAAGAATCCTATAATACTGGATATTCTCCCTTTTGTTGCTGCCTTCTGTCCATTAATTCCCACATAAACAAAATCCTTTACCACAATGGTTTTGCCTTTAATCTTTCAGCAGCTCCCAAATAATCTAGCCTTTCCAATAGTTGTTTTAAATTTCCCACATAAATTTTAGTTTTCAATCCTTACCAGTTCTAAAATCCAACCTCCTAACATTCCCTGTGCCCTATTGCACGCCAGCTTGATATTTCAACTTGGCTAACTTTTTTTTCTTTCTTTTCTTTTTTATTTGATCCCTTCTCTTGACACTTGTTTTTATCCAGCACCCTGTTAGGAAGACAAGAAGCTGTCCTTTTCTTCTTCTCCCTCCTCCATACTTTCCCCACTATTCCACATCCATACCTTCTTTCCTCTGTCTGCCACCAGTATTTCATGCCCAATACAGAATGGGACGCTATACACCATAGTAATTAAAGAGCATCCATAAATAAAATAAAAAAAAATTCTATCTGCCAGGTCATGTGCTGTATCCACCCCTATTCCTCTTGGTGATACAATCTTCTTTGTAGGTACTTTGTCATCTTTTGAAGTCATCTGTCCTTACAAACCAACCTTTTGCACATATGATAAAGTTTTTGGCTGCTCTGTCCCTTTTATATTCCCCAATTAACCTCTTATCTGCTCGCTGTTGTTTATTTTGCTGCTGTGGCTGACTTTCACTGATTCATACCTATTTTCCACCTAAGTTCCACATTCCTTAGATCACTTTGGGCATTAATCACCTGACCATCTACCCATAGCCATTAACTGCAAATAAACATCCATTTCCCTTCCACTCTTGCTTCCCTCATTCATTGGACTAGTCTCTTCCTTAGGGCTCTCTGTTCCATCAATATATCTCTGTTGAGAATATATTTGTCCCTTTTAATTACTTTACTCTTTTCAAAACTTCATATACCATCACTGCAGATGTAAATCTCACAACTATCATTCTTCTTCCTCTTAATCTTCCAACTCTGAAGGCTTCTCCAATCTCCCAGGCTTTCAGCTCCATTCCCAGCTTTCCTCCCAGAATCTCTCCAGCGTCTTTTATCACGCACACTGTGCTTCTTTCCTTCACTCCAGAGATCACCAAGTTGTATCTGTGATACTCTTCTTTTGCACCTTCCACTCTTCTCTTAATAATTTTAAATCTTGGTTCTCACATCTTGCATTTCTGTACTTATTTCTACCTTCAATTCTGTTGTTTCTTTTCCAACCTTGTTCATTTTCTTTCACAATCTCTTCCACATGCATACCATTCTTGAGACGATCTCTCCCATGACTTCTTGGTTTCCATTAGTTCCTGGTTTGATTTCAATTCTGCCAATAATCAAAATGTACCAACAAAAGACATCAAAAGAAACATGTTCACCATCTCTCCTTCTACAGCATTATTCTTGAATTTGTGGAATTTTATTCTGTTAAAGGACCCACTTTTCCCTCTCCATTCTTCAGTACTCACTCCCACTGCTTATTTCCTTTTTTCTTTAGCACTTACACACTAGCCCACCACACTTCCTCTCTCCTCTACAGCTTGCTTCACTCCACTTGTTCAATAACTATGCCACCCATTCAGAAATACGAAACCCCACTTCTTTTTTAAAAGTAAATGAAGACTGATCATAGAACTTTTTGGAGTTGTGTGAGGAAACTGGCCAAGGATGGACGTACTTACACACGCTCTAATAACTGTAAATAGAATGGTAGAAGCTTAACAGGCCAGGATTGGCCTTTTTTAATAGAAGGCAGATAAAAGGAAATGAGTGAGTGACCATGTTGTGGTATACCCTAGTGTTATGGTGTTACTTTTGATTGGTGGAATTGAACTTAACCCTGCTCCCGATTTGAATCAGGTACTTGAGATGTTAAGAGGGAGTTTCACAAGAGATTATGGAGTTCAAAAACATAGAGAAGGGGTTTGAAATGAAAATAAGCAACATTTCCCAGGAAATGAAGAAGACTATTACAGGATAACAGCAAAGAGTGGAACAAGATCTCCAAAATAGTGATGAAAGGATGAGGCTTGAAAAAATTGAGGCAAACAGCAGGAAATTCAACATTGTTATTTTTTAAACCCAAGAAAACAGGTAGAAGAGAGTTTGGAAAGAGGTGGAAGACATTTTTAAGGGAAAATTGGTATTACAACTACAAGGCTGGGAAATAGAAGATTCATTTAGAATTGGTAGAAGAAGTGTTTGGCCAAGACTGATACTTGCTAAATGTACTGCCATGAAATTTAAATGGATGGTGTCGGCAAATGCAAACAGCTGAAAGATACGAATACTTTATTGAGCAAGATTACAGTAGTAGTGGTGGTATTTATTAAGTATTTAGTATTACATTAATTGCATAACACAGTCACATGGGTCATAAGACCATACATGCTCTCTAGAAAAATACCTGGTCTGTATACGTGACTTGCAGAAAACAACTATTTTTTTTATAATCACCGCACTATATACATATAAAATTGAAAAAACACTCTGAAAAAAATACACACCCACACCCACCCCTCCCCACCACACACACACACACACACACACACACACACACACACACACACACACACACACACACACACACACACACACACACACAGTCGCGCACAAGTACTCAAGCACCACATATGTTTAAAGAAAAATTACATAAACACCTTATCTCTTAGTACACGTATTTCCATTAAGTATGTGCCCAAGCTTGGCCAGTTTTGGCTGTTTAGAATCATGTCCCAGCATGCTGTCCTCCGTCTGTTGGAAGCCAAAAATACTTCCGGTAATAGTTTTTTCCTAATACCCTCCGTCTGCACGCATGCTGCCAAAATATGCGTCCAGTCTTCTTGTTCCCCGCATAATGGGCAAATCCTCCTGTCATCGTCATCAACAATCTTGCGAGCTTTCCACCCTCCCAACCTAAGCCATGCTATTCCAGTCCTCTGTTTTATACCCAATTCCAAAATATATGTTTCCTTACCCCACCTAGTTTTTATTTCATTTTGTAGCCCCTATGTTGATCTTTGTCTACATTCAGATTCTATTTTCTGCCTGTTTATATCGCATAGTCGTCTTTTGACCTTTCTCACAGCACTGTGTGTATTTTCATTACCCCTTTGCCAGATATCATTTAAGCCAATTTTTGATAATTCGCATTGCAACCCCGCCGCCCACCATTTTGGATGCTCTATGTTGTTCATTTGATGCCGATAACATATTGCTCTCAGAGTTGTTTGATCGCCTTTAATTATTCGCAGCCAGTACCTAACTACGTTTAGTTTAGCAAATACAGCATCTTCCCAGCATCCTACCTCCCGAAGAACTCTGTAGTTTGAAGTACCCCTCCCCAACCCTAGAATGCGCTTCCAGAAATTGCATTGTATTTTATTTACATTATCCACCCTCTCCCATCCCCACACTTCACTGCCGTATAGTAATGAGGACCTAACCATTGCTTCATACATGGTCTGTAATGTTTTTACTGGCATATCTGGTACCCATGTCAGTATCCTTAATACTTCAGAAAGTTGTCCAATTCCTTTGTGTTTTATAAACTCCATGTTCTTGTTCCATTTTCCGCCCATATCAAACCTTACTCCTAAATAATCGAAGTGTTTAACATTTTGAATTTCTTCCTCCCCATAGGTCCACTTTTCATGTTGGCCGTACACATATCCATTTTTAAAGGTGACTGTTTTAGTTTTAAGAATATTTACCTCCATACCCCATTGCCTACAGTATTGTCGAAGAGCATTTAAACCAGACTGCAAACCTTTTATCGTTTTAGAAAGAATTACAATGTCATCTGCGTACAAAAGAATTGGTATTTTTTGGTCTGCGATTGTCGGTGCATCTATGTCTTCCTCCGTCATCACGCTAACAACATCATCAATAAACAAATTAAAAAGTAACGGAGATAGTATACAACCTTGTTTAACCCCCCTCTGCGCTATGTTACATTCTGATGTATTGTGCTGATCGGTCTTGATAACAAACTTAACTTCTTTATACATTGCCCTAAGTGCTCTAATCATTTTCCCCGAAAGTCCTTTACGTGTTAATTTCTCCCAGAGAGCACTACGTTCTACAGTATCAAATGCCATTTTAAAATCTACAAATACAGTATATACCTTACCACCTTTATTTCTCAAATTGTCATCAATTATTGTTTTCAGAACAAAGACATTGTCAATAGTCGAGAAACCTTCCCTAAATCCTGCCTGAAATTTAGAAATCCTATGATGTGTCTTAGCCCACTACTTAATTCTTTCATATAAGATTCTACTGTAAATTTTTCCAAATATAGAGAGCAGCGAGATACCCCTGTAATTTCCTGGAATGCTGTAACTCCCTTTGCCCTTGTAAAGAGGTTGGATAATGGCGGTTTTCCATGCTTCCGGATATTCGCCGCCTTCAAATATTTTATTGAAGCTTTTTCTATAGAAATCTACCATTTTATTAACTTCTAGCGAGATCTTGAAAAACTCAGCTCAAAGCCCTCTATACCAGCTGCCTTCCCGTTTTTTAAACATTTTATTGCACGAACAACCTCTGCTGTGCTAATTTCATAATCAAGCATTTGCACAATTGGAGCCCCAGTCATCCCTTCAGCGGCCAAAGTATTTAATTGTATCCTAAACTCCCCTCCTTCATAGACTGTTTTAAAGTGCTTTATCCATTCTCCAGCAGGGATAGTTGCCTGAATGGACCTTCGCCTTCGAATCTGTCTAATAACTTTCCACATGTCACCAATTTCCCCACTTTCGACTACTTGACGTACCTCTTCTGCCTTTGTGTCCTGCCAAGCTGTTTTGCTCTGCTTTAGGACTTCCCTATATGACTTTCTTAGATTTGCAAAAGAAATTCTACGCTCTTCTGTATTTGACAAGTGCAGATTCCGCTGCTTTCTTCGCTGTTTTACACTGATCGTTATACCAACTATTTGATGTTAAGCTGTTTGACGCATTACCCCTTTCCTGTTAGCATGTGCGCACTTGCTTTCTGTATAATATTAGTTATGTTCTGTATACTTTCAGTTCCTTTGTGTTGATCTACGTCAAAAGATATAATTTCGTTTTCTAAAGTGTTAATAAAAATCTCCTTTCCTGCCTCCCTCCATCTATATTTAAACAATGGTGTCAATGTTTCGCATACGCTTTCATCCCTAGCATAAGAAACTAGCCGAGATACTTTTAGAGTCATTATCAGTGGAAAATGATGAGAGTCAATGCTGTTTTCAACCTTAAAATTTTGAACTAACGGCAATACGTCCTGTGAACACAGAATGTAGTCAATGACACTACTCCCATTCGTATGCACAAATGTTACTTCCCCTGACATGTCTGAACCGTATTTTCCGTTCATTATTTCTAACTCGTAGGCGTCACAAAAGAACAATAACTCTTTTCCTCTTGCATTCAGGATTGAGTCCTTGCTGTTTCTGCTGGGTTTTCTGTTATCTAAGTCCCCTTTTTTAATTGTAATATTTTCTTGCCCTATCCTAGCATTCAGATCACCCATTATTATTAGCTTTACATCCTGATATTCGTCCCTGATTTCTACAATTGTTTCCCCTAAATCTGTAAAGATTACAGGAAAGAAGAACAAGAACATAGGGCATTCTTACTGAAACAAATGGAAAAAGCTAGAGAAGGTAAAATTTCTTATGTCAGAAGTTTGAATTTACCCATAGATGGCAAGAAACAGGATATGTGTGCACAAAATATGACAGTGGTGAACAGAGACTGTGAAAGTGATTGAAGCCCAAGATACTGATCCCTGACTGAAATAGAAGGAATAATAGAGGAGGAGAGGCAAAAAGATGATATCACCACTGCGCATTGTATTGTCACCACAATAGCTGCACGATGACATTAACAGATTGACCTTGGGAGCTAGAGCTGGTTTGAACATGTGAAAAGAGGTGGGCTTGAGTGTAGTGACCATGCCTGGTGGAAGCATTATGCAAGTAGGAGAGAGGAGGGATGATTTGAACAGACAGGATGAACAAGAAGCGAAGCGAAGCTGGAGCAGTTTAGATGTGATAGAAAGGGTTCTGTATAGGGATTAAGTTTCATCTCTATAGTAGGCTGGAACATGGAAGAGTTATACATGAAAATTACCGTGTGTGAAATTTAGTAGGCTGGAACATGGAAGGGTTATATGTGAAAATTACAGAGTAGTGAAATTTATCAGATAGCTAAGGGGGCAAATGCGATAGCAGTGGGAAAACATGGTTTATTATAACATTGTGTTATTAACATCACTGGTTATAACTATTTTGAGAAAAAAGGGATGAAGTTTAAAGATAAAGGTCGGGTGTTCAGTGGTTTAAATCTATTTGTTAAAAGAGATAGAAGTTTTGAAATCAAGATTGAAAATGATTTAGGAAGCAATAAAGTGTTTTAGTGATTTATTTCAAAGACAAATACAAATGTGTTTAGGTGGTGCTAATAATCCACCTACAGTGCTCTTCTACTTTTTATGACTGAAATTTGTTTTCTAAGTTGAGACGAAATACAGAACTACAGACAAATATGCAGGTAAGAAATGATGTTAATTGGGGACTTTAATGCAAGAGTAGGAAAGGAATAAATTAGGATAGATTTCAATGGTTTTGATCTAAAGGAAACAAGCCCAGAAAGGCATTGTAGTAACAATAAAGTAACCAGCAATGAGGGCAAAACAGTAATACAGTTTTACAAAGAAAATAATGTTTTGATGTGCACAGAAATAAAATGGGAAGATGAATGGGGGAATTTACTTTTGTAAGCAAAAATGGCCAAAGTGTCATAGATTATACGTTATACAACATTAGGTCTAACAGCTAGGTAGTAGATTTTGAAATCATGATATGTGCAAGTATTCATTTCCCATTAAAAATAGAACTCAAAATGCTAGAAGATAGTAGTGGGGAAGAAGATTTTGGCTTCGGTATAAAATTAGATCATTACAAAAAGAAAAATGACTGAGCTAAACAGTTTTATACAAAATTAAACCAAGCAGTGAAATGTTTGGAGGAAAACAATTTTATAAGATTATTAGAAGATAAAAATATTGAAGAAAGCATCTCCATTATAGAGGAAGCAGTTAAAAGAGCAGGAGATGAAATGTAAGTTATTGAGAGGTAGCATAAAATTAGTGACAGTTGGTATAATAAAGAATGTTTAGAAGCTAAAAGAAGGGTACAAAGAGAGTTAAAGCATTGGAGACAGACGCAATGAAGTAGATAGGGAAAATTAACTTATAGAAAGATGGGGATATAAGTGTTTATTAGATGTAATACAGGAAGAATGGGGGATAAGTTTAGCCAGAAGGCAGAAAAGAAGAATTCTAACAAAACAATTTGGGCAATGGTAAGCAAATTAAACAAAGAAAAGGGAGGAAACAATGTTGTATCATGAGTATCATGGTGTAAATTCTTTTGGGGGCTTTTGTGAGTAAAAACTTTGGTTTTACAGGAAAACCTAATTAATAATAATCATGGAAAATAGGTATGTTAGACAGCAAACTCACTTTGAATGAAATACTGGGACAAATTAAGAAGCTAAAAGGCATGTGGAATAGACGGAATATCAGGGAAAGTTTGGAAAGCTTGGATATAAGACCAAACTAGATCAAAAATACTAGTGCAGGCACTGAATTTAATCTTTGAGGGGGGGCAAACTACCCAAAACTTTGAGAGTGGGAATAATAACTCCAATATACAAAGGTAAAGGAGATATTAGAAACCCAGTAAATTATAGAGGAATTAATTTGCTTTGAATAATCATGAAAGTCTTCACAGGAGTATTAGATAAAAGACTGCAAGAATGGGAAGAGAAAGAAGGGCAATTCTCATCATTTCAATCAGGTTTTAGGAAAGCTAAAAGAACAGTTTATAACATTTTTATAATTAGCAGTAATAAAAGAGGCAGATTATATTTATTGTTTTTGGACTTAGAAAAAGCCTTTGATACAATTTCTAGAAATCAAATTTGTTAAAACCTTGGCCAACCTTTGCTCCATTTACTTGTCAATCTATGGCAGAACATGTTTCAGGAGACATCCTCCTCATCAACTGATGAGTTGACTGGCTCTCCTCCAGTATTTGCTTCACCCTTCCCTTGTTGTTTGGCCTGCTATCGTTCCCATTGGTGAGTTGTATGGTATTATCTGATGCCAGTATTTCAAAATTCATGAGTCTTCCGTGTCCAGTTTTAAAAGTTTTATTTCTGTGCTGATATTATGGTTATGCAACCAAAAATAAGCTATGGCTGATTCTTCTGTTGCTTTTAATTTGATATTTCTCAAGTGTTCCTTCAATCTTATTTCCAAATTCCTTTTTGTTTTTCCAGGTATATTTTTTGAGAGTCTTCACAATTTTATTAGCGCGATACATTCCTAATAATTTATTGTTAGGATAGCATTCTTTAATGGCTGATTGAGTAGATTCATTTTGGGTCACATAATCACAACGCCAGTATAGAAATAAAACTTTTAAAACCGGCTAAATCATTTGGAATTAATGATGTGGGAAAATATTTACATTACCAAGAGTTTGAATAGAGTCATGATTTTGAAATTCTGGCATCAAATGACCTCATATGACTCACCAATGGGAACAATAGCAGGCCAAACAACAGGGGAAGGGGGAAGCAAATACCAGAAGAGAGCCTGTCGAACAATCAGCTGATGATGAGGACGGCTCCTTGAAACATGTTCTGCCATAGCTCGACAAGTAAGTGGAGCAAAAAGTATTTTTAAAGGTTGACCAAGTTTTTAACAAATTTGATTACCATACTCCACTGCTTTGAATGCTTCATCACTTTTAATTTTATAATCTAGGGAAGATGCTTTGGGTTAAACTGAGGAATGAAGGGGTAAGTGAGAACTTTATAAAGGTAATCCAAAATATTTGTAAGGAAAATGAACTCTACATGAAATATGAAAGGAGGAGGATAACAGATAAAATAGCAAACAATGTAGGTCTTAGACAAGGATTGAAATTAAACTGCCCTGTTTAAATTATTTATCAAGGGAAAATGTCCACTGTACAAAAAAGCAGATAGCACTTGGTGCTAAATTCTGGAATGTAAACAAACAAATATTTTGGAGGGAGGAACTACTACTGAAAAAGTGGGAAAACTTACCAAACAAAATAAGAGGTAGAGGAATTTTAAATTTAAGATCAGAGGAAGAAATAAAAAAAAAATCTGGAAAGTTTATTGGTAGGATAAAACAAAACTGGCTATGGAATGTAGACAACACCAAAAAGAATGTAATGTTGATAATATGGTATGAAATTAGTATGAGATATACCGAGTGAGGTGGCAACAAGGTAACATGTGTGACTCGCCCTTGGGAGGTCCTGGGTTCAAACCCATGGGCCAACCAACCTGACCGAAGGTCTTTCTGCAATTTTCCTCGGTCACTAGGCGAATGCTGTTGGACAATTTGATCCATGAATTTTCCTACCATCCCTTTCATCAGTAAACTTAATTTCTTTCTTCTTCACCATCATATGGGCATTGGGCTGATTACATATCCTGGAAATGCTATGATTCAGAGTTTCCTTGCTCCTCAACAGGCTACTGATCCATGGCAATTGGCTTGTAAGTCCTTGGGAGTGTAAGTGCTACAAAGAAGAGGGTAATCCATTAAAAAAGAAGATTAGTATGAGATATACAAGGATATCGACACCTGTAGATTCTAGTATTCAATATACGAGGGCGGATTGAAAAGTAATGCACAATAATTGTTTTACAAAAAAGTTTAATAGTTAAAACAACAACAAAAATCACAAATGAACTTACACCTTTTACCTACTTTTTGACATAGACACCAAGTTTCTCAACACATTTCTCCCATCGTAATACCAATTTTAATATGCCCTGTTTGTAGAAGTCCGTTTCCTTGGAGTATAGCAATCTGCGGACTGCTGATTTCACTTCTGCATCTGTCGCAAAGCGTTGGCAGGCCAGGAATTTCTTCATCGGACCAAACATATGAAAGCTGACAGTGTAAGGTCCGGACTGTATGGTGGATGCTGGAGCACCTCCCAATCAAATTTGGTGATTTTCTGACGAACAGCAGCAGCTACATGGGGAACCAGCGTGTTTCCACTCCATGCTTGCCTGCTTGGTTTTGGGCATGTAGTGGTATGCCCACAACTCATCACCAGTGACAATTCCTTTCAGAAAGTTATGCCCTTCTGCGGTGTACCGCATTAGGTGATCCAAGCTTGTCATCATTCTCTGGCCCTTGTGGTTGTCTGTCAGGTTCTTATGCATCCAGTGAGCACTAACTTTACAAAATTTCAACGTGTCATGAACAATATCACCATACACTGCACCATAGGAAATGTTGAACTGTTGCAATAAGGTTCGCAGTTGCACACGCCAGTTGTTCAAAATTGCCGCCTCAATGCTCTGACATTCTGTGGGGTTGCAGCTGTTACTAGCCTCCTGGAGCGTGACGAATCACTAAGGTTCACACGGCTCTAGGAAGAATGCACACCACCTGGAGACATTGCTACAGTCCATACAATCATCCCCATACACGCCAAGTATGTCCCTGTAAATATCACTCGGTTTATGCCCTTTAGCCCACAGATATCAAACCACACCTCTCTGCTCTTCACACGTGGATGACAGTAACATACGCACCGTCTTTGTTGCATAGTTCACACATCTCTCGCTAGAACTGTACATGAAACAAAAAATATCCTCTATAGTGAAAACTTCAAGCCATATCTGTGAGAAATTGCAACATTCCAGCTGCAATATTAAGGCAGAAAAAAATTATTGTGCGTTACTTTTCGATCTGCCCTCATAATTATAGCTCCATTATATACACAACCCGATGTTAAATATAATGGCGTATAAAAGAAAGACGACTCCTTAAATTGAGGGGGATCAATTGGGAAAATAAGGGCTATTATTAGTAATAAGTTAACATATATTTTGTAATTATACAGATTTATAGAAAAATTGGTAAATAAAAATAACAAATAATGAATAGGATTTTTAATTATTTTTTGTTGTTGTTATTATATAAATTAATTATACTTTTAATAGACCTTAGCCTGGTCGTAGGCAAGTTTTTAATATAGAGTCAACTGAAAAATTCAACGCCACAGCCAGGATTTGAACCGTGTTCAAATCCCGGCTGTGGCGTTGAATTTTTCAGTTGACTCTATATTAATGAATAGGAGTTTTTCAGATGCTGTAATAGCATAGAGTGTGTGGATTAGGAGAGTCATTTTATTAGCACAAATAATTATATCTATTACCTTCTCTCCCTGGTGAGACAGAATTTATCTATTAACACAATGCTCACATGCCACTGACCAGTACTTATCATTTGTCATTAGAGAGACAGTCTGCTTCTGAAATAATTCAGCTTTTTCCAAACATCTGTTCAAATGTCTCATTGTCTTTGATACAATGTATCTTATCACATGCCTTTATCTATTTTAAGATTTATTTTTGAAGTCCTGACCTATCCAGTAGAAGCCCAAAAGTTAAGTTAAATTCTGAGACACAGAAGGATCTGTCATTACCCACTGTTGCAATGGCCACTTATTAATCATGACCAGAGACCAGAAGTTTAGGCATTATGAATCATTAAAATAGGCAGGCAAAAAGGCATTATAAACAACTAAAATAGGAAATAAAAGGCAATATAGAAAAACCTTACATTAGGCTTATTTATTTACTAGAGTGCACTATTCAATCATTTAATCAGCATATTTATGTTAACATCATGTTGTATTATATTTTTAAATTAACTTTAAGGATTTCAACAAAATGCTAGTTGTATTTGACATAAAAACGAAAATGTTTCTTGAAGGTCTATGCCTCATCGGCTTATTGGTTGCAGATGACAACCAAATGCTTCTTTAAGTTTTCTGGGGTCATGTTGAATCTCTTCTCAGATAATGCATTTTTCATATGAGAAAATTACCTCTCAGTATCTACAGAGGTTATTGGAGCAAACCTAAAATCTAGCACTATCATAGGGTCATTTCTATTGCAATATAATTGTCACCTTGTAGAAGTTTTGAAATGTTCTTAACTTTGTCAAGATCAGAATTTTTCAGAAATGCTATTTTATACTTTTCCCTAACTAATGAACCCTGTTTCCCTGGCACACTCTCTAGACTTTGCACTGCATCATCCACAATTTTCAATGACTTAGTCAAAGGCTGTTCTCTTTCTTGAAGCTGGCAAGCCACTTGTGGCAAGAAATCAAACTCGACTGCAATGAATGTAAAATCATTTCTCACTTCAGAAGTTTCAAGAAGTTTCTTGGCTGCTACAGTTGAAGATGCTTCATCCTTCAGAGTGTTGACCACCTTAGTTATACTCAGGAAATTTGATGCTTAGTAAACTGATGCTGAAATCCATGTCCTCCATTTTGTTATGATAAGCTGAAGGGGCAAAGGTATATCTGGTGTAATGTCTTTAAATGTCTGAATCCTTGACAAGGCTTTCACAAAGATCTTCTTAATACTGGAAACCAATTTTTCGACATCCAGAAACGAGCATCATATCTCTTCTGACACCCAGTGAAAACTATGTACTATGCAGGTTACATGAAGCATGTTTGGAAATAGCACTTTTAAAGTTATCCCAGCCTTTTCATGTATGGTGCAGCATCAGTGACAAAAAGCAACACCTTGTCATATTCAATTTCTTTCGGCCACGTAAATGTAATGAATTAGTGAATAGCTGCACGATAGTTGAATTGTTAACTTTATCCAGACACTGTTGCAAACAGGAATGCTTTCATTGATTCATCTTCTGAAGTATCTAATGGTTCAACAATGACATTGGCAATAAAACAACTCATAGGATCACTTGATTCATTGATTGAAATCCAGATCTTTTTATTTTTATCTTTAAGATTTTCATTACATCATCATAACATTCACTTTAACATTTTCGCAAACTTGACTCACTAGGCACAGATTCATCTGTATACTTCTCCCATACCTGTCTCAATGTAGGATTGTATAGTTTCCTCAAAGGGATTGTGGCATCAAGAAAAACTTACATAAGGTGAATGCAAGTTGTGATTTTCGACTCAATGTTGCACTTGCCATTGGAAGCAAAGAAATCATCTTCCCAGTAGCCTTGGAAAGTGCATTTTTGTGTTTGACTGTACTGATAAGTCGAGATTTTCTTTTCGTAGTTCACCGACTGCTCACATATTTTGCTCAGAAGTATTTAACCGTCAGTAGAAAATACATCAGATCCAAAAGTATTAATATAACTTTGCAATTTATTGCATAAAGGAACATTGAATTTCAGCATGTTAACTAGCTACCTTGCAGAACAACACTGCAATAAAAACTGAAAGGAAGGCAAATTTAGAATAGTAATGAAACATTTACCATTAAAGTTTTAGCTCCTGCACTTGTTGCTTTTGAAGGAGGTATGATCTGATCAGAAGCCAAGGAAACATAAGCGATAATTAAAACATTTACTGTTATACTTTTACATGGCAACACTTACTGTTGCTTGTAAAGAGAATATGAACTGACTGGAAGGCAATAATATAGATTCGGTACAATCACTTTCATTGTAATGGTTAAGAAATAAATTAAAATGAAAATGTAGGCAGTTTTTAATAATAAAAGAATAAATAATAATCAAATAAAGGCAACAAAAAGCATTTATATTAAAAAAGGCACAAAAAAGCAACATTAAACTGTGGCGTTTCAATCATAAAGATGTAATTCATACAGATTCTTTCAAGTTGAAGATAGATTTAACACATTTAAAAAGGCATTCTGCCAAAGTTCTGGTCTCTGATCATGATGTATTGTAACAATACAGGAAATACCAGGTACTACATGAGTAGCATAGCTCAGGGGTAAAGTATCCGCCTAGGGGCTGTGCAACTTGGAGGAAGGGGTGTGGGTTGTGGGGGCAAAGAAAATTCTGGGTAATGCTCCTGCCTATGCCTTGGGCCATTTTATTCTAAGCTACGGGCCTGCAGCCTGGTCTATAAGTAACTCAGTTGTGTTACATACCTATCTGGTGGTGAAGGGGTTCATTATGCACCAATTATGAAACAAAGATTTGACGCAGATCTGACCAGTGCAGAGACATCCCGTGTTAGGTCTTGAGGTGGTCCCCCCCCCCCCTGTGACCTCAATTCGGTCAGCTGTGAGGCATCAGCGTTTCCTAATCTACATCCACCACATACCCTGATTTCAACATTTCTTTGCATTTCCATGTGTGTTACCTCACTATAATACCTGGGCTTAGTTCCCAGCTCTGTGATGGTACAATATGTCTCTCTTGTACTCCCCCTTTTTCTACCTGTTCCTTCTAGTTTGTAACTGAATATTGCTGATAATTAAACATGCAGTTAGTAAGTAAGTACTTTTATTAGCCCAATTAATTGTTACAAATTTACAACAACAATTTTACAAATTTATTCTTAACCCAGTTTCTAAAAATAACAATAAAATAAAATATAAAAAAAGCTAACCTCATAACTACTGGTATCCAGCAGTATGGAATACTGTTAGCCAGCATTCCTCCTAATCTAAAGGAACAATTATAATTTTATTTAATCTGTAATCTAACTCTAACTCTACCTTGAGTTGCTTTCCTTGGACCACAACAAACTCAAAACTTGAGGTTGTAGAGTTGCTGGGTCCTACTTACAACATATCAACTAAACGCTACTTTAATTTAATTTAATACTCATTTGTCTCTTCCTTGCTAATTTTCCTCATCCATTTTGCTCTTACTCTGCCCAAAAAGTTCCCTACTACTATTATATTTTTCCTAGGTTTTACATTTACTATCTTTTTAGCTTGAATTTCTATTGGTAAATTTAACCATTCTCTCTTCTCTATCCTCTTTCTAAGTAACTTTGTTTCTTCACACTCTAAAATTATATGCCACTCTTTAACTTTCCGGTGGCATAGTGGACATTTCTCCAGATCAATCTCTTTTCTCAAACCTTTCAAATTCACCACCCCTGACCTAGCCCATGCAAATCCTGCTCTTGCTGTTTTATCACATATATCAACATACTGTTCCCTACTCCATACTACTTTCATTTCTCTATATAATCTCAGTGAGCTCTTAAAAGTAAAACTTGCTAATAAATCTTGTTTTTCCATATCCTCTATTCTTGTCCTAATTTCATTCCAGAAACCTATTTGTAATTATTCTTTAGCTCTCCAAATCTCCCCAAAACCTATCTTCATCAAGGTTTCCTTTATCTTACCTAGCCAAGACTCTTTATGATTAAGCCTTTCCTGCACTATCAAACATTGATGTAAAATGTTCTGATCATCAAAATTTCTAATTCTATTCCAATATTTTAGCACTCTTTCCACAAGTTTTCCTTTAATTTCTATTCTTCCTAATTTGGCTTGCGCCACTCCAATTGGGTGATGATCTTGGTAAGCCCAATATTTGTTTACAAAAGCTCATATGGATCATGTCTATATTTACCAACCCTTCTTCCAGGCCCCAAATCTCTGCTCCATATAACATTTTTGCTTCTACTACAGTAGAATAAATTCTCTCTAATCATTTTAATTGCATTTTTGGTAATTTATCTATACAAGTTTTAATAAACATGCAGTTATGCTACTCAATACCACTGACCATTTAGGATGCAATTGGGCCATTGTTACAGATTTTGCCTTAATTTTGGTCACATGATCTCTCAAACATGTTTTTTTTTTTTAGTTATGGTTCACCATAGGATCACTAGATAATAAAACAACATTGTCAACATCACCTTTTATAAATTAATTCTCACCAGCTTTCTCCTGGGAAGTCTGTCAAAAACAATGCAATGTGTCTTCAGCTAGAAGTTCTTCCTCTCATACAACTTTATATGTAGTAGTAATGTCAATTATTATTTTTGCTGTTTCATATCCCATTGTTCTCAATGAAGATAAAATATTTTCATTCATGTGATCATTAATGTGATTAATCTTCTGCTATAATTGCAAATACTTGCATCTTGTCCACCTGTTCTGGAAGAGCCTTCAATATTCATTGATGAATTTTCATCTTTTGAAGTCGAAGGTTTCTCCATTGTCATTACAGATTACAATTGGGTAAATAAAGGTGCAACTGACTGATGACTCACCTCTCTGATCTAAAAAGAGTACGTATTACACGGCCAAGAGATTAGATGTAATGAGCTTCAAGGACAGAGCTGCACTTGTTTGCTATTTATTAGAGATGGTAATACTAGTAACTGAGTATATAGCCGATTATAAATAAAAAATAGAGCAAACCTCGACATCATATTATCTCTGTGCATATCTTCCAATATGCCTGGTCATTTGGTTGACTAGTAAGTAATTTGTATTTATTTATTTATTATTTGTTTATTGTGTTAAGAGATTTACAATTTGATTTGATACGGTAATTTGTATCACAAATTACTCAAATGTAAATAACGATTGTAATATGAATATGTATTTTTATGTGACATTGATTTCAGATGTTTATTAATTGTAATTATTATTGGTAAATAATAATATACGGCTTTACTGAAACTGTCAACAATAACACAATAATGCAGCAAGGGGGTGAGTTGTTTGTCATTGCCGGGAACCAGGAAGTTACGTAATGTTTCGCGCCTTTTCCGTTTAGAAGCTTCTAGAACATTTCCTAAAGCATATGTTTTCGTGTTTTTCATTGGATATTAAAATAGACGCTAATGTTGGCGCGTTTTATTAGCTAATAGCAGTTCATTTATAATCTTTAGGCGTATCTTGAGGCAAGCCTATAAATAAGCCAGGTTCAAGGGAGCGTTCCCCCAGTTCAACAAGATTCTCAACACATTACACGTCAGCCCACCAGTTCTACAAAATTCTCCGTTCATTTATTTCGTCAAGTTACGCGCAACAGAATTACAAGAACTATTATAAAGTATTATACAGTTAAATATATAAAGTTGAAGTACGTGAGTTAAAAGTGAGAAGTTATTACAAACAGTTTCAGTATGGCGATTATCCAGATAAATCTGTGAAAGTGTTCGTGAACGTGTTCTGCAATAAAGATTATAAAACCAATTTCTTCGTCAATATCATTTCTAGACAAAAGATTCCTTTCCGCTTCACACCCTGCAAGAGATACTTGTTCTACTAAGATAATATGATAGCTAGCCGGAGGACAATAGACAAAACTTAAAATTCTTTCGAACCCTAATTGATGCAAATTGCTACGCCAGATGGAGTTAAACGAACCAAACAAGGAGTGACGTCATACAAGATGGTAACGCGTGAAGTAAATAAAACATATTTGCTCTCGCAAATTGGCTTCCACAACGTGGTGCTCTAAACAAGTAACATTAAAACTACTTCAAATTGGCGCCCAACGTGGGGCTATATTAAAGTTAAATAAATATAACATTTAAACCGCATCAAATTGGCGCATCAACGTGGGGCTAGATGACTAGGAAAGGAACAAGAATAACCAGGAAGTAGCAGAATTAACTAGGAATGAAGCAGAGTAACCAGGAATGCAGCGGTGAAATGATCTACAAGACGCAGATTCCAGAAACAACAGGGACGACAGACTTCGATCGTAATTCCGAGATTACGATGCAACAAGGAATTCAACTATAAAACCACAAGACGACGTAGATTCATCATAACACAACGCAGAAGCGACATCAAATTTAGGAGAATGGGGCAGAACGCTGGACATCAAAGCTACATCAACAGAAAGCATCACAAAGGTATCGTAATTTTTTTTTAGAAAACAAAAAAACAATGGCTGCTAGTAAAACAGAAAAAACAATGATGGAAGGGGATAGTGTAACAGTTAGCTGTAAGTCAATACAGGTTACAAAAAAAAGTTCAAACAATGTAGTTTTTGAGGAAGGAAATGTTAGTGCAGAAAGTAAGAATAGAATAGCAGGATATATTACGATGCTGGTACGATGATGGAAATTATGGAAATGTTTAGAAATTTTGGTAAAAAAATAGATCAGAGTTTTGAGAAATTGAGGGAAGATATTCATAGGAGCTTTGAACAAAACAGAAAAGATATTGGTAGGAGTAATGATGTATTAGAGCAAAAAGTAGATCAAAGCAGTGAAGAAATTGAAAAGAAAGTTATGAAGCTAGATAGTAGTATGCCAGAAATGAGAGATGAAAATGAGGAAGTAATAGCAAGTGAGACAGGAGAAATTTCAAAGAAAATGTCAGATATGAGCAGGGAAATAGGTAACAAAGAAAGTGAGGTTAATACTAAAAGTGAGGTTAATGTAGAATGCACAGAGTTAGGAAGTCAAATGAGTAGTATTTCAAGTGAAATAAGAGAGATAAATGAGGTTATGAATGTAGATGTAAATCAGGCGCAAGTTAATTTCAGAGGGGAGATATCAGAAATACAGAATGAGACAGTAATGCAAAGAAATAAATTGTACCAAGATGTTCAAAATGAAAACTCCAGTCCAGTACAGTTTAGTACAGATTTGTCAGAGTATTCTCAGATTAAAGAGATAGTAAAAGAATTGAAAATGAAAGTTGTTAAAAGATGTATTGTTCAAGAAACTGTAGATTGTTTTCAAATCTTATCAGGGAACGAAATTTCATATGAATACAAGAGGTTATTCATTGATAAAAATTTGAAGGTTAGGTTACGGCTACGAGTAATGTTTAGCCACACACAATTTGATCCAGGAGGGTAAATAGCAATGAGATGTAAAGTAAATGCTGGATAGGTAAAGACGACTTGCAGAGAAATGTATTGGAACGTAAGAGGGTTAATTATTTATATATGTCATTTGAAAAGAGAAATAAATTATTAAAAAAAAAAAAAAAAAAAAAGAGAAATGTTTAAATTTTCAGTAACTGTAACAGTATTTGAAAATTAAGAATGTGAAGATTGAAACTTAATATGATATTAAAGTAAAAGTACGTAAATACAATTCCAAGAACATTGTTAAAATAAAGTACAAAATAACAAAAATGGATAAAAATAATAAAAAAAAAACAAATACTTATGTAGCAAACAGAACATGTGAAACATTTGTTTAGATTTAAGAGATGTAAATATTTGTGCACAGGGTAAATATTTTTGGTAAATGTTTAATAATTTCAGAAATTCTTGAAGTATAAATTTTTGTCAACAACTTAAGAAAGTAAACAATTTGGTAACATTAATTAAATAATTCAGGGTACAGTATTTGCTATCAAAAATTTGTGATGTCAGATTAATATCTAAATTAATTAAACCAGAGCCAGTAAGTAGTGGCGAGATAAAACATATGTCGTGTGTTAAATGCGTGTGAAGTGTTTAGTGAAAGTGATAGCGTGTGTTACAAGATTTAGGAGACTAAAAACAAAATTATAAAATTTCTAAACAAGTTATAAATATTTATAATTATGTTTCTAGTGGGGCATATGATACGGTAATTTGTATCACAAATTACTCAAATGTAAATAACGATTGTAATATGAATATGTATTTTTATGTGACATTGATTTCAGATGTTTATTAATTGTAATTATTATTGGTAAATAATAATATACGGCTTTACTGAAACTGTCAACAATAACGCAATAATGCAGCAAGGGGGTGAGTTGTTTGTCATTGCCGGGAACCAGGAAGTTACGTAATGTTTCGCGCCTTTTCCGTTTAGAAGCTTCTAGAACATTTCCTAAAGCATATGTTTTCGTGTTTTTCATTGGATATTAAAATAGACGCTAATGTTGGCGCATTTTATTAGCTAATAGCAGTTCATTTATAATCTTTAGGCGTATCTTGAGGCAAGCCTATAAATAAGCCAGGTTCAAGGGAGCGTTCCCCCAGTTCAACAAGATTCTCAACACATTACACGTCAGCCCACCAGTTCTACAAAATTCTCCGTTCATTTATTTCGTCAAGTTACGCGCAACAGAATTACAAGAACTATTATAAAGTATTATACAGTTAAATATATAAAGTTGAAGTACGTGAGTTAAAAGTGAGAAGTTATTACAAACAGTTTCAGTATGGCGATTATCCAGATAAATCTGTGAAAGTGTTCGTGAACATGTTCTGCAATAAAGATTATAAAACCAATTTCTTCGTCAATATCATTTCTAGACAAAAGATTCCTTTCCGCTTCACACCCTGCAAGAGATACTTGTTCTACTAAGATAATATGATAGCTAGCCGGAGGACAATAGACAAAACTTAAAATTCTTTCGAACCCTAATTGATGCAAATTGCTACGCCAGATGGAGTTAAACGAACCAAACAAGGAGTGACGTCACACAAGATGGTAACGCGTCAAGTAAATAAAACATATTTGCTCTCGCAAATTGGCTTCCACAACGTGGTGCTCTAAACAAGTAACATTAAAACTACTTCAGATTGTCTACTGAACTTTGACCCTGGCTACTCATTCTGTAGACAATCACTACAGTTTATCTGCATTTTACAATTTCCCGTCAATAAATTATCTTGCTTCAGTTTTTCATGTCCCATTTCCACTTATTTTTCACTTTTCAGTTATTGATTACTTTACCATCACACATTCACCATAGTTTTCATTCAAAATAAGATACACTACCTCTTATTTTTCTCTATCCACTGTCCAAAGTCATTTATTTTTGACTTTACACAAAAACTGTCCAATGCTCCTAGCATCCTTGCACATCATTTCAATTATAAGCGTATTTTTATCCCCCTTCAACCACTTCTTTTTAATAAATTCTCTTCTCCAATTTTCTGTTCCTTGGCACTTAAATACTATGTGTTCAATGTCTTCATTACCACCAAATATCGGACATTGGTTTTGAGGAATGCCCTGTCTTAACCCTCTTAGCCTCCATGCTCTGGTTCTTACCCATGCAATAGATTCTCTCTCTTCTTTATTTACTATGTCTACATAGTTTTCCCTACCCCATGTATTTTTCACTGGACTATAACAAACCAATGAGCTCTTTTCGGCAATCTCACTGAACATGTTTTGTATTTCTATATCTTCCAGTCTTTTCTTTGACTTTTTCCAAAAAATTTTCACTTTATTTTCTCTCCTCCACATGTCTCCTAACCCATTTTTCTCCAAAATGTTCCGTAAATTACTTACCCATCCATCATTCATTAAAACTATTCTCTTGGTATTCAATACATTGTCTTAACACATTACTTTTTCCTAGATTTAAAGTTCTGAACCAAAATTTCAAAGCTCTTTCCATTATCTTCCCCTTAGTCGCAACCCTGCCCATCTCTAATTGCGCTACCTGTCTTACAATTGCCTTTGGTAACCCTAGTATTTCTCTACAAAACATCCTGTGCACCTCATCTATACTTTCCCATCTTCTATCTAATCCCCATATTTCTATACCATACATCATTTTTGCCTCCACAACCATCTCATAAACTTTTCCAGCCATTTAACAGTTATATTAGATACTCTATATTTGCAGCTTCTAATTGCTGCCATTGCCCCTTTACCTTTTGCTAATGCAAACTTCTTTTGTTTCTCCCATTTATTACCTCCATCTATTTTTACTCCTAAATAAATACAGTCATGCACCACCCTGCAATCTTTATTCTCTCCCTTCCACTTTTCATATTTGCTTAATTTTCCCCCCTTTTTGAATACCACAATCTGTGTTTTCTCTTGATTCACTTTTAACCTCCATTCTTTACAATATACATCAATTGCTTGTAATGATTGTTTTAAACCACTTACTGTAATAGATCCTACCACTAGGTCATCTGCAAAAAGAAGTCCTGGGATTTGGATGTTGTTAATTACTGGTGCACAGTTATTATTCCTTCCAATTTCTAGTAAGACATCATCTATATATAAATTAAATAAAACTGGGCTTAACTTACATCCTTGCCTGAGGCCTTTCCTTTGTTGAATTTCTCTTGTTACACAGCCTGTCTCCACCCTTACACAGAAGGTGTTCTCAAAATACAATGCTTTAAGAATATTCACCAATTGCTGACTTTCTCCCTTACACACTAATTTATGCCACAGAAGTTGTAACTCAATTCAATCATAAGCTTTCTCTAAGTCTACAAAATCCATATACAATTTACCCTTTTTTTCTTTTAAATATTTGTCTGCTAATGTCTTTATAATAAATAAATTATCAGTTGTTCTCCTTCCCTTGCGAAAGCCCATCTGGAATTCCGAATGGATATTATATTCTTCAACCCAAATTTGTAGTCTAGCCACCAAAATGCCCGCAAAAAGTTTTCCTATATTAGATAGTAATGCAATACCTATGTAGATATTAGGTTTATCGACATTACCTTGCCTTTATATATAGGATGGATGAAAGCTTCCCTCCATCGTTTAGGTACATAACCCTTTCTAATAATTACATTAAATAAATCTAATAAAATTTTCACTCTTCCTGTTTTAGTGCACCACTCCTTAAGAAATTCTGCTGGGATGCTATCAATTCCAGTAGCTTTATTTTTCTTCAGTAACTTAACTTGTTTTATTATTTCCTCATTACTAGGGCTAGGATTTTTATGATAGGGCATATATTTTTTGATAGGACTGACATGCTCCTTAAATACATATAAATGCTTCTTATGAAACAGCGAAATGAATTAACATAGTTTGTTAAGTCATATTTTTGCATATATGGCCATTTCTCTCTGATAGAGCATATTTTAGTAAGTAAATGGTCATATTCATCATATTTTCACTCTTTCAAGAAGAAAAGAACTTTCTCATGCAATTTATTTATTCCGTGTTACATTTCCCAGAATTGCGCACCTCATTTTGTTTCCTGGAAAATGGTAAGTATCTACATTCCTTCCCTCTTTCCTTTGAATTCACAATATGGACTTCACCCTTACGCATCAGTGAGTTTGTGAAAGCTATTGTTACTCTATGAACAGGTATCTGATTAAGTCATTCTGGACTCTGGACTGCAGACAAGTGTCTAATTCACTCATTGTGCTATTCAGTCTTATTGAAGTTGTAAGCGTGTGCAGTACAGTTCAGAAAAAATGCCTAAAGTGAAGCAAAGTGTTCAAGTAAAACTAAAAAAGTTTGTGTCTCAATATGGTGAGAAAGTATTTTCAAGTGATGGTAAAATACTCTATTGTAAACTGTGCAACGTAAGAGCAACTGCGGAGAAGTCATTTAATGTTCAGCAGCATGTGGCAACAGATAAACACAAACGTGGAGTACAACGGATTGAAAATGAAAAAACACTACAGCAAATGCTCCTAGGGGAATCCCGCCAGTGTTATTCACCATTCTGCGAAGAACTTTGTACAGCTTTCCTTTGTGCCGATATTCCCTTAAGTAAACTAAACCATCCAAAATTTCGTGAATTCTTAGAAAAACACACAGGCAAACCTCTTCCTGATTCTTCCACATTAAGAAAGAACTTTGTCAGCCGAAGCTACGCAAAAACCATACTACAAATCAGACAACAGCTCGTAAATAAAAAAATTTGGGTATCAATTGATGAAACTACAGACTCTATGGGAAGATATATTGCAAATGTCATTGTGGGAACTTTGAAAGAAGATGGTCCAGGAAATTTTTCCACCATTTCTAAGTTGTTCGACAGATCTATGGGTGCCATATGGCCCGAAGGTGTTAAGCATTACAATGTACTTCTCTTCGTAATAGATGCTGCACCTTATATGGTGAAAGCTGCCGATTCTCTAAAAGCATTGTACAGTAAAATGGTGCATGTGACTTGTTTAGCTCATGCCTTGCACCGAGTTGCAGAGGAGATTCGTAGTAAATTCAGTGACGTTGACAAATTTATTGGATGTGTCAAAAACATATTTTTGAATGCCCCTTCACGTGTTGTAGCATTTAAGTTGTTAGCTCCAGACATTCCCTTGCCACCATCTCCCATTTTGACAAGATGGGGGTCCTGGGTTGATGCCTGCAACTATTACTGCCAGAACTTCAACATTGTGAAAAGCATCATTGATTCATTCGATAGCAGTGAAGCTACTTCAATTGGACTAGCTCAAGAATTAATGTCTAATGGTGAAATTTCAGGCAAACTTTCATACATAAAATCAAATTTTGGATTTATTCCAGCTGTCATAACTGCTTTGGAGGGATCAGAAGTGCCACTGGTGAAGCAGATAGAACAAGTGAAAAAAGTTGTGAATAAATTAGAGGGTGTTTGTGGTAAAGTGGGAAAAGAAGTGTCAAAGAAAATGGAAAAGGTGTTAGAAAAAAACGAAGGGTATCATACACTGTGTTCCATTTCAATGATTTTGTTGGGTGAAAAGTTCTCTCTTAATCATTCAGATTTAGATTCAATGATATTGTTCATTTTAAATATGCTCCTCTTGTGTCAGCTGAAGTAGAAAGGAGCTTTTCGAAGTACAAGGCTTTGTTGGCTGACAATAGGAAATCTTTTTCATTTGAAAATTTGCACAAGGTCTTCATTGTGTATTGCAACTCAGAGCTTATATGAGGTAGAATGAGGATGTAAAAAGCACATAGGTTCCTATAATGTTAATAAAAATCATACTGGAATGTCAAATTGCATAGTTTAGCTTGCTTCTCATGTGCATTTTATTCTCAAATAAATAGTTTATTATCAAAATTGACTTACTAATTTATTTTACAGTAGAAATTTTACCTCATTTTAATATTGTTAGGTCATATTTATTATGTTATTGTGCATATTTTGGTAAATGTTTGGTCATAACAGCATATTCTTTTGTGCATATTATGGTGATTTTTAGGCCATAAATATCCTAGCCCTACTCGTTACTAATTTCACCATCCAATATCTCTACAAACACATTCCCTATTTCCAGAAATCCCGCAATTCCTATACTCCTGTCTTCCCCATATAATGTTTTAAAATACTCCATCCATTGTGCTGGCTCAATATTGGGTTTAGTTACACATTTATTACAGGTCAACTTAAGAGCCTGCCATACCTTATTAACATTATTTTCATTTAAACACTTTATCAAATTCCTTTCATTACTTTCTCTCCAGTCCCTTTTCTTTTGTTCTAATAATAAATTATGCGAGTTCCTCCCTTGTATATAATCGTCCCTAGATTTTCTATCACCTAATTCCCTCCACCTAACCAGCAGTTGTTTTACTTGTCTTTTTGATACCCTACATTCTTCGTTGAACTACTCCTTATCATTTATGTAAAACCTCGTTTTTGTTTTCATTTCCTCTCCCGCCCTTTGCATAACAGTATTAAGGATATCCGTTGCACTCTCTATTTGATTATTCTTAACCATTAATGTTACTCCACATAGACATATCTTTCCATAATTTGAATCTAGAGTCTGTTTAAATGTGTCACAAAATTCTTCTTTCCAGTTATAACTAATATACTCTTTTTTACAATACCTTTCCACTCTTAGATTGTGTTTTACTTGTGCTGTGTGCATCATAAAATCCACAATCAGTGGATAATGCCCACTGGTTGAGCTTAAATTTAATACCTTAAAATTCCTTAACATATGCCCTAAATTAAGAGGCTACAACACAAAATCTATTACACTCTGCCCATTATTGCTAACAAAGGTAAATTCTCCTTGTTCATCTTCCCCATATTTTCCATTCAAAATTTCTAAAGCATTTAACTCACAAAAATCAATAAATTTTTCACACTCTTTATCAACAAATTTGTCCTTGCTTTGTCTAAATTTCTCACTTTTAAACACCATTTCATCACTCATCCAATCATTTCCAATATATGTATCGCTTTCCCCAATCCTGATATTAAAGTCTCCCATTAGTATTACCACTGTAGTTACAAATTTCTCCTTCAGCCTATCTATATCTTTTTTTATTTGATTAAGGAGATCAGGATTATGAAACCGTGAGGAAACAGGGGAGGGGGTATATATTATTCCTACACACAGTACATTCCCATCTATCTACTTAACATCCATTATAACCCACAATATTTCTTTACTACTAGACCATGTTTCTTTAATTTCCTTACTGAAGCTGTTCCTTATAAAGAAACCTATACCTCCAGATACCCTTCCCTTTCAAGATATCACCTCTCCTTTCCTATCAATGTATTCAAAGCCCTTTATATTTATCTGTTCCTCTTTTAACGATGTTTCTACTACCGTTGAATAATCCACCTTAGCCAACAGCTGTTTCAAAACTCCCACATACAATTTGTTTTTTAAACCCTCACAGTTCCAGAAGCCCAATCTCCTTGTTGTACCTTTTTCCTATTGTGAGCCTGCTCTGTATCTAAATCCATCTAATCTTTTCCTACTTCTTAATACAATTCCTTCTTTCGGCATTAACATTTTATTTTTATCTGATACCAAAATGTTCCCATGTTCAGATGAAACAATAGTATCTTCTTCCCCCTCTTCCGCATTCTCCTCACTTCCTTGATTCCGTATCTTCCTTCTCCCCTCTGCCAATGCATGCGCAACTTCTGCTCTCCTCTCCTTGATGAAACAATTCTCTTGGGTGACATCACTCCTCTGGCTCCTCCCTCCACCACTGTTGTCGCCACCATTGCAGTCCTACCTTGCTCAGCTGATTCAACTGGTTGGGCCCTCCTTCCGCTTGACGTCATCACACGGCCATCAATTTTCTCCTCTCTGTTAGCTACGCAGTTTGGGCTAGCCTCGCCATTACGTAATTCTTTCTCCATGTTTGCTCTAAGTTGCGGAGTTGTGAACTTTGATCTTCCTGTTTCACTCCTTAAAGCTATCGCTGACACCTGCTGATTCATTTCTGCTCTTTCGTGTTGCTTTGCTCTTGAATCCATATTGTCCATATCAAGTACCCTTTCATTATCAATCCACAGATGAAAGTTTGTAATATTCGCCATTTTTCTCAAAGCTCTTGCTTCTTTCATTTTCTGAATTAAATTTCGCTGTAATGCTCTCTTATTTGGTGAAAGGTCTTTGTTAATAAAGAAATTTGTACCTTTCAATTTTTTGGCTCTCCTAAGCACTTCATGCACTAACTGTATTGTTGCTAGCTTCATCATTATTGCCCTCTTTCCAACTTGTCTCCCAACTTTAAAAGCCTCAACAATTTCCCATCTGTACATCTCCAATTCAAGCTTCTCCTTCATTATCTGCACTATTTCTTCAGCTGGTCATATCCCTCTTCTCTCATTTACTCCTAGAAACACCAAATTAAATCTTCTTTCCCTCTCCTCCATTCTTTCCTTAATTGCATTTACTTCCTGTTTTGCTTCATACACTTCATCTATAATGTCCTTCTTAATATCCCTAATCATCAAACACAATTTATCACTCAATCGTTGTTCCATACCTTCCATTTTATCCATTTTCGCATTAAGGTTCCCCAACAATTCTTGAATATCCTTGGGGTCTGGATTTACTTCCACTCCTCCAATCACTAGTAAAATAGTTAATACACTCCCAATAATCAAAACATTGGCCATTTCCTCGCCAAAATTTATTTGTCTTGTTCCCGCAAATTTCATTTTCGAAAATTGTCCAATTCTCGCTCTATACACAGCTATATCCACACCCATTGTTACTTAGCCAATTTGTATTTAATAACTTTATTTCCTTGATTTTCTGATAGGTTACAAATAAGATGAAATATAACATTCAAATCAATGGAAGGAAATAATGCTACCATATGAAACTGGAATTCAAGCCAGAGCAAAATAGTTTCTGTGTTACAAGTATTAAAAGCATATTTTATTTTGCAAGAAGGAATGAAGTCATAAACCAAACAAAATAAAATAAATAATATGAACATTTAATAATAACAGAAAGCAGATTTGATCTTGGTATGACTTGAAACATGGGCAAAAAGAAAAAAATGGATTGATAGGCTGTCTCATTTGAAAGAAGCTTGGCATTTACATTTCACATTGCCCAATGCCACACTGTGTGGAACAAAAGCTGCTCCTGCAAGAAAATGATAAGTGTCTCTACATCTAATAATTTACCAATGTATTAGAAGTGGTTCTGCAAGATATGTACAAAGTTTGAATCCTATCAGAGAGTTACACTTGTTGGGTCTGTTGGTTTAGCTTTGTTCACATTCATTATTAAAGTATCTTCCATTTCTTTTCTTGTGACTTCATATCCTAATTACTGAATAAACGGAACCCTATGTCTCCATTTCTGCAAATCGGTTTCTTATTCAATGGCAACAAGGAGCTAGTTTATGACAATTTTGCTGAAGTTAATGTTTGATTCAAGATCTGTATATTTCAGTAAAGTTCTTCAATTTATAAAGATGAGTTGGAATTTTAGAACACTCAACATCACTGAGTAAAATGATTTTTACTTTAAAGTGACATTTACTTAGTGATGTTTACTGTTTTAAAATCCCAACTCATCTTTATAAATTATCAATGTACCACTGTTTCTAATACTTCTATGAAATGTAATGTAAGGTTCTTCAAATTGATGAAGGGGAGCATGAGTAAAGCCAAAACATTATTATATCTTCTTCTCTGTGAAGGAATGTTAACTTGTTAATTTCTCCGGTAACAATAGAAAAAGTGAATGAATGGTTGAAAGCAGTAGAGGCAAGCAACATGATATTTTAGCAGACTTCTTGGGGAAAGTTTTGGTTGTCCTAAGAAATTTTACTGTAGGAATCTTTTTGTTAGTGATGATATATTAGATTTAATTATGAAAAACAACTAATTTAAAGTTATGCAGCTAATGTAAAAGGGAAATCTAGTACTAAAAGAATATCACAGAGGAACAGATATAATAAAAGTAAAAGCTTATTTCAGTTTTTGGGTGTGTACCAGAGGCATCCAGAAAGTAAAGAACAATCAGTATGAGTCGATTTTCATTGCTGTGAGGTCAAGCCTGTCTTTTCTACAACATATCCAAATGGCGGCGCCAATTGAAAATCCTGCCAAATGTGAAGTGCATAGTGTGATTCATTTTTTGAATGCACAAAATGTTTGGCCAATAGAAATTTATAGACAAATAATGCAAGTGTATGGTGATAATGCAATGAACAAGTCTTCAGTGAGGAAATGGTGCATAATGTTTAACCATGGAAGAACCAGTGTGCACGATGAAGACTGGTGTGGGAGGCCATCACTCATTACGGATGAGTTGAAAGTAAATGTTGATGAAAGAATTCAGGGTATTCCTTGTTTCCGAAACTAAAGGACTTTTTGGGTGGAAAAGTATTTCAAACCGAAGAAGGCCTCTAAGAGGCAGTGACAATCTTTGGCGGTAGAAGGGTATAACATTGGCATTGAAAAACTGGTACCACGTTACAATAAATGCCTTGACAGCAAGGGTGACTACATTGAGAAATAGAGTAAGGTACTGTATCTTTGTAAATAAAGTTTTGTGCTGATATCCTTCATTATTATTTAGTTATGCCAAATCATTGTTTACTTTCTGGATGTCCCTCGTAATATGTCAAAAAACTTCACTATTTTTTCCCAAAAGTGAAGAAATCAAACTTCTTTCAGTGTTATGCACGTTGCAGGTGCTTTCTAAAGTGTATGGTAGATGTAAAATATGATAACCTGTTCAATGGATGGCTTTACCATAAATATGTTCTGAATAGAACTGTTAAAAAATGTTTCCAAATAATACTGTTTAATGCATTTCTTTGATGGCAGTATGCTGAGACAAAAGTGGTGAAAATGGACGAAATTGCTGTTATGACCTAAACACTCACTATTTGTATGAAAGTAGTCAAGAACAGTAATAATTTAATTAAAATTTCACTGCTGGTGCAAAAATATGGCCAGTGATGATTTCAGCAACTGGCTGCATCAAAATGTTTCTTTACTCAATGTATAATTATTCTGCATTTGGAGATTTGTGGGCAGCTGCTAGAAGGTTTATATGAACAAAATAATTGCATAACTGCAGTTGTGTTGAGACTTGCTGAGCTATTGTAAATAATCAGAGGAATACCTATTCTAGCAAATTACTGGTTCAACTAAAACTTCATGAAGAAACTGCAGTAAAAAGGACTATAATTCTTTGCAAAACCATGAAAGGAACCCAAATATTCAAACTGTATTCCCTCTTAAGATATGACAGCAATACAGTAGCAAGATTTGGTCAAAAATTGATTTTTTTGCTCCCCCATATGTTCCAAAAATATATATTTTGATTAGTGACTCCAATATGTAACTTTATTCAATGGCAACATTGCTTAAGAGAGAGTGCAACATGGTGTAGTCAAAACCCTTAGTTCCAAGCAAATGACATGAAAGGTGACATAGCTTGTCTACTTCAGTAATTGAGAAGAGAGGGAGAAAGAGCACCATTTCAAACCTTTGTGGCATGCAAAAGTTGATTATGGGCTGACAAGTCAGTTTCTTGAAATGGTAAAGTTGTACTATTTTATATGACTACATTTATTATTTTCTTAAATACCATAACACCACCCTTTTAACTAATTTGTTATAAAGATGTCCAAGGCCTCTTTTGTCATAATTTCCCATATTTTGTTAATGTAAACATTCTCAATTGTTTATAGTTTTACTAGCAGCATTATTAACTGTGTAACAAACTTCATTAAACTGAGCATTAAAATCAACAAACAACAGTTTTATCTGTGATATCTACTAATACAAGATCTGGCTTACTGCCTGTTGGGTTGTGTATAGATAGAATCTTATAATAGGTATCATATTTCCATATAATAGTTCATTCTTATCTTCATTCATCTCTACCAACCATAAATTGATGCCTTATATCTTTATGAATAACAATTAGAATATCACAAGCAATTTGGCGGTGTTAATAAAGAATTAAGATTTCCATGTGATAATTACTGATTAAATTATCAAGATAAAGGAAGAAACCTTAAATCTCAACATGGCTTTATACAGATTGCAATTGAACAATACAACCTAAATCAAAAACCAGAAGGGCCTCTCTTACCCATGTCTTCCCTAGAGGATGTAGATATTTTCTATACCACAAATTTAATTGAACACATCCTAAAACGCAATAGGACTCCTACTGAACTAAAACAAATCATACTGATAATTATTCACAGTCTATACCCTGAACCTCAATGGTTACATATTTATACTGATGGATTCAGAATGCAAATAGGAGCTGGAGCTGGAATTTACTCAAAACTGCTTATCTTCTATATTACAATAGGGAGAAACTCTATCCACTTTGATGGAGAAATTCAGGCAATCATCTCCTCTACAAAATAAATCTATTTCAATGCGTAATTGCATAAGTGACTCAACTTCAGCTATACAAGCAATGGCAACAAACAAATCTCTAATCTCCAGCAAAGTGTTAGAAATAAATAAATGAATAAATAAACACATCACATTATTGATCAAACAAAATAAAACTATCCATTTCCAATGGTAGTGTTTAATACCATTCTTAGTGCATATGACCCACAGATGATGGACAATGACGATACATGAAATGAAATGATTATTGAGAAAGGAAATATTCCAAGTCAAAGTTTCAGATACCTCTCCTGCATTTGCCATTTATGAGGACTGAGGAGAAGCTAACACCTCACTCAAGTAGGATGGCCCTGGCTGGATTTGAACTGCAAACCTTCTGCTCATGACTCCGTGTTTTAATGAGCTCGGCCACTTGTGTTGGTACATCCATTTCCAATGGATACTCTCTCATTGCAGAATCCACAGTAATTTTATTGCTGATTCTTCAGCAAAAAAGGTAACCAGAATTTTACAGAAACGAAATTGAACTTTATCCTGTCATTCTGCAAAAATTATGATTACAAGAAATTTCAGGAAAAAAAATTATGGAATGCTTCAAAACTCAAAGTAATAAATCTTCAGCAGCTATATTGCAAAATAAGGACTTAATACCCGAACATCAAAGACATGATGCTGTAGCAATAGTTAGATTATGAACAGGCTGCACATCTTTATAAAATTGGAAATCTTCTACTCTCCAAACTGTCAAAATAAGAACTCAACAATGAATAAAGGTCATCTCTCTAAGATGTCATCTACAAGAACATTGAATGGTCTTTATTAGCGAGCAAATACAATATATCCAAGCATTTGGGCATTAGATTACTACTACCACTGCTACTTTTTCAAATTTGAAATGAATGATCTCCTTCCTATGTGTAACTGAGCCACTTGTGGGAAAAAGAGTGCCTTACTTATTGCAAGACAAGGGAACAAATAAAAACATTTGGTACTAAATTAAAACAACTACAATTTTAACTGAACTATAATACTCCTTGTAAGGTTTTTCTTATTCTTTCTACAAATTTACAAAATTGTGGGAAAGCTTGGAAAAAGCTGTTGAGGCACTGGAAAAAATTTAATGTTAAGCAACATGAGTTATTCCTGTTATTAAAAATAGTTCTCTAACATGAAAACATGGTGCTCAGTGACCATATCAATGCTGCTGATAACTTCATGGAACAGAATGCAATCATGTGCTTGTTGTAAACAATTTAATTTTAAAATCAATCATAGCAGTTACCTCAGGATCACCTTAATCTTCAAGACATTTTACTGTGTCTCCCAGACTTAATTCTTGAGGTACTTACTACTACATTATGTAGATGTGCTACAAGGCAAGGTTCAATGGCTACATATACATATATTGTACTTTTGCAAGCTTTGTAATATATGTATGTACTGTGAATCATATGTTGCAATTGTACATGTGCCACAGAGAAGACAGAATTTAAACATCAAGACAAATGAAAATCAAATAATAGCAGCCTATTCTACCAGACATGTTGCAACTAACAGTATTATGAATTATGAAACACCTAATGGAGATTTAAAGCAAAGCGCCCCCCCCCCAAAAAAAAAACATCCACTTCCTGGAAGGAGATGTAAACATCCTTCTAAAGCTAAGCCATTAGAAGTGATTATAAACAGTGAAACTTTTTAACATAACTGAAATCGGAAATTGTGAACAGATTGGCTTAGTTTCACTTAGAACATGTTTTGAAGACATTTGTCTCCATCACCAGCTGCATGTCCACTGGAATCTGGAAGGCGATCTCCAATTCAGCATCAGTTGTACTACCACCTAGCTGTCTAGTGGAGAACTTCACTATGTCATCTATTGGTAGAATTTTAAAACTCATCACTTTATGTGCATTTTTGGTAATGTGGATTGTTTTCCCCCATGCTGTGAATTGTACTGGTGTTTTGGCATATTTTAAAAGCTTTATTTCTCATTTTATTTTGCATTCTGTTGGTCAAAAATGGTGAACAACTGTAGATTTGCCTGTTTGCTTAAGTTTTAAATTTCTTAGGTGTTCCTTTACTCTGGTTTGTAGGTTTCCCTTGGTTTTTCCTATATTCATTTCATGGGAATCTTCACAATCAATCTGGTAAGTCCCTGATTTCTTAGTGTTTTGGTGTAGTGTCCTTTGCGGATGATGAAGTAAGTCTCTGAGGTTAAGCTCATTGGAGCCAATTTTATGACATATTCTAGAAACAGTTTATTGAATTTGTTATTAATTTTTGGGTGGAATGTGAATCTACTATATCTTTTAAAAGAGATATCTCTGAGTGGCAAAACTGAAGGGGTGTCCGAGTGTCTCAGGTTACGCAAACTAAATATAGATAAATTGTGTTATATGTTGATGTAAATAGCAAGAAAACAGTATCTAAAAGTCAAAAATAAGTTGCTTGTATGCTCCTGCAGTGATTTACACCAGCCTAAAAATTTAGGAGTTTGGTTAATGCCAGTCTCGCACATGCTGCACGAGGGAGGGGCTTGCTAGGCCATTGTGGAGTACTCAGTTAGCAATTGTGAAGGAAGATGTGTTAGATGAGAGCTCATGATCTGGAGAAGAAAAAGGAACTATGGCACAATGGGAGTGGATTTGGGAGTATACAGGGCAAGAATTGGGCAGTTTGCAGCCAAGGATAGGAAACCAAAGGAGACTAGAAGAGGAAATGAATGAATTAAGAATATGTTAATTATTGGCTTGGTGGTAGCAATTCTGTTAGTGATTGTGGCATTGAGATGAATCCTGGTCCAACTGAGTCAGGTGATGTGGTGGAAATTTTTTTTAGCAGAATGGATGGATTAGAAGAATGCCTGGGCAATAAATTGAATGTAGTGTCCCAGGAGATCAGGCAAGAGATTTGAGAAGAAGTTCTGGTACTCAAAAGGGAGGTGGAGGACCTTAAAGAGAGGATAGAAGGGCTGTAGGATAAGAATCGGAAGTTTAATTTGGTCTTTACTGGGGGTGGAAGAAAGAAGAGGAGTTTGGACCCTATTTGAGTTGGAGGATATTCTGGAGCAAAAGCTTGGGTTGAAACTGGGAGGATGGCAAATAGTGGATGCGTTTTGGGTTGGAAGACAAATAGGCAAGAGAGTAATAACAGTGAAGTTTACAACTATGAATATTGTATTTGAGATCTTATGGAGAGCAAAGAAGCTTAAAGGAGCAAATATCTGCATTAATAAGGATTTGTCAAGGAATGAGAGGGAAATTAGGAAGAAGCTCGTACAAAAAATGAAGGAAGCAAGAGCAAATTGAAAGAATGTGTATATACAGAATATACAGCTCTGGATTGATGGCAAGATGGTTACTGCAGGCAAAAAGGAGACAAGTCGCATCTACAAATCTTGTGAGGAGGATATGAGTCAGCAAGCTGACTTACTGGAAGGTGGAAGTCCAAGGGAAGGTTCGGCCATGCACAAATGTTTCGAGGCAACAAAAAGACAGGATAAATTTTGCCGAGGCATGCAGAAACACCAAATCCAAATGAGTGGAGAGGCAATGACATCACAGCGAAGCATGATGGAACAGCAAGTTCATAAGGGAATGAGTAGAGAGATGATTATTTTGCTGCAAGAATTGTAGAAGGATAATATGTTCTGTGTGAAATGTGGAGAAGGTTGTATGACAGAGGAAGTGACTCAAGTATGGGGGCCTAGACAAGGATATAAGTTGAATTCTACTCTTTTTATTTTTTTTATATACGATATAATGGAGGGATTACAGCGAGTTAATATACATAAGTCAATAATAAATAATTTGCAAATTCCAGGCTTGCTTTATGCTTATGATTTAGTGGTAGCTTCCTTTTCAGTAATAGGATTAAAACATGCGGTATTAGAAATTATGGGGTATTGCAAGGAATGGGATCTCAAAGTTAATCAGGAGAAAACTAAGATAATGACATTTAATAAGGGAAATAAGTTGAGGAGGGAGGCGAAGTGGTCTATAATGGGAAGAAAGATACAGATTGTGAAGGAATTTTCATATTTAGGGATGGTATTGAGTTCCTCTGGGCAGTGAGAGAAACAAACACAAGTAGCATTAACCAAGGGGTTACTGGCCTTGAAACTAGTAAATAGATATTTGTTTGTTGCACCAGATATGAAGGTAAATTGGTTTGAAAGAATATATAGGGCATTGGTTGAAGCGAGATGGGCATATGGTATTGAAGTATGGGGAATAGAGGAAAGCTGGAAAGTATAGATAGGATACTTAGCAGGTTTTGTAAGAATATGCTGGGAATTGCACAAAGTGCAGCAAATGCAGGGGCATTGTGGGAAATGGGGAGGGTAAGTGTAAGAGGGTGGATAATAGAGAGTTCTTAAATACTGGTTCAGAATTCAACATATGCCGGAGGACTCTGTGTTAAAAGAATGTTTAAAATTCCAAGTGTCTGTGTTACTGGAACTTTATTGGGTTCATAAAGTTGGAAAAGAGTTAACTAGGAATGGAATGGGTGAAGTGTGGCTGAGAAGAGAGGAACTGGAGAGAGGTTTCTGGAAATTGGTCAGAATTAGGTTTGAGGATATAGACAGATAGTTATTGCATTCTATAATGAGGGAAAAAAGTTGCTAATGTTTTATCAGGAGATAAGAAAGGATGCTAGAAGAGAAATGTACATTATTATGTGTAATAAGCAAGAGTGGGAGGGATTGACATGTTCAGATTGGGAATATGGAACTTAGGTGGGTTAGGGGAAATTGGGAACATGGAATTTCTCCTATTAGTGTAAATGCAGAATATGCAGAGCATATTTTATTTGAATGTCCAGGAACCAGTGAATGGCGTCAACAGGCAATGTGTGGTAAATGGCTAAAATTAAACAAACAAAGAGCAGTGAGAAAAAATTTTATTGACATAATGCAAACCAGGAAGCTTGGGAAATTTTTGTACAGGGTGAGGAAAAAAGTGTTATGGTCAGCAAGGAGAAGGGACATGTGTGTTGAGAAGCTATCAGATCGGGTTCGCTTTATGAAAGTGGTTAGTGGTGTCACGTTGGTTGAATGTGTAGTATATCAAATTGGAATGAAAATTAGTAAACCTAGTGGGGTATTGAATTTGATGAATTCTGCAGTATAAAATTGTTTCTTTGTTGTAATTCTGTGTGGTGGGGCCCGGTAAAGAGCCAGAGCCGTAATCGGATCTCAACTGAAGTGTTAAACTTAGCACAAATAAATAAATAAAATAAATACTAGGCATTGCTAAGCAACCGCTCCCAAGCCACGTTACTATAATGTGCTTAGACATTCTTGGAGTCTAGACTCTGGCTTCCAGTGTGGCATAGAACTGTGGATTATGAGGCATGTTAGTTTTCCTTTTCTATTGTGCTGTGAATTCAAAGCATTTGCAGTTTTTCTTATACTCTGTGCCCTTCTCTCATGCTTTGCAATGAGCGAGATTAATGATTTGGTTATCCATCTTATTAAAACACCATTATCGTCCCTTTCTTTTGAAGAAAAATATACTCTAAAGGATAAGAGACCGACACCACATCTGAATATTGTACAGAAGGATGGAAGCCAAATAAAACTTTTCCAGTCCCAATGGTACAGGGAGTACCCATGGCTCACAGCAAGTATAACGAACTGTAAATTATATTGTTATGTTAGTATATTAGTTAGAGAAGAAACTGAATGGTGTGAGAATGGCCCAAGTGGCGTAAAAATGTTCATAATGGCACATAAACATCAAGTTTTTAATTGAACAGTGAGCGTTTTCATCTTCTTGGAAATGTAGAATTGACAATGCCTTACCAAAAGCAGCATGCCTTTGAGCTCCAAGGCATAACGAATCAGTAACTTGCAATTGACGACTTATTGAGAGATTAATTCAAGTGGTGGGTTACCTAGGGAAACAAAAACTTCCCTTCCGCAGGCACAACAAGAGTGAAGACTCTGCTAATAAAGGCAATTATCCTGAAATGCTTGAATTGCTTGAGCAAGAAGAACAGTTCATAACAGAGAATTTGGAATCCAGTTCAGGATTTAAAGGAACTTCAGTGATATTCAAAATGAGCTTATTGAATGTATAACTCAGGTAATAAATGAACAAATTAAGCAAGAAATCTCAGCTTGTGGATTTGTATCTGCTCAGGCATATGAAACTTTGGATCATGACTTGAAGTTTTCCTGGCAGCAATATGAAAATAACTTCTCTCAGGCTATCAGCCAGGTGAACTCTGGAAGGATTTCCAAGCTTTGAAGAGCTAACATTGCTCTCATCTTCAGGGAATAATGTCGAGACTTGTGGTCCACCTATATTTATAGTCAGTCCAGTGGGGGGGGGGGACAGGCCAGATGTCCCTCTGTGACAGGCTCAGGTCTTTTGCAGGAGGCATTGACTAAGGACCATTGGCATCTGTTGCAGAGCCAAAGCTCTCTGAGTGGCCATTGCAGGATGTATGCCGGCAATAAAACCAGGGCTAGCTATTGGCCATCTGACAAAACTTCCTGCATGTTTGTCAAGCACTCAACTTCAAATGCTATTCACCTGCAAGCTGTTGTCCCTGTTAATATCTTTTGGTTCGTGCTTGATAGCTTCTCTTGGGCTATCACCTGGTCAGTTTTGATGTGTCGCTGTTCACCAGGGTCCCAAGGCAAGATTTGCTCCAGCTCCTAGAAGTGCACTTTACACAGCAGGTCATTGCATTATTCAAGCACACACTCATATTGACCTATTTTCTTTACCACTGAGAGCAGTACAAGCAAACCGATAGGAGGGGCCATGGGCTCTCCTTTCTCACCATCCACAGCTAATTTTTACATGCAGACATTTGAACATTAGGTCTTAGATTCAGCAACTCTAAAGCCTTCTGCCTTCTACAGATAAGTGGATAACACATTCGTCATCTGGCCTCATGGGAAAGACACGCTACAGGACTTCTTGGACCATTTGAACAACCAGCATCCCAACATCAAGAATAGAATGGGACAGGATGTTACCATTCCTGGACATACTAATTCACCAGAAGACCGATGGCTCCCTTGGCCACAGTATGTGCTGGAAGTCCACGAACACTGAACTATATTTAAATGCAAACTGTTGCCACCATCCAGTTCAATGAAACAGTTATGTTGACGCTTGCACAACTTGCCCAAGGCGTTCAGTATCTCATAACCACGCTAGAGATAAATGGATATACTAAGAGCAGCATTAACAAGGCACTAAAAAGATTTCTTGCAATTCACACAGCATAACACCTCTTAGCCTGTTGAGTCACAGGAAACCAAGAAACAGCACAAAGCCTATATTCCATACATGGATAATATGTCCGGTAAACTGAGCAGAATTATGGGTAAACAATTATGGGGACCATCCACAAACTGCCCAATAAAATTCAAAACATGCTATGACAGGCCAAAGATTCCCTCAGCCTTAAGACTCCCAGGGTCACATGTGAATGTGGCAGGGCCTACATTGGACAGACAGAAAGAACCATAGAACAGTGATGCAAAGAGCAAGAGAGTTACATCCGTCTGATGTACCCAAAGCATCCAGCCTTGTAGAACACTGCATTGAAGAGGGACACAGACTGAAGCTGAGTGAAACAACCATCATCTTTACATCCACAAGCTACTAGGACCACTCCATTAAAGAAGCTATAGCTATCAAGCACCAACCAAATAATATTAACAGGGACAACAGCTTGCAGGTGAATAGCGTTTGGAGTTCAGTGCTTGACAAACATGTAGGAAGCTCTGTCAGATGGCCAAAGGCAAGCCCTGGCTTTATTGCTGACATACATCCTGCAACGGGCTAATCAGAGAGCTTCAGCTCCACAATGGGCCTGGTCCCCAGTCAATGCCTCCCACACTGGACCCGAGCCTGTCCCCCCCCCCCTGGACTGACTTAAATATAGGCAGACCAGAAGTCTCAAGATCATTCCCTGAATGATGCTATCTCTTGAAAGCATGGAAAAGCTTCCAGAGTTCACCTGGCCGATAGCCCGAGAGAAGTTATTTTCGAAACTTTGGATGCATCCCAGATGAACATTATATTTTGCTATTATGCTGGCAGAGGAGAGATTTGCGAGACTTTATGATGTCTCAACAGATAAAAGTGCTGTTGGACTTTCAGCGTTATTTTGGGTGTCTTAAGAGAATGGGGTGTAGATAAGAAATCAATCTGTCAGACCTACAATGGAGCTTCTGTGATGTCGGGTTCTGCAGGAGGAGTGCACAGCATCATCAAACAAAAGTGCCAACATGCAATGTTCAGTCATTGTTATGCACACAAATTAAATTTAGTGCTGCTGTATGGATCAAAAGCAATAAAGTGCATCTCTTCATTTATGATTTGACTGCCTTCAATGGTTATTTTAGCAAATCATCAAAGAGAACTCAAGTCCTGAGAGAGGCATGTTTCAAACTATCACAAGCATCCACAACAAGATGAACTTCCACTCCATAGCAACAATCACAACAGCTTATCATTTCAAAGACTTGAAAGAAGCTCTCGTGCACAGAATTGATAATGGCGAAAAATGGGATGCCAAATCTGTAAATAGTGCTAAAGGATTGATTAAGAGATTGGAGGACCATACATTTCTCTTTCTGCTCTGTATATTTTGTTTCACAGATCATTTATTTAAGTCGCTACAAACAAAGAGCACATCTAATGTAAACATTTACAATCAGGAGATAAAACTAACCATACACAATCTGAAAAACCTGCGAAATGAAGACACAGTGAATGATTGTGTTAATATCAGCAAAACTTTGAACAAAGATATGGCTTCATAATCATTTCCAGTGCACACACTTAAAATGCTGGCATATGAAATTATTTATGTAACACTGGTTGAGATGGAAATGCGAGTTGGACATTTTGAAAACTTTCATTTCCTGAATTATTATATGAAAAGCAATTTCAGGGATATAACAAAGTATTCCCAACATGAAAAGTGAAGCAACTGCTGGTTGTATCCATTAAATTTTCAGAGTGAACAATTAAAGAATGAACTTGTAAATGTGTGCTCTGATGAAAAAAAATATCTACCAGCACAAATGCTACTTAAATATTTTTTTGGATAATGGTCCTGATATAGTTGATGCACAAATAACACATCTGTTACGTTTAGTCCTTACATTTCCAGTGACAAGAAGTACCAGTGAAAGAAGTATGAGCACATTAAAACACATCAAAACCTTCTTAAGGAACTCCATGAAAAACACTAGACTAAGCAATTTAAGTACACTTGCAATAGAGAAGCCTCTACTGAATGAATTTTCCAGAAATCAGAGCTTGAGGGATCATGTCAATGATGTATTTACTGGCAGAAAAAAGATGCTGTATGAAGTTAATCTACAGAAAATCTAAGGTAAGGTCCAGACTCTCCAGTCAATTATGACAAGCTTCACCACTGATATCTTTGCTGTTGAGAGTGGTGATGTCCTTCAAATTGTTTTGTCTTTTGTATTAGTTTGTCCACTCTGTGTGGTGACTACTTTCTGAATATGTTGATATTCCCTGTTGTATTCAGACAAATCTGCAGTAGCTCACAATTTTTGGCCAGCACAAATTTTTAGATTTAAGTACAAAACGAGATATTTCAAATGTAACATGCAGTTCTAAAGACTTGAATAGACAAAAATGCAGAAAGCATGACAGTTACTTGAATTTTGATTTTACATGCACTATTGTTGGAAATGAAGAATGACCACAGCGTGCCATTTGCTTCAAAGTCCTGGCTACTGAAAGCATGCTTCCTAATAAAATGAAATTACATCTGGAGTCAAATCATGGTATTTTGGTAAACAAACCATGAGAATACTTTTCCTGCAAATTAAAAGAAATGACAGAACAAAAAACAACTTTCACTAAATAAGCTACGAATTCTACAAAAGGCCCTTCTTTCATCTTACAAAGTTGCCTACTGTGTAAGCAAGACACCTGACACCATTATGTAAGACCTTATTTCACCAACTGCTCTGGATATGGTGTCTATTGCAATAGACAAGTCTGCTGCCAAGCAATTGGCAAGTATGCCTTTGTCAGACTACACTATTAGTTGTTGAGTACTTGATATGGATGACAATATTAATGATTAGTTGGTTGAAAAAATCAAAGGTGATTTCGCTATTCAGTTGGATGAAGCTACAGATAACCACAATGATGCACATCTAATTTGTTACATGCGGTTTATACATAACAAATTTCATGAAGATCATCTTTTCTGCAGGAAAATAACTCTTGGAGCAAAAGTAGCAAACCTCTTTGAAATACTACACTCCTTTATGGAAGAAACAGCTTAATTGGGAGACATTGATATTTGAAAAGAAGCTAGAAACAGTGATGTGTTATTGAATTTATTTAAAGGTGAGTCGGAATTGTTACACTAACATCACTTAAGTCATGTTAGTGTAACAATTGACTCACCTTTAAATAAATTTAATTGGGAGAATTGCATAGGCAGAATGTGTACAGATGGAGGTCATAGTATGGCTGGCTGTTACGCTGGACTGCAAGATCCTCTGATCTGTATAGAAGCTCCTCATGCTATTTGGACACATTGCTTTATTCACAGAGAAGCAGCACTAACATAAAAAAGCATGAACCCTGCCCTTTATGAGGTTCTTCAATCTATGATTGAAGTGGTAATCTTCATTTAAAAGTCGGACACTTAAGTCCAGACGTTTTCAATAAATGCACATTGATATGGGGACTGACACATTTCCCTACTTTATTACTTTACTCTCACTGGCTTTCACATGGAAACGTCTTGAAAAGGGTGTATGAACTCAGGAATGAACTTCACTCTTATCTTCTTCAAGAGAAACATTTGAGTTCTAGAAGTTTGTAGACAGTGAGTTTATTTTGAAGCTGGCATACCTTTGTAACATCTTTTAAAAACTCAATTCATTAAATGCATGCCTTCAAGGTAATGAGACCAACATTCTGTAACTGTTAGACAAAATTTCAGCCTTCAGAATGAAACTACTACTGTGGAAGAAAAAGTTAAGTAATAAAGATATACATTGCAGTTTTCCTGCTCTGCACATGGTTTTAGAAGACAATGACTTACAGTTGAGTGAAGAATTGGAGTCTGTGTTTGGGATCATTTAATTGAACTCAATGTTTACTCTCTGAAGTACTTTCTAGAAGAAGTTAGTCAACACAACTGAATCAAAGATCCTTTCAGTACAGAACTTCTATCAACACTTATCACTGAAGAACAAGAGCAATTTATTGATATTTCTTCACATTCCACATTTAGTTCAAGTTCATTTCCTCATCACTGCTTGAGTTTTGGAACTTGGTGAAGCAGTTAGGTGATGACGCCCTATGAGTTTTGATTCTTTTTGCAACACTCTACTTATGTAAGGTAGGATTTCCAGCATTGGCATCTATATAGACCAAATACAAATTGCGATTAAACATTGAGAAACAGATATGAGTTGCAGTTTCCAATCTTGTGCCAAGATTTGAAGAACTGATGATGAAGCAAGCTCATCCTTTCCATTCATTTTGCTGCAAGAATAAGATATAATAAAATTAAAAGCTGATTAAAATGTGTTATGTTAATATAAAGAAATAACTACTCTTATTCATTTGTTTCCAAACTTAAGTTTATTTAGCCCATACTTCGAGTCAGATGACAGACAAAAAATGAGCAGATGTTTATATTCAGGTCAAGGGAGCCTTGAATCCAAAAAGTTTGAAAACCACTGAGCCAAACAATACACGAATCTAAGCAGCAGTGAGTCAGAATTATATAACCTACACATAATACTTGTAAAAAGTTTAGGTTTCCCCATGTGGACAAATTTAGTGGGAAATTTGCAGGAAACATTCAACATCTTGATGGAAAACAAAATGAAAAATCTGATAAAGAAAGAACAAAAATTACAAAATTAGGAAAAATTAGTATTTATTTATTATGCTAAGAGATTTACAATTTGATTGTCTACTGAACTTTTACCCTGGCCACTCATTCTGTAGACAATCACTACAGTTTATCTACATTTTACAATTTCCTGTCAATAAATTATCTTGCTTCAGTTTTTCATGTCCCATTTCCACTTGTTTTTCACTTTTCACTTATTGATTACTTTACCATCAAACATTCACCATAGTTTTCCATTCAAAGTAAGATACACTACCTCTTACTTTTCTCTATCCACTGTCCAAAGTCATTTATTTTTTACTTTACACAAAAACTTCCAATGCTCCTAGCGTCCTTGCACATCATTTCGATTATAAGCGTATTTCTATCCCCCTTCAACCACTTCTTTTTAAAAAATTCTCTTCTCCAATTTTCTGTTCCTTGGCACTTAAATACTATGTGTTCAATGTCTTCATTACCACCACATATCGGACATTGGTTTTGAGGAATACCCTGTCTTAATCCTCTTAGCCTCCATGCTCCGGTTCTTACCCATGCAATAAATTCTCTCTTCTTTGTTTACTATGTCTATATATTTTTCCCTACCCCATGTATTTTTCATTGGACTATAACAAAACAATGAGCAGCTCTTTTCGGCAATCTCACTGAACATGTTTTGTATTTCTATATCTTCCAGTCTTTTGCTTGCCTTTAAGAAAAATTAAGAGAAACTTATAAACCAGACTAAAGAAACACCTACAAAATTTAAAACTTAAGCAAGCAGATAAATCTGCAGTAGCTTACCATATTTGGTCAACATAAAACAAGATTAAATGGGAAATACAGAACACCAGCAGAATGTATGGGAAAAAATCCACACCTCCAAAAATGCATACAACAGTAATGAATTTTGAAACTCTGCCAGTAGACAGTAGATAACATAATGAAGTTCTCCACTAGACAGCTAAATGCCAGTAGAACCAACAATGAATTGGGGGGATCCCCTTCCAGATGCCAGTGGACATACAGTTGAGAATTAAGGTAACAACTTCAAAACATGTTCAGAGTGAAAACTTAGTGAGTGGAACTAAAGTGTCACCAATCCACTAACAATTTCAATTATATCCTTCAAAAACTTTTTGTTTTCATTTGGCAAGCTACTGCATTCAAATTCTATTAATATAACAAGTACTGCTAAGTGGATTTGTTAATTTATTTCTCATAAATATTTTACATTTGCTCACTTTCTCAGTACTCTATTTCAAGCTGTCGCTCTCTTTGACTACTTTTTAAAAGCTATCTCAGCGTAAAATACAATTATTTTTTTAATATCAGCTGAGAGTTACTGACATTCAAGTAATGTTTTTCCACATACTACAGACCTAGTATTTGCAGCTAAAACTAAAGAAAAAGATGCATTACACCATTAAATAGTCCAGTGTACTTCATGGACATCCAGGAATCATGCCATATTCAGTTACTCTACTGAAAATACACATACCCATCAGGCAAAACACCAATATAATTAAAATAATATAAAAGCTTCTCAATAGAGTGTAAAAAAGAGGCAAGCAGAATGAAGGCTTAAGAGAAAAAATTATTTAAAACAAGTATACCTACTGGTAAATATTTTGAAGAGAAAAGAAAATTAAAAAGGAACTTAAAGATTAAATTTGATGCATATCATCAAAAGCTTTGCCTTTAAGTCAACCAAGGTCACAATTTTGCTAGTTTAGACATTTGTTCTGGTGACAAAATAACTGGAATGTTACTCAGGAAGAAGCAAAACACTGATAAGTCATGCAATATATATATATTCACACTCAAAGACTAGCTACAGGTGCACTCTCAATAGGCACTACTTTATGAACCAGACATAACTACAAACATGAGAAATGAACATTAAAATATTTCCACTGTCTTGTCATTATGCTGACCTGGAGTGCAGATTCCCCCTACAGAGTTGCGCCGTGGTGATCCAACATATGCAAGTCCCAGAATCCCACCCTCAAACTTGAGATCAGTGAAGAGATGGGCCAGGCAAAAGTCCTTATGGCTGTATTCTCGACTAAAAACCTAAACAATAATGTCATAATGGAACAACTAGGAATTTACATACATATAACATCTCTATTAGTTTCCTTTACTGCAATTATAATTTTGATTCTTGAGTTCAATAAAATAAGACACCAAGTTATGCGCACATTATAAACACTTGTAATGCAAATTATTCTATAAAAGAAAATAAAAGATCACTTAAAATGTTTTGGTCAGTTTAGCACAACAGTTTTATACTAATTAAGTGATTTGCAAAGATCTTCTCTGATTGACAAAAGGAGAGGGGAGAAATGGTACATTTCCTACCAAAAAGTAATTGGACACCAAGGTAATTACGAGGTTGGTAATTTAGTACATCAGCTGGCCTGTATAGCTGGCATATGCTTCAGGAAGTATGAGAACCAGTTGACAAGGAGATATCAGGTGGTACAAAGCCATCAGACTTCAAGGGCATGATTGTGGGCTGTCACCTCAGTAGGTTGTTGAGCAGGGCAATTGCAATGAAGTTAAACCAGCCCAAATCAACAGTAGCACTTGTCCTACTCAAGTGGAAGGTGGATGGGCATTGTGTCAATAATTCTGGACAATCTAACATTTTGACTAACAGAAGCCCCAGAACCCTAAAATGTGAATTTGTCAAAAATAGGACACAAATGATGGCTACTATCTGATAGGAGCTTCACACAGCAACAGGAGTATCTGTTTCCATTGGAACAATACTTAAAGAGGCCCACCAACTTGGATATTCCAGAAGAGCAGTGGCCCATAAGCTAAGCTTCATACCACAAAAGACAATAAAGCTGAGACACTCAGATGGTCTTTGGACCATTTCAAATGGACACTGGAGCAGTGAAAATTAGTTTTATGGAGTGACGAGTTAAGATTCACATTTCAATCCAGTGTGGCATCTCCTGGGGAACAGCTTCTGCCAGAATGTATAGTGACAACCAGGAAAATCAGTGGTGGTGGAGTGATGGTGTGGGGTTGTTTCTCATACTTCGGCATGGGACCACTGGTATTTGCTCATGGCAGCATGAACACAGGTGCATACTGTAATATTCTGGATAGTGAAATGCTCATGGTGTTTGTACAGGATGGACCTTTGTTCCTTCCAGAATGACTGCCATGTTTCATGAGCTACTATGCAGTGGTAAGAGGGCAGGATGTTTGTTGATTAGACTGGCCTACCAAGAGTCCTGACCTCAATCCAATAGAACATCTTTCGGATGAATTGGACTGTCAGGTGAGGTCTTGGGTGGAGTGGCCAAAATTCATTGTCCAAATCTTGGAAAGGTTGCAAGAGGAATGGTGATACATTCCAGTGGATGTGCTGCACACTCATCAAGAGCATGCCAGACAGGGTTGCTGCTGTTGCAGCCACAAGAGGTGGCACTATGGGGTTCTAAAAGGCGACAGTCACCAAACAAACATTATAAAAAGATGCCCAATTACTTGTTGGTAGATAGTGTAGTTCATAATTACTATACATAACAAATTACAGGTTTTCTATTTCTTGAAAAAGCAGAATTCTTATGAGCATAACCTGTTTATAATTTGTCAGGTTGTGTGCCGTGAAATGAATGTTTCACATTATGGAAGTTAAGAAGTAAAGATAAATCATTAGGGTTATCAACAGTACATCAAACAAACTATCCTGCAAACATAGAAAAGCAATTGGTTCCAAGCAAGCTAAACATAGTATGTCCTACAACTATATACAGATTTTCCATAATGCACTTCCAATGTTAATGTCAAATGCTTATCAGACTCCACATTGACCATAAAGATTTAACTCATATATTTTGGTTTGACCTGTGTGCCTTTATGTCACCTATGTCAAGGCATACTCACTGTTCAGCACATTGCAGAGTGCTCCCACTTCTGCATTCAAAGACTCTCTAATGCTGTTTCAAACAGCCTGTCTAATGATCTTAATGATCCATCTACCTGTAACATCCTAGAGTTCATGAAAGATGCTGAACTGTTCAACTTGATGCAAGTAGTAATCTTACTCTTTATTGTGAATAACTCAAATGAAGTAGTTTGTTCATTGAAGTATTGGTCATTCAAATGATAATATTCATTTATGAAATATTGAAGCACTACTACAAAATTGATGAACTTGTCATTCATGTGTGACTTCGTTCATCACGATCTCATTCCATTAAGTTTCATAATACTTAATGATATTACCAACACACGGCACAGCTATGCACACTGTACACTCACACATTACAGTGCCTAAAATAGATGCTTGTGGCACTTAAGCTGACAAGATATACGGAGTCCTCTCCATCGCATCAACATGTGATGATTTTTTGGTATTATGATGTGATGCCCAATATGTAGTGAACTACAAAGTAATATTATTAATACCATTACTTGTAAGGTGTAGCTTTAAAATATTTTATTTGAAAATGGACTGAAGGGAAATTAGAAGTAAGTAAAAGGATGTTAACAGCAGCAATAAATAATAATAATAATAACAATAAAAAATAATAATAATAATAATAATAATAATAATAATAATAATAATAATAATAATAATAATAATAATAATAGAGCTGGCAGTGGCAGTAATACTTTATTATTACCTTATGTGGCAAAATCACTATTAACATTTAACAGTTATCTGTGGATGCTAATACATTTTCTATAAGACCTCTTATTACAATCAGTTAAGGAGTATTTGTTTATGCAAAAATTAAACCAATAAAACTAAGGGAAAGTACTCTCATAAGAAAAGTGCATCAGAACAAGTGCTTCACATAATTTCATGGCCAGACCAAGTTGTTCATAATATATTTTTAATTGTATAAAGAACAATGCTTCAAACAAATGGTGACAAATTACTAATTCTTTCATTGAGGCATAATTTTATTTGTAATTAGTATTTTGTTTTTATAAACTCAAAATGAAAAGCTTGGAATATATGTTAAATAGTGCAAATTACAAGAGTTCCTTTTGATTCACTTCTTTATGAGGAGAAACACAAAGAGGAGAAGGCACAGTTTGAAAAGTTCCAAATATTTCCAATAAAACTTCACTTCCAGATTCGTAAAATAAGCATACTGAAAAGTGACACATGCAAATGGGAGAGGGAAAGAGAGCAAGATTACAGCAATTGATGGAATGTAGTTATTATGAATAAATGGTTTACTCATTTCTACATACAGTAGAGCCCCGGTAATTCGAGCCCCCGTATTTCAAGGTTCCGTGTAATTTGAGCTGGTCTTAAGAAAATTAAAATCCTGTTTTATACGTTGTCCGCATATATGGTTTATGCACTTCCGAATGTGTTACATTTTTAACTTTCTTTCAATTTTCCATGTACAATACAAGTAAAACTGTCACACTTAGGGTTTTCATTCATAAGACACAGAAATAACCACTGGTAATCAGTTGGACAGTACATACCATCCATACTGTTACCCCTAATACTGTCCCTACTCAGCGACAGTGGTCATTAAAATACGCTTAAGTAAAAATATGCACACATTTTACAACATAGACTGACCATTGTTGTATGTAGATGGTTGTGTAGTAACATCTGTATTGTAGTGAGCCCACCTGGTCACATTAATTTTAAAGTGTTGTACTTATGTACATATATAACTATGTGTTTCTTAATGTTTTAATTCATACATTACAATGAGTGGTATGAGTAACAGAAAATTTGTGCTGTTGAATGTGAAACTGGAGGCTTTGAAAAGACGAGACAAAGGAGAAACATTAAAAAAAACTTGCTGCTGAGTGTGGAGTCGCTGAAGTGACAGTTGGAGATTGGCATAGAAACAGAGACATAATTGAGAAGCTTACATCTAACAAGTGTTCTATTTCATCATTTGTACGGAAGTCAGTGAAGAAATCTGAGTATGAAAAAACAAAGGAAGCTTTGTTCATTTGGTTTACTCAACAAAGACAAAAAGGAAATCCAATTTCACAGCCTATTCTGCAAGAAAAGCTGTAATTTTTAGGAATGAGTTAAAGGAAGGTGAGGACGATTCTACTGCAAGTTGAGGATGGTTGGATAGGTGGAAGAAGCAATACGGCACAAGGTAGCTTGAAATTTGCAGTGAAAAACTTTCTGCGAATTCTCAAACTGTTACACAAATTTGTGAGAAATTAAGAAAAATTATACAAGAAGAAAATCTTACTCCTGATCAACTGTATGATTGTGATGAAGCAGGACTAAATTATAAAATGCTTCCATCTAAAACTCTAGCCTCAAAAGAAGAAAAGGCTGCCCTGGGCTACAAAAAACATAGAGAGGTTAACAGTTCTTGCTGCATCGAATGAAAGTGGAGACCATAAACTGAAGCTACTAGTAATAGGGAAGTCTGCTAAACCTGGAGCTTTAAAAAAGTATCACTGCTTCTGCACTGCCTATTACATATGTCCACCAAAAACCTGCTTGGATGGACAAAAATATTTTTAAGAAGTGGGTTTCCGAAGATTATGTTCCAGAGACCAAAAGAAAACGGGCTTGCCTTCCAAAGTAATCTTAACACTTGACAATGCTGGTTCACACCCTGATGAGGAAGAATTACAATGTGATGGTATTCGCTCATTGTTCTTACCCCTTAACATGATGAATTTAATACAACCTATGGACCAAGGCATTTTACTATGCTTGAAAAAAAAAAAAAGTATTGTCGTCGCTTGCTTCAGACGCTTCTACAAACAACACAAGGTGAAGGAACCATCAAAGAATGTCTAAAAAAACTATGCTAAAAGATGCAATTTACTGGATAGCAGATTCATGGTCTGAAATAAAGGCGGAGACACTAAAAAAGTCTTGGAACCAGATTTTACGGAATGAAACGAATACAAACAGTACAGATGAAGATGATCTACCATTGGCAGAACTGATGAAAAAGCTTGTTGGATGTGAAAGTGCGAATGGAGTGAGGTTTCAGAATGGGTGAACAGTGATGAACAGTTTGAAATGACCGATCTTGCAATTGTTGAAATGGCTAGTGAGCCCGCTGAAGACAGCAGCGACGAGGAATTGCCTGAAGAAACTGTACCAGTGATCACTCATACCAAGGGTTTCGCAGTGCTAAATGCGTCATTGTGTTATATCGAGCAGCAAGTGGAAGCTACTCCAACTGACACCTTGCTTCTTAGATGGTGCTACATTACTGCTAAAAAAACGAGGTTCTATTTTAAAACAAAGGACTTTGGACAATTTCTTTAAAATGTAACATATTTTTGCAACTTGGAAATGTGTCCTGATGAAAAAGCTTGTTGGATGTGAAAGTGCGAATGGAGTGAGGTTTCAGAATGGGTGAACAGTGATGAACAGTTTGAAATGACCGATCTTGCAATTGTTGAAATGGTTAGTGAGCCCGCTGAAGACAGCAGCGAAGAGAAATTGCCTGAAGAAACTGTACCAGTGATCACTCATACCAAGGGTTTGGCAGCGCTAGATGTGGCATTGTGTTATATCGAGCAGCAAGCGGAAGCTACTCCAACTGACACCATGCTTCTTAGATGGTGCTACATTACTGCTAAAAAAACGAGGTTCTATTTTAAAACAAAGGACTTTGGACAATTTCTTTAAAATGTAACTTATATTTTTGCAACTTGGAAATGTGTCCTGATGAAAAAGCTTGTTGGATGTGAAAGTGCGAATGGAGTGAGGTTTCAGAATGGGTGAACAGAGATGAACAGTTTGAAATGACCGATCTTGCAATTGTTGAAATGGTTAGTGAGCCCGCTGAAGACAGCAGCGATGAGAAATTGCCTGAAGAAACTGTACCAGTGATCACTCATACCAAGGGTTTGGCAGTGCTAGATGTGGCATTGTGTTATATCGAGCAGCAAGCGGAAGCTACTCCAACTGACACCATGCTTCTTAGATGGTACTACATTACTGCTAAAAAAAACGAGGTTCTATTTTAAAACAAAGGACTTTGGACAATTTCTTTAAAATGTAACTTATATTTTTGCAACTTGGAAATGTGTGCCCATATATGTACATATAACAGAGGTATGTACTAAAATTGTTTTTTTTTAACCATTATTGTGCTCATTAAACATTTGTTCATGATTTACCCATTGATTTAGTGATATTTCCCTATAATCCCAGTTTTTTGTAATTCGAGGTACCCTCAGCCCCAATTAGCTCAAATTACCAGGGCTCTACTGTATTTACATTATATTCATTTTACAATATATTCCAATGTTGTTGGAGAGCTTATTATTCTAGGATCCTATACAACACCCTGGTTGTTGTGTATAAACGATCCTGCTTTCCTCTAAATATACTTTTTTATTAATAGCATTAATCTGCAAATTTACACCTTGTGATTGTTTCCTAAAGTAAATAAAGTGATTTTTACATAATCTCAACAGGCTGAATCTGAAATTTCAATCCATTTACTTCTGTCACATCAGGATATTTTATGCAGAATCACTTTAAATGCATTGTAACCTAGGTATAATTATATGAACTTCATCACCAACTTTTTCATTTCACTTTTTTATTTCAAATGCAAAAACAATGTTTAAAACACACAACTTGAATGTTTGTCTTTGGGTATTTCATGCTTTAGCATCTAACAATAGTCAGCAAGCATACTGATGGTCCAACATCCCTGGTACCTCCTTTCAAACTCTTGCAAATTCTTGTGAAATCTTTCATCTTGCCCTCTGCTCAAAAATCCTTGATTTTAGGAGGAAATGATCTAGGTGAGAAAATAGAAAATTAATTTTGACACTCATGTTCCAACCAAGTTCCTTGTATGCTTCAAGCATGTTAGCCACAATGTTTTGGTAATTAGGATGCTTATTGTTGCCAAGAAATTTTGAAACAACTTCACAGAAAGATATCCCATGCTGTTTTTTCCTTTTCATAGATAGTGTTTTTAAATGCTGCATCAGACATAAGTTTTCTTATATCAGGACCATTAAATATATCTTCTTTTAATTTTGCTTCAGATAATAGTGGAAACTTCTCACATATGTACTTGAAACAGTCTCCTTCCTTATTTAAAACCTTTACAAACTGTTTCATTAAACCAAGTTTAATGTGGAAGTGTGCCAGCACAGCTTTTGAAGGACTCGCAAGGCTTTGGTGCACAACATTCTTACAACAGACTTTCAAATATTCTTGGTGTGACCAGTCTTTCTTAGTCCAGTGTCCTGTTAACCCACAGGCAAATAAAGCATGGAAATTTGGTAAAATCAGATTGTTGGCCCAGCAACATAGTAAGAACTTTAAAATCATCACAAACTTGCCAGTTGTGTTCACTGTAGTTCAGTCATAATAAGACCAGCTCCAAATTTCCATATGATTCTTTGAGGATCAGAAAAGGCAAAGGGTAATGAATCAAATAGATTTCAGTTATGAAGAAGGATACCTTTTAAACTTCACTTGGGTCATAGTTTGGAGGTCCAAGTTTTAGCCAAGTTCTTTCACATTACTGCAATATACAATATGGCCATCTCCAAAGAAAAATAATTTAAAATCTATTTCATGATATTGGTACCAATAGAGTGATGTTTCTGGGCACAGCAGATTTTTTTTCTTGGGGTAAAGAACCTTGCAACTCAGTTAACTTTAGAAAAGACAAGAACCCCCACTAAGTCATTTAATTCACCCTGGTTAAAACATCCATGTTCTGCAGCAGATGATTCTGGTAAATTGTCACTGTCACTCGCCACGATTTCCCTCACTTCTACATCAGATATGGATGAAAACTGTTCAAGATTTTCTGGTCCACAGGGAATGGTACATCAGATCTATAGGCACAGGTAAAATGGCTAACCTAGCAACTGGATACACAATTTGCTATTTATTTTTAGAATTGCAACCTTTCACATCACACGAACACAAGTAGTAGTCATTACTATGGTTCAATTGTTCTCTCCAAACCATAGGTATTCCAAAAGATAGCAGCAGTCTTGTGTTGTTGACCTATTGGTGAAGTTCTTCAATGTATGCTCTACATACTTTATGTAGCACCCAAGATTTAGTTTGCTCTCCAAGTTTGACTCCAAAATAAGCATGATATTGCTTTTTCATAAAATTTGTAATATTACGTCTCTGCTTAGGCAATGTGTACTTCCCATATATATAACAAAAGTGGTCTGGATTATTTATATATCCTTGATATGAAATGGCAAATAATGTCTTACTGAACTAAAAGCCCACAGCATTCTACTCCAAAATAAAGCTTCATACTGATTTAATTTCCAGTTGAAACACAGACTAATAAAATGTGAGAGGAACCAGACGGGATGTGTATGTGTTTACAAAGATAAGACGTGTCTCTCACAAAAGAGTGGTTGATATTCCTATCTCCCACAAATAAACTTCATGACAAGGCTGCGCATAATCTTGCTGTAACTTCTTTATGTGTTTGCACTCTGTATCAAATAAGAAACATCCAGTGTCCTCTGTTTTTACTACAATACCTTAAAATATTTTGAATAAATTTTTTTTTATATCCTGACATGCTAAAACTGCATATGCTAAAGCATTACAATTTAAATAATTTCGCTGTAATAAAATTGTCAAAATATGTTGTTATAAGAAAATTAAAATAACAAAAACTTTGGAGGCAGTAATTTCATTGCAGACTAGTGTGGTTTGACATCAGTATTTAGTTTTGCCTAAGAGAAATCATCTTTCTGCCACTGTTTCCTTGCTTTTTTCGTTAGCTCTATCATTAAATTTTTCCTTTGCTTTAATGACTTTCCTCTGCCACTTCTTTCTTATTTTCCCTACATAGTTGCAAAATTTTTCCAGAAATTCTATTCCAAGAATTGCAAAAACTTTTAATGTCAAAACTTCTGTCTGTTAATTGTCCCACTTATTGTTCCATACTTCCTTTTACTATACTCTAGTTTCTGTACATTCTGCTATACATTGTACGAGGCATGTCCATAAGGTAAGTTTCCCTGGGGCCGTTTAGAGAAACAAAACACAATTTAATGGAAAGATTTTTTTGGAAAAGATACAGGAGGTGTTGAGCTATTTTTCAGCATATTAACCTCCGGAATTCACATTTGTCATACTGCGAACTAACTTTTCTATATTAATAAAACTCATGTGGTAACACACACTAACTTGAAGTTAGAGTGTGTTGCCCCATGAATTTTATTAATATTTTAATTACTTCACTGTGTTTCCCATTAAGTGTTATGTTATAACTTTTGTATCCCTATGTCGGAGAAATCTGCTGTCTGGGATTGGAACCACTGTGTGACAACCATCTCCACCTCTTGTCATTCTGAAAATGCTGATGCTGACTGACTGGACAGCAATAAAATTAAATTGAATTTTATTTATGGATGCTCTTTAACTGCTATGGTCCTCAGCGTCCCATTCTATATTGGTCACAAAAGACTGGTAATTTTGCTCAGAGGCCTCTTTATCAGGTTTGAGGTTCTTTTACGTGCCGTAAATCTACGACACAGGACCACTGGCTTTACTTTTCTTCCAAAGGAAGCCATGCTAAGGATTTTTACATCCGAAAAAATCCATTACCCTCTGCTGGGTTTCAACCTGCGACCTCGGGAACTAGAGGCTAGCGTGGTAACCACTACACCATGGAGGACGACTGGACAGGAATTTCTTGAGGAGTAAGAAAATATGGAAATCACTGGCAACGAGGTACAGGCTATAGGATAGATCAGAGGTGGCGAAGACGTGACTCGCGAACCATTTTGACTCATAGGCACCATTCCCTCTCTGCAACCTTCCCTTTGTTTTTCACATGCTGCTGAGTGATGCAGTGCATGTTGCATATTTGGTGACTCGCGGAAGGAAGTTGTTTTTGCCACCCTTGGGATAGATGATTAAACACCTCCCAGCTGAACTTCTGCAGATCTGTTGTCTATCAAACGTGTGTAGCTGATGTTACCATGCAGCAAGACAACACCAGTACTAAGTATCGAGTGTTGCTTGTTCTGAATGGCTCGTCACAATTTTCACAGTGTTTCACAGTAATGCTCAGCATTCACTGCCTCACCTCTGGTCAGGAATTTGATGAGGAGAATGCCCCATCTGTCCAACAACAGTGTGTGCAGCACTTTCCATGCTGACACAGTGTGAATTTCATGTTGCAGGGAGATCCACTGTGACACCAATGCATTTACTGTTGCTTGATTTCTGGGGTACTGTGCGCAACTCATGTTTTGTCACCTGAAACTGGTTGCTGTCATCAAGGTGCTGCTGCAGAAATGTCAATGTTGACTCCACACAATTTCTTTGTATTCTGACGTCAGTTGCTTCGGCACCCATCTGGTGCACAATTTCCTGAACAGGTGCTCCATGACAATTTCATACAAGGACAGCCAAATCTGTGGGAAACAACTGCGGAGTTCCGTAATTGTGAAGCAACGATTCTCCGTAATGCATTCCCACACAAGCTCTACAAAGTTGTCTGTAATGATGGATGGTCTCCCACCTCGTTCACCATGCACACTTCGTCATCCTGTTGAAAATTCTCTGCACCAGCAACACACCATCTACTTGCTTGTAACGTTAGGACCACAGACCTGGCACAGCTGATGATGAATTTCAATTGGCGCTATGCTCTGTGCATTCGAAAACTTTATCACAGACAACACTTCACACTCGGCAGAAGCTGGAATAAGAGCCTCCACCTTCAACTATTGCAACGATGCTATTGTTTTATCTTGAGAAGTTCTGCTAGTGCATGTGCCATGCCACGTCAATCCTCTTATCATGTACATGCAGTCCCTTCATGCAATATATGGTTTGCTAGCTGTGGGAGAAGTAGGAAACTCACTTTATGGACATGCTTCAGAGATTTTTATCTATATTTCCACATAATGGACATATTTGTCTCTTTTAGCCCATTTAACCACATTACTCCTGTTCTGCCCCATGAAATCTTTCTCTAACCCTTTTATTGCAAACATCCACATATTTCAGCCCCCTCCATTCTTTCTTAAACTTCTCCCTATAATGTTTCGAAGTAATCTTTTCTTCTAGATTACTGCAGATTTCCTGATTTTCAATGTCGGTGACCCCATTCACTTCATTTCATTATCCTCATTTATTAATTATCTGCTGATTATCTATCTTGCCCATTCCAATTTCTTGGATTATTTTCTTTATTTCAGATAACCGACTTCTTTCCCACTTTACTTTCTTTTGTATCTGTCTTTCACAATATTTCCTTCTTACCTTGATATGATATTATGTTGATATTTCAATACATGGTTAACTACTATGTCTTTCATACCAACTCTTCCCAATTCAGCTAAGGCCAAATCATTAAGAGCTACACTAGGTAATCCTAAAACCATTTTACAAAATGCTCTATGAATACAATCAGTATTTTTTCCTTCCTCTGTCTGTACCCCAAACTTCCATCCAATACATAATTTTTGACTCAACAGTAGCTGAATAAATTCTGAGCTACACTACACTCATGCTTGGTATTTTCTTCAAACACATTCTTATACTGCTACTAGTTAGTTTTCTTCTCTTAGTACATTTCATTTCTGTTCTGTCCATCTTCCATTATTATTTAGCCTTACCCCAAAGTAGTCAAATTTCTACTACTTCAATTTCACTGGCCTCTAGTCACCATTTATGATTTCTTTTAAATATGCTGCCTTTTTTGCAAACTATGATTTTAGATTTGGTTTTGTTCATCTTTAGACCAAATTCTTTACAATATCTTATTTTTACTTGTAATCCTTTAGTTAGCCCTTAACATGTTATTGGACTGGTACTAGGTCATCTACAAATAGCAATCCTGGAATATATGTATTTTTAATTATTGGACAATGTGTATTTTCCTTCCCCATTCCTTTTAATGTGTCATCTCCAAAGAAATTTAATAATACTGGGCTTAATTTATATCCTTGTCTTAGTCACATATTTGGTAACCCTCAGCAACTTTGTTATGCATATCTCTCACACAAAACATATTATCCACATACAGCCTGCTTGATCTAGGTACATTTCTGTTAATACAGTGCCTTTGTTATATGCCAAGGCCACAACCACCTTATATGCATATCAGCTGAGACAGCAGTGACCTTGGTATTATCCCACTGTGCAGCAGCAGAAGTGCAGGACATATCAAGGGTACATTTATCAGCTGTGAGCTGTCTCAGTCATTGCTTTGCCTTCGTGTTGTGAAGTCTTTTGACAACATGTGCGTTGTGTGTGATTTCCTTAGGAATGTTATTCTCTTATTAGTCCACAGAAATGCCTGCAAATTCATGTTTGAACAGCATATTTTTAAGTATGATACATATGTGAAAACTGAATCATGTAGACAATTTCAGCAGCAATTTCCTGGTTATCCAGTTCTGGGTAGAGACACTGTGAGACGTTTGGTCAATAAATTTAGAGCAACGGTATCATTAACACTAAAAAATAAAAGTTTATAGGAACAATCCCCACACTATAGACAAATTTAAGGACAATATAAAAGCAGAAATTATGAACATTATGCAAGAACAACTTATGCGTGTGAATGGTAATTTCATCCAACGATGTCAAGAATGTCTTCATGCAGATGGATACCACTTTTAACAACACTTATAACAAGGTTAATACTCATTACATATATGTTACTAACACTCGTGAGTAAGTAATGCAGGAGTTGTGGAACGGAAAGCCCTGCAATGTAGTAACTCTGTGCAGAGCACGCATTCGCGTGATCCACAGCTTTGGTATAAAACGAAGGCACTGTAGTATCAAATGCATTTTCTAAATCTGAAAAAATAGCTATATCCTTCCTATTTTATTGGCCAAAAATGTATCTATGATTGTTCTTATTATGAAAATATTATCTATAGTGGATCTCTCCCTTCTGGATCTGTTTGTAGTTAGGATAATTTTCCTTCTTTGTAAGCCCACCCCTGTAAACATTAGCTAATGCCCTTGTGTATACTTTTTCTATCATTGTGTATACTTTTCCTATAAGCCTCTGTAATTTGCTGGTTTGTTTACATCTCTATCTCCCTTGAAAAATGGCACAATCACCCTCAGTTTCCAAATCTGAGGAATCTTCCCACCTTCTGTTAATATCTTAAATAGCTTTACAAAGTAATGTGATCTTTCATCATCTTCATACCACACCTTCCAGAATTTCCCTGGTGTACTGTGTATTTCACTAGTTTTGTTGCATTTTAATTGTGCAATCTGCTCAATTACATCATTCTGATCCATTTCATGGTCTAAACCTTCCACAGGAATATTGAATTCCCTTAGTGTGGAATTAGGAAAACTGGCCTCTATTGCAAAATTATATCTTCCCAATAATTCCTTGAAATAACCCTTCCATATGCTGGGTCCAATTCTGTTACCCTTTGACTTCCCTTTACTACATACCCTTTTCACTAGCCTCCATATTTGATTAGTCTTCTTCAATTGCCTCTTTATAGATCTGGTTTCCAATTCTGACACTAAATTCCTTCTTTTCCTCCTCAATAAGACACTCAAATAGACACTTATAACACCATTGTGCTATTAAAAATTGTTCTCCTTCATAAGTCTTTTCTGTTTCTTCCACCTCCTAAACTCCCTCTCCACCCTTTTCATTGCCAAAAAACACTCCATGATACCAATTCCTTTCTCTATCAGCTGTCCGATCCCTTACTCTCATTTTGCATTCTATTATTTTCATTCCCTCTTCTAACTGACCCATTGCTTTATCAGACATCCCTTTTCCAATTAACTGTGTTACTCTAAATCCTAAATTTCTAGCTTTCTGTAAATTTAAATTTTTATAGAATTAATACCTTTCCTCTGATCGCCATCTAAAATTTTCTTTGGTTACCACACTATAATATGCCGATTACATGTTATGTAACTGAACTGTTATGGCTTCCATAATACTTCAGCGACTCATTATGATCTTACCGGCGGCCCATATAGCTCCCCAATTGCCCATACCTTTTAACACCTTCAAAGCAGCAGTCCAAGATGGCAGAAATGGCAAGTGCAGTTTGAAACCGACACCGATTTAGAAAATCTCACACCACCGGAAATTGAGAAATATGCTTTGAATATTTACAACAGTTTATTGCCGCAAAAATCAAGGAAGCAATATTCTAATAAATTGAGTTCATTTCCTTTGCTTCAATATGTGTTGCTTTCATGTTGCCTGCAAAACATCAATAAATATGGCATTGATTCAACAGCGCTGCCATCTTCGCAAACATGCTCAAGGTCCTGCCATTAGTGCTGTCATTCATCAGGATTTAATTACACACAATTAACAAGGTAGATCTTTTTGTAACAACTCAAAGTTTTGAAATTATAGTGTGGTAGACTAAAAACACTGGTATGCAACTTCATTATAATGGTAATTAAGATACTTGTATGAAAATTATGAAACTCCCCACCACTAGTTTCATAAACATACTCAAATCTTAATTACTACCATTATACTCTTGTATAGTATAATATACTATTATGGTTCTTTGCTGCACTAAAGTATCAGTAATATCCTTATCTTCTTCTACCTTACTTTGAGTTTGAAATTATGCTAATAAAGGGACTTGAAATGAACTTGGCAAAGTCAATATTAGTCAGCAACATATGTCTATAGACTTGCTAATTGTAAACGCAATGAGCAGGTGGACAAGAATATATATTTTTTGCCCCATATTACTGAGGCAATGAAATTTTGTGGAGAATTTGAACTTTCTTTGCGAGGCCATGATGATTCAGAAGACTCCAGTAACCCAGGTGCATTTAAAGGCCGGATAAATTAGACTGATAAAATTCATAGTGTGTTAAAATATCACTTAGAAAGCATGACAGTACATAAAGGGACATCTAAACGCTTATCATTTGTTAGACGCAATGCTGTCTGTCAAAAACATATAAAAGATGAAGTCGGTAATGTACATTATTTATCTATGCAAGCAGACAAATCCATGGACAAATCCTGTATAACTTAGATGAACATAATTTTAAGACACAAAATTAGTGGTAAAATCCTGAAAAGATTATGGGGATTTCTTGAAATTCATGATAGGAGTACTCTTGGCTTACAAGGGACCATCAATGCTAAGAAAACTTGAAAGTGATTTATACACCATTCAAAAGAGCACACTGAAATATGTAAAACCCTCAAATATTACATCCTAACATATATATATATATACAGGGTTATTTAAAAAGAAGGAACAGACTTTAAATATTTATTTCTAATGAATGACAATAGATGGCGACACATGTGATACATCATTGAATAGAGAAAAGCTTAAAATTTTATTTTATGTGTTGAAAATGAGCACCATTTGTTATGCGAGGACGACCAGTGCTTTTCCGTTTGCATACGCAACCATCTTCTACGAATTTATTGTATGAATTGTAAATTTTTTATTACGAGGCGGCTTGTTGTTGAACTTACAATGAAATGCACGATGCAATGAAACAATGAAACTCTTTGCATACTGCAGCACACAAAACGACTTTTCCTGTGGCATCGCCATTTTCTCATAAACAAACACAGCGCCGCTGTAGGCACTGAATGAAACTAATAGGTGGGGCTTAAAACTTTGAACCTTCCTCTATTCAATGATGTGTTGTGTGTGTGTCACTATTTATTGTCATTCATTAAAAATGAATACTTAAAATCTGTTCCTTCTTTTTGATACAGGCAAGTCAGAGAGAGAGAGAGAGAGAGAGAGAGAGAAGAGAGAAAGAGAGAAAGAGAGAAGAGAGAAAGAGCGAAGAGAGAGAGAAGAGAGAGAGAAGAGAGAGAGGAGAGAGAAAGAGAGAAGAGAGAGAGAAAGAGCTGACTGAGTGCAGTGAACCTGGAAACCTGGCACCGTGAGTTGAGTATGGGTCATTCCAAAGTAAGCCTCTGTCTATAAAAATAAAGTCTCTTAATGTAGTGAAGGCATTATATAATCACTTTAAAGAAAAGAATTTCCAGTCCTCCTGTTTTAACCGAAGAAGTTTAGACAATGTTTCAGTACTTGCTAGATATATTAGAGTCTGATACAGAAATAATATGTATGCAGTCTTTAGATACTAACAAATATGAACCAGTATCTGAAACAGTGTTAGTGTCCAATGAATATGAATCTCTATCAGAAGAATCTACTTCACCTTCATCAAAACAGGAATCAACATCAGAAGGTCCACAGAGCCTAAAAGAACATAGAGTAGAATGTTCATTTGAAGACAAAAGAAAGGTTATAAATACATGGTTGAATTCACAGAAGCAGAAGCCAAAGCATACATTTCCTCACTTATCAGGGAATTCTATGAAAAACAGATTTCCTCAATTGCAGCACAAGACACAGTTGTACTGTTTTTAGGAAGATATTGCAAAAACACAGATTCTATTGGCAAGTCATCTTCTAGTTAAACAGCCACAGATAAATATAAGCAGTTATACAAGTTGGTGTTTACGAAATTTATGGAAGCTTGTACAAACATCTTGATAGTGCACGATATGAACTTACAAAAATGGGCCCATGAACAAGCCAAATCACTTGATTTACCTTTGTCAGCAAGTGTGGAATTTCAAGCAACATTCTCAAATAGGATCACAAAAAATTACGCAGTTTGTCACAAGAAAAGAAGAAGAAGATACTAACAACATACTGCATTCATGGAGGGAAGCGACACTGTTGCTTATAGAGCAGTATGGTGCTGACAGCGTATATAATGCAGATCAATCTGACATTAATAAACACACTTGGGATAACACTTGGTTGCCGTGGTAAGAAGATAGTATGCGGTGTTACACAACCACAAAGTGCACACACATTCATTCACAATTATGCCAATTGTATCATACATGGGACGTCTCCTTCCCTGTCTGTTTATTGTACTGCAGGAATCAATGTCACCAAGTCAAGCCGTCCAACAGGGTATGTTTAAAGCCCCTAATTTAATTGTGCAGTGGTTGAAATCTGGAAAAATGGCAAAAGACCTTTTCCATATATTTCTGGAGTTGACATTTTTATCTCACACTAGTCAATCGAACTGTTTACTGTTGGATTCCTGGGTGCCTCACTAAGATAATAATTTAATACATGAAGTACTTTCATTAAATATCTATGAACCTGAAACGTTAAAAGTGCAAATCATTCCAGCAAAAACAACTTCTGAATTACAACTGTTAGACAGGCATGTTTTCCAAATGTTCAAAACAATGGACCAACATATCTGTCATTTTGTGTGTTAAATAGTATTGATGTTAACTTGCAACCACATAACAATATTCTCAAATGCATGTCATTGATCTACAATCAAGAATGTTAACTGCGCTTCCATATGTCACATAGACATGGGTGGAAATTAGTGGGTCTGATTAGCATGAATGAAACTTTTGAAAACAGCAGAGACTATTGTATTAGGAAAGGAACTGGTGCTTGTGAATTTCTTATGGAAGACAATAATAAATTGTGGTCAGCTTCTTTATTCATATGTAGCTTGTGCAAGAAGCTATTGTGTTTCGAACATTTTTTCTTAATTTCCATTATCATTCACAGGAGATTAAATATGTTGAAGGGTATTAAACAGGACTGCCACTTTATTGGTGAGTATGTAATTGTTTAATCAGTATATACTCATACATATAGTATTTAAATGTTTGCCTTGAATATTTTTATCCCTCATGCAATTACAATACAACTTCAGGTTAGTATTTAATTTGTCTTTAAAACAGATATAAATCAATTGCAAGTTTTATGATTACTGCGATATGACTTAAAAGAAATTAATACATAGTTTAATAGGCATACAATGTTCACGGGGTTCACTGCACTCAGCCAATGCTCTCTCTCTCTCTCTCTCTCTCTCTCTCTCTCTCTCTCTCTCTCTCTCTCTCTCTCTCTCTCTCTCTCTCACCTGCTTCCATTACATTGCAAGCAGTTTAAGAGGACTTCATTCCAGTTGGACACTGATGACCCCCACCCACACATCTTTACCGCTCTCTAACTCGTGTATACATATGCATGATAGGATATAATATTCCAGGGTTTTACATATTTCAGTGTGCCCTTTTGAATGGAGCATAAATTGGTTTCAAGTTTTCTTAACATTGATTGATGTTCCCTTGTTAGTGGAAAATGTTTTAGCAGAACTAAAACTGATAAATTTCCAGAGAAACTCATCTGTCAAATGTACGATGGGGCTTCGTTTATGAGGGGACAAAAGTGGGGTATGCAGTACCTGATCAGAGAAAAGTACCCCAATGCAAATTATATTTATTGTTACACACATCAGGCTAACTTGATCCTGCAAAATATCACCTCTTCAAAGCAGAATATTTTTCCAGAGCATCCAAGGCACTGGTCCGTTTTTCTCAAAATCACCCAAAAGAATGCATTGAATCAGGTTGTGAAGAAAAAAATTGCTGCTGCTCTCTCCACTAAATGGTATTTTCAACACCAGTAGTTTACATGTATATAAACACAAAGATAGTTTGATAAAAGTGTTTTGAGCATATAGAAGATAATGAATTTAATGATAAAAATGCATTTGCTGTTGGTATTGTTGATGTGAATTTTGAAGGGGCCACAGTTTTTATTTTGGCTACAGCTTTACCATAAAATTGTAGTATATGTAGCCATTTTCTTTGATTCTATCCAGCAAAGAAAAATTGATGTTACAGAGTTGGATATCTTTTAGATGGGTTTCATGACAGTGTGTATCATGTGCGGAAAGACTATGAAGAAGAAACTGTAACAGGTAAACTTAGCCACAAGAGAAGATGTGGTCTCCATGTGAGTACAACAAAATCATATTGCTGATCTGGAAGTTTGCGATATAATCATTACATCAGCATTAAAGAAAGGTTTATGTTTTCTGGTATTTGAGTACTTCAAAATTGATTGTCATGATCCACTTCAAAGAATATAATTTGGTATACCTGGAACATGATTTTCAAGTCTCTTTCAAAGTATAGCCTAATGTGAAAGTGCAAAAACTGGAAAATGAGTTACAGATTTTGTATTCTTGAGAAGATCCGCATGTTGAGGGTGTTGTCTTCCCTCTATTAACCTTCTTCTTGCTGAAAAACTTGTCACGTGTCATCTTGGAAGTGTCAGTGTGATGATAATGATATGGGGTTAAGGGCGCTAAACATCAAAGGTCATCAGCGCCCTTACAAGGTGTAAATATAAGTCAAGAACTAAAATAGGAAAAGTCGATAAGTAAAAACACTAAAAGCACGCACAAAAAGGCTAAAACCACCACATTAAAACATGTTACACAAAACAATAAACGAGTAAAACCACGTGTCAAGAGCTGTAGAACATTTTGGACATGAGCGCCATATGTCCGCTGGGGAGTAGAGCCCCCATTAAAAAGGCAATATAATAGCGCAAGATTAAAAGGTGCTCAGCGCATCATATGCGCCTATTAAAATCACTGTCATGGATAAAACGTAAAAGACATTCTACAGCATGCGCGTCGTCTGCCAAAACGTTGGCTATGCCAACAGGCAGACCCACACGACCGCGCAATGGAGCTAAAACTTGACACTCTGTTAAAATGTGACGCACCGTTAAGGGCGCATCACACTGTTCGCATACTGGTGCGGGGTCACCACTGAGCAAGTACCTATGAGTAAAAATGCAATGTCCGATACGAAGGCGTGTTAAAATTACCTCTTCCCGACGGGAAGAGGTAGCCCAGACTAGCGGAAGAGGTTTAACCTCCTGCAAGTTGTTCCCCCGGAGGGCCGTCCACTCATCGCGCCAGCGCGAGAGGATGCGGCGACGTAAAATAACACACGAATCTGACGAGGGAACAACAGGGGTAAAAAATCTGGGTAATAAAATCGCCGATTTCGCAGCGGCGTCGGCCGACTCGTTCCCTGAGATGCCCACATGACCTGGAATCCACATAAAAGAGACGCTGATGCCAGAGGCACCAAGCGAGTGGAGCAGGTCATGTATGCGCTGTACGAGGGGGTGGTAAGTGTACAGTGCGCGAATACTTTGAAGAGCACTCAGGGAGTCTGAACAAATAAAACAGAGTCGTAGGTCATACCGCTGGACGTATAAAAGTGACTGATAAATACTAAAAAGTTCGGCGGTAAAAATCGAACATTGCCCGGGTAAACGAAATGTAAAACTACGATTATCATCAATAAAGGCACACCCTACTCCAACATCAGTCTTAGACCCATCAGTATATATAAAACGAAAGTCCCCGAACTGCGACCGAAGTTCTAAAAAGACCGATCTAAGAACTGAAGAAGGGGTCTCATTCTTCGACATAGACGTCAACCCAAGGTGACACTGGGCCTCGGCGCGCAACCATGGAAGAAAACGCGTTTCCCCCTGGGAAGGGCCGGCGCTGGCGTCAAGTTCAAATGCCGAAGAAGCTTTCGAAAGAGAACCCTGGAGGTAGTAATGCAGAGGAGCTAACGAAATATTGTCGATCAAGCGAAACCTCGTAAAATAAATCGAAGGACGGGTGGTTAGGCAAGCTTGAGAGCCGACAAGCATAGCTGCACAAAAGCATCTCACGCCGGAAGGACAGCGGAGGCTCTGCAGCTTTTGCGTACAGACTGGGTACAGGGCTAGTTGGAAAGGCCCCTGTAGCGACTCTTATGCCACGATGGTGAACGGCATTCAATCGACGTAACACAGCTGGACGTGCCGACGAATAAACAATACAACCTTAATCAAGCTTGGATCGGACCAAAGAGCGATAAAGGCGAAAAAGGACGGTCCGATCAGCTCCCCAGGATGTGCCACTTAAAACACGTAAAAGATTAAGAGAACGCTCACATTTAGCTTTTAAAAAGGAAATGTGCGAGGTCCAACACAACTTCCTATCAAAAATCAACCCCAAAAATTTCACCTCGTCTGCAAACGGAAGCATCTCCGGCCCAAGATGGAGAGAGGGCAGAGGGAAATATTTCCGGCGCCAGAAGTTGATGCAGACGGATTTCTCGGCGGAGAAATTAAAGCCGTTGGCGTTACTCCAGGCGTAGAGACGGTCGATACAGCTCTGGAGACGGCGTTCGAGTAGACAGGTCCGCCGTGAACTGCAGTAAATGGAAAAATCGTCAACAAAAAGGGACGATGACGTGCCAGGTGGAATACAATCAACAATGAGGTTGATAGCAATCGCAAAAAGTGTGACACTGAGTACAGAGCCCTGCGGTACTCCGTTCTCTTGAATAAAACGACGAGATAAAACCGAGCCCACACGTACACGAAAAACGCGGTGCGTCATGAAATCCCGAAGAAATATGGGAAGACGACCGCGGATATTCCATGCGTGAAGTGTACGTAAAATGCCGCCCCTCCAACAAGTGTCATAAGCTTTCTCCAGGTCAAAAAACACAGCCACGGTTTGACACTTTCTCAGAAATCCATTCATAACATGCGTCGACAGGTACACCAGATGGTCGACGGTAGAGCGATAGCGACGAAATCCGCACTGAGCGTTCGCTAGAAGGTTCTGAGACTCAAGCCAACATGTCAACCGCCCGTTGATCATGCGCTCCATCACCTTGCAAATGCAACTGGTGAGGGAGATAGGGCGGTAGCTGGAAGGTAGTTGGCGATCCTTCCCAGGCTTAAGAATAGGGACAATGGTGGCTTCGCGCCAAACGGAAGGAAAAATGCCGTCTTGCCAAATACGGTTATAGACCTGTAAGAGAAAGAGTTTACTGTCGGCTGAAAGGTGCTTTAACATCAGGACATGAATGCCGTCCGGGCCAGGTGCGGAGTGCCTAGAGCAATGAAGAGCGTGCTCCAGCTCCCTCATTGTGAAAAGTTCATTATAACACTCATTATTAGCAGACCGAAAATTAAAGGTGCCGGAATCCAGCCGGTCTTTGATAGAGCGAAAGCCGGCGGAATAATGGTCTGAACTGGATACCGCTTCAAAGGCAGCACCCAGAGTGTTAGCGATGGCAGCCGGATCCACTACAGTGGCATTGGAAACCTGAAGGCCAGAAACAGTACAATGCGACACTTTACCTGAGAAGCGACGAAGTTTATCCCAAAGAACAGATGAAGGCGTAAAGCGATTAAAAGATTCGACAAAACGAGTCCACGACGCCTTCTTGCTATCCTGAATAATGCGACGAGCCCTGGCGCGCAATTGTTTAAAAGTCACCAAATTATCAAGTGTAGGGTGTCGCCGAAACACCCTAAGTGCAGTCCTACGGGCACGAACGGCGTCCCGACAATCCTCGTTCCACCACGGAACAGGTGGTCGCTGAGGTTGAGAGGATGAACGGGGAATTGCGCGTTCGGCGGCAGAGAAAATCGTATATGTAAGGTGCTGCACTAGTTGGTTAATGTCGGCGAAGGGCTGATCGTAAAAATGCACGAGGCTGGAATACAAGCTCCAGTCGGCTTTTGTGAATATCCAGGTAGGTACTCTGGAATGCTGTACGTGGTGTGACAGAAGAGAAACTATGCAGGGATAATGGTCGCTGGAGTAGGTGTCAGCGACGACGTTCCACTGAAGACGACTAGCAAGCTGAAGTGAGCAAATGGCAAGGTCCAGGTGAGAGAATTTACCAGAAAAATCAGAAATAAAAGTAGGTGCACCTGTATTGAGGATGGAAAGATTGAACTGGTAAAAAATGTCGGAAAGAAGAGTTCCCCTCGCACAAGCCCTTGGCGAACCCCACAGTGGGTGATGGGCATTAAAATCTCCCAACAGAAGAAATGGTGTTGGGAGAGCGGACAGGAGAGCTCGAATGTCCACGGGAGCGAGGGGAGACGATGGAGGTGAATACACAGAGCAAACAGAAAACAAAAAACCGGGTAAGTGAAGGCGAACGGCAACAGTTTGCAAGTCGGATGTAAGTGTGATAGTTTGAAAATGAACGTCGTTACGCACTAACAACATGACTCCTCCATGAGCAGGAGTACCCTCCTCCGGTTCAAGGTCGTAGCGAACCGGAGTATATCCTCGGAGATCAAAAGGATCATGAGGGCGAAGCTTAGTCTCCTGCAAACAAACGACCATAGGTGAATGGGAATGCAATAAAAGTTGCAGTTCCGCCCTATGCGATCGTACACCACGTACATTCCAGGTCAGGATAGCCATTAAGAAAAAGGGGATAAACTGTCTATTTAGAAGGGCGGCTTAAAATTACCTTTTGTTTAACCTTTGGGCTCGGGCTTTTTGTATGGAGTTGGTCAGACTCCATAGCCTCCTCGAAGGGAGGGCCCACGCGCTCAGAGCCAGAAACCGATTCAAGCGCCGTGAATCGGTTCTGGGTGGCGATGGGTGAGGGGTGCCGCTGAGCGCGGCTTGTCCCAGGATCTTCCTGGGACTGCGACCTCCGAGGAGAAGGTGAACTTTTGTTACCGCGCGCACGCGGAGGGTCCTTTAGAAAATCTTCCCTACGAAGTTTCTGCTTGGGTTTCTTTTCAGCGGCTTGCGACTTCATTGACTTGGGACCAGGTTTATACGGCTTGGTAACTGTAGCCTTAATGGACGGCCGGATGGTAGTGGCGGTTAATCCAGTCATGGTCCAGGTCTGAGTTTCGGCATCTACTCGTGGTACTGGCGAGGCAACAACAGAACTAAATGTGCCAGAACGCAGGAGTGAAGGTTGGCGCGCATGGTAACGCCTCCGGGCTTCAGCGAAGGAGAGTTTTTCCTTTACCCGGATCTCCTGGATCGCCTTCTCGTCCAAGTACCGCGGGCAGTCGGCAAATGATGCAGAATGAGACCCTTTGCAGTTAACGAGACGGGGGCTGTGGTACAGGTACCTTCGTGTGACGGCTGGCTACATGAGGCACAGATGGTAACGGCACTCTTACAGGAGACTTGCGTATGCCCAAAACGTTGGCATTTGAAACAACGCAGAGGTCTAGGTATATAGGGCCTCACAGCAATTCGCTCGTACCGTGCTGAAAGACTCGTGGGCAGATCGACGCCGTCGAAAGTGATAAACAGGGTACGAGTTGGTACCAAAATTCCGTAGCGTTTTGCCTGCACTCGATGAACAGCTGTCACCTTTTGGTCAGAAAGATAGCCGACAAGTTCCTCGTCCGACATACCATCGAGGCAATGGGTGGTAATGACGCCTCGACAGGAATTCAAGGTTCGGTGCTTCTCGACACGGATAGGATAACCGTGGAGAAGCGTGGCGCGCAACAAGGACGTACTTTGCTGTTCAGTTTTGGTTTGAACCAACAAGGAACCAATTCGAAGACGAGTGCAGGACTGAACCGCACCTGCAATAGCGTCAATGCCCTTTCGAATAATGAAAGGGTTCACCTTCTCAAAACTTTGTCCTTCTTCTGTTCGTGAAATGACCAAGTAACAACCAGATGTCGGCGGTGCTACTTCCGTTACATAGACTTTTCGGCGCTTGTTGTTAGTAATGGAGAAAGGGTGCTCCATAGCGAAATAAATCCTCCACCATTGCAACCGTCTCCGACCTCGGGCTCTGACTTCCCGGGCGTTACCCCGGCTTGGGTGAGTGGCCTATCTATACCTATCTCACCCCAGGGTCACACCTCCCAGAACATAGACAGAGGGACCCAATGGCCGTCGGAAGTCAGCAGCTCATGCAATGGCCCCCCCGCGGGACTGCAGTTGAACAGCGGATACGAACACATACCCTACATGACGACCCCGGGTGGTGGGGATGACGCCATTACCCACTCACCCAGCTGCGCACGCGGTGCGCGGGTATCCGTCAGGCTGTGTCCACGGAGGATTAACATAAAAGGTTAAAAGAAACTAAAAGTGTGTGGGCGTTTCGCACTCAAGGTAGGCCGGCGAAGAAGTAAAAGAGACATGTAAATGAATGGGCGTGGGGCGAAATGTGCATAAACAGAAGAGAAGAAAGAAGCGATGGCGAGGGGCGACGTGGAATGAAATGCACAGAACGCACGAGAGCCTACCTTGAGTCCCCCGGTCATGAGAACGAACCCACCTCGACCGGACGGGGATGAAAGGGTGAAAATGGCTATGGATGGCTCGGGTACCCCGGGTGCGCCTAACCCGTACTCACAAAAGGTGAGCCCCTGGGGGGAGTGTCAGTGTACTGAAAATAAACATTACTCTTCCAATAACAATACTGGAAACTGAATGTTTTTCAACATTAAAAGAATAAAGACTTCCCTGAGAAGTACAATGATAGCAGAGAGACTGACTGCTCTGGCTATGCTCTCCCTAGAAAAAAAGATGGTATGCAATATTCCAGACTTCAATAAGGTTACAGAGGCATTCTCCACAGTTAAGGAGAGGAGAGTGGAAATGAAGTACAAAAATTAAATACATGTATGTCTATGTTTTATGCATGGACTCCTATCAATATTACACCCAAAACTCATGGGCTGCCTCTGAACTAAAGACAGCCAAGCAAATAAAATTGAATGAATGGCAAGTTAACTAAACATTTATATGCTTCTCTACCTACAAATTAGCTGTTGTGGTCAGTTGTCCATGAAACGTTGTTTTAAAACACTTTTTAGATAAGAGAAGCACATTAATATAAATTGACTCATCATTCTTTAATGGAAATTTATATTATAAGTAAATAAAGCAATATGCCTTCAGTTTGGTCCCCCATTTTATTTTTGGTACTATGATATTTCGATCCCACAGCTTCTTTGTTCAACTCTTTTCAGTCCCTCTTTGTTTTGGGTTGGTCATTTTTTAGTCCCTGCAGAATATCCAAACTTTATTTGCTCTGTATGATATAAGCGGGATAACCATGTTTTCATTTCGAATGAATATAACATAACTTAGTAATGAATTAACAATGAAATAAACACAATTTGAACATTATAACCCAATTTCTGAGTGATGTAACAAGATTTATGGGTGAATTAACATGACTGAAATAATCTACTCCTCTAAAAACAAGCCAATGGTTGTCTTAAATTCATTTTGCTAAAATTTTCAAAAGTTGAACAACTCTAGAACACATCATTATTGCAGATGTGAGGATAGAGAAACATGTACAGCAAGATGCACAAGTGGGGCAGATGTTGCTACTGACAACTAAATGATGAACAGTTTTTGTTTCACGATTCAGGGCAAGATGATGCACATCCCATTTTAATAATTGCCACTGTACAAAACTTTGTAATTTGTCACACAGTCCCACAATATACTGCGACAGAACCTTTAGTGTTGCCCCTTGACAGTTCCTCTGGTTATTTACTAAGCACAGTAGTATACAAGATCACGCATTTCCATTTGTATATATCCTAACATTAGGAAAAACTGAGGAGAGAGTGACACACACACACACACACACACACCCACCCACACACACCCACCCACCCCCACACCCACACCCACACCCACACACACACACACACACACACCATACACACACACACACCACACACACACACACACACACAGATATATATACACACGGTGTTTCAGAAATTAGGGTATGGGTTCCTTACACCACAAGAAGGAAAAAAGTTCATATGAACGTATGTCCCATAATCCTTTGTTTTCTTGTTAGGAGGTGTTCACCACAGTGGTACACTTATTACACACAAAACTCATAATAAATGCTCGAAATGTCCTCCTCTTGCTTCTATGCATGCCTGTACTCGTCGAATCATGGAATGTCGCACCCTGTCAAAAACTTCGGGATGATGTCGAATGGTTTCGCAGGCTTCCACGACACGTCAATGAAGCGTTTCTGCATCTGGGATGGCTGCTCCATAAACCAATGATTTAAGATGCCCCCAGAGGTAAAAATCCACAGGATTGAGGTCGGGAGAACGTGCAGAGCATGGAACTGGTCCTCCTCTGCCTATCCATTGGTCATGGTAGATACCAGTCAGTGCATCTCGAACAATGCGACTAAAATGTGCCGCAGCCCCATCATGCATAAACCACATGTTTTTTTCTTATTTGCAGGGGCACATCTTCGTGAAGTAAGTCGGGAAGAGTGTGCTGGATAAAGTCTCTGTAGACAGCACCAGTAAGCCGAGCTGGTAAAACGTATGAACCTACCAGACAGTCACCTACAATGCCAGCCCATACATTCAGACTAAACCGTTGCTGATGTCTAGCCTGAAGTACAGCATGAGGATTACGATCTGCCTATATGTGTATGTTGTGGAAATTAGTAACTCCATCTCTCCCAAATGTTGCCTCGTCTGTAAACAAAACCGACAAGACAAACAATGGATTGGCTGTTTGTGCTACAAACCATCGGCAAAAGTTATCCCATGGTGGATAATCGGCAGGTCAAAGGCCCTGCACACGTTGAATATGATATGGATACAGGAGCTGCTCGTCAAGTACCCTCCATGCTGTCACGTGTGATGTACCAGATGCCACAGCCAATCGTCTTGTACTGATACCTGGATCGTCTTCGACACACTTTAACATCTGTTCTTCGCGTTCCGGCGTACGAACAACTCTTGGTCTTCCTCGATCAATAGTTCGCGGTGCAACGGTTCCTGTCTCAGCAAGGCGACGATAAACAGCGACAAAGGTTGGATGACTCGGTTGTCTTCGGTCTGGAAACTCCATCTGATAGAGCCGTGCAGCCTCGCGACCATACATAAAAATCATGTCTGCCTGTTCACGAAATGAATATCCAGCCATGGTGGAACGAAACACATGCAGTTGACTCACTACATGTACACAATTGAAATGATGAAGACAAATGACAAACGTAAACAAGTCTCCATGGCAACACTTCGCCATCTACCGTATGTAGTACAATGGGTCAACGCCTTCTATGAATGCATAGAGAAATGAAGTTTTGGGTTTGAACCCCGAAGGCCATTGAACTCACACTTTCATTGTGACAGGAATAACGCAAAAACCAAGGATTATGGGACATGTTCATATGAACTGTTTTCCTTCTTTTGGTGTAAGGAACCCATACTGAAGTTTGTAAAAGTATTTCTGAAACACCCTGTATATATCAGGCAAATGTGGAAAACGCATCTGAAATGCAGAATTAACATTGCACTTCATTGAATTGTGATGGATTTTTGAACCAGCAAATATGCAGGCTTTGAGAGTCACATTTCCAAGACATAGATTAAGGGCTGCCTATTCCACTATTCACAAGAACTGTGAAGGTGAATTGTAGTGATGGGGCCACAACAGCAATATATGACAACTGGTAGCCAGCTACAATAGCAAGCAAATATGCTTTTCAGTTTACCTTTCATTATGGTGGATGAAATTTAAGATACTTCCATTGCGAGAGGATACGACAACTACAAGACCCAAGACCAGAGGGCAATTGGATATGTATTTAAGGGCAGTGGCCTACAACTTGAAGATCAACTCCAATGAGTGTGTGGCTGAGACAGATACTGAAGAAGAAATGGCATAGGAGTTTCTGATTATAATAATTAGGTCATAACAAAATAATTATTTCTTACTTTTCAGTTTATTTAGAGGGTAACAAAAAGCTGTAACCAATATCCAGGACTGAAAAGGTTTAACTGGTATACATATGCCTGTGATCCATGCATGTTGTTACCAAAAAAGTAGAACCCAAATATCCAGTACCCATTGTGTGTGATGCATGCATCTTGTTACCAAAAAAGTGGGACTGAAACTGTAGTGACTGAAACTTTCATCATATAAGTTTCTCCAATCTTATATCTTCTCATTTGAATTGCACAAGAGATTTAAGTTTGGCATGTTTCCATTTTTAATTTGTACATCCTAAGCCAGACATCGGCAGGGTTTGCCCGATCGAGCTCTGCTCTTGCTTGCGGCTAACTGAGAATCTCAAATGCAGCTCTTGGTTTGCATCAGTGATGTGCTTTATTAATAGCAGAACTAAACACTGCAAGCCAAATTATCTAACATGAAAGTCTAATTAGTGAACCATTATTTTGCATTTATAGCATTACAAAGTACATGCATTGACTTAGACGTATCTGTTACAAGTTGTCAGAGCATTTATCACACCTAGTTCTACGTTACACTTACAGTAGAAAACTTTCTCTCTTTATCTATTTGATTAATAATTATTTTATACATATATGCACTGTAACTTAATTAGAAGGAATAAAACAGAAATGATGGTTCCATGTTTAACTGATTATCACTCAATATAACAGGAGCAACATTATATTTCAGAATACAAAAGGCAGAAGAACAGAACAATTTAAGATATAACTGATCAGCAATAATTTAGAAGTAACTTATAGCAATCACTGAATAGAATAAAATGAAAATGCAACTTGAATTAAATGCTTTTTAGTTTTTGTTGTTAGTTTTTCCTTGACCAGCCTGTGAATATTTGGAGTGAGATTTTGTGCTGCCTTGATTTTGAGAACTGTGTTCAGATTTTCATCAAACAGGTTAATTTGCTGTCTGCATTTTCTTAATTTCAAACCAGAAAAAAGCTGCTCACACATACAAGTAGTACCAAACATGTACAAGATTTTAGCTGCATTTTAGACGAGGAAATCGTAAACAAAGAAAAGATTGGTAAAAACCAATCAAGTCCACCTTATTATTCAAATTGTCTTGAGTTCTCTGGCACACCCTAGGTCAATAATTTCTAACTGTAAGTTTGCAGCAACTGAACATTTACTGAGAATGGACTAGGAAATATATCTAATTGTGTTTCTAGACCTTTCAAGTCCTGGAATCGTATTTCAAATTGTTCTTGGAGTGCAATAAGAATTTCTGCATACTCTTTAAAGTCATGTTGAACATCAACTTGAAGAAGAGAGACAAGCTTTGGAAAGTGGGAAGTATTGTTATTTGCAAGTTGAGGTTCCTATAATTGAAGTTTCATGTTGAAGGCCTTTATTTTATCCCACATTTGAGTTATAACCTGTTGTTTCCCTTGCAGAGATACATTAAGTGGGTTCAAATGTGAAGTCAAATCAGCAAGGAATGCACGATCACATATCCACTTCGAATCCTTGAAAGCCCACTGTATTGGCAAGCTGTCTACAACTGTGATGTCACTTATCACAGGCCGGTGGATGGGCCTTTGGCTCTGCCTGCTGCCCTGTGCTCTAAAGTACTGTAGCTGCCAGTGCTTGTCCTAAGCCAACAATAATTGTCTATACTTGAAGACAGGCAACTGTGCATTGTCATGAGGGTGATGCTTCTCTGCTTGCTACATGTATGGCATGAGCAAGATAACCTGTGGCTTCCTTTTAAAGGTAGCAGATCTATGAGCATCGTTTATGGCAAAAAGAAGACACCATTTCAAAGGTATGCTATTGTTTACTGCTATAATGCCTGTGGCTGTAATATGATAGACATACTGAGCTTGTAGAGTGTCATGTAGTTTTAAAATGCTTAATGATGAGCATAAATCATTATTCAGCTGTAAAATGAATACAGAATGTTAAGGCAGAACAGATTGGCTTTCTGTAATTTTTCCTAACTTTTTGCACCAGCGGTGGTGGTGGTAGCAGTGTTTAATAGCCATTCTTACTGCACACAGCACCACAGGCAGTGGGCACATCAAAATGAAATGATAATTGGGAAAGGAAATTTATGAAGGAAATGTTCCAGGCCTAAGTTTAGGGTACCTCCGCAGCATTTGCCAGCTATGAGGACTGAGGAAACCAGGAAAAACCCAGTAGGGGAGGAAGGTCCTTGTGGGTTTTGAACTGCAGACATCCTGTTCACAACTCCCACTGTCTTAACAAGCTTGGCTGCCCATGTTGATGCTTATTAATGGTGGCTTATTATTATGTCATGCATATCAATTGGTTGTCTTAGCATATGAAAAATTCTCTTTTTTCTTATTTTCAATAGCTTTTATATATTGATAAGCAAATGTAAGGCAAATGTTTAGCCACAATGCTCCTAATTAGTTAATTCAAGGAGCACCAGAGCACTATTAGTGATGTCACAACCAATGCTTAATATCCTATGTTGTTCACAGAAAATATTGAAGGAGGCAAGAAGATAATCTGTTGGAGTGCTATATCTTCATTATTTTGAAGATATTTCAATTCCTAGTCAATGTAAGTCACATCAGGCAAACTAAACTTCAAAGCTTTGGAAAGCAAATGGCTTTATAGGTGGTGATCTAATGCTAAAAGAAAGGGCAACTGCAGATTTGAGTATAATCTATTGCAGGTACAAAAAACTGGATGTACACTCACACAAGCAGTGCTTTGTAGTACAGTGAGGCATGTTATTACATTTAAATTGCCAAAGTTACGCTGACATGATACAGATCTGATTCATTAAAGCATATTGCAAGATGGGGATGGAAGAAATCTATCACTAGGATCCCTCCCCCATGCCCTGTTATCATTTTATTCTAAAAATAAACATTTACAGTAGCAACTGCATATGCACAGAGCAAATACATCACACTTCACTTCTTAAGTGTTCACTCTAGCACCATTAACAATGAATGTTACAATCAATGCAATATAAATTCATAATGCAAGAAAGATAGATCATTCACAAATACAGTTTGCATGCACACACACTCTCACCCCCTTGAGTTTGCAAGCAAGCATCAAGTTTTGCACTTTTGTCCACATTTTAGCTTTAATAAAAACCATTAACTGTCACACTGGATAATAATAATAATGATGATATTTATTCAGTTATAGACATCTTACAATGATGTTTCAAGTTTTATTAAATTCTAATACATTTGATATTGGTAACATTTTTACATATGTACAAAGAGTTTAAAATGCATTATTATATACAAAATAAAACCCAAAATTAATTACAATACTGGGTACACACACATATGTACATAATCCTTCTACTCTATACAGACATCTTTCAAATAAATATTTCTTTAATGCAGGTTTAAACTGATTTATTTTTAATTTTTTTAAATGCGGAGGAAGTTTATTGTACAAAATAGCACCAATTATAAAAGGATCCTTTTCAGTGGCTTTCTTAGTAGTAGCTATTCTAAAGAAATTATCTGAAATTTCTAAAAAGAAATTATTCTTATATTATAATTCGCTACCTTAGGATCAGACTGACGTAACTACATGAATGCATGTTTTGAGATATTTAAGTTTTTAAGTTTGTGATGATGCTATATGTATATTAGCGTTGCTGAACACAAACTTTGTTATGAAATTCGATAACCCAGTTCATTTGCCCAATGATTGGCATTGATGTTTAGTTTGTAATAATCATTTATTAAGTAGATATTTAATATTTTAATAAAACACGCTGTAGTTACGTCTCTTTGATCATAAATAAATTACGATTTCCTGCTGCGACTCTATGAGTATTGCAATCTTATAAAGAAACTGCACACGCTTTGTTGTTGTAAGACATTTTTATTAAAACATAAAATAAATGATAAACAAAATTACATTAATATTACACTGTTGTAAATGGAGTGAAGTGAGGAATAACACTGATGATACTTCTGTGGAATTATCCCTTTATGGCATAACTCCTTCAGATCGGATAGTTTCTCTTTGGTGACTGGCCGGTGACCATCATAGACAGGTTGTAATGCTAATTCCTCTGCTTGATTTCTTCTACTGTGCCCAGCTCTTATGGTCTGCAACTCATGAAATTCTGCCTCATCGTAACAATACTTGAAATATATTTTTTATGGTTCACCCTTACGTATTGCATCCATACACTTTTCAACAAGCTCACTGCTTCTCCTTTTTCATCCGTCTTTCTATTCCTAATTGTTTCTTTCTGAAGTTCAGTAAAGTTTACGAATTTGGTAGAATCCATCTCTATGGCAGTTTGTCTCTTTGATGCCATGCATACTACAGTGAACCATCCTATGGGATCAAATACATCTACGTGCTTGCTCTAATTTTCTATGCAGACATGTACAGAGTCCACTTCCATCTGTGAGTGGCCTGGTTCGAAAAACCGCTGATTACTGGAATGTTCATATTCTGGACGGCATATAGCAACATCGCACACATGTTAATATTTTGGTTTTGTCCACCACATGTATCTGAAAATAGTGTTATTTCCTTTCCATTTGCAACATCTCTCAGAAAGTCCAAAACACATGATGCCCTTTTGTTGAATCCCTTTTCGCTGTTAACTCATCTCACATGTTGGCTTGGTTGTTTGTTAAATTCAAAATTGTCAAGTTATAGACAAAAAATTGTCTTTTATAAAACAAAGACTTGGAATTTGTCTTAGGACAGTACAGTACTGCCTCCAAATCATATTCTGCCATAACACATTCACCTTTTTTTGCTTCATCCTTTTTCTTATTCTTCATTTCTCGTGCCAATTCTTTCTTCTTGATGTGATCATCATGGCTTTCCTTCGTATTTTCATCTTCCTTCTCCATCTGTGTAAGATAGAATATTTGAAACATTCATTGTTATACATGAACCGAATATTTAAATATGCAGGTAAGTATTCCTTATTAAACTTCTTCCTGGAATAATTTGATGGCAGAACTGGAAATTTCCGGGTATAGTTTCTGATTTTCTCCTTATCTTCCGGTGGTTTCCAACCAGGTGCATGGTGACCTCTTTTCTCCTTCTCACCTCTTTTTTTAATGGTTGTCCTCACAAACGTTTCCAATATGTCAAAGGTAGTGAAGAAAAATTGCTTGTATACCTGAATTTTATCAAATCCTTTGACTAGGAAAAGATGTTTATTATTTTTTCTTCTAGAATGTTCTGATTGTGTTCGGATACTTTCCTTTTCATATTCATCAACTAATGAATTCAAATATTGTCTCTGAAGTTCAGTAGAACCAAGGTCCCAGAAAGCTTGATGGACTTTTTGTCTATCATTGTTACTGAAATTATCATTACATTTTCGAATACACCTTGCACAACCTTTTTCACGCACCCTTCGAGCTGGAACATCTTGATTTGTGGTAGAAGTGTATGCTTTACCCACTGTCTATTAAGTCTTTTTTTGTTTCTTTTCCATTCTTCCATAACAACCCTCTTCTTTCTTTTCCTTGTAACGGGGTCTTCACTGATTTTACCATTAGTTTCTTTAGATTCTGCAACCTGCTCTCTACATTTTCATTGACATCCCTTCCTGTTTGTTCATCATAGTTGGAATCGGTAATAAATTAATAATAAATGGTATCTATAAACAGGCCTATTCATAAATATAGGAAATAAATATGGTTTAATAAAAAGATAGTTCCCTAGGTTCTATGATGACTCACTCTTTCACACAGATCATCTAGCACAGGCTCTTTGCCTGAATTAGTATCATCCATTTCCATAGATTCTGCAACCTGAACCATGTTTACAGTAATAATGCCTCTCTGCGTCTCCTCATTGTAATCTGTAATACATTATATTCCAAAATGTAGTACCTCTGTTAATCAGAAGAACTCTCAGAAGGTTATAAGATCATCACCCTTCTCATCCAGATAATAAGAATCGTTACTGGGTTCATTAACTGTCTCAGGACTATTAATTTCCATAGATTGTGCCACCAGGACTCTGGCTTTCACATTAGGATTGCCAACGACCCTCTATACTTGTTCATCATTAGAATCTGTAATAAATGAATAATGTGTCTATAGTGTAGACCTCCAAAACACAATAATAACAACAACAACAACAATAACAATAATAATAATAATAATAACAATGATAATAACAAGGTGTAGGAGTAATAGTAACTAGTCCAAAACCATAACATCACAATTATTACTCACCATTCTCACTTAGATCACTTTTTGGCTCATAATCAGGATCAGTATCTGAGTCAGCTGCTGCTATAAATTCTGTAAACAATGCTTCTCCTTCCTCATCTTCTGATGTCCCACCATCATAAACTATAAAATAACAAAGTACTGAATGTTTTAGCTAAGTTACGTTTAAATGACAGTTCATATATAATTCAATTATTATTTCAATATCGTATATACAACTAACATAAACATATGTTTATTTATATTTTGTTCCACTGTATTTTATACTTACATTTATCATTATTTTCATTATTCTTCTGTTCACTTACTAACTGAACGATTTTTCTCCCTCTGGATTTCATAATAGAGTTTCACTAATTTTTAAATCTACAAATGTAATGCTTGTGAGCTAAAAACACACTGCTAAGCAATATTGCACTAAATAACAAATTGCCTTTAAATACATGTGCTTTCATGCGTGATTTGGTGATGTGCACTCCTTCAAATGTGGAATTGTGTATGTAAAGGCAATAATTAAAAAATAATAGGAAAATTACAGTGGTCGGTCATGTAGGCAGGAAGGATGAGACAAACGTAAGAGCTTATCAGGTGTCAATAATAAAAGGAAGCGTTAGGGTCAGACAAAGTATCAGCTTTTACCATCCTCTGATCCTGACCAAAATTATTATTTTGCAGATAGTGTTAGGGTCAGTCAAACGTAACGGCTTTTACGTTCCTTTGACTCTTACAAAAAGTATGACACTGTAGTTACGTCAATGCTTAACTTCGACACTATTATAGCTAGAGATACGATTGTTTGATCCTAAGATAGAGCGCAATTTTCTGATTATGGAAGTAGTCGTAACTCAAAAACAGCAAAAAGTGTAGTTACGTCAGTCTGATCCTAAGGTAGCGAATTGTGGTAGGCACTACATGATGATTATGACCAGGGGATTGTGTGCAGATGTTGTTTGCCTTTCTTTTTCATTATGAATTGCCTGTAAAATTTGTTATTTAGCTACAGTCCTGCACTAAACCACATAGTCACTGCTCCCATAAAATGTGGGAGTCTAGCATCAGCATTGGTAAGGGGACAGATGTGCTTTTAGAGCGCTCAGAGAAGTAATGAAGATGGGCATGGAAATTCAGGTGTATCACACTAGGATAGAGAGATTTAGGAATACAAAAGTGAGAAACAAGAAGAAAGGAACAATAAAGGTTTTGAAACAAATCTGGTTAGTGCTTGTGTTGGCAGCAATATAGAACACAACCTGGGACTAATGGATTTGGATCAAGTGATGGAAGTGTTGAGAGACATAGCCAAAGAGATAATGCAGCTGTGGAAAATGAAGAAAAAGCTGGGTACAAAAATGGACAACAACATGGCGCAATTGAAGGAGCAATGAAAACACTAAAAGAAGTCTATCAGGAACTTGAAGAATACAGGAGAAAAATGAAGAAGAAAAATTGTGAAGATGGATAGCACAGGTTAAATCCTAATGCATTTGGAGTAAACAAGGGTCAAGATAGGAGACTTAGGAGATTGTGGCAGAAATATTAGAAAAGAATCAAGAGATTAAGATGTGTGGATGGAAAATTGTATATGTATTCAGGCTTGGAAAAAATCAGAAAAACCTAGACCAAAAATGCTTAAAGTTGCTATACTATTTGAAGTAGCATACTGCGAAATGCAAGGAAGCTGAAAGGAACGAAAAGTTTTTATTGACCGAAATTTTAGGGAATCTTTAATTAGGAAGATGAAGGATGCCAGGGAAAAAGGCATATGTAAAAGGTCTTCAATTATACATGGAAGGTGACAAATGGAGTGTGAATATGAGAAGGAATAAACAGGAAGGAATGTGCAGACAACAGCAGTAGAGAAGGAATGATGATAGCCAAGTGTGCATGACACCAAGAAGGGGACGAAGGGAGAGAAGGAGAGGCAGGTGGTGCTGATGGGAAGGAGGGTGAAGGTGAAGGAGAGGAAGAGAACCAGGAGATGTCATATTAAAGCTGAGATTGAGGGAAGACCGGAACTAGCAGCTGGAACATCAAAAAGTGGATCAGAGTTAGTGTCAGTGAGGCAAAAGTGGAGCAAGCTTTAAGGAGGGAAATTATGTATGTGAAAGAAGCAGAGAAAATGGTGAAGGTGAGGGGTTTAGAAATAGTGTCAAATTGTATAAATAAGAGACAAAAGGGGAGCAGAACAGGGGGAGGGGGTATGGCAAGTAACAGGATACAAAAAGATTATGCATATGGAAAGAATAAATCCCAGAGAAAGATCGGGTTTAATAACAATGTTTTGGAATGTGAAAGGACTAAAAAGTAAGTTAAATGTGGTTAAATGCAAAGTTTGGTGAACTCCAAGGACATTGTGGGGGTGACAGAGACATGGATGGAAAAAAAAAGAGTTATAAGGTTTATTTACTTAAGAAAGAATGCAAGTAAGAGACACAGTAATGGTAGAGCCTCTGCAGGGACAGGAATATTTATAAGGAAAGAAAAAGGAACTGTCATTAAAACTGAGCCAATAGGGAGCACAGGAAGGCAAGTATTATGGGCAGTAATTAAATAAATAAAGGAGGTAGTAGTAAAACATGGATTAGGTGTAGTATGAGCTCTCCATAAATTTCACACTTCTTTGACAGTACAGTATTTGTTAACCTAGAAGAATATCTGGAGGAAATAAAAAAGAATTACCAAAGCATTGAGTTTATACTGATGGGAGATTTTAATGGAAGAGTGAAAATAGGAAATGTTAGATTAGTAGAAACAGAAACTAGGGGTGTGGGGGAATAGAAGTATTGGTAAGGAAAAGTAGAAATAAAATTGGTAATACAGAAGGAAAAAGCTATTGGAATTCTGTGAAGTAAATAATATAATGATATGCAATGGAGCAATAGGAGAGGACAAGGAAAGAGAATTCACGTTTGTAAATGAAAATGGGCAAAGTGTAGTAGATTATGACATGTAGTCATGAAATGGAGAAGATTAAAAATTTTAAAGCAATGGACAAAATAGTTAGTAGTAGTATTTTCCCATAATCATGGAAGTGGGTGGTACAGAACTAGGGGTGAAAGAATTACAAGTAGTAATTCAGATAGAAAGAATCAATACTTTTAAGTGGTAGGAGGATCAAAGGGAAGCATTTTGGTAAGAAATAAACTCAAAGATAAGAAAGATCCTAGAATATGGTATAGAGGGGACTATTAAGATGGGGAATATGAGAAAGGTATTAGAGATGATGGAACTAATACAAAACAGAGCAGATGCAGGGATGGAAGACAGGGAAGAAAACAAAGTAAAGGATGGTTTGATGAAGAGTGTATGTTAGCAAAACGAGAGGTGTTTAAGGAACTGACAAGATGGAGAAGAACAGAAGAAGAAAATGATAGACATTTTTTGGTTTACAAATGGGGCTATAAATGTTTATTTGAGACTAAAAGAAAGGAGTTGCAAGATAATATAGGTAGAAAAGTAAGAGAGGCAATAGAAGAAATACATAGTAGAAAGATATAGGAACTTGTGAGGAGTATAAGGAAGAAAGTAAAGGTAGGAAAAAGATCTTGACAAAAGAATGGATAGCGTGTTCTAGGAAACTTATTGGGAAGGCAAAAGTGGTAAAAACAGAAGAGAATGAGGGCAAAGGCTAATAAATAAAATGGAAAATTAGATGGACAAACACAAATGACAAAAGTTAACCAACAGATAGAGTTGAAGCAAGATAAGGCCATAGGGATCATTGGAATTCCAGAGGAATTTTGAAAAGTCTTTAGGAAGACAGAAGATTTGTATTGTATTTTATTGTGCTAAGAGTTTTACAAATTTGATTGTCTACTGCACTTTGACCCTGGTCACTCATTCAGTAGACAATCACTACAGTTTATTTACATTTTACAATTTCTTGTCAATAAATTATCTTGCTCTTTTTTTTCAGTTTTTTTTTCTTCCATGTCCCATTTCCACTTGTTTTTCACATTTCATTTATTGATTACTTAACCATCACACATTCACTATAGTTTTCTATTCAAAGTAAGATGCACTACCTCTTACTTTTCTCTTTCCACTGTCCAAAGCCATTTATTTTTTACTTTACACAAAAATTGTCCAATGCTTCTAGCGTCCTTGCATATCATTTCAATCATAAGTGTATTTCTATCCCCCTTCAACCACTTCTTATTAAAAAATTCTTTTCTCCAATTTTCTGTTCCTTGGCACTTAAATACTATGTGTTCAATGTCTTCATTACCACCACATATCGGACATTGGTTCTGAGGAATACCCTGTCTTAGCCCTTTTAGCCTCCATGCTCCGGTTCTTACCCATGCAATAGATTCTCTCTCTTCTTTATTTACTATGTCTATATATTTCTCCCTACCCCATGTATTTTTCATTGGCCTATAATAAACTAATGAGCTCTTTTCGGCAATCTCACTGAACATGATTTGTATTTCTATATCTTCCAGTCTTTTCCTCGCCTTTTTCCAACAATTTTTCACGTTATTTTCTCTCCTTCTCCATATATCTCCTAACCCATTTTTCTCCAAAATGTTCCGTAATTTACTTACCCATCCATCATTCATTAAGCTATTCTCTTGGTATTCAATACATTGTCTTAACACATTACTTTTTCCTAGATTTAAAGTTCTGAACCAAAATTTCAAAGCTCTTTCCATTATCTTCCCCTTAGTTGCCACCCTGCCCATTTTTAATTGTGCTACCTGTCTTACAATTGACTTCGGTAGCCCTAGTATTTCTCTACAAAACATCCTGTGCACCACATCTATACTTTCCCATCCTCTATCTAATCCCCATATTTCTATACCATACATCATTTTTGCCTCCACAACCATCTCATAAACTTTTTCCAGCCATTTAACATTTATATTAGGTATTTTATATTTGAAGCTTCTAATTGCTGTCATTGCCCCTTTACCTTTTGCCAATGCAAACTTCTGTTGTTTCTCCCATTTATTACCTCCATCTATTTTTACTCCTAAATAGATACAGTCACGCACTACCCTGTAATCTTTATTCTCTCCCTTCCACTTTTCATATTTGCTTAATTTTCCTCCCTTTTTGAAAACCACAATCTGTGTTTTCTCTTGATTCACTTTTAACCTCCATTCTTTACAATATACATCAATTGCTTGTAATGATTGTTTTAAACCACTTACTGTAATAGATCCTACCACTAGGTCATCTGCAAAAAGAAGTCCTGGGATTTGGATGTTGCTAATTACTGGTGCACAGTTATTATTCCTTCCAATTTCTAGTAAGACATCATCTATGTATAAATTAAATAAAACTGGGCTTAACTTACATCCTTGCCTAAGGCCTTTCTTATGGTTTCAACATAGTGGCAAACTTGTTAAATAAAATTAAAGAAAGCAAAATATACCTGAAAGCTGGAAAACAAGCATGGGTAGTACCAATATATAAAGGCAAAGGGCAGGGGTGGGTGGACATTAAACAAGAGGACTGTTGAGGAAATAGTCTTTTAATCTATTTTAACAATAATTTGCACAGGGACAATGGTGGAGAGATCACTAGATTGTCAGAATCAGAATGAGATTGAGTTTCAAGCAGGTTTTGGGTACGGCAAATGAACAACAGATATCAGACTACTAATTCAGACAATAATTAACAAATACTTTAGTATGAAAAGAAGAAGGGTTTATATGGTTTTTGCTGATTTTGAAAAAGCATTTGATACCATAGACTGTTAAGCATGGTGTGTAAATGACATAAAAAGGTGTAAGAGATGACCTTATCCCTAGAGTCGAGAAAATCTATGAGGGAATGAAATTCTGTATAAGATGTGAACAAAATGGAGTTCTGGAGATGACTGAACAAACGTTAGGATTAAGGTAAGGCTCTGAAATTAGTCCCATTTTCTTAATTTGTTTATAGCAGATTTGTTGTATGCAGACAATTTAATGGCAAGGGCCATCGCAATAATAGGTTTACAGACGGTAATTAATGAAATACACAAATTCTGCTTTCAGAACAGGGGATTAGAGTAAATATAAATAAATCAAAAGTTGTAGTGTTTAAAAATGAAGACACAATAAGAAAGCCTGAAAGATGGTGCATGACTGGGCAACAGTTACAGGTATTAAAGTAATCTGATTATCTAGAATGGAACTAATAATAATGAGGGATGGGAATGTATGGTACGAAGGTTGTTTCAAAAGGTAGGGCATCTGTGACAGGATTAAGAATACATAAATATAAGCAGTCAGTAATGTCAGCTGATTGGAGAGGATGCACAAAGCAATGGTTGATGAAAAATGCTATATGTAATGGAAAGATGGGGGTTGTGGAATTAGGCAGTAGAATATATCTTATTTACAGAATATTTTGCAAAGAGTTACTGGGATTAACTAGGTCAGCACCAAGAGGGGTTGGAATTGTAAAACTGGGAAGTACAGGGAGGAAAGCATACTTGCCAACATCCTGAAATTGAAACCTATAAAACTTTCCCTCATCCAGCAAAGCATAATAATTTTGCAATGACATGAAATTTTGAATGTATTGCAGTAAATGTCCAAAAATTATATGTACAACAAATGGGAATTCCATTTTATAAGAATCCTTGAAGACCTGATTGTAAGGCTTCTTATGTCACACTTGTTGAAATTCTTTCTGGTACCACAATAAACACATACTGTAGCAAAGAGGACCTTTTCATAAGCTCTATACAGATTTATATTACACATTCCTGCAGATTTCTATTTCATATTTTACACTTCATAACATGAACTATAAAAAAAACTGTCACAAAAATGGGAAAATTATATCCCACAGCCATAGGTAAGATGACAAACAATTTACGTGAGGGAGTTGACTTTCACAGCATAGATAAGATGACAAACAATTTACGTGAGGGAGTTGACTTTACAGTTCACATCGTCCAATACTAAATGTTCATGGCGATTTACTGCTGGTTGCTATAGGTCACTAGTGGTGCAATCAACTTTTAAATCTACACCCTATGCGTTTTATTGCAGCCCAGTGAAGGGGGACCATGATTGTGATGGATGGACACACATGTAAGCTCTGGACTATCGTAGCACTGTATATCAATTAGTACAGTACATTCAGTATGTAATCTTAATTTACAATATAATGCAATAGAATTTAATGCTTTGTCATATCTGTGGTGAAAATCTGTAACAATTTGAAACTGCCTACAAAGCCATAAAAATGCCTCCTTTGCTGTAAAGTCATAAAAAGGCCCCTGCTCCCATACATTTTATGGGCAAACCATAGAAGTTGGCAAGTATGGGAAAGGCTTAATCCTGGAAAGAATTTTTAAATATTGGTATGTGCTTACAAAGGGAAGATGAGGACTTATTAAAGATATGTGTGGATCAGCAAGGAGTAGTAGATAACGCAGGACTATTTGTTGAAGTTTCATCGACCTCCCATGTGTAAGCCTAAAAGGCTTATTGTACAACCCCATTAGACAGGAAGCCTTCATTGTTTCCCAAAATCTGTTCCTTTAACAAGTTGCAGTACTTTGGTTCCAATGTCAGCATCCTTTTCTTGGTCTTCCCTGGTTATAGGAGGAATAAATCTCCTTCTTGCCTGGAAAGGACAATCAAACAGGTTAGGCAAGGCAGTTTCCTCATCCTCATTGCACATTCTACAGATGCGTTCATCTTTGTACAGTCCTATTTTACATAGATATTTCCTGAAGTGGCCATGATCAGAAATTAATGCAACTACTTTCCTTATTCCTCTTCTGTCCAATTTCAGCAACCAGTAACTTCAGACAAGAATAATTGGACAGAGATAGGAAATCTATGAAGAGGATAGGGATGGTGGATATATGCCAACTGGGGAAGAAAGAAAGAAAGAAAGAAAGAAAGAAAGAAAGAAAGAAAGAAAGAAAGAAAAAAAGTTAATGCATATTTTGGAAAGGAGTGAGAAACAGGTAGAAGATACAGACAGACAAATCTTTTGAAAAAAGAATCCTTAAGATCATATAAAACAATAAAGAGAGATTGGGGAAGCGAAGGTTATGCTGACTTTTGTAACAGACAGGAAAGGCATGGATTAGCATGGATGCGTACAGGGGCATTGTTCCTAAAGGGGTAAAGAGGTAGAAAACCGGGAATATGTGTTATGTGTGGAGAATAGGAAAGTATAGCCCACTGTTTGGTAGAATGTATAGAGTTAAGAAAAATTGACCATAAAAACGTTGACGGTAGAGGAAGAGAAGAGATGCAAGGCTATGGGGAAGTTTTTAAGCAAAGCTAAGGAAAAGTTGATAAGGATAGTGAGGAAAGAAGTGGAGGATGGGGGAGGGGAAGGAGAATAAGAAAAATAAAACGTAGCAAAGCTAAAGAAAGATTAAGGGCTACTTATCACACTAATAACCAGGGTTCCAAGCAGAAAGTAGCCTGTAAGAGACAACCAGCCTCTATATATATAAAAAAAATTCTACAAATATAATATGTTTTGCAACACTGGAGACATATTTGAGAGTTTTAATTGGGAGATTCATATTTGCACCCATATATTTAAGTATGTACAAGGCGTATTCCAAAACTAAAGCTCAGTGAACAATATTTAACGGATGGTATACCTGAATGACGTTTCACACCTGCAGCGCTGTCCACCATCTCCTGAGGAACCTATCACAGTGTTGGTGTGACGCAGTAGGCATTTGCGAGTCAGTGAGAGCAGATCACAATGGCCACAACAATCGTAGATCCCACCAGTAGTGAAGTGCACAGTGTGATTATATTTTTGCTGATAAAAGGATCGTCAGCTCTGGACATCCACCATGCCTCATGTATGGACCGGACATAATGAGTGACAAACAGGTTTGACACTGGTGTCAAAAATTTTGAAAATTCATGGGCACAGAAATATGCACAATCAACAGTGGAGTGGTAGGTCCAGCATTCGGACCGACGACATTGTTGAGCAAGTGAACCAAAAACTTTGAAGTGATCAGCATTTGATTAGTGGTTTGGCTGATGAATTTCCAAATGTTGCTCGAACATCACTTTACAGGATTGTCACTGAACAGCTTGGATATTGGAAACTTTGTGCAAGGTGGGTGCCAAAACTGCTCACTGGTCAGCACAAAGAGCAATGAATGCATAGTGCACAACAGTTTTTGGAGCAATACAGACAAGATGGAGATGATTTGTTTTCCCACATTGTTATGGACGACGAGACATGGATAGCGTACACCAATGCAGAATCGAAACAACAGTCAATGCAGTGGCATTGTTCCAGTTCACCCAAACCAAAAAAGTGTAAGCAATCGCCATACACGAATCACAAAATTATGCCTACCATGTTTTGGAATGAAAAGGGCATCCTTTTGATTGATTTCATGGACCGTGGTTCAACAATTACAGCTGACGTGTACTGTGCAAAGCTTACCAAACTGACACATGCAATCCAAAGTCGACACATCGGGAAGCTGTTGTCTGGCATCATCCTCCTGCATGATAACACAAGCCGCACACCGCTGCCAAAACCAAAGAGAAGATTCAAGGGTTTCGTTGGGAACTCTTTGACCACCCTCCGCAGTCCCAACCTGGCACCAAGCGACTATTTCCTCTTCTTGCATTTGAAATGGTGGCTGGGTGGACAATGATTTCAAACCGATGAACTCAAGATGAGCGTTACCAACTGGTTTAAGTCCCAGGTGGCAGACTTCTATGCTGAGGGGTTAAAGAAGCTGGTGCAGCATTACAACAAGTGTATAGATGTGAACAGCAATTATGTGGAAAAGTAAAGTATATAAGTAGGCACATATTACTGTCAATAAAAACCTTGTCTCATGAGCGATGTTGTTATTATGACCAAACAACTTTAGTTTTGGAATATGCCTCGTACTTCTAAGCATTTCAATATATGCTACATCAAAATCCTTGATCCATACCTACTATGACAATGTTACCAATTTTTATTTCAATGCTTCTGCATACAACTTACTATGGGTTACCTACACCACCAAAGTTTTTTAGTCTAACATGCCTTAAAGAAGAGAAAGTAAAATAAAGAGTTTCATCCCCAATTTAGTAATGCATAAAAAATTAAGAGCATGTTTTGGGATTCAATGTCCCCAATTTTGCCTGTATACATTTCCTAAGTATTTTATTTTCTGATTTAAATCCTTTAAATCTAACTATTGCTCTATTCTAAAATTATCCAGATGTCTTGAAAAAACTCTTAGAAGAAGCAAACATAGGATTCCTAAACAGCATATACTGCAGAGAACTTTAGCTTTTTGCACTTTCCCATAACTTGTAATTTTTCAAAATTAACCACACTTTTCTCTGAAAGTTGTAAAGACAAAACCATAAAATATTCATAATGTGGTGCTCTATATGGTCAATGAAGAATTATTTATCTTGTATTCACATAATACAAGAGTTGAAATTGAAATTGAGTTTTATTTACGGATGATCTTTAACTACTATAGTTCTTAGCGTCCCATTCTATATTGGGCATGAAAGACCGGAAATTTTGCTCAGAGGCCTCTTTATCAGGCTTGAGGTTCTTTTACATACCGTAAATCTACGACACGGGACCACCAGCTTTACTTCCCTTCCGAAGGAAGCCATGTTAAGGATTTTTACGCCCGAAAAAATCCATCGCCCTCCGCTGGGTTTGAACCCGCGACTTCGGGAACTAGAGGCTAGCACGGTACCACTAGTCCACGGAGGACGACAAATACAAGAGTAAATTATGATAAAGCATACATACAATTATTGATTCAAAGAAATTAAAAATCATAGATAATAAAATAGTTTACTGTCTGCCTCATGTAAGGCATGAACAATATAAAAGAATTTAGAAAATCTATGGCTTTTGAGAAAGGTGTATGGCTAGAGTATATTGTATTACTTTAGCGCATATGACTGAAGTTTTAAGCTATGTTATTCAAACACAGTCATAGATGTAATTTTACTGTTTATGCATTAAGATAGGTCTGTTTAATATTAGAGGCCACATTGTAAGTAAAAGTAAAAATATCGGTGGCGAAGCTGAAGGGCTGTCTGAGAGTCTCAGGTTACCGAAACTAAATACAGATAAATTGCATGTTCTATGTTGGATGTAAATAGCAAGAAAACATTGTCGAAAAGTTGCTTGTATGCTCTTGTAGTGACTTACACCAGCCTAAAAATTTAGGAGCCTGGTTAATGGCAGACTCACACATGCTGCACTGAGGGAAAGGCTTACTAGGCATTGCTAAGCAACCAACCACTCACCTCCAGGCCATGTTACTATAATGCATGTAGGCATTCTCAGTTCTAGACTCTGGCTCTCAGTGCAGCATGGAACTGTGGATTATGAGGAAGGTTGGTTTTGGTTTTCTATTGTGTTGTGAATTCAAGTATTTGCAGCTTTTCTTACACTCTGTGCCTTTCTCTCATGCTTTGCAATGAGTGAGATTAATGATTTGGTTATCCATCTTATTAAAACACCATTATCATCCCTTTCTTTTGAAAAAAAGTGTACTCTAAGGATAAGAGACCGACACCACATCTGAATATTGTACAGAAGAATGGAAGCCAAATAAAAACTTTCCAGTCCCAAAGGCACAGGGAGTACCCTTGGCTCACAGCAAATATAACGAACTGTAAATTATATTGTTATGTTAGTATATTATTTGGAGGGGAAAGTGAATGATGTGAGAATGGCATAAGTGGCATAAAAAGGTTTCATAGAAAAATAAATATCAAGTTTCAAAAAGACATAGAACAGCAAGCATTTTCATCTTGGAAAATGTGGAATTGGTTATACCTTATCAGAAGTGGTATGCCTTTCAGCTCTAAAGCATAAGCATTAGTAACTCACAATAGATGAGTTATTGGAAGAGACGAGTTATTCAAGTGGTGTGTTACCTAGGGAAACAAGAACTTCCCTTCCATGGACACAACAAGAGTGAAGACTCTGCTAATAAGGGTGATTATCTTGAAATGCCTGAATTGCTTGGGCAAGAAGAACAGTTCATTAGAGAGAATTTGAAATCAACCTCAGGATTTAAAGGAAGTTTGAGTGATATTCAAAATGAGCTTATTAATGCGTAACTCAGGTAATAAATGAAGAAATTAAGAAAGAAATCTCAGCTTGTGAATTTGAATCTTTTGAGGGAGATAAAACTTTGGATGTGTCTTGTCAGTCCAGATGAACATTTTATTTCGCTATTGTGCTGGCAGTACCATTCATGAGAGATTTGTGGGATTTTATGATGTCTCAAAAGATAAAAGTGCTGTTGGACTTTCAGCTGTTATTTTGGGTATCTTAAGAGAATAGGGTGTAGATAAGTAATTAATCTGTCAGCCCTACGATGGAGTTTCTGCAAAGTTGGGTTCTACAGGAGTACAAAGCAACATCAAACAAAAATGCCCACATGCAATGTCCATTCATTGTTACACACACAAATTAAATTTAGTACGCTGTATAGATAAAACAGAATAAAGATAGTGCACCTCTTCATTTATGATTTGACTGCCTTCAATAGTTATTTTAGCAAGTCATCAAAGAGAACTCCAGTCCTGAGAGAGATTTCAAACCACCATAAGCATCCACAACAAGATGGAAGTTCCACTCCAGAGCAACAGCTACAATAGCTTATCATTTCAAAGACTTGAAAGAAGCTCTCGTGCACAGAGTTGATAATGACGAAAAATGGGATGCCAAATCTATAAATGTTGCTACAGGATTGGTTAAGAGATTGGAGGACCCTACATTTCTCTTTCTGCTCTGCTTGTATAATAAGATATTTTGTTTCACAGATCATTTATTTAAGGTAATGGAAACAAAGGGCACATCTAATGTAAACAAGTGCAACCACGAGATAAAACTAACCTTGCGCAAACTGAAAAATCTGCAAAATGAAGACATGAATGATTGTCTTAATATCAGCAAAACTTTGATCAATGATATGGCCTCACAATCATTTCCAGTGCTCACACTTAAAATGCTGGCATATGAAATTATTAATGTAATAGTGGTTCAGATGGAAATATGATTTGGGGATTTTGAAAACTTTCATTTCGCTGAATTATTAGATGAAAAGCAATTTCAGGGATATGACAAAGTATTCCCAACAACAAAAGTGAAGCAACTGCTGGATATGTGTTCATTATATTTTCAGAGTGAACAATTAAATAATGAACTTGTAAACGTATACTCTGATGAAAAAAAAAATTCTACCACCACAAATGCTGCTAAAATATTTTTTGGAAAATGGCCTTGATACAATTTAAGCACAACCAACACCTCTGTTACATTTAGTCCTTATAATTCCAGTGAAAAAAGATGAGCACATTAAAATGCATCAAAACATTCTTAAGAAACTCTATGAAAAACAATGGACTAAGCAATTTAAGTACACTTACAATAGAGAAACCTCTACTGAATAAACTTTACAGAAATTAGAGCTTAAGAGATCATGTCACTGAAGTATTTGCTAGTGGAAAAGAACACTGTATGGAGTTAATCTACAAGAAAATCTAAGGTAAGCCCCCTACATCAGAATATCTCCACCTTCATGCACAGGCACACCCACTGCACACCTGTGCAGTCACCCGGACACCATCACCACAGCAGCACACCTCATCCAGTCATCAACTGACATCCGAGACACAAATGGAAAATGTACAGCGCTTCCTACAGAAATGCAGGGAGATCAACCGGCAACGATGCCAATGACAAGCAACATTAACCCCACACTTCACTTCTATTTCCTTTCCACTAACACCTTCTAGGCTGCATTCAAGGCAATATTGTCATGGCTGTAGCCTAGTACCTATCCTTTATCCAATCCCACCCACTGGGCGGCAGCAAAGCATCTTTTCCTTTGAATAATGCAGGTGCTACTTGGGACTGCATCATTATCACCTTTAATTCCTTTCTTTTTCTTTCTTGATTTTTCCTTCCAGTAGAGGATTTTTATAGTGGATGGCTACCTACTGGCGAGTCCCACACTCTCAGTCTGCAATATCCCTTTGGGGCTAGGGTTGGCACATAACTGTTTTTCTTCTCTACTCCCTGCCCCCCCCCAAAAAAGCCTCAGACTCCCCAGTCAATTATGGGTAGCTTTGCAACTAAAAAATATTAGATTCTAAGTATGGCTTGTGATTAACCAGAAAGTGCAACAGAATCACCACTGAATCCCTTTAATATCAAGAGAGATAATATTCACATACTTGCCAAATTCCTGGAATTGAAACCTACAAAACTTTCTCTTGTTCAGCAAAGCATTGACATGAAATTTGGAGTATGCAACATGTTCAGCACAGTAAATGTATAGAAATTACACGCCAAATAAGTAGGAATTCCATTTTATAAGAATCTTTAAGATCTGGAAGTATGCTTATTTCTATCACATGTGCTGAAATTCTTCCTGGTACCACAATAAACATGTATTAAAGCAGAAAACACCACTTCCTGGGTTACCAGATTTCTAGTCCATATTTTATGCTTCATAACATGAATATAAACAATAACTGTCACAAAAAATGGGAAACATATCCCAAAGCCATAGAATGCAAATAAGATAAACAGTTTATGTGAGGGAGTTAACTTTAGCATTCATGTCATCCATTGCTGACTGTGCCCATTTACTGTTGGTTACTAGAAGTGCAATACAATTTTAAATCTGCATACTATGCACTTTGTTTCAGTTCAGTGAAGAGGTCCACGATTGTGATGCATAGATACACAGATAAGCTCGGGCTTATCACAGCACTGTACACCAATTAGCACATTGCTTTCAGTCTGTAATCTAAAGTTACAATATAATACATTAGGATTTAGTTAATGCTTTATCATGTCCATAACACTTTGTTATGGACATTGTCTATATCACCATATTTGCCTATTGTACCTTGAATCCCCACAAAGCTGTAAAATGCCTCCTTTGCTGTAAAGTAATAAAAATTCCTCTACTCCTGTACATTTTAGAGCAAACCATAAAACTGTAAGCATGCATTCTGACACAACTGTTTTAGTATGCTTTTGCCCACTTAAAACTGCTAGATGCAATTATAAAAATATTACTTAGATCAATTCTGCATGTCTTGAACACATTGCCCAAACAGAAAACAGAATTTTACAAACCTAACCAGTGCATGCACATATAAAACCTCCTGGAAACCAAATGAAAATTGATAATAATTAGAATATAATTATGGGTGATTTTCAATTTCAGAAAACTGGCAGTATTCTGCACACTTATTCATACTTGCTGCTTTCTAAAAGACAGCAGCAATATTAGCAGTGAGAACTTAAAATTACTACTGCTTTCATGAATGTAAAAATTATTTCTGTTTTAATTTCTGATGGTGTATTACACAAATCTATGAAATTATATCCAATTACATGAGAGAGAGAGAGGGAGAGGGAGAGAGAGAGAGGGGGGTAGGGGGAAATGTCTTTTATTAACTGAATGCTCCATTACTCTAAGGGTATGCAATACTACATGCATTTGTATTTACTTATTTCTAACAATATGTAATTCCTTATCACATTAAAAGTTCATAATATTCCCTGCCTTGTTCTCCGTTATATGTTGTGTTGTAAAGTATCAAAGTTTATATTGTTCACAAATTTCAGGAATTATTTTTTAAATCCTCTTGTGAGTTCATAGCTATTGATCATTGCCCACTCAATCTAACTACACTTTTATGAAGGACCTCTCACTTTTAATCTTCTGCACCTCCCACAGAATATGCTAGACTGTTTGTACACTTTCCCTGCACACACATGTAAGATCTGCCACAATACTGAAACATGCACATAGTCCCCAAATTTACTATGTCCTGTGAGTATTACTGTTAAGTTTTGCCTTAATGGTAATTTGACCTTCACTTGCTCCCATACTATTCTGAAGTGTTTTTGTGGTTCCTCCATTTTTTGATGTTTGCCGTTCTGCTTCCCATAGCTGTATACCATTTTTCCTTAATTTATTTTTTAATCACTGTGCTTTTCAGTATGGCACAGTAATCCATTGGCAGGTCTTTGCTGTTCACTGCTTCTTTGGCCAGTTGGTCCGCTGTATCATTCCCAATACTGCTGGCTCAAGCCTTAACCCATGTGAGATGGGTTTCAGAGAAACCATCCTTGGTTTCAGAGTGTAGCTATGTTTTCTCGTTTTTGTACAGTGAGGCTGTTGGTGTGGATTGAAGTGATTTCTCTTGAGCACTCAGGTCATATATAATATTCGGTTGTTGCAGGGCTTTCAGACTGGCAAATTGCTCAGCTTGATTATTAGATCAATTGTTGTTTAATTTGAATTGGGGCAGATGTAAAAGAGAATCATTCATGTACATTATTATCCCTAATCCTGCACCTTTTTCAGTCTTGTTCCATGTATATAAATACTGACAGTATATTTCTTATTATGCCTTTTCTATTCTATAGGTTGCAATTTTGTGGCTGTATACATTTTCCTTACATCCTCTTTCTTTTTCAATTTGCAGGTCATCTCCATTTATAATTAAACTTCCTCCTTTGCAAGTGGCGTTATAGTAGTTTGCTTTTTGTAAGAGCTGTACTGTTATTGGAATTAGTTCTGATATTATGCATATGCTTCATGGGATGTTGTATGGTATGGTTTGGCTATTTTTAAAGTTGATTAGTTATACTCTTATTGTTTTATTGACATTGTACTTTTTCCCTAATGCTTCAATCCAGACTGGAATTTCATATGAGAGTACAGGTAGAAAGCTTCTTTTTAGCTATTTTGGATATGTCAGATCTAAGTTCCCAATTTATTTTGGCTGATCTGGATAGTACATATATCAATTTTGAGCATTTCTCAGTTACATACTTTATGTGGTGGTTGAAACGAAGTCTCTTGTCAAAGATTACTCTGAAATATTTTACCTTTTCTACTTTTTCCAGTCTCCTGTTATTTATATACATAAATAGTTATCAAGCAACTGTTCTGCTCCTTGTTATAAGCATCAGTTTGGATTTCTGTTCATTGAACTGTATTTTATTGTTTGTGGCCCATTTTGAAATCTTCAGTATTTCTATGTTCACACTACTAAATTATTCCCAGTCTGGTGCTGACAGCAGTAGGAGAACATTGTGTGGAACGAGAGCTGAATAATTGGAGTGGAGGTGAAAACAGGACCAGCAGAAATGAACCAGCTAATGGAATCTGAGGAAAATTCAAGATGACTCCAAGAGGTTATGAAGAAGCAGAGAGAAGAGATAATACAGCAGATAATGGATTGCAATAAAAAAATTGAAGATATAGAGAAAAGATTCGAAACAGGACAGAGAAGAAAGAACTGCATAATTTTCAGAGTGACAGAAGAGTACAGAAACCTAGAAGAAATAATGTACAGGATCATGGAAGAAGGACTAGGTATAAAAATGTTTGGTTGGGAGATAGAGGACATGTATCGAATTGGAAAAAGAGGAAGAAAGTCTAGACCCATTGTTATAAAAATAATGACAATGGGAAAAAAGAGGGAAATTTTAAGGAATGCCAGGAGGTTAAGAGACACAAGAATTTTTATAGAGCAGGACTATACGAGAGAGGAACAAATTTTGAAAAAAGAACTAATAGCCAGGATGAAAGAAGCAAGAGCAGCTGGGAAAAAGGCATTTTTGAAAGGTTTAAAATTATTGGTGGAAGGCAAAGAATGGAGTATGAGTATATGGAGGAATGAACAAGAGCATCAGCAGAAGTAATGGCCCAGGACACATACAAGTCAAAGAACCGAGAGAATAGCTGAGTCGGTAGCTTGGAGAAAGGAGCAGAAAACAGTTGATCAAATCACAAACTCAACAGGCGCGGGAAACAGTCATGAAAGGAGCACAGACGAAAATAGGGAGGAAGAACCAGCAGCCACGGAGGGGGAGGGGGAGCTAACATTGGTTGCAGAGGCAGGGTGGGAAGAGACGCAAAGATGGAGAAGTGGGGAGAAGCCAAGAGAACAGATGACTGCAGTAAGAAATGCGTATGTGGAGGAGGGAAACCGCCATGAAAGGAGTACAGAAGAAAATAGGGAGGAAGAAGCAGCAGCTAGGGAGGGGGAGGAGCTAACATTGGTTGCAGTGGCGGGGCGGGAAAAGATGCAAAGAAGGAGAAGTGGGGAGAAGCCGGGAGAACAGTTAACAGTGCAGTAAGAAATGCGTATGCAGAGGAGGGCTAGTGAGCGGAAGAAATAGCAAGAAGGGGGGGAGGGTATAAAATAATAGATTTGAGGGAAGAGAGGGTAATGCCACACGGGGAAGAAAGTGTCGACCTGGTATCCAGATGTACTAGACTTAGAAAAGCAATGGAGAAATTTACGTATCAGGATAAAGCAAAGAACAAATAGGGAAAGGGAGTAAATTTGACACTCAATAAAAAATAGGCTTAAGACAGGGATGTAAACTGAGTTCAATATTATTAATCTATTCATAGATAATATATTAGGAGTAAAAATATGAAATTAGCATTGTCCAGTTATAAGAGATAAGGAGATTCCAGGTTCAGGTTCATTATACGCAGACGATTTTATGGTAGGCGCCATATCGATAATAGGGTTACAAAAAGCAATAGGTGAAATTCAAGAATGTGTGTAAAATGGGGAATTAAGGTAAATATAAATAAATACTAAGTGATAAATTGAGGAACGAAGAAAAATGGTATCTAGGTGGTCAGGAACTGGAGGTAGTCAAAGAATATGACTATTTAGAAGTAAGGTTAAGTAATATCAGGGAAATTAAAGATGAAGTAGGAAAATTGACCAAATCTAAAGAATGTTTTATAAAGAATTAATTGGAATACTAAGAGCAGCACCAGGAGAGGTTGCATTAGTAGAACTAGGAAGAATGAGAAGAAAAGGCCAATAGTAGAAAGAGGATTAAAATTTTGGTTAGATATATGAAAATGAAGGAAGGTGAAATCTTAAAGATATGACTGACTCAATAAAAGGTTCTAAGAAACAAAATCAAGGGCATGGGAGAATATTAAGGAAGGTAAAGGAAAAAATGGTCTAGAAAAGTAAGAGAAGCAAGGGCCGCTCAGTGAGCGTAAAGGCCAGGAAGCCAAGCAATCTGAGTGGCCCAATAAGAAAACAAACACCAGACAAATTGTACAATAGATGTAGGGATATAGTGATATATGAATATACATTGTATATATTGTAAACCAAACTGTAGAACTAATTGTACAATAAATTCATTCATTCAAGTTATTCCCAAAAGTGATCACTTTCGTGTATTCCTTATATCTAGAATTTAACAGAGAATCATACTGAATATACCATAGCCCTGGATCACAGCATCATCTCTGAGGATATCCTTTATTAGGGCTTCTTTTGATGACAATGTTATTCAATTGCAAGATGCTCCTTCTCTCATTTAGGCAGATTTTAGCCAGCTAGTATACACTGTTTGGAGATTGAAAGCCTTTTGGTATCTTTAAGATGCTAGGCCTGCAGGCTGCATTGAAGGCACCTTTGACTTCTAGGCTTATCATAGCCATGTGTTGTTTTGTTTCTCAAGGTCTCTTCTGTGAAGTGCTTCACTGCCAGAAACTATTGCTTCCTGCTTGCTTGTTTGTGGTTTGAATCTATATTGGTTCTTGTTCAGCAGCTCCTCAGAGTTTGAATAATGCATCATTCTGTTGATCACAATCCTTTCAAATACTTTCCTCATAACTTTAATAAGCTGATGGGTCGATACTTTGTTACTTCATGTTCTTACTGTACTGGTTTTATGTAGCACACAATCCTTGCTATTTTCCATGTCTTCAGGAATTTTCCTGTTTTTAGACTTTGGTTACATATTGCTGTTACATCCTTCGGAGTTTGGTTGATTGTGGTTGAATATGAGGCTGGTGATTCAGTCTATGCATGGTGTTCCCTTGTGGTTTATGTTCTCTAGTATTCCTCGTATTTCTTCTTCTGCAATTGGTACATCATTAAGAGTGTTTGAGAGCTCCTTCTATTGCTTTCTTATCTGTTTATAATATTCATTGTCATTTCTTTGGCCATCTTCAAGAGTGAAGTGACTTAATATGTAGTTTGTTGTGTCAGGTAGATCTCTGCTGTATGTGTCACATTTTTCTTTAGCGTCTTCAGTATGGTGCGGTTTCTGATCTTTCAAAATGCCAGTTTACATACTGCATTCCATCAGTTTATTGTTGTTGTTAGGCTGCAATATTCTTCCATGATTTTATTTTTTCTCTTAGTAGAGTAGTAGAGTAGTTTTTCTCTTAGATTTTCTCTTTTCTGACTGATACTGTCTTTTAACAGTTTCATGCTGAATTTTCCTATTTTGGCACAATTTTGCAACACTTTTTGTCTTCTAGTATCTTCTCCTTAAAGCATTGGGTGGAATGCATAAAATTCAAGCTTTGTCTTGAAGATTAGTCTTTAAGTTAAAGCGAAAGCTTTAAGAGTAATCTACAAGATTAAGCTTTGGCTTGTTCAACTCATGCATAAAAAGAATCTTAATCTAGCAAGCTTTCGCTAGACGTTTTTCCAGCAAACGCTTGAAATACGTTGCGCGCGCAGCTGTCATCTGCCAAATGCGGCTCATAACTGTTGTCTCATGTGGCGAGTACAGAAGTGTTTTGCGAATACGGTACCTAACCTATATCGAAGTTATATGCGTAATGGCAGACGAAGTGAATATTCAGAATACCTTTCTAGCAATTCTTAAGCAGTTTCCAATACTGTTGAATAAATCGCAAATCCCGAGCATCAAAGAAGAGAAAGTGAACGCTTTGCAAACCACCTGCATCAAACTGGAAGAAATTTTAGGCAGAAAATTCACTCCACAGCAGGTGCAGAAAAAGATTCAGAATATGAAGACTGAATTAAAAAGAAAAACTGACCGTAAGGCCACGGGAAATCAGAAAATAAGGTTAAAAAGGTGGGAAGAAGAATTTCTGCAGCTGCTTGATGGCGAAAGCAACCCAACCATTGGTAGGATTCCAGGTAAGAATGCAAGTCGATCTCAGGAGCCAATTATTTAGAAGTTTCTGTGTAATTTGTTTTGCTTTGGTTTGTAGTATCAAATGCAATTTAAAACGTATTCTGTAATGTGATATATGTTATACGTAACTGCTATAAAATATAAATATATCGGAAAATTACAGCGAATGATAAAGTACGTAACAATATGATACTACTTTGGCAAAAAAGGACAGTTTCAAATTCTTTGTTTGCTTCATTATGAATTTTATCAGGTTCTTCAAGACAGTTTTCAAACAGATTTACACATGTCTTTCCTGTAAACAACACTAAAATTGCTTATTTTAGTTGCTTTTATTTCTGGTTAACAACTGGACGTTGTTGAGTTTACCATTTTTATTGGAAAATCTTTCTTTTCTATTGTGGCTCCTCTAGTTCTAAGAGTTCCAAAATGTAACTGTCTATAGCTCTTGTTTGATGGAGCTAGTTTTACCAGCTTATAACTAATTTCTCTTAAGAAATTTCTCATTTTCATTGAGATTTGAAGTTATTATGGGCAAAAGTAATCTCAGCATTTATACGTAAGATGTTAATTATTGAAAGAACAATGACAATTGACATCATCTGTATCCCTCTGCTATTGAAGAAATTTCACTTTTAGGATCACCTCTGAATAATCTAATGAAGGTTACATTACTAATAACTAAGCCCCGGATTCTTAGGTTCTGACCTATTTTATTCCTGACCTCATACACTCCAAACTTCGGTTTATATTAATGTTTTAGTTACCAACTAGTAATATACTTCAATTTTATAGAGCCTAAATTGACCTAATTTTACGTTAGGACCTAATAAAACCTATTTTTCGTGATAGAACCTAAAAGTGCCTAATTCGGTTATTTAAGCAAATAAGAATAGATTTATGAATATAAAAGTATTTTTAAAACGAAGGGAGACTGTTTGAATAAGGAAACTATTAAATAATTAATAAACTTAATTAAACCGTCCGCCACAATAATAAAGTAATTAAAACGTTCGCCGCCTTCAGTTATCATTTTCTAGCTATAGTCAAAACAGGTGGTCAGTGGCACGCGGCATTTCTGAAACGTGTGATGTTTACATGCCGCAACAATAGGTGAAAACTAGAGGCAAACATTTTAATAGCGCTGTTGAGTAGTATGCATTATTGCTTCTTCCGTTATAGGGAGCTTCTAACATGACATTTTTGAATTTGGTACTTTCAAATACATACTAAAGTTACAGTTAATTTAACTTTTTACACTTTTCTTTGACGGATATTCATGAACTGTGCCATTTTGTGTGATAAAACAACTCTTAAGACTTCTCTTGTATGAATCAAGTCACCTACTGAGGTAGCTTGAAAAAAGTCAAGATTAATCTAGAGGAAGTGAAGCTTTCGCTTGTTTTATGCATCGGATTTGCACTTAAAGTCAAGTCATTGCTGGAAAATTCAAGCTAAAGCTAGGCAGCTAGCTGGCTCCAAAGCAAATGCTAGACTTAAGTCAAGTCGAAGCTGTTTTATGCATTAAAAGCCAAGATTACACTTGAAAATTAGCAAGGTAAAGCTTATGCTTGACTTTATGCATTCCACCCATTGAGTCTTTTGCTAATCAATGTCAGTTCAGTTGTCGACCAGGGCACTGTCTTCTGGGTATATGGCCTTGCCATGCTAATTTTAAATGCTTTTCTAACCCTATCAAGAACATGCTGATATTTTTCAACCACCCTCTCTGGATCAGTTTCTTCCATTACTGTTCTATATAATATATTGTCTAACTCCTGTATATCAATGTAATGTAGATTGTACTGTTCTCTAATTACTGCAATGAAGATATTAATGTATAGTTTAATGTTGTATTGTGTGATGATGAATGTCATCCCCCATGGTCTAGCGGTACCATGCTTGCTTCTAGTTCCTGAGGTCATGGGTTCAAACCCGTGTATGTTTTTGGGCATAAAAATTCTTAGCATGGCTTCCTTCAGAAGGGAAGTAAAGCCAGTGGTCCTGTGTCGTAAATTTACGGCACATAAAAGAACCTGACAGGGGCCCCTGAGCAAAATTTCCAGTTTTTCACGCCCAATATAGAATGGGACACTAAGGACCACAGTAGTTAAAGAGCATCCATAAATAAAACTCAATTAAATTAACTGTGATGATGAATCTGGCTCTTATTAAGTTTGCCTCCTTCTCTCTCATGACAATATTAATCTGGTGACAACTAGCAATGAAAATATTGAATGACCCATATCTAATTTCTATAGTAGTTGTATCTACATTCAAAATCTGAATTATTTTCAAGACGATTCATTTATTTACTATAACAATTGCTGCCCTATTAGAAATTTTCCATTTTCTAAAGTAATCAATTGGTACCCTGATGGAATTTCAGATGGTTTGTTATTGAATAGATGTGACTTGAATTAACGAAAAGTACAGCATTTTGAATGCTGCAAATTAATCTGTACACATTTTAGATATTTTTCGAACATAGGCTTCTTTGTACAATATGTTTTTTGTATTATGGCTCTGTTGGCTGGAGGGTTCATTAATATTATGTATTTTCCCTACATTTCTTTATCATTGCAAGTAGACTGGGACAGTTTTTATAAGAATGGTTTTTGAATATTTTCTCTCCTGTATTACATCTATTGTAGATCACACAGTTTATGCATTTAAAATTCTTCTGTTCAGTTGGACATTCTTTCAGCTTGTGTTTCCCTGTATCTAGCAGGCAGGTTTCCTCCTGTTTGCAGTTTTCATGTCGGTGACTGTGCTGATTGCAGCTGAAACATCTTACAGGCAAGATGTAATCTTCTGAGTTGCATATTACCCAATGTATTTTAATATCGTGCTTTAAGAGTTTTTTTCTTATTTGGGCTCCAACTATCACAACTAGGTGATTTTTCTTCTTCTTACAGTATATACATTTTGGCTTGATGTACCTTCCTGAAGCTTTAGCTCAGAGACTTGGCTCCTAATAATTTCATCAGTATTATCCTAATAAAGTTCCTCCAGTATATTATATATTAATAAATTTGGGTTTCTCAATTTTGCAACTTCTAGGGCGGTATTCATAGGCGATCTTGCTCCGGACCAACTTGCTACTTCTGGTGGATTTACAGCAGACCATCGATTTTCTTAATCCTAGACTGGGACTTGCATTGGTCCAGACCAAGTTTTGGTCTACCTCAGAGGGTAGATTAAAGGCAGATCATCTTTACAAAATGGATGACTATGGAGTGATGGGCGTGGCTGCTGTGCGTAGAATTTGCGAAATGAGACGATGGAGTAAAACTATCTACCAAGATTAGACATAATTGGAAAGTATGATGACCTAACCTTCAAAACAAATACAGGTTTAGTAAAGCAAAGGTTAGAAAGCTGATAAAATTGGTTCATCCTAACCTATATGACAGAGACGATAACCGAGGCTTAAGTATCTCAACTGGTACACAAATGCTAATAGCACCTCCATATTATGCAAGAGGAGGTTATCAAGAAAACACTGCTGACATTATTAAGGGGTCAGTAAGCCGTATTATAACTAATGTTTCATTTGCCACTGCTAGACTTCCCTTCATTAAGCTGGGATTATGATGAGCTTTATGTAACATGGCAGGACGTAACGCGAAATTAAGAAATACTGCTAAAGTAAAGGTCTAATTAATATGCAATTAATGCAACAGGAATCAATCTTGATTGATTGTTCTTTTATTACTCCATACTACTGCTTCACACCAATTGGTTGTAATTACCATGAGACATTAAACTTGACGTAATGGGAAGAAAAAGTTTGACATTGCCAAATTCTTAAGTTACGTCGTGTTATATTAAGTCATGTCAAGACAACCCTAAATAGCTCCATTTAATACAGTGTGTAAGTCCTTCACCTTACGTCGCATTGAGTTAAGTCACTTAGGTTAAGCACAAAGTAATTCAGGCTTTACTTACGTTTTCCCGACGAGAACAGCAGGATTAAAATTCACAGAAGGTTTATGATATATCAAGATTTCCTCAGATAATTATTTATGTATAATTACTATCACACAGTATTTAATTATTTGGTTAAGATCCAGGGTGAGATACATTTTAATAACTGCAAATATTGCTTGCTATTTAAATTTGATTTTAATCTGTAATTTTAATGTTTAAAGTTAATACTCCAGCAAGTTAAATTCTTATTGAAATGATTAACAATGCCATGAAAATTTGTATCTGGTGGGTAAGAAGGTTTTCAAAAAGGGAGGGGTGGCAATAGGTTAGAATCATACACAAAACCGCCTATATATTATCTCCCTCTATGTCTCCTCTTTTTTGCATTTGTATTTGCAGAAACTGATTTGTTTTGAATAATATCCAGCATTTTTTTTTGTATTAAGGAAAACAGGCATTTTCCTCTTCCAACCGTTTTAATGCATGCTTCTTGGTTATTTCCATTTTTTGCAGAGGGTGAGGAGTGAGCACTGAACCGATGAAAAAACAGCTGTGAAATGACTATAGAACGTTAAAACTAAGGAGTAACAGTGTTAGTTTACTGCTCTATGGAATTTTAACATGTGCAGAACTACCTTTCTTCATCGTGTAACATTTTCTCCTTGCTGATCCACGGCCTTTTTGTCTTTAAAATTGTGTTAATGGATTCTGCTGATTCCTTTATTTTCAATGTTACCATTAGTTTGTAACACATTTCCACAATTTGTCATTTCAAAGCGGCAACTTCAGAGTAAAGTTTTCACTGCTTCCCCAGATACAGCTGTGTTCCCTATCCTTTTTCCTGAAAGATTCCACCTGTCGGCTGTAGATAGTGCATCTTTTTCTCTGTTTCCTGCATCTTCTTCTTTGATATGTTCTTTTCTTCATTTGATAGCTGCAAATGTATTTCTAAGGCTATTTGCAGACTGTAAGATGATTCTTGAGCGAGACAGAGACATATGCCTTACGAATAACAAGTAAATGTTTTGACATTCATTACTTAGAAGTTTTTTAAAGAGCGTCGATAAATAAGAAACTTAGAAGTTTTATAAGATTGGTATTAACATACATATTTATCCTAACACACTATTCAGAGTTAAAAGTGCAGAGGACAGGAATGTTTACATGTGAAGAGTACTCTGAAAACAGCTCCAAGGATCAGCTCATTGCTTTATGCGTTTAGTGTATTCTGACTTTGTCCAGTTTCCACTGTCACTTCATCAAGTTCTCACTGTCACTTCAATAATGTGATCTAGTTCAATTTTCCTAATCACTTCACTTTTTTTCATCACATAGCAGCGTAACGAAATAAGCGTAAAATAGCCTCTTCTCCTTCAGCTTCACTTGCTACACACACACCTCTAATCTCTTATAGTAGCAACACTCACTGTACATCACAAACTCATTTACAGAACAGTACTTTTTGTCGAATCAGAAATGCACTCGCTAATCTCACTTACTAACTGGCTCACTTGTGAGCGCACTCACTTATATAACCGCTGGAGTTTTTGAGGCAGTTTTATAGTGTTCGGGAGAGAGAGAAGGTTCCAGAATAATCCCATTATCTCTTGAAAGCGCTAAAGGAATTTACATGGGTGATATTGCTATTCCATGTTCTATTTACCTCCCCAACATCCAGTCGGTCGACACTTAACACCCTATAAGCAAGGCCCATAACTACTTCATAGACGTCTCCTCAGACCTGGTCCACCTGAGCAGCTGTGTGATATGGAGCAAGCCGATCAAGATGGATCATCATCAGCTTTCCTCAAGGTTGATGCCAAATGCGGTATCCCACATCGTTGATGCAAGGATTTATTTTACACATAATAAGGCCATCCCAGGAATGTTGCTGCTTCAGCAACTTCCCTTTAGTCCTCGTGGACGATAGAATCATATGAGTCCAACCTCCTGCAATCCACCACTGTTCGCCAGACGGTCATAACATGCCTTCATCCGGTCACTTGTCAGCTTCAAGTGGTCCCTGGCAAGATTGTGGAGGTCTTCTAGCCTGTCCGTTAGCTCACCAATATAATCCGGTGCCAGCTGGCAAGCATCAGGAGGTGTGCTGAACAACATATAACATGGTAGCCATAGCTCCTGTTTGAATACCATATTGGCCAGTGTCATACCAGTGGATTTGTGTGCTGATGCTTGGTAGGCCAGGAGGAATAATGGCACATGCACATCACAGTCTCGTTGACGGCTGGATACAATTTTCCGAAGGTGCTCCTCAACTGTCTTAATATAATCCTCTACCATTCCATCCAACTGTGGATGAAGGGGAGTGGTATGAGTCTTAGGTGTCCCAAGGGGCTGGAGCAGCTCTCGCATAAGGTTGGATTCGAAATTCGTCCCCTGGTCACTGTAGATTTGAAATTCGTGTAAACCTCCATCCACTTTATGAAGTAGCTATAGCCAATAGCAAGTAATGATTTCCTGCAAATTTCCTTGGGAAAGGACCTGTCACATGGATGGAAATTCTTTCAAAAGGGGCTCTGAATTGTACTGCCGCATCCGGTTCCAACTGAGTCTGAGACCCACAATTTGCCACACAGATGTAGCATTGCTGATACCACCTTTTCACGTCATCTCGAAGATGCAAACAATAGAATCACCAATGTAGCTTCTTCAAGGTCTTATTTACAACCAGGTGCCTTTCAGTAGTGCTGGCATGGGTCTCTGGTACTTGTTCCTTGGGAGCCCTAGCTGTTCTACCTGGGTTTTTCCATTTGCTGCGAAGAAGGATTGTAGTGCTGCTTTAAGTTTAACTGCCCCACGTATGGGAGAGCCAACTTGCTAAATACTATCTCTCCACATAAATAATTTACGTAATTTTATTATTTTAGCCTCTCTCTTGATAAGCTAACTTGAAGAAGATATTGTTCTTGGAGTTACTTTGTTTAAGAAGTTTGCAACACACTTTGGGCGTCGGTTTGAAGTTGTTGATTACATAATAGTTACTGTTGTTACGCAATATGCTGCTACGTATGAGAAGCTGATTTAAAGATGTATTGTTGTTGTTACACTCCAAGTTTTTATACTATAATATTTAACTTTGTTATTAAAACTGCTTATATATATTACTTATGTTTGAATTTGCCTCAGCTGCATCAGTAATGTTTGTAGAGTCATGTATCTCTTAGGCAAGGTGAGGCACGACAATAATTGTAGACATACAAAAATTTTAAGTTTTTAAAATTCACTTCTTTTATTTATCCTTTGCACAATTTAATAAAGCACTACACTTTTTTAAGAACTGTGAGATTCTTTAATACTTTCACTTAGCACGTATACATATTTTACGATTCACACGAATACGTAATATTTTTCTAGAGAACACATCTTCCATCTGGTCACTACCAAGGTTTGCCAGCAACTGAACATTATTTCAACCGTTAAACCCGTAAGCTTCGGTGTTTCAAGTTTCTGATTGGCTAATTCTAGTCCAATAGAATATCTGCATTTTACTTAAGGCTTTTTCTTTGCTGTTGATTGGCTAATTTTAAACTGTTACAGAATTTACATTATCGTTGCTCTAATCATGAATAGTAACATTCAAAGCATCAAGGTTACCTCATTGTTACCTCTTTGTTAGCAACTTAAAACTTATTATTCTCACAGCTCTTGCATTGCTAAAGTATGCAATGTATTCACATAACATTATTAAACTGTTTACAATAAAAATAAGCACTTGCAATGACTGTTACATACATTTTTATAAGTTATTACATACATATTGTTTCAAGGTGGGCTGTTATTGAATTTACTTATTATATAATACAATTGAAATTATTCAAGTATTACAATACCTCCTCAGCTGATTCCCAGCTCTTCAACCAACTGCTTCTGACCACCAGGGAGTCCCACCAAACCCAATTGCTCTTATAGATGGAGCCCTTGGAGTGATGTCTGCTCATGCAGGTGGTTCGCCAGATTCTTTCCGCCAGGATTGGCCCTTCTCTCCATACTCAAGCTGCTCTCTCCTTAAACTCTTTTCATCCCAACTGACTGCAGGTTGCATGACGGGGCTTAAGGCAGTAACCTCTCCTTTGGCTCGACCTTCCCACAGTGGCTGCATACTTCCTGGCAGTTTTTGGGAAAGGATGTCTGCATTACAATAAGGTCTTCCTGCATGTTGCCTTGAGGAAAAATTGTACTCATGAACCATTGGACCCAGCAGGTAGTGTGTCCTTCCAAACTGCAAAAGCCCAACAGCCAAGTTAAGGCAGAATGATTTGTTTGGAGATGAAATGCCTGTCCGTAAAAGTAGTTGTGGAACAGCTTCAGTGTCTATAATGGCCAGCAGTTCCCGTATTCGTAGGCAGTGGTTTCTTTTGGCTTTGGACAGGGTTCTGCTGAAGTAGGCCAGTACACACACACACACTCTCTCTCTCTCTCTCTCTCTCTCTCTCTCTCTCTTCTTCGTCCTGCTCTTGGGGCAGGATATCCCAAATGCCGACCTCACTGTCATCCGTGTCCACAATGAACTTATTACCAAGGATGGGATATAGCAGTAGTATGGATGTGAACAGGACGTTCTTTAAGGTCTGCAAAGCTCTCGGCTAGTTGGAAAACTGGAAGTCTCGCTGTTCCTCTGTCAGTTGATTCAGCAGTTTGGCACAGTTTGCATGCCCCTCCACAAATTTCTGGTAGTATGTGCAGAGGCCCAGAAACAGTTGCAGTTCTTGTTTATTCCTTGGCCTGGGCGACTTCTTGAAGGCCTCTAGCTTCTGGGGATCTGCAGCCACTGCAGTAGAGCTTGCTAGTGCCCCAGGTGACGCACTTCCTTCCTAAACAGCTGACACTTCTCGGGGTTCAGCTTGAGGTTAGCCTGGGAAAGCCTTTTGAAAACCGTCCTCAGTTTGTTCAGTTGGTCATTGAATGTGTTACCAATAACAATGATCATGGAGCTAAATGAGACAAGTGACATAGGAAATGCCTATCATCACAGACTCCCTAAGTCTCTGGAACATAGCGGGGGCGTTGCAGAGTCTGAAAGGCATTACCATGAACTGCCACAATCCATGTCCAGTAGAAAAAGCTGTCTTCTCCTTGTCATCGAGGTAAAGTACCACTTGCCAATACCTGGACTTCAGTTCCAGGGTGGAAAACCACTGGGACCCCGCTAAGGTGTTTAGGGTGTAGTCAATCCATGACAGCAGAAAGCAATATTTCTTGGTGACGTTCAGCTTCCGGTAGTCACTTAGGAAGCCTGATCTCCATCCTTTTTTCACTAGCAGTATCGATGATGACTACGGACTATCGGTATTCTCTGTTATGCCTCAGTCTTTATATCCACTATCCAGTTGTCAATTTCCTTCTGCTTTGCTAGCAGGACACGGAGAGGCGACTGTCTAATCAGTTGGGCATCGCTGGTTTAAATGTGACACATAACTTTATCAGCATGGCCATAATCATTTTCTGATAGGCTGAAGGTGTCCTGGAATTCCTTGAGCAGGTTAAGCATCTGCTTCTTCTTGCTTTGTGAGAGGCTCTCAGCTACCTCCTAGAGAAGATACTCAGACGGCCAACCTCTTTTTTGGTGTCCTGTCAGCCCATGATGACTCTCACCACAGGGATTCTAGGCCACTGGCTCGCAATTTTCCAAGACAGTGCCACTAAGCAGCTCCTAGTCCTGGTCAGTGTCATTAAGGACTCTCACCAGGACAATCTCCCGAGCAGGAAGTGGCACCCTTGCAATGTAAATCCCATCTCAGTGGGTCGTCCTCCGTGGTGTAGTGATTACCATGCTAACCTCTAGTTCCCAAGGTTGCGAGTTCAAACCCAGCATAGGGCGATGGATTTTTTCGGGTGTAAAAATCCTTAGCCAGTGGTCCCATGTCGAAAAGAACCTCAAGCCAATTTCCATCTCAGTGGGGTCCTCCTCCATTCAGAATCAGGTTTCTCGTTATAGGTTTCTTTACCTGCGCTGTCACCACTCTCTCGTTCAATGATGGAACTACCTCTCACTCTGTAAGTAAGAGCCTTACTAACTGTAACCTCTCCTTCAGATGGCTCAGCAGGATCTTGTCACATCCCAGGTGTAATATGACGTGTATCACCTGACTGGCATCCTCTTTGGTAGTCCCTGCACCACATCGAGCCTGGCGATAGTGAGGCCAGTGTATCTACCAGCACCCTGCATGGAGGTCTCAGATCCATTCATGCGCTACCAGGCCATTGTCATCATTCCCAGCCATGGTGTTCAACCTGAAGCAAGATGATGATGGTGCCGACGTGCTCCCTCTTCATGCTGGCCCTTAGTAGTTTTCTTGATCCTTGGCCAGGGCGTTCAAAAACAATAAGTGACTAAGTTGTGAACAATACTGCATTTTCATGTGATGTCATGTTCACAAAGATATGGTTTAAAACTCTAACATATTCAAGCTTTTTATAATTACCTTAGTATATCTTTTCACTTTTGCAGTAGTATGATATTTTTGTACCAAATTTTATATTGCAGAATAAGTTGATTCTCACATAACATTTTTGGACATTCTCTTTATATATAGCTGCAGCCTGCGGCTGCTGGGTGGTATGAGCTTAACCTCACTCTGCCATCAGATAGCCTCTATTTCACGGCCAGAAGTATGCTATCGGTGGGTGTGGCTAGGCCTACTGGGTGCTCTATCTTGCCTGTGGGTTTGACTGGAAGGGCCCAGGTTAAATAATCGGTGGTATGGCATGCCTGGATGATGACAGGGCAGGTAGAAGCACCCAGTGTGAGACCTGTTTTGTAAATTTTGTAAACATATCACTATACTCACTTTTTAAGCTAGCTTTCATTCTTTTTTCATTTTCATTCATTTTATTTCATCCATTCCATTTAATTTCATTCTAACAGCAGTAGACTGACAACACATTTAATTTCAAATAAACTGCAAATGGCCATTCTTTGCTACAAGTCATGGAAAAACTCCATATGATGACACTGTTGTTGCCTATTACATATATTATCTTGATTAAAATGAAGTAGACAGAAAAATAAGCTTTTGTAAGCAATAGAAAATTTGCAAAAGACAGCTAGACAGAGGAAGCTGATGAAGAGAAAACAGAAGCAGGAGGATGCAAACTATGGATATGGTCAGTATTAGCTAGTGGAGGTAAAGAAATATCAAACTTTACAATAAAGTAAATCTTCTGTGCTATTTTCTAAAAAATTACATTTTTCCACAAACAGTGTATCTTTTCTCTGAAATTACTTATCTCAGAGCTGTGAAATTTGGTAGTATCTTCTAAAAGTGTACAGTGAACAATCCTGTGCAGCAGTTTTTTGATATTTTGAAAATAATAATATTTATGATTATATATACCAGTGAAATTAACATCATCCTCCGTGGTGTAGTGGTTACTATGCTAGCCTTTACTTCCTGAGGTTGTGGGTTCAAGCCCGGCAGAGGGCGATAGATTTTTTTTTTAGCGTAATTAGCATGACTTCCTTCGGAAGGAAAGTAAAGCCGGTGGTCCCGTCTCTTAGATTTATGGCACGTAAAAGAACCTCAGGCCTCTGAGCAAAATTACCGGTGTTTCACAGCCACTATATAATAGGACGCTAAGGACCACAGCAGTTAAAGAGCATCCATAAATAAAACTCAATTTAATTTAATTTTTAGTGAAATTAAGAGATTTTTTTCAAAGCAAAACTGAAAAATGTTTATTAAAAAAACTAATACCTTAATCAAAATTTTGTTGCACAGAACTTATTATGAATGTATAAGGAACTTGACCACAAAGGTTTATTACAATTGCTTTGTTGGAAAATGTACACGAAAGAAACGTTGATTTAATTTTTTGGTTTTGCAATGGTGATCTTAATATTCCAGAAGATCAGTTCAAACTTTCAAGATTAGTGAACAATTGTGCTTCAAATATTGATACCCAGTTTCATTACACTAACTTAAAAACTTTAGGAGTAATTGCAAATTATTTGTAACCATGCATTCTCACCCATGTTCCCCCTTAAGGACCCTCACCAGGACAATCCCCCAAGCAGGAAGCAGCACCCTTGCATCATAAATCCCATCTCAGTGGTGTTCTCCCCATCCAGAATCATGTTTCTCGTTAGGGGTTTCTCTGCCTGTGCTGTCACCACTCTTTCGCTTGACGCTGGAACTACCTCTCCTCTGCAAGTAAGAGCTTTACTGACTGCAACCTCTCCTCCAGATGGTTCAGCGGGATCTCATCACATCCCAGGTGTAATATGAGCCATAATGCCTGACCAGCATCCTCTTTGGTAGTCCCCGCACCACATTGTGTTTGGTGATAGTTACTGAGGTCCTTGTATCTACCAGCATCCTGCATGGAGGTCTCAGATCCATCCATGCGCTACCAGACCATCCTTGTCATTCACAACCATGGTGTTCAACCTGAAATGAGGTGATGATGGTGCCGATGTGCTCCTCTTCATGCCAGCCTTTGGTACTTTTCTTGATCCTGGCCAGGGTGCACTAGCAGTCCACACTTAGGTAACCCGGCTCTCCGCAACTCCAGCACTTGGGTGTTCCACTCCCAGTACTACAACAGTTAGGCTGTTGTGGTTGGCACTGGTAATCGTCACTCTCAGCAGTCACGGCTATGGTCAGCACGGGGTGGCTCTTCCAGCTGTCAACCTTGCCGCTTCAATGTGGAGGGCAGCCAGGAGGGCATTGTTGACATTATGGTGTACCAGGAGAACTGTTGTTTCACCTTCCAGCCTCTTACCCCTCTGATGAATGCATGGGCTGCCTCTCCGGAAACATAATCTGCTGGTAAATCCGCCAGAACCCGGAGTGGCAGCCGCTCCACCTCCATGTCAAATACCTGTATGGTCTCACCCGAATGTTGCACTCTTGCCTTCAGCTGGACTAGGGAAGTGGCAGCAGAGAACAGAGGGTATACAGAAAGGAAACTCACCTGCAATCCATGCAGCAAAATTTAGTGCGCATGCACAAAGTCTGCCATATTGAAACCAAGTAAACAGTTATGTGCTGAGCACCATCGGCCGCCTTTTCTCTTACTATGGCTCATTATTAAAGCAGTAAAACCTTTGAACAAATACTGTAACTTTTACAATGCATAACACAACTGTTAAGTTAAAGATGATAAAGTGCAGCAGCTAAAATGCACAATTAATAAGAAACACAAAATGTATCCTTAGAAGGATTAACTTCATCAACACAGTATATCTGAGGGTACTTAATTAAGAGGTGCTTAACCAATCAAGAATGTGGTACATGCTTGGCATATTCACAAGAGGAAGCAAATAATTTTAATTATACCAACCTGTATTCTCATTTTAAAGCATATCAGAATAAGAATATGAAAACCTTTGGAAACCTAAAATGTCCAAGCTCTACCTTTATAACCTAAGTTGAACAACTATAGAAGATTTTCACTGACAACTTTCTCAGATTAATGAGAACAAATAATGTTGGAAATAAACTGATTAATCTAATGGAGAACGTGCAGTTTAGCAACCCATTTAAGGATTTCCCTCTACATTGTTTAATAAAGCTTTTTGTCAGGATGAGAAATGTTTATTCCTTGAAGTTCATGAATACAGATGTAAAAAAGAAAACTAAAACTGAAAGAAATTATAAATTAATAAAAGTGACTCATCTATGAGGTATATATGATACTACACATTGTAGTTGCTACATAAATGAATGGAAATTAAACAAGAAAGACAGAAGGAAAATTATATATAAAGACTGTTTTCCTTTAATATAAATGAAGCACTTGGTGCACCAACATGATAAACTACAGCGTTTCACATTAATTACATATTCAAACAGGAATGAATTAAAACCTCTTGAAAATTACAACAAATAATAATTTGTTGATATACTGAGATTTAAAGGAAGTATAAGATAGGGAATAACAATATGAAATGTCTCCTCCTGTAAAGTTAGTGATGTGGCTTATCATGTTATTGCATCAAGCTCTTCAGTTATGTGTTATTTATTTTTGTATAAGGCAAGGCTTTATTAATTCTGTCTAATCATATTTACTGCACATTCGATACAATGTCTTAAGCATTTTACTTTCTATACCATGTACATTGTAGGTAGAGAAGATATTGCATTCCACTAACAAATTTGGTACCAAGATTTCACCAGAAATACACATTTTGAGGCTTCCTGAATCCCAAAAAAAGCATTTCTAGAAGCAGGTGTATGTGTGTGTGTGTGAGAGAGAGAGAGAGAGAGACGGCATAACTCAAAAACGAAAATTCAGATAAGTACCAAGCTTGGTATTTAGCTTCAGTACCCTTCAAAGATGAGACACTATGATTTTCAAGAAAATCCCCCCACCCCAAACTACCCTTTACATGTAACATTTTTTGAAATTTTTTATTTTCTAAAAAATGCTGTTATGATTTTGATTAAAATACCACATATTAAGGCTATTTACATGAAAAATAAAATGTATGTCGTGAACTTTCTGGGAATAGCCTTTGAACTCTTCATTCCGAAGGAATTTTGCATCATCTTGTATAACTGGTAAATGTTAAACGATAGACGAAAATATACCATATAAAACATGTAGATCTCCTTAAAACACACAATTTATTTCAAATAACCTTTTTGAGGCCATTCCATTTTCAACCATTTCCAAGATATCCATTATTAATGGTGAGGCAGTATTTTATATCACAACACTGTGAATGCCAGAGTGATTGTAGCGTAAATTAACATTATTGTATGACAATGATTTGAGATGTTTGTTAACTATAAGCATTGTTAGGAAATAAGTTTACACGGCCTCACTGAAACTGACAATAGGAGCGGATAACAATGAAGCAAGGGGGTGAGTCGTTTATCAATTAGAAGAGACAAACAAATGACGTCAGAGTAGCATGCCTTTCTTTAGAAATGGAGGGAATATCTTCCCTAGAGGATATGTGTTCGTTATTTTGATTGGATAAAAAAATAGACGCTAATGTTGGCACACCTTATTAACCAATAGCAGCTCTGTTATAATGTTTAGGCATATTGGGGTGAGGGAGTATAAATTCTAGAGCCAAGGCAAGTATCGCGCAGTTCAACAGAATCATTCACGAGTTACATGTCGCACAGTTCTAAGAAATCTCTCTCGCGAGTAACACGTCAGGCAATTCTAAGGAAGGAAGCATTCGCGAAGTACACATTACACAATTCTACAGAATCTCTCGCATCGTAAAGTTAGTTACAAATGTGAAATATGTGAATTAATAATGCGCGGCAAATAAGTGATTATAGTTACATTCGAAAATATAGCAGTTTCAGTCAGGCGTGTATCAAGAGTAATTATGTGAAATTAATAAAGTGTGACGACAATAAAAGTGTAAAAACAAATTCTTTTATCAGTGTTATCTTTTAGTAACAACTCCTTTCTGTTTACACACCCTGTTCAAGGGATTTGCTTGACTGAGTAATAATACCTAGCTGGAGGACAAAGAACCCAAAATTCAAAATAGTAAAACAATAACAGGCATTCAGTAAATAAGATAACACGAATGATACTGCAACAATGGTTCGATTTGTTCAATATTTCCTCATTCTTTTAAGTCCCATCGATTTTCAGCTGTTTCTCACCATTGAATGGAAAGAGTATGGAATTTTAGGGACAGCTTATAACGTCCTGTTCTTAAACATTTGACTATCGCTATTCCCTTTGCATTTATAAAGAAATATATGATGTAGCTATTTCTGCAAAGGTTTAACTCGATTAAAATGAAATAGATAGAAAAATGAAGTTTTGTATGAATAACTTGTATACCCATTGGTGTGGAAGTATAACACATTGGGTGCTATTTTGGTGTGGTGTTATTTTTCCTCTACCACAAGAAACAAGTGAATAGTGACGGCACTTTAAATAGATGACAAAATTATTGATACTTTAAGTGTCATTTTGGGTGTGGTATTAAAACACATAGGTATGGGTTAAAACAAGTCAGGTACCATGGATGTGGTATGGTTGGGTTGCTGAGTTCGTTGTGGGTGTGGGGGCGTGTGTTGTCGTCGGTTCTGAGCCCCTCATGAGTTCATTCCCCTTTCAGTGGTAATGTGATATTGGACCGGGGAAGGATTCCTATCTCAGGTATACAAGCAAAGAAGGCACAGGTAACCAGTAGATGACTTTTGGTTGCTGGTCACTTTATTCTTGCCAAAAAAACACTTCCTTTGTCCCGCACACAAGACACAAGCCGATCGCTACAGTTATGATGATCTATTAAGTCGCTGTCACCTAATCTCGTCCGGATAATGAGTTGTCGTTCCTCGCTATAATACACTAATTTCTATGATTATCACTTATTCTCTTGCATGACGCTATACTTGAACTTTGTTAATGTAGACTTAGTTATTTCGCCGACCACTGTATCGGAAATGCAACACTTAGCATTTTAACATGATGCCGGTCAGAATGAGAGACCAAGAGAGAGTATTTTCGTCTTCGCGGCTCCTACCTCGTTCTGTCTAGGATCGTTTCCTATTTCACGCCCATATTCTAGGCGACTTGGTTTGGTCCCTAATCATGTGACTTACCATGTTGGTTATTTGCTACTTTCTTTTCTACACTTAATTCCTATTGGTGGTTCTCCTACCAAGACTAGTGCGAATTGCTATTTTCAATCTGGAATATTTTATGGCCTGTCGCTCATTTCTAGCGTTGGTTTTTCCACTTCGGTGAATTTGGATACCGATTAACCACGTACATCTTGGTGCCTGTCGGTCGCGTTGGAATGTTCTGTCTTTGTTTAGAAAGCCACATGTTCGGCAGAATTCTTTAGGGGCAGGAGACCTTTCCGGTGTGTCCCTTTATAGCCTCAAGCACTATTAACAGCTATGTTCCGGTCTACCCTTCTGCAAACTTTAGCTCGTTATAATTGTCAGGCGTGTGTTTCTGCTTCACCATAATAAACAATAGAAAGTAGAGAAAGTTATGTAAATGCAACACATCAGATTTTTTTATTCTTGTGTTAAGTAAAACTTGGCAGCCTATTGAGTCACTTCCTTATTTACTTCTACCTATTTTTGTAACCATCATTTCATATTGCTAGGATTTGATTTGCTATTGACAGGAGAAGCAAACAAAATGATGGTACCTTTTATTACATATTTGCATGCTTTATTATTTAAAACATTTTAATTGGGATAAAACTGCATGTAGCAAGCAGCTATCATTTCGCATTTACTCAGTTTCAATACGGCATCGAGCACAGCACTTGACTTCACACAATAATCAAAGGAGCCACCCTCTGCTTTCCTTTTTGTACACTCTCTATTCTGTGGCAACAGCCAGGTGATGTTCTCCACAGCGTCCTTCCAACAGTTTAATTAAATCATCAGCAGCCTGCAAGGCAGTCAAAAGCTGTGACGCCTTCTCCACCGCCGTTCATCCATTGTGGGTAGCAATGGCCTTAAACTGCCATTTAAACACCGCCCAGGATGAAGTGCCATCAAAGTTTGGTGACTTCATTGCTTTTGTATTAGCCAGTCTCGCATTTGAGGGACCCTCTACAGCTTCAGTGCAGATCTTGGCTTCTAGGTCATGATGTAGCTCCTCCACGATGGCACCCATCATTTTCTTGGTTTTCTTTCGTCTGTTGATCAAATCACTTTTCTTGCTGATTTAGACGCTCTTCCACCATGTTAATTTTTTCTTCCGTTCAGATTTGATTTCTTCTAATTTCTTTCAAGTCTTTGTTCATTTTCTCAATCTCAAGGGTCTTTCACTGTAGTATTTATCTCAGTTTTTACGGAGTCAATGTCAAAACTAAGTTTGAATTTCATTTTCTCAATGTCAAGGCCAAGTTTTGGATTTAATTTTTTTCATTTCAATCTTTACACTTTTTATTTCAGTTCTTATCTTATCCAATCTGGAATTTACACTCTTCATTTCACTCTCAATTTTTTTCATCTCAGATTCCATTTTCATCTCCATCTTTTCCATTCTGGAACTTACAATCTTCATTTCACTCTATATTTTCTCCATTCCAGCCAATAGCTTTCGAAGCATTTCCTCCATCTTAGCTTTTATACCCCACTTATGACACCAGTGTGATTTTCCACTGTCACTTTATCAAGTTCTGTCACTTCACAAATGTGTTCTAGTTCAATTTTCCTGTCACTTCACTTTTCTTCGCGGCACAGGGGCATAATGAAATATGCGTGAAACAGACTCTTCTTCCTTCAGCTTCACCTGTTGGGGAGTCAAACACAAGGTCTCTCTAATCTCTTGCAATAGCAGTGTTCATTGTATGTAACAACAGTCGTTACAAACTCACTCATAGAACAGCACTTTTTATTGTATCACAAAATCCATTGATTATCTCACAGTTTACTGACTGGCTCACATGCGAGCATGCTGGCTTATACAGCCATTGGAGTTTCTGAGAAAGCTCTAGAATGCTCAGGGGGTGAGGAGAAAGAAGGTTCCCAAACAATCCCATTATTTCTCGATAGTGCTTCTGGAATTTACATTGGGTGATGTCGCTACTTTGTGTCCTTATCTCTATTTACCTCTCTATCACACCAGCCAGCCAGCCAGTCAGTCAGTCGGTTAGTCTGTCCACACCTTACACCCAATAAGTGAGGCCAATAGCTGCTTTACATTATATAACGTATGACTATGAATGAGTCATAACTTTTAGTGTATAGTTTCCTCACTGTTACTGGTAGCCAACTAAAAAAATTGTCATAGTGGATGTATTTGTATAACCATGATATTCATTTTAACATCTTTAGTGTAGTAACATAGTTATGATATCTGGTCCTAGTAATGTGGAATACTTGGGAGCCATTTCAAACTGAAACATGTCATGTTCCCTGCTAAACAAGTTTTAGAAAATCACAGTTTAAGAACTTAAGAGTATAGTTTGGGGTAACATTTTAAAGGATATGATTGAAAATGCTACTAAGCTTCTTATGCAAGGGGTATTTATGTGTGAAAAATTGGCTATTTGCTGCAAGAAAATAATATTAAATATAATGACTGAAGTTTGCAATAAATAAGTTTGTGTTTCACAATAACAATGAGCAATATTATTGCGCAGAATCTCTTTCAGCTTGTAAACAAGCAAAAAATAGAATACATCAGGGAAATCTGTATTCCCTTATAGAATCTTCCCTGTAATTAATTTAAGAAGAATCATATAATCTAATATAGTTGAATGTTAAATGTTGAGCTCAGTAGATGATTTGCAGACTGTTCAACCAATGTTGCAAAAGCAGCAAATGTCTCCAAGTGAGTTTTATTTCCTCCAATTCTTTATCAGTCTTTCACACATCCTATCATAAAAACCTTTCTTTTGCAGGAAAGCAATGTTAGATGAAGTTAAAGGTTAATTCACATGTGTATGCAATGCCAACTAATATATTTCTATGGTACAATACAAACCAGAATATGATAGCGGTGTATGACTTCCTTGACATACTGTAAAATAATAAAATGCCATGATTCACATTCTCTCTTATTTGGAATTTTTACCAATTTCAAGCAAATGGTCCATAAACCAAGTCTTAAATACAAAACCACACTAGAGTGAATATATCCAGCACCTTTACTGCCTATGTTAGTGATTTAAATAAAACGAAAATAAAAAGCAGCAGGAGTGCCGATTCCTCCATGAGAATATGGCCGAGACGATGCAATGTATGCCAATCTAAGGACAGTGGAGCCACTGTTATGAAATGTTTGATGAGTAAACAGGTGCACCAGGCAAAACTTTGGACCGTCAGTAAAGTGAGAAATGAAGTAGATGTTTAGTTACGTAATATTTTTTTACGTAAGTTATTAACTTCTGGCTTTGGAAGCTAACTTGAAGTATTGTTCTTGGAGTTTACTTTGTTTAAGAAGTTTGCAACACACTTTGGGCATCGGTTTGAAGTTGTTGATTACGTAATAGTTACTGTTGTTATGCAATATGCTGCTACGTATGAGAAGCTGATTTAAAGATGTAGTTTTGTTGTTACACTCCAAGTTTTTACACTATAATATTTAACTTTGTTATTAAAACTGCTTCTATATATTACTTATGTTTGAATTTGCCTCGGCTGCGTCAGTAATGTTTGTAGAGTCATGTATCTCTTAGGCAGGGTGCAGTACGACAATAATTGTAGACATACACAAATTTTAAGTTTTTTAAAATTCACCTCTTTTATTTATCCTTTTCACAATTTAATATGGCACTACACTTTTTAAGAACTGTGATATTCTTTAATACTTTCACTTAGCGCATATACACATTTTACGATTCACACGAATACGTAATATTTCTTTAGAGAACACATCTTCCATCTGTTCACTACCAAGGTTTGCCAGCAACTGAACATTATTTCAACTGTTAAACCCGTAAGCTTCGGTATTTCAAGTCTCTGATTGGCTAATTCTAGTCCAATAGAATATCTGCATTTTACTTAAAGCTTTTTCTTTGCTATTGATTGGCTAATTTTAAACTGTCGCAGAATTTACATTATCGTTGCTCTAATCATGACTAGTAACTTTCAAGCTCTCAAACTCATTATTGCCTCAAGGTTACCTCATTATTACCTCAATGTTAGCAACTTAAAACTTATTATTCTCACAGCTCTTGCATTATTAAAGTATGTAATGTATTCACATAACATTATTAAACATGTTTATAATAAAAATAAGCATTTGCAATGACTGTTACATACATTTAAAAATAATTATTACATACATATTGTTTCAAGCTGTTATTGAATTTACTTATTATATAATACAATTGAAATTACTCAAGTATTAAAATACTGCCTCAGAAAAAACCTGAAATTTAAGGATATATGTGCAAACATTTTGTTAAGTTACTGTCATTACTGTAATGTGACATCTAGCATTATTCAATTCATTTTAATTGGAAAATTCTTTAATAAATCAACATTCAAGCTGCCTATGAAAAAATCTTGAAATGGCATTGTAGAAGTACATCCTTAATAAATTTTCTTTTAATAGTTTAAGAAGATACAATAAAAACTGAATTTTGAAAAGCCCAATTTAACCACTTTTCGATGTTTTTACACAAGATATCCCAAATCCCAGCTTTTGATAAATGGATCTAATTTCATTCAACATGCTGTTCAGCTTTGTGAATCTCACTCTTTTGTAAATATAAAATACACTGAATACTTCATAATTTATCACATTTCTTGCGATTTATTACAAAGAAACAAAGATTTCAATCTGCCATTGTACTTTCTTTTTCTCACTGTGGGCTTTCCCATGATGCTTCTTCTCATATTCTAATTGGATTTTCTTCAGATTCCATTAAATTCATGGCTAGACATTCTCAAAACTGTTGCAATCCAAGAAATAAATCATTGACTAGTGTCTGAATACCAAAAGTTTACCAAACAACTCTCCAACCACATGATTATGATCACTTTCACAGTGATGAAAATTGTTGCCATGGATAAGGATATCACTAAAATGCTGCAAACAAAATCAACAGATCAGAGCACAATCCCTTCACAGTAGTACATAAGGCCTGGAAGTCATATCAGTGGTTTGCAGAGAGCAATAACCACTATTGCATATGGCTGAAGTAGCAAGTGTATTGCTTAGAGTTTTACCATGCTATTGACTGCCATTGCTGAATACCCAAGTCATATGTTCTAAATTTGTCATGTAAAGTTAAACCACATTAGTCAACATTAACATAACTATGTAAAATGTTGCCTAATAGGAACATGCATGGGGTACCAAGGATACTGTCACAAAGATTTTAAAGAATTTATACAAGATGCCGAGAGATTTTATTATACAAATAATATACATTAAAGGGGTATATTATTAATACAAATCACTCATCATTATTGGAACTGACCACTTTTGGCACATACACAAACTGTAAGTCTCTGTAGTTATTCAATTGAATAACACAGGATTTCCAGAGGAAAATTTATCACTGTCTTGATAAGCGAACATTCCAGGTAGATGATATTGTGGCATCTTTACTTGCAGGCCATGTCCTGAAGCACAGACCATAACTTGTGGCCCATAAGATTTAGATCTGGATTGGCAGATGGCCAATCAGAAGTTGAAAAGAATTCGGGAACATTAAAGTCGAGCCACTGTTGAGTTGTCCAACTCTGATGTGCTGGTGCTGAGCCTTGCTAAAAACTCCAGTTGAGGCAGCATTTTAATACCTAAATAATTTCAATTGTATTTTACAATAAGTAAATTCAATAACAGCCCGTCTTGAAACAATATGTATGTAGTAATTATTATTTAAATGTATGTAACAGTCATTGCATATGCTTATTTTTATTGTAAACAAGTTTTATTAATGTTATGTGAATACATTATATACTTTAAAAATGCAAGAGCTGTGAGAATAATAAGTTTTTGAGTTGCTAACAATGAGGTAATAATGATGTAACCTTGTGGCAATAATGAGTTGGAGTGTTTAAAAAATTACCAGTCATGATTATATCAAAGATAAGGTAAATTCAGTAACAGTTTAAAATCAGCCAATCAATAGCAAGGAAAAAGTTTAAGGAAAGTGCAGATATTCTATTGGACTAGAATTAGCCAATCAGAGACTTGAAATACTGAAGCTTACAGGTTTAACTGTTGAAATCTTACTCAGTTGCTGGCAAGCCTTGGTAGTGAACAGATGTAAGATGTGTTCTCTACAAGTGAATCGTAAAATATGTACGCACTAAGTGAATGTATTGAAGATTCTCACAGTTCTTAAAAGTGTAGTGCTTTATAAAAATGTGCAAGAACTAATAAAAGAAGTGAATTTAAAAAAGTTAAATTCTGTGATGTCTACATTCTTGTTACACCGCACCCTGAATAAGAGACACTTGTTTCTAAAGTACGACTGATGCAGCCGAGGCAAATTCAAACATAAATAAATACATAGAAACAGTTTTAATAACAAAGTTAAATATTATAGTGTAAAACTTGGAGTGTAATAACAAAAACACATCTTGAAATCAGCTTCTCGTACGTAACAGCATATTGCGTAATAACAGTAAACTATTACGTAATCAACAAATTCGAACTGACGCCCAAAGCATGTTCTAGAAACTCCTTAAATGCAACTAAATAAAAATTGCATAAAAAAACATTATGTAAACATACCAACTTCTTCAAGTCTAAACATATATATTACGTGAAGCAAATAACGATCTTCAAGTTAAACATTATGCAACAATATTCCTACTTCAAGTTGGCTCCCATACGTGGGGCAGATATAAAATAATTTACGTAATTTATTACGAGAAGCAAACACTTTCTCAAGTTGGCGCACAACGTGAGGCAAGAATTAACAGCAAGAACAGACAGCACGAATGGACAGCGAGAATCTACAAGAATTTGTGACATCAGAGAAGAAAAGATCGACGGAACAACCAGAATCAACGAAACCACGAGACTACATCTCAGAATTTAAAGATTGTCAACAAAGTCCAAGGAAAGCAACAATTCTTCAGGAGTAAGGGGCACATGGTTAACATCTCAACAACAAACTACGCGGGAACACAAAGTATAAAAGTTTAATAACAGCCAGAACAAAAGGTCAGGAAGTTCCATTGTATATTGTAATAATTGTCAATTTTAGAAAAAATATATTGTTATTTTTGAGCAAAATTCATGTTATTAAGAAGTGGAAAACTAAAATTAAGCAATTCAAAGGCAAATATACAAAGTGAGATGGAAACTGTAAACAATGAAAGTATGGAAGTAGTTGAGGTTAGGTCAGCCATTACCGATTGTAATGTAGATTTACAATCAGAGCTAGAGAAAGCAAATAGGTTAGATGTAGAAGAGCAGTTATCTGAAAATTCAGAGGTAGACGTTGAAAAAGATAGCAGTAGTATGCAAGGTCAATCACCTTTACACATGTTAGTGCAGGAAACAACAAAAGAAAAAACCTTCAGACATCTAGCAAACAAGAGAAAGGATTTATTTAAAGGTGAGTCGGAATTGTTACACTAACATCACTTAAGTTTACTCACTTAACATGTTTTGGGAAACGGTTGTTCCCATCCTCAGAAGTTAATTCGACTGGCCCGTGTTGTTGGTGTTTCCGTTTTTTGGACTGGATCCTGTGGTGGCATCTTGTGGTGGAGAAATGTACTTCCAGAGAGGATTTGGTGGCAGCAAATCAAAATTCATTAGATGTGTGTTGTGTTTTAGAATGGTGATCTTCTCCCATGCATCTAATTCGGCTGCAAATTTGGCTGGTTTGACTAATGTAATATTGGGTTTGATGTTGTGATTAGTGATCCAAAAATGGTGTGAAACTGCAGATTTGTCCATTTGTTTGTATTTAATACATCTCATGTGCTCCTTTAGCCTAGTTTCTAGGTTTCTTTTTGTCTTACCTATGTATACTTTATTGCAATCTGAACAATTGATTTTATAGATTCCAGCTTTTTTGTCTTGTGGAATGGGGTCTTTTAACTTGTTACAAAGTAATTTCTCTATGTTAAATTTGTTCTGTGGAGCTAGGCTGATGTTATGTTTCATGAAAATCTTCTTAAATTTGTGAAATGTTCCTGGGTGGTATGTGAATTTCTTGAACTTTAGCTCTTTATCTTGCTGGCTGAGATTTGTTGTGTTTCTGATGTGCATCAATTTTTTTGTCAATAGTTGCTTTGTTGTACCCATTATGTATTGCTGTGTCTACTATATGCTGGTATTCTTTTTTATTTAAGGGGGTATATACCAGTCTATGTGTTAGGCTGTTTAGTACTGCATGTTTGTGTGTGGTTGGATTGAAACTCTTATTTTTTATGTAATTAGTAGAGTGTGTTGGCTTCCTGTATATGCCAAAGGTTAGGTTCTTTTGTTCTCTGATGATTTTTAGGTCTAAAAATGGTAGCATGCCTTCTTTTTCTATTTCTATGGTGAATTTTATTGATTGGTTCTGTAGGTTTAGTAAGGCTAAGGAGTCTTGTATGAACCTATTAGGGACAACAGCGAAGATGTCGTCAACATATCTGTGCCAAACTTTAAACATGTATGGAAAGGAAGTTGTTATGTGTGTTTCTAAGTAGCTCATAAATAAATCTGCCAAGAAGGGTGAAAGTGGGTTGCCCATGGTTAGACCAGTTGGTTGTTGATAGAACTTCTTATTGAAACTAAAACAATTTTGTGCAATGCATAAATTGGTAAGTTGTATGAGGTCTTCTATTTCTTGTTCAAGTAGGTTAGTCTGCTGTAGCCATTTCTTTAATTGACGCAGGAGTTGATCTGTAGGGACACTTGGAAATAGTGCAGTAACATCAAAGGAAACTAATCTGTCTTCTGGTTCGAGTTCCAGGGATTTTATCTTCTGTATTAAATCTTCTGAATTCATTATGTTTTTGCTATTGAATTTTGGTAGTGAAGAGAATCTCTGTACTAACCATTTTGCCAGTTTGTAGGTAGGAGAATCAATATTGCTGACGATTGGTCTCATCTTATTACCCGGTTTGTGTATTTTAGGTAGAGCATACATTCTTGGTAAAGTGGGGTGGTCTGGTTTTAATCTAGATTTATCAGTGTCTGTTATAGTTTTGCTTTCCTGGATGGTTTGATTGAAGGCTTTTAAATGTAATTTTAATGGGTCTTCTTGAATTTGTATGTAATTTTCTTGTTGCAGCATATTTTCTACTCTGGCAATATAATCATCTTTTTGCAGTACAACTAGTTTATTTCCCTTGTCAGCTTTTGTGTATACTACTGGTTTTGATTTTAATGTTTTGATCACATGTTTGGTTGGGAAATTGTTATGTTTATCTGCTTGTATTTCTTGGAGAACCATTTCACATTCTTTTTTTATGGTGGTTTTACTATTTTCATTTAGGTTGTAAGTAGCAATCTCAATGTCTGCGACTATTTCATCGGTTGTTTTTGTGTAGCCAACACATGTTTTTAGGCCAAGGTTTAATACCGATAATTCCGCTTTGGTGAAAGTTACATTTGAAGGATTAATTACGTCTGGGTATGACGTCGTTTTTTCATTTTTTAGGTTAGGTTTATATGAATGTTGCTTCCGGCGTAGTATGTCTAGTTTTTTCTTTAATTTCAGCGTTTTTGTTTTCATCCTGTAGCTAAGAATAGTGAGGAATTTTGATTGCATGTTTTGCCAAAGTGGGTAGCCGAGTGTGTCCGTTAATTTAAGGTGAAGAGCATATAATTCCAGTTCCAATTTTTGTAATTTTGCGTAGTGGTTGTTTCTCTCAATTATTATTACTTTTTTATCGGCTGATGTTTGATGTTTGTTGTTTTTGTCATATTTTACAATTCTCCTTACAAACTTTGGTGTGACTTTGCTTGTAAGGAGAATTGTAAAATATGACAAAAACAACAAACACCAAACATCAGCCGATAAAAAAGTAATAATAATTGAGAGAAACAACCACTACGCAAAATTACAAAAATTGGAACTGGAATTATATGCTCTTCACCTTAAATTAACGGACACACTCGGCTACCCACTTTGGCAAAACATGCAATCAAAATGCCTCACTATTCTTAGCTACAGGATGAAAACAAAAATGCTGAAATTAAAGAAAAAACTAGACATACTACGCCGGAAGCAACATTCATATAAACCTAACCTAAAAAATGAAAAAACGACGTCATACCCAGACGTAATTAATCTTTCAAATGTAACTTTCACCAAAGTGGAATTATCGGTATTAAACCTTGGCCTAAAAACATGTGTTGGCTACACAAAAACAACCGATGAAATAGTCGCAGACATTGAGATTGCTACTTACAACCTAAATGAAAATAGTAAAACCACTATAAAAAAAAGAATGTGAAATGGTTCTCCAAGAAATACAAGCAGATAAACATAACAATTTCCCAACCAAACATGTGATCAAAACATTAAAATCAAAACCAGTAGTATACACAAAAGCTGACAAGGGAAATAAACTAGTTGTACTGCAAAAAGATGATTATATTGCCAGAGTAGAAAATATGCTGCAACAAGAAAATTACATACAAATTCAAGAAGACCCATTAAAATTACATTTAAAAGCCTTCAATCAAACCATCCAGGAAAGCAAAACTATAACAGACACTGATAAATCTATATTAAAACCAGATCACCCCACTTTACCAAGAATGTATGCTCTACCTAAAATACACAAACCGGGTAATAAGATGAGACCAATCGTCAGCAATATTGATTCTCCTACCTACAAACTGGCAAAATGGTTAGTACAGAGATTCTCTTCACTACCAAAATTCAATAGCAAAAACATAATGAATTCAGAAGATTTAATACAGAAGATAAAATCCCTGGAACTCGAACCAGAAGACAGATTAGTTTCCTTTGATGTCACTGCACTATTTCCAAGTGTCCCGACAGATCAACTCCTGCGTCAATTAAAGAAATGGCTACAGCAGACTAACCTACTTGAACAAGAAATAGAAGACCTCATACAACTTACCAATTTATGCATTGCACAAAATTGTTTTAGTTTCAATAAGAAGTTCTATCAACAACCAACTGGTCTAACCATGGGCAACCCACTTTCACCCTTCTCGGCAGATTTATTTATGAGCTACTTAGAAACACACATAACAACTTCCTTTCCATACATGTTTAAAGTTTGGCACAGATATGTTGACGACATCTTCGCTGTTGTCCCTAATAGGTTCATACAAGACTCCTTAGCCTTACTAAACCTACAGAACCAATCAATAAAATTCACCATAGAAATAGAAAAAGAAGGCATGCTACCATTTTTAGACCTAAAAATCATCAGAGAACAAAAGAACCTAACCTTTGGCATATACAGGAAGCCAACACACTCTACTAATTACATAAAAAATAAGAGTTTCAATCCAACCACACACAAACATGCAGTACTAAACAGCCTAACACATAGACTGGTATATACCCCCTTAAATAAAAAAGAATACCAGCATATAGTAGACACAGCAATACATAATGGGTACAACAAAGCAACTATTGACAAAAAAATTGATGCACATCAGAAACACAACAAATCTCAGCCAGCAAGATAAAGAGCTAAAGTTCAAGAAATTCACATACCACCCAGGAACATTTCACAAATTTAAGAAGATTTTCATGAAACATAACATCAGCCTAGCTCCACAGAACAAATTTAACATAGAGAAATTACTTTGTAACAAGTTAAAAGACCCCATTCCACAAGACAAAAAAGCTGGAATCTATAAAATCAATTGTTCAGATTGCAATAAAGTATACATAGGTAAGACAAAAAGAAACCTAGAAACTAGGCTAAAGGAGCACATGAGATGTATTAAATACAAACAAATGGACAAATCTGCAGTTTCACACCATTTTTGGATCACTAATCACAACATCAAACCCAATATTACATTAGTCAAACCAGCCAAATTTGCAGCCGAATTAGATGCATGGGAGAAGATCACCATTCTAAAACACAACACACATCTAATGAATTTTGATTTGCCACCACCAAATCCTCTCTGGAAGTACATTTCTCCACAACAAGATGCCACCACAGGATCCAGTCCAAAAAACGGAAACACCAACAACACGGGCCAGTCGAATTAACTTCTGAGGAGGGAACAACCGTTTCCCGAAACATGTTAAGTGAGTAAACTTAAGTGATGTTAGTGTAACAATTCCGACTCACCTTTAAATAAATTCAATACACATCACTGTTTCTAGCTTCTTTTCATTACAATATCAACGTAAGAGAAAGGATACTTCTCACAACAATTTATGTGCCTTCTAAAAGCAATAAATGACTTAGGTAATAAGTTAACTGAACAAAGTAATTTGATAAAATAAATAAAAGTAGGGTTAAGTAATACTATAACTGAATCTTATACAGAGCTGAAAGTAGGGTTAAGTGGTAAGATAACTGAAACTAATAATTTGATAGGTGAGATGAAAGTGGAGTTAAGTAATAAGTTAACTGAAACCAGTAAAGAGTTAAATAGTAAAGTAACTGAAACTAGCACAGACACATGTAATAGATCAAATGAAACTAGTACAGAACTGGGAAAGGAAACTAATAATAAGTTCAATGAAGATAGTACAGAGCTGAAAACAGAGTTAAATAAAGTACAAGAAACTAGTCAGGAAACTGAAGAAGTAGAAAACACAAATGTAAACATTGTGCAAAAACAAATAGATGTAACAGTACCAAAGGTAAATACAGATTTAAATAGTTCTGTAAATGCTAACCAAATGCATGTCAACAATGCAAGTACAGAAAGAAATGGATCACCTTTGTTAACTAACAAAACAAGAGATGTAATTGCTCTTTCCATAGCATCAGCCTCTCAAACACACAACAAGAATGATGACACACATATACATGTACCAAATCAGATGTCAAACACAACTGTGCAACATAAGCTTAGGGCAAGGCTAAAAAGTCTGTGGCAAAAGAACAAAAAGAAACAGAAAATAAATGTAAACAGTCTGAGGAACAAAAAGAAAGGGAAAGTGAAGTATGTAGGGTATGTGTGGCACAAAAAGAAACAGAAAATAAATGTAAACAGTCTGAGAAAGAAAAAGAAAAGAAAGAGAAAGTAAAGTATGCACGTTATGTGTGGCACAAGAGAAAAACAAAATAATGTATCTGGAACATAAAAGGGGAAAGCAATGTAATTTAAAATTGAAAAGTACTATTTAAAATAATATTTTTACTAAATGTAGCAAATGGTTAATAACAAAGGTAAGTTTAGATAAAGAGAAGTAATAAAAATCCATTGTTAGTAAGAAAAACTGAATAGCAATTATATTGTATAAGTTAGAAATTGTAAGAAATATTAAAATATTTAAGAAACAAATTGTAAAGAAAGGGTAACAAGTGTAAATATGTCAAATTATATATAAAATGCTTACTAGTGAATGTGACGGTGAATGAGCAAACTTCGCTCAGATCATTAATCTTACACCAGGTTATTAACCTTGGAAAGTGTCAAATAAGTGTATATGAAGTGTTCTGCTATACACGAGTGAGGTGAAAAACCAGTGTGCTAAAAGTAAAAAAGAGTGAGAAAGTGACAGTGAAAGATAGGAAGTGCAATAATAAAAATTATGTTTGTTTCTTTCAGGGGACTTTAGAAAATATTTAAAAATTTAAAAGAACAAAACAAAAGGAATAAATTTTAAATATTTCTAAAAGGGGGCAATTTGAGGCAGTATTTTAATAGGTACCTAAATAATTTCAATTGTATTTTACAATAAGTAAATTCAATAAGAGCCCGCCTTGAAACAATATGTATGTAGTAATTATTGTTTAAATGTATGTAACAGTCATTGTATATGCTTATTTTTATTGTAAACATGTTTTATTAATTTGTAATATAGAATCAATTGAAAAATTCAATGCCACAGCCGTTTTATTAACGTTATGTGAATACATTATATACTATAATAATGCAAGAGCTTGAGAATAATAAGTTTTTGAGTTGCTAACAATGAGGTAATAATGAGGTAACCTTGTGGCAATAATGAATTGGAGTGTTTAAAAATTACCAGTCATGATTATATCAAAGATAAGGTAAATTCAGTAACAATTTAAAATCAGCCAATCAATAGCAAGGAAAAAGTTTAAGGAAAATGCAGATATTCTATTGGACTAGAATTAGCCAATCAGAGACTTGAAATACCGAAGCTTACAGTTTAACCGTTGAAATCTTACTCAGTTGCTGGCAAGCCTTGGTAGTGAACAGATGTAAGATGTGTTCTCTACAAGTGAATCGTAAAATATGTACGCGCTAAGTGAAAGTATTGAAGATTCTCACAGTTCTTAAAAGTGTAGTGCTTTATAAAAATGTGCAAGAACTAATAAAAGAAGTGAATTTAAAAAAGTTAAATTCTGTGATGTCTACATTCTTGTTACACCGCACCCTGAATAAGAGACACTTGTTTCTAAAGTACGACTGATGCAGCCGAGGCAAATTCAAACATAAATAAATACATAGAAACAGTTTTAATAACAAAGTTAAATATTATAGTGTAAAACTTGGAGTGTAATAACAAAAACACATCTTGAAATCAGCTTCTCGTATGTAACAGCATATTGCATAATAACAGTAAACTATTATGTAATCAACAAATTCGAACCGACGCTCAAAGCGTGTTCTAGAAACTCCTTAAATGCAACTAAATAAATATTACGTAAAAAAACATTACGTAAGCATACCAACTTCTTCAAGTCTAAACATATATATTATGTGAAGCAAATAACGATCTTCAAGTTAAACATTATGCAACAACATTCCTACTTCAATTTGGCTCCCATACATGGGGCAGATATAAAATAATTTATGTAATTTATTACGAGAAGCAAACACTTTCTCACAGTTCACTCTTTGAAAGAGGGAGCAACTCCAGAACTGTCTCATGGTGCACTCTGGCTGATGTTTTCACCTTTCTCACAAAAATGGAGTTTACTCATACCCCATTGCTGACTCCCTACCATACCACTACTGAAGATGGGTGATGAACCCCCCCCCCCCCCCCGGACTCTCGGAGCCTTCTCAGCAGCTTTTTAAGAATTTCTAGCATAGACTCTGTCATTCTGAGTTGTAAGCCTCTTCTACAATAAGAGTCTTCTCATTTGTGAACAGGATTTGCCTGTGCCAATTTTCAGCACAAAGCTTCAGTAACCACTTTGCCTTTATCTGTATCTACTGCTTTACTCACCTATGAAAAGGTGACCTTTGCATCATTTGTAAGCCCTAAATCCTAGTCACCCTTCAACATGAGAGACAGTAATTTTTGTTGTTGCAGTTCACAAGCCACTACTGATGGTCTCCATGTGGCATTTGGTACAGCTGAACTACAGCTACTTTGACCACTTTTTCAGTCCTTGCAGTGCGTGGCCACCCCTTTCTCAGCATGTCATTCACAACTCCATTTTCAACAAATTGCTGGATAGTGTGATAAAACGCTTGGAGATTTTGCAGCTTTTGTAGGGTCTTGAAAATCTCAACAGCTGATTTCCCTAACTTATAAAGTGCTATAACAACCACCTAATTTTCATATTCACCCCAATGACTCACTTCTTACTTTCAACCAAGAGAAGTTGCTGACCTTGATGAGTGGATGTACAGCTACCATCAAAACTTTGTGGCAGTATTTATGGCAAGACTTAGCATTCACCTTATTCTTAAGGTTTTATTTGTGGACAATGGAGACTATAAAGTGAAAAGGAAACTATAAAGTGAAAAGGAAACTATACAGTGAAACTAATTTAAATTAAATAAGAATGGAGTTGACTAAACACTCATATAGTTTCACTCACCACATTTTTATGGACCACATATTTCACAGGCTCTTACCTACATCATAAGCTGCTGTCAACTGGTTCAGACATCTGGATCCCTATAGATGGAGACAGTTCCTGTGGTGTAGTTTAAATAATTTGAGATATAAGTTTCAAATTCATCACCCAATTTTTATACTTCTTTATGAAAATATTCCTCCAAACATCCAATTCTTTAACGTTTCTCATTGTGTTTTACAAATTTGATTTCTCTATTTATATTGTGGCTCATTTTCCAAAACTGGCCAACTACCACTGATTTATCTGTATGTTAATATCTAATATTTCTGAAGTGTAATGGGTAATCCATTGTCATACTTCTTAGTCAATTTGCTTATGAGCAGCTCTGAAGTACATATTACCAAATTGTTTGCATACATTTTTAAAGTGTGTTTACATGTAGATGATGGGGTTGCAGTAATAAATAGAAGATTTCTAGATGCCTTACAGCTGTTAAATTTGCAGGGACCAACCATAAACTTCACAATGAAAAAAGAATCTGACAATATGTTGACATTTTTGTACCTAAAGTTACTAAGAAATGAAAACAGGTTTGAATTTGGAATTTATAGAAAGACTGCTCATATACAGAGCTATAACAAAGCCAATAAATTCAACCACAACCAGCACAAACATGACATAATTAACAGTTTAATACAGGGATTGGTGAAATTGCCTTTAAACAGGGCACAATGTAATACAGAATACATTAAAATCACTAAAACAACACAATACAATGGTTTCAGCAATTTCTCCCCCACCCCCACAGAAATGGTCCATCAATTCAATTTTTTAAAAATGATTGAAAGTAGCGACTGCTTTCAGCAATGGGAAATTACCATGTTCCACAGAAAATTTACACAGCACCCAACAGCCATGGCAATTTCAGAAGCTCAAGATGCACAATATATTGGCTCCCCTAAACAAATTCCCTCTAGAAAGCTTGATAAAACCAAACAAAATTGACCAACTAACAGCAAAGGAAAACCCAGAGTATACCAAATTAATTGTTCTGATTGTAAAGAAATTGCCAATAGAAAAACCAAAAGGAACTTAAGTATAAGATTGAAACACTATATAAATATTAGATATAAACAAAGGAATAAATCAATGGTAGCTGCCGGTTTTTGGAAAGCAAACCACAACATAAACAGGGAATTTCAAATACATGAGGAACATTAAACAATTAGGTGTGGGACAAGATTTTCATAAAGAAGCACAAAGATCAGGTGATGAACTTTGAAATTTCCACATGCCTAATTATTCAAACTGCCACCAGGAAAACTCTGTTCAGCCACGATGGAACTGGATGTTTGAACCAGTTGACAGCAGCTGAAAATGCAGCTAGGTGCCTGAAAAACATGTACTGCATAAAAATGAGGCAAGTGAAACCATAAAAGTGTTTAGTCGCCTCCATCCTTATTTAACGCCGAAAATGTTTAAATACACACAATTTCTCCAGATTCCATAATAATTCAAAATGCTGCAGAAATATTCAAGGCCATTTTGTTCATATATCACTGTGAAAGTAAAGGTGTGAACAAATGGCTACAATGGACTTCAAAGTGATACATAGAATAAGCTCTTATCCTTTCTACAGTGATACATGAAATAAGCTCTTATCCTTCAAACAAGTGCTGTGCCTGAAAAGAGAGTATGTAAATAGAGCATGCAATCCAAAACACCAATTCTATATTGTACTTTGATGTATGCAAGCTTCAAACCATGACTGATAACTGAATCCATCCACATTTTGGCATTACATCCTTTTCCAACATATTCAATTAATGTCAACACATTTTTTGTGTTCACTGAAAAAGTTAATGGTTTGTTTAGTACTGGGGAGTATGCATTGCTCCTATTGCAAATATTCAAAGTTGTGTGCACAAGAATGAATGAATTGACAACATCTGTTCATTGTTCATCTATCATAATATTATAAACTACAGTACACATCTTCATGCACCTTTATGTTTACCATATGTTCATTCAGCACTGAAATGAAAATTCTCATTTTAACCTAATACTGGAATGTACATTTTAAAAACTAAGCTAATGACATTTTTTTAAAAATTGATGGAAACTATTTAGTGTAAATCTTCATTTAAATAAATATTTCTCAGTTCCCAGAAAAATGTTAAATGGAAGTTTACTGCATAGGGACAGTGTATGCTGACATAAATCCTATTAAAACAAGAAATGAGATGGCAAACAAGAGATCATGACACTCAAAAATGACCTATCAAAAACTGTAATTTTAATTTAAAATAAAGAGAGTTGAGGGTTGTTACACTACATCACTAAAATATTCTTACTTGAATGCATTTCAGGAGACGGCTTGTTCCCATCGTCAGCATGTTCTCAACTGAAAAATCAGTTGAGAACATGCTGACGATGGGAACAAGCCGTCTCCTGAAATGCATTCAAGTAAGAATATTTTAGTGATGTAGTGTAACAACCCTCAACTCTCTTTATTTTAAATTATGACACATCACTGTTACTAGCTTCTAAATCTTCAAAATTAGTCTGTAATTTTAATGTCTGATAAGCTAATAACACCAACAAGAAAACAATGGACAATATATACTTTTATAGTTGTGGACTCTATTGCAACACTAAGTCACACTTTAATTGATGAGAGACTAGTTTCGGGAGCTGTTACTTCCATTTTCAACCCCTGGGGTCCAACTGCTGTTGCTGGTTATAGTTGCCTGCAGTCTTCTCTCTGGTGGTGGAATGATAAACTTCTTCACTAAGATATCAACCAGCAGGATTTTGAAATTTATAAGTAGGGCTAGGACTTCGATGACTTTGCATCTTTTTTCTGGCAAGTCTAATCTGTTTCAGAGCAAAAGGAGTTAAACTAACCATATTTGTAGGGAATTATTTTGCATTTTTAGCTAATTTTGTGGGATAGGGAACTTTTTACGATTTTTATTGCACTTTTAAATACTTCAGGGGATTTTATTGCATATTTATGTATTTTTAAGTACATCTTAGGTACATTTTGCCATTTTCTGTTTTCAATAGCAAAGGAAGACTTCCAATGTTTATATTTTATTTCTTAGTACGCAAGAACATCATTTCAGTTTCTGCTTAGGGGTGGGGCAAGATTGCCTGAAGCAGTTTCCCGGGTTTACATATGAATTTTAACAACACGTTTAGCCTAAAAGAAAATCACCTTTTACTTCTCAAATGAGAAATATTTGTATTAAAAATACAGTTGTGTAACTTTTCTTTTGATAGAGCAATAATAGCCAGTAGCCTATTCATTTTTGGTAACTTAGGGGGGAGGGGCAATTTACCCCGTCCCCACCCTAAATGATGCCCTGTTAGTATATTATTTTGCTTGGTTCTTAGCAGTACCAGATTTAGAATTACACTGAAGCTCCAGGAAACTGTACAGAGGACACCTTCCACCCCTACTATGGATTGACAATGAACTTGCCAAGTCAACAGTTGTAACAATACTTCACCAGTAGTATGAAGGTGCATTCCTTAGTAGATGGCTCATTGTGTTTGTTAATGTCATCTGAATAGCAGGTGTAGATTAGGTGTCGCTTACACAGTATAAAGAATTGTAGTGTGCAGTTCATCATGCCTAAAGTAAAGCAAAGTGTGGCACATAAGTTGCATAATTTTGTTTCACGTTATGGTAAAAACGTGTTCTCTGCAGATGGGAATATATTTTTCTGTAAGGTATGCGAAGTAAGAGTGGCAGCCGAAAAGAAGTTTACTATTGACCAACACGTGAAGAGAGAAAAGTCTACAGCTGCTTGAAGGTAAAAACACAGCATACCAAATGTTATTTGGTGAAGCTGTCTCTTTTTCAGGTTCATCTTCCTTTGAAGAACTCTGTGAAGCATTCATTTGTGTAGATATTCCATCGAGCAAAGTGAATAATTCAAAGTTAAGTGCCTTCCTAAAAAAACATACATTTTACCGGATTCTTCAACATTAAGGAAGAATTATGTATTAGGTGCTACCAGAAACAATGTAGAAAATTAGGCAAAAAGTGTTGCCAGGGAATAAAAACTGGGTATGTATTGGCCAGAGTATGGACTCACTAGGCCATTATGTGGCAAATATTGTGGTGAGCATATTACAAGAGGATGATCCAGGAGAGCAATTCCAATTCAATTGTGAGCAGTTGAAAACAGAAAATTCTTCAACAATTAGCAAAACATTTGACACGTCTTTGGGTTTATTATATCCCAATGGCATTCAACATGACAACATACTCTTGTTGTTCATCGATGCTGCACCATACATATTAGAAGCTGCTAATTCTTATCAAGCCCTTTACTCGAAGATAGTGCATATAATGTGCCCAGCACATGCTTTACAACAAGTTGCAGAACTAGCTTTTTGAAGTTGACTGGCTAATAGGATGCACCAAGAAAATCTTTTTGAAGGCACCTTCTTGAGCTGCAACATTCAAGTTCTAAGCTCCTTTGTCTCCTTCCCCAGTTGTGACTAGATGGGGCACCTCGATAGAAGGATGCAATTACTACTGCGAGACCATAAGGGAAATCTTTGACACATTTGACAGTAGTGCCTCAATCAAAGTTGCTCAGGAACTACCTGACAGAGAACTTGAAGGTAAAATTAGTACGTAAAGTCAAATTTTGGATTTCTACCTGGTGCTATATAACTTGCTTACAAGAGGAAAGGTGCTTCTCAATGTACAAGGCTTGATCAGCAGATAATTGGCATACATTTTCCTTTAAAAATCTAGGAATGATGTTTATTGTGTATTGCAATTCAGGACGGATTATTTTCCAGTAAAATAAATCAATTGTTTATACAATAACATCCTTTTAATTTGTGTAAATTCATTAAAAAACTTGCTCTTTGCTTAATTGTATTGCTTAATTTTGAATTTACTTTAAACAATCTGATATTAAAATAAAATTTTTCAGTTTTAAGGGCATTTTTCAAATTGTATAGGTCACTTTTTGAGACTTTTAGGTTATAATTGCATCTTTCAAAGTGCATCTTTTAGTATTTTATATTGTATCAAAATCCTATCCCTATTTATAAGCCTGTTTTTGTGCTTCCATATTAAAATGTTTTCCCACATTGAGAGTTTGTTGCCGACTGTCTTGCATTTTAAAATTTCAGATTTGGGTCCAGGTTATGGTTTTTGTTTCAAAAGTGAGATGCTACTGCTGGCTTGTCTTCTTGGTTTAGCTTAATATTTCTGAAGTGTCCTTTGGTTCTGGTTTTTAGACTTCTTTTGGTTTGTCCTATGTTAAAGTTTTCACAATCTATCAGTAGCACAGACAAGGGGGATGTCCAGGGATCTAAACACCCCCAAAATGTAAAAAATGAAAAAATAAAAATGTAAACAAAAATCATAATTGCAAATAGGGGTAAAGCAATAATGTGAAGCCTGCTAAATTAAAAGTGGGTATACATTGTAGCGTATGTGTGTGCATTGTCATGTCGGAGACATTATTGCTGTGTATAATATATTGTTCAGCTGATTGTTTCGTTTGTAACTTTGAATTCTTGTCCGGTGTGGCAATTCTCTCCAATTTCTAGTCAAGGGGGGTGAAGGCAATTGAGGGAAGAGCCTTGTCCTATAGCATGGGTCTAGCAGTAACATCCTGTGGTAGCATCAGTCTAGTGTAGGTCTTCTGAGTGTGTGTGCGTGCATGTGTGTGTGTGTGTGTCGCCTGTAACCTTTTGTGTATAATGTAGGACACCTTGTTAATTATAGTAAATCAGAGATAAATGTGAATTTATATATTTTTGCATTCTAAAGATCCCACGACCGCTTTAATTTTATGCAGCAATTTCTTGGTATCTCTTGCTGCTTCAGAGTTACGTCCCTCAATGTTTATACCGGGGTAACTAAATTTAATATTTTAACTGCAAAACCTTTCAGCCTCACCCTAGTGTATAACATTTTTGGTGGTTTGTCGCCGGGTAATATTTGTGATCACATTGCTGTGAAGAGAAAACTTCGTGTGCTAAAGTGTGAGTGTTAAATTTTTTTTTGTGTGCATGTGGTGGATATATCTGTGGTTTAAGGTAAGTTTTTTATATGTGAGTGTGTGAAGGGTTTATTTGTTTGTCTGAATTTGCATAGTGAGTTGTGTTTTCATGTAGGATCACAGCGATGTGATACAATTTCTTTTAAGAGTTGGCATACCACGTGTAACGCAGCACATTTTGGCTTTGTAATTGATCGTTACACGGAAATTCAAAATTATTCCAAAGTATGGCATGGCGATAATGTCTTTGGCATAGCAAAATTGTATTTACCCCCCTCCATTTCGGCCCTGAAAATTTTTCACATTTAGTAGACTTATTTTTTTTTATGTGATGGGTATGTAATGTTTTTTTATGTCGCTACATTACCACTCCCTCCTCCTTTCCCCTTCACTCCACTGTTTCCCCTTCCTTTCTTTCTCTCTTTTTATCCCATTCCTGGTCTCCACGTTGTTTGTTGTGTGTATGTGTTATGCATGTGAGCAGTGTCTCAAGTATTTCTGTGAAATTTCTGGATTTTGTATGTATGATACAACTACATTAATCTTTCAAATTTGACGATTGCCTCCTGATATTGACATTTTTATGTGTGCTATACCACCTTGGTACTACATCTTATGCCTCTGCTAATAACTTGTGCTGGTGAAATAATTGAGAGTCATGAATCTTGCTTTCTTATGACAAATTTGTCACTGTAGTGCATTACAAATGTGTTGTATAACCTAACATTTCTGACCAGTGCTCAGATTGAATTTTCTTTTCTTTACAGTCAATGTGCTTACTGTATTACATTCCAGATACTGTCAGCATTTTTTTGTATGATTTTAGCACAGGCATGGCTAGTTTATGCTAAACACTAGGAGCATTTCTTTGTTATTTACCTTGCTACCTAGATTTGGTTCATAACAGTGCATTTAACTTTTTGAACTAATATTTCAGCATCACATTACTAATTTTAGCATGCTGTCACTTTGTGTACAATTGTACTACTGAAATTGTGTTCATTTTGCTCATATTTAGCCTCATTAAGCTTATTTTCTTTTGGCTTCACAATATAACTATTTTGCTTTCATTACACTGTGATATGATACTACAATTCTTTGCCATGTCGTTTCTGTTTCTGTACATGTTACTTGCCTATACTGCTTCATACTGAATGATTAATTCTCACTTGTGTGTACCACTGACTTACATATTTGATTTATTGCTAATTTCTGGCATTGGCTATGGAAATTTATTTTTTTTAGCTGTGTTGTGTTATAAATGCAAACTCAACCTCTCTTACAGCATTGATATTTATGCATTTTGCTCATACCTACTTTTGTTTCTGATACAACAATATTTTTACATGATGTATGTACACTCAATTTTTCATTACAGCTACTGTTTAATTACATGCCTGTCTTTAATTTTTTTTTACCTACATTTCTGTGCTAATACTGTGCTATATAGCTTCACCATGCCAAAGAGGAATAGCAGACAATCCTCAGACATGCCTGTGGAAGACCACCCTCCTACGCCTTCTACCGGTGCTGGGTCATTGATCCTGGTGGCCACCAATAATGATTTAATTACACTTGTACAAGCAGTTGTTCAGGGTACTGTGTCTGCTAGTCGATCCTCTGTCAAACCCCCTTTCTTTAATGCTGCAGTAGACAATCCTTTTGATTTTCTTAATACTTTTGAAAGAGTAGTTTATGTCAATAACTGGTCAGATTTGCAAAAAGTGAAGAATTTGCCTTGCTACCTTAAAGATACTGCTATACAATGGTTTCAGACATTTTGTCACAGGCATCCATCTCATGATTGGGCTCTTTTAATATCTTATTTTATTGCAGCTTTTCAGGTTGCTCACCAAGATGAATTGTTAGAAATCAAACTCTGACAAAGAATTCAATTAGATTCTGAAAATGTTTTGCACTATGTTTATGATGTACTGTCTTTATATGATCAGGTTAATCCAAGTATGACTCAAACTGAGCAAATAAGAAATTTACTAAAAGGTCTGAAACCTGAGTATGTCAACATTATCCTGTCAATGAACCCTCTTACTGTTGATGATCTTTTACAGGCTCTTAAGCGGATGGATAAAGCACAATTTTATATGACACAAAGAGAGCACCTGGTCGCTGCACAGGTACAAACTACAGATCATGCTGTGGCTCCTTCACCTCAGGCTCTACCAGTTGGGACTACTAACCCTTTTCTTACAGTTAATTGCAAAGGTGGACCAATTGGCTAAACAGTTATATGCAATGAATACACCTCATCCTGAGAGGAACAGGCCATCATCTTTCACACAAAGAGGACAATGGCAACCACGTTCACCACCTCCAGACTGGCGCCAACCCCTGATTTGTTTTAGGTGTGGCAAACCAAGTCACACAGCAAGATTTTGTTCGCAGCAGGTGTCCCAGTCAAAGTAAACAAAATATGTTAATTGCTCTCTCTCTTACAGATAATTTTTTTTTCCCTTATTTTTTCTATGTATTTTGTTATGACACTACATTTTGTTTTGGGTGATAAATTGACATGTACTTACCAAGATTCTTTAATATGATTCTTTCCAGCTTTGTGAGGGTATTTTAAATGTTGATTATAGGGTCATGTTTTATTTTTATGGTGGTCATGTTCTTGCTGAGGTGCCGATGAGTACTTAGCAAGGCATGTTCATTGCTGTGTTGCTGTATGTCCACAGTAATGTTTGTTTGATGCACTGTTTGAGTTTGCTTACAGTTGCTATAGATGCTTCCTTTGTGTTTTCTGCCGGAGAGAGGGAAATGGTCATTGAGTCATCCTGTCCAGCAGCAATGTTATGCCCCTCCACTACATGTTTATCTGGGTGAGTACATGTTTCCAAATTTGCAGGTCATGAAATCCTTAATATGTCATAATGTTTACCTACAATAATTTCCTTCTTTTGGCCAGTTCTAACTATTTTCATTTCATTTTTTGTGTCTGTTTTATAAATGTGTTTTTCAGAATCTATTGATTGGGGCTTGGTCCACACTCAAACCATGACAGAATATGGGGGCTATATGTATTTGTGGGAAAAAAAAAGTTTGAACCAGCCACTTGCAAACTGCGCATAGTGTGTTCCTTGGGGAGTAGATCCTTAACATAATTGGTGATGCTTCCTCAACCTATATTTGATCCTGTAGTTAGCATGTCTGTAGCTATATGGTAGTTTGCTAGTAGATTGAACTAACAATTTTTTTTTTCTCTGAGGATGATATTATTTTTAAATTCTTAGTACCAATGTCTCAGTGTGTTTTGGCTCTTACTTGTATTAATCTCACAGTAATACCATGTCTATGGTCAGATGTCATTGTAAAGCATTAAGAGCTATAAATTTCATTGTTATGTTAACATAACAGTGAAATTTATAGGTCTTGACGCTGAAAACTTTTGTCATTAAATTTTGACTTGGTATCCCTACTTTAAATATAATCAGTTGTTAGTTACATCCAAAAATTGAGCTCTCAAACAATGAATTTTTTTTTTGCAAGGCCTTGCTCTAGATTTAAGTTTTATTTGCTTTGTGTGTCCCCTGCCTTTTATTTTTGTAATATTTGTTCTGTGTATCTTTTCTTATATATTGTGACCCTGATGCTTTCCCTAAATCTTGTTCCAGTCTGCGGGTAGCCCCAGGAAACACTCCCCTCCACAGAAGAGGGCAACCACAGATCATCCGGAGAATGGTGGTACTTCCCCGGCCGCACCCCCACAGGTTTCCAGCTGCACTTTAACTATGACCCTCTCACCATGGCAGTCTACAGGAGTGTTCTCCCTCTTGGTTTGTCTGTGCCGGCAGGGCCCATCGGTCACAGACCTATTCTACAGAGTTCCAGCTATTTTACTGTGTCGCCGTGGTGATCAAGTGGTACAATTAACTGTGTGATAAGTTTTACGATCTTTTCTTTGGCGGGTGTGGTTCAGTGGTGGGAAAAGTTACCGGACAAAGCAGTTTTGTTCCATTCTCAAACAGTAGGTCATGATACACTGTGTACACACAGAAGAGGAGTTACGTAAATCATGCAGTCACCAATGATATCTTCAGTTGTCATATTACCTACCTGATTATTTATTTTAAATGTTATTCTTTATAGTTATTGCATGATTAAAGTGCAAAATTTCTGTCAGTATGCACACTACAAGCTATTTCGTTTGCCCAGGCTTTCCATCTAGCTATACATTCACCCATTGTTGGCCATGTTGTCTATTTAAAATAAATAATCAGGTAGGTAATATGACAGCTGAAGATATCATTGGTAACTGCATGATTTATACTGTCAAATTGTTCAATTATATGCTTTGAAATCACACTTAAAAATGAAAGAATCTGCTTATTTGAAGATCTGAAATAGCGAGCTCTGTCAAGGAAGCACTAATAATAGATTTGCTAAAGTATTACCACATGGAAAAAGAAATAGTTGTTGCAGGCAACAGTAGAAGTACTAGAAAGAGAATGAAAATGCACAAAATGAAGAGAAGCAAAGAAGCAAAATTGAGGTTAAGTAGCTTGTACCAAAATAAAATGTATTTATTGTATTACTTTCATGCAAATAAATGCAGTGGCATGCCTGCAAAGGTTACTGAGATGACTGTGTTGTTTTGTCCTTCATTGCTAGTCTAAAAAAATGTTGAGATGTATTAAGCTCTCTTTTTGTTGCATGTCCTTCAAATACAGTGATAAATATTCAAATCTAATGAACTTTTTACCATCCCTCTAAACCATTCATATCTCCACTGAAACAGACAGTTCTGTTTGAGTGTATACCACAGGTCCAGGGTTTAACACTCCAAAGCAGAGTCAATGAAGCAAAGAAGAATGTTGATGCACTCTTATAGAAGAGGTTCAGGAGTGAATTGAGACATGAGACTAAGTTGTAGTTTTATGTGAAGGTTGTGGAAGAAGAGCCTGCATTCTGTAGTGAAAGCCAGAATGAAGAAGAATTTGACTTTATTTAAAGGTGAGTCGAAATTGTTACACTAACATCACTTAAGTTAAACATGTTTCGGGAAACCGTTGTTCCCATCCTCAGAAGGTTAACTCGACTTAAGTGATGTTAGTGTAACAATTTCGACTCACCTTTAAATAAATTCAATACACATCACTGTTTCTAGCTTCTTTTCATTACAATACATACGAAAAGAATTTGACTGTTTGCAGGAAGAAATAGGCATTGTTTAAATACAAAAACACAGTTATGTTTGTTGAGAGAATCATTGACATAAAGGTGTTCACAGAAAAAGTGACAAATGACATTTCAAGACTCACTTTTTTTTTCCCAAAATAATGCAAAGTATAAAACTGCTTTTTTAAGTGGAATTGAAATTGTTTAATAAAATATCTTTAATAATAATTTTTGCCATTTTTTTAATGCTCATGATAATATTTTCAGCACAATTGGTTCAGAATGCACTAATTTCTAAACATTTTTCATTATAAATGTGGTATTAAGCAAAAAATAATTTTTATAATAACAGCATTTATGAAAGTGGCATGTGCACGAGTTAGGTATGAAGAGCTTAAAAAAAACCATAAGTTTAAGAGATATTACTTTTTCCTCTCCCCTGAAAACTTTTTTATTATGCTTTTAGTGCTTTTTGATTCAACGCTGCTCATATATTTACTAGCTCAATTGTCTTAATTGCACTACCTCATCCTTAGCCCGCTGACAAGTCATGTTTATTTCAGCTTTTCATCTATAGACAGCATTTATATCAGAAAAATGCACATTGCCTTGAAACCTATTTAGACTTTGATAATTTTTTCTTGATTATGTTTTCATTGAGCTTGCTAATATATTTAATGTTACAAACAGACTAAATACATAATTACTAGGAATGTAGCAATTTAAAATGAGCTATCATGCATGCAATGTAAAGCTGTTATAGCTTGTACATCACTTACTTCCAACAAGTTCCTTACATCCCATTTCTCGCGCACCATGTTGTAATGTGCTTCACCGCCACGTACCCTTGTTGGTTCACTATGAACAACTATCTTCTTTATAACAAATCCCATTCCTTTGAAACCATCCTGCTCTTGTCGGTCTTGCCATGTTGTGTCATTGTAGATTTTGTGTACTCGATCTATCAGGCTAATCTGTAAATAGTGTATATTTACCAGAATTGTTTTTTTTTGAGCTGCTGTTTCCCTAAGAACGCTGTCTACATATAAAATATAATTTTGGAATGTAATGTTTACAACCTTAGAATTACCACTAAAATTTCAAAATGATTCCTGTGTTTACTAAAAGCTTAACAATCTTGTCAAAATGTTGTGAGAGCTTAATTTTTCTAAACTAATGTGTGATCATTATTTAAAACATTTTTATAATACAAGAAACTTAAATATAAACGTAAACACACTGCATTGACAGATTATTCATAAAATGTTATGTGGCTGAGAGGTCTTAGTCTGCAAAACATCATCTGCCAGGCAGGAAACAGCATGATTTTGTAGTTTTGTGGCAGAGTAACTGTCTATTAGGTATACCAGAATCTCATTAGTACCTTTCTGTTGGCATGATTTCCTCTATAGTGTATTCATTTTTGAAAGTCCCCATCACAGTCTTACTGAACGTGTGTGAAAATAATCCTTAAACACATTCATCATTTTCACTTATTGTATTCAAATTTCAAAATATTTCTACTTTTGCTCAACAATAAGCTGAAAAGTTTGTTCAATGGCATTCAGCTTTCTTACCTCCTCCTTTTGGCTTCACTTTCATGAGTCAAGCTTCCAGCTGTTGCAGCATTATTGTGGGCAATGAGTGACTTGAATTCAGTAAGGTGATCTTCATGGTTCAAAGGAGGCTGAGACAAGACTACTAACAAAGAAAAATGGTACCTCCATCATTGGATTATACCCTTCATATGAAACCATTGATATTACACAAGAATCCAAATCTCTCTTTTGAAAATAATTGTGAGCAAAAGAAAAGTAACTGAGAGAGTGGATAAGAAGGAAGCTTCAGCAAATGAAAATGTTTGGATGAAGACTTATTTCTGGAATTGGAAAACAGGCATAGTTCATACAACCTGGTGCTTCAAGTGTTCCGATCATTGTGTTCAGATACCTAGGTAGCATCTAATTGCTTGATTGAACATGTATCAACTTATGTGTAGATGTACTGGAGACAATACACCAAACACTGAAATCAACGAGTAATGGAAAGAAATATCACTTCTAGAAAAACATAGAACTGATAATGTTATTAATGCAGACAAAACACGTTACGTTTCAAGCTACCCTCTCCTGCAGAATTTTCATGGTCAGAGGTGCCACGATGGAAAATTAAATAAAGATAGGCTGATGCTCCTTTGATACAATGAAACTGGAATAGAGAATTTGGTACCATTGATAACTCAAGATGCATTGAATCACAACATTTTAAAATGTTATAATCTGGGATTATTATTCTGGTATATTTGTCTCACTATATTTTATATATGTCTCACTGTCTCACTATATTTTATATTTGTCTCATTATATTGCCAATGTTTTGTTAGTGCTGTTATGTGTGTTTCTGGCTACATATGAATTCCCCAGATCTACACAAGGCTACCACGGTGAGTTATGTACAAGAGCTCTTCACTTACAGCAGAGGTATAAGCTACTTCAGAGGTTATTTTCTGTTGCCCATTACTTTGGGACTATGCCAGTGATTAATTCTCCAAGGTTGCCTGCTACAGCAATAAACAACAGAGATTGCAATAATAGGTTCTCGTCTCTCAGATGCTTTTTAAAAAATCATGGTGATTTAGGTGCTGTGATATTTAAGTGTTATTTTAATGCAGTTATTTCATAGCTGTTATCACATTTTCAGATTAATGGCCAGTTGGAACAGGCATTTTGACACTCTACTTTATACAATTATGAGATTTGTTTTGAATAAAGGCATCTCATATCCTTGGGTATCCAGAAATGAAAGGGATACAGAGATGATAATGGAAGCCAAGAAAAGCTAGATAATCTGAATAAAATATACTCATAAAAGATAAAGGTTAAAATTAAATTCTTATAAAAAGTAACATACATTGCTTCACAAATATTTTTTTGTGAGAAATCTGTGACTGTTTTTCACCAACCCATCTAAATTTGATTTTATCTATAATTTAGCAGTTCTTACCAAGTTCTCCAAATGAGTATTGGTCATTTAGGTTCAGGTTTTAGAGTTAATAGTCCTTCATTCTTGAAAATAGTTTGCTTATATACATGTGTATTTCCAAGAAAGAACATTATCTTAAAATCATAAGAGTTAATGTGTAGACAGTAGGTTCCATTCAAGGAACTGAAACAGGAATAAATGTACCCAATATCAGTAATCTATTATTTTTCTTTCAGCATTGGTTACACTGCAGCTCTAGTATTTCCATTTGCATGTCATCAGAAATATCATCAGTACCCACACTGAAGGAAGTAGAGGGCATCAAAATTACATTTTGAACTGACCTAAAATCAGTTAATGCATTACTGTGTTTTAGTTCAACTTCTGAAGCATATTTTGCAGTGTTATAATTAGTGTCAGGTGAGCTGACACTAGTTATTCAACTTGCTTCACCCAGTGTATGGAATGTAGACCTACATGATGTACGTCTAAATGGAATGTGGTTTGCTACAAAATGTGCCATTGCTTTAAACATTATGTCCAAAAACTAACTAATGAAGCTACAATAAATCTCCAAGTGCCAAATTAATTGTCTGAATAGGCTGCATGTGGAAGGGCTGCTGGATGAAGAAACATGCTCTATAGGTTTATGCAGTATATTCCAAAGTATTTCTTGATAATTACTGAGATAATTGGAGGAAGAACTTAACTGTTTGCTATTCAATACTGGCAGAAGATTAGAATGTGCAAAACTTATCTTGCAAACACAGATATAACATGAAAACCTGAAGTGTTGTACACATAGGATTCGAGATTTGAAGAAACCCAAAGATCACTTGCTCATTAACCAATATACCACCATATATATCTCTGAGGCAGTAATTCATCTTTTTTTAATTTTATTTATTTATTTTTTTTAATTTTTTTTTTAAGAGTTAACAAAACTCAGCAACTTGTAAAGGCACAATAAAATGTGTGAAGCACATGTTACGTCTGACTTACTACTTTTGGGTTAAACTAAATGTTCAAAAATAGCACACATAACATTAGGTAATTCACATCTTAAATATAACTTTGAACTTATGCCTCTGACAAATTTGAACAGACTATTAATTTAAACAATAATAACTTCCAACAATTGTTACTTCAAAAACTTACCAAATAATTTATTGTGGTCTTGGTATTACTTCCCCCCATTTCTTGGTAAAATCGATAATCTGCTACAAGCAACAATGGACATCTTGTTTTGGTAGGTGTGTATTCATACTGTTCAGCTTGCCTTTTTTGTCGGACATCAAAATCATTATCTTCATCTTCTTCAGCATCAGTAAAACTATCTATAAAACATTAATAACTGCTCTGAGAACAATGTAAATTTTAGTGTTCTTTAACTACAGATAATGGAAATGTGATAAATATCTAAGACTTGCAGACTGCCTAACATTGCATAGATAGCTTTTTAAATCTGAATGGTGAATTAATTAAATTTACCTCCCCCATTCTTTATTAATTATTGCATACATTATGTAGAAGATTTTTATGGTGGATCCTCCCCTTTACCCCTTATAATTGTAATTTTTATAGCCCTGGCTATTCCTAACAATGGATTAAAAATCCCCTGATATTCATGCAAAAGGATGTGAAACATCAGCGGAATGTCCGACTTTCTTAACCTCCTCCCAAGGTTCTGGAAATGCTGTATAACCTATAAATACCCCTTGGAAGTGGAACAATCATCAGTTGGAACAGTAGAGCAATTTTTTAGGAAATCAGTACGTAATCACATTTTAAACCTGGTTGGTTGGTTGCTCAACATAGAGTTCTTCCATTTGCCTCCTTGCTTCCCAGTGGCTTAATGAAAGATCTGCAGCTGTTAAATTCTGACACTTCTGGAGATGTCATATTCACTGTAAAATCCTCCTCTCTACAAAATACACCATTTGGAGTAGGAAGGATGTTTAATGTATATAGGTGGGCAGCCAAAAAGTCATGCCCGGTATGTAATTGGAAGAGAGCAACAGATCTTAATCATGGACATTCTAGAGTTATTGTTTTGATCAACATGGTTTTCCATTGTTTATCTATACTCTCTTGAATTAAACTGCTGTGGCTGAGTGGTTAAACCGCTCGCCTCTCACCTAGGCAGTCCAGGTTCAACCCAGGGAACCGCATATGGGATTTGTGGTGGACAAAGTGGCATCTAGGCGGGTTTTCTCCGAGTTCTCTGGTTTCTCCTGCCATTCATTCCACCAATTGCTCCATCATCACCTTTTCTTTCATTTATATCACCGATATTTCTATCATCTCCTTCCTCACTCTCATACCAGAGTTCAGACTGATCACTCATCCTGGCTTTCTCTCTGATCCATAGTCTGTCTGCTCCCTAACAGACATCTGACCCCAGGCACTCACTTGTAAGTCCTGGGGGATGTAAGTTTTAACAACAGGGAGGTTAAACAGAAGAAGAAGATGAAGAAGAATCCAGCTGTTATATAGTTTTTGTTGGATGGTTTTCTGAATTATTAGTTTTAATGAGTGAAACAGTAAAAATGTTTCTAATTTGGTGAATTACTGTGCCTTTTTTTTGTTAAGGCATCTGTCTTTTCATTACCAAGGATTCCACAGTGTGAAGGAATCCACTGCAAAATCTTTCAATTAATGAAGAGATTGTAATGTTTAATACTTTGGTAGATTTCAGCAGTTATTTTTGTCATGTACACATTCGTATAAATGGCTTGTAAAGCAGATTTTGAATCACTACAGATGGCAGCTTTACTAAAGAGAATGATGTGGTAGAAAAGTTGCTTCAATGCAGAATTGATTACCTCAAGTTCACCATCAAAATCGGTTGAGTTTGGACCAACAGATATATAAGAGCAAAATAATTTGCTGTGTATTCCAGCACTCATTGTATTGTTAAAATTATGGCCAATTTTAGAGCCCTCAGTGTAAATATGTATCCACTTAAGGGGTCCCCATCTAGGGGATATGTGGATGGCGACTACAAGGTGCACAAGCTGAGCAAAATATTACTTCCACTTCTTGATGTTTTGTTCCTCACTTTATCTTTTCTATCTGACTTCCCTTGGTCATCTTTTGCTTTCTTTCAACCCCGATGCTCTTAGGGTATGCAAGGGCTAGGGAGTCTTTATTTTTTCATTCTTCTCCTTTCATCTCTCTTCTTCTTCCTGGCTCCAGTTATTTCACTGTATCACCAAGAAGAAAGAAATTCCAAATGATGAAGGTTTATAATCAAGGGCACTCAACTACAAGGTCATTAGTGCCCTATGAAATTCCAATCATACATGCTGACCTACCATAGCGTGTACAAGCGACTTTATATTGGAGATAAGGTCGGTGGAAATTTCTCAGTCCTCCCGGCTAAGTTAAGATGACCTGCTGACCCTGTCCTCCATTCAAATTGGGAGCTGTGAATGAGTGATATATCTGCCAAAACATAAAACTGGTGTTCATTCCAAAACAGCTACATTAAAGCTCAATAATGAAGGTGTTTCCCAGCATAAAACTTTTTAAACCTAAGTAAATTCTCTTTGGTTCCATAATTACTTAATAACATAAAAGCTACAAAATATTCACATAATACATAGACCCTTAATGTATATAACAAAATAGAGGTGCAACTGGTGAATATGAAAATTTGCCACTCTCAGGCCACTAAATTAATCACATTGGAAAACATGCATAGTCTGTGACCATTGAGATAAATAATATTCTGAATTGTTAATTACAGAATATCTGTTGTCTGATTTCTAATGTTAACTGGACACAATTTTCTCTCTTTATATAATTATTTAACATACCATATTAACAATCTTGATTATAACATACGAAGGAAAGAAAGCAAAATTGTCTTACTTGAGGGTTATTAAAACATGTTGGCATTGGTATCACATGCATATCACACCATTATAAGCTGATTTGATTCTCTTTGGTTTTGCTGTGCTTTAGTTGTTAAATTATGTCCAACTGTATATGTATTGCTTGGAATGAAATATCTGTGACATTTGATATAGTTCATATGCGTTGGCGCTTTATGATATAGTTCATATGGAGTTGTTCGCTTCCTCGATGCATATTTCTCTTCTTTCTCTGGCTAGCATTGAGCAGTGTCGACTCTGTAAAGTCTACAGGGTGTGGTGAAATTATATCGATTATGATAATAACAACATCAGCTCTGGTGAATATTGACTTTATTATATTGTTATATTTTGCATTCAGGAACGCGAACCTCCACTTCGTTAATTATCTGCGACCGACATAGTGATGCTTTGTAGTCGGCAGTATTATGACATATTGAATAAGTTTTCCCCGCGTTCATAGCGGCGGCCTAACTTGCATGGCGCGGCGTTCAACTAAGAGAGTTACTTGTCGTAAGGTTAAACGAAGTGTGTAATTACATGTAGCATGTTGCAGCGAAAAGTGAAGAGCGTTACTTATGAAGTTCAACGAAGAAGCAAAGTTACCAGTACTTTGTGAATTTCGCCATGTCTGATATTATTCAACTTGCACGGTGTGGAGTTCAGCTAAGAGAGTTACTTGTCGTAAGGTTAAGCGAAGAGTGTAATTACATGTCGCATGTTGCAGCGACAAGTGAAGTGTATAGAGTGTCGTTACTAGTATTGTGCCATGTCTGATTTCATCCCTACTCCGCGTTCGATTTTCAATCATGTGAGGATCTCCTGTTTTCGGATTCGTCAGTTTGTATTTATGGCATTCCATTTACTGGCTAAAATTTTCAGTTCTGCACAGCTTTCTCTTCCCACGGTACTATTTTCAATTTGTTTAATTTATGCTATAGCACGTATGTATGTTTATGGCTTTAAACCTTTTCTCGGTACAAACCTCATGTTTCTTTCGCTTTGAAAAGAAACAAGCACTTTCCTCGTAGACCCTTTTTAATGGCTCTATGCTTTGTATTCATGTTTTGCCGATGGACCTTTTCCTGTTCCAAGAACAAGGGTTTGGGTCGTCGAACCTTACTTCCTCATACAATTTGCAATGTTTCCGTATGAAGGTTTTCTTTCTATCGAGTTATAATATTAAATACAATAGTTTACATCTTTGTTTAATCTATTTACAACCATTTTGAATACGGAACCGAGTTGACATTTTACATCTTTATTTAATCTATATGCAATTAACCAAATACGGGGCCTAGTTGAACCGTATCACATTTTTCTGTGGTGTAACAATTCCTATGCGTTCTCAACTAAAAGACAAAGCCTTCTTTGCAAGTATGTTCTTTCATAACTCCAATGTGTTTGTGTTCAAGTGCATGGATTTTGCAAATTCTTTTTAATCTTTAAGTAATTTCTAACATGAAATTAGAAGGTGTTTTATAGACCATGTCCACCAGAAAGAATTGGGCTTTTCAATGGTGAAAGAGTTATCAAAATGGGTTGAGTGGATTTTGAAATTACCCTACATACACACTTATATAAATTTTCTCTCTTTATAATATTAATATAGATTGCACCTGAATGCACTTGTAACATTAGATGCCATTGGCATGATCCTAGTAAGTGGTGAATAAAAAATTTAAAAATAGTTAAAAAAATATTTGAAGGTTAATAAAATAAGTGATACAATGTAATTTATTAAGAGGAAAAGCAGTAAGTAAAATGGTTAAACAACTTGGGACAGTTTCTAATTTTAATGCACTATAAGGAAAATACTATAAGCTACAATATCACAATAATGTTTCCAAATGTTCTGTTTTCAAGTTTTTTTCCAAGCTTATCAAAGTGTTCCAATGATGAGAAAAGGCACATCTGGAATCAATGCTGGATGGTAGAAGCCACAATAATTGAACATATTTTTCAAAATGCACTTAATGCTCCCCTCAAAATTGGGATAATAAAATTATTTCATTTTTCACAATTCCTTGGTTGTTTGAATTCAGTAGAATGTATCCTGCAGTTGTTCTTGAATTCAGTTTATTATAGGCATGCCAGTGATGAAAGAATATACATTCAGACTGAATTTGTTGCAGTGTTCCTGTTATTTATAATAGGATGTTGTTCAGCTCTTAGAAGTTTTATGCACCAAAGGTACATGTGCATTTGCCTGCATGACTTGGATGCACGAGATGTTTTTCTAGCAAAGTATGCATTCTTTCAGATTTCTTAATTGGATTTACGTTGCACTGTACAGACAAAGAAAAATACCTGAATAGAGACTTCATCCAGGCAGCTTAAGAGAACCACCATGTGCCAGGAAAGACTGTTTAACATACACCAGCTAAATAACTGCTATGTGTTGTTATAGGAATACAGATGCAAGCTCTGCTGTCAAATGCTTGAAACTGCAACACCATATGCATATATAGGAAAAACTATTTCTCCAAGAATTTGTCATGAATTTGCCATGCTTTGCAATGCCGTAGAGTGAAAACATACATCCAATTGTGAACAAATATGCAAGCTTAACCACATCACTTGTTTCCACAAAATTTCCTAATATATTATAGGCCTGATCTTGCTATGTAGATACATGGAGGGAAGCATTAATTCATTTATTGTCAGTTTTCCCCACTGCATCAAAGAAATGCTTATTCTCAGCAACAATGTGTTTGGACATGTATAGCACTGAATGAGCATCAGCTGCTGTTTCATGGTAATGCTGCAACACATCCTGAACTGGAAGAACACTATGAAGCCTGTGTTAATGCTGCTCAGCCTAGGTTGAAACATTCAGCCCAAGCTACATTGCAGTGTTCTGATTTCATCCTACAGTTTGTGCTGGCCTAGTTCCTACATCCGTTTGCAGCTTGAACTTACCAATGGCACACTTTGCCAAAAATCAAAACACAGTGCGGTCATTTTATGGTGAGGCCATGGATCGCACAAACGCATGCTCCACACAGTATTACATTGGGAGTTTTTCGTTCTGTAACTCCTGTGTTGCTTATTTGCGAGTGATGGTAACATGCACTATAATGGGTACTAACCCTGTTATAAGCGATGTTGGAAGTGGGGTTCATCTGCATGAAGACATTGCTGGAACCTTCGAATGAAATTTCTATTCATACGCATAAGTTCTTCTTGCACAATGTTCATAATTTCTGTTTCTATACTGTCCTTTAGTTCATCTATGGTGTGGGAATGTTCCTATAAACTTTTTTTTAGGGTTCCCCACAAATAGATGCACCAATTTTGTCAATTTTTTTCTCCATTAGAACATTTTGTTTTGCTTCTTAGGTTTAGCGTTTAGTGATACCATTGTCCTAAACTTATTAACCAGACGTCTAACAGTTTTTCTACCTGAAACTGGAGTACCAGAAAATTTCTCCTGAAATTGTCTACACACCTGTCTACATGTTTTAACATATGTATTGTATTATGTGATCAAAAGTATCTGGACACCCCACAAACATACATTTTTCATCTTAGGTGCATTGTGCTCCCACCTACTGCCTGGTACTCATTATCTGTGAACTCAGTAGTCATTGGACATTTGTGGAACAGCAGAATGGGATGCTCCGTGGAACTCACGGACTTCAAACATGGTCAGGTGATTGGGTGTCACTTGTGTCAGAAGTCTGTATGCGAGATTTCCACACTCCTAATCATCCCTAGGTCCACTGTTTCTGATGTGATAGTGAAGTGGAAACGTGAAGGGACATGTACAGCACAAAAGCATACAGGCCGACCTCGTCTGTTGACTTACAGAGACCGCCGACATTTGAAGAGGGTCGTAAAGAGTAATAGGCAGACATCTATCCAGACCATCACCACGGAATTCCAAACTGCATCAGGATCCATTTCAAGTACTGTGACAGTTAGGCATGAGGTGAGAATCCTTGGATTCCATGGTCGAGCGGCTGCTCATAAGCCACACATCATGCAGGAAAATGCCAAACGACGCCTCGCTTGGTGTAAGGAGCATCAAGATTACATGATTACACAGTGGCAAAACGTTGTGTGGAGTGACAAATCACGGTACACAATGTGGCGATCCGATGGCAGGGTGTGGGTATGGTGAATGTCATCTGCCAGCATGTGTAGTGCCAACAGTGAAATTCGGAGGTGGTGGTGTTATGGTGTGGTCGTGTTTTTCCTGGAGGGGGCTTGCACCCCTTGTTGTTTTGCATGGCACGATCACAGCATAGACCTACATTAATATTTTAAGCACCTTCTTGCTTCCCACTGTTGAAGAGCAATTTGGGGATGGCAATTGCATCTTTCAACACGATCGAGCACCTGTTCATACTGCATGGGCTGTGGCGGAATGGTTACACGACAATAACATCCCTGTAATGGACTGGCCTGCACAGAGTCCTGACTTGAATCCTACAGAACACCTTTGGGATGTTTTGGAACGCTGACTTCATGCCAGGCCTCACCGACCTACATCGATACCTCTCCTCAGTTCCGCACTCCATGAAGAATGGGCTGAAATTCCCCAAGAAACCTTCCAGCACGTGATTGAAAGTATGCCTGCGAGAGTGATGCTGTCATCAAGGCTAAGGATGGGCCAACACCATATTGACTTCCAGCATTACCGATGGAGGGCGCCATGAATTTGCACGTCATTTTCAACCAGGTGTCCGGATACTGTTGATCACGTAGTGCAAGGGTGGCAAAAACGACTTCCTTCCGCAAATCACCAAATATGCAACACGCACTGCATCACTCAGGAGCATGTGAAAATCAAACGGACGATTGCAGCGAGGAAACGTGCGCCTGCGACTCAAAATGACTCGTGAGTTATGTTTTTGCCACCTCTGACGTAGTGTACATAAAAATTTGCTGTTCAAGCATGAATTTATCGGCAGGCATTGCAGTGGACTAATAACAAGACATTAACACTCAAACAAATCACACACAACAGATGTCTTGAATAAATTTTCACCTTTGAAATGCACAAGCACAACTCTCCATACACCACGAAAAACAAAACAGCGATTGAAGCATAGATAATAAAGATAACCTTGAACGCATCATGCGCTGCCAGTTGCACATTGGAAAAATACTGAGGTTACTGTAGTAAAACCTGCTACGCATATAGCTGGTCTGTGCCTGCACAGTATAAACAGACACAAAAAGTAATATCAACATATATGCACTTTTTCTCAATATTATGTTTACTGAAATCTTTGCATGCTTCATTGCAAATGTAGGCCAATTTTATGAAAAACTGCAAAGGCACAAAATAAATGTAAAACACAAAACATTTACAAAATATTGGAAGTGTAAATATCCATAAATCATGAACCAGATATGAATATATCCCCATATTGCACCTTTCAATATAACGTAACTCACAAATAATCTTTCACGAAAATAAGGGTTCCTGGCCACTAGTGATTAAGTCTATTCATTTTGAACTTAAAAATCATCAGCATCAAGGATGACCTGCACTTGTTTCCAGAAAAGAAGAGATCCCTTACTTACACTCTAATACATTTCATTTCATTTCATCCTTATGTTCTGGATACATATGATATGTCACAAAGTTCAAAAGTATAACAATGTTTGTTTACAAATGCACATGTGCTGAGTTAATCATTTCAGAAAATACATAGATAATCTACTGTAATTACTCGGTCAAGAGTTGACAGATGGTAGTTACAATGAGAGATGTTTTGTGTTTCAACTCCTGACTCAATAATTATCATATATTATTAACACATCTCTAACTCATGGCTTCCATTTAACTACATTGCTTCTTCTTCATACTGTGGCCACCACATAGTGGCTCATGCACCGGCTGCTGCAACCACCTCACATTCTCATATTTACAGTTACAATGATAAGAAGCACATGCCTTATCATAAGATATAACGGCAATTTTGACCTTCTCTATCCAGATATTTCTGGCATCTTTTCAGAAATTTTCATTCACACTGGAGAGTTCAATATCTGAAACTGAGTGAATTTCTCGTCTGTTTTCTTTTAGTTCTTTCAATGTATGGAGTTTGTTGAATACATTTTATTTTTCAAGTTCCCTCATAGATAATAAGCAATACAGTTAAATCAAGGCTAACTAATTGCTCTATCTTCAAAAGTTTCCTGAATTAAATTTAATGACTCATCGGCTGTATGCTGGTAGCAAAGCCATATTGAATAAATCCAGACAGACATTCACATTGGTCACCTGTTCGAAAAATGGTGTAACTCATTCCTTACCTCTCTCTCTTTCCCTCCCCTCCCCCTCTCCCTCGCTCTCGTGCTCTTTCTTTCTTTCTTATAAAAACATAGGTCCTATTATTCCATATGGATTTTCTGCACACCAATTTTCTTATCATTGAAGTAGCAATTTTACGTGTTTATAGCACCACGTTGTGGTAGCCAATTTACGAGAGAAAATTGTATGTGTTTTCTTCACGCGAAACCATCTTGTGTGACGTCATACGTTGGTTGGTTCATTTGTTCTGTTTGTAGATTCCTCTGGCGTAGCAATTTGTATTAGTTTTAAATGTCCACCGGCTAGCTATTATCTGATCTAGGTAGGCATGTTTTTCTTACAGGTTGTGAAGCGGAAAAGGAATCTTTTATCCAAAAACTACTAGTGAAGAATTGTGTTTTATAATGTTTTATTTTTTAACACGTGCACTAACACTTTCACAGATTTATCTAGATAATCGCCATACTGAAACTGTTTATAATAACTTCTTATCACTTTTGACTCACGTACTTCAACTTTGTATATTTAACTTTAGAATATTTTATAAGATTTCTCGTACTTCTGCTGCGTGTAACTTATGACGAAATGAAAGACTGATTGGCGACATCTTGTTGAACTGCGGAATCGACGTGGAGTGTACGGAGAATTTTGTATAACTGCGGGGACGATGTATAATGTTTTGAGAATCTTGCCGAACTGGGGGACGATTACCTCAGACATGGCTTATTTATAGGCTTGCCTTAAGATACGCCTAAAGATTATAAATGAAATGCTATTGGCTAATAAAACGCGCCAACATTAGCGTCTATTTTAACATCCAATGAAAACCACTAATACATATTACTTTTATAGAACATTCTGGAAGCTTTTTTTTACTAAAAAGGCGCGAAATATTACGTAACTTCCTGGTTCCCGGTAACGATAAACAACTAACCCCTTCATTGCATTATTGCGTTATTATTGACAGTTTCAGTAGAGCCGTATATTATTATTTACCAATAATAATTACAATTATTAAACCTCTGAAATCAATGTTACATAAAAATACATATTCATATTAAAATAGTTATTTACATCTGAGTAATTTGTGATACAAATTACCGTCTCATATGCCCCACTAGAAACATAATTATAAATATTTATAACTTGTTTAGAAATTTTAAAATTGTGTTTTTAGTCTCCTAAATCTTGGAACACACGTTATCACTTTCACTTAACACTTCACACGCATTTAGCACACGACATATGTTTTATCTCGCCACTACTTACTGGCTCAGGTTTAATTAATTTAGATATTAATCTGACATCACAAAATTTTTTTTTATAGCAAATACTTTACCTTAAATTATTTAATCACTGTTTCAAAATTGTTTACCCTCTTACATTGTTGACAAAAATTTATACATTTAAGATTTTTGTAATCATTATACATATTTACCAAAATATTCACCCTTTACATATATTTAAATCTCTTAAATCTAGACAATGTGTCACATTTTCTGTTTGCTACATAAGTATTTGTTTCAATTATTTTTAATTATATTTACCAATTTTTTTTGTTATTTTGTACTTTGCAAATATATTTACATCTCTTAAATCTTGACAATGTTTCACCTTTTCTGTTTGCTACATAAGTATTTGTTTCAATTATTTTTAATTATATTTACCAATTTTTTTGTTATTTTGTACTTTGTTTTAACAATACTCTTTGAATTGTATTTACGTACTTTTAATTTAATATCATCTTAAGTTTCAATCTTTGCATTCTTAATTTTTAAATCTTGGAATTGTATTTACGTACTTTTAATTTAATATCATATTAAATTTCAATCTTTGCATTTTTAATTTTTAAATCTTGGAATTGTATTTACGTACTTTTAATTTAATACCATCTTAAGTTTCAATCTTTGCATTCTTATTTTTCAAATGTTGTTACAGTTACTAAAATGTATTTATTTATTTATTTATTTTTTTTTTTAAAACATTTCTCTCTCTCTCTCTTTTTTTTTTTTTTTTTTTTTATAACTTATTTCTCTTTTCAAATGACATATATATAAATAGTTAACCCTCTTACGTTCCAATACATTTCTCTGCAAGTCGTCTTTAACTATCCAGCATTTACTTTACATCACATTGCTATTTACCCTCCTGGATCAAATTGTGTGTGGCTAAACATTACTCGTAGCCATAACCTAACCTTAAAATTGTTGTTCATGAATAACCTCTTGTATTCATATGAAATTTCATCTCCTGATAACATTTGGAAACAATCTACAGTTTCTTGAACAATACATCTTTTAACAACTTTCATTTTCAATTCTTCTACTATCTTTTTAACTTGAGAATACTCTGACAAATCTGTACTAAATTGTACTGGACTGGAGTTTTCAATTTGAACATCTTGGTACAATTTATTTCTTTGCATTTCTGATTCTTTTTGTATTTCTGATATCTCCGCTCTGAAATTAACTTGCGCCTCATATACATCTACATTCCTAACCTCTTTTATCTCTCTTAGCTCACTTGTCATATTACTCACTTGACTTCCTAACTCTGTACATTCTACATTAACCTCACTTTTAGTATTAACCTCACTTTCTTTGTTATCTCTTTCCCTACTCATGTCTAGCATTTTCTTTGCAATTTCTCCTATCTCACTTGCTATTACTTCCTCATTTTCATCTCTCATTTCTGGCATACTACTATCTAGCTTCATAACTTTCTTTTCACTTTCTTCACTGCTTTGATCTACTTTTTGCTCTAATACCTCATTACTCCTACCAATATCTTCAATTGATTTCCTGTTTTGTTCAAAGCTCTTACCAATATCTTCTCTTAACTCCCTATGACTCTTTTGCATATCTTCTCTCAATTCCATGAAACTCTGATCTATTTTCTTACTAATATATTCCCTCGTTTCCCTATACATATTTCTCAGCATTTCCATCATCGTACCAGCATCAATAGTAATATTTCCTGGTATTCTATTCTTAATTTCTGCACTAACATTTTCTCCCTCCAATACTACATTGTTTGAGCTTTTTTTTGTAACCTGTATTGAATTACAGCTAACCATTACACTATCCCTCTTCATCATTGTTTCTTCAATATTCCTAGCAGCCATTGTTTTTGTTTTCTAAAAAAAATTACTATATTCTGACCTTTTGTGACGCTGTCTGTTGATGTAGCTTTGATGTCCAGCGTTCTGCCCCTTTCTCCTAGATTTGTATGTCGCTTCTGCGCTGTGTCGTGATGAATCTACGTCGTTTCGATGTTTTCTTGTAGCTGAATTCCTTGTTGCATCGTAATCTCGGAATTACGATCGAAGTCAGTCGTCCCTTTCGTCTCTGGAATCTGCGTCTTGTAGACCATTTCACCGCTGTATTCCTGGTTACTCTGCTTCATTCCTTTCCTGGTCGCTTCGCCTTCCTTTCCTGGTCACTTCGCCCCACGTTGGGCGCCAATTTGATGCGGTATAGCTTACGTATTCTGTTTTACGTAACAAATGTTGCAAATAAATGTTTGTTTACATAACTTTAATTGCCCCACGTTGGGCGCCAATTTGAAGTAGCAATTTTACGTGTTTATAGCACCACGTTGTGGTAGCCAATTTACGAGAGAAAATTGTATGTGTTTTCTTCACGCGAAACCATCTTGTGTGACGTCATACGTTGGTTGGTTCATTTGTTCTGTTTGTAGATTCCTCTGGCGTAGCAATTTGTATTAGTTTTAAATGTCCACCGGCTAGCTATTATCTGATCTAGGTAGGCATGTTTTTCTTACAGGTTGTGAAGCGGAAAAGGAATCTTTTATCCAAAAACTACTAGTGAAGAATTGTGTTTTATAATGTTTTATTTTTTAACACGTGCACTAACACTTTCACAGATTTATCTAGATAATCGCCATACTGAAACTGTTTATAATAACTTCTTATCACTTTTGACTCACGTACTTCAACTTTGTATATTTAACTTTAGAATATTTTATAAGATTTCTCGTACTTCTGCTGCGTGTAACTTATGACGAAATGAAAGACTGATTGGCGACATCTTGTTGAACTGCGGAATCGACGTGGAGTGTACGGAGAATTTTGTATAACTGCGGGGACGATGTATAATGTTTTGAGAATCTTGCCGAACTGGGGGACGATTACCTCAGACATGGCTTATTTATAGGCTTGCCTTAAGATACGCCTAAAGATTATAAATGAAATGCTATTGGCTAATAAAACGCGCCAACATTAGCGTCTATTTTAACATCCAATGAAAACCACTAATACATATTACTTTTATAGAACATTCTGGAAGCTTTTTTTTACTAAAAAGGCGCGAAATATTACGTAACTTCCTGGTTCCCGGTAACGATAAACAACTAACCCCTTCATTGCATTATTGCGTTATTATTGACAGTTTCAGTAGAGCCGTATATTATTATTTACCAATAATAATTACAATTATTAAACCTCTGAAATCAATGTTACATAAAAATACATATTCATATTAAAATAGTTATTTACATCTGAGTAATTTGTGATACAAATTACCGTCTCATCATACAAGGGAAACTCGTGTATAAAATTCAGTTTCTCTGTACTCCAAAGTCTATTATTTTGTGACGAAACATAGCTATCTAAATGGAACCATGCTTCGTCAGAGAAGAACATTAAGCTTGGGTGAATTACTCTATCATTTTATAAAAACCAATTACAGAAATTTACCCAGCTCTGATCACATGAAAAACAAGGTGTACGTAACAAATCCCATATACTGGAGGAACTAAAAGAAAACATCAGGTGAGAAATCCACTCAATTTCAGTTATTAAACTCTCGAGTGTAAATGAAAATTTTCTGAGAAGATATCAGAAATGTTTGGGTTCCAGCATCTCTTATGATAAGGTATGTGCTTATTAACATTGTAATTTTAACTGTAACTATGACAACATGAGGCGGTTGGAGGGATATTAACTGTTTTGGCAGGAGTCTGAACTGCAGCCACAGTGCAAAGGAAAAGCACTGCATTGTTAATACATTGTTTTAGAAAGTTGTGATATTTTATGATAGTTGTGCAATAAAACAGGAAATCAAAATATTTTAGGGTATTTATTTCTTACCCAATTTTAGGCGCTTAAAGCTACTTCTCCACTGGTTTCTATTGTTTTTTAAGCAGCCCATTAAACAAAACTAAGCAGCTATTTCTGACTTAAGGCCTTAATTATGATCTTTGGCTAAGCTTTCAGGCAACTACTAATGGAATTATGTCCAAAAGTTCATATTCTGATTTAGAGTTAACTAGGAGTTATTCCTATCGATAATAACTGAAGTTAGTTATTCCTATGGATAAATTGTCACCTCGGTAGTGGGTGGAGTGTGAACTTGGAATTTACTATACAGAAATTATGTACATTCTGCAGCAAATTATAGCTATATATTAGCAATTGCGAGGACAAATTGTTGACTCATTTATATAACAAAAGCAGAGTCAAAATAATTAAACCTTAGAGAAGCACTTTCAAAGAGTGGAATGAGAAGGAATTTTGAAAACCATTCAGGTTATCAATAGTGACATCGGTTGCATTATTTTCTATTACATTTTGCTGTGCAATAATTTTAAGTAGCACCAAAACTTCTTTTTGGTTATAGTTTGTCCATCCTTTTCTTCTCATTCTTTCTGCTTTCTTCTATGAATGAATGAATGAGTTTTTTCACAGAATTCCCATACATACATTACTTTTACATTAGTACATACAGAGGGTTGTTTGCAATCTGTAGCAACAAACTTAAGATGCCCTTGCCTTATGAAAAACCATGTCTCCACCAGCTGTAATGTTCTATCTGGCAGCCTTTAGCTTGAGCTATCAATCTGCAGCACAGCTTCCACTGGAGCAAACTACTATGAAATATAGGGATGTCCAGTTTATTCCATTCCTCCTGGCAGCTTTCCAGAGACCATCCAAAGTTCGCAGACATCTGCTTCCAAGGGCTCCTTTCAGTAATCCAAATGCACAAAACTCTTATCAGTGATACATCAGATGACTTGAACACGGATATCACTGAAAGGTATGGAATGTATTCCCATTTCTCTCTCTCTATATTCTCCAAAAATTTGTAGGTTGAAGCAGACATATGGTTTGATGCTTATCCTGATGCAACCAGACTTTATTTACGTCTGCACCATAGAGAGCAGGGATTTCTGTACAGAAAATTGGTATCAGGACGTTAGTCTGATAATATGTTGAGTTGATTTTCACATTTTTATGTACACAATAAATGGTTAATTTGCCATTGTAACTGTACCTTGCTATTACCATGAAACCATCGGGGAAATTTTCGTTAGTTTCCTTATAGCAACTTTCAAATTTTTTTCTCCCCTTGGTGCATAATATATAGTCCAGGGTTTTTTGCAGTCACTTAGATAAACGTATGCCTCATCTAAAAAGACAACAAACATCCACTTCTCACCAGCTAGGTATCATTCACACAGTTTTCTGCTGTTAATTTGCACATTCTGCAATGTGTTTAGGCAACAGCTTATATCCCCAGCTCTTATGGCACTTTTCTAGATTCAAATCTTGGTTGATTATGATGTTCACAGTAGTAACAGAGATCCCTAATTACAGTGCAATGGCCCTCTGAGTTGCAGGATTTGGTCCAGAGGCATGGGCCTTCACCTTCCAAATTATCTTTGGGGTGCCACTGGTGGCCAGTCATGTATTTCCCTGTTTCTTGCCCTTTGGAATAAGTCCTGGTATGGCCTTACCTTTTTTGTTGAGTGCACATGAGATCACCTTCTTGGATATGGTAAAACCATGCCTTTTACACTATTTAATAATTTTAGAATACAAGTATTTTGCATCAGAAAGGGCAATAATGTACCCTTATCAGTATGGTTCTATTTTTGACGCCATTTGATGTAGCAAGAACAAGAGCACACAGCTGAACAAACACAGTGATACACTCATACTGCTGAACTTTCATTCAGTTCCACATGTTTCAGCCTGGAGCTATTGTGCATGTCTGATATTCTTACCATAGATTGTGAACAACCCTCTGTATTACTATAAACCTATTACTACAATTACAATTATATTTTGTAATTTAAAATTCTCCAATTTATGAAGTTGCATTACTTCCATTCCCCCATTATATATAACACCAAGTTATCTATATAATGGGATTATATATTACATCAATCATCCAAAAAGTTAAAATTTTCTTGTATACCTCAATCAAAATTATCTCCATTATCCTTTCCCTTAATGTTATCTACCTTCCATAGCCATTTTTGTCTCACTTTACCTATGTATTTCCCATTTTTTTTTATGTTTTTCTCTGATCTTAAATTTAAAATTATTTTGCCTCTTATTTCATTTGGTAAGTTTTCCCACTTTGGTAAAAGGTACTCATCCCTCAACATTTTAGTTTGTTTACATTCCAGAATACAATGCCATATGTTATCTGCTTCTTCACACATAGGACCTTTTCCCCTTGATATATCCATTCCTTATCCCACTTAAGTAATTTACCCTTGTTCTGCGTCGGGAAGAGGTACTTTTAGCCCGTTTACGAATTGGACATTGCCTTTTTAGTCATAGATACTTGCTCAGTGGTGACCCCACTCCACTGTGTCAGCAGTGTGATGCGCCCTTAACAGTGTGCCACATTTTAACTGAGTGTCAAGTTTTAGCTCCACTGCGCGTTCGCGTGGGTTTGCCTGTTGGCATAGCCAACGTTTTGGCAGACGACGCGCATGCTGTAGAATGTCTGTTACGTTTTATAAGTGACATTGGTTTTAATCGGCGCATTTGATGCGCTGAGCGTCTTTTAGCTTTGAGATTTTATATTGTCAGTTTTAATGGGGCTCTTCTCCCCGACCGACATAAGGTGCTCATGTCCCTTGCATTCTACAGTTCTTGACACGTTTTATTCTTTTAGTGACCATGATTTTAGTGTGTAGATTTTAGTTTTTGGTCTGTTGTGTTTTTTTAGTGTTTTTGACCAAGCGGGTTTGTGTGTGGGTTTTTAGTTTTTTGACTTTTCGATTTTAAATTTTATACATTGTAAGGGCGCTAATAACACTAGCAGTTGAGCGCCCTTAAGCCCTATCACATCATCATCATCATCACACCCTCGTTCTGAACCATGCCAACCCTTCCCTTCCTGCTTTGTCACAAATTTTGATACATTTTTCTCTTCCCCAATCAATTTTCAATGATCTGTATAGTTTCAAATATCTTTTGTTAATAAGATTAGCTCATAATTCCTATTTCTCAATATCCTCTATTCTGGTTTTTACCTCTTTCTAAAATCGCTTTTCCATTCTTTCCCTATCAAACCACATTGCTCCCAAGCCAGCTTCCTTTAGGACATTTTGGATTTTCTATGTCCATGTTTCTTTCCCCTTAATTCTCACTTGTGGTACCAAACACTGTTTAATAATGTTCTCCTCTTCTAACTTACATATTCTATACCAATACTTCAGTACCCTTTCCACTACCTTACTTTTATAGCCTAATCTTACTAATTCCATTAGAGCAACCTCATTTGACAAAGATCTAGGTAATCTTAGTGCAAGTCTACAAAATAGTCTATTTAACCCTAGAGAGGTGGCGTGGGGTATTTTCTGACCCCAGTCAGTTTTATTTGCAAATTGCATATAATGATTTCAGATACCTGAACCCTGCCTTTCCCTTACCGTTTGCTGCATTCCTTGTCTTTTGTTAGAGGTCATTAGTATTGGAATACAGGCCATACTTTCCTAGATTATAGGCCATTTGTGTTCTTCGGCTGAAAGGAGGGCAGGAAATACCCCATGCCACCTCTTCCGTTGCCTGTTATGTGTCTGTCTGCATATTGTTTCTGTAGTTACAGTGTGTTTCAGGTGAACTTACGAAACATTGTGGTTATAAAATATACGTATTTTTAGTCCTAAACGTAGTGCTGTTTTTATATCTCAATGTAAGTTACGAGGAACATCAGGCGAGGTTATTAGCCCTAATAGGGAAGTGGAAGAAGAGGAAACATTAGGTGGTGAAGGCAGCAAAACCGAAGATCAACTTGAAATACTGAGTTCAAATAGTGAAAGTGAGCAAAGTGCAGAAGAGGAAGTACATTTGAATGATGACGACATTCCACTATCACAAAGAATGTGCAATATTTATGGGAAGGATCAAGTTACAGCATGGAAAATGGTTCAGCCTCCTCAAAATGCACATACTCGCTCTCACAACATAGTGACTCACCTTCCAGGTGTAAAATCTGCAGCTAAAATGCAAAATCTCCTACAGAGACCTGGGATATGCTTTTTACCGATGATATGCTCCACAGTATCATCACATTCGCCAATGCAGAAATTCAGAAGATAAAGAAAAACTACAGCAGAGAGAGGAATGCAAATCCTACAAACATAATGGAAATGAAAGCTATGTTTTGGCTTACTCGTCCTTGCTCGAATTCTCTAAGTCATCCCACCTGAACACAGAAGATCTATGGGCTACAGATAGAACTGGAGTTGAATTATTTCCTTGTGTTGTGTCGCAACAAAGGTTCAAGATTCGATGACAAACGTGAAACGGAAGAGAGGAAAAAGCTTGACAAATTGGCACCAATTAAAGAATTATTTGAAATGTTTGTGTACAACTGTATGAGTAATTATTCAGTTGGTGAATACTGCACAATCGATAAAAGTTTAGTAGGATTCCATGGAAGATGTTCTTTTCATCAGTTTATGCATAATAAACCTGCAAAATATGGCATTAAAGTGTTTTGTTTGGTCGATGCCCGCATGTATTATACACTGAAGATGGAAATATATGCCGGTAAACAACCAGAGGGTCCGTACCATGTCAGCAACTCTTCTGGTGATGTTGTCAAAAGACTGATTGAACTCATTACCAAGAGTGGGCATAACATCACAATGGACAATTGGTTTACTAGCTTCCCATTGGTTGAAGAGTTGCTGAGAGCTCAGACTTAGTTGTTGGTACACTGAGGAAGAATAAAAAATAAATTCCACCAGAATTCCTTAGTACAAAAAATGTGGAAGAGTATACAAGCACGTTTGCTTTTAGAGAGGGAACGCTGGTGTCATATATTCCCAAAAAAGGTAAAGTGGTTGTTGCTTTCTCAACCATGCATTACAACAATGCAATTGACCACAATTCTGGAAAGGCAAAGAAACCTGAAATCATTACATTTTATAATGAAACCAAAGGAGGTGTAGATATGGTGGATCAGATATGTGGATCATATTCTGCATCTAGGAAAAGCAAACACTGGCCTCTAACCATATTTTACTTCATGCTTAACATCAGCAGAATAAATTCTCAAATTGTTGCCTAGGCTAATACAGGACTGTGTGAAACGAGATGGCAATATTTGAGAAAACTTGCACTCAGTCTGGTGCATGAACATATGTAGTATAGGGCAAACATCACAACAATGCCAAAATTATTGCTTGAGAAAATACGGCAATTTATAAATGCAGCACAACCAGAAAATCAAGAACAAGAATTCCCAGTGAAGAAAAGAATGAGGTGTAACGTGTATCCAAGAACTGAAGACAGAAAGACAAAACTTGCATGTATAAAATGCAAGCAGCAGGTGTGCAAAGACCATAGTGTAGTCATGTGTAGGAGATGCGTGTGAATTATGAGTAACAACATATGTTCCTACTGTTGAGGTGAAAAAAAACACATTAACTGTGATACACTATGATTATGAGTGAAGTAAACATTTAAATTATTTTTTGTGCTACGCAGCAGTCAAAGTTGCTGTGATTTAACAAGGTAACTTTCATTTAAATGTTTTTGTTTTATTTTTTAAAGTAGTATTTATACAACCAACAGTTATTTTAATACATTATGTATTACTCGGTATATGTAAGCAGTAATTAAACAAAAGTATTAATTCAGCCCACTTACAACAGTCATTTTATTCCTGGGGTCACGAGTGAACCCACGCCACCACTAATGTAAGACGTACATGTGCCACCTGTCTAGGGTTAACACGTTTATCGTTTTCCACTGGCCCCCAAATTCCTACTCCATACTCCATTTTGCTCTGTACTACTGAACCGTATACTCTTTCCAACTATTTTACTTGCATGTTTAGTATTTTGTTTACACAAGATCTAATTACATTCATAGCCATTTTTCCTTCTGTTAGTGCTTTCCTTTTTTGATCGCTCCATTTTCCATTGCTTGACAATCTAATCCACAGGTAATCAATTTTCCTGACAATCTCAATTACTGACTCTTCCCACCACCACTTCTCTTGTTTTTTTTAATTTGTAGCCTTTCTTCACTACCATGATCTTGGAATTTGTTTTATTTATTTTGAGCCCAAATTCTTTCAGAATGTGCCTATTACTTCTAGTGATCGTTTTAATCATACACTTGTTATAGCACCTGTAACTGGATCTGAAAAAAGCAAGCTCGGTATCTCCCTGTTATTTATGGTCGGCAAATGTACACTATTTTTGCTTATTTCTTCTAGAACATCATCAACAAATAAATTTAACAGCACTGAACTTAATTTACATCCTTGTCTAAGATCTACATTATTTGCTATTTTATCTGTTAACCTCCCCCTTTCATGTTTATGCAAAATTAATTTTCCTTGTAAATATTTTTAACTGCCTTTATAAAGTTTTGACTTACTCCTTCCTTAACTTGATCCAAAGTGCTTCTCTAGAGATAGCAGCAAAAGTTTTCCTAGGTCCAGAAACAGTAAGTATATCCTAACTCTTTTATTGCTGAGATATTTATCTACGAGTGTTCTGATTATAAAAATATTGTCGACTGTTCTTTTGTATTTCGCAAAGCCTGACTGAAATATTGAGAATTTCCCTTCTTTCTCAACCCAATCTTGTATTTTTTGTAAGATGGTGGCGTTAGGCAGAATGGTGACAACAAGAAAGCAGCAAATTTTTGATGAAAAAACAGGAAAATACATCGAGGAAAAGACAGGAAATGATAAAAGTCGAAAGATAAACATCAGAGAAGACGGCAGAAATGAAGGTAGCAAAAATGAAGTCATGGAAGGGAAGAAGAAACCACAAAATGATAGAGCACATGGCATGAGGGAAATGGAGACGATAGCATTGCTACAGAAGATCATCGAACTTCTAAATAAAGATTTGAAAAACGCACAAGAGGAAATTCGAGATCTGAAAACACAAAAAGGAGAATTAGAAGCATATATATAGAATAAAATAGATAAAGTATCGTATGCAGCAGCAGCGAGACAACAGCAGGAAACCCTTAAAACCATAAACATTAACACTGCAAATAGGTTCCAGGTGTTAAATGAAGAAGAGATGCAAGCAGACGCAAATCCAGAGGAAAGAAACAACAAATATAAGTGGACAAATGCAAAAATGAAGAAACCAAAGGAAGAAGAACAAAACAGTGAGGGAAGGAAGGCGAACGAAGAAGAAAAGTGTGTTGTGATATATGGGGATTCCATCTTAAAAAATATAAATCTAAACAGAAAAGACGCAAATGTGAAAGTTTTTAGAGGTGTAAAGGCTGAATATATGCCAAACATTATAAAAAGTGATAGTGATAGTGATAGTGAAAAGGGTAAGGTTAAAGTGGTGTTATTGCATGTAGGTACGAACGATATAAAAAATGGAATAAGTCCAAGTGAGGTAATGGAGGAAGTGTATAACTCGATCGTTAGTACCAAACGGTGTTATATAGGTGCAAAAGTTGTAGTAAGTAGTATAGTCATAAGAAGAGATTACAGCAAAAACTACATAAAGGCTATAAATACTGAAATCAAATGGGCATGCAAAGCCACTAAAGCTATTTACATAGATTCAAATAGCTTTATAGATGAAAGTTGTCTGGGAAGGGATGGATTGCATTTAAACAGAAAAGGTTTATATGAGTTAAGTAAAATGATAAACAAGGTAGTCAATTTGTGCATGGTGCAGGGAAACTAGATTTAAGTACAGATGGTGACAACAAAATTGATAAATGTAATCAAAAGTCTGATACAGTAAAAAGTAAAATAGGTGTAGGTTGTAAAAGTAAAACGGGCAAAACTGTCTATCAATATATGCATGGAGCAGAGCAACTAAAAATAAACTCAGAGGGTGATAAAATGGAGCTACAAATAAAAAGAAATAAATCTGAGTCAGCCCGCGCAGGTGAAAAATTAGTGGAAAGGGGCAGGGCAGCAAGGGTATTAAGCTTCTTTCATCAAAATGTTCAGTCTATAAGTAACAAAAGGGCACTAATAGAATTACATATAAAGGAACTAGAACCGAATATAATGATATTTACAGAACATGGTTTAAAAAAGGAAGAAATAGTAGCTAATAATTATCAGGGTTTTACGCTAGGGACACACTACTGCAGGCAGGAACATGCTAGTGGTGGGGTAGCTGTATATGTAGAAAATCAACTGAATTTTAAAGAAATAGATTGTAGTGAATTCACGGTAGAAATGGCATGCAAATTTGCAGCAGCGGAGATCAATTTAAAGACAAACACTATTATACTTATTGGAGTGTATAGAGCTCCATCTGGAGACTTAAAAATATTTTTTGAAAAGGTAGAAAAGCTACTGTATTCAGTAAGGGAAGTCAAGATAAAAATTGTAATGGGAGATTTAAATATCAATTTATTAAGGGAAAATACAGCTAAACGTGTGTTAATGGAAATACTAGACAGGCATAACTTAAAAATAGGGGTAGAAGAGCCAACTAGAGTCACAAAGCAATCAAGAACTTGTATAGACAACATTTTTATAAACTTAGAGGAAACCAAATGGAAATCAACTGTGGTAAAAGCAGGAATAGGAGACCACTTTGGACAGGTTATAAAAGTAAATATAGGTAAAGTTGTTATTCCAAACATATTTGAATACAAAAGGCAAATAAATTATGAAAATGTAAAAAAACTACAAAGCTTTCTGCAACAACAAAGCTGGAAAGAGGTGTATATATAGTAGAGACTGTAAACAAAAAGTATAATAGCTTTATCAAAATTTTAGAAAAGAGAATGAATATTTATATACCTGTAAAAAAAATCAAAATCAAAAATAATAAAGGGGACACATCTATGAAGTGGATGACAAAGGGGATAGAGATCTCGTAGAAAAGAGTCAAATTTCTGAACTCAATAAAACACCCAAATATGAATGACCGATCCGTGGAGTATATAAAAAATTATAACAATATTTTTAAAAACGTAGTAGAAAATGTAAAAATGAAATATAACACAGAGCTTATACAGAAAGCCAACAATAAAACAAAAACAATATGGGGCATCATAAATAAAATCCAAAAGGAAGGAAAAAATAAAAATGACGAAAACATAGTGATACTAAGTAATGACAATGACATAAAAGACCCAAGAAAATTTGGGGAAATTTCAATGAGCACTATGTAAATGTAGCCGCACGATTAAACTTAAATAAAAGTCGGTCAAATAAAAATAATTAGAGCAGGTCAATTAAATACTATGGTAGTCTCGGAATTGACAGAAGAAAGCGTATTAAGTGAGATAAAAAAGCTAAAATCTAAGAAATCAAGTGGACTGGATGGAGTCTCAAATGAATTACTAAAACAGATTAAAAACCAAATTGTTGACATTGTAACACACATTACAAATGCATCATTAATGCAAGGAGTCTTTCCTGATACACTAAAACAAGTAGTTGTCAAACCAATACTTAAACCAAAAGGGAATAAGAAAGAGGCAGAAAGTTATAGAACAATCACCTTGTGCTCAGCCTTCTCAAAATTAATGGAAGGATTATATTTAAAACAATTGAAAAATTATGTAGAGAAACTAAAAATTATATCAAAATGGCAATATGTTTTTCAAAAACATAAGTCTACAATAGACGCCATACAAAAGGCAAACAATGTTATAATAAAAGCAATAAATAAACATGAATCTGTGATGGCTATTTTTATAGATTTATCAAAAGCCTTCGATTGTATGAATATAAAAACGTTGATATACAAATTAGAAAAATGTGGAATTCGCAGCCTGGCTCTAGATTGGGTACTAACATATTTAGAAAACAGAACACAGTGTGTGGAAATAAGCAATTTAAATGTTAAAGGTGTGAGAGAAATGATAAAATCAGACTTTAAAAAGGTTCAACAGGGAGTTCCGCAAGGCTCAAAAAGGACCCTTTTGTTCTTAATATACATTAATGAAATATATGAATTAATAGAATCTAAGGGAGAAATAGCAATTGGATACGCGGATGACATGATGGTTATATTTGGGGGACAGAAAATACAAGATGTAGAAAATAGGGCAAACTCAATTCTAAAATTCATAAAAGAATACTGTTCTAGTCTAGATATGGTAATAAATGTAAAAAAGACAGCATGCATACATTTCGAATTAACGAATCAAAACCTCAAAAATGTAAATCTAACAATAGATGGTGTAAATATAGATCGAATAAATAGTACAAACTTCCTTGGAATGATAAATGACAAAACTTTAAACTGGAAAGCACATGTAGACCATATTACCAAAAAAATAAATAAAGGTATATATGTAATGAGACAGATTAGTAAGACAATGGATAGCAAAACGATGATACAGGTTTACTATGCATTAATATATTCGCATATTAGTTATGGTATTATGCTGTGGGGGAATATTATTTATAGAGAAATGGAAAAAGTGCTAAAATTGCAGAAAAAAGCTATCAGAATAATAGGTAGGATGAAAAATAAAGAAACATGCAGAAGTTTGTTTAAGAGCTTAAAAATATTAACTGCTCCATGCATATATATTTATGAAAGCATAAAAGTTATTGTACATAAAAGACATGACAAAAATTGTAATATACATTCCTATGGCTTAAGAAATAATATGAATTATTTGAGAATGACCCTAAGGGGGACCTTGAATAATCGTTCAACAGAAACCATAGGAAGTGAATTGTTCAATAAACTACCAAATGAAATAAAGAATATAAATCAAACAATAAAAACGATGAAAACCATAAAAACATATTTAATTGAAAATGCATTTTACAGTATAGAGGAGTTCAAATATGGAAAAATAATGTAAAACTTTGTATATAATGTAAATAGATTATACTGACGTGTCCTTCAAACGTATGTAAAAGGATGAAAATAAATGAATATGAATAGTACTTTTGCTAGCACTATGGTAAAAGCTTTCCTTTTATTGAAAGCAGACTAATTCCTCTATAATTTTCTGGGTTCCTAACATCCCCTTTGCATTTATATATTAGAACTACTATTCCTACTCTAAAATTATTTTGGTATTTTGCCTTCTTCAAAGATTAGATTCAGTAACTGGACTAGTAATTTTATTCCTTCTAGGTCCTCTATCCAAGCTTTCCAGAATTCCCCTGGAATTCCACCTATTCTGCAAGCCTTATTATATTTTAACTTTTTAACTTGTTCCAATATTTCATTTACAGTGAATTTACTGTCCAACATATCTATTTTCCAAGTGTTGCTGTTTATCAAACTGTCTTGTATGACCAAAGTTTTAATTCCTAGAAGACCCTTAAAAAACTTGAATCATGTTATTGATGATATAACATTATCTCCCCCCTTTCTTTTGTACATTTTGCTTACCATCACTCGGATTGTTTTATTGCAATTCTTCTTTGCTGCCTATTTAACTTCTGGTTGAGATTTTCCCCCCACCCCTGCTTTTTGCATCTAATAAACATCTGTATTCCCATCTTTCTGTACAATAATTTTCCCTATCTAATTTACCTCCTGTTCGTCTCCAACGCAATAACTCCCTCCATACCCTCTTCTTGCCTTCTCTGCATTCACTGTCATACCAACTTCATTTCTTTTAAACCTTCTCTCAATAACTTTCATTTTATTTCCTACTCTTTTAATAACGTTTCCACAATGCTTGAATGCCTTCCTCGATTTTTCTATCTTCTTTTAGTCCCATAAAGTTGTTTTCCCCTAACTATTTTCTTTCTTGTTTTAGTTTCATGTAAAACAACTCCATTTGATCATTTTTCCATTTATAGAGATACCATTGGATACCTAACCCACAATCCTTCTCCCTACTACTATCCTAGAGTATTTTAAACTCTATTCTTAATGGGAAGTGATTACTCAACATATCATATTCATAATATCAAAGTCTACTATATATCTATTAAGACCTAATGAGTACAACATATAGTCTACGACACTCTGGCCATTTTTGTTTGTAAAAGTAAATTCCCGACACTCATCTTTCTCTTTAACACCATTACATATCAAAAGATATTACATATACCATTACATATCCTTCACAACGCTCTATTAACTTTTTACCCTCTTTGTTTCAGATTTTATCATTGCTGCAACGCTTTTCTATGTTTACCTCGGTTAGATCAAAGCCATTAAAATCTACTCTTAACTTTTTTCTCTCCTGTCCTTGCATTGAAGTCACCCATTAACAAAATTTCTACACCTATGTATTTGTCCTGAAGTTCTTCAATATTTTGTCTCAGTTTAACATATAAGTTTGGGTCATAAAACCTGGAAAAACTAGGTGGGTTATAAACAATACCTAAACATATTTGAGCATTTCTTCCCAATATATGATTGAAAACACACCACAACACGTTGTCACTTCCTAAGTCATTTTCGATCTTGATTTTAAAATGACTATCCCTTTTAACAAATAGTCCTACACCACCAGATACACAATCTTTTTCTTTAACCTTCACTACTTTTTTCTCAAAATAGTCATACCCAGTGATATTAATTGCAGAGTCTTTTAAAAACCATGTTTCTGCTACAGCTATCACATCAGTCCACTTAATTATCTGATAAATTTCACCGTTCTGTATTTTTATGTATAGCCCTTCCACATTCCAGCCCACTATAGAAAGAGAACTTAAACCCTATACAGAACCTCTTTACTCATATTTAAACTGCTTCAGCCTAGCTTTGCTTCTAGTAAATCTCACTATTTGAATCATCTCTCCTCTCCCTCACTTGTATTATGCTCCCCTCTGTCATAGATACACACTCAGGCCCGCCTCAGTCCACATATCTAGACCAGCTGTCACCCCTAAAGCCATCCTGTTGATGTCATCATGCAGGTGGGATGGAGATGGTACTATGTGGTGCAGTGGTGTTGTTCGTTTGTCTTCTCGCTTCTCTCCTTCTGGCGTAACGTCTTCTCTGCTCCTTGTTTGGTATCTTGGACAATTACTTCTTTCTCTGCTTCCGCTGCCATTGTTTTTTGCACATTCATTTCCTGTTTCCTGCCACCTATGAATAGGTTCAGACCCCTAACGTAGGGAATTTTACTCTCTTCTCTGGCTTTTTTCATATGCTTCAATAAAATGGCCCTATGTTATTTCTTTTTTCCATAGTCCTGATCTATAATTATATTTGTGCCTTTCAAGTTTTTTTGGAACTTGACAGCACCATCCATTTAAATTTCATAGTGGTACATTTAATAAGTATTGGCCTCACTCCTCTTCTTCCTATTCTAAATGAACCAACCACTTCCCAGCCATGCAACTGTATCTCCAATTTTTCCTAAAAATGTCTTTTATCTCTTGCCATGTTCCCTTCTCTCTTCTTTTCTGGACTCCAAAGATAATAATGTTAAATTTTCTGCTGCTTGCCTCCACTTTTTCTAGCCTCGTTAATCTTTCATTGTGATTTGCAAGATCTTTTTCTAGTCTGTGTTAATAATTTGTAACAACCTCTTTCATCTCCTTGGAGATTTTACTTATTCTTGTTTCAAATCTTTTTTTCCAGCTTTTTACACGTGATAATCTCTTCTGATATATCATTCAACATTCCGACTATTTGCTTTGTGTCGGGACTAGGGTTGTGTTCTATTCCACCTATGATGAGTAGCACCTTCAACAGTAGGGAGTACCATATCATAATCAATATCAATCATTCAGTGCATTTTCATTAGAATTTATATCTCTTCCTTAAATAATACAATTCTTACTTGGTAAACTTCCACCGATACCCCATTCTTACTATTGCACTCAGAGCGCACATACATTCGTTCGTCCTCGATCAGCTCTCATGCACAACTCCTGCTTTCTTCTATGTAATTTAATATAGTCAATATACTCCCAATATTCCTAAAAGTACTTTAAACTTATTTTGCCCTCAAATTGTAATATGTAAAAAAGGAGGAAAGCCAAATAAATATGAGAAATGGAATAAAGACAGGTTAGGGATGTTGATGCAAAAAGTGATAATTATTAATCCTGCAGTGCACAAGTCTTTAGTTTATTTTGGAAATTTCTATTCCTTAACTCTTTACATTTTGGATAAGAATTTTAGTTCTTGTTCCTTTGGTTCCAAAATAGAGTATAATATTTTTAGTTTCATTTTTATAGGTCCCTATAACTTTTATAGTCATATCAGGAGCATTGATGTGAGAAACAACTCGACTGTAAGTTATTTAACATTAGGCTTCAATACTTTCTACCTTGAAACACTCTTACATTCACACCCATATGCATATCTCCAGGCTGTGCGGAGGGTAAGGAAAAATTCTAATTCAAAAAGAAAATTTCTCTACCCCAGTCGGGGTTTGAACCTGTGTCCTCTGGATTGTGAAACCACAATGTTAGCTGCTCAACTACGGAGACAGACCAAAATGAGCGGTCTGTATGTTATGTGAGACGAAACCACGACACAAAGTCTATTTTTATAATACAGATAGGTTCATTGAAATAATAATTGCTTCGCTCTTTTATCCATCATGGTTGCCTCGCACTGTGTGTCTACATATCCATTCTCCATAACCAAATGCATCACTCATTGCGCCGCCATCTATCTTTTTCTTTCGCTAACTCCGATTTCGATCCGTAAACGGTGGAAAATGGCTCGTAAAGCTTTAACCAGGTTCACAGGCCACGGCAACCATTATGCTGATTGGTGAAACAGCTGTTTTACCAAATTGTGGCTTTAACCCTTTTACCCAAGTTAAATAAGATTATCGTTGTTGGTGAAACCGGCCCTGACTCAACAACTCTGCCTGCCCTCACAAGAATGCTTGCTTATATAGTCAGTGGAATCTTTCCACAAGGTTCTTGAGCATTCTAGAACTATTTTGACATACTTTCTGGAGGGGGGGAGAAGTGTACAGAAGGTTCTAGTTATCTCCTGATAGCGCGCCTGGGGTTTACGCTGGCGAGCGGCAGTTAGTTTGTTTACTCCGACCGCTCGAATGTAACGTTGCAGCTTCGGTGACTTTCCTTCACTCCTCGATGAACGGTAGAGCCATACGAGATCACCCTCCTAGGAGCCGGCAGTATTCGCCAAACGGTCATAATGCACTTTCATTAGGTCACTTGCCAGCTTCAGGTGCCTCTCTGTCTTGAAAATGGATGTCCTCCAGCCATCCATTAGCGCCCCAACATAATTAGTTGCGGGCTGGTCAGCATCAGGGGTCGCGCCGAACAACATCACAACGTAGCCGTAGCTCCCGTCCTAATACCATGTTGGCCGGTGTCATGCCATTGGACTCATGTACTGATGCTCGGTAGGCCAGGAGGAGTAATGACACGTGCACATCCCAATCTCGTCGATGGCTAGCTCCTCGACCGTCTTAATATAGCGTTCCACCATTCTGTCTGACTGTGGATGAAGGGGAGTGATTCCCTTGGCGCTGGAAAAACTCTTGCATAAGGTTGGATACAAAATTCGTCCCCTGGTAACTGTGGACCTCCTGGGGAATCCCGAACCGGCAAAAGATGATGTCCAAAGTGCATTAGCCACGGTCGAAGCCTCGTGATTAGGAATCGCGTAAACCTCCGGCCATTTGGTGAAGTAGCTCATAGCTAACAGCAGGTAGCGATTTCCTGTGTCTGTCCTTGGGAAAGGGCCTGCTATGTTGATAGCGATTTTTCCGTACGGTGCTCTGGTGTTGTACTGTTGCATCTGGCCGCGACTTCGAATCTGGGACCCACGAATTACTGCGCAGATGTTACATTGTTGGCACCAGCTCTCCACGCCACTACAAAGATACAACCAATAAAATCGGCGACGCAACTTCTCCAAGAACTTATTTACACCCAGGTGTCCTCCGGTAGTACCGGCATGGGTCTCAAGAACTACTTCAGTCTTGCTCCTGGTGAGTGCCAACTTTTCACCTTAGTTCTTCCGTCTGTGGACTCCCACACTATCTTCAATACACCGTTCCTGACCACCAGGGAGTCGCACTGCGCCCAATAGCTCTTGTAGATTGGTCCCCTTGGAGCCCACGCTGGTGGTTGACCAGATTCTTTATCCACTAGTACAGCCCTATCCCTCGATCCGCCAGCTACTCCTTCCTCAAGGCCTCTTCGTTCCAACCGATTGCAGGTTGCACCGCGACAGGGCGTATGACTGCAATACTCTACTTCGCCTCGACTTTAACACAGTGGTTTCAGTTCTCCTGCACGATCTTCGGGAAAGAGCGTCTGCATTAGAATGACGCCTTCCTGCCCGGTGCTCCGAGGTAAAATTGATTTCCTGCAGCAGTGAGACCCAGCGGACTGTCTGTCCGTCTTACAAATTACGAAAACTAACAGCCAAGTTAGGGCTTAATGGTCCGTTGGAGGTGCCCCCCAGGGGCTTATTTCAGTAAATCCGGGATTGGTGCTCCCGGGGTTCCGAGCCACAGGTACCCCAGGTTTCGGGGGCTGGGTTAGGGTTAACAACCCTGCCCTTAAAGAGCTTTGTTTCTACTGCTTTGAAGGATAGCCGCGGCGGTACGGGATCTCATGTCGACCCCGTTCGGAACCGCCATGGGGTTTGAGCTGGCATGGAGATAGACGGGTCCAGTGATGCCGCTCCATGCATGGCATTCACTGCAGCTATGGACACTACTGCTGATTTTCTTCTAGTAACCTTCAAAAAGAGATATATGGTTATCTTGTCTTGGAAGGAAATGTTTCTACATCAGAAAAGTGCGACACTCATCGTTATTTAATCATGCGCTCGGCTACACCAGACCAAACACTGCTTAGCTCTTTGAAGCCCTTCGTGGTTCAGGCTACCTCGGACAAAATCGCTGGCCCAGCACAGAACTGTACCCGACAACGCAATGGATCTTTACTGATAGTGACTAAAGATGATCCACAGTTCCTTTGTTTACTCCAGTTACGTCACTTTGGAATCCACGGAGCTATTGTTGAGCTTCATGCTCCTTGAATACCTGCCGAGGTGTTGTGACTTCCTCCGCCTTAGATAGCCTCTCTGAAGAAGAAGAATATGTTGTTGCCTATCTTTCTAGCCAAGGGGCCAGTGAGCTAAATGACTCCTGCGGCGGGAACTTGCGGAACAGGTACCCACCATAACGATCTTTTTGAGGTTTCCCTTGAGGCAGCTTCCTACCATTCTTAAGGCTGTCTATGAGATACTGCATGTTCGTCAATATGTTCCCAACCCTCTACATTGCTGCTTCTGTCAAGGATTTGGAGATACAGCACTATACTATAAGCGGCAGCCTTAATGTCCTTGGTATGGAACAAATCGACACTACGGTTCTCCTTACATCTCCATCTCCAAATGTGTGAACTGTGAGGGTGCCCATCCTGCATACTCTCGCAGCTGCCCTGTATATAAGGAAGAATACGCCATTCAAGAACTCGGGGTTAACAAAAAAATTGGCTATCGAGAGGTGAAGGAGACAGTTTGCTTGTTTATTTCCCAGGAAGCTAACTGCTCTGGATCCTCCAGTCAGGTTCTTCGGTCTGCAGCTACTATTAATCCTGTTTCTTCGAAGTTGAACTGTACCTGCATTTCTGCCTGTAATTCGCGAGCTAACCACAATGGAAGTTCTTCTATCCCCACCCTATTCCATTTTCATCCCCTTTCCCTTTCCTTTGGGATATTACAAGCCTCCCCGTCAACGTTTTACTTCTCCGAAATTTCATCAGAGTCGGGAACCTCCCACATTCCGACCATCACTTGAAGTGGCCAATCGGTTTGGTACCTTACCCTATAGACCCATTTATGGACACCGACCAGGCAAGTGCTGCTCCTGATTTCTTAGACAGAGATCTGTTCACCATATTCACTATGGCGGGAACCTCCGGAATGCTTCAGGGGTGCTCCTTCTACCACAGCTTCGCGGTGTTACACCTCCGGTACTCCGCCTTGGACGCCTAGCTATCCTGGAAATTTAGACACATTGGATGTTTCTCATCCACCAGTGCTTTCTGCTGCGCCTTCACCCCCTGTCTCTGACTGCACTGGGACATCAATTATTCATTTATTAGTGGTTTGGATAGGGACATTACTTCAACACCTTCTGTTGTGATGTCTCCTTTTTCCAAGGAGTTGTCCACAGCTGCTTCTATGGATCTGTCCAAGCCACTACCAACATTTCTGCAGCAGAAGTTTAACCTGCTGTGACCCATGTTAAATTACAGACTCAGAAGCCCACCACTGCTGTCAGCACTCCGGATAAATCTCTCAAGCAGAAGCCTTCTAATCCATTTTGTCGCCAAACTCCAGGAAGAAGAACTTGACCTCTAAGGTTCAAGAGCGAAAAAAACAGACATGTATCGGAATCAATTATAACTAATATGATTTTCCGGGCTGTTATGCCGTGGTCTGCTGAAGAAAGATTTCCCAGACGTTTCGTCCACAACTGCGGTGGACATCTTCAGTGGCGCGGACGAAGTCTTCTCGGTGAAAGTATCGCAGCGTCTGATGCGTTGGCCGTTAGTGCCGCTCTCTTTATAGTGTGGGCGCTCTCTGCTGATTGGCCCGCTGGTATGAGGGGGCTGGCGCCGGCTGTGTTGTTGCTCTCTTCTGATTGGCTCGCAGTGTTTTTCGGTTTTGTATGACCTTTCTTGTTTTTGATGACTAGATGCCAGTTACTGTTGAGTTTCAATGCTTCTTCTTTCCTATTGAAATTATTGGGATGTTTATAAATCTCTATTGCTTCGCGTTGTAGCCGGGTATGGTAATGCTTTATGGAGGAAAGAATGTTGGTGTCCTGAAATCTAATAATGTGTTCGCCCTCGGCTTCAATGGCATGTTCGGCGACTGCCGATTTTTCTGTATGGCCCAGGCGGCAGTTTCTTTTGTGTTCGCTCAGTCTGGTGTTAGCGCTCCACTGTGTGGTACCAATGTACACTGAATCACACGAACAAAGAATACGGTAAACACCGGCCGATGACAGGGGGTCTCGGGGGTCTTTGGAAGAGCGCAGTAGGCTGTTTAATTGTCTTGTAGGTTTGAATACTGTTTTGACGTTATGACGTTGAAGTATATGTTCAATACGGTCAGTGACATTTCTGAAATATGGCAGAAAGACGATGGACTTGCTTTTGGGTTGGTCCTGAGTAGCCGGTCGGGGCTTGGCCGGACGGCAGGCTCTTCTCACCTCTTGGACTGAATAACCATTTGATTGTAGAGCTGTTTCTAGGTGTCGGATTTCTTGTGGAAGTAAGTGTGGTTCACAAATACGGGAAGCACGGTTTGCGAGTGTTTTAATCATAGCACGTTTTTGTCTAGGATGGTGGTTGGAGTTCTTGTTAAGGTAACGGTCTGTGTGTGTGGGTTTGCGGTAGACAGTATGACCCAGCGTGCCGTCAGCCTTCCTGCTAACGAGTACATCTAGAAAGGCTAGTTGGCCATCCTTTTCTTGTTCCATTGTGAACTGTATACGCTGATTGATGCTATTTAGATGTAACAAAAAATCTTGAAGAGCTTGTTCACCATGGGGCCAGATGACGAAGGTGTCATCCACATAGCGGAACCAGGCTGTTGGTTTGAGTGGAGCTGAGTTTAGTGCCTTTGACTCAAATGCCTCCATGAAGGCTCTTGTCCGCTGAGCAAACAATGATGTCTCGGTTGGAGTTCAGCTCAGCGGACAAGAGTAATGCCACAGTTATTCTTAACCAACAAGACTATCAACAGAAAATCTCTGAACTCCTGCAACCAGCAACCTACCATAAGATTAAATGTGATCCGACAGCCCGTATTCTACGGAAAACCAATCTTTTGATCAAGAACTCCTCGCTTTCGAAGGAAGACAAACGCCGCCTTACCAAGTCCGAAGCTCAGCCGCCTAGACTTTACGGGCTACCCAAGATCCATAAACCAGAGGTTCCGCTCAGGCCCATTGTTAGTGGTATTGGTTCTCCCACATACGACATAGCTAAATACCTAACCGGTCTTCTACAACCCCATGTCGGCTTGTCCGACTCTTTCATCAAAGACTCTACTCATTTCATTCAAATTCTCCGCAACCTCAAATTGCTACCTAAGGATTTACTAATTAGTTTTGACGTTGTGTCTCTATTCACCATGGTTCCAGTACAAGAAACTCTGAAGTTGTTACAACCCATCTTCTCTGATGATATCATTACACTTTTTCACCATGTCCTGACTACGACTTATTTCCAGTGGAACCGGTCATTCTACGAACAAATAGACGGTGTTGCCATGGGCAGCCCCCTTAGCCCTGTTGTGGCCAATTTCTTCATGGAGGCATTTGAGTCAAAGGCACTAAACTCAGCTCCACTCAAACCAACAGCCTGGTTCCGCTATGTGGATGACACCTTCGTCATCTGGCCCCATGGTGAACAAGCTCTTCAAGATTTTTTGTTACATCTAAATAGCATCAATCAGCGTATACAGTTCACAATGGAACAAGAAAAGGATGGCCAACTAGCCTTTCTAGATGTACTCGTTAGCCGGAAGGCTGACGGCACGCTGGGCCATACTGTCTACCGCAAACCCACACACACACAGACCGTTACCTTAACAAGAACTCCAACCACCATCCTAGACAAAAACGTGCTATGATTAAAACACTCGCAAACCGTGCTTCCCGTATTTGTGAACCACACTTACTTCCACAAGAAATCCGACACCTAGAAACAGCTCTACAATCAAATGGTTATTCAGTCCAAGAGGTGAGAAGAGCCTGCCGTCCGGCCAAGCCCCGACCGGCTACTCAGGACCAACCCAAAAGCAAGTCCATCGTCTTTCTGCCATATTTCAGAAATGTCACTGACCGTATTGAACATATACTTCAACGTCATAACGTCAAAACAGTATTCAAACCTACAAGACAATTAAACAGCCTACTGCGCTCTTCCAAAGACCCCCGAGACCCCCTGTCATCGGCCGGTGTTTACCGTATTCCTTGTTCGTGTGGTTCAGTGTACATTGGTACCACACAGCGGAGCGCTAACACCAGACTGAGCGAACACAAAAGAAACTGCCGCCTGGGCCATACAGAAAAATCGGCAGTCGCCGAACATGCCATTGAAGCCGAGGGCGAACACATTATTAGATTTCAGGACGCCAACATTCTTTCCTCCATAAAGCATTACCATACCCGGCTACAACGCGAAGCAATAGAGATTTATAAACATCCCAATAATTTCAATAGGAAAGAAGAAGCATTGAAACTCAACAGTAACTGGCATCTAGTCATCAAAAACAAGAAAGGTCATACAAAACCGAAAAACACTGCGAGCCAATCAGAAGAGAGCAACAACACAGCCGGCGCCAGCCCCCTCATACCAGCGGGCCAATCAGCAGAGAGCGCCCACACTATAAAGAGAGCGGCACTAACGGCCAACGCATCAGACGCTGCGATACTTTCACCGAGAAGACTTCGTCCGCGCCACTGAAGATGTCCACCGCAGTTGTGGACGAAACGTCTGGGAAATCTTTCTTCAGCAGACCACGGCATAACAGCCCGGAAAATCATATTAGTTATAATTGTGACACCGGCCGTGAAAACCTACGTTCTGTATCGGAATCGTTTGGAACTGTAGAGGCAGACTCTGACTTTTAAAGGCTTTTACCCTTTTCCCACGGATGGTTATTGATTTTCTTTATCTCCTTTACTTCTTATGGCCTTTTTGCAGTGGAATATGTTTGATTACCGTTACCATAAGGAGGAGTTACATTCTGCTTTCTGCTAATCAACCTTTGTGTTTGTGCCTTCAGGGGACTAAACTCCGCCCTGAAGACTATATGCACTCTCTTCACTATATGGCTTTTCGTACAGATCTCCCTGTCCCTGATGGTCATGTCCATGGGGAGGACTTTACTGCCCTCGGTCCAGCTATATACGAATTTACAAGTGGTGGCTCTCCGTATTACCTTGCCATCTTTCTTTCACGCTTTCCTCTTTGTCCCTTCCACCTATTTCTTCTAGGGCTGCGGAGGGCTTTCTAGTTTGCTTCCCCAGCTCTCACAACCATTTATTATCTTAGGTGATTTCAATACCCATCATCCTTTATGGGTCTCGTTCCGCGAGTGTCCTAGGGGTACTCAGATTGCTGCAGTTGCAGATCTCCACAAATTAGTTACGATCAATTCTAGGCCTCCCACGTTTCTTTGTGATTCTACTGGCTGTTTTTCTTGTCTTGACCTTTTCTTCTGTTCGCCACAGCTCGCTGCCTCTTTGCTCTGGTCTGTGGTTTCTGATACGGCAGTGACCACTATCCAGTTTTGTTCCATATGGTTCGCGGAGTTAACCCTTCTTGCCCACCGAAGTGGGTGTTCAGTAGGGCAGACTGGCCCCTTTATTCTGAACTTGTGGCCCTAGATAACATTGTTTCCTTTCCTCATACTGATGCACGGGTCCAATATTTTCGGCACACGATACTAGACGGTGCTGAGCTTTCCATTCCTCAAATGTCGTTTACTGACGATGTACTCTGGTACCCTGGTGGTGAGAGGAATGTAGTGCAGCTTTCCAAGCTCGCCGAAAGGCCTTGAAAGTGTTCGAGCGTCATCCGACACTAGAGAATATAATTACTTTTAAAACGGTGCGTGCCAAGGCTCGAAAAATATTTCGACAGTGTAAGAAGTCCCCTTGGGAATATTTTATCTCCACTTTGTCACGTTGCACTTTCTCCTCCTGGGTGTGGAATAAAATCCGCTGATTTTGTGGTAAATTTTTACTTCATCTATCCCTGGGCTTTCTGTGGCTGGCAGTATTGTTACTGATCCCCATCATATAGCCAATTCCCTGAGTGGAGTCTGCTTCTGCCTCTAGTTCTGCCCACTATGATCCCCAATTCTTGGTTCTCAAGGATCTGGTATAGTCTTCTTGTTTTAATTTCACCTCTCAGAATATTGAAAACTATAACTGCCCTTCTCATTTCCCGAATTGGAATTACACTTGTCAGGCACTCCTGATACTGCCCCTGGCGCGAATGATGTACACGCACTAATGCTTAAACACTTGCTTCCAAGTAGCTAGATCTTTCTTTTAGACACCTTTAACTATATTTGCCTGCATTACGCTTTCCTATCTCAGCGGCCGTATTTCATTATCGTTCCTATTATTAAGCCTGGAAAAGACCCACGGTTGCCCACTAGCTACTGTCCTATTTCTCTAACAAGCTGTATTTTTAAAGTAATGGAACGGATGGTCGCTAAGTGATTCATGCAGTGACTTGAAATCTATGCTCTTCTCACTACTGTACAATGCGGTTTTCGACAACGACGGTCTGCTGTTGCCCACTTGGTTTCATTGGCTACTCACATTTGAGATTGTTTTCTGCGCATACAACAGACGGTAGCTGTCTTTTTACTTGGAAAGGGCCTACGATACCGCCTGGCGTATGAAACTCCTCCACCAGCTCTTCCGTTGGAATTTCCGGGGCCAGCTACCTGTCTTTGTAGCAGGTTATGGATGTCCGTACTTTTTCAGTACGTGTGGGATCTTCTTTCTCCCTGGTCTTTAGACAGGAGAACGATGTGCCGCAAGACTCGGTGTTGAGTGTTCTTGTGTTTGCTATAGCCATTAATCCCATTGTGTCGAACGTTCCATTGGCCATCATTACGTTTCCCTTTGTAAATGATTTTGTAATTTTTTGTAACTGTGGGCGTAGGCGTTTTATTCAACGGTGCTTCCAGTGCTTTCTTGATATCTTAAACACTTGGAGCTTGGGTTTACATTTTCAGCGGAGAAAGCACGCTGCCTTAATTTTAGGCGTTATAAGGAGTTTCCTGCCCCCTATATCTCTCTTGGTGGAGGGGAACTGTCGTTTGTTAAAGCTAAACTTCTCGGCCTATTTTTGACCGTAAACTTTGTTGGGGACCTCATATTTTATATCTTCGCGGATGCTGTGCTCGCTCCCTTTGTTTTGAGTTTTTTTATTTATGGACGCTCTTTAACTGCTGTGGTTCTTAGCGTCCCATTCTATATTGGGCGTGAAAGACCGGTAATTTTGCTCAGAGGCCTCTTTATCAGGTTTGAGGTTCTTTTACGTGCCGTAAATCTACGACACGGGTCCACCGGCTTTACTTCTTTTCCGAAGGAAGCCATGCTAAGGATTTTTACGCCCGAAAACATCCATCGCACTCCGCCGGGTTTGAACCCCCGAACTTGGGAACTAGAGGCTAGCACGGTACCACTAGTCCACGGCTGCAATTACTTCGTGTCCTTAGTGATTTTTCTTGGGGCGCCGATCGCGTACTCTTGCTGCATCTCTAGCGTGCTTTAATACGTTTAAAACTCGACCATGGGTCCATGGTCTATTGTTCTGTTGGGCTACCCATTCTGCACAGATTGGGTTCTGTCCATCATCAAGGCCTTATACTAGCCCTCGGAGCTTTTCGTACTAGTCCGAGCTGTAGTTTGTACCTTGAATCTGGTGAACCATCCCTTTGAATACGTCGAGATTTTCTTCTTTGTAATTATGCCTCCGCCTTGCGTGCTATGCCTTCTCACTCCAACTATTCTATGTTCTTTGGTGCCGCTTTGGATTATCGTTATCGCAATGGTCCGTCTGCACTGCTTCCTGCGGGGTGCAGATTTCGAAATCACTGCCAAAGTGGGATACAGCACTTCCCCTGCTCTTCCGTAGGGGATTTCATCGTTTTCCTCCATGGATACGCCAAACCCTCTGTGTCGTCTTGATCTGTTTCAGTTGCCGAAGGACACTACTGCCGCTCCCATATAGGGTGGACCATTTAAGTTGAGACTGTACAATATCTTGAATAAAAGTTGCTTGATATTATGGGGAAAAGTAAGTGCCATTAGTCGTGTTTTATTTGGAGGACGTTGTGATGGTCATTTTAGGGTTGGTTTAATTTTTTAAATGGGAGCCTACCTTTTTTATGTTATTTTCTCACTCCTCATAAAAAAACTAAACATTTGTATAAAGCACTTTGCATTGTTCATCGCATTATCTCATTGCCTCCTCGCCTACTGTTACATTGGTAAGAACAATTGCAAGTTGTTATATATAAAAGTTGTTTAGTTTCTCAGGAGGAATGAGAAAATAACATACAAAATGTGGGTTCCCATTTAAAAAAAAATTAAATTGACCTTAAAGGACTATTATTATCCTCCAAACAAAACACAACTAATGGTATTTACTTTCCCTCATAATATCAAGCAACTTTATTAAAGACATTCCTTTCTACAACAGTCAGTTTTGGAGATACTGTACAGTCTCAACTTAAATGGTCCACTCTTTATATGCAGCCCATTTCGCGGCTTTGAAATACGACTTTCCTGGATACCATTTCCTATATACTGATGGTTCTCGAAAGGATCAAAGAGTAGGCTGTGCTGTAGTTATTGCTTCACATGTCGTTCACAAGATTTGTTTTCCCCCCTTAGCACTTCCCTTTATACTGCGGAACTGTATGGTATATTTAAAGCCACATTTTGATCCGTCCCTTTTCCCTGCATACCAGTGTCATTTGTTCTGATTCTCTCAGTGTTTTACTTGGTTTACGGGATCTATATAGCCAACACCCACTTGTTCAGAAAATCCATGATCAGTTGCACTCTCTCTTTCTTGTTGGCTTTCGGATGGTCTTTGTCTCCTGGACATCGTGGGATTGTAAAAAACGAACGGTCAGCGAAGGCTGCAATTCCACACCCTGATAAAGGACTTCTCCGTTGCCTATGTACAAATTTGAAGGTTTCTTTTTTTTTGCGCAGAAAGATACTCCCTCAATAGCATGAGGAGTGGTTTACATCTAAAGCCAAACTCCGCGAGGTCAAGGCTACAACGCTTCCTTGGCGTTGTTGTTCTCGTCTTATCATGTCGCGAGGAGACTGTGCTTGCCCTGCTTCGTATTGGTCCATGTTATTTTAGCCATGGCTACCTCCTTAGGGGTGTATCCCCGCCTCGCTGTCTCCACAGCAATGTGTCCTTAACGGTGAAGCATTTCCTCACCTAGTGTCGTTACTATTCCGCCCTTCGCGAACGACTTGGACTCTCCTAAATTAAATACGGTTTTAGGGGATGACTCTGCCTTTATCGCCAAGTTTTTTTCGCCATATTAGATTCGGTGGTTTCCTTACAAAAATTTAATCGTGTAGTTTCTGGTGTGTTAACGACTTTCACACTGTGTCCGTACTGAGTTAACTGCTTGTGTTTGCTGAAGATTAATTCTGGTATATATTGACTTGTGAGTTTTCTTGTGTATAACTTATGTAGTTTTTGTTTATTTTTTCTGTTTTAGTAATCTCAGTTGCTTAACTCTGTAATTGCTTTCTATGTATTGCTTATGTATTCCACATGAAAACATCTATAGCTCGACTGTGGCGCTGATGACCATACTAGTTTTGCGCCACTCAAACAGCTACCACCACCACCACCAGCACCGCCGCCGCCGCCGCCGCCACCGCCACCACCACTACGTTCAGAGGGGAACTCTTGTCCATAAAGGTACATGTGGAAGTGCTTCAGGGTCTCTACAAAAGCCAGGAGTTCTCTTCTTGTCACACAATAGTTTAGTTCGGCCTTGGACAGTGTCCTACTGAAGTAGGACAGTACTCGCTCTTCTTCGTCCTTATCTTGCGACAGAATACCTCAATGTCAAAATCGCTGCTTGTTTATTCCTTGGCCTGGGCCACTCCTCGACGGCCTATAGTTTTGGGGGGTCCACATACACTCCATCAGGGTTTACGATGTGTCCTAGGTAGCGCACTTCCTTTTTAAACAGCTGACACTTCTTGGGATTCAACTTAAGGTTGGCCTGGCGAAGACTTTCGAACACCTTCCTCAGGTTGTATAGATGATCCTCGATTGTCTTACCTATAACCATGATGTCGAGGTAAAGTATACAAGTGTCGTATGTGAGGCCTCTCATCACAGACTCCATCAGTCTGGAACGTTGTGGGGGCATTTCACAGTCCAGAAGGCATTACCGTGAACTGCCAAGAACCACTTCCAGTAGAAAATGTTGTCTTCTCCTTGTTGTCGGGATAAAGTGCCGCTTGCCAGTACTCCGCCTTCAGGTCCAGGGTAGAAAACCACTGGGCTCCCGCTAAGGTGTTTAGGGTTTCGTCTATCCGCGGCAGCGGGAAGCAGTCTTTCTTGGTGACGTTCACCTTCCGGTAGTCAACGCAAAAGCACGGATCTCCATCCTTTTTCACTAGCATTACCGGTGTTGACCACGGGCCTTCGCATTTCTCTATTATGCCTCTTGTCTTCATGTCCGCTATCAGGTTGTCTATTTCCCCCTGCTTCGCTAGCGGGACACGAGGCGGCTGTCAAAACGGTCCAGCATCGCCGGTGTCGACGCAATGCATCATTCTATCGGTACGGTCATAATCATCTTCTGATAAGCTGAAGGTGTCCTGGAATTCTGCGAGCAGGTTAAGGATGTGCTTCTTCTCGCCTTGCGAAAGGTTCTCAGCCGCCTCCTGGACAAGGTTACTCAGACATCTATCCAGTTTCTTGGTGTTCGGTCGGCCCTCGGTGTCTTTAGCCTCAGACATTATGGAGGGCGACCGGCTCGCACTTCCCCAAGGCAGTTCCGCTAAGCAGCTCTTGACCCCGGTTGATGGCATTAAGGACCCTTACTGGGACGGTCTCCTGAGCAGGAAGCAGCGCCCTCGCGATATAAACCCTATCTCGGTCGAATCCTTCTCCGTCCACAATCACGTTCCTCGTTAGGGTTTCTCTTCCCGCACTGTCACCACTCTCTGACGATGTTCAAGGTGAAGCGAGGGTAAGGTGATGACAGCACCGACGTACCCCTCTTCACGCCGGCCCTAAGCAGCTTTCCTGATCCTCATCCGGGGTGTGCTCGCAGTTCGCCCTTAGATGCCCGGGCTCTCCGCAGCTCCAGCACTTGGTTCTCCCGCCTCCCGGTTCTCGACGGTTGAGTTTTTGTGGTCGACGCCGGTAATCGTCATTCCTCGGCGGTCACAGCTCTGACCGGTACCGGGATCGCTCTTCCGGCCGTCATATTTGCCGCCTCAATGCGAAGGGCAGCCGCCAGGCTATCGTTGATGTCACGGTGTTCCGGCAGGGGAAGCTGTTGTTTCATCTCGCGATCTCTTACCCCGCTGATGAATGCGTGGACTGCCTCTCCGGAAGTATAATCTAATGGTAAATCGTCAGGGTTCGGTGCGCCAGCCGCTCCACCTCCATGGCGCATTCTTGTACGGCTTCACCCAGTTGTTGCACTCTTGCTTTCAATTGAGCTCTGTAAGCGACAGCCAGGTGATGTTTTGCATAGCACCCCTCCAATAGTTTGATCCAATCCCCGGCCGAGCCACCGGCGGGGAAGCTGCGAAGGGTTTCTTCTGCTTGTTCCTGCAGGGCAACCCAAAGCTGGGTCGTCCTCTCCGCCGGCGTCCTCCATTATGTGTAGCAATGACCTCAAGCTGCCGCTTAAACCTGCCCAAGAGGAAGTACCTTCGAATTTCAAGGGTTTTACTGTTTTTGTTTTAGCCGAACTCGTAATTGCGGGCCCCTCTACACCTTTGGCACGTATCTTTGCTTCTAGGTCGTGGCGCATCTCGTCCACTGCAGCATCTATCATCCTCTTGCTTTCTTTTGTCTACTGGTCTAACAGTTTTTCATCCTTATTTTAAATGCTCTTACACCGCATTAGTTTTTCATCCTTGTCAAATTGAATTTCCACTAACTTCTTTACAATGACATTTTTCAACTCTTTCGCTGTTGTATTTAACTCAGATTTTACAGAGTCGATGTCATCACTGAGATCTGATTTCAATTTCGCCATTTTGGTCTTCATTTCTGTCCCCATCTTGTCCAATAATTGCCGGTCTTTCACGCCTAATATAGAATGGTATGCTCAGGACCATAGTAGTTAAAGAGCGTCCATAAATAAAACTCAATTTAATTTTGATTTTGTAGCCTCCTCTCCCAGACTGTTCATTTGGTGGGATTTGAACACAAGATCCTCCAGTCTCTTGCTCCGCAGTAGCACTTGCTGCACGTTGCAACAGTCATCATCAACTCATCAGAGAATCACTCTTAATGTCGCACCAGAGATGCACTCGCTCACTGACTCAACAACTCTGCCTGCTCTCATGAGAACACTCCCTTATATAGCCAGTGGAATCTTTCCACCAGGTTCTCAAATGTTCTAGTAGCATGTCAACACAGTTTCTGGAGGAGGGGGAGAAGGTTGTAGTTATCTGCTGATAGCATGCCCAGTGCTTATGCTGGCGATGCAGCAGTTATCTTGTTTACTCTGACCGTCCAGTGCTGACCTCCTGATAACCTTGGGCCATAGCTGCTGCATCACAATATTGGCTGCCATCACTTACTTCATTTTGTATGCTTTGTATGCCACCGTGTACAATCTAAGTGGATTATTATTTCTGTTTGTGCTGATTCTGGAAAATTTCTTGAAGTATTTTGCAGTTTTTTGATTTTCCTTTTCCACCAAAAATGTCATGCAAATAGCCCACATGTCCAAATCTCTTTTGCAAGGTATCTTGCTCTATAAATTTGTACTTCTTCTTTCTGCTGTGAATCTCGTCCCCTTTCTCAGAAAGTGCTTTGTCACAATTGAACTGATACATCATGGCTTTTTCATTCGAATATGATATTAGAAATACTTTGCCATTGCCAGACGCTTTATTCACTCCATGGTAGGTTATCTTGAACTGAACCCTTGTGCATCAAATTATCTCTCATATATTGAGTTCTGTACAACATTAACGGTATAATTTACAGTTGCCACAATTTAAATCTTTACATGGTTTGACCCCCATCTTCCAAAGCCGCCTTTAGAGCTACAAATCACGTGAATCTTGAGTGTACAGCAGCAGTTTGCTGATTCAGAGTCTCCAGTGACTGGGAAAAAGTCAGGGAATTTAATTAAAAATTGAGAAAATAGCTAACATTTTTATTTCCCCAATATTTAAAATTCGGGATGGCCAATTGCAGCACGAGCACAAAATGTGTGCATGAAAAGAATTTCCCTTAGGGTGGTTCAAGTAGGTGTTGCAGTAGCATCAGTCGCAAGTGATGGAAAGCCCATGGAAACCTATCTGATCTACCATTTGTGCTGGGCCCGCAGAAGTGTTTGAAAGTTTGGAAACCACATGGAAAAATATCTTCCTTGGTGGGCTGTGGTGGAAACTGGAAAGAAGAAAGAAGATCCCAGAGAGACAGTCATTCACTGATATTTGACGTTTACTGTATTGCTATCAGAATCATTAATTTAAGTGAGGAAATTGTTGAAAGGTAAGTGATTATTGACTATTATGCAAAGTTATCACTAAATTTTTAGTGCATCTCTGTTTAAATTAAGTTAATCCTTTTTTTGGCAGATGCCATTTTTCCAACAGTACAATCAGTTCTTTAACTGCAAATTTTGAGGAAAATTTCAGTGCTAAACAACTAAGATAAACCCAAATATAACCTCAGACATAGTGTTCCATGTAGCTATTATAGCGTGCGTCTTATCTACAAGCTATAGTGTTTGTTTTCTGCATTCAATTTTTCTTGCTTTTATTTCCATGTGCATACTACGTTATTTTAGTATTAGTTTTACATGCATTTTGAATATTGTGCTCTTTGTGCATGTTGGAGTAATTAGCATGTGCATGTTGTGATAAGCATGTCTGCTTCCCATGCAAGAGGTCCCGAGTTCAAATCTCTGTAAAGTTTTACTTTCTTACACTCTGAAAACATGATTTAAAAGTGAAATCGGATTTTAAGTTCAACATTTGGTTCAGTTTGTTTTGTACAGAAGACAGAACTGAACAGTGGCGGCTGGTGAACAAAATAATTTGCGTACTACAGTAGCATACAATATGTACACATTTTTGCAAATTCCCCTACCTAAAGGCAAAATATGAAGTCCATATGGCGCAGAACTTATCAAACACTCTGGTGTTGAATCCCTCCATCTTAGAAGCTATGTTCTTCTCCATGGACAACATTGTCAAAGCAGTAAGACGATCTTGCGACATGGTGTTTCTCAAGAAAGTTTTAACACGTTTTAAGCACGAAAAACATCTCTCTGGCTCAGAAGTGGTTATTGGCGTTGTGATAAAATTTTTTAGCAAAGTTGTCAGTTAAGAAAATGAATCTTGCAAGCTGTTAAGAGATATGTATTGTAATAATTGCACTGACCCATCAATATTTCTGAAGTCAGATCTTGCATACAGAACACTGAGCTGTGTCTTTAACATTTTCTTGTTCAGTATTGTATATGTGTTCACAGCAGTTTGAAGTTCACACTCAGGAAACTGATTTAAAAAGTTGCCAAAAGGTTTACTGTTTAACAGCTTTGCTGCATCGAGTCGACTCAAGGGCTGAAAACGACGTCTAGCTTCCTCAATGCAATCACACACTTCTTTGGCTTCTATATTCAGAGACTCCACCTTCTGTCGTTAGCTCATTGATTCAGAAGGAAACATAAATATACTGTCGGCTGCTTCTTGAATATCACATACACACTGAATGAATGAAGAGAGTAATAAAAACAGTGGAGACAGAGTTAATTGGTAGATTGGGGGCACTATCTAGCTCTGTATAAATGGAAGACCATAAACAGTAGGCAAAATCTTACTTCTGAAAGAAAGCTATTGTCCGCAAAACACGGCTTTACCCAATTTTACCTGACGGTTTTGAAGCACTAGTTGCTTTTATTTGCAATAATGTTTCTAAGCATACCAGAATGACCATTTGCAATTTCCAATGCATTCCTCCCCTTGTATGAGAATTAACACAAGTCAGACTCAAATTGGGACTTTTCTGAAAATGTCATAATAATAGAAAGTAATAAATATAAGATGTATTCTACAATTGAAATCATTTTATGTATAAATTTATGAAAAGGTGCTAGACAGAAAGTAAGCTTTATCTATGAATAGCATATATGGCGCAGTGCCTGTGAATTGGCATAGGGTAAATTCTGTTTTTCATTTCTATTTTGCTGTTATGCATAACATGTTTTTATTCAGGGGATCTTAAAACCTTAGAAAATAGCAACATAACCAGCCAAGCTGGAGAAATCTCAAAATCTTTTCTCCTCTGCTTAAATCTGGCTTAAACAATGCAGGAATAAAAAAGGACAATGTCTGAGCTTAAATAATAATACATTATTTGATTGCCAATATGTGGCTTATGTATATTTTGAAAACCTTCCTTACATAACTGACACTTGATAGTGTGCAGATTTACACAGTGTTTTGGAATAAATGCTATAGTTTTTAACTTTTCGACTCAAAGGATGGTAATTGCATTCAATTTCATTGACTGCAAAAGAACATAACTGTATACTTGAATAATACTACAAATTCAGACAAATCCTTCCACGCTTTGCGGTACACCTGATCTATGATCCTATGTTTTCTCAATGGGAATGCACTGGTAAGAACAGAAAAACTTAGCTTGATGTACATGTCTTGTTTCTGACCTTATATACAACAATGCATGAGAATACGGTAACTTGTTTCCTTTAAATTGTTGTATTCAGCACTCACACTGTGAGACTTTTTGGTTACTCTCTGTACTCAGCACGTGCTAATTGGGGGGAGGGGGCATGACACAGCAACCAAAGGGATCAGAGGTATCAAAGAATACTACTAAACGCTGTCAACAATAACAACAAGGAATTCTAGTGTTAAGAATAATTGTATTGTATGACCATAATAGGCATACTGTGTAGCTGTTTAAAAAATTCAAAGTAACCCGAATAAAAGTAGCTTAATTTTGCGCCTTCCATTTTTCAGATAGCTTAAAATGCGACTTGGCAACTTTGTAGTTTTTATCCTCATCGAATAGCTCGTTCATGTAGCCGTTCAATAGCTCATTCATTAAAACAATCAAAGTAACTCGAATAAAACTAGCCTAATTTTGCTCCTTCCATTTGTCAGATAGCCTAAAATGTGACTTGGCAACTTTGTAGTTTCTACCCTCAATGAATTGCTCATTCATGTAGCCTAAGTTGCGGTAAATCGCCTAATCTGGCAACCCTGACTGGGCAATTTTCAGTTCAGTTCCAGGCGCGGCTTGTCAATATGTGCTACAGTGCTACAGCATAATGGTTATTTTGTTGAAAGTAGAGCCCCATCACATTTTAAGCATATTTTCAATCATTGAAATTGAGTTTTATTTATGGATGCTCTTTAACTACTATGGTTCTTAGCGTCCCATTCTATATTGGGCGTGAAACACCAGTAATTTTGCTCAGAGGCCTCTTTATCAGGCTTGAGGTTCTTTTACGTGCCATAAATCTATGACACGGGACCACCGGCTTTACTTCCCTTCCAAAGGAAACCGTGCTAAGGATTTTTATGCCTGAAAAAATCCATCGCCCTCCGCCGGGTTTGAACCTGCGACCTTGGGATTTTCAATTATTATTGCATATTTTCTTTCACTTTTATAATTTTAACCGATTTTATCTTTGCTGCGCGCTAGCACTGCTTGCTCATCATGTGCAAAGGTGATTCAGGCCTCACATACACGTGATCGGTGCTGCTTTAGGTGCTACATAGATCCTCAGTTCATTGACGGGAATGCAGACCAATCTATGCACATGACACATTGATATGCTGCTTGAAATCTCTTCTCGTATTGGCTGCTTTTTCCTAGAATTGTGCTAACATCGACTGCAGCACAAAAGCGTTCCTGCTGCTTGCCACAGTATAGCTACTGTGATCTATAAGGTGTTGATACAATTACCGTGCTGCTATGCATGATACCAGCAGCAATAGATCTTATATTGCAGCAACATAGCTCAGAGAGAATAAAGCTCTCTGGAAATGCACATGTGGAGCTGATACAATTTGTTGGTATCACTTGTTTTCGATAACAAATAAGGCAAAATATTTGATTCAGCTTAAAAACTAAGGTTATGTCCAACAGTAATAGTTCTGTTGTGTGCGCTAACATGAACTCTGTGAGTAGTCTGATTAATTATCCTTTCTCTAGGAGGACCTTAGAGGAAAAAGTCCAAGTGAAGCAGCTAAGGAGGCAAACTCCAGCTCTTACGCAATCTGCAAAAGGAGGGAGAAATAATTCCTACATTAGGCGGTTTAAGCCCAAAATCTATGAACATGCATGGATATGTGGATGCCAAGAAAGAAATACCCTTTTCTGTTTTCCACGCTTGCTCTTTGGAAACAGTGATTCTTGGAGTTCGACAGGAGAGACAGACCTAGGACATATTAATGTTCTTGTCAACAAACACAAACAAAATGTAAAGCATTTGAACAATGTCCTAGATTTAAAAGCTTTTGCCAATATATATATATTGTGACTCAGTTAAGCCGTGCTTATTAAGAAAAGAAAGTGAAACATAACCAGCAAGTTGAAAAAAACAGGTATGTTTTGTCACGCATTATTGACTATAAAGTTTTGTGGTGCATTTGAGCTGGCTTTAAGAGGACATGATGAGTCTGAATCTTCTGAAAATCCTGGCATATTCTTAGGATTGATTGATTTAGTAAGTAATATTGACAGTGCTGTGAAGGAGCACATGGACTCAAACCATATTTTCAAAGGGACTTCCAAAACCATCCAGAACAAACTCCTGCACTGTATGCTAGAAGTTTGTCGTGAGGTGACTGCGGAGGAAATAAAAGAAGCTGATTTTGTGGCTGTTATGGCAGATGAAAGCACAGATGTTTCTCATCAGTCACAGCTTGTATTAGTATTTAGATACGAGAAAAATGGTTTTCCGTATGAAAGATTTTGGGGTTTTTATTAATCCAGAGGGACAAAATGGAGAATCAATTTCTTAAAGCATATTAAAAGTGCTTAATGAGTTATTCAGAGACAATCCTCATAAACTCATTGCCCAAACTTATGATAGCCTTGGTAATGAGTGGTGCAATTGGAGGAGTACAAGCCAAAGCCAAATCTCAGTTTCCAAATGTGCACTATATTCACTGCTACGCACATCAGTTGAATTTAGTGATGGAACGCGCAGCTTCACAGAATGTCTGCGAGAATATTTTTTCTTAACCTGTCAGCTTTTCCTGCCTTTTTCTCAAGATCCCCACAGCATTTAACTGCCCTAGAATCTACGGTGGCCAGAAGAGGTCCTGGTGGCTCAGCAACTAGGTGGAATTTTAGATCCAGAACTATTAATGTAGTATATGAAAATCAGGAAGAACTGCTACAGTGTTTCTTGGAGTTGGAAAATTCTGCCGTGATAACACTTGCCTGGAAGCATATGGACATCGGCATTATTTAGAGGATAGAAAATTCCTTTCTTGGTTGAAATTCTTTCACAGAGTAATGCCTAATTTTGATATCCTTTATAGTCAGCTGCAGTCTAGATCAACTGAGGCAATTAAAGTAGAAAATGCTGTGTCTTCATTCATTCAGTCTGCATGTGGTATTCGAGAAGCAGCCAACAGTATATTTATGTTTACTTCTGAACCAATGAGCAAACGACAGAAGGTGGAGTCTCTGAATATAGAAGCCAAAGAAGTGTGCGATCGCATTGAGGAAGATAGACGTCGTTTTCAGTCTTTGAGTCATCTCGATGCAGCAAAGCTGTTAAACAGTAAACTTTTTGGCAGCTTTTTAAATCAATTTCCTGAGTGTGAACTTCAAACTGCTAAGGACACATATACAATACTGAACAAGAAAATGTTAAAGACACAGCTCAGTGTTCTGTACGCAAGATCTGACTTCAGAAATATGGACATACAAAGCATACAAAATGAAGCAAGTGATGGCAGTCAATATTGTGATGCAACAGCTATGGCCCAAGGTTATCGGGAGGTCAGCGCTGAACGGTCAGAGTAAACAAGATAACTGCTGCATCGCCAGCATAAGCACTGGGCATGCTATCAGCAGATAACTACAACCTTCTCCCCCCTCCTCCAGAAACTGTGTTGACATGCTACTAGAACATTTGAGAACCTGGTGGAAAGATTCCACTGGCTATATAAGGGACCGTTCTCATGAGAGCAGGCAGAGTTGTTGAGTCAGTGAGCAAGTGCATCTCTGGTGCGACATTAAGAGTGATTCTCTGATGAGTTGATGATGACTGTTGCAACGTGCAGCAAGTGCTACTGCGGAGCAAGAGACTGGAGGTCTTGTGTTCAAATCCCACCAAATGAACAGTCTGGGAGAGGAGGCTACAAAATCAAAATTAAATTGAGTTTTATTTATGGACTCTCTTTAACTACTATGGTCCTGAGCATACCATTCTATATTAGGCGTGAAAGACTGGCAATTATTGGACAAGATGGGGACAGAAATGAAGACCAAAATGGAGAAATTGAAATCAGATCTCAGTGATGACATCAACTCTGTAAAATCTGAGTTAAATACAACAGCGAAAGAGTTGTAAAATGGCATTGTAAAGGAGTTAGTGGAAATTCAATTTGACAAGGATGAAAAACTAATGCGGTGTAAGAGCATTTAAAATAAGGATGAAAAACTGTTAGACCAGTAGACAAAAGAAAGCAAGAGGATGATAGATGCTGCAGTGGACGAGATGCACCACGACCTAGAAGCGAAGATACGTGCCAAAAGTGTAGAGGGGCCCGCAATTACGAGTTCGGCTAATACAAAAACAGTAAAACCCTTGAAATTCGAAGGTACTTCCTCTTGGGCAGTATTTAAGCGGCAGCTTGAAGTCATTGCTACACATAATGGAGGATGCCGGCAGAGAGGACGACCCAGCTTTGAGTTGCCCCTGCAGGAACAAGCAGCAGAAACCCTTCGCAGCTTCCCCACCAGTGGCTCGGCCGGGGATTGGATCAAACTATTGGAGGGGTGCTATGCAAAACATCACCTGGCTGTCGCTTACAGAGCTCAATTGAAAGCAAGAGTGCAACAACTGGATGAAGCCGTACAAGAATGCGCCATGGAGGTGGAGCGGCTGGCGCACCGAACCCTGACAGATTTACCATTAGATTATACTTCCGGAGAGGCAGTCCACGCATTCATCAGCGGGGTAAGAGATCGCGAGATGAAACAACAGCTTCCCCTGCCGGAACACCGTAACATCAACGATACCCTGGCGGCTGCCCTTCACATTGAGGCGGCAAATATGACGGCCGGAAGAGCGATCCCGGTACCGGTCAGAGCTGTGACCGCCGAGGAATGACGATTACCGGCGTCGACCACAAAAACTCAACCGTCGAGAACCGGGAGAACCAAGTGCTGGAGCTGCGGAGAGCCCGGGCATTTAAGGGCGAACTGCGAGCATACCCCGGACGAGGATCAGGAAAGCTGCTTAGGGCCGGCGTGAAGAGGGGTACGTCGGTGCTTTCATCACCTTACCCTCGTTTCACGTTGAACATCGTCAGAGGGTGGTGACAGCGCGCGAAGAGAAATCCTAACGAGGAACATGATTGTAGACGGAGAAGGATTCGACCGAGATAGGGTTTATATCGCGAGGGCGCTGCTTCCTGCTCGGGAGACCGACCCAGTAAGGGTCCTTATTGCCGCCAACCGGGGTCAAGAGCTGCTTAGCGGAACTGCCTTGGGGAAGTGCGAGCCGGTCGCCTCCATAATGTCTGAGGCTAAAGACACCGAGGGCCGACCGAGCACCAAGAAACTGGATAGACGTCTGAGTAACCTTGTCCAGGAGGCGGTTAAGAACCTTTCGCAAGGCGAGAAGAAGCACATCCTTAACCTGCTCGCAGAATTCCAGGACATCTTCAACTTATTAGAAGATAATTATGGCCGTACCGATAGAATGATGCATTGCGTCGACACCGGCGATGCTCGACCGATTTGACAGCCGCCTCGCTGTGTCCCGCTAGCGAAGCAGGAGGAAATAGACAACCGGATAGCGGACATGAAGACAAGAGGCATAATAGAGAAATGCGAAGGCCCGTGGTCATCACCGGCAATGCTAGTGAAAAAGGATGGAGATCCGTGCTTATGCGTTGATTACTGGAAGCTGAAGGCCACCAAGAAAGACTGCTTCCCGCTGCCGCGGATAGACGAAACCCTAAACACCTTAGCAGGAGCCCAGTGGTTTTGTGCCCTGGACCTGAAGTCGGAGTACTGGCAAGCGGCACTTCATCCCGACAAGGAGAAGACAACATTTTCTACTGGAAGTGGTTCTTAGCAGTTCACGGTAGTAGGGGAGAAATGGGCATTCACGGCCACTTAATTTTCATGGAATTTCTATTCATATGCAAATGAGCTCCCCACCTCCTCTCCCCCCCCAGCTCCTTGGTAGTTTTAGTTGCAGCTGAGGGTCATAAATCTTGTTGAGTACAATGGAAGCTTGACAGTTAAGCAATTAAGGTTATCCTTCACTTGTTAAAACGAACAAAGGGGTCATAAATTTAAGGTTCTGTAACAAAGGCGAGATGTTTTTCCTACCCATTCCACATCCGGCCACTTCTGCACCTGTTGCAGTTACCCACTCCACTCCTATTGTTTCTCGAACTCGTGCGGGGACAAAGAGCTTGCTGGACAAAGGAAGAGATTCTACTGTGTGCCTTTCTATTGTCCGGGGCAAGGCTACTTTCTGGCATACTCATTCCACTAGCTTTTAACAAAAGAACAATGCTTACCCTTCAGCTGTCAAAATGAACAAAGCCCATGATGAATTAGGGTCGTGACAAAGAGAACCTAAAGCCAGTTAACAGAGAAACAAGTTCTATTGTCCGGGGCAAGCCTTCTTTCAAAATGAACAATGTGGATGCAGGACAAAGGAAGAGATTGTATTGTGTGCCTTTCTATTGTCCGGGGCAAGAGTACCTTATAAAGACCATCTGGCATTTCTTATTCCACAACCCTATAACAAAGCCGGTCCCTTTCCATTGTGGAAGAGATTCTATTGTGTACCTTTCTATTGTCCGGGGCAAGAGTACTTTAGAAAGACCATCTGGCATTTCTCATTCCACAACCCTATAACAAAGCCGGTCCCTTTCCATTGTTCGACCACCTGGTAGCTTAACAAAAGAATTCGAGGGTTGCTTTATACTCGACTTGTCCTTGTCTGACTGTGGGAAAAGAGAGAGCCTTGAGGTCCCACGAGACAAGCATCATATAACACCACCCCATTCCACCCCGACTTCCAGGCGTCACCTGTATTGCCCGAGGGCTACTTCTCTCTGCGCATGCGCTGCAAGAGATGATGTCATTGGATGCAATAATCACGTGACGTGTAACATCTCCCCCGCCATACCAGCGCTTGAAATTGCCTGAGGGGCTCTAGGCCCCTATATAAACAAGCGCTGGTGGATAAGGAAGCCACTGCGACTTTTTAAGTTAGAGATAAAGTATAGTGATTCAGCTTAATCGAATTCAGTGCTATTGTCTTCTAGACTGCATTCATCGTCATCTACATAATGCAAGGTGAGTGAGTTTTTTACATGACTAAGTGAAACACGAATCATTGCAAGATTACCATATTGTTTAGCTAAATTGTTCATTTCTTTAATAATTAACATCAGAATTGTTAAAAATGTAGCGCTTTCATCAAGGGTGTAAAATAGTTCTTTAGATATCGGCATAAACATTCATACTTAATCTCTAATCAGTGTTCCTCTATTAACATTCATACGATTTCGCTACACATTCTTCTGTAAACATTCACATGATTTCTACTAGCATTCTTCTATTAACATTCATATGATTTTCACTACACGTTCTTCTTGCATAAACATTCACATTATTTCTCCTCGCATTCTTCTATTAACATTCACATGATTTCTCGTCGCATTCTTCTATTAACATTCATATGATTTCACTAAACATTCTTCTGAAAACATTCATATGGTTTTCTCAACGCATTCCTCTTTTAACATTCATATGATTTCTCCTCGCAGTCTTCTATTAACATTCATATGATTTTCGCTACACGTTCTTCTTGCATAAACATTCACATGATATTCTCAACACATTCTTCTGTAACATTCATATGATTTCTCCTAGCATTCTTCTATTAACATTCATATGATTTCACTACACGTTCTTCTGCAAACATTCATATGGTTTTCTCATCACATTCCTCTATTAACATTCACATGATTTCTCCTAGCATTCCTCTATTAACATTCATACGCTTTTCACTACACGTTCTTCTTTTGCAAACATTCATATGATATTCCCATAACATTCCTCTATTAACATTCATATGATTTCTCATCGCGTTCTTCTATTAACATTCATATGATTTTCGCTACCCGTTCTTCATGCATAAACATTCACATGATCTTCTCAACACATTCGTCTGACATTCATATGATTTCACTACACGTTCTTCTTCTGCAAACATTCATATGGTTTTCTCAACACATTCCTCTACAGGCATTCACACGATTTCTACTAGAATTCTTCTATTAACATTCATATGATTTTCGCTACACGTTCTTCTTGCATAAACATTCACATGATTTCTCCTCGCATTCTTCTGTAACATTTATATGATTTTCTCTACATCTTCTGTAAATATTCATATGGTTTTCTCAACTCATTTCTCTATTAACATTCACATGATTTCTCCTCGCATTCTTCTATTAACATTCATATGATTTTCGCTACACGTTCCTCTTTCCGTAAAGCTCCATACGACTTTTTCACAATGCATTCTATTAACATTCATACGATTTCCTCTACTCGTTTATTTCATATTACACACCTTTATCTACTCATTCATCTTTTATCAGTTATAAAAAACAATAGACTTTACACATTTAAACCTTTCACAGGTAATACTGCAAACTCCATGGGAGTCGCCAGAGCGGCACTCGTCAGAGGAGCGGGCTCTCGACTTAACCAATTTATGCAAGTCAATAGAGAGCCCGTTAATAACAGCATGATGTACAACATGCCGACACCCCTGGCGGGGGATCAGATATCAGATGTGCCGCTGCATGGCACTTACATTTTAATAGCCCCCGTCACCAATCTTATCGGGGGATGATTATATTATTCCGCCGCCACCTGGTTTTGAGGATGTCACTCCCGTTACAGGGGTGAATGCAGGCATGGGCAGCGCTTCAGACCCGTGTTGCACGTGCAATAACTGCGAATACCAAGTTGCTGCAATAAAGATGCTTAACGAAGTGAACGGTGAGTTTAGATATATTATTACACTTAACTTTTTTTCTAGAAATATTATCTTTATCATTAATCAATGTATAACCAGAGAACAATTCAGAATTTCAATTACGGAATGAAGCATTCAATTTACTAGCACCTTTCAATAAAAAATATTCAATGTGAAGCTAATTCTGCTTTTGTCTTCTTGATTCTAGTTCCTGAAACAACTTCAGTCGGGGTGGGGGAGATGGACGATGGTGGTAGCTTGCCGTCGCCTATCTTTGCTCAGGACTACCTGACCCCGCCGCCTCCCGGATTCGAGGATGTTGCGCCGATGCCTGTAGGAGATCCATGGGCGATTATTCCTAGCGAGGTGTACACTTGCGTAAATTGTGCCTACAGGACCGTGTACCTGCAGATGCTTCGTGAATTGAACGGTGAGTTTTCTAACTTCATTTATTCTAGTAACATCATTACATAAACAATTAACGTAACGTTAACGCATAACTTTTCTCAATACAATGTTTTACTCATTTTTATTGATTAAAATACAATTACATAATAATTATCGTAACGTTAACGCATAACTTTTCTCAATCAACTTTTTCACTCACTTTTTTATTTATTAAAATATACAATTATATAAATAATTATCGTAACATTAACACGTGACTTTAAGCTTTTTCTTCAATGATTTAATAAACATATATTCTTGCATTTCTATTTTAACTAACATTCCAATTAATTCAATTCTGTTATTGTTACAGAACCTTCAATAGTGGTCACGAACCCGGAGCCTGAGTATGCATTGCTCCGGGGTACCAAAAGACCTCACGAGGCTGAAGAGGAACACGGTCAAGCAATTAGCCCCCTCGCCCATCAAGGATCTTCAATGGCACCTCCATCACCAATTGCAGGGCCATCAGGCATCGGTCGCAACCATTATGACAACTCAACCACCACTGCTGACTCCGATAGTGACGACACCGAGTACAGCACCAACAACAGGAACACCAAAAAACTAAAGGTCAGTCATACTCAGCTAGAGTGCAAGGTTATTGAATCGGCGTTCAAGGGCCGCCTTTTCAATAGCCGCATAGAAAACACTTTAGAGATAACTGACCCCGGTCAATTTCTGCAGGAATGCAGACATCTTGTATTGAGAGAGATGGTTTCTGTACTCGGGAGAAGCTCTTCTGGTTTTAAAGTAAACGCATCCATCGAGATCACCTACCTAATACAATCTCCTGAAAAACAGCATGCAGAAACCATCTTTTTCAATAGTAAGACAAAGCTGGGTCTTCAATCAAGTAATCTCGATGCCTTATACACTTCTATGGTCGATGAAATTCTAGAAAACATCTCGAATTTCGAAGGAGGTGCAAGCTCAAAATCTCTGTTCGCTGTCAGGGCTCTTGTTATTGGAACTAGCTTCTATGATCCCTTGAATGCATCGCGATATATAGAGTTACCCACTGCTATCAAGACCAAGAAAGCTGTATTAAATATAAAAAACGACGATGAATACTGTTTTGCATGGTGTTTGCTCGCTGCAAAGTATCCTGCAAAGCAGCACTGTTATAGAACGAGCAAATACCCTGCAGAACAGTTATTCACTGCATTTAACTACAGAGGGATAAACTTCCCTGCTAGCATACACCAGATTCCAGACTTTGAACAGCAAAACACCGGAATATCAGTTTCAGTATTTGGAATAGAAAGGGAGTGTGCAATTATACCGATATATCAAACCAGCAGCAGGAAAGATTTCAATGTTAACCTACTACTAATTGAACAAGATGGAAGATCTCACTACTGCCTGATTAAGGATATGTCAAGGCTGACAAGATCACAGTTCAGCAAACCTCACGGGAAACAGTGGGTATGCGAGCCCTGCCTGAAGCACTTCAATAATGAAGGTGCTTTTAAAAAGCATCAATTGAAGTGCATGCAGTGCCAGGTGCTCAAAATGCCTAATCAGGGTGAAGTGATTGAGTTCTCATCATACTCGAAGGGTAGTCCTGTACTTTTTGTTGTGTATGCCGATATTGAGAGCGTGCTAGCCCGAGTTCAGTCCTGTGAACCGTCGGCTAATCAGAGCTGGACTCGGGCTATCCAGCATCATGAGGCTATATCTATATCGCTTAAGCTCGTATGTCGCCATGACGATTCATTGTCGAGATTTAAGCTATTCAGAGGTCCTCATGCAATCAAGGAGTACTTCATTGAACTTAGGTTAATAGCCGACATGGTTATTGAGCAATATAGCCGCAATGAAGAAATGACCTTGACTGCTCAGGACATGGCTGATTTCGATAATGCTCGTCATTGCCACATATGCAAGAAGGAGTTTGAGGTAGAGGACTTGAGGGTACGTGACCACTGCCATGTGACCGGTGTATTCCTGGGGGCTGCTCATAATGCATGCAATTTAAATAGACGGGTACCTAACTTTATACCCATCTTTTTTCATTGCGTTAGCAATTATGACAGCCATTTCCTGATGCAACACCTGGCATATGATGATCACCCCATTTCGTGTATCTCAAACTCCTCTGAGCGATATATATCATTCAGCAAAAAGTACAGGACTATCTTTTTCAGGTTTCTAGATAGCTTCAAGTTCTTGGACGATAAGCTATCTAGTTTAGCCTGCATGCTGAGTAGTGATGAGTTCAAGATCACAAACTCTGAGTATCCCGATCCTGAACATCAGCAGTTAGTGAGATCTAAGGGAATATTCCCTTACAGCTACGTTGACTCTCCTTCAAGTCTAGAGGAAACAGCACTTCCTTCCATTGAAAAATTTGATGGTATAACACAAGAAGAATACAACCATGCTGTCAAAGTCTGGAACACCTTCAACATTAGCAATCTAGGTGAATACAGCGACCTCTATTTGAAAACGGATACGCTCTTGTTGGCCGATGCATTCGAGAAGTTTAGGGACCTCTCTCTGGAGGTATATAACTTGGACCCCTGCTGGTACTATACCCTACCAGGACTTGCATTTGGAGCAATACTCAAGGTGACTCAGGTCAAGCTTGACCTCATCCATGATGAGGAAATGATTAAATTCTTTGAGGGAGGAATCAGGGGCGGAATGTGTACCGTGTCAAAGAGACATGCCAAAGCCAACAACAAGTACCTTCCTGGACACAATCAGAAACAAAAAACTTATATTTGGCCTATCTCGACATCAACAATTTATATGGGGCTTCAATGGCGAGCCCCATGCCGCGCAAGAACCTCAGATGGCTTTTGCCCGAAGAAATTTTAAACATAAACTTCTTTGCTGTTACTCCTGATTCCCCAACTGGATACGTTTTGGAAGTCGACCTCGAGTACCCTGAGCACCTACATGATGAGCACAATAACCTTCCTCTCTGCCCGAAAAGTGAGATACCACCTGGAGGCCAATACAAGAAACTGCTGGCAACACTAGAGAACAAAGAGAAGTATACCTTGCACTACAGAAACCTCCAGCAGTGCATTGACTTGGGCATGAAGTTAAAGAAGATCCATAGAGTGGTTGCATATGATCAGTCAGAATGGCTGAAAACCTACATTAATATAAATACAGAGAGACGTGCAAGGGAAACTTCCAAATTCGGTCAGAATTTATGGAAGAAAATGAACTCTGTATATGGCAAATTTATTGAGAATGTACGCAAATACAATGACTTCCGTATCGTTACAAGTTGGAAGCAATGCAAGAAATTGACAGCGCGACCAACTTACGTTCGGAGCATTTTATTTGCAGAAAATCTTGTAGGGATAGAACTTGCCAGAGAGGAAGTTTACATGAACAAACCCATCTACATAGGGCAAGCCATCCTTGATATATCAAAACATATCATGTACAGCTTTTATTATAATATATTGAAGCCAGGCCTAGAAGATTTAATTTTAAATTACATGGATACAAATTCATTTATTCTGGAAACCTCAAGTGACATATACAAATTTATTAGAGAAAATCAAGAGCATTTTGACACATCAAATTATGAGGTGCAAAACAGCTATGGAATTACACCGCAAAACAAGAAAGTCATCGGCCTGTTCAAGGATGAGCTTGCAGGAATCCCTATGATAGAATATGTTGGGCTAAGGTCCAAGTTTTATGCATACAGGCACGAGGACCAAACTATGATGAAAGCAAAGGGCATCAACAAGACCGGCATGCGTAACATAAATTTTGAGCACTATTTCGGCTGTCTAAATGATATTAGGAAATTTTTTTTAACAAAAACAACATTTCGAAGCTTCAAACATAAAGTCTCGACCATAGAAATGAATAAGGTCGCTCTCTGTGGTAGAGACAACAAGAGAAAACGCATTGAAGGCTCAGACCACACAATTGCCTGGGGTCACTATTGTCTGCGTATGACTGACCCTTAGATGTATATATGTATTTACCATTGTAAATTTTTAGTTGTGTAAATTTTTAGTTGTGTAAATTTTTAAAAAAATTTGCTTTTCTGTATGTGTGTGTGTGAGTGGTTGTGTATGTGTGTGTGTGTATTTATATATGTATATGGATAATGTAAATATCTAGCTTTTATTAATTGTTAAGTCTTTTCTGTTTATTAATTTATTGATTTTGAATTTTATAAAATTTATGTAAAATGCAGTCTAGTGAGCGAGTGTTTTTTCATGCATGTATTGTGTGTGTGTGCGTGTGTGTGTGTGTGTGTGTGTGTATATATATATATGAGGCTTAACCGTAAAAATGCAAATCATGTTAGTGTATATTCATGTAATTTGTTTTGTTTATGATTTTTTAGTTAAAGCCACTTATTGATTTTTAATCATGTAAAAATGTATGTAAACCCTGCAAACACAAAAATGTTTTTTTAAATAATGAATTTCATATTTGACACAGCATATATAATAAAATAAAAAACACGCATTATTGTGGAATGAAAGCCTCTTTATTTTCATTATTATTTTTCTACAATAAATCCTTTCTGTCAATCCATTGAGTATTAGGGAATCCATACCACTTTACAAGAATCCTATTTCCCTGCCTGCGTAATACTTTCTCTACCAGAAATGTATTAGGGTACAGTGTAGATCGCAGTTCATGACCATAAAAGGACCCCTTTATCTCATCACCATCATTACCTTTTAGCATGTATGTAACGGGATTGGTGTGATTCACACGAACAACTTGAAATATTTCAACACTCCAATTAGCTTCAAAGCCCTTTTCAAAATGTCCCTTGTCCTTTGATATCCTCACATAATCACCAACACTAAACTTTCTTGCCCCTCTCTTCTCTCTTCGATCTTGAGTGTAGTTGTATACAGTCAGAAGAAGATCATTGTTCTTCACCTCTATAGGCTTCATTCGAATAGTGGAGTGGTAAGTGTTGTTATATCTTGCAATGATCTGAGGTAAAAGGTCTAACCACTTGTATGATCCTTTAGCTAGAAATTCGCGATACATTATATTCTTTAAAGTTCTTATTAACCGTTCAACAGCAGCTGCCTTCACATGGGTATAGGTACTGAGTCATTGATGTTATATTTTGTCATTAAATTTTTAAAATGTTTATTATAAAATTCTTTTCCATTATCACTCTGTATGTTCTTGGGCGGGGTTATCATTTCTTGCAGTATATCTTCCATAGCCTTTGCAACTTGAAGTCCTGTCTTGTCCATTAGCGGTCTCGCATATGCCATTTTAGAGTAGAAGTTGATTGCAATGATGATGTACTTGAAATTCTTATTGATTTTTGCATGCGGTATCATCTCCACCAAGTCGATCTGCACCAAGTCGTGGAGCCCCTTGCTGATAATCTTTCGACGCATGAAGTTTCTCCGGGCTGGAGCATGGAGCTCGCTTGCTATATGTTGCTTCACTGATGTCATGCTATAACCTTTGCCGCTTTTAGTTCTTGAATAATCTCTTCAATTTCTTGAGTATGATTGTTATTGCCGGCGTCTCTGGATGCCACAAGTAGCCTAAGGCAATCCACCAGATCATTAGGGTCGGTCCAGTAGATGTAGTCTTGCCTCGTATTAGGGTGATGTTCTTTCCACTGTAGTCCTAATCCTTTGTGTTTCGTTACTAGAGGACGTATAACGCTTTTATACTTGTAGGAATTACCCGATCTCAGCTGCCCGTGCTTGCTGAAGTTTCTTCGATGAACATGTGTTGCTTTAAGTATTTTATGCATGTTTCAAGGTCATCTTCGGTGTATGCATGCATTTCAAGTATTCTCTTGAGGATGAGTTCCTTCAACCCAGGCGTGGTTTCATACGTTTCGTCCCCTATTCAAACTTTATTATTGATGAAATCAATAATCTTGTTCCCTACCATGTAGCTACCATCCTCATATCGTACTCCATATGATGAATCTATTTCATTTTTGTCCTTTCGAACTTTATTAAGGTAGTTGTAGAGTTTCTCATCTTTCACGTCTTTCGGTGATTCCTCCTTGCTTGTAGTATTCTTTTTCTGTATTTCAAGTATATCTTGAAGCGGATCTGTCAATGGTTGAAGAGCTTCACTCATCACTCTCTGGGTTTCAAACTGCTGACCTTTAAGAGAACGTAACTTTTCTCTTATAGCCTTCGTGTGCATAGCTACAGATTCTTTAAGTCGTACGCACTCGCTGTCCATCTTGAAATGACACTGAAATTAGACTTTCGGATTAATATATACCCTATTTATTTAGCAGACTTCAGTTTATAAGAGATTTTCAGCTCGATATTTAGAAAATGGCCGCCCCTTACACGATTTGCAGGAACAGTGAAAGTTAGTCTATCACCATTTGCAATTGGTGCAGGCAGAGCTCTAAGAGACTTGTTATTTATTTCAATTATTGTATCAGGCCTTACAGTAGGAGCTGTTGGTGACGTCATATAGCAAGAAACAATCTCGCCGTTTAAACTTGATTTGTAATATTCAAGACTTGTTGTTAACATGCACCTCTGTGATTTCCCTCTGAAAGGCAACGACTGCAGTGTAATTACATGTTCCCCTCTCATTTGCTCTACTAATTAATTTATGACTCTCATTTGTGTTTTAAGGATACTGATATTATCCATTGCAGCTGTCAGATGCCCATCTATTGATTTCTGGCAGTTCGCCATAGTTTCCATGTGTTTTCCCACGTTTCTGTAACCGTGGTACTTATTGCACCAAGTCTGCTGTTTAAATCTTGGCGTATTTCATTTTGTTTCCTTCCCACGTGAACTTTAACAAACTTTTTTGTTGCTCCATCACTGTCATCGACAGGATCTGCTACTTGAATTAGCCTTCTTTTTTGGAATGAAACGTTACCGTTTGAATCGAGTGGTGGTGTTCTTGCACTTATATATTCTAATACATGCTTCTTATTTGGCACGTCATAGTCCTCTTGAGGTGGCAGCATTATCTTCAATCTTATAGCATCCAGGATAATGTTGTTTCCATTGTCGCGTTTAAGGGTATTTTTATTCAGATATTCCATTAGAGCATCATGTTGCACGTCTAGCGACTTCTGGATGTGATCCCTAAGCATAGTTTGAAGTTCGCCCATGCGCTGATATGTCGTTTTTTCCGTGAACTCCTGCATTCGATTTTCAGGAGAAGACGTAAGCGTATCCACGTAGCGTTTAGTGCTTGCGTCGTCGTCCTCCTCAGGATCCTGAACAATGCACAGTCTCTTGTTCCTGAATTGGTAATTTCCTTTTCCATCTCTGTTTATGATAAATTGATGTAGCGATCTTTTCACTGGAGCAGCCCTCTGTGATCCAAACCTATCAATACTCATGATGAACTATGAATGAGCAATTTCTTTATTAACAACTTTAATATATACATCGAATCCGCAACTATATCGACCGTCATTCATCGGAAATTCGGGAACTATTACCATAAAGGGTCTTCCTTCTGTAGAGCTCTCCCAAACACCTTTGCACAAATCTTCAAATTCAGTATACGTCATATCTGTGTTTACGTAATCTTCATATACATGCTTCAAGTTAAAATTATCTTGCCTGAAGAGTATAATCATGTTCGCATTATCTCTAATTAAATGTTTAGGGACTTTGGCATAGGATTGTGCTAGATATATTGAATCTACATTTCGATGTCTGCCCATGCTGTAAAAGGATGCAATCTTGTCTTGCTTTTCAGTGATGACGTCATCAAATATAAAGATTGAATTTTCTTTAATTTCTGATGGGTGCAAGACGCTTTCACCGTCTTTGTGAGTATACACGCCTATACCCTCAATGTTTTTAAGCAGCTTAACGAGATATTGATACTTTGGCTGGTATAGCGACTTTGAATAAATGTACACATTTTCAAAGTGTAGTCCATTCTCGTGAAGTATCATATTGAGAAATACATTTGCTTTTCCAGCACTGGAGCTACCTAGAATTAGCGCTCTAACATTGCCTGGAAACAGCTTCCCGTGACGATCGCGTCTAAAGTCACTTTCAAAGTCTAGCACCTGGATAGGCAGCGAGCAATCTTGCTTCACCAGCTCCATCGTAGCAACTAAAATAAAATAAATCATCCTTAATGTATATATGCTAATAAATGTAACCAATGACAGAGAATAAAAGAACTATGTGCCATTAAAATCGATTAGTGTACCATGAGTGCTAAGGGGGTTAAGGTCTCAAGAGGTTCCGGTTTAATTAACTCTCTCATTAACCTGCTGCCATTTGCCTGGTTACAGATACTGTGGACCTGGGACAAAGCTAGAAAAAAGACTAGAGAGGAGACCCCGGAATCAATCCTTTAGACGAAGCGTGTACGCTTCACGACATAGCCTACGCAAAGCATAAGGACTCTGCTTCGAGGAACGTTGCCGACAAAATCTTGGCTGAAAAGGCCTGGAAAAGAGTGCAATCATCTGATGCTACATTAGGTGAAAGGTTGGCAGCCCGACTAGTAACAACCATCATGAAGGGTAAGGTAGCTGTTGGTGCGGGATCCAGGAAGAAGAAACGAGAAGGATTTCTACCACTCATTCCAATTATTGCAGCACTAGGAGCCGCCGCTGGAGGCGCTTCACAAATAGCCTCTGCTGTAAATAAGAAAAAGGCTGCGGATAAACAACTTGCTGAAATGATGAGACATAACAAAGAAATTGAAGCAAGAGGGAAAGGCCTTGGAGTGAAGAAGAAAAAGAATAAGGCGAGGAACACCGAAAGGAAGAGGAGGCCGAGCAAGAAAGGAAATTCAAAAAACTCCGGCAGAGGGCTATACTTGTCCCGGAAAAAGCATTAAGTAACATAGACCTCGACTTGTATGCCCGACGTTTAAAGATTCCTCATTTTAGGGGTGTATACATGATCGATCAGCTACCCTCAAGACCTCGTTACAGAGAGAGAATTATTGTTAATCTCGATAGTTCAGAGAATGAAGGCACTCATTGGGTTGCTATAAAGAAGGATGGCAACGTGTCATTTTATTTCGACAGCTTTGGAAACTTGAAGCCTCCAAAAGAGATAGAAAGGTACCTCAGAGATATTAAGGTACTGTATAACACTAAGAGGTTTCAGAGTTTCAGCTCAGTCATCTGAGGGCACTTGTGCTTGCAATTTCTATCGCAATGAGTTACACTATTGCTGTCAGTGGCAACGAGTCTGTGCTTACTACATACCTGAATCCTCCTCTTCAGCTAGATCCAAAGTATTATTATGAGATTGCTCTACTGAATTTTGAAACCTTCTATTCAATTCCCAATGTTGATAGGAGTAATAATCAATTTCATTACATGCACAATGATGAAATTAAGATCATTGATATACCTGATGGAACTTATGAGATTTCTGATATTAATGAATACATCAGAGATAAGCTAGGTGTGGATGAGAATGTCTTCTTTATTAGACCTAATAATAACACAATGAAGGCTGAAATTAAATGTCCTTTCACTATTGATTTTTCCGGTGATCATTCTATAGGCTCGCTATTGGGCTTCAGAGGTAAAGTTATTCCTGCTAATCAGCTGTCTGAATCTGATTACCTGGTGAATATATTTAAGGTGAGCATCATTCGAATCGAGTGCAGTATTGCAACAGGCTCTTTCATCGACGGTAAAAGCAGCCACTCGATCTACGAGTTTTTCCCTTCTGTTCCGCCTGGATATCATATTTCTCAAGAGCCATCAAATCCAATTTACCTTCCAATCATAAACACACCAATGCTATAGAGCAAATTAGTCTTCGTGTAGTAGACCAAAGCGGTAATATCATTGACTTTAGAAAACGAGGATATAAGCATAAGGCTTCACATCCGCTGCAATGCCAATAGATTTTAGAAGAGGTCAACAAGGTCGAGGATATAATAAGGGAGTGATTCGACGCATACATCATACTTTACCCTTGACACCCGGCAGGTTAACATCACGCAATCGACACTTCCTCCAGGTATTGGGCTTCAGACTTCTATAATCATGGACATCTTCAATGTTACCGGCGCACCGAGATTCGATGACAAGATCACTAAAGAAGAGGAACATGTGTTTTTACCATATAATACATCGGCTCTGGGCGCTAATGATGAAATTAGAATCCCTTGTCAAGCTGAGGATTTATATACTTTACCTAATCGAAGTTTTCTATACATCGAGGGGAGTATTACTAAACCTAATGGAACAGCTACTACTGCAAAGCTTACCAATAACGCTATTGCCTTCATGTTTGAGGAGATTCGACTGGATATGAACGGCTCAACTATTGATCGAACCAGGAACCCCGGGATCGCCTCAACTTTACGCAACTATGCTGCTCTCAACCCAATGGAGTCTGATCGCTTGCTGAATGCGGGATGGTGCTATCCTGGAGAAGGCATGGACATTGTGAATGCAGCAAATGGAGCCTTCAACGCCATAGTACCGCTTTCGATGCTTCTAGGATTTGCTGACGACCACAAGGAACTCATACTCAATAGCAAGTTTGAGTTGGTACTGATTCGATCCAAGGACTCTAAAAACTGTATTATAGCGCCTGCAGATGAAGAGAATGCAAGCGTTAAACTTGCACGAATCGAGTGGAGAATGCCAGTGATACGACTTTCAGATGCTGAAAAGGTTGAAATTCTCAAGATTGTCAAGTCGGACAAGGCGCTGTATCTCCCATTTAGGACCATGGATCTGCATACTCAGCCTGCTGTGCCGCAAACTAAATCATTCACTTGGAATGTCGCCACCACATCAAAAATGGAGAAGCCGAGATTTGTCATTTTGGGTGCTCAAACTTTAAGATCGAGTAATGCATCTAAAGACGGTTCTCTTTTTGATCATTGTAACATAACTAATTTGAGAATTTATCTTAATAGCGAATGTTATCCCTATCATGACATGAATTTGGATTTTGGAAACTCGAGATTTGCATCATTGTATGACATGTACTCGAAGTTTCAAAACTCTTATTATGAAAAAGAGAACTATCCGTTATTGAAGAGAAAAGATTTTCTTAAATTTGCTCCTATATTTGTTATAGATTGCTCACATCAACCGGAGGAAGTTGTAAATGGTGTTGTTAACATTAGAATAGAAATTCAAGCTAGTGCAAATATTCCTGCACAGACCACATTGTATTGTTTGATAATTCACGATAAAGTATTTACATACAAGCCTCTGACTCATCTGATGCAGCTTTTATTTTAAACTAATCATTGTAAGGATTTGTTTTTTCATTAGCAATGTAAGGATTTTTAATGAATAAAAACACTATATAAAAGCATACTTTCATTCTTTTTATTGTTATTATTTATCCTGTATTTCCATCACTTTCTTCCTCCAACTCCTCGTTCCAAAATATTGCATTACATTTGCAGCAGGCAGGTTACCTAAATGGTAGTCTATAAACAATTCAAATCTTTTTAGCCTGCAAATTTCATCTCTATTAAAAAATATTTCACAATCATTTAAATTAGTGTTCAAAAATTTTATTTCTGTCTCTTGCATATATGCAACAATATTATAAGAGAAAACAATATTTTCACAATATTCCACACGCGGATACTTTCTCGATTGGAGGAATGCACTGAATGTAGGAAGACTCTCACGAATTATCTCCCAGTCTTGAATTGTCATGTATGCAAATTTTTCTTTGTTTTTCACTATAAGCACTGGAAGATCATAGAAGAATCCTATCTTAATGCTGTGCCTTTTCGAGATGTAGACGTCTTGGCACCCGCTTCTTACCGTCATGTTTCTTGGGCGTCTCGATGTTGCTTATTCTATCCTCCAATAGCGTCAGCCTCCTTTGCAGGTCTGCAAAGCTGTTCCTCTTCTTCTTCCCCTTATTGCATCACCTGAAACATTACACAATGAAGGTCTTAGAAAAGCACTTGGGTGAAGTTAAGGTAACCTGAAAGAATTAATTTTTGTTAGGTCACAGAGGAATGAAACAATGATTTTTATATATATGTGAAAATACTCACGTCGATGTTTTCCCGAGTTTTGCAGGCTTTCCAGGGGGAGACTCGGAAGTCGCCTGTGTTAGATCCCCAGCCTGCTGTGAATTGGACTCCTGTTCCTCATTTATGTGTTTAGCATACTGCTGTGCAATGGGATATTCCACTATATCTTCCGGTTCTTTATCATCGGAATCTATCTCGGTTTTAGGCGCTGGTGTCGTCATTTGAATTCTGCAAAAGTCATTATAATTTCCAGTGTTAGTCATATACAACTGCTCTTGTACTATAGTACCATGTAATGTATGTTAGTATCGCATACAATTAATGTTTACATTAATGTTCTCTGAAGTTACGTATATGACGATAGCAATGTACAATAATGATACATATTTAAAGAGGTACTCACTTTAAATTTCTCTGTCTGAAGAGGAATACACTGCAGCTCTCATTGCATGGAAAGTATGACGCCATCTTGTCGTGTACCTCAGGTTTTGCACACAGTACAGAGTGAGTATACCCATTGCAGTACTCTGAATGCCACAGAGAGCCGTGATTTGAAATGAGGCTGAGCATTTCACCGTCACTTTCTGTATCAGTTTCCCTGGAAAGAAAGAAAATACAATAGAATGAACCATTTTAATTTTTTCACTCTTCTTTAGAGAACAATTGCACGCTTTTTAGAGTTTGCATTCAATAATAAAAACTATACTTACATGATGCTTCTTTTGTAGACCGGGCAGTTGTCTGTGCATATGCCTCGAGAAGTCATCTGGTCATGATAGGATGGCATGTTACACACTATAGAATGCATGATACCGTTACACGACTCTTTATGATAATATGTATAATGGTATGATTCTTCTCCGCATTCACTCCAAAAATCGTCCATTGTATTATCGACTCGATTACACCTCGAATAATATTCAAAGCAGTGCGAGAAGGGTTCCTTATATACGGCGGATAGAAAAAACCGGTTCTTCTATCACATGTAATGACTTACAAAGAGGATCGGTGGAGGAAGCGATCTATAGGGAGTGGGGGATGAATGTGTTTTTCTATGCAAGAGAATAAATGATTCAGTGAGGGAAATCAAAACTTTTATTATAGAGAGGGAATGCGCGTAAAGGTTTTTGATATCTCTGTTTGAAAGAGATAATTGCTGCGTTACAGGTGTGTGCGTGTATGTGCGTGCGTGCACCAGTGTATGCATGTTGATGTATGCGCATGTGCTCGTGTATATGTGAGCGCCTGGATGTGTACAAGTCTTGGAGAAAGAAAGAGATAGTTAGATTGAAAGAGGAAAAAGGAAGAAAGAGAGAGAAGAAAGAAAATAAAGAATCGTGTCTAGGTATCGGAATATCTAAGTATACGCACGGGTTTAATATAAATAATTATATTTGTTAAATACATACATTTTAATCTGGCCCGTTCACGCTTCAATAATTTAGTATTTATTAAGCATTAAGAGTTCCCTAGGAAGGTTCGAACTAGGGGCTTCCGGGTTCCTGAGAATACCTTTCATTAAAACAGCGTAATGTTGTATAAAATTAAATTATATTTGTTAAATACATTCTTTAATCTTATCGTGCACGCTTCCGTAATTTAATAGTTAGTAGGCATAGAGCTTGCAGGGTAAGACTCAAACTAGAAACCTCTGAACGGCCTTTAATCAGGGTAATGATATAATAATGTTTTACCCTAAGAAAATATCAACTTGGATACCTAACTATACGCATGTGTTTAATATATTTTAACCTGTTAGTGCACGCATCCGTAATTTACTAGTTATTACACATTAGAGTTTGCAGGGTAAGATTCGAACTAGGGTCCCTCTGAACACCCTTTCATTAATCAGGGTAATGATATAATAATGTTTTACCTTAGCAAAGTATCAATTTGGATGCCTAAGTATACACCGGTGTTTAATATAAATAATTATATTTGTTAAATACATTTTTAATCTGACCTTGCATAGTTTAATAGTTATTACGCGTTAGAGTTTCACTTGGTAAGATTCGAGCTACAAATCTTTGAACGCCTTTTTATTAATTAAGGCAATGATATAATATCAATCATTAATTTCTCATTAGCAATAAACTTTTGATTACAGTAAGAATCGAACACCGATCTATGGATATCCACGCAGAGGTTTAATGTATGTAATGACATAGGTTAAATACATTTTTATATCGCGATTGAAAAGTCAACTACATAAACAGAGAGCTTGTTTAACTATGCTCGGATATATTCGTAGGATCTCGTAAAACATCGGAGAGAACAGCCCCTCAGGGCAAAAATAATGATGGCTGACTCTGGCGTTGTTTACGTAGAACTGGTAAACAAGCTTCTCTCTCTTTCACGCGAACAAGGACAGGACTAGCATAAGGCAACCTTCAGATTCTTTTGTTAAGCTAGCAGTGTTCGAGAAACAATGGAAAGGGACCGGCTTTGTTATAGGGTTGTGGAATGAGAAATGCCAGATGGTCTTTCTAAAGAAGGATTGCCCCGGACAATAGAACTTGTTTCTCTGTTAACAGCCTCAAGGTTCTCTTTTGTCACGACCCTAATTCATCATGGGCTTTGTTCATTTTGACAGCTGAAGGGTAAGCATTGTTCTTTTGTTAAAAGCTAGTGGAATGAGTATGCCAGAAAGTAGCCTTGCCCCGGACAATAGAAAGGCACACAATAGAATCTCTTCCTTTGTCCAGCAAGCTCTTTGTCCCCGCACGTGTTCGAGAAACAATAGGAGTGGAGTGGGTAACTGCAACAGGTGCAGAAGTGGCCGGATATGGAATGGGTAGGAAAAACATCTCGCCTTTGTTACAGAACCTTAAATTTATGACCCCTTTGTTCGTTTTAACAAGTGAAGGATAACCTTAATTGCTTAACTGTCAAGCTTCCATTGTACTCAACAAGATTTATGACCCTCAGCTGCAACTAAAACTACCAAGGAGCTGGGGGTGGGGTGGGGGAGAGGAGGAGGGGAGCTCATTTGCATATGAATAGAAATTCCATGAATATTAAGTGGCCGTGAATGCCCATTTTTCCCCTACTCACGGTAATGCCTTTCGGACTGTGAAATGCCCCCACAACGTTTCAGACTGATGGAGTCTGTGATGAGAGGCCTCACATACGACACTTGTATACTTTACCTCCACATCATGGTTATAGGTAAGACATTCGAGGATCATCTATACAACCTGAGGAAGGTGTTCGAAAGTCTTCACCAGGCCAACCTTAAGTTGAATCCCAAGAAGTGTCAGCTGTTTGAAAAGGAAGTGCGCAACCTAGGACACATCGTAAACCCTGATGGAGTGTATGTGGACCCCCAAAACTATAGGCCGTCGAGGAGTGGCCCAGGCCAAGGAATAAACAAGCAGTGATTTTGGCATTGAGGTATTCTGTCGCAAAATAAGGACGAAGAAGAGCGAGTACTGTCCTACTTCAGTAGGACACTGTCCAAGGCTGAACTAAACTATTGTGTGACAAGACGAGAGCTCCTGGCTATTGTAGAGACCCTGAAGCACTTCCGAAAGTACCTTCACGGACAAGAGTTCCCCTATGAAAGCAGCAGCAGCAGCAGCAGTAGCTGTTTGAGTGGCGCAAAACTAGTATGGTCATAAGCGCCACCCTCTGGATATAGATATTTACATGTCAAATACATACAAAACAATTACAGAGTTAAGCAACTGAGATTACTAAAGCAGAAAAATAAACAAAAACTACATAAATTATACACAAGAAAATTCACAAATCAATATATACCAGAATTAATCTTCAGCAAACACAAGCGGTTAACTTAACTTAGTACGGACACAGTGTGAAAGTCGTTAACACACCAGAAACTAGACGATTAAATTTTTGTAAGGAAACCATTGAAACTAATATAGCGAAAAAACTTGGCGATAAAGGCAGGGTCATCCCCTAAAACCATATTTAAATTAGGAGAGTCCAAGTCGTTCGTGAAGGGCGGAATAGTAACGACACTGGGTGAGGAAATGCTTCACCGTTAAGGACACATTGTTGTGGAGACAGCGAGGCGGGGATACACCCCTAACGAGGTAGCCATAGCTAAACTAACAGTGGCCAATACAAAGCAGAGCAAGCACGGTCTCGTCGCGACATGATAAGACGAGAACAACGCCAAGGGAGCGTTGTAGCCTTGACCTCTCGGAGTTTGGCTGTAGATGTAAACCACTCCTCATGATATTCAGAGTATATTCTGTACAAAAAAAATAAACCTTCAAATTTGTACATAGGCAATGGAGAACTCCTTTATCAGGGTGTAGAATAACAGCCTTCGCTGCCTGTTCGTTTCCTACAATCCCACGATGTCCGGGAACCCAGACAAAGACCATCCAAAAGCCAACAAGATAGAGAGAGTGCAACTGATCATGGATTTTCTGAACAAGTTGGTGTTGACTATATAGATCCCATAAACCAAGTAATGCACTGAGAGAATCAGAACAAATGACACTGGTGTGCAGGGAAAAGGAGCGGATGAAAGAATGACTTTAAATACACCATACAGTTCCGCAGTATAAAGGGAAGTTCTAAGGGGGGAAAGCAAATCTTGTGAATGACATGTGAAGCAATAACCACAGCACAGCCTACTCTTTGATCCGTTCGAGAACCATCAATATATAGGAAATGGTATCTAGGAAAGTCACATTTCAAAGCCGCGAAATGGGCTGCATATAAACAGTGGACCATTTAAGGTGATACTGTACAGTATCTCCAAAACTAACTGTTGTAGAAAGAATAGTCTTTAATAAAGTTGCTTGATATTATGAGGGAAAGTAAATACCATTAGTTGTGTTTTGTTTGGAGGATAATAATGGTGCTTTAAGGTCAATTTAATTTTTTTTAAATGGTAACCCACATTTTGTATGTTATTTTCTCATTCTTCCTGAGAAACTAAACTTTTATATATAACAACTTGCAATTGTTCTTACCAATGTAAATAACAACGAAAATTCTGAATGGCTGTGCGCGAAAAGCGTAAAGAATGGTTGGGCCCATTGAACACAGTACAGCATACTAACAGTAGGCGAGGAGGCAATGAGATAATGCGATGAACAATTGCAAAGTGCTTTATACAAATGTTTAGTTTTTTATGAGGAGTGAGAAAATAACATAAAAAAGGTAGGCTCCCATTTAAAAAATTAAACCAACCCTAAAATGACCATCGCAATGTCCTCCAAATAAAACACGACTAATGGCACTTACTTTCCCCCATAATATCAAGCAACTTTTATTCAAGATATTGTACAGTCTCAACTTAAATGGTCCACCCTATATAGTAGCGGCAGTAGTGTCCTTCGGCAACTGAACCAGATCAAGACGACACAGAGGGTTTGGTGTATCCATGGAGGAAAACGATGAAATCCCCTATGGAAGAGCAGGGGAAGTACTGTAATCAACTTTGGCACCGAGTTCCGAAATCTGCACCCTGCAGGAAGCAGTGCAGACGGACTATTGCGATAACGATAATCCAAAGTGGCACCAAAGAATGTAGAATAGGTGGAGTGAGAAGGCATAGCATGCAAAGTGGAGGCATAATTACAAAGAAGAATATATCGACGTATTCAAAGATATGGTTCACTAGATTCCGCGTACAAACTACAGGTCGGACTAGTACGAAAAGCTCCGAGGGCAAGTATAAGGCCTTGATGATGGACAGAACCCAATCTACGCAGAATGGGTAGCCCAACAGAAGAATAGGCCACGGACCTATAGTCGAGTTTTAAATGTATTAGAGCACGCTAGAGACACAGCAAGAGTACGCGATCGGCGCCCCAAGAAAACCCACTAAGGACACGAAGTAATTGCAGGGAGCGAGCACAGTGTCCGCGAAGATACAAAATATGAGGTCCCCAACAAAGCTAACGGTCAAAATTAGGCCGAGAAATTTAGCTTCAATAAACGACAATTCCCCTCCAGCAAGAGAGATATAGCGGGCAGGAAACTACTTACAATGCCTAAAATTAAGGCAGCGTGCTTTCTCCGCTGAAAATGTAAACCCATTCTCCAAGCTCCAAGTGTTTAAGATATCAAGAAAGCACTGGAATCGCCGTTGAAGAAAACGCCTACGCCCACCGTTACAACAAATTACAAAATCATTTACAAAGGGAAACGTAATGATGGCCAATGGAACGTTCGACACAATGAGATTAATGGCTATAGCAAATACAAGAACACTCAACACCGAGTCTTGCGGCACATCGTTCTCCTGTCTAAAGACCAGGGAGAAAGAAGATCCCACACATACTGAAAAAGTACGGGCATCCATAACGTGCTACAAAGACAGGTAGCTGGCCCCGGAAATTCCAACGGAAGAGCTGGTGGAGGAGTTTCATACACCAGGCGGTATCGTAGGCCCTTTCCAAGTCAAAAGAGACAGCTACCATCTGTTGTATGCGCAGAAAACGATCTCAAATGTGAGTAGCCAATGAAACCAAGTGGGCAACAGCAGACCGTCATTGTCGAAAACCACATTGTACAGTAGTGAGAAGAGCATAGATTTCAAGTCACTGCATGAATCACTTAGCGGCCATCCGTTCCATTACCTTACAAATACAGCTTTTTAGAGAAATAGGACAGTAGCTAGTGGGCAACCGTGGGTCTTTTCCAGGCTTAATAATAGGAACGATAATGGAATTGGGCCACTGAGATAGGAAAGTGTACTGCAGGCAAATATAGTTAAAGGTGTCTAAAAGAAAGATCAAGCTACTTGGAAGCAAGTGTTTAAGCATTAGTGCGTGTATACCATTCGCGCCAGGGGCAGTATCAGGAGTGCCTGACAAGTGTAATTCCAATTCAGGAAATGAGAAGGGCAATTATAGTCTTCAATATTCTGAGAGGTGAAATTAAAACAAGAGGACTCTACCAGATCCTTGACAATCAAGAATTGGGGATCATAGTGGGCAGAACTAGAGGCAGAAGCAGACTCCACTCAGGGAATTTGCTATATAATGAGGATCAGTAACAATACTGCCAGCCAGAGAAAGCCCAGGAATAGATGAAGTGAAAGCTTACCACAAAATCGGCGGATTTTATTCCACACCCAGGAGGAGAAAATGCAGCATGGCAAAGTGGAGATGAATATTTCCAAGGAGACTTTGAAGAATGAATATTTATTCAAATTTGTACAGTTTGTATATTAAGCCCCACATATGGGCGCAAATTTGAAGTAGTATTGTTCTTCAAATTGCAGATAGTAGGTTGCGTTTGTAGGTTACGTAATTATTTGGAGGAGTTTGCCTTACAGTTGTACAGCAATTTGCGGTAGATTTTTGGTTACGTAAATATTCTTAAGGTTACATAATAAAGATACACTTTGATGTTGTTTGATTTTTAGGACGCCAAACTTTATAGTGAAGATGATGCTTGTTTTTACGTAATATTATTTAAGTTATTTACCTCGGCTGCTTTCAGTCGCACTATAGAAACACAAGTTCTTGTAGGGTTGTGATAAGACTCAAATTATAAGACGCCACACAATTAATTTTTTTACTTCTTCTTATTTCAGTTTATATTTGCACATTTTATAAACACAACACTTTATAAAATAAAACTGTGAGCACTTAATACATTTTTGGCGGAGAACTCAAATTTTATCATTTATACTTTAAAAAATTTTTACCCACGACTTTCACGTCTGCTCTGTCTAATATCTTGCCCGAGACTGACTAGATTCAACGGTAAAAGCCTTTAGCGTCGGTAATGCCATTCTCCCATTGGCTAAATTCTAGTCCAATAGAATTTAAGTATTCAAACTAAAAATTTTTCTTTCTTTTGATTGGCTAATTCCAAACTGTAAGCGAAATTACGTTATTACCGATCTTTTTCATAACCAGTATTTTTTTTTAAAACTCCAGACACATTATTGTCACCAAAATTACATTATTACCCCAATATTAACATCCTAAAACATAGTATTCTCACAGTTTTTGCACTAATACAGTATATAAACATTTACATATCACTAATAAATATGTTTACAATAAAATAAGTATTTACAATTACTTCACATACAATATAAATAATAAATATATACATAGTGTTTTCCAGGAGGGCTGTTATTAAATTTAATTAATAAAAAATACAATAAATATCATTTAGGCATTAAAATACTGCCTCAAATTGCCCCCTTTCAGAAATATTTAAAATTTACTCTTTATGTTGATTCTTTTTAAATTTTCAAATATTTTCTAAAAGTCTCCTGTAAGCAAGAAACATAACTTTTATTTTGCACTTCCTATCTTTCACTGTCACTTTCTTACTTTTTCTTCAACACTCGTTTGTCACAACACTCCTGTATAGCTGAACACTTCCTATTCACCTGTGTAGCACTTTTCAAGGTTAATGACCTTGTATAAGATTAATGACCTGAGCTAAGTTTGCTCATTCACTATCACTTTCACTAGTAAACACTTTATATGCCTTACATTTTTATATACACTTACACATGTTAACATTTGTTACCCTTTGTTTACAATTTGTTTCCTAAATTTTAATTTATAATATAAATGTAACTGCTACTTAGATTTTCTACTAACAATGGATTTTTAATTTAATTCTTCTGTTTCTAAAAATTTTCTTTTGCTATTTATTACTTGCTTTATTTAGTAAAACAAATTATTATTTACATATTACTTTACAATTTTAAATTACATTGCTTTTCCCTTTTATGTTCCAGATACATTAATTTCTTTCTTTTATTGTGCCTCATATTGTTTACTCTTATATGGCTTTAACATTTGTTTGTAGAATTTTCCAATTATTTTGATTGTGTTATTATTTTTGAGTTCATATGTATCTGTTCCAAATATATTTATTACTTTATAAGGACCATGGTAGCTCAAAAATAATCTCCAATATTCTTTACGAAGTTTATTTGATAATTTTTTATTCTTCACTAATACTTGATCTCAAAATTTTATTTTCCAAATTCTTCATTTTCTTTCTTCATGTTTTTGTTTTCTCTTGAGGGCTTTTGCTTGTAATTTTGAAAATGCTAATTTAAAAATTTCTTCTTTCTCTGGTAATTTAGTTGTTTGGTCTTCAATAACTTTTGGTATATTAGAGCTCACTGTGTTGTACAATTTTCCATGGTGAAGTTCAATTGGTTTAAATCCTGTAACTGCATTTATGGATTGATTTAAAAGATTTTGGATAATACTGATGTATGAGTACCAACTGCTCTGTTTGTTATGACATACTACACGTAAATAATTTGCAATTTCTTTAATTTCTCTTTCCACTGGATTGGCGTTTGGTCTGTATCTTGATGAAAAATACTGTTTGACTCCTAAATCTTTAATTCCATTCATAAATTTAAAACTAGTAAACACTGATGCATTATCACAAAGTATGGCCTCAACTATTCCTTCCTCTGGGAAATATGATTTTGTTAGCTTGCTTAAGCATGCTATGCTGGATGCATTCTTGAGTGCATAAATCCTAACATATTTACTAAATACGTCATAGCATACAAATAAAAATTTTTATCCAAATGTACTTGCTGGCATAGGACCATGTAAATCTAAACTCAATAAACATCTCGGTTTATCTCTAAGTACTGAATTTGTTGTATAGTCATAGGCAACGTTAATTTGTTTTGCTTTTAGACAGAGTTCACAACATGATATATATTTTCTAACTTTATGTCCTAATTTTGAGATATATAAATTTTCCAAAATGGTTAGGGTTGTCTTCTCTGTACCTGCATGCATTAATCCTAAATGAAATTTCTCTATCATTTCTAATTCCATGCTTGTTGGAATATATGTTTTCCACCTCTTTATTTCTTTTCCACGTTTCTTGTAAAGTACTCCATCTTTAACAGCAATTGCACAGTTCTGTGCCTCTTCTATCGTTGGAGCTTTTTCTTTTAAACCTGCTAGTTTAATATCTTTGTTTTGCTCTTCTTTAATATTCTTGAATTGATTCTTCAATTCTTTCCTCATTGGAATGTCATTTGTAAGCACTTTAATTTCATATTGTTGTCTTGAACAACTTTCAGGAAATTGTTTGTTGTGATTGATCCTTGAAATTAAATCGCTAAAAGTATTTTGTTTTCCTGGAATATGGACAATTTCAACATCAAATTTCATTATAGCAAGAATCATTCTAGCTAACTTGCCACTATATAACTTACATTTCTGAGTGAAAGTTAAGCTAATATGATCTGTATATATTTTCACTTTCTTCTGAAATATATATGTTTTAAATTTCAGTAGTGAAAAATATAATGCTCCAATTTCTAACATTGTTACAGATGCATTCCTTTCAATATTGGTAAGGCCACGTGATGCAGTACTAATAACATGAAATGTGTTGTCATGTTCTCTTTGTCCAAGTATTCCTGTATATCCTTGACAAGATGCATCCACGTATAACTCGTAATCTAACTCATCTCTTGGTCGTTCCAATTGAAGAATAGCAATTTATTGAGGTGCTTTATGTTTATCTGCCCCACATATGGGAGCCAATTTGAAGAAGTATTGTTCTTCACCTTGTAGTTAGTAGGTTGCGTAATTATTTGGAGGAGTGTGCCCCACAGTTGTACGCCAATTTGAAGAAATGCAATTTAGCGATGTTTTTGATGCGGGATGTTTCTTGTAAGCCCCACGTTTTGCGTCAATTTACGGTAGGTTTTTGGTTATGTAAATATTATTAAGGTTACGTAATGAAGATACACTTTGATGTTGTTTGATTTTTAGGACGCCAAACTTTATAGTGAAGATGATGCTTGTTTTTACGTAATATTATTAAAGTTATTTGCCTAGGCTGCTTTCAGTTGCACTAAAGAAACACGAGTTCTTGCAGGGTTGTGATAAGACTCAAATTATAAGACGTCACACAATTTACTTTTTAATTTTTACTTCTTTTTATTTCACTTTATATTTGCACATTTTATAAACACAACACTTTATAAATAAAACTGTGAGCACTTAAGACATTTTTGGCGGAGTACACAAATTTTATCATTTATAAAATTTACAACATTTTTACCCACGACTTTCACGTCTGTTCTCTACAACTTCATGTTCGCGACTTTCACGTCTGCTCTGTACTACATCTTGCCCGAGACTGACTAGATTCAACGGTAAAAACCTTTAGCGTCGGTAATGCCGTTCTCTTATTAGCTAATTCTAGTCCAATAGAATTTAAGTATTCAAACTAAGACTCTTTCTTTACTTTTGATTGGCTAATTCCAAACTGTAAGCAAAATTACGTTATTACGGATCTTTTTCATAACCAGTACTTTTAAATTCCAGATACATTATTATCACCAAAATTGCCTCATTATTTATATCCTAAAACATAGTATTCTCACAGTTTTTGCACTAATACAGTATATAAACATTTATATATCACTAATAAATACAATTACAATAAAAATAAGTATTTACAATGACTTTACATACAATATAAATAATAATTATATACATACTGTTTTCAAGGTGGGCTGTTATTGAATTTCATTAATAAAAAATATAATTAATATCATTTAGGCATTAAAATACTGCCTCAAATTGCCCCCTTTTAGAAATATTTAAAATTTACTCTTTTTGTTGATTCTTTTTAAATTTTCAAATATTTTCTAAAAGTCTCTTGAAAGAAAGAAACATAACTTTTATTTTGCACTTCCTATCTTTCACTGTCACTTTCTTACTTTTTCTTCAACACTCGTTTGTCATAACACTCGTGTTTAGCTGAACACTTCCTATTCACTTGCATAGCACTTTTCAAGGTTAATGACTTTGTATAATACTAATGACCTGAGCTAAGTTTGCTCATTCACTATCACTTTCACTAATAAACACTTTATATGCTTTACATTTTTACATACAATTATACATGTTAACATTTGTTACCCTTTGTTTACAATTTGTTTCCTAAATTTTAATTTATAATATAAATGTAATTGCTACTTAGATTTTTTACTAACAATGGATTTTTAATTTAATTCTTCTGTTTCTAAACTTTGTTTTGTTATTTATTACTTGCTCTATTTAGTAAAACAAATTATTATTTACATATTACTTTACAATTTTAAATTACATTGATTTTCCTTTTTATGTTCCAAATACATTATTTTGTTTTTCTTTTGTGCCACACATAACCTGTAAACTTTACTTTCCTTTTCTTTTTGTTTCTCAGATTGTTTACATTTATTTTCTCTTTCATTTTATTCCTATGCCACACATAATTTAAATACTTTATTTTCTTTTTCTTTTTAGACTGTTTACATTTAATTTCTGTTTCTTTTTGTGCCACAAATACCCTACATACTTTACTTTTCTTTTCTTTTTGTTTCTCATACTGTTTACATTGTTCTTATGCCACAGACTTTTTAGCTTTGCCCTAGTTTTATGTTGCACAGTTGTGTTTGACATCAAATTTGTTACATGTATTTGAGTGTTATCATTCATGTTGCGTGTTTGAGATGTTGATTCTATGGAAAAAGCAATTGCATCTCTTGTTTTGTTTGTTAACAAAGTTGCTACATTTCTCTCTGTACTTGTATTACTGACATGCATTTGGTTAGCCTTTATATAACTAGTTACATCTGTATTCACCTCTGGTACTATTACATCCATTTGCATTTGTACAATGTTTACATTTGTGTTTCTTACTTCTTCAGTTTCCTTACTAGTTTCTTGTATTTTATTTAATTCTGTTTTCAGCTCTGTACTAGCTTCATTGAACTTATTATTAGTTTCCTTTCTGAGTTCTGTACTAGTTTCAGTTACTTTACTATTAGTTTCCTTTCTCAGCTCTGTATTAGTTTCAGTTACTTTATTACATGTGTCTGTACTAGTTTCAGTTATAGTATTACTTAAACCTACTCTCATTTCATCTATCAATTTATTATTTTCATCTATCTTATTATTAGTTTCAGTGAACATATTATTTAAATCTTTTCTCAGTTCTGCTCTATCTTCTCTTAACCCTTTCCTCAGTTCTGTATAAATTTCAGTTATATTTTTATTCATTTCATCTATCGTATTACTTAAGTCATTTCTTAGCTCTGTACTTGTTTCTTTTATTACTTTTAGAAGACACAAAAATTGTTGTTGTGTGAACCATCCTTGCTCTTGTTGGCTAGATGTGTATGGGATAGTATGTGTTTCTATTGCTTCTTGCATTAACGTTTGTAAAGGTGATTGACCTTGTATACTACAGCTATCTGATTGACTTTGCATACTATTGCTATCTCTTTCAACATCTACTTCTGAATTTTCAGATAACTGCTCATCCATGTCTAAATTACAATCTGTAATGTCTGACCTAACCTCAACTACCTCCATACTTTCTTTATTTATAGCTTATATTTTATTGTTTCTATTAACTTTTGAACTATTTAACTTAACTTTTCCACTTCTTAACAGCATGAACTTAATTTAAATTTTACAATATTTTCTAAATTTTATATTTACAACATAAACAATTGAATGTTCTGACCTTTAATTTGTAGTTGTTATATAATTTCAATACTCAGTGTTCCTGAGTAATTTGTTGTTAAGATGTTTACCATGTGCCCCTTACTCCTGAAGAATTGTTATTATCCTGGATTCCTTTGTCAATTTGGTGCTGATCTTGAAATTCCAAGCTGCGTGTCACTGTATGTTTGTTGTTTTTGGCCGCCCTGTTGGATTCTCTTCTGTGACGTCATCAATTCTCATCGTAATTCGTAGCCACCACGTTTGGGAGCCAATTTGAAGAATAGCAATTTATTGAGGTGCTTTATGTTTATCTGCCCCACGTATAGGAGCCAATTTGAAGAAGTATTGTTCTTCAACTTGCAGTTAGTAGGTTGCGTAATTATTTGGAGGAGTTTGCCCCACAGTTGTACGCCAATTTGAAGAAATGCAATTTAGTGATTTTTTTGATGCGGGTTGTTTTTTGTAAGCCCCACGTTTTGCGTCAATTTGTGGTAGGTTTTTGGTTACGTAAATATTATTAAGGTTACGTAATGAAGATACACTTTGATGTTGTTTGATTTTTAGGATGCCAAACTTTATAGTGAAGATGATGCTGGTTTTTACGTAATATTATTAAAGTTATTTGCCTAGGCTGCTTTCAGTTGCACTAAAGAAACACGAGTTCTTGCAGGGTTGTGATAAGACTCAAATTATAAGACGTCACACAATTTACTTTTTAATTTTTACTTCTTTTTATTTCACTTTATATTTGCACATTTTATAAACACAACACTTTATAAATAAAACTGTGAGCACTTAAGACATTTTTGGCGGAGTACACAAATTTTATCATTTATAAAATTTACAACATTTTTACCTACAACTTCATGTCTGCGACTTTCACGTCTGCTCTGTACTACATCTTGCCCGAGACTGACTAGATTCAATGGTAAAAACCTTTAGCGTTGGTAATGCCGTTCTCTTATTAGCTAATTCTAGTCCAATAGAATTTAAGTATTCAAACTAAAAATCTTTCTTTAATTTTGATTGGCTAATTCCAAACTGTAAGCGAAATTACGTTATTACGGATCTTTTTCATAACCAGTACTTTTAAATTCCAGATACATTATTATCACCAAAATTACATTATTGCCTCATTATTAATATCCTAAAATATAGTATTCTCACAGTTTTTGCACTATTAGAGTATATAAACATTTACATATCACTAATAAATACATTTATAATAAAAATAAGTATTTACAATGACTTTACATACAATATAAATAATAATTATACACATACTGTTTTCAAGGTGGGCTGTTATTGAATTTAATTAATAAAAAATATAATTAATATCATTTAGGCATTAAAATACTGCCTCACAATAATATTGCATTTGCAAACAGCTGTCGGACATTTTCAAAACATTCTTGTAGCTCTGCCATCCATTTCCATTTATTTGTCTTCTTCAGCATTTGTCTTAAATGTTCTACTTCTAAAGCATATCTTGGTAAGAATTTACTTACATAATTCCAAATTCCAAATAAACGTCTTAGCTGTCGAATATTCTTAGGTGGTGGTATTCTTAATATGGTCTCTATTCTTTCTTTATCTGGTCGAATGCCTACTTCATTTATCACATAACCTAAAAATTTTATTTCAGGTACACAAAATTTTGACTTTTTGATGTTTACTGTCATGCCATGTTCATGTAATTTGTTCAACACATAAATTACATTTTCTAAATATTTCTCAAAGGTTTGACTTATAATTAGGAAGTCGTCCGTGTATCTAATTAAGAAATCATCTGCTGTGTTACCAAAGAAACTATGTATTGCTCTCAGGAATCCACTAGCACTGTTCTTCAATCCATATGGATTTACACAATACCTATACTGTAATCCAAAAACTTGAAAAGCTGTATAATCACGTACTTTAGGATCTAGCTTGACTTGCCAAAATGAAGCTGTAAGATCTATGGAAGAGATATATTTGCCACGTGATAATTTTGCAATGGTTTGTTCAATACTTTCATTTTGAAAGTGATCTGGTAGCATGAATTTGTTTAAATATCACCCATCTATAGTAATTCTTAAACTATTGTCTTTCTTTACTGTCCAACAAACACTATTTATGTATTGTGAATTGCTAAGTTCTATGATGTTGTTTTCTAGCATACTAGCTATTAACTTTTTAGCTTCGTTTCTTAAATTCACTGGTAGATTATTGTACTTTCTCTGAAATGCTGGTACATTTTCCACTGTGAATGTGTGAACATATGATGTACACCGTCCTGGAATTTCACTGAAAACATGTTTATTGTCTTCTAGTACCTTCTCCATTATTAACTTTTCATTGTCCGTCAATATTGTATTTCTCATCAGTGTGTCTGTATGTATCTTCTTGTCTTCAATCTCCGTTGCGTAATTATCTTCTACCTGCTCTAAAATATTTTCTTCTGCATAAGGTTTCTTTATATGAGGGTTCCCTTTGGTAAGGTTAGTGTTTTGTTCTTGGAAGTTAAGGGTTAATAACCTTTCTTTGTTTTTCCTGCTCGCTTGAACATTAATTATCTGTATGAAGCACTCTTCTTCATATATTACATTTTTTTGCTCCATCCTTTGTACTTTACATACTTTATCTTTAATAAATGGCACGTATATTGCAACGGTAATGTTTCAAATAAATGTTTGTTTACATAACTTTAACTGCCCCACGTATGGGAGCCAATTATGCGACGTATTAATGTTACATTTATTTAACTTTATTATAGCACCACGTTTGGAAGCCAATTATGATGCGGTATAATTATGCGACGGTATTACAAATAATGTTTGTTTACATCACGTGTGTTGAAGCCATCTTGTGACGTCACTCCTTGTTTGGTTCGTAGCTCCCTCTGGCGTAGCAATTTGTATCAATTAGTTTCCGAAAGAATTTAAAGTTTTGTATATTGTCCTCCGGCTAGCTATCATCTTATCTTGGTAGAACTTGTATCTCTTGCAGGGTGTGAATCGGAAAGGAATCTTTTATCCAGAAATTATACTGATGAAGAAATTGGTTTTATAACTTTTATTGTCGAACACGTTCACAAACACTTTTACATATGGATCTGGATACTCGCCAAACTGAAACTGTTTGTAATAACTTCTTACTTATCACTTTGTGTAGAATTGACTTTATAATAATTCTCGTAATTATGCTGCGTGTAACTTGGCGAAATGAATGAACTGAGAGACCGACGTGTAGAGTACTGAGAATTCTGTTGAACTGGGGTACAAGCTACCTCGGGCCTGGCTTATTTATAGGCCTGCATCAAGATACGCCTAAAGATTATAAATGAACTGCTATTGGCTAATAAAACGCGCCAACATTAGCGTCTATTTTAATATCCAATGAAAACCACTAATACATATTTCTTTTAGGGAACATTCTAGAAGCTTCTACCGAAAAGGCGCGAAACATTACGTAACTTCCTGGTTCCCGGTAATGATAAACAACTCACCCCATCGCTGCATTATTGCGCCATTACTGACAGTTTCAGTAAAGCCGTATATTATTAATTACCAATAATAATTACAATTAATAAACCTCTGAAATCAATGTCACATAAAAATACATATTCATATTACTATCATTAATTACATCTGAGTAATTTGTGATACAAATTACCGTATCATATGCCCCACTAGAAACATAATTATAAATATTTATAACTTGTTTGGAAATTTGATAATTGTGTTTTTAGTCTCCTAAATCTTGGAACACACGCTATCACTTTCACTTAACACTTCACACGCATTTAACACACGACATGTTTTTCCCCTATCTCGCCACTACTTACTGGCTCTGGTTTAATTAATTTAGATATTAATCTGACATCACAAAAAATTTTTTTTTTTATAGCAAATACTTTACCCTAAATTATTTAATCACTGTTTCAAAATTGTTTACTCTCTTACATTGTTGACAAAAATTTATACATTTAAGATTTTTGTAATTATTACACATATTTACCAAAATATTCACCCTCTACACAAATATTGATATCTCTTAAATCTAGGCACTGTTTCACATGTTCTATTTACTACATAAATATTTGTTTTTAATTAGTTTTAACAATTTTTTTGTTCTGAATTTATTATTATTTTAACAATACTTTTGGAATTGTATTTACGTACTTTTAATTTAATATCATATTAAGTTTCAATCTTTGCATTCTTAATTTTTAAATGTTGTTACAGTTATTAAAAAATGTTATTTTTTTTTTTTAAATATTTATTTCTTTTTATTTTTCTATATATTTTTTTTTTTTTTTGAATTTATTTCTGTTTTCTCATGACATATATATATTTAGTTAACCCTCTTACGTTCCAATACATTTCTCTGCAAGTCGTCTTTACCTATCCAGCATTTACTTTACATCTCATTGCTATTTACCCTCCTGGATCAAATTGTGTGTGGCTAAACATTACTCGTAGCCGTATCCTAACCTTCAAATGTTTATTCATGAATAACCTCTTGTATTCATATGACATTTCGTTCCCTGATAACATTTGAAAACAATCTACAGTTTCTTGAACAATACATCTTTTAACAACTTTCATTTTCAATTCTTTTACTATCTCTTTACTTTGAAAGTACTCTAACAAATCTGTACTAAACTGTACTGGACTGGAGTTTTCAATTTGAACATCTTGGCACAATTTATTTCTTTGCATTACTGACTCATTTTGTATTTCTGATATTTCCCCTCTGAAATTGACTTGCGCTTGATTTACATCTACATTTCTAACCTCTTTTATCTCTCTTGAAATACTACTCATTTGACTTCCTAACTCTGTACATTCTACATTAACCTCACTTTCTTTGTTACCTATTTCCATGCTCATGTCTAGCATTTTCTTTGAAATTTCTCCTGTCTCACTTGCTATTACTTCCTCATTTTCATCTCTCATTTCTGGCATACTACTATCTAGCTTCATAACTTTCTTTTCAATTTCTTCACTGCTTTGATCTACTTTTTGCTCTAATATCTCATTACTCCTACCAATATCTTTTCTGTTTTGTTCAAAGCTCCTACGAATATCTTCCCTTAATTCCCCATAACTCTTATCCATGTTCTGAGTTAGTTTTTGTTCTAATTTCTCACTATTCTTTTGCATATCATTTCTTAATTCCCTATGACTCTTTTGCATATCTTTTCTTAATTCCCTATGACTCTTTTGCATATATTCCCTGTTTTGTTTTATTTTCTCACCAATATTTCTCAGCAATTCCATCATTTCCTTCATCATACCAGCATCAATAGTAATATTTCCTGCTATTCTATTCTTACTTTCTGCACTAACATTTCCTCCCTCCAATACTACATTGTTTGAGCTTTTTTTTGTAACCTGTATTGAATTACAGCTAACTGTTACACTATCCCCTTCCATCATTATTTCTTCTGTATTACTAGTAGCCATTGTTTTTGTTTTCTAAAAAAATTACAATCACCTGATCTTTGTGATGCTGTCTGTTGATGTAGCTTTGATGTCCAGCGTTCTGCCCCTTTCTCCTATGTTTGTATGTCGCTTCTGCGTTGTGTTGTGATGAATCTACGTCGTCTCGATGTTTTTGTAGTTGAATTCCTTGTTGCCTCGTAATCTCGGAATTACGATGTCCAATCATCCGTATAGTCTGTCGTTCCTTTTGTTGTTTCTGGAATCTGCGTCTTGTAGATCATTTTACTGCTGCTTTCGTTCCACGTCCTGATTATGCTGATCCTTTCCTGGTTAATTCTGCTACTTCCTGGTTATTTTGATCCTTTCCTGGTCATCTTGCCCCACGTTCTGGGTGCCAATTTGTAACGGAATTAATGTTACATTTATTTAACATTATTATAGCACCACGTTTGGAAGCCAATTATGATGCGGTATAATTATGCGACGGTATTACAAATAATGTTTGTTTACATCACGTGTGTTGAAGCCATCTTGTGACGTCACTCCTTGTTTGGTTCGTAGCTCCCTCTGGCGTAGCAATTTGTATCAATTAGTTTCCGAAAGAATTTAAAGTTTTGTATATTGTCCTCCGGCTAGCTATCATCTTATCTTGGTAGAACTTGTATCTCTTGCAGGGTGTGAATCGGAAAGGAATCTTTTATCCAGAAATTATACTGATGAAGAAATTGGTTTTATAACTTTTATTGTCGAACACGTTCACAAACACTTTTACATATGGATCTGGATACTCGCCAAACTGAAACTGTTTGTAATAACTTCTTACTTATCACTTTGTGTAGAATTGACTTTATAATAATTCTCGTAATTATGCTGCGTGTAACTTGGCGAAATGAATGAACTGAGAGACCGACGTGTAGAGTACTGAGAATTCTGTTGAACTGGGGGACAAGCTACCTCGGGCCTGGCTTATTTATAGGCCTGCATCAAGATACGCCTAAAGATTATAAATGAACTGCTATTGACTAATAAAACGCGCCAACATTAGCGTCTATTTTAATATCCAATGAAAACCACTAATACATATTTCTTTTAGGGAACATTCTAGAAGCTTCTACCGAAAAGGCGCGAAACATTACGTAACTTCCTGGTTCCCGGTAATGATAAACAACTCACCCCATCGCTGCATTATTGCGCCATTACTGACAGTTTCAGTAAAGCCGTATATTATTAATTACCAATAATAATTACAATTAATAAACCTCTGAAATCAATGTCACATAAAAATACATATTCATATTACTATCATTAATTACATCTGAGTAATTTGTGATACAAATTACCGTATCAATATCTTCTTTTCTTCTTTATTTAATATTAATCTGTCCATTTTAAAATTAACTATTGCAGAGAATTCTATTAAAACATCACACCCAATTATAACTTCGCATATCAAGTTTGGAACAATTAAAAACATAATCTCCAATGTAATATCTGCTATCTGTACAGGTATCAATGCTTGTGATTTGATGGTTTGTGTTATTGTACCTATAGCTACCCTACATATCAAATTGCTGATTGGTGCAATCATGAGTTGTAATCCTTCATTTAGCAATTGTTCAAAAAATTTCTTTGAGCAGATAGAGCTTGATGATCCTGAATCTACTGCAACATTTACTTCTTTTCCTGCTATTATAGCTTGTATGTAAGGTGAATCATATTTATTTTCACAATTCCCTGTGTTTGTGCTTAAACGATAACAATCAAAGTGTATAGATATTTTACTTTTGCCACTAACAGCAGAAGGTACTGTATTACCAGAATCTACGTCAGGCAATACACAATTTAGTTTTCCTGGCAGGTATTCTCAGTATTTACCAGATTGCCATTTTGTAGCGCAGTTACAATTATTTCATCATCAATATTTGAATACGAGCCATGCCCTCTAGCTCTCGTTCTTCCTCTGAAATTGCTACTTCCTCTGCGTATATATTCTTCACGATGATTGTCGCTCGTCTGATTATAGTTATGAAAGTTTCCCCTGTTTTGTATATTTCCTCTTTGCTGGAAACTGTTATTACCCCTCGGTGAAGTAGAATTTTGCTGATTCATTCTCTCAGTTCTCACATAATTTATGTGTTCTTGTCTCCCTTGTTGTCTTGAATCTCTTATTTGTGTGTTATAGTTAAACCTATTCTGACCTTGAAATTCATTGTTTCTTCTGTTTACATTGTGGAAGCGTGTATTGTATGGCATATCATTGCGTCTTTCTCGCCTGATCTGTCTGTCTCGCCTATATGAACTCCACATTTCATTATTGCTATTTTCTTGTTGCTCTAGTGATGTCATTAGCTCTGTCATCTCGTAGATTGTTTTGGGTCTAGCAATGAGGATGTAGTTTTGGATATGTAGAGGATAGTGTCTAGTAATTAAGCTAATGAAATCCTCCTCATGCATAGCTGGAGTTAAATATCTGATATATCCTGCATACTTAATCAGATAATCTGTCATTGACAAATTGTCATCCCTATTGTACTGTGAATAGCTTAAGCTCGCCCTAATCTTATGTTGTACAGTGGTATTCCAAAATTTATTCATGAATAAACTTCTGAATGTTTCAAAATTCATTTCAATATCTGCTACCATATGTAACAATTCTAGTGTTTTGTTGTCTAAGCATTTTCTAACTAGGATCATTTTTAATGCTTCTGGCACATTTTTCAATTTAAAATACCCTATGAGGTCATTAATAAACTGCACTGGACTTGAGGAAGCATTAAAGTTAGGTAATGGTAATTCATTAAGCACAGAATGTTAGTTTGACGCCTGGTTTGGTACATGCAAATGTGTGTCATCAATGTTGCGTGTTTGAGAAGCTGATGCTATTGAAAAAGCATTAACGTCTCTTGTGTTGTTTGTTAACAATGGTGACATACTTCTTTCTGTACTTGTATTGTTTACATGTATTTGGTTAGCATTTATAGAACTACTTGTACTTACATTTACCCTTGGTACATTTGTACTTAAATTTTCAAAACTACTTCTAAGTTTATCAATTTCCTTATTACTTTCTTGTACTTTATCTTTTTTTCATCTATCATTAACCTTACTTCTCCTTGCCCTGTACTTGCTTCTTTAACTGCAGCTGCATTTGTTTTTACCATTTCATGCATTTTACTAATTTCCCCAGTTAAATCTATCTGTACTTGTACTAGGTCTGCATTAGTATTTTCTACCATAGTTTTCAACTCTTCATCTTGTTTATCTAATTTATAACAAATACTCTGTTTAGTATCAGTGAGTTTTAACTCCATTTCAGTTACATGTTTGTCAATATGACTTGAAAATTTCTGTTCTAGCTGTTTACAATTTTTGTTTACTTTTAAATCAATGTCTTTCTGAATTGCTTTAGAAGATTGTTCTAGCTTTATTTCTAACCTCCTGCTTTCAGCTTTACATTCTTTCATACTGTTTTCTATTTGTCTAGCTAGGTCAATTTTAATACTAGATAGCTCTGTATTTGTTTCTGTTAATTTCTTACTTAATTCATTTCTCAGCTCTGCATTACTTTCAGTTAACTTATTATTAGTTTCAGTTATCTTATTACTTAACTCTACTCTTAGATTTGCATTGTCTTCTTTTAACTCTCCTCTCAGTTTAGTAAAGTTATTACTTTGTTCAGTTAATGCTTTTAAAAGACATAAAAATTGCTGTTGTGAGAAGTTTCCTTGCTCTTGTTGGCTAGATGTGTGAAGGATAGCATCTGTTTGTTTTGTTTTATGCACTGACATTTGTAAAGGTGATTGACCTTGTGTACCACTGCTATCTGACTGACTTTGCATACTATTGCTATCTCTTTCAACATCTACTTCTGAATTTTCAGATAACTGCTCATCCACTTCTAAATTACTATCTGTAATATCTGACCTAAACTCAACTACCTCCATACTTTCTTTATTTATAGCTTCCAATTTATTGTTTCTATTAACTTCTGAACTATTTAACTTAACTTTTCCACTTCTTAACAGCATGAATTTTATTTAAATTTTACAATATTTTCTAAATTTTATATTTACAACATAAAAAAATTGAACATTCTGACCTTTCATTTGTAGTTGTTATATAATTTCAATACTCAGTGTTCCTGCGTAATTTGTTGTTAAGATGTTTACCACGTGCCCCTTACTCCTGAAGAATTGTTGTTATCCTGGATTCCTTTGTCAATTTGGTGCCGATCTTGAAGTTCCAAGCTGGAGTTTCGCTGTGTTTGTTGTTTTAGGCCACCCTGTTGGATTCTCTTCTGTGACATCATCAATTCTCGTCGTATTCATAGCCACCACGTTGCGGCGCCAATTTGAAGAATGAATATTTATTCAAATTTGTGCAGTTTGTATATTAAGACCCACATATGGGCACCAATTTGAAGTAGCATTGTTCTTCAACTTACAGATAGTAGGTTGCGTTTGTAGGTTATGTAATTATTTGGAGGAGTTTGCCCCCACAGTTGTACACCAATTTGCGGTAGGTTTCTGGTTACGTAAATATTATTAAGGTTACATATTAAAGATACACTTTGATGTTGTTTGATTTTTAGGATGCCTTATTTTATAGTGAAGATGATGCTTGTTTTTACGTAATATTATTAAAGTTATTTACCTCGGCTGCTTTCAGTCGCACTATAGAAACACGAGTTCTTGTAGGGTTGTGATAAGACTCAAATTATAAGATGCCACACAATTAATTTTTTTACTTCTTCTTATTTCACTTTATATTGGCACATTTTATAAACACAACACTTTATAAAATAAAACTGTGAGCACTTAATACATTTTTGGCGGAGAACACAAATGTTATCATTTATACTTTACAACATTTTTACCCACGACTTTCACGTCTGCTCTGTCTAATATCTTGCCCGAGACTGACTAGATTCAACGGTAAAAACTTTTAGCGTCAGTAATGCCATTCTCCCATTGGCTAAATTCTAGTCCAATAGAATTTAAGTATTCAAACTAAAAATTTTTTTTTACTTTTGATTGGCTAATTCCAAACTGTAAGCGAAATTACGTTATTACCAATCTTTTTCATAACCAGTATTTTTTTTTAAAACTCCAGACACATTATTGTCACCAAAATTACATTATTACCCCAATATTAACATCCTAAAACATAGTATTCTCACAGTTTTTGCACTATTAGAGTATATAAACATTACAGATCACTAATAAATACATTTACAATAAACATAAGTATTTACAATGACTTTACATACAATATAAATAATAATTATATATACACTGTTTTCAAGGTGGGCTGTTATTAAATTTAATTAATAAAAAATACAATAAATATCATTTAGGCATTAAAATACTGCCTCAACTTCTTACACTGTCGAAATATTTTTCGAGCCTTGGCACGCACCGTTTTAAAAGTAATTATATTCTCTAGTGTCGGATGACGCTCGAACACTTTCAAAGCCTTTTGGCGAGCTCGGAGAGCTGCACTACATTCCTCCCACCACCAGGATACCAGAGTACATCGTCCAATAAACGACATTTCAGGAATGGAAAGCTCAGCACCGTCTAGTATCGTGTGTCGAAAAAATTGGACCCATGCATCAGTATGAGGAAAGGAGACAATGTTATCTAGGGCCACAAGTTCAGAATAAAGGGGCCAGTTTGCCCTACTGAACACCCATTTCGGTGGGCAAGAAGGGTTAACTCCGCGAACCATATGGAACAAAACAGGGTAGTGGTCATGCCGTAAGTATCAGAAACCACAGACCAGAGCAAAGAGGCAGCGAGCTGTGGCGAACAGAAGAAAAGGTCAAGACAAGAAAAACAGCCAGTGGAATCACACAGAAACATGGGAGGCCCAGAATTGAGCGTAACCAATTTGTGGAGATCTGCAATTACAGCAATCTGAGTACCCCTAGGACACTCGCGGACCGAGCCCCATAAAAGATGATGGGTATTGAAATCACCTAAGATAATAAATGGCTGAGAGAGCTGGGGAAGCAAACCAGAAAGCCCTCCGCAGCACTAGAAGAATTAGGTGGAAGGTACAAAGAGCAAAGCGTGAAAAAAAGATGGCAAGGCAATACGATGAGCCACCACTTGTAACTTCGTATATAGCTGGACCGGAGGGTAGTAAAGTCCTCCCCATGGACATGATCATCAGAGACAGGGAGATCTTTACGAAAAGCCATATAGTGAAGAGAGTGCATATAGTCTTCAGGGCGGAGTTTAGTCCCCTGAAGGCACAAACACAAAGGTTGATTAGCAGAAAGCAGAATGTAACTCCTCCTTATGGTAACGGTAATCAAACATATTCCACTGCAAAAAGCCCATAAGAAGTAAAGGAGAAAAAGAAAACCAATAACCATCCGTGGGAAAAGGGTAAAAGCCTTTAAAAGTCAGAGTCTGCCTCTACAGTTCCAAACGATTCCGATACATGTCTGTTTTTTTCACTCATGAACCTTAGAGGTCAAGTTCTTCTTCCTGGAGTTTCGTGACAAAGATGTATTAGAAGGCTTCTGCTTGAGAGATTTATCCGGAGTGCTAACAGCAGTGGCGGGCTTCTGAGTCTGTAATTTAACACTGGTCACAACAGGTAAAACTTCTGCTGCAGAAATGTTGGCAGTGGCTTGGGACAGATCCAAAGAAGCAGCTTGTGGACAACTCCTTGGAGAAAGGAGACATCACAACAGGAGGCGTTGAAGTAATGTTCCTATCCACACCACTAATAGATGAATAATTGATGTCCCAGTGCAGTCAGAGACAGGGTGGTGAAGGTGCAGCAGAAAGCACTGGTGGATGAGAAACATCCAATGTGTCTAAATTTCCAGGATTGCTAGACGTCGAAGGCGGAGTACTGGAGGTGGAACACCGCAAAGCTGTGGTAGATTGGGCACCCCTGAAGCATTCCGGAGGTTCCCACCATAGTGAATATGGTGAACAGATCTCTCTCGAGGAAACCAGGAGCAGCACTCGTCTGGTCGGTGTCCATAAATGGGTCTGTAGGGTAAGGTAGCAATCCAATTGGCCACTTCAAGTGATGGTCGGAATGTGGGAGGTTTCCAACTCAGATGAAATTTGGGAGAAGTAACACGTTGACGGGGAGGCTTGGAATATCCCAAAGGAAAGGGAAGGGGGATGAAAATGGAATAGGGTGGGGATAGAAGAACTTCCATTGTGGTTACCTTGCGAATTACAGGCACAAATGCAGGTACAGTTCAACTTCGAAGAAACAGGAGTAATAGTAGCTGCAGACCGAAGAACCTGACTGGAGGATCCAGAGCAGTTAACTTCATGGGAAATAAACAAGCAAACTTTCTCCTTCACCTCTCGATAGCCAATTTTTTCGTTAACCCTGAGTTCTTGAATGGCGTATTCTTCCTTATATACAGGGCAGCTGCGAGAGTATGCAGGATGGGCACCCTCACAGTTCAAATTTGGAGATGGAGATGTAAGGAGAACCATACTGCCCCGGATATCCTTCAAAGCAGTAGTAACAAAGCTTTTTAAGGGCAGGGTAGTTAACCCTAACCCAGCCCCCGAAATCTGGAGTACCTGTGGCTCCGAACCCTAAGAGCAACAATCCCAAATTTACCGAAATAAGCCCCTGGGGGACACCTCCAACGGACCATTAAGCCCTAACTTGGCTGTTAGCTTTTGTAAATTGTAAGATGGACAGACAGTCCGCTGGGTCTAACGGCTGCAGGTAAACAATTTTACCTTGGAGCACCGGGCAGGAAGGCATCATTCTAATGCAGATGCCCTTTCCCGAAGATCGTGCCAGGAGAACTGAAAACACTGTGTTAAAGTCGAGGCAAAGAAGAGTATTGCAGCCATATGCCCTGTTGCGGTGCAACCTGCAATCGGTTGGAACGAAGAGGCCTTGAGGAAGGAGTAGCTGGCGGATTGAGGGATAGGGCTGTACTAGCGGTTAAAGAATCTGGTGAACCACCAGCGTGGGCTCCAAGGGGCCCAATCTACAAGAGCTATTGTGCACACTGGGACCCCCTGGTGGTCAGGAACGGTGTATTGAAGATAGTGTGGGAGTCCGCAGACGGAAGAACTAAGGTGAACAGTTGGCACTCACCAGGAGCAAGACTGAAGTAGTTCTTGAGGAGACCCATGCCGGTACTACCGGAGGACACCTGGGTGTAATTAAGTTCTTGGAGAAGTTGCATCGCCGATTTTATTGGTTGTATCTTCGTAGTGACGTGGAGAGCTGGTGCCAACAATGTAACATCTGCGCAGTAATTCGTGGGTCCCAGATTCAAAGTCACGGCCAGATGCAACAATACATCGGAGCGCCGATCGAAAAAATCGCTATCAACATAGCAGGCCCTTTCCCAAGGACAGACACAGGAAATCGCTACCTGCTGTTAGCTATGAACTACTTCACCAAATGGCCGGAGGTTTATGCGATTCCTAATCAAGAGGCTTTGACCGTGGCTAATGCACTGTGGACATCATCTTTTGCCGGTTTGAGACTCCCCAGGAGCTCCACAGTTACCAGGGAACGAATTTTGTATCCAACCTTATGCGAGTGTTTTTCCAGCGCCAAGGGAACCACTCCCCTTCATCCACAGTCATACAGAATGGTGGAACGCTATATTAAGACAGTCGAGGAGCTAGCCATCGATGAGATTGGGATGTGCACGTGTCATTACTCCTCCTGGCCTACCGAGCATCAGTACATGAGTCCACTGGCATGACAACGGTCAACATGGTATTAGGACGGGAGCTACGGTTATGTTGTGATGTTGTTCGGCGCGCCCCCTGTTGCTGACCAGCCCGCAACTAATTATGTTGGGGCGCTAATGGATAGGCTGGAGGACATCCATTTTCTAGACAGAGAGGCACCTGAAGCTGGCAAGTGACCTAATGAAAGTGCATTATGACCGTCTGGCGAATACTGCCGGCTCCTAGGAGGGTGATCTCGTATGGCTCTACCGTTCGAGGAGTGAAGGAAAGTCACCGAAGCTGCAACGTTACATTCGAGCGGTCGGAGTAAACAAACTAACTGCCGCTCGCCAGCGTAAACCCCAGGCGCGCTATCAGGAGATAACTAGAACCTTCTGTACACTTCTCCCCCCCTCCAGAAAGTATGTCAAAATAGTTCTAGAATGCTCAAGAACCTTGTGGAAAGATTCCACTGACTATATAAGCAAGCATTCTTGTGAGGGCAGGCAGAGTTGTTGAGTCAGGGCCGGTTTCACCAACAACGATAATCTTATTTAACTTGGGTAAAAGGGTTAAAGCCACAATTTGGTAAAACAGCTGTTTCACCAATCAGCATAATGGTTGCCGTGGCCTGTGAACCTGGCTAAAGCTTTACGAGCCATTTTCCACCGTTTACGGATCGAAATCGGAGTTAGCGAAAGAAAAAGATAGATGGCGGCGCAATGAGTGATGCATTTGGTTATGGAGAATGGATATGTAGACACACAGTGCGAGGCAACCATGATGGATAAAAGAGCGAAGCAATTATTATTTCAATGAACCTATCTGTATTATAAAAATAGACTTTGTGTCGTGGTTTCGTCTCACATAACATACAGACCGCTCATTTTGGTCTGTCTCCGTAGTTGAGCAGCTAACATTGTGGCTTCACAATCCAGAGGACACAGGTTCAAACCCCGACTGGGGTAGAGAAATTTTCTTTTTGAATTAGAATTTTTCCTTACCCTCCGCACAGCCTGGAGATATGCATATGGGTGTGAATGTAAGAGTGTTTCAAGGTAGAAAGTATTGAAGCCTAATGTTAAATAACCTACAATCGAGTTGTTTCTCACATCAATGCTCCTGATATGACTGTAAAAGTTATAGGGGCCTATAAAAATGAAACTAAAAATATTATACTCTATTTTGGAACCAAAGGAACAAGAACTAAAATTCTTATCCAAAATGTAAACAGTTAAGGAATAGAAATTTCCGAAATAAATTAAAGACTTGTGCACTGCAGGATTAATAATTATCACTTTTTGCATCAACACGCCTAACCTCTATTTCTCTACTGCATCGTCTACGGTCATTCTTGGTACATGTTCCACTGGTCGTTACAGACCACAAATGTTTGTATATGTTTCATTCTGGACACATTTTATGGCGCAATAAAGTGTAAGTGAAATTTTGGCCTACACCTCCTCTCTTCCTTTCTACAGCCTACATATTTATATCATTGTCTTTATGATATATCTGTGTGACTGCAATTAAGTGCATCAATTATTTGCATGTGATAGGCTTAAATTTTAGACACAACATATAATTTTATTCTAATGAGCGCACAGTGATTTGCAAACTGCAGAGCTTCAAAAGTAGAATATGTTTGTCTATGCTTCAATCAAACGCAGTTTTGGTCTTTGACATGCACAGGAAGAGGTACCAACGGAAGTGTTTCTGGCTTGTTATGTATGAGAAATTGCTGGCTGGTATAACACGCATAAACCAAAGCTATGATTTCTTTACCTGCATTTACAAACTCATGGTGATACGTGCTTCTATGTTCCAGCGATAAAGACATAACTGGGATTACATAAACTAAAATAAGACAAAAAATTACCGCTGCTGGTGAAACTGGCTCTCAGTCAGTCAGTGAGCAAGTGACTGTGTCTCTAGTGTGACATTAAGAGCGATTCCCAGAATGAGTTGGTGATGGCTTTTGCAACATGCAGGAGTGCTACTGTGGAGCGAGAGACTGAAGGTCTTGTGTTTAATTCCCGGCGAGTGAACTGTCAGGATGAGGAGACTAATTATGAAGCAAGCCTAGTGACAGCGAATTGAACTAGTTCACCTTAGTGAAGTGATAGTGTGAATGAAGTGAACTCCCAGTGAAATTGAATTACAGAAAAGCTAAACAGTGACAGTGAGAACAGAGAGGTGACAGTTGAAAAACTGGACAAAGTCACAATATTTTATCACTTAAGATTTAGAAAGTGGAAATAATGAGAAAGAAAAGCAAATCATGGGAGTATTTAAAAAGCTACAAGGCAAATTTTAACAGTAAGCATGTCTTGAAAATAAAATAAAATGGCAGAGAATATCTCAAACATTAGCTGTTCATCATTTCTAGAAGAAAATGGAATGAAAGAAGACTGACCATTCCTAACACACCAGTTCAGAATGGAAGAGCAGAAAAATTGAACCAAAGTCTGTTGCCAGTTGCTAGATGCATGGTCAATGAGGTTTGCATAGCCTGGATTCTGGTTAGATGATATCTTGCATGACAATTACATCAGGAATTTATCACTATCAAGTGTAATAGAAGGAAGTCAACACATGAGTTGTGTAATAGCAAGAGTCTAGAAGAACAAGTCTACTGCTCTTAAGCGTTTTTGACTGTTTAGTTTGGGTGAACATAAATAAAAATGCCAAGCTAGAATCAAAAAGACATGAATATCAAGGAGCAAGCCCCATGACAAAAATTATTTTCAAGTTCTGGAAAATAAATGATGGGACTATAATACCTGTGAGAAATGTGAATTTCAATGAATCAGTTTTTCCATCTAAACCAACAGATAGTTTAAGCAAAATTGAAAAGCCCGACAAGATGAATTCACCTTCTAAAAGAATCTGATTTCTGACAGTAAGGATGATCACCCTAGTGACAAACCCAGAAATTTTCAAGGAAGAAAAGAGTGAGGATCCTGGAAAAAAATATCTGAACCTGAGAAAGAAAATGAAAATCCTTAATACGAAAACGAAAACCATGAAAATAATCAAGACAAGACTCAAAAAACACCAACCCCAACAAAGAAGACCACAAAGCAATAAAACACACAAGACATACAAGTCCGTTGGATGAAACAAAAGTACTTAAGGAGCAAATAACATGGAATAAGCATTGAGCAGTTCTGACAATTGTGTAACAGTAGGAAGCCATGAATGTAGACATTATTAAGCTTTGTAGTATGAATACCTGGAAAATATTTCCATGACCACAGAATTGCAAAGTTACTAACTGTATTGAGAAGGATATGCAACAAACTAGGAGATGTAACTGTTCATAAAGTGAGATTAGTTACAAGAGAATTTTGTTTTGATGACTATCTTGTCATTTATGCACCAGTGATAAGAAAACCAAGCATTAAGACTGCTATTGTGATTGGCAACAGAAATGTTTGGGAGGTGGAGCAACTGGATGTGAATTTTACAAATTTAAACAGCAGCCAGAAACAGAATATCTACATGGAACAATCCAAATAATGTGAAGTAGCAGATTAAAAAGAATTTGTCTTTGAAATAGACATCTATGTATTACCTCAAAATAGATGAAATTTGAATGAAAATTTGAACAAGAAGCTTCAGTCCATAAAATGGTAATACAAAATTTTGATTAGTGTGTGTAATCACAAATCAACTGTGGTGATAACTGGAATCCATGTGGATGACTATCTTAATTGGCAAACAACAAGATATCAATAACTTAAAGAAGGACCTACATATATGTTAGTCCATAACAGACCAGGAAAAATGAACATTTTGTTATTAAGTTGTGTATGAGAAGAAACAGTCATATTCATCAGAAGAATTATATTCTGAAAGTATTACAGAAGTGTGACATGGCCAACACTAAGAGGCTTTCCAATTCACTGGCCATAAACTTCAGGTATAATGAAGTTAATCTTTTAATTGGTGGAAAAGATTAAAGATATATGGTTGCTCCCAAATTAACTAATAATGTCATTTGATATTAAGTCACTATTCCTTAGCATTCTGAGAGACAGATTTGAGGACACACATGAATAAATGGTTGAAAACTACTGAAAATGACGATCACATAGCTGAAGAATACATGGACGTAACTAATGAATTGATCAGACATCCATTGTCTTTGAAGGAAATTGGTACAAGCAGGAACCTGGCCTAGCAGCAGGAAGTCCTTTGTCCCCCTTTCTTGGTAAACTTTTCATGAGCTTTTTTGAAACATACATTACAAAATCTGGTATCATTATGCAGACGATGTATTCATCATTGTAGAAAACAGTCACTTCAAAGATGCATTGAATCTGATGAATATTCAAGATCATAACATCAGATTCATACTGGAGGAAAAAATCAACAACATGCTCCCCTTTTTAGACAAAAAATTTGCAGAAAAGGAAACATTGGAATTGGGCATATATCGGAAATACACTTATACTGACAATTACATTAATGCAAACCATTTAAACCCAAGGACAAGTAAACAGGTAGCAATTAACACTATGGTATGTGGACTGAAAACCTTACCATTAATAGATATGCAGTATGAAAAACAAGTTACACAAATTGTAAAAGTAGTCAAAGAATGGATTCCAGAAGGAACTTATGATGAAAATTAAACAGGCTAAAAGAAGAAAAATTAAGCTGGTAACTGCTTTCACCACAGAAAAAAAGAAATCAATTTTTAAGAAATTCTCATATCATCAAAAAGCAACTACAAATCTCAAAACCTTTTTGCAGATTATAACACCAATTTGGCTCCAGTAAATAAATAAGGTATAAAAAAAACTCTTAAATCTTTTTTGGGAAATCACAGTGAAGTTTATTTAACATTTACATGCACAAATTAGATTTTTATTACTCAAGCTTCACTTTCTGCACAAAACTTGCTGGGACATGTTTCGGGGACTGCTGTCTCCATCATCAGCCTAGATTCATTGCTATGCCTCCTCCTGTGACTTATAGATGGCATTTTCTGGCTGGATGCACCAGACAAAGAAATCCTTTTCATATGGGACATCAAAATTTAATAAATTGTGCTTATTCTTATTTATGAGCAATTATTCCCAAATGGAGAGTTCTGCTGGTTTTCTAAGCGCCTTGAAGAGCTTTGGTTTCTCTTTCAGCTGATGTTCTGTGGACCAAAAATGCTCTGCAACTGCTGATTTCTCCATTTGTTTATATAGAGAAGACAGAGGAACATAGACACAAGGTTTAAAAAATACATGAGAAATATAAACAAGGAGAAATCAGCAGTTGCAGAGCATTTTTGGTCCACAGATCATCAGCTGAAAGAAAAACTGAAGCTCTTAGAAAACCAGCATAACTCTTCATTTGGGAAAAATTATTCACACTAAGAATAAGCACAATTTATTAAACTATGATGTCCCTTATGAAAAGGATCTCATTGTAAAGACGTCCAGCCAGAAAACCCATCTACAAGTCACAGAAGGAAGTGCAGTAGTGAATCTAGCCTGATGATGGAGGCAACAGTTCCTGAAACATGTCCCTGTAAGACCTAGTGTAGAAGTAGTGTAGTTGATCAAAATTTCAATTTATGCATATAAATATAAAAATCTCTTTTAAGTTCCAAGAAATTTGAAATAGTACCACCAAATAAGAAATCTATAATTTATAAAATAAACTGTGCAAATTGCAACAATATCTACATTGGAGAAATTTAGATAGGTACAAGATTGAAACAATATCTAAGAAACTTAAAAGTCATATAAGAGGATAAGTTGGCATTTACTCATCATTTTTGGCAAGAACATTACATAAAAGGAAAATACATTTGATAAAAGAAATAAACAATGCTAATGAGTTGAACATTTGGGAGAAAATTCACACAAAGAAACATGAGAAGCGACTCATAAATTTTGACATACCAGAAGATATTCCAACTTTCAAGTTCCTAAAACCAGCACAAGATCTATTTCACCTGAACAGCTATTTGGATCCTGCAGATGATGCAGGCAAAAGCCTGCAAAATGTGTATTAGCTAAATAGTATGTAGATGGAGCAAGTGAAGTGTTGTTCAACTAAATTTTTAATTTGAGAATCTCACAAGAGATATTTCTATCTGGAACAAAAGCGCCTGAGAGAAATTAGTAGCATATATGGATGCTGATTATTTAAATGAGAGAATAACCACTGGATTTGTTATTCTGTTATGTGGTGGACCCATCTTGTGGAGTAGAAAAAGAAGGCTATCACCTGTCAATAACTGACTCATAATAATAGCTTTATGTGAAGTTATGTGAGAAATAGTCTACTTCAGAAATTTGCTATGGGCACTTTGATTTAAAAAAAATAAGTTCCTGGTCCTACTGTAATATTCGCAATTAACCAAGATGCCATCATTCTAGCCAATAAAAAAATATGTCACTGGTCCTACCGTAATATTCATAAATAACTAAGGCGCCATTGTTCCAGCCAATGATTTTGAGCCTGAACATTCCAAGTATACAGATACCCAAAAACATTACATCCACAACTAGATTTTAACCAAGAAGATCGAGCTAAAGTATGTATCATAAAGTCAGAATCTCACTGATGTCCACACAAAGATTCTAAGTTATGACAGAAATAAAGAGCAATTTACCAAAATGAGATGGTGTACTCTGTATACTCATTTATGGTATTAATTGTCTAAAATGTTACTATAATTACTGCTAAAGGCTTACATCATATTTAAGTTTCTACTTACAGCTTGTCATATCATGTATATCAGTCGCACTTAAACCAAAGGTCTTTATTAAGGAAAGCTCTTGAAATAATTATTTATTAATGATGAATGATGTCATAAACGTTTGCAGTATCAGTTTTAAGTATGTTTACACCGCATTAATTGAAGTTAGGGTTGGCAACACAGTTTACAGCTGTCACTTTTTTTTCTCTGTCTACTGCTTAGGTGTTTTTAACAAATTTGCTAAAATATAAATATTTGAAAACAATGGATGTGTTTCATTTATACAAAGAAGTTAACACAAGATATATCAAATACACATAAACAAAATATAACCCAAAACATAAAACTTCATTCAACACTCATGTTACTCAAGATATACCTCATTTGTGGTAAAATATACGTGATATAAAATTGCTTATAAACAGGGAATTCCTTAACCCTTTGCAGCAGAACTGATTATATTCAGCCAAAGAATACAGAGTGAAAATTATTATTTTCAGCACCTGTGATCAGAAGAAGCCAATTTGTTCTAGTGCCCCAGTTATTAAAACAGATGCCATGGAAATGTTAATTCATGCTTTCTTTCACTTTTGGCTGGGTATTCGCCGATGTCATGTGGTTTTACACTCAGTTCTGATAAGCTTTATAATGCAATTTTATTCGGCAGAATTTCTTGTAGTATTGTAATTTTTAATTTTTAAACAATGGTGAGCTTAAGAGAATTGAGGCAGATATGAAGCTTTGTTAGAGGAAACAAATGAAGAAATGAGCGAGTTTCTTTTTACTCAGACTGAAGTAGAAAATTCTGATGGATGTAACTGCAAACAAGAATGGTACAAGTGATCTTGCTGTCTTCTCCATTTCTGGAGCTGCTGCTACATTTTGGGTAGCTGAGTGTTCGCCTTTTCAAACTGTTCTGCATCTACCTATATCATAACCTTATTGGGAAAAATATCTTGTCATTTTTTTAAGTGAAAATAGTTCTATTTCCTGCTGCATTTCCAAAGTTAACACTCTGTATGAATGAAAGTGATAACTGTGCCATTCTTGCAACAACTCCACTTCTTTATTTTTATTTCCTGAAGTATGATGGTTGAATAATTGTGGCATCTTCAGATTCAGGTAAAACATCGTTTCACATGTAATTGCATGCCTTTAGGTGCCTATGGAAAAACTTGAAAGGATTTTAGTTTTTGAGAACTTTCTTCCACCCAGAGCCATAAAGGGTTAAGTACACACTTTTTTGTATGTGCTTGCTAGCTCATTCTCTTTATATTACATGACATACACCTCAAGCTTGTTATTTACTACTAATATATGAATACTAATCTCAGTGTCACTAAATACTGTGGGCCTGTGATTTGCTGCTGTCATACAGCCTTTGATGGCAATGTGCAGGAGGTTTGGCATTTGCTATAATACAGAACTCTTAATACAGCAAATATTTAGAAATGTACCCTGCAACCTAAACCAGACAGTCATACGATTAGCAACAAATGCATAACTTTGTTTCTAAATGCCAGTAATCCTTTATCATACCACCCCATATGATGTGTATCAACCACTGATACCTATCACAATAATTTAATAATACTCGAGAAAAATGGTTGGTGATTGGTTTAAAATGCTCCCCATGCAGTTGAGGACCTCTGGCGAAACCTCATTCCACCAAGCAGTGTATGAAACCCATTTATTAACTGGAGGCTCCCAGAGGGTGGAGTCTGTTATCTCCAATGAGGGGGTGATAATGGTAGATGGCAATGGAACAAGAGGACCTACAGCTTTTACCATGGACTCCAAACCATGTTAGGCCTTGGGGATACTTCACATGAGCTAGTCAAGAGGTGAAAGCTTGGAAAGGGCTGACTTAAAATCACCACCCCAGAGCCAGAAATTGAACCACAGACCCTTAGCACAGGAACCATGAATGAAACCTCTGAGCAACTCCAGCATCCTTATTCAAGATAACTAAAATAAGATCATTTTGTAGAATACTATTTGAGTTGAATTTACACTTAACAAGCTTCAGTAACCTTCAAAGGTTAAGTGTAATTTCAGCTTGAACAGTGTTCTACAAAATCATAATTTCACTTTACTGTGTACTACTTCCAGTTTTAATTCATACTGTGCAAATAAGACGTTAACTTTTAAGCTCTAATGCTCTAAGATACCTATAGATAGTGTGAAATTGTGAGCACAAAATCTATTGTAAACCACACCAAATTATTAACGAACCTTAGGTTACTTAACCTATAGTTACTCCGTGTTCATAATAAGGTGCACTATGTTGTTAACAGTTAACTATTATCAGATGCTAGCAAACCACGGCTGTTAATTGGAAATCATACAGCAGCTCATAAGCATTTTCCATGCCAAAAATTAACTGTGGAAAGTCTCATGAAACATATACACTGAATTATGCAAAAACTTCAAACTAACTGATAATGATAATGTTGATGTTATCCCTGTTTAGTGGGCATTACAATATTGGCTGTTTTCTTTCAACCTCTCTGGAATGAAAATTGGTTCTCTAACTCATACTACACCACTACTGCACTTTCTTGGTACTCATGCTTGCAACTTTGATACACAAAACATTTTGCCAGAAAAAGTTACACATGGCTAAATGGACTAGAAGATGATTTCTATAAAATGGACCCATACTAATTCTCCAAGCTATGATACATGTTTGAATTAGAGAAAATATGCGGAATAGTAACTTAAGGTATGTAGGATCAAAATAAAAAAGAAAATATATCCCAAAATATTTTGTAGTTATTTTAATGCAATATCCCTTACATATAAATACCTCTAATTAACTTAGAAACCTCCTCAGTAAAATGCTTGTTAAAGCTTTGCATTCTTCAAATTTGCCCTCTGAATGTTGTTTCATACCATTAAGCCATAATTTGTGATAGCTTAAAGCAACTCCCCATTGCATCTTTCCTGCAAATACATAATAAGTACTTTAAATCCACATGCACTAATAGCTTACCTTGTCCTTCTTTAACATAGCCACAAGTCCGAGGCCATGTATTGGTATGCAATTCACTTTTCTGATCCCAAGTGAAGTGAACATCTGATGCTCTGTATGCAATCATAGATTGATTATCTAGCTTGGGGAGATGTCTCCAGGATGGCTGAAAATGTATTAGCTTAAATTAGTTAGGTATAGATCATATAAAGAATGACAATGACGACAGCAATAAGCACCTTGCTAACTATAAAAAGAGAAAGCAATGTAACACACATGAATGTTCATACTCTTTAATTAACATCGCCATCTTATTTAAATACCCTCATGGTTACCTCAGAAATTTTATTTAAATCCCTGTACAGGTAGGGGTGTGTGTGTGTGTGTGTGTGTGTGTGTGTGTGTGTGTGTGTGTGTGTGTGTACGTGTGCGTGCGTGTGTGTGTGCGTGTGTGTGTGTGCGTGTGTGTGTGTGTGTGTGTGTGTGTGTGTGTGTGTGTGTGTGTGTGTGTGTGTGTGTGGGGCGGAATTGTGAAGTTTAAAAATTCATCAACCAATACACTTTATTCCTGAAATTTTGGAAGCAATGCTGGAAGCTTTGACTCATCATTTTTGATGACCTAATGTGGTTGAGGGTGTAGTAGATTTGAAATCAGTTCTCCAAATGAAGGGTGACACAACAGTATTTGTGTTGCAAACATTCTCGCAATTTTTGCCCATATTGTGACACATAACACATCTTTTTGTTCCATTTTTTCTTTCTTGTCTGTGGATGGAAATTGCACTGGAAAAAAAGTATGGCATGTTTTAAGCTTGCAGTTTCAATGGAGTGAAAGTCAACTCTAACACTGAACTCTGGTAGTGTTGTACTTTAAGGCAGTGATGAGCAATGTTGGTTCTTAAGTCCATGTAGTGAAACACAATAAAACAATTGAATTTGCACAAGTCTAGCTGTGTTTCACAATAAGGAAATAAATCTGTCACCTGATCTTGCAAACTGACACCACCTATTCACTTCTGGTACTCAACGGCACATATTAGTTTCTTTACCTCTTCTCTAGGTGTCTGAACTTTCCTTCTTCTCAGTTTGCCTATTTTTCTAATGTCAGCAACTTTGCATTTTATCGATAGGAAATAAACATCTTTGTTATCCTTTCATTTCACATACAGCACATTGATTGCAGACCATGATTACTCGCCATGTTTCACTTTATTATGAGATATATCAGGTGATGTATTATTCTTATTTGCTCTCATGCAAACAACAGTATTACTCCACAGCAGGGGGACCTCTGGAGTGGCCTAAGAGCCCAACTTGAAAGGATGACTGGTTTCCTGTGGAAAGTGAGTTAGAGTGCAGTAAAGTACAAAGAATTGCTGTGGTGCCAAACAAAAAGAGGAGGAAGAGGGCTAGGAAACTGGTTCAGAGTGGAAGGGAAGGAGGTGCTTCCCTTGATAAGGAGGACCCTCCAGAAGCCCCACCTGGTCATCTGCAGTACCTCAAACAGAATTAAGTCAGAGGATACTCTGTTCAAAGACAACTCCAAAAGGGAGGTCCACCCCAGGAGAAGGACTGGCTTCTTGTAGAGAGTGAATTCGAGTGTAGCACAGTTTGTTCTTAATGGCATGTTTCATACAGGCTAACTTAAAACACGGTATTACTGCCTCTAGCCTCCAGAATGCTATGTAGTAGCACAACGAGGCAGGACTTGGAAGTTGCCATAATCCAGGTATCTTAGCTTAGGCAAGGTAAAATTATGGGACTAAAAATAAACAGTTATTCAATTTTCAGCACTTCTCTAATGATAAATACAGAGCATATGTCATGACAAGACATAGCAACGCATGGGCTCTACCAGACTTTCTTAAGAGGGATGTGGTGGCAGTTCTGGTGAGGTTGTGGAAAGTGGACTGTCCTGGCAAGTGATAGTCTGCTCTGCCTATTTTCCATAGGACTCTGTGGAATCTCCACCACCTCAGAATTTTGTTTCATGTTGCAGGAACAGGAACTTTAACTTATTGATTGACTGTGACTCCAATATCCACTATAGTATTTGAGGAATCATGGACGTCAATGTAAGAGGGGAGGCATTGCTACAGTTTTGAGTACAACAGATCTTGAATGAAGGGGCATTCTGACCTTTGTGACTTATCAGCATGAGGTCCTAGACTGACCCTGGCATTCTTCAGGATCCTAGAGGAAGTTAGGGATTGGAGGGTATCCATAGAACCTTACTTATCCAATCATAGACATATCCATTTTGATCTGGAGGAAATGGGAAGGTATCACCTGTACAGGAATCCCGAGAGGACTAATTGGGACTCGTTTAGGGGGACCTGGATGGTGGGCTCAGAAACAGACCTCAAATGAGAATAAGAAATTGTTCTCACCAAAACAACTGGGGTTGTTTGTGGAGTTTTTCACAAACACATTGGTCTCCGTTTATAGAAGGAGCTGCCCTCTTAGTCTGGAGAAATGGGCAGGAACTAAACTTAGATGGAATTCTTGTATAAGATCCATCAATATAAAGACACAAAGGCTATATAATGTGTATATGGCTAATAAGTGTCAGTTAACATGACAGTCATACAAAGAATCCCAAAGGTTATATAAAAGAGAGAACAGAAAGGCCTCTGAGGAAAGTTGGAGGTTTTTCTGTAATAACATACAGAAGCAGTCCAGTGCTGTTTGATTACAGAAACTACTGCTCTCAGGAGGTGGGGACAGGATGGCCTCTTTGGAGACCCCTTCTGGTGCTAAGATGCAATTGGATGGGGAGACCTTGTGGCTGTTGCTAGGAAGTCACTTCCCAGGAACCGTATAACTGATCAATAACCTGTCTCAGTTAGGTATGCAGACCAGAAGGCTGGAAAGTGGCCTCCAAGATTGAGACTTATAAAAAAGTTAAATGGGCAATACCTCCTTTTGAGCCCTGTAAAAGCATGGGTAAGGATGGAGTTTCCTGGGTTCTTCTCCTAGAGAGCTCAGAGCTTGCACACGCACGCGCACATGAGGTGAGCTTTAAATATGTTTAATGATAAGCAAAAGTTAAGTTATTAGCCTCCCAAGTATTCCTGTACACTACAGAAATAGTACTCATGCAAGAATTTATTTAATTTTTGCTTAAAAGACTTCAAGGTGCAAACTGTTTAATTGATTCTGGCAGTTTGTTGTACAGCATTATTCATTTATATTTGAAACTCTCCTCGTATAAACTAGTGCAATGAGACGTAATTGACCGTTTATCCTTATTCCGGCTGTGGTGTGAGCGTATAAGTGAATGGGTTTGATATCCCTGTTTCTTTGCATTAACGTGGATTAATACCTCATATACATACAATGATGGTAGGAGCAAGATCCTCATTTTTTGAAAGCGACTTACAGCTACTTGCTGATGATTTTTTCCCCATAAATCTTACCACCCTTTTCTTTCTTGGTGTACAAGAATTGGAAGGATAGGGCACAGACCAAGATCTATAATTGTTAAAACAGCTATAATGAACTTCAAATGGGAGGTCCTAAGAAACAGCAAAAAGTCAAAAGGCACAAGAATCTTCATTGAACAAGTTTCAGATAAAAAGCAATGAGAATTGAAAAACTTAGCGCTAAGTGAAATGAAGAAAGAAGGGAAGAGGGAAACAACGTTTGTGAAAGGAACCAATTTGTGGATTATTAGTGTGAAGCAGGAAATTCATCAGCATGGTGATGCACAGGAAGGGTACCAAACTACACATGCGGGCAGTAGCAATGGAGGTGGAATGATTGGTCAGCACATTAACAATGGGAGGAAGGATGATGTAAGCAACGTATTGCCAGTGATGTCTTCAAAGAAACAGATACAACTTTCAGATCAGTTGGTACAAGATATAAACGAAGGTCAGCATTGGGCATGTCAGGTGATCTGGATGTATGGAATCAAGAGACGTTAAGTGCAATATCTATGCCAGCAGGAAGCATTCTGGAACATGAAAACCATGACAGTACAAGAGAAAATGTGCAAGTGTGTACAAGAAGCCAAGTGAAATTGGGTAAATTTAGGTTTGATTGGAAGGGATCAGTACAGGGATTGGAGTTGTCGATAGTGAATTGGAATGCTGAAGATCTACTGGAAAAGGTGCATAATGGTGAAATCCTACAAGTGTTAGAAAAAGGTGATTTTGTGGTGGTGGTAGAAAGAGCTATGGTGCGCTTTAGTGATGTGGCTTTCATCTTGTGATATTTACCCAAAAAGTGTGTGTTTATATGTTGGTATTGTTTACAACCACCAAGCACATCAGAATAGTATGACACAAGTTTGTTTAGAAAATTAAGTTTGGGCATTGAGGGGCTTCAAAACAAGTATGATCAAGTGGAAATGATAATTACAGGGGATTTTAATACAGGGTAGGGGAAGAACATGTGTAGCTGAGTAACCTATTAAAAGAGCATGAGAGGGAGTTTGAAAAGGGGAGAAGGCATACCAAAAGAAGAATTATTACCACTCCTAAAAATAAATAGTGCCAAATAGCAAAGAAAAGAGTAATAAAAGAGTTGAGAAACTGGAGACAATCAGGAGAAAAAGAAGGGAAAAATTTCTTTACTCTAAGGTGGGGTATAGGTGTCTTATTGAGGACCCAAAAAAAAAAAAAAAAAAGGAATGTGGTATAAAAATAAGTCAAATGTTAAATGAGGCTGTAGAAATTCACAACAAAAGGAAAACATTTAAAATAAAGAGAGTTGAGGGTTGTTACACTACATCACTATAATATTCTTACTTGAACGCGTTTCGGGAGACAGCTTGTTCCCATCGTCAGCATGTTCTCAACTGATATTGCCGGTCATCGTCTGGGGGATGTGTGTGGCTAGTGGTGTTCTCTGGTGCTGGGCTGATGAATCTCCAAAGGCTGTTGGGTGGCGGCAGTTCGAAATTCATTAGGTGATTCCTGTGTTTGACAATATGTATTTTTTCCCAGATGTCCAATTCATTGCTGCTGTTGATCGGTTTTAAGAGTTTTATGTTCGGAGTGATATCATGGTTTGAAGACCAGAAATGATGTGCTACTGCTGATTTATCTGGCTGCTTTTGGTAAATGTATCTCATATGCTCTTTAAGTCTTATTTCAAGATTTGTTTTTGTTCTTCCTATGTATACCAGGTTACATTCATTACAATCAATTTGATATATACCAGCTGATTTATCGTCGGGGATAGGATCTTTTGTTCTGTTGCACAGTAGTTTCTGTATATTGTGGTTATTCTGTGGAGACAGGGTGATGTTGTATTTTTTGAAAATCCTTTGAAATTTATGATGTGTCCAAGGGTGATAAGTGAATTTTCTATATGCTTGTGGTTTTTGTTGTCTGAGTAAAGTAGTCATTTGTTGGATGTATTTCTGTCTTTCAAACCTTTTTATCTTCTTATCTATTGTTTTTTTCTGGTATCCATTCATAGTGGCTATGTTGATAATGTGTTGGTATTCTTTTTGGTATTCCTCTTTCTCCATTGGTATATGTACTAACCTGTTTGTAATACTATTTAAAATTGCATGTTTGTGGCTTGTAGGACTGTAGCTATTGTTTTTAATATAATTTTCTGTGTGCGTTGGTTTTCTGTAAATGCCAAACGTTAGTTTGTTGTGTGCATTATTTCTGATGATCCTGATGTCTATGTAAGGTAATTGGCCATTTTCTTCTTTTTCTATTGTGAATTTAATAGATCTTTTTTGTAAATTTAATAATTTCAAAGCATCTTCTGAAAGTGTTTTTGGAACAATAGCAAAAATATCATCTACATACCTATACCAGGTTTTGAAACGATGTGGGAAAGATTTAGTAATATGGCATTCAAAATTGCTCATATATAGTTCTGCTAAAAATGGTGAAAGGGGGTTTCCCATAGTTAGGCCTGTGGTTTGTTTAAAGATTTTGTGATGGAATGAAAAGAAATTCTGGTCCAGACATAATTTTGTTAGTTTTAGGTAATCTTCTGTTTGTGCTCTAGGTGTGCCATTGTTTAATATCCAATTTTCTAGGAGTGGTAATAATTCTTCTTTTGGTATGCTTGGGAAGAGTGCAGTGACATCAAATGATACCATCATGTCTGTGGGTGATATATTTATATGTGAAAGGTGACTGGTTAATTCTAATGAATTTTTTATACTAAGACTTTTGAACATACGCATGGAGTTGAAGGTATCTGAAAGCCATTTTGCTAGTTTATATGTGGGAGAGTTTATGTTATTCACTATGGGCCTCATTTTGTTGCCAATTTTGTGTATTTTTGGTAGTGCATATAACCTAGGTAAGGTGGGAAAATCTGGTTTAATTCTGGATTTTTCGGCTTTTGTTAATGTTTTGGTTTCTATCAATGTGTTCTGGAGTGACTTGGTGCATTCTTTTAATGGATTTTTGCTGATTTCTATGTACTCTGGGCTATGTAGTAATTGCATAACTCTAGATTCATAATCTTCTTGGTCTAATATCACTAATGTGTTTCCTTTGTCTGCTTTGGTGTATATTACAGGCTTTGACTTTAGAGATTTGATAATTTTTTCATGTGGTATGTAGTGGTGTTTTTGGGCTTGTATCTGGTCCAATATTGGTTCACACTGTAATTTGATTAAACTTTTATCCTTATCTGTAAGGTGGTTGGAGGCTATTTCGATATCAGCAACAAAGTTTTCTGTATTTTTTGTGAAGTTGAAACAGGTTTTTAGGCCATTGTTCAAGACAGATAGCTCAGTGCTGGTGAATGGTTCTTTTGAGAGGTTAACTACATATTGGCCTGTTGTAGGTTCATTGTTTAGGTTATGTTTATATGTTGCTTTCCGTTTTTGGTTATGTCTAGGGGATTTTTCCCGGTATTCCAGACAGTTTTTTTGTTTGAATATAAGGTTGTTTAGTTTCTTTTTCAGTTTCATTGTTTTGGCGCTCATTTTCTTGCTAAGTAGCGTAAGGAAATTTGACCGTAAATTTTCCCATAAGGGTATTCCTAAAACTTTCGGTAACCATAAGTGTAATTCATAGATTCTAAGGTCCAAGTCCTGTAAATTTGCATAATGTTTGTTCTTTTTTATTTCGATTACTTTCTTGTCTGCTACTGTTTGATTCTTTACATTGTGATTAAATTTTACATATTTTCTAACGAAGTTTGGCGTAACTTTGTGTTTTAAGCAAAGATTTAGGAATCTTATGTTTGCAGCCATGTTTTTCTTTTTGATTTCTAGTTTTAAGTATAATTTTATGTCCTGTTTTATTCCAAAGTTTCCGTTGAAACTGTGTAAATCTGTGCTTACCTCCATATTCTTTGGTTATTACATGCGGCAATATCAGTGTTTATTCTTTGCTTCTTATAGACTTGTAAGTCTGGGAAAAATCCTCTAGACATAACCAAAAACGGAAAGCAACATATAAACATAACCTAAACAATGAACCTACAACAGGCCAATATGTAGTTAACCTCTCAAAAGAACCATTCACCAGCACTGAGCTATATGTCTTGAACAATGGCCTAAAAACCTGTTTCAACTTCATAAAAAATACAGAAAACTTTATTGCTGATATCGAAATAGCCTCCAACCACCTTACGGATAAGGATAAAAGTTTAATAAAATCACAGTGTGAACCAATATTGGACCAGATACAAGCCCAAAAACACCACTACATACCACATCAAAAAATTATCAAATCTCTAAAGTCAAAGCCTGTAATATACACCAAAGCAGACAAAGGAAACACATTAGTGATATTAGACCAAGAAGATTATGAATCTAGAGTTATGCAATTACTACATAGCCCAGAGTACATAGAAATCAGCAAAAATCCATTAAAAGAATGCACCAAGTCACTCCAGAACACATTGATAGAAACCAAAACATTAACAAAAGCCGAAAAATCCAGAATTAAACCAGATTTTCCCACCTTACCTAGGTTATATGCACTACCAAAAATACACAAAATTGGCAACAAAATGAGGCCCATAGTGAATAACATAAACTCTCCCACATATAAACTAGCAAAATGGCTTTCAGATACCCTCAACTCCATGCGTATGTTCAGAAGTCTTAGTATAAAAAATTCATTAGAATTAACCAGTCACCTTTCAAATATAAATATATCACCCACAGACATGATGGTATCATTTGATGCCACTGCACTCTTCCCAAGCATACCAAAAGAAGAATTATTACCACTCCTAGAAAATTGGATATTAAACAATGGCACACCTAGAGCACAAACAGAAGATTACCTAAAACTAACAAAATTATGTCTGGACCAGAATTTCTTTTCATTCCATCACAAAATCTTTAAACAAACCACAGGCCTAACTATGGGGAAACCCCCTTTCACCATTTTTAGCAGAACTATATATGAGGGTTGTTACACTACATCACTATAATATTCTTACTTGAATGCGTTTCGGGATCTATCTATCTATCTCCCTCCCCCTCTCTCTCCCTCTCTCCCCCCTCTCTCTCTCCCTCTCTGTCTCTCTCTCTCTACCACAATAATATATTATTATCAAGTTTCTAACAGTGTAATTAAACCATATTTTTAAAGAGAAACTTTGTTTTTAATCTCCTGAGCTTTATGATGAATGGACTGAAAGCGTTTTTCCCCTAACTCTTCATAGGTATGTGATGACCTGTGAGCTATTGATGACTTAGACTTGGAAATAACTAATGCAGAATTTTGCGACCAAATTAAGAGGTTAAGTTAAATAAAGCAAGTGGTATTGATAGCATTCTGTGAGAATTTTGGAAGGTATGGTCTTGAGACGATACCATATGAAAGTTGGCTGTTAAGTTGCTTAATAAAATGTTGGAAGTAAGAGAAACACCCAAGGTGTGGAGAATAAGTATGAAAGTACCTACATATGTATAAGGTAAAGGGGGATGTAAATAACCCAGCTAATTAAAGGGGAATGAGTCTTCTTTCTGTTTTAGAAAAGCTTTTTACTGGAATTCTAGCCAATAGACTGCAGAAATGGGTAGAAGGAGAATGCCTGTGTTTCAAACTCGATTCAGAGAGGAGGACTGCAGACAATATCTTTGTAATGAAAAAAATTGTAGACAAATACTTGAGCAATAAAAGAGGAAGAGTTTACATGACATTTATTGAATTTGAGAAGGTATTTGACACCATAAATAGAGAAGCATAGTGGGTAAAATTAAAAAGTAAAGGGACCAGTATTGTATTTATAGAATTGTTGCAAAAGATACTTCAAGACATGTTCTGTATTAAATTTTTAGGGGATAAAGTAACAGACTATATGCAGAGTAAAACTGGAATGAGACAAGGCTGTAAATTAACTCCTGTGTTGCTTAATCTCTTTTAGTGATGATATTATGGAGGATATTCAAAGATAAAGTAAGCATAATCTAGATTTTCTCGGGCTTCCAACCAGGTGTAAAGTTCATTAGAAGCAGACGTTTTGGGAATGTAAATTGTTCCCATCTTCAGGGTATCTGAATGATGCAAAATTAGGAGTCCTCCATATTTATATTAATGTCTGTGGAGCTAAGTACAGACATCTTAAAAAACAGGTTGGGTACACTGAGGTGGTAAAAGGCACAGACATTATAGAAAATCGTATAGTCAAGTAGCTGTCTGATGTGATTATTTTGTGTTTTTGTGCTGGTTTCGATACATTTTTAAGGCCAGTTTCCATGCCATGTTCAGTTGTAGTCCAGAATCTCGGTTCAGGTTACCTTTCTTGGACAAGATGGCTAAAGTTTCCTTCACCCTATGTTGCTAGTAACGTGCACACTTGGCTAATATGTTGTTCCACCAAAGTTGGCCCTGTGGTCTTGTTCAAAACAGTGCTCCACTAGACCCGATTTTTCCAGCTGCATCAGACGTATAATTCTGTTGTGTTCAGCTGAAGTTTGGAAAAGAAAATTGAAGTAGTTAATAAGTTCTGTAAAAATTGGGGATTGAAGATAAATGAAAAGAAATCAAAGATAATGTCCTTCAAAAGAAGGTGCCAAATATGAAAGGATGAGAAACTGTAGGTGAATGGGAAAGAAATTGAGGGGGTAAGGAAATTTGATTATCTAGGAACAAGATTAAGTTCCAATGGAAATTGAAATGAAAAAAAAAAGAAAGATAATAGCCAAAGGAAATACAGTCATGAGTGTTGTAAGAGCATGCTTGAGGAAAATTCCAAATATAAGAGTCAATTGGTTAGAAAGAATCTTCACAGCCACATTGAAGCCAGAATGCTATACGAAGCAGAAATATGGACCATAGATGATGCCTGGAACCATTTGGGATTGTCAACAGCATCACGGAATGGGGTAATGCAGCTAGAGTTAGGTAGATATTCCACTAAGAACAAAATTATTACAAGAATTATGAAATACCTACATAAATTGACTAATTTTGAAGATTTAGAAACTAGTAACAGTGATGTGTCATAATTTAAAATAAAGAGAGTTGAGGGTTGTTACACTACATCACTAAAATATTCTTACTTGAACGCGTTTCGGGAGACGGCTTGTTCCCATCGTCAGCATGTTCTCAACTGATGTTTCCGGTCATTGTCTGGGGGGAAAAATGGATATTAAACAAGGGCACACCTAGAGCACAAACAGAAGATTACCTAAAACTAACAAAATTATGTCTGGACCAGAATTTCTTTTCATTCCATCACAAAATCTTTAAACAAACCACAGGCCTAACTATGGGAAACCCCCTTTCACCATTTTTAGCAGAACTATATATGAGCAATTTTGAATGCTATATTACTAAATCTTTCCCACATCTATTCAAAACCTGGTATAGATATGTGGATGATGTTTTTGCTATTGTTCCAAAAAAACTTTCAGAAGATGCTTTGAAATTATTAAATTTACAAAAAAGATCTATTAAATTCACAATAGAAAAAGAAGAAAATGGCCAATTAGCTTACCTAGACATCAGGATCATCAGAAATAATGCACACAACAAACTAACATTTGGCATTTACAGAAAACCAACGCACACAGAAAATTATATTAAAAACAATAGCTACAATCCTACAAGCCACAAACATGCAATTTTAAATAGTATTACAAACAGGTTAGTACATATACCAATGGAGAAAGAGGAATACCAAAAAAGAATACCAACACATTATCAACATAGCCACTATGAATGGATACCAGAAAAAAACAATAGATAAGAAGATAAAAAGGTTTGAAAGACAGAAACACATCCAACAAATGACTACGTTACTCAGACAACAAAAACCACAAGCATATAGAAAATTCACTTATCACCCTTGGACACATCATAAATTTCAAAGGATTTTCAAGAAATACAACATCACCCTGTCTCCACAGAATAACCACAATATACAGAAACTATTATGTAACAGAACAAAAGATCCTATCCCCAACGATAAATCAGCTGGTATATATCAAATTGATTGTAATGAATGTAACCTGGTATACATAGGAAGAACCAAAAGAAATCTGGAAATAAGACTTAAAGAGCATATGAGATGCATTTACCAAAAGCAGCCAGATAAATCAGCAGTAGCACATCATTTCTGGTCTTCAAACCATGATATCACTCCGAACATAAAACTCTTAAAACCGATCAACAGCAGCAATGAATTGGACATCTGGGAAAAAATACATATTGTCAAACATAGGAATCACCTAATGAATTTCGAACTGCCGCCACCCAGCAGCCTTTGGAGGTTCATCAGCCCAGCTCCAGAGAACACCACTAGCCACACACATCCCCCAGACAGTGACCGGAAACATCAGTTGAGAACATGCTGACGATGGGAACAAGCCGTCTCCCGAAACGCGTTCAAGTAAGAATATTTTAGTGATGTAGTGTAACAACCCTCAACTCTCTTTATTTTAAAATACCTACATAAAGTTTCCACACTGGAGGAAAGTGATATTATTAAAGAATGCTGTCATATCCAAAAGAAATATAAGTGGAAAGGATCATGGTTCCTCAAAATTAAGCAAGTTATCCAACAGACAGGGATGGGAATCATGGATAAATAGGGAGCATCAAAACAAAGGGTTCTGGAAAGAAATAAGTCTGAGACTAAATGATATTGGGAAACAAGAAATATTGGTGAAATGAGAGAAATGGGTTCTTTGAGGCTCTATAGGGAAATAAAAACAGTATGGGACAGGGAAAAATATATAGCAATTTGCAATAAAGCAGGTAGAGAAGGGTTTGCATGGGCTAGAACTAGAGTCATGAATTTAAAAGATCTAAGACATGACAAAGATTTATCAAAATATACAATGTGTGGAGAAGTAAACATAGCTTTTTACTGAGTATTATACTATAATAAAAAAAAGACTTGCAGAGAAAAGGGTTGGCAACAAAAATGGAATAATTTAGATGGAAAATTTTTAATTAGGAAAATGTTCACTGTAAAAGAAGGGTGGGGGGGAAATGTAGGAAACTATTTGGGTAAATTAGAGAGAAATGATCAAGATTGGTAAAGAGGGAACATGAAGGAAGCGGAATATTAGAAGAATAATAGGGTAGTTAGATATAAATAGGATGGAAATGTAATAATTATTGTGATGGTTGCCAATACACAAATAACCTGGAGTAGTGTGCATTGGGACTAAATATATTTAGGCAAGCAACTTTATAAAGCCAATATTCAGTTTTAAATATTTCTATGCTGTGTGATGAACTACCCCAGAAAATTATGCCACATTAAGAAAAGGGATTGAAAGTGTGAGTAGTAAAGTGTTTTCAAGCACCTTTCACTTAAAATGTATGTTACAGTTTTTATTGCAAAGGAGCACTTGCTTAGTTATTGTGCTGTATAGCATTTCATGGTTTCATCCACATATACCAGTTTTTATTGCAAAGCAGCTCTTGCTTAGTTATTGTACCCCCAGATATTTTGTTGATTTAAAACATGATTGATTTATCCCCAAGTTTTAGTATTTGGTTTTCCAAGGCCTTGTTATTTGCATGGCGAAATAGTACTGACACTGCTTTATCCTTGTTAACTACCAGTTTATTATTTTTCAAGCATTCCAATAACTTGCCAATTGAATTTGTAAGGTTTGTTTGTAGGTTGTTGATGTTGCTACCTTTGAGAAAAAAACTTGTGTCATCAGCATACAGGATTATGCTGGCATTGGGTACATAGACAGCTACATCTTGAATGTATGCCGATAACAGCATTGATCCCAGAATTCAGCCTTGGGGCACAGCAAATTTGACTGCTTCCTCTTTGGAAAACTTAGAGCTTATTAACCCTGTATTGTGATCTTTATAAGGGATTTGCATTATTTGTCTTCAGTTGCTTAGACAGGATTTAAACCACTTTAATGCAGTACTCCTTATTCCTAATATTTGTAACTTTGCAGCAGGATTTGGTGGTCAACTAGATCGAATGCCTTGGATAAGTCCATAAATAACCCCATGCATACTTCTTTATTATCTACTGCCTCATATACCTCCCTTAAGAAGTTGGTTATTGCTGTTACAGTTGACCTCCCCTGCTGAAGCCAATGTTATTTATCAGATATTAAGTTTTAAAGGCATTATGTAATCTTTCATGCATTACTTTCTTTATTATTTTTGAAAAACCTGAAATTAGTGATACTGGTCTGTAGTTCTTAATATCTTCCTTGGAGCCTTTTTTTAGAATTGGTTTGACTATTCCTAATTTTAGTTCATCTGGAAACTGGCCAATACTAAATTAGAGATTGGCAACATGGCACAGTGGCTGCAAGAGATGAGTGTAGCATCCCTTCAGCAGATGTCTGAGATTTCATCATAACCTGAAGATCGTTTATGCCAAAGCATTTTAATGATTTGTTTTATTTCATCTGGAGATGTAGGGGATGAAAACATTGTGTTGGATATTTTACTTTGATGTAGTGGATTTGGTTTGGGTCTGAGCAGGACCGTCTAGAATGAACGGACCTGACACTGGGTTCGAGATTGAGAAAAATGGCGGCGGTAGTTGGTGGTGATCCCTGAGGTGTTTACACTCGCCAACTGCTGTGTTGTGTTTCCGATGCCTGTGATTTATAGTATTTTAGTAACTGCGGCAGTTTGTAATCACATTAGCAAAGCAATAGTGTTTGAAAACATTTATTTGAGCAATTTGGGAAACGGGAATAATCCCAGTCATTCGTTTTCATGCCGTGTGCTTTCCAAGTGTTACTTATGTTTACTAATATATTACATGTAGATTATGGCTACATTAAATGTAAAGTATAATTATACCTTTTTTAATTTACCTACTTGAGAATATAGTTTGTGTCACGGTTATTGTGGCGAAATAAAGAAATTGTTACAGTTTGGACGTATTGGTTGTAAATATACTTAACCTAAAACATTACAACACCATTATGTTTCCGGATGTAAATCGAACTTTGATTATAATGAATAAAGGTGCAAATAATTGTGATAAATATTTTAAAATATGCTATATACAGTGTTAATTTGAGTTATAAAATATATTAAATTATGTATATTTGTGAGATACAATAAAACAATTATGAGTATTTGAGAGTGTATGTGTATAATGAGTCCCAGTTATTCTCAGATACCGGAGTATTGCCATTCATATTTCCAAAATATAAAGATTTAAAAGAAAACGGTTAATATTCATAAATCGTAAACACTTTACGCCTTCGAAGGATTCACCTGTATGCATACATCGTTGTTTCCGACCTAGTTATAAGAAAGGATAAATTCCGTTACGGTGGTTCTTTTATAACGGTTCCAAGAACATGGTTAAACTGCAAATTGGTGCATTTCTGACAGTTTGTTTTAATTCAGCCATCGTATTTATGATGTTACGTTGTTGCATGCAATACTGTAGATTGCATGAATGTTGTTTTGCAATGCTGTTTAAGGTTATGTATTTCATATATTTCACTTGCAGTGCTGGTTTAAGACTACTTATTTGTTGCATTTCAGTCTGTCGGTGTGGACTCTCTGCAAAAACTAGTAAAGGATGCTATAAGTCGCTAAGTGGTATAGTTTTGAATAATTATTGCAAACTTATAAATGAAAAGCGCTCAGTGAAAGCAAAAGTAACCCTAAAGCTTCTAAATTTAATAGCTAATTACCGTAAACAACGCCATTTCGTGCCATCCAGTGTACATTTTGTGCATATAATATTGTGTATGTACAGTGTGATTAACGGTGTAAATAGTGACACGTAATTTTCAGTGAACTCAATCAGTGTCAACCTCAATATCAACAGTTCTGTTTCATGCAAGTACTACAGTGTTTGCAGTTTATAAAACTATGTCCTTTGTAATTTAAATAAGTAGCTGTAGTTTAGAAATGCTGTTAAGTTATAGCATACAAAACTGTAGACTGCATGAATGTTGTTTGAGGTTACATATTTCATTTAATGTTAAAATGCATTTAGTATACTTAAAAGACAGCATTTTTGTGCACAACAGCATATATCTACACAAAAGATATGTACTGCACCACATTAATTGTATTTTACTGTGGAGAAGTCATAACTTGTAGACAAGAACCGATTAAGGCATTTCCCAAATTCCCACCACATACGGCCGCCATTTTGAATTCCAGTGTCAGGTCTGGTATCCAGAGGGTCCTGGTCTGAGTTTACCATTGTGGAGCAAGTTCTCAGCTAACCCTGTGGAGTAACTGTTAAATACATTAGCAACACTACTGGCATTCATTATCATTCTGCCGTTCAGATTTATTTTGAAGTCATCTACTTTATTCACTTTTCCAAGTTCGTTCCCTTCTAATGAGGTGCCTTAGGGCCTTCGATTTGTTCTCTGCTCAATCTATATAATTATCATTATTTAATCTTTTTGCTGACCAGATTATTTTATAATAGATTCGTTTATAATTTTTGAAGTAATTTTTTGTCATCTGAGACATTACTTTGTTTTAATAGTTTACCTAAGAATAAGTCTGCTACCAGATATTCGTATGTCCTTTCTAATCCAAACTTTTTTTATTCAATGCCTATTTTCATTTTTTTCTAGGTGTTGTGGTGTCTAAATGATGATTAAAAGTACCAGAGAATTTTGAGAAAGTGCCGTAAGGGTGGCTTTAATCAAATTACTTCAGGCACCATTAGGAAATGTCTAGAGAATAGAGGAGTGGTAAGAGACTGGATAATGACCTCTTTGAAACGCCAATAGGCTGTTGTGGCTTTGAGGAGTGAGTCCATGCCCCTCAGTGTCCCATGGCTGCCTAAAGGAGGAGTTTTGTCACCCACTGTGGTGTCTGGTGGAGGATCACCTATTGAATAGGCTCAATAGAGAGGATATTCATGCTCAAGGCTATGCCAATGACATATGCCTTGTAGTAAGCAGGAAAATTCCCAAGTACTGTTCCAGAGCTCATACAAGGCTCCTTACATATTCTGGAGGAATGGTACACAGAAACTGACTTTTCCATTAATCTGGACAAGACTGAACTCATGGCCTTTACAAGGAGAAGAGGGCTGCCTCGTTTGGCAGATCCCCTTCTGTCTGGGAAGAAATTGAAGCTATCTGGTTTGGTTAAGTACTTCAAAATTATCCTAGATGCCAGACTGGGTTGGAAGAAGTATGTGAGATATTAAGTAAAAAAGGTCTACAATGCTCTATAGGTCTATAGGAGAACCCTACTGCTATTATAGTTGCAACTGCAGTTTATAACATAGCATTAAACAGGGGAGACCACTTGCCAGTTGATGTACATGAATACAATATACCTGAAGCAAACTATAATGAACATCATATGCATAACGATGATCTCCAGGGCAATGCAGAGCGAAGAAGAATAATTAACTTACAATTCAACTGATGCGTGCAAGGGTCTCTGGAGCCAAGTCAAAAAGGTAACATTTAACATTTCAGGGAAATATTTTATTTATTTTTTTAAACATATATGTGGTATGATTTGCTGGCAAGTACTTTTTTACTGTCTTTACTTAGCTATATAACAATTACATTTTGAGAATTATTAATATTCAGAAGTCCAATGGTTTAAAATACTACAATTTGTACAATTCCTTTTCTTTTTGCAGTTGGGTTTGTTTAAGTTCCAGTTCACATTTCAACAGCGCCATTTTTATATCATGTTCTTCTTGCATTAGCTTCAATTTGTGGTTCTTTTGCATTTGTTTGGTTTTTATGTTGTGTTTCTTTTAGTTTTATTTTAATTAGTTTTGTAAGAATAGAGAATAACTATATCCACTCAGAGGCTGTAGATCAATTAAGAAACACAAATTTACATAACACATTTATTCACAATCACTGATAAAAATTATAAAAGACCATTACAAGATACGACAGCATGCTTGCTTGGCAACCCACATGTTTCTAGTGCTTTCTCTCACACACTCAACAGTGTCACTCTACTGCACACCTTCACATCTCTATATATAGATGTCACTAGTTTCTCTGCAAGGTGAGTTTACCTATATTCCAACAAGTTTTATTTTAATTTCTTCTCTTCTTAGCTTTATATATTCGTTACTGTTAACTGGGTTTGTGGACCTTTTACGTGACATGTTCCTAATTACAGATGTGGTTGAAGATGTACCAACAGCTTTTGAAACAATCGCATTGCTCTCTGTTTCAGCTGTTAGCTGACCTTGACTATCCTCTTGCACAGTGGTATCACTCTGCACTACAGTTTCATTACCACTTATCTCAATGCATGGTGAACTTGCAGTGAAGGGGGCAGTGTGGAAGGGGCAGCAAGCTCCTCGCCTATATCAAATATTACAGCATCTGCAAACAAAAGCACAATGGAACTTAGTATAAATAATGTATTTCTTAATTTTTTTCTGTCATCAATAAATTTTATAATAATACCTATGAAGTTTAAATTTGGCAAAGATTCCGCATATTACCCAATTCTCGGAAACAAAAACAACTCAGAAGAAAAAGAAGCTATAAGTAACCAGAAGTTTATTAAAATAAAGCTAAAGCTACCTAACCCAACCTCATATTCCAGAATTTCCAATAATTATTGTACCTGCTCTCTGTCATAGTAAATCAAGTTTACAAAATTATATTTTAACACCCACGTGCTAAATCACATGTCCTCCAAAACTAGTGTTTAAAATGCAAACACATAGGTTTGGTTTGTTTCACTTTGCCAGCAGGATTAGTTTATTTTCCAAGACAGAAAAAATAAATGCTCGTTGTATACAGAATCTCTACCACAATTTCTAATTACATGTTCTAACCAATGTGCAGTTCTTACCATCTCCAAAATATGCTGCACTTAAGTCATATGGTCTGCTCTGGGGCTCAAACTGTGGTTTCAACATATTAATTATCTTAAAACTGGTCTCTGTTAACTTGGGAATCAACTTTCCTCCTCCAATTTTTAATGCTTCTATCTGAAATAAATAATGAAGCATATATAATAGGAAGAAATAGTTACAGCTAACATAATACAGCATAAGTATTCCTTTTATAATGACACCAATGATAAAAAGTTTACATAATTACCTTATCATTACTCATTTCTTTCTTAGTTTGTTTTTCATGCAGTCATTCAAAGCATGTAATTGCTTTGATGTACATATTCCTGTTCGGCATGATGCATTGTAAATGTTGGCAATTTCTTCCCATACTTCATTCTTTGCTTTAATGTCGTCCTCCATGGACTAGTGGTACCGTGCTAGCCTCTAGTTCCCAAAGTCGCGGGTTCAAACCCGGCGGAGGGCGATGGATTTTTTCAGGCATAAAAATTCTTAGCATGGCTTCCTTCGGAAGGGAAGTAAAGCCAGTGGTCTCATGTTGTAGATTTACGGCACGTAAAAGAACCTCAAGCCTGATAAAGAGGCCTCTGAGCAAAATTACTGGTCTTTCACGCACAATATGGAATGGGATGCTAAGAACCATAGTAGTTAAAGAGCGTCCATAAATAAAACTCAATTTAATTTCAATTTTTTGCTTTAATATTAGTACCAGCAGTGCTTTTGCTTTCAATTATATCCTTTTCGGCCACTAACTATTAGCATATTTTCTTCAAAATCATCAAAGTTCCTACTGCATTTAGTACTCATTTTACTCAATGTTGAGGTTAAGTTCACGTGTGCTGATCTCCGTTTCACAATATATCGATGTATTGTTATTCATTTAAGTTGGCCACTGTGCTAAACAAGAATGTAAATTGGCGCTCCTGTTAATCAAAACTGCATGGATAAAAGTGTCACTGCGATCACTATTGCATTTAAATGAACGAAAAATGCAGGTAGCCACCTGTTGCCAAATTCCAAACTTAACTATGGAATAGATTGTTATTGAAGGAACAGAAACTGTTTCAGAAACAGATGCAAATTCTGTCTGTAATGAGGTTTATCAAACAAATAACAATCAAGTAGATATCTAGAGCTTTATACAACCCGGCCTAAATGTGCATAATTTATAGCAAGGAGTGAAAACAGCAGGTCAACCACCCATATTTCACAATCCTAAGGTAGATTGCTGAGCTTGCACTGAATGAGCATTGCAGCAATGGAATTTCAAATTTATATATGCAAGTGTCCATTAGCACATTTTCGTTCAGTGTAATGGAGATTGGCTCCACTCAATAGAGTAGTCAATTGTGGTCACTTAGTAGAAATGTGGGAAGTCCAAATGAATCCCGAAGTAGTACTTGTAGTAAACAGGTATTCAAGCAAACTACATAAAGTGTGGTGAAAACTCAAAATTGGCTAATGGAACACATGAAAACCAGCTGACATCCGATGTGTCCATGAATGCTTCCCAATTAAATCCATTTTGGAAAATCCATGACTTCTGCCAATAAATATTCACTGCAAATCAGATTACTTGTGAAGACTACAATCACCCGAAAGCAAACTCATAATGCCAAGTTGCACATCCGTCTAGCTACCCCAGCATTAGATGTTTAGTTAAGAGAAGATCAAAGCTGTTATTGTTGAAAATTCATGCCATAGATTGGAATCTTTTGTTCATATCTTCAAACTCAATCTCTGTCCCTGCTTTAATCAAGTTACTGATAGAAACTGCTTTGGACAGGTTCTTAGGCTTTTTCCAAATGCAATCTTGTTTTATTCTATTCTCAATGCTTCTTTATCTAATAGTAAGAGTCTGTAACAGATAGTTCATGTTTATTCCAAAACTGATGAATGAATGAATGAATGAATGAATCAATCAATCAATCAATCAATCAATCAATCAATCAAAAGCCTTCTGCTCAAGGGCAGATCCTTCAGTTCTAACCTAACCTCCTTCACTCTTCCTTCCATTTTGCTTTCCAATTCAACTTGGATATGAACTATTTCTCTATCATCTGGTATTCTTTTCTGCCACAAATCTTTTTCCCATTCCCCATTTTTCCCCCCAAGGTATCTCTTATGAAGCAGTTTCTTCCCATCCAACATTATCAGTCAACTTTTCCACTTCCTGTCAGTTTCTCCTTTATTCTTCCAAGTTTCCACACTATATAGTGTCACCATTATACAAAGCACTTCACTAACCTTTCTTAATTCTTTCTCCAAGGGTCCACAGAAAATATTTCTTCTTCTATTAAAAGGTTCCTCTGACTTGAAGTAGACAGCTCATATCCCATACAAGTACCTAGAGCTGGCACTTGCTGCTCCAAAAGCTTATTTCAAATTACAAGTACATCATCTTTATTATTCTTACAATCATAGTCTTTTTCTTTTTAGCATTTACCTTCATCCTGTATCACTCATTTTTATCATTTATCCTCATCAGTATGTTCTTTAGGGTCATTTTTTCTTCCACCTGACAAAGTAACCCCATGGCACAATGGCCCAATTAGGCCAAGGCCTACTGTATGGCCAGTGAAATTTCTGCTTCTGTCTACACAGGAAATCATGGGCAGAGTGCAATAATGAGGTTGGCATGTGGTTGGCGTGCTGCCTCCCCTACTTTGATATGGTTTGCAAGACTGGAGTTAACATATTTCCATCAAGTGGCTCCTCAATGAGATCTGCAAAGACCTCACAAGGCTAAGTGCAATGGGTCACACAGCAGGATAAAATCCTCATGCTGGTAGTGGAAAACGAACCTTGGGTCTCTTTGGACTGCATGCAGCAATGTTCCCACGGCACTATAGGGATGGCCTCTAGCAACGACAAATCACCAGTAAATAGTTTGCATTTTATTACTCTCCCTTCTACCACCACTTATCACTCTTTCTGGGAACAATTCTTCACCAAATTCTTTAAGTAGATACAGAAATGGGTAGACAATAAGAAGATATATGCCTCTCCCTATTGTACTTCCCTGTGACATATCTTCTCTTATATTGAATTGATTTTGATTAATTATTGGAAGAAACTTGTGGATTCTGATAAAAACTATGGATTGGAGTGTGAGAAGGCAACTAAGTAGTCTCTACATGAAGAAACTCGTAAATGCAAAAGAAATGTTATTTATGTTCTACTTTTAATAAAATATGGAGGTTTACATTGTTATTAATGTAGAAGAGCACTACAACAGTTTGCTCCCAGTTAACTAAATAAGCTAATTCAACATTCAACTTTTGCTGAAACACTCCACATGGAGTAATTTTCTAACCTTCACAAATGTGGGTGCATACTCCAAAGTTTCTATTTATTACAAACTGGCTATTAAACCTATATTTTCCCAGGTTTTCCTCAGTATGCATTGTAATAAACTTGATAGATTACTAATTAGTCCTGAGTTACTTAATTTCTACTTTCTTTAAAAAACATATGCATTATGATGGTTAAATACTTATGATACCCAAGTATTACATCTAGACAACTGAAGCACAGTGCACTTCAACCAGCATTCCTCACTATGCAAGGCAAACTGCTTATGTTAGAACTGCACCTTCTATCATTTACTGTAAAAATGACTTTACTACTCTCCTTCAAAATTATTGTCATTGATACTTTCTCTTGTCATACAATTTCTATCATTTTTTATTCTTCTGGCCAGTATTCCAATTCTTCATTGGAATCCAGATTTAAGTCATCAGTTAGCTCTTTAGACTCATCTCCCTTGACTTTCAGCACTACTTACTTTTTCTTCAAGTGTTTAAAATAAGCTACATTCTTTCTCCTGAATTTCAATGTTTTCACAACCAATATTTTTAACATCAATGTCCCAAAGACCAGAGTTTTGGTTTCAGGGTGAAATAGAGCAAAAAGTTAAAAAAGTGTTCAACATTTTCTTTGCTCAAAAATGTTGAACACTGAGTTAAAGAATAGTGTCAAAGCATAAATGATCAACTCAACATTATTATGACATAAGAGATGGAGAAGCATGCATACTTTTTGAAGTTAATGAACTTGCAAAATGAGACCTTGTGTGTTTTACTTACATGTTTTTAAGCCTACCCAAAGGGTTTTATTTTCAACAAGAGTCAAGCAGTAACCATTTTTGGACTCCTAGAAATACTTTTGAAAATTAAATTTAAATGTGTGATTATTCAGTAATAAAAACAAAGCTAGCAGTTGAACTACACAAGTTATATTGCATACAGGCTACTTTACTTACCTCTATATGATATGTCTCCTCAGGTGCATGTATAGTTGCTGTCAAAACACCATTTTCCATGTGTACACTAGCATGGGAAGAAATTTCTGCAAACAGTCTTCCATCATAAAATTCCTCATGGTCTGAAAGCATTTCAAACACCTTGAATTCATAAACATAATGTACAAACATAGATTTTGCATCTTGTATCAGAGAATGTTCTACACATTAAACAGAAATAACCAGATTCTTTAAAAATTACTTCAAGGAAATTCTTATATCTAGGCTTGTAATGTACACTAGTAGGTAGTAATGAACCACTTTAAATATTGTAATGCAATGGACTTTTGTTATGAGTCTCTAAGATTATAAGCTTACTTTTGGCACTATTTACTATATTTATTTCTTGCATTCTATTATTAAAGAAGAAACATATATTGCATTTTTTTTCAGAAATGGAATACATAATCCTCTTTTCATTCCATTTCACTTCAGCCTTTGTAATGCACATAAAGGATATTTCATATTATTTTAATAACACAGTAAACACAAGCATACATACACATACATAAAAGGGTTACAATAAACTTATGAATAGAGCATAGACATTAGAAAATGGACACGGTTATACATATCATTAGAAGTAATGATTGCAATACAATTAATATAACCTTACTTACTGCTACAGTTTTACATGTATTTCTCCTTACATTTATATTCCTCTACACCATCTATTCTCAACCTGTGAGGCTAGACCCCTATGGGGGCAGAGTTCTTGAAAGGGGGGTGCAGCATATTTTCGTACGTACAGATAAACATTACAACCACCTAAACATGGGCAGTTAAGACAACAAGCAATTCAAATAAATAAAAGTATATCTAGATTTATTTGAATTAGTGCCCAATTTAATTCCCGTGAATTTCAGAATAACATTCTCTTCACTTGTCCTTACAAAACATTTGGCACAGACCGCAGGTACTTCGGCAAGCGACTGCATCTTTTTACAGGCAGCACTGTTCAGTGAACATATGCAGTTAAGTAAGAGCTGCAGATTACATCATTACGACAAGCCTGTTGGGGGTGTAGGATTCAGTTTGCTGCCACATTCAATGGTGGTCGGAGGTAGTTCCTAGCTGTGTTTGTGTTTTTAAGTATTCATCTTTTACAGTGTGGTTGTGTTGATTTCTTTATATCTTAAAGTTATTATAAACAATTATTTATGAAGCGGTTCCTGATTAGTACTAAAAATGGAGATGATAGTACTCCAACTAGTGGTGGGGCAGAAGATACTCGACCTGTGAAGATGAAGAGGTATGATGAGGACTATTTGTCACTAGGTTATATGAAAACTGTGATCAGTGGTAAAGAACATCCGCAGTGTGTAATTTGTCTCAGCATTTTAGCTGCAGATAGAATGAAACCTAATAAATTAAAGAGACATCTTGAAAGCACACATCCGGAGTTGAGAAATAAACCAAAAGAATTCTTTCTGAGAAAGCTTACTGCTTTGACGTCCACCCAAAAGAACTTTGTTAAATCAACAAATGTGACCTCCAAAGTCCTTTAAGCCTCCTCCTTGGTTTCTCATAAAATTGCTCAATGTAAGAAACCTCACACAATTGCCATAACACTTATTGTACCAGCAGCGACTGATATAGTATTAACAATGTTTGGTGATTCTCATGCACAACAACTGAAAGCTATTCCTGTCTCCAATGATACAGTTTGTAGGAGAATTTAAGATATTTCTGATTATTTACATGAGCAGTTAATTGACAAGTTGCGTAACAACTCATCTGCACTTCAAGTGGATGAAGATGCCCATTTCATCGCAAATGTTCGTTTTGTTGATTGAGTGTAATATGCGAGAGAAATTGCTTTTTTGTAAGCCTATCATTAAATCAACAACAGCTGAGTATTTTCGAAATGCTTAATACTTTCTTTAATGAAAATAGGATATCATGGGACAGTTGTACAGGCATGTGTATAGATGGAGCACGTTTGATGTTTGGAGTTCGTGCTGGACTACAAGCAAAAGTTAAAGCTGTTGCTCCGGAAGCAGTTCATGTATGATTCATCGGGAGGTTCTGGCAGCTAAAGAACTCAGCCCATCACTTCATGAAGTTATACAAATGATTGAAAGAACAGTCAATTGATAATCAAGATAAGTCCTCTCAAGTCCAGACCTTTAAAAATATTGTATGAGGAAATGGGTGCCAAACACACAGCTTTGTTGTTTTATTGCAATGCCCAATGGCTTTCAACAGGCAAAGTACTGAAGAGAATGTTTGAGTTAAGACAAGAGGTATTCTGTTTTCTAAATGGAGAAAATAACCCATAAGCAAACAGTTCTGGCAATGAAGATTTTTTGTTGAAAATGGCTTACCTCACAGACGTTTTTGAGAAACTAAATAGTCTCAATACTTCACTTCAAATGAATAATGCAACTGTACTTTCCTGGAATGACAAAGTGAAGGCATTTGTAAGAAAATTAGATCTTTGGAAAAACAGTATGGAAAATGACATGCTAAACTTGTTCCCTGTTGTGGTGTCAATGGTACAAGATACTGATAATCCAGTGTTTCCGATGAAGATAAAACAGTACTTACTTGATCATCTCAAAATGTTGAAACTTCCTTTTGAAAAATATTTTTGCAATGACTTTGCTGAATTTAACTGGATTAAAAATCCATTTGAAAATGCATCAAGACCATCATCTCTGAGCATAAATGAGCAAGAACAACTGACAGATTTCACTAGTGACACTTCAATAAAATCTAAATTCAATGAATTGTCCTCAGAGTTCTGGATATACATAGGCAACGAGTACCCAACCTTGAGCAAAAAAGCTCTGAACATACTGATTCCATTCGCAACAACCTACTTATGTGAGACAGGCTTTTCTGCTGTAGCAGCTATGAAGATGAAGTATTGCTCCAGGCTAAATATTTCCAAAGAACTCAGAGTGGCAATTTCTCAAATTACACCATGTTTTGTTAGACTTTGTTCACAAAAGCAGGCCCATCCAACACACTGTACTTCAATATTGAAAAGTTTGATTTGTAGAGAAAAAAATTATATGTCTATTCAATATTGTTTCTTTTGTACACACATTATTATGAAGTGTAAGTGTAAAAGTTAATGTTATTGTAAGTAAACTAACTGCTAAGTTGTAAGTAGGAAAACATAAAATAAAATACAACTTTAAAGTTACTATCAGTTAACTATATTTTTGACAAACAAAACAGCCATTATAGAGGTAGGGGAGGGACAATATTTTCACTGGTCGGGGGAGGGTGGGGCAGAGGTAATAAGTTTGAGAAGCAATGTCATAAGTGGTTAATGTGTCTGTTTATTCTGTTTGCATGTGTTATTAAGGTTCTAATATGCCTCCAATTAAAGCTTCCAAAGTGTACTCTTTGCACAGCGGATTAAAAGAAAGGGTTGCTTTAAATCAATAGCGATGTCATATTCTTTGATTATTGCAGTAAAGAGGTAAGCACTGCTATTCTATTTCCAAATATTTTTTATGACAGTTGTTCTTTCTAAAACGTTACAAAACTTCTTTAAATAATTCATTAAATTACGTCCATTTTTAATTGTATTTGTGTAACCATTAAGGTCTATTATAATTTCTGATAAAATGCGCTAAACAATTTAAAGTCGATCAGCATATCCCATCTGCTTCACAGATTGCTACAAACATGAACAAAAATTGAAGTGCATATTTTAATGTACACCCTAAGATAAAAAAGAAAATGAGCAGACTATTAAATGCATATTTGTCAAAGTACAATCGTTTCCACAGTTGGTTCACACTGGTGTCTCAGGAAGCATGCCTTTAGCTTCATTCTATTATCCATTTCATATTGAGTGCCAGCTACTGAATATGTGCTAACAGCCGAGCGGTTATAAGCAGGTACATAGCAATGAGGCCTTCTGAGGTTCATTTTTCAAGAATGTTTTTTTGTGCAGAAAAGTGCAATGTTTATTGTGCATATTATATTTCCAATTGCTAAGGCTTAATTGATTTCAAGCATTTATACTCACACATAAAAATTGAAACACTCTCCTTTTTATTTTCAAACTAAATATGAAATAACTATTATAATCCTAAATGAAAAGGCAAATAAAAACAGAAATTAATATCAGGGGTGTAAACCCTCTGCTTCTATTACTGGCCTCATTCTATGGCGCATGGATGATATCAAATGCCCAGTCAAATTTACACGAGAGGATACTTCCTCCCAAGCATCCTGTATTTTATCCCACAAGACCTTGTTTGTCTTGCATTTTTTTTTTTTTTTGCATACCAATTCAACTACGAAACTTTCTTCATCTCTGCCCACACATTTTCAATAGGATTCAAATCTGGTGAGCAAGGAGGCCAATGAATCACTGCAATATTTTGGCTTTGTGAGAACCAGTTTGAAACCTAGGAGATCTCTTCCCTGGATAACTGTACCTACTAGCCACAGATATAGGGACTTAAAGTGTTCTTGCAGCCTGAGACACAGAGTATCCAGCAACATTCACTAATGGTCGATCTCCTTGTAGCTTTATCTTTATGTATGTACTCAGCAATAGCAAAAGTCAGTATGATTGTTAACATATCATGCAGAACTCCAAGGTTATGCTATGTGGTTTCATGTGTGATCACACCAGTGCCATTCATAACTGAAGAAAGAGACAGAGTGTTTGCACATCCAATATTAAGTCAATTAAATATTTGGTTTAGTTTTTCACTTTAGAATTCTTACTAATACAGCATTTATTTTGTAAACAAGAAGAGTAATTTGTTTGCATTTTTATGCATTCTTAAAATTAACATATCTTATACACGGAAAACATATGCATTGTCATATATTCAATAAATTAAAATTTAAATAATAAAAATAACATATCCACCAAGGATTCGAACCCTGTTTGTTCCAATTATGAGACACATGCATTTCACCACTCGGCTACCATGCATACAACCAAACTGAAAAGCATCTCCCTAATTATCACATAGCTTTGAAAGGAATGCAGAGTGGTATTAAATTATGTATTATGAATGCAGCGTCAGCAAATGCTTCCTATGTTTTCCAAATCGAACTCCCTCTCTGACTTGCTCATTTATTTGTCTTAGACTGTACTTTTCGCCTGATTGTGCATGTTCCATAGTTTGATAGAACATGAATGCATGCATATTTTGGGACTTTATAGTGCACGAAATTCTTATCTCTACAGATAGTGAAGAAGTAGGCCTAAGTAACGAAAACATTCCCAGTGTGCATGAGGCAATTCAAGCTTTAGAAATTACACAACAATTTCTATCATGCCAAAGCCCAAATGATGACAGCATTTCTGTGATTAGTGCATATAATCAAGTAGTGTGTGACTGTGTGGAAAAATCAAAGAAAAATTGACAAGTTTTTAAACCATTGTAAAGTACCAGTATTCTGATTTATAAATAACAGCACTGGCATGCAAATAAGTACTCCAAATAGTGTATTATTATTATTTATGTGTTTGTTTTATTTACTGCTTTCTTTTATTAAATAATACATAATTAGTTTGAGTAATCTGATAAAAACAGCTTCAGTTCTATAAGAGTGAATGGGGTTTAAGAGCCTGTCGACAACTAGGTCATTAGGGCCCGAGGTCAAAACTTAAAACCACAAAAACCTAAGTCATAGACTATAAAGCTAAAAAGGAAGCTAAAATACTACACAGGCACAGGCCTAAAACTTTAAAAGCAGAAGATAAAAAAGATAAAAGCCAATAAAGCATCTTACACCTGCGTATGAAATCCAATAGTTAAAACAAACTGCAGTGTCTGATCGACAGCCACAGGGTCATCACCTAAAATAGAATGCAGGCTACAACCTAGGCCAAAGGACTGGCGCTCACGAGCGTATCGCAGACAAGCAAGTAAAATGTGTGAGACAGAGCGGCGCACGTCGCATGTGGGACAAACAGGGGCCTGGTCACCGCGCAAAAGATGTCCATGAGAGGTGCGGATATGACCCAAGCATAGCCGAGTCGGAATAACTTCCGAACGCCGAGATTCCCTGCAAGAACTGGGCCAGGGTTGGACGGTGCCCCTAATAGTCTGCAGTTGTGTGTAACCCAACGCCTCCCATGACTCTTGCCAGGCCAAAAGCATATTACATCGGAAGTATTGCTGGACATCTCTGTAAGGCACAGTCGCTGTGGAAAATTCCGACAAATGGCAGGTGGAATTTGCAGCTGCATCTGCCTCCTCCTTGCGGCAATGACCACATGGCCAGGGGTCCAAGTAAAAACTAATTGGTATCCGTGACAAAGCAACTGGGAGATGAAGATCTGAATTTTCACAACTAGGGTGGAGGAGCCGAGAAACTGCTGCAAGGCTTGAAGGGCACTCAAAGAGTCGCAGCAGATAAGAAAAACCCTTGGGGCTAAAGTGGAGACAAAAAGTAGGAAATAAAAGATGGCAGAGAGCTCGGCGGTAAAAACGGAACTGACGTCTAAGAGGCGATACGAGTGAGTCGTGCCGTTAAGGACGAAACCGCAACCTGCAGCACCACCCACCTGGGAACCATTAGTAAAAACCGGGGTGTAGTTCCGGTAACTTCCCAGAAGCTCGGCAAAAAGTTAACGAAACACCGACGGTGGGGTAGAGCGGCGCGCATTGTTCGAAAGTGCTAGGTCAAACCGGGCACGCTGGAGGTGCCACGGAGGACAACGTCCGAAAGAGTACTGCTCCACAGGAAGCAGTCGGAGGTCACGTGAAACCAAAAGGTCGCGACACTGGATACCGCTGGGGCGGGAAGAAGTACTATTCCGCAGATAACGAACAGCGAGATCCGGGTGTAAAACAGAGTTAAAACAAGGGTGACCTGGATGAGCCGCCAACCTTGCAACATAAGAACAGAGTAAAAACGAACGTCGAATAGACAATGGGAGTTCGCCAGAGTCAGCGTATAGCCATTCGACACTAGTGTGGAAAGCCCATTAGCAAGACGGATACCAGCATCTAGTTCTAGTTCTAGTTTGAGAAGGGGTGGGTTTTATGCCCAAGCACTGCGACCTTAAGATCTATTGCGCATCCCCCCTTTCATCAGTTAAGTAGTCTGTTGCTCGATATGAACTTAACCAGACTGCTAACAGAGGCTTTCGATAGTTCATCTATCTTTGGAAAGTGACTGCCAAAAAGTCTTGCTCTTTGACTCGCAAGAGCAGGGCAATCACATAGTAGATGAGTAACCGGATACCAGCATGATGAACAGTGTCTAAGAGGCGGAGTTTAGAAGCGGACGCAGCGCCGTAGATAAAACTGCCATAAACCAGTTTGGACCGAAACAAGGAGCGGTACAATCGCAATATCATGGTGCGATCGCCGCCCCAAGATGCTCCAGATAAAACCTTGAGTACCCGAAGAGAGCGATCGCACGAAGCACGAAGCCAGCGAATATGGCACTCCCAGGTAGGTTTACTGTCGAGGTAAGGACCCAAGAACTTGAGGTGCGGAACAAACGGCAGGGGTATGCCGAGCAAGTGAAGATCAGGAGGAAGATGTACACCACGAAGGCGATGAAAGTGAAGACACTGTGTTTTCGTAGGTGAAAAACGAAAGCCGTTGCGAAGCGCTCAGGTTGAAAGCGATTTTATGGCCAGCTGCAGTTGGCACTCGATGTAATCGAGAGTATAAGAACGATAATATACAGCAAAGTCGTCAACATACAGAGACAACGGAAGGTCGCTACGAACAACACTAGGGATGCCGTTAATGGCAAAGAGAGTGACGCTAAGAATCGACCCCTGGAGTACACCGTTCTCCTGGGACAGCGTGTTTCCAATACGAACACGAAAACGTCGAAGTTGTAAAAAGTTAGAGAGAAAGGCAGCTAGATGACCGCGCAAACCGTAATCATGCAGCGTACGGAGAATACCATAGCGCCAAGCAGTGTCATACCTCTTCTGTAGATCAAAGAAGACAACCACGACATGCTGCTTAAGGAGAAATGCATCTTGAACATAAGCCTCTAGGCGTGTCAGGTTGTCGACACTAGAGCGATGACGACGAAATCCACACTGAACATTGTAGAGGAGAATATTCCTCTCGAGCCACCACAACAACAGAACGTTAATCATGCGCTCAAAGGTCTTACACACAACACTCGTCAGACAAATAGGCCGGTAGCTAGAGGGAAGCGACAGGTTTTTTACCGAGGAGGGGGATAGGAATGACAATACCCACCCGCCACGAGGACGCGAATTCCTTCCGCCGCCAGATGCGGTTGTATAGCCCGAGTAAGAATGAAATCGCCTCAGGCGGAAGATGAAGGAGCACTTGTCGGTGGATGTCATCGGGACCAGGGAACGAATCCCTGGCGATTGACAGAGAATTCGCCAGCTCTGCAACGGTAAAAGGTGCGTTGTACGATTGACTAGTCACTTAAAATCAAGGACCAACCGCTTCGCAGAGGCTTTGATGGGCAAAAAGGACCTATCATAACTAGCCGTTTGACTAAAAGTAGCGAAGGAGCTGGCAAGGGCTTCGGCTATATCCGGTTCGCTGGTATAAGTGGTGCCGTTTACGGCAAGACCAGGAATGATCGCCCGGCGACACCTGCCATACATACGCCGAACTGCAGTCTACACTTGTTGTGCAGAACTACGACAGGAAAGGGAAGATACATCGGATTCCCAAGACCTGCGTTTGGCATTGCGAAGTAGAAAACGTGCCCTAGCCCGAGAACGCCTAAAAGCAACGAAGTTCTCCTCAGTAGGATGTAACTAAAAGACACGCAGGGCACGCCTGCGCGCTTTGAGGGCCAAACGGCATTCCGAGGTCCACCAAGGAACAGGAACGTGATGTGGGGGTAAGAACCTCGAAGAATACTGGAATCCGCTGCGAGTAAGAGAGAAGTAAAATACTCCACCATTTCATCAATGGTGGCAAAACAAATTATCGGTGAGATGAATGTGGGAACGAAACCTCTCCCAGTCAGCCTTGGAAGTAATCCAGGGAGGATGTCGTGAGGGTAGAGGATGGTGACCGAATAAGCGAATGGCAATGGGATAATGATCACTGCCGAGAAGTTTCGAAAGCATCGTGCAATCAAGGAGGGGAAGTAATGCCGGGCTGCAGAAAGACAGATCCAGGACTGAGTGGGTGCCATACGCAGAGAATAAGAAGGTAGGGACACCAGTATTTAATAAGAGCCGGACATATCACAAACGTGTGCTATAATGCATCCACGAGCATCGCCAGTGTCGGAACCACAGAGAGAATGTTTGGAATTCAAATCACCAATGAAAAGTAGCGGTGGCGGAATCTGAGTCAAAAGCGTCCGAAGTTCGTGCGCTTGAACGACACTGGACTGTGGCAGATAGACGTTGCAAATAGAGAAACAGACGCCCTCCAATTGGATACGTACAGCCACAGCCGACAGTGTTGTGCGCAGCGGTATGTTAGTGGCACAAATATTATGCGCCACCAAAATAGCAACTCTACCACTTGCACGCTGTCCAACAACAGAGTTGTGCCTAAAGCAGGAAAAGCTTCAAAGATGCAAATAGTGAGTAAGCCGCAAATGGGTTTCCTGAAGACAGACGATTGAGGGAGAACGTTGGGAAACTAAACATTATGTCCGGAAGGCGTGCCTGAAACCCATTAACGTTTCACTGGAGTATTTCCATGGGAAGAAAAGGTTAAGGGGTCCGCTTTAGTTTCTTCCTCACCTTGACAGATTTCGGCCCGACGACAGTAAAATCTTTATCCTCTGGCGAACCATCCGATGCCCGGTAACCGGAAGAGTAACTGCGGCTCGTAGAGCGGGACCGGGACTTCACAGAGGAAGTGCGACTACTCGGTTCCTCTGGCGAACCATCCGATGCCCGGTAACGGAAGAGTAACTGCGGCTCGTAGAGCGGGACCGGGACTTCACAGAGGAAGTGCGACTACTCGGTCTATGTTGAGGTCGAGAACGACCACTCAGCAGACGACGCTGATGGGCGAGCACTGGTAGACAACTTGGAGGCTGGTGGCGACATGGCTGAAGACGAAGATTGTAGCGCAGGGTCAACTCGAGACCATGGAGAGATACTCGCTGGCAACTCCGTTTGTGTCGAAGCATCGATAACGGGCACGGGTGGTAAGTCAACACTGGCAACAGAACAGCGGCGGGCGGCGGATGAATAACCAGTGGTGGTTGCAGATTGAAGTTGCGCAAAGCGCCGCCGTACTTCAGGAAAAGTGAGGCGTTCCTTAACGCGCAGCTCCTGTATATACTTTTCGTCCATAAACCTCGAACATTGTAGCGAGCTAGACGGATGACATCCTCTACAGTTGGCACAACTAGGGTCTCGATTACAGGCCGCGCCGTCATGGGCAGGTAGGCCACATCGTTCACAAACAACAGGATGGTTACACGAGCGAGTAGTATGCCCGAACCTCTGGCACCGAAAACAGCGCATGAGGTTCGGGATATATGGGCGTACGGCGGCACGTTCGTAGCCACAAAAAATATACTCCAGTAACACTGTACCTTTGAAGATGAGAAACACGGTGCGTAACGGGCATTCTTCACCGTCCTCCTTGCGAGATAACCGGTACGCCCGACATACACGTTGATCAGAGAGGCAAGTAACTAATTCCTCGTTGGAAAGATCGTCTAGACTGGAGGTGGTGACAACCCCCCTAATGGAGTTTAAAGACTTGTGTTGGACTACCCGGATGGGATAGGAGCCTAACAAACTCGCTTTCAACAGTTTCTGGGATTGTTCCGCATTGTTCGTCTCGATCAACAACGTACCGTCTCGAAGTCGCATCGCGTTCTTTACCTGGCCACAGATCCGATCTACCTCACATTTGATGTAAAAAGGGCTAAGATCCTTAAACGTTTACCATCACTAACCAAGGTCACAACCAAATGAGCCAACGAAAGGGGTTTTGCGCGGATACATGATGGACCGCCATCCGGAACCATCGGCGTCAGCCTGCCATCCGGGGGTTAAAGAAAAAAGACAACATATCTTCACGGTCTGTGCCGTCGTGGGAACGCTCCCAAGATCGATCTCAAGGCGTACTTCAGAAGGGCTACCCCTCAATGTCCACTGCTAGTCCATATGTGTAAGCCATTCACCACACACACGCCGGCTTTAGGCCCCTTCCACGGGAATAACCGCCCATGGCTCCCCACTCTAGGTCGCGCTGCGATCAAGGCGAAGACACAGATTCAGGGGACTTGTGGTTGATTACACCGGGGTGCCGTCAGCGGTAACACGTCCGGTCCGTGATACTAATCCAGCGACACTCGGTCGTCGGAGAATTAACACAGGCCGGGCCCCCAGAAAGTTACGTGGGTGTACATGACGGCGTGGACGAGCTCCGCAACTAAGGTTACACACAGGAGCAGTGCGAGATGTCCACCCGACCTTTGCGCCTGAGACCGCTGTAAATCACACATGTCGTAAGTCGCGCTGAAACCGTGGGAAAGAACAACGGAGACAGAAAACATCCTGCTGGTGAGACAGGAGTTAATAAACCTAAGATCGTAAAAACTAAGAATCAGAATAAACCTAGAAGAGGAAGAGGATTATTGACTAACAACGAAGAAGTAATGGAAAGACGTGGCACAGTCGAGGGTGGAGGGGGTGATATGGTGGGGAGTGACTCGGGATCCCGGGTACGCCAAACCCGTACCCACAGAAGGTGGACCCCTGGGGGGAGTTCTATAAGAAAATTCACTTTTACGTTTTCTCATTTATATGTCATTTTAGTCATCTGTCATTGAAAACATATGACTGAGAAAACATTAAAAGCAAAACAAAACAAAAAATGGTATTCATACACACTGCTAAAGAAACAATTACAAATATTTCAGATCAGCCCTGGGTACATTAAATAACCATGATGAAATAAGCATGGAGAAAGAACTATTCACAAAGTTGCCTAAAGGAAAAAAACAACATTAATAACAACATATGCATTTTAAAAGTAGTAAAATATACTTTACTGAAAACACTTTTTATAGTCTAGAAGAGTATAAATATAGCTAAACCAAGTAAAACCAAGTGTGTGTATATATATATACCAGGTGAGTAAGCTGCCCCTAGGTATTCGTATCTATGTAACCCGCAGTTTATAGTGTAATGTGAAAACATTGACCCTTTTAGCAAACAAACTGTTATTGTAGCTCTGCCCTTCTATTTGGTGCTATACACAACTAACATTAATGATTAAAGACCTGAATGAGTTGTGAAAGCCTTAAAAAAAAGACGGCATTTCATGGATATAATGCTTGCAAGGAGCTAGAGGAACGTTTTCCCGAAGAGCAGGATAGACTACGTGAGTTCTGGCCCAGTGGTTTAGCTGCCTGAATGTGGTGAAGCAAAGGCTAGCTTCGGAGGTTCGAATCTGATACAAACATTAAATTGTTTTGGTTCTTTTTTCTCTCTCCCCTTGTGTTTATTTTCTGTATTTTAGTGTACTAATTTATTTATTTTTCTTACTGACTCTCCTGTCAGCCAAAGACATAAGAATTACAATCAGATAATTGTGTATCGTGTTTACCCTAATAATCTGTACCGTATCTGGTGTTGTAAACCGTGTTACGTAGTTAGCGTTCTTTCTTTTGGGTGCATATCGACGATATTAAATCTAACAGTTTTTGTTTCATGTTTAAACCCTATGTTTCAATTCTTCTATTGACAAAGGAGTTGTAAATGTGCTAAGTTCATGAGTAAACAGACTAATAAATTGTTAAAGAGCGTCGATTTCATCAAGGAAGTAAATGTTCAAAATGACGACCCCCTTCATCAATGCACATTCGTGTATGTTGCCGGAGAGACCTTCTTGCATGCTATAACATGCACGGTGTAATCTGCCTGCATTCTTCACGTATGACTTCCCTAGATGATTTGGGCTTTGCGGCTCTTGAGCATAGACCTGTTCCTTTAAATGACCTCACAGAACGAAATCCAGTGGGGTGAGATCAAATGATCTAGGTGGTCATGCGATTGGCCGCCACCGGCCAATCCATTTTTGCGGACATGTTCTATGTAAGTGGTTCCTTACAATCAGTGACCAGTGTGGTGGAGCTCCATCCTGCTGGAACCACATCCCTTCCCGTTTCACTAGTGGCACATCTTCTAGGAGCAATGGCAATTCTTCTTGCAGAAATGCAAGGGACCGTGGTCCTGTGAGGTTGCCTTAAAAAAAGTACGGTCCAATTAGCTGGCCTCCTAATATTCCGCACCAGACATTGATGCTCCACTGCACCTGGAATGCAGCTTCTCTCATCCAGTGAGAATTGCCTATACTCCAGTAGTGCATATTATAGCGGTTAACAGTTCCGTTAATGTGGAATGTGGCTTCATCACTGAAGAGAACACTTCCTAAAAACTCTGCATCCATTTGTGCTCGCTGCTGTAACCGTTGTGCATATATCACTCGCGCTTGAAAGTCACATCCGTGGAGAGCCTGGCGTAGTTGTTGATGGTAGGGATGATATTTATTACGGTGCAATATGCGCATCACTGAGGACTGACTTATGTATAGATCTTTTGCTATGGCTCTTGAACTCGTATGTGGGTTGTTTTCTATTGCGTTTCACACAGCTTCTTCATTGCCTTCAGAGGATACTGGGGCATTGCGAGCAGGTGGTGCTCTTCCAAATGATTCTGTTTAACGAAGGCGTCTTTCCACCCTTCGAAAAGTGTCTGCAGTAGGTGCCCTCCTTCCTGGAAACCGTTTTTCATACAGGCACTTTGCTTACAATGCATTACACCTTGTTTCTCCATAGATTAACAGCATGTCAACATACTCGTCGTTTGTATACATAATGACAGCAGTCGTGTCTGTAGAAAGGTTTCAGATATTGAGTAGATAATGGAGAGAGACTTATTTATTCGCGCCAAGTACTGACACAGGCGCAAGTAGCTAAAGACACTTTGCATGTGTGAAGTGTTTTAAACTTGGTTGAATGGGTCAAGCTAATACTGACCACAATAAAACACCTACTATGAAGTACAAATTATCCACTCGCAGTAGAAAACATGGCGATTATTCTATTTTGTACACACTTATAATGTTATCAAAATGTTATTTATATCATAATATCAAATTATACACCCAAAGACATAAAACAAAAGGTAATAAAAAGTTAACCCAAAGGATTTGAACCCGAACTAAAGTGGCACAGTGTTAAAGCAACCATGATAATACCATTCGGCCAATGCTACCTTGCGAGCTGAGGTTCCTATACGAATTAGTAATCACAGAACTAGATCATACCTCGAATCTTTACACGCTTTTTGCAGCATCATACAGTGTTTTGAGCTCGGTTTAGTAGTTTTAATTCAAACAAATAAAATGCATCAGTCATTACAATTACTTAAGATCTGAAATATGCCATATTTGTGAAATATAGAAATTATCCACCTAATACTTAGCATTTTTGACAAGGCTGTACAACATTAAGTAACGGCTTAAATCCAATTGGTCGCACTGCGTAGATATGCCATTTTGTTTTCAAATGGTTTTGTCAACCGATGCATGTGATAGGTTGTTCCTTCAGGGGCGCTTTCAAAGGGGTGAATGGGTGTATGCTAAAGAATAAAATTTTATAACATTGGCTAAAAGTGCTACTGCAGCCCCCAGTGTCAGGGTGGGATGTCTTTTGCATCGATATACATAGCGATTGCATTCTGTCCCGTAAAACACTTATGCACTGAGTTGTGTATCCCTCCTCTATAAAGTATTATGCAAATCAGCCATTAGAAGGCATTCAAGAAAGGCGTAAGTCACATATGTTGCTTATCACGTTGCATAAATTACAAAATAAATAGACGCAGCTGACTCACCTGGTATATACACATATGTATATGTTGATTATACATTTAAAGAATGAACAAAATGAGACTCATATGTGTTATGTGTGCTCACATCATACAGTACACTCTATCCTCATAAGAGGCTGAAATGAGCACACAATTACAATAGTGGGGCAGAAGTTATTGTTAACTAGCCAATTTTAACTCAATTTTTTACAACACTGTATATCTGAAATCTGAGCAACATGAATAACTTAATTTTGATACAGTAAAGAATCACTTTTCTGTAGTATTACAATCATTAAGGATGTGGGCAAAGTGTGAGGGTCGAGAAGTAAGAAAGTCTTCATCAACATCACCTCACCTGGCTTGAAGCCCAGAATGTCTAGAACAAGTCTTCCTTTTCCTTTCTGATCTACAAGTGGCTGCAGGTGTGGTGCAGCCACATGGGCTAATTCCAAGTAACGTTTCTACTATATCTCCGCTATTTCCTTCCACTCCCTTGTTCACTGAATGCAGATACTGGAATCTGTCTACCACTGCAGAGTCTGGGGCAACTAAATACTGTTCATTTTCAGTAGTGTTGACTGTTAGCATGAAAAAGAGGATTTTTGGGTAATAGGGTATATTCTCAGCCATGTAAGCAAATAATGGAACCTATTAAACAAAAATATAAAAGCTCACCTAAACTTATAAAACAAAACATTTATTCTCTCAAAGAGGGAGTATTTTAGCTCTGCAGCACCTATGGAGGAGGTGCCCCTATATAAAGAAATTGGTAATCCATCTTCTGTGAACTAGGTGCTGTGCTTGAGTTAACAGTGTGGCATGCACCATGTTGGAGTAAATTGCTTCGGAAGTAATGTTTACTAAATAAGTCTCTACTAAAGAAGTAGGTTACTACGGTAGCAATTTACTCTGGAAGTAACGGAGAGCTCATTTACAATTTACTCTTTTAGTTATGACTACAGAAGTAACAGTTCATTACTTCCGGAGGTACTGTTTTGTTTGCGCGATTTACTTGATGCAATCATGAATAAGGTTATGTGCAATAGGAAAAGGGCAGAAACGTCAGCGAAAGAGATAAATGTTTGTTGGTAGAGATAAAGAAAATTCATTTAAACACTATGAGTGTAAAAAAATGTGTTATAAAGATGCTGGAAAGTCCTGATTGACGAGTTTAATAATTCGAGCGACAGGAAATGTAATGAAGAGCAGCTTAAAATTTTGGAAACAATGTTTCTAATCTTCATTTTGCATCGCAGATCACTTGCGTGTTGATAAATACCCTTTCTGATTTCGGAAAAGTTTACCACATTCAAGGATGGGCACAAAATAGTAACATGAGTGCAGTCAATTCCACACACAATGCGTGGAAAATCTGTAAAAGTGAAGAAGAATTGCCTTTTATTTTCTGAACACTCGTGTATATTTATATGTGTAGGTAACTTGCTCTTAACCTCAAAAGCACTCTAACAACCCAATGAAATACACAACCAGCAGACACGTGGTGAATGCTTATTTATAAGATCACCTGTAATACTGGGATTACGACGAACTTTACTTAACATAATGGGAATGACTCTTGATTTATAGTTATTTTATTACTTCGAGCTAGTGCCGATTGGTTCTAATTACCATGCGAAATCAAACTTGACGCAACGGGAAGGAAAAGTTTGACTTTTAAGTTACATCGCGTTAAGCCAATTCTAAATACCTCCATTTAATACAGCGTAAGACTGCCACATTACATTAAATTCATTGTAATGCTGGCTCAAGCATCTGAAATATTCCGGTACAAATCACTCATGGGACGCATAACAATAATTGCAGTTTGGATTATAGAGCTGAATTTGTGTGCGAGTTTTGTTGAAATTTTCTCCAAACAGGTTCAAAAGGCGTGTATAAGATTCTTTCCTAATACTGAAAAGTTCATTGAATTTTCTCTCTCTCTCTCTCTGTATAAGTATCATATGGTTCTCTCATACCACTATCGCATTCCCGTTGTTTTTTCCATCGAGATCATCAATGTAATCTAAGTAATCCATGAATACGTCAAAAATATCTTCCCCCAAATACGATACGGTATTCTAGTTCAATCGACAGGTTACTCCATTCATGATGCAAAAGTAAATTCTAACCTATATTTGTGCTCTATTTAATTCCATAGTAACATACCATGATGGTGCTCTCTGACATTTATTTCTGTGGTAATTTAATCTGGGAGTATCTGAAAGGTGTAAAATTCTTCGGAAGTAGTTTACTCTCGTATGGAAGTCACCAAGTGTTAACTTGTATAGTAGTTTACTACGAAAGCAGAGCTACTCCAGGTTGGTGCACGCCACCCTTAGATGCATTCATGCCTCAAAAATGGGACACTTTCTGCCTTAATCTGTATTATCTCCTTTAGAACAAGCATTGCAGTCAAATATTTTGTTTTTCTCTAAAGTGGGCAGGGAAATAAAGCTTCATAACTATGGCCCGGATTTGTATGTACAAAGTTTAATATTCCAATCTAGGTCCAAAATGTATATTTATAAAATTTTATTTCATATAAAAATACATATTTAAAAAAAGATACAAGAATAAGTATTTCTGACATTTTTCTCATAAATATACACTTTAGTACTTGTCAGATATTGTGTAAATAGATATTTTAGGTAATTTCTCTGCAAGTAAATATTTTAATACTTTCCTCATTCCCTTTACAAACACAAACCTTTATCACATCTTAAAGAGTTCATTAGTCATTAGTCATGACATTTGATATCTGCTGATTCAGTTCCATCCCAAGATTACATTATAGATGATGTTCACATAAGGTTCACAGAACCTCAAAAATGCAAAATCATCACACACAATCCTGTGTTGCCTAGACATTATGTTCTTCCTAAGATCCACAAAACTGATAACAGCATAAGACCAATAGTAAACAATATCAATGCTTCAACTTATAATCTAGCAAAATGGCTGAATGAGAAACTTAACTCCCTCCCAAAGTTTAATAACCTAAGCATAGAGAACCCTTATGATTTAGTAAAGAATATTAAAGACTTCTCACTTACACCAGGAGACACATTAGTTTCATTTGATGTAGTAGCACTTTTCTCATACCATTATATAAATTAATCACCTTATTCAAGAAATGGCTAGAAACAACAGGTTCTAACACTAATGAAATAGAAAATTTAAACAAATTAACCAGCATATGCAATGAGCAGAGTGAATTTAATTTAACGGGAAAACTTACAAGTAAATTTCGGGCCTAGCAATGGGAAACCCTCTCTTGCCATTACTCACAGATTTATACATGGGTTTTTTTGAAAAATACATCACCACGGCATTCCCTTACATTTTTAAAGCTTGGTACAGATACATGGATGATACATTCACAATAATTCCAGAGAAACAAATACAGGATGCACTCAAACTATTAAACTTACAAGAAAGAAAAAAAAAGATCAAATTCACAATAGCAACGAAAAAGATGGCTAGATCTGAATATTATAAGAAATAAAAACTCCTAAATTAGCTTTGTAATATATAGGAAGGCCACACATACAGGCAATTACATTAAAAATAATAGTTATAACCCAGGAAGTCATAAATATGCAGTGTTTTAATAGTCTAGCATACAGGTTGGACATTCCTATGAATGACACAGAATGCAAAACAGAATTGGATCACATACTGAATACAGCAGTCGCTAATAAATTCAACACCTCCACTATAATAAAAAAAATAAATAAGTCCAAAAGACAGAAGAAAATTACAGAAGTTTACACACTCGAAACACAATACAGTTTCCATAAATTTACATACCACCCACATTTCTACGACAAATTTGAAGACATTTTCAGAGAATTCAACATAAAACTTGCACCCCAGAACAAACACAGTGCTAAGAATTTCCTAGATTCAACTTTGAAGGATCAAATCCCTCCAGGAAAAAAGCCAGGAATATATGCCAAGGAATGCCTAGATTATAACATGAAGCACATTTGGAAAACTAAAAGAAATATTGAAACGCACAAAAAAAGAGCATTTTAGGAATATCTGCCAAAAGCAAACAGAAAAATCAGCCACTGCAAATCATTTTTGGGAGAAAAACCATGAAATAAATCCAGAGTTCAAACTAATAAAAACAATCTTTAAACCTGTGGAACTGACCGCATGGGAGAAAATCTACATTTTAAAGGATAAGGATATCGCCATGGATTTTGACATCCCAGATGAACTCAATTTTTGAAGATTTAGAAGCTTGTAACAGTGATGTGTCATAATTTAAAATAGAGAGTTGAGGGTTGTTACACTACATCACTATGATATTCTTACTTGAACGCGTTTCGGGAGACGGCTTGTTCCCATCGTCAGCATTTTCTCTCAACTGATTTTTGCCGGTCATCGTCTGGGGGATGTGTGTGGTTTGTGGTGTTCTCTGGTGCTGGGCTGATGAACCTCCAAAGGCTGTTGGGTGGCGGCAGTTCAAAATTCATTAGGTGATTCCTGTGTTTGACAATATGTATTTTTTCCCAGATGTCCAATTCATTGCTGCTGTTGATCGGTTTTAAGAGTTTTATGTTTGGAGTGATATCATGGTTTGAAGACCAGAAATGATGTGCTACTGCTGATTTATCTGGCTCCTTTTGGTAAATGCATCTCATATGCTCTTTAAGTCTTATTTCAAGATTTCTTTTTGTTCTTCCTATATATACCAGGTTACATTCATTACAATCAATTTGATATATACCAGCTGATTTATCGTTGGGGATAGGATCTTTTGTTCTGTTGCATAGTAGTTTCTGTATGTTGTGGTTATTCTGTGGAGACAGGGTGATGTTGTATTTTTTGAAAATCCTTTGAAATTTATGATGTGTCCAAGGGTGATAAGTGAATTTTCTATATGCTTGTGGTTTTTGTTGTCTGAGTAACGTAGTCATTTGTTGGATGTATTTCTGTCTTTCAAACCTTTTTATCTTCTTATCTATTGTTTTTTTCTGGTATCCATTCATAGTGGCTATGTTGATAATGTGTTGGTATTCTTTCTGGTATTCCTCTTTCTCCATTGGTATATGTACTAACCTGTTTGTAATACTATTTAAAATTGCATGTTTGTGGCTTGTAGGATTGTAGCTATTATTTTTAATATAGTTTTCTGTGTGCGTTGGTTTTCTGTAAATGCCAAACGTTAGTTTGTTGTGTGCATTATTTCTGATGATCCTGATGTCTAGGTAAGGTAATTGGCCATTTTATTCTTTTTCCATTGTGAATTTTATAGATCTTTTTTGTAAATTTAATAATTTCAAAGACTCTTCTGAAAGTTTTTTTGGAACAATAGCAAAAATATCATCTACATATCTATTCCAGGTTTTGAATAGATGTGGGAAAGATTTAGTAATATGGGATTCAAAATGGCTCATATATAGTTCTGCTAAAAATGGTGAAAGGGGGTTTCCCATAGTTAGGCCTGAGGTTTGTTTAAAGATTTTGTGATGGAATGAAAAGAAATTCTGGTCCAGACATAATTTTGTTAGTTTCAGGTAATCTTCTGTTTGTGCTCTAGGTGTGCCATTGTTTAATATCCAATTTTCTAGGAGTGGTAATAATTCTTCTTTTGGTATGCTTGGGAAGAGTGCAGTGACATCAAATGATACCATCATGTCTGTGGGTGATATATTTATATTTGAAAGGTGACTGGTTAATTCTAAAGAATTTTTTATGCTAAGACTTTTGAACATAGGCATGGAGTTGAAGGTATTTGAAAGCCATTTTGCTAGTTTATATGTGGGAGAGTTTATGTTATTCACTATGGGCCTCATTTTGTTGCCGAGTTTGTGTATTTTTGGTAGTGCATATAACCTAGGTATGATGGGAAAATCTGGTTTAATTCTGGATTTTTCGGCTTTTGTTAATGTTTTGGTTTCTATCAAAGTATTCTGGAGTGACTTGGTGCATTCTTTTAATGGATTTTTGCTGATTTCTATGTACTCTGGGTTATGTAGTAATTGCATAACTCTAGATTCATAATCTTCTTGGTCTAATATCACTAATGTGTTTCCTTTGTCTGCTTTGGTGTATACTACAGGTTTTGACTTTAGAGATTTGATAATTTTTTGATGTGGTACGTAGTGGTAAGCAAAGCAGACAAAGGAAACACATTAGTGATATTAGACCAAGAAGATTATGAATCTAGAGTTATGCAATTACTACATAACCCAGAGTACATAGAAATCAGCAAAAATCCATTAAAAGAATGCACCAAGTCACTCCAGAATACTTTGATAGAAACCAAAACATTAACAAAAGCCGAAAAATCCAGAATTAAACCAGATTTTCCCATCATACCTAGGTTATATGCACTACCAAAAATACACAAACTCGGCAACAAAATGAGGCCCATAGTGAATAACATAAACTCTCCCACATATAAACTAGCAAAATGGCTTTCAAATACCTTCAACTCCATGCCTATGTTCAAAAGTCTTAGCATAAAAAATTCTTTAGAATTAACCAGTCACCTTTCAAATATAAATATATCACCCACAGACATGATGGTATCATTTGATGTCACTGCACTCTTCCCAAGCATACCAAAAGAAGAATTATTACCACTCCTAGAAAATTGGATATTAAACAATGGCACACCTAGAGCACAAACAGAAGATTACCTGAAACTAACAAAATTATGTCTGGACCAGAATTTCTTTTCATTCCATCACAAAATCTTTAAACAAACCTCAGGCCTAACTATGGGAAACCCCCTTTCACCATTTTTAGCAGAACTATATATGAGCCATTTTGAATCCCATATTACTAAATCTTTCCCACATCTATTCAACCCTGGAATAGGTATGTAGATGATATTTTTGCTATTGTTCCAAAAAAACTTTCAGAAGAGTCTTTGAAATTATTAAATTTACAAAAAAGATCTATAAAATTCACAATGAAAAAAGAATAAAATGGCCAATTACCTTACCTAGACATCAGGATCATCAGAAATAATGCACACAACAAACTAACGTTTGGCATTTACAGAAAACAAACGCACACAGAAAACTATATTAAAAATAATAGCTACAATCCTACAAGCCACAAACATGCAATTTTAAATAGTATTACAAACAGGTTAGTATATATACCAATGGAGAAAGAGGAATACCAGAAAGAATACCAACACATTATCAACATAGCCACTATGAATGGATACCAGAAAAAAACAATAGATAAGAAGATAAAAAGGTTTGAAAGACAGAAATACATCCAACAAATGACTACGTTACTGAGACAACAAAAACCACAAGCATATAGAAAATTCACTTATCACCCTTGGACACATCATAAATTTCAAAGGATTTTCAAAAAATACAACATCACCCTGTCTCCACAGAATAACCACAACATACAGAAACTACTATGCAACAGAACAAAAGATCCTATCCCCAACGATAAATCAGCTGGTATATATCAAATTGATTGTAATGAATGTAACCTGGTATATATAGGAAGAACAAAAAGAAATCTTGAAATAAGACTTAAAGAGCATATGAGATGCATTTACCAAAAGGAGCCAGATAAATCAGCAGTAGCACATCATTTCTGGTCTTCAAACCATGATATCACTCCAAACATAAAACTCTTAAAACCGATCAACAGCAGCAATGAATTGGACATCTGGGAAAAAATACATATTGTCAAACATAGGAATCACCTAATGAATTTTGAACTGCCGCCACCCAACAGCCTTTGGAGGTTCATCAGCCCAGCACCAGAGAACACCACAAACCACACACATCCCCCAGACGATGACCGGCAAAAATCAGTTGAGAGAAAATGCTGACGATGGGAACAAGCCGTCTCCCGAAACACGTTCAAGTAAGAATATCATAGTGATGTAGTGTAACAACCCTCAACTCTCTATTTTAAATCCCAGATGAAGACAACCTTAGCAAGTACATCAAACACTCACCAGAAGCCACCACCACAGACAGACAGAACAGGCAGACACAGGACAATCTAACACCAACCAGTAGGTCAGCAGCTGACAATGAGAGCAGTGAACTCTCGAAACATGTCGTTTAAAAAAGTAGGTCAGCAGATGACGAGAGCAATGGACTCTCGAAACACGCCCAGTTATTATGTGCTTTAGTGAAGGGTGTAAATGAGTTTTCCTACTCCTCATTTACTACATTTGAAATCCTTCACTGTCAACCGCTTCTATATTTATAATCATACATGTTTATTAATGCTGGCTAAGCAATGATAATATACGGAGTATGGCACTCAGTGCTGCTTTGTTTGTGCTGTTAGTTGCAATCATATCACAAAAGCAGTTGGGTGTTTAATTAGCAGTGTGAATTTAAAAATGCCAAAAGTGATATCAGGTGCATGTGAATGTTTGCATTGCTACATACTAGAATTTAAAAACACTTTTATTATTGATAGGAAAAAACTATTCTGCCAGCCTTGTGCAAAATCTGTTAGTGCGGATCAATATTCCCAAGTAGTGTAACATTTTTCAGGAATTAAGCGTGTAGCAGCTCCATCATGTGTTTCTTCAAGGCAATTTCTTACAAGGAATCAACAGCATCCTCTTCTTCTGGCATACCAAAACATTCCGAATGTTATTCAGATTTGTGTAAAGCATTTATTTTAGCTGACATTCCCCTTTATAAGGTGCACAATCCTGAGCTCAGAAGGTTTCTTACTAAATACACAAATATAGACCTCCTGATGAGTCAACGCTAATGAAAAATTATATTTCAAGTTGCCATGAAGGAACATTAAGGTCCATACACAAGAATGAAAAAAATCCAAATCACCATTGACAAAACCAATGATGTCAGCGGTAGAAAAATGGGAAATGTAGGTGTATTGAAAAACAACAAAAACATTTCCAAACAAAAATTCTTGCTAGCCTGTAAAGAAATGCCAGCTGCAAATCATGTAACAAGAGTATTTAGTGAATCTTTGGAAACCTTGTGGCTGAATGATGTGAAATATGACAATGTATTGCTTCTGTTTACAGACTCTGCAAGATACATGAAGAAAGCTGCACAAGGTCTTAGTTTGTTTCCCAAATATGATACATATAACATGCATTGTTCATGCTTTCTATAGATTGTGTGAAGCAATCCAAACCCTTTATCCTAATGTGGACAAGTTAGTCTCCAATAGAAAAAAGTGTTTGCTAAACCACCTTCAGGAATTGATGCTCACAAAAAATTAATCTCGATCTTCCTCTGCCTCCTACACTGGTAGTCATGGGTTGAGGTACCTGGCTTAAAGCTGTTGCATACTATGCGGATCATTTGAAGTATTTGCATCAGGAGTAAATGAACTGGGCAAAGAAAATGCTTCCACAATTGAGGTTATCCAGAATGTAATACGCGATACTAATTTAAAATGTGACCTGGCCTTCATATCTTCCTATTTTGATTACTTTATTCATTCAATAAATAAACTAGAATCTTCTGTTGACTTACTAAGTAATTCAGTTAAAGAAACAGTTTGTTGACAAGCAGCTTTACACTATCTCAGGTTCAAAAGCAGAAGTTGCAAGAAAACAATTTCAGGCTTTGTTTCAGAAAAGCCGTGGCTACCAAACCCTCTGTAAAGTCGCTCAAATTCTGAAAGGCCAAAAGATAAATGAACTTGAAAATGTGTCTGTAAGCGACAATCCCCTCTTCAAGTATGCAAGGTTAACATTGTGTGATGTAGGATGCTCCTTTTCTAACTATAAGGCATTACTCAGTGATAATAGGCAAGGCTAAGTGATGCACAATCTGGAGATGACATTTGTTGTGCACTTCAACTCCAACAAGAAGTTTAAATCTGATGTTTAGCTGCAAATTGGCGAGTTTCAATATTCATTTTTCTTTTAAGTAAGATGTTTTTTATCTTTTGTTTATGTTTTATAAAAAACATTTTTCAATTTTTACAATACAAAATAAATATTTTTAAGTTCTTTAGTGTATAAAAATCTGAGCCCTATTCATAACCACTGTCCAAAAACATGAGAATCAGGCAGCTCTACTGGCTGGGACATGAATAACAAACTTTGTTAACTCATTACATCCTGAATGCAAAGAGAAAATATTTATGCACAAAAACACTTTTGAGAATTCAGTTCATCTAGGTACAATATCACTTAATTGATATTTTGTTTACTTTATATTATGCAAGTCAAATTTACTAACCCGTGTATTCTTTTACCAATTTTTATTCCTATGTTTTAACTCGTGCAACTTGTTCAACTCAAAGATGAGTTGCGAAAGATTGTTTGTTATATGATAATCCATACATTTCTAACAAATGTTAAACAATAAGAAGTCATCAGCATAAGATAGTGTAAAACTGCCTTCACTCAAGATAAATATCACAAGTCAATAGTAGCTACAGAGTTTCCACTGATAGCAACTGAATCACCAAATGCAGCAACTTCGTTGTCTGTTGACAAAAAGAGAGGAACTGGAAGAGAAGAAGGTGGTGATCATGGTGGTACTTTAGGGCACAAAACTACTGAGGGCATTAGCATCCCAAAAAAAAAACATAAATAAAAATCAGGTGCTAATCCTGCTGTCTGAAACATATTAAAGCAATATAAAACCTGGTAATGTAAATAAAACTAAAAAGGGCATACATATGACACAAACACATTAATTATAAAAATTCAAATCTGCTGGAAAACTTGGAAGCCCAAGAAAGCTAAAAGACTGCTCTATTGCAATGATGCCACCTGCTAGTATGCCAGAGAGAGAGGAGGCCAAATGATTGTAATGTTGCTGAGAGTTTAAATTAGTGCATTGCAGTAGAATGTGACAGACGGACAGGCTTTCCCCACAAAAGGTATAATTGGGAGCACGCTAGTTCAACAAATGACCACCACTTAAGTTACAGTGGCATATGCGCATTCGCACTAAAACAATCTCCTCAGAAGGAGGTTAGCCCAGGCTATAGGGAGTGGTTATCCTGAAGTGCAGACAATACTGCATGCTAACAAAATGGAATGGCTTGATGAAATAACTTTTGAAATTATCAGAGATAACTGTGGAAGTAAAATGCCTAGGTGAAAATTCCTACCATTGCAGCAGTTTCGGCAGTCTCACTCCTTGGCACGCTGACGTGACCAGGATCCCATACAAAAGATAGGCATGTCCCTTCTAGTTTACACTCGTGGAGATAGCCTTGAATGAGCTGCACTAAAGGATGTAAAGAATACAGAACACAACTGCTTTGTAAAGAGTTCTAGATAACACGGGAGCAGAGCCTTTGCTGCCAAACATGTAAAATAGCCTGATATGGAGCAAAGAGTTCTGCAGTAAAAATAGATCTCTGGGGGAAGCAGGCAATAACTAAAGCAACAACTGTGGACAAAGGTACATGCAGTCCTTGATCATGAGTTGAACCATCAATATAAACAAATGCACTACCTATATTACTTAAAAAACGTGTTTTCAGTTCCACAAGTGCGGAAAGAAGACCAAATTAGGGGTCGTGAACTTCAGCATGGACATCAGTTCAAAATAAAGAGCAGCTCTGCACATAGTCAAGGTGAAAAACAAGTTACCTCTCCAGCAAAGGTAATGGGAAAAGCCACGTCCAACTTTCAAGAAGTAGGCAAAAACGGACCCATAGAGAGCAGTGTTTGGGGGCTAATCGCATACTGCTAATCTAGTGAATTAATGAAAAAGGAAGTGGAAAGCAGGTAATGAGGCAAAGTTGACAAGCTGCAAAGAAGGTCACGATGAAAGGAAAGAGATGATTCAACAAGTTGTGTATACAGGCTCGTGCTTGGACTGGCTGCAAAAGCACCTATTACTATCCTGATGCCTCAATGATGTATAGCAACAAAGTGACGTAAAATAGATGGCCGTGCTGATGAGTATACTATTCACCCGTAGTCGAGCTTTGAATACACAAGTGGTTGATATAGGCGTAAAAGAAGGATCTGATCAGCATCCCATGATGTGCCACTTAAAATCCTTAAGATGTCAAGAAAATGGCCACATCATGCTTTCAAATACACTATAGTACTCCATTGCCCGATTGTACTGAAGTTTGTACAGATTGTACTATCCTGAAGTACTCCATTCTACTGATTAAAAGCCCTCAATAAAACCAAAACTATATGCACACAGAACACCTGGTCCTACATAAATTTTCGAATAAAGACAGCCAGGCGACCTAGGAAACCCTAATGATGAAGAGTATGAAGGATACCAGTCCTCCGATATGTGCCGTAGGCTTTCTCCAAGTCAAAAAACACTGCCATAACTTGGCATTTTCTCAGGGACTCATTACGTATCCATGTTGAAAGGGTAATTAGGTGATCAACAGTAAATTGTATAGCCAAAAACCACATTGTACATGCTCCAAAAGGTTCCGATATTCAAGCACCAAGTCAGGTGCCCATTAAATATGTGTTCCATAATCTTACATGCGCAAATAGTGAAGAAAATTGTGCAATTGCTGGAAGGGAGCTAGCAATCCTTCCCGAGTTTCTATTAAAAAAAAAAGAAAGAAAGAAAAGAAAGAAAAAAGAAAAGGATGATGCACAGCGGGTCAAAATCCAAATCTAGGAGGGCAAAATTGCTTTTCTTAATCATTCAAAAATTGAAATCTTTCAATTCTATTGCATTCATATATAACTGCTACTTGTCATCCTGCAGCAGAAACGTACACCAGTGTAAAAGCAGTCATCACAGTCCTGCCTGCAATTCTGCTTATCTCAAGCAGTAAGTTTACGTTATCGTGTAGTCTCATTTGGAGCATGGTTGTGAAAGGTTGTGTTTTGGTCGTGTGAGTGTTTTATGTGATGCTATAGGATGGAGCCTAGAGCTAAACATATGTTCTTTCAATTTTTTACTTGTTTCAATATTTATTTACAGTAGTTAATTAATATTTTTAACTAGATTCATAGTGGGTGATAGTTAACAATTATGTTTCATAATATGCATTTGTTTACCTAAACTATTAGAATACTGCATCACTTTCTGCTTTATGTTAATATCTGGTGAAGATCTAGTTTATGGCCCATATAAATTTGTTTGCTACTTTTTGCACTTTCTTCGTTATTTTACATTTTAAAGTATGGCACACAGCCAGTTATCACACGTCTTCAACTGTTTCAAGCACTGGGTTTGAAGCGTATCTCAAAAACAGAATTTTGTGGCTATGCAAAAACTAAATTAAGGATAGAAAATTTCTCTGAAGATATAAATAAATGCCCAGAAAGAGACTTAATGGATTTTATAAACAATTTTAACAGGCAGTGGAAACAGGTTCATAGAATTAAAGACAAATTCCTTTCAAAGTATTCCAAATGGATGCAAACAGAAAAAATATTTTCAAAAATGGCCTATGATTCCAAAATACTTAAAAATGTAAGAAATACTACACCTACTCCATCCACCTTCTTAGGAAGACCTAGGAAGCTCTTTCACGAAAGTAGTGATAAATCAAATAGAAAAAAAATTCAAGCCCTACTCTCTACACACTCTAAACAAGAACTGATTCATGCCACACACGAATGTTATTGCATGTATCTGCAAAACGAGTTGCTGCAAAAACTATTAAAGAAATTCTAAAGTGCCCACACAGAGCTACCAGAATTAAAAACAGTCTATGTATCACAAACTGTAACAACTGTGCCACTATCTGGCAATAGCGCATTACATTCTTTGTAGATAATAATTACACCAAAAGCCAATGTATCAACCTGCAAACAGAATGTAAAAGAGAAACTGCAATATCATATTTTTAGATAAACTGAAAAGAAATGCTACCCACAAGATGAACCAATAACAATAACAGAAAATTTTCCGCCAGTATAAAATTAGTCACTGGTTCACCATAAAATTAAGCACCTTGCAGTGGTACAGGAGGACATTTTGAAACAGGCCATTTATGCATTTATGACTGATGTGCTTCATATTATACAGAATATTTAAAAAAAAAAAAAAAAAGCATTCCATATTTTGAGAGGTTGTAAGCTGGACCAAAACAAGAGAAAAATGTCCAGTAAACAGGGGCTCTAAAATGCATACCTTACGAGCTATGAGCACTTGTTCATCTTCACTACTGTGAAGCAACAGTCTCTTCTACTGCACACTCTTTGCTGTTATGTATGACCTACAGAATGTAGTAAACAAATGAGGACACGCTACTCTGTTACTGTGAAATAGCAGAGCTTCTAATGTAATCTTCTTGTGATTACATACAACCTGAGCTTGTGAACCATCACTAAAGGAGGTGCTCAATATGGTCCCCATTCATAGTAAGGCATACTTCTGTCTGACGTCTTAGGGAATCACGCACTCTCTGAAAGACTCCATGTTGGCCACAAATGCTCTGGCAGGCATTGATGATGCCTTTCTGTAGTGACTGTACATCATTAATGGGGTTGCATACACCAAAGATTTCAAGGTAAAACTACAATGTAAAAGCATTTCACAAACTTATCAAAACACAAACTGATTCCATTAGAACTAATAAGAATATGTGTTGCACTTACCCAGAACTGTGAATGTGGTTTACACTAACGCCACTAACAGATATTTACTGCTGTATCCATAGACAATAACAGTCTTCATTTGTTTACTACCTTCTGTAGGTTGTACATAGGTAATAGCAAAGAGCTTGCAATAGAAGAATGTTTCACAGTAGCTAAGATAAACAAGTGCTTATAGCTCTTAAGGTATGCATTTTAGAACCCATGTTTATTGGACATTTTGTTCTTGTTTTGGTCCATACTACCAACTCTTAAAATATGGAATACTTTTTTTTTAACACCCGATATTTAAAGGGGTGTGATAGTTCAAGTGCTTACCATGCTAGCCTCTAATTCCCAATGTCGCGGGTTCAAACCCGGAGGAGAGCGATGGATTTTTTTTGGGCATAAAAATCCTTAGCATGGCTTTCTTCGGAAAGGAAGTAAAGCCGGTGGTCCCATGTCATAGATTTACAGCACGTAAAAGAACCTCAATAAAGAAGCCTCTGAGCAAAATTACCGGTTTTTCACACCCAATATAGAATGGAACGCTAAGGATCACAGCAGTTAAAGAGCATCCATAAATAAAAACTCAATTTAATTTAATTTTTTAGCTCAAGTGGACATAGTATAAGCAGAAATTTATAGATGATGATTCCAGCGACTGATCTTCAGTTTCCATTGTTCATCTGCAACTCTATTCTATGAATGCAGAAGGAAATGAAAAGAAAATCTTATGGCAGAACCCATGATCTTCATCAACAAGACTTTGCAGGTCTATTAAATTCTTATTTTAAAAGGAGACTGCCGAATTAACCAGGAGGGACATTCAGTTAATTGAAAGTGAAATCATATCTCTAAAACCAACTAATGTAACAATTGATGGAAATGATATTAACATCAATCAGAAATTATTACTGACAGTGGTGGATGAAAAGTCTGTAATGCTATTTCAGATACATCAGCACAGAGGTGTTATGTATGTGATGCCAGTCCCAAGGAAATGAATATCATCACACATTTGAAAATAGCATCTTCGGAAGAGAATTATAAATGTTGACTATCCACTCTCAATTGCTGGATCTGATTTTTTGAATGTCTCTTGCATGTCACCTACAAAATTGAAATTAAGAAATGGCAAGCAAGAGTTAGTGAAGATAAGATGAAAGTAGAAAACAGAAAGAAGTTAATAATAAATAAATTTAGATCAGAGATGGGCCTGCATGTTGACCAACCAAGATCTGGAGGTAGCGGGACATCGAATGATTGCAATACTGCTTACCAATTTTTTTTTTTTGGGGGGGGGGGGAGAATCCAGCATTATCTTCACAGATTATGAATTGATATAACATTTTTATGTAATCCTGTGTGCCCTTTTTTGTCCATTTTCTATAAGTACTGTAGCTTTCATGAACTATGCTCAGGATACAACAAAATTGTATCTAAAACATTATGTATGGTATTATATGCCAGTTATTGTGCATAAAGTACTAATCATGTGCAGATATAATGGATTAAGGACTTGTCCAGTGAAGTGCTACTGCTCCTTAAGGAGCCTGTCATGCCACCTACTCATACAAGCCTACAGCAAGAGCCAGTGGGTAACTCAATTGAGAGTCATCTAGGTCATCAGATGGTGACAATTACTGAAATGTACAATTAGCCGAATTCATGTACACATTTCCATCCTTCCAATTTTAAGGTAAACTGAGAAAAATTGTTTTAGTTAGCAAATTATTGCATGAGCTTGACAAGTTACTGCATAAGCCTCTGTCACATGTTGCTTTTATATGTGTAGATACATAATTTTGCTTGCATATAGGTCTTAAATATTCATTAGAATAAATGAAATAAACTATATGTGCAGCTTTCAAACAAATTTAAATATTAGAGCATCAAAATAGTTTTGTCCTCCTAGATTTTGATTCTGACGCAATGTGCGATGATAGCCTCGTGCCAAAGTGAGGGGAACATATCAACTAGTCATATACGGTTGTAAAGCTAGAGGAGAAAGCGCTTACCTGCAACAGACAAGTGCTGAAGCTACAACACGTGTATACTGGCAGGGGCAGAGTGCCAAGAAGAAGCTAATACATATTTCTGCTCACGCATATTAAAAAAAACTGTTGTAGTCCTTAAGGTTGTCAAAGTGGCATAAAAGCTCTTGGGTTTATATTGCAACTTTATGAGGAAGAAACACCAGGGGATAATGGGCAGAGCTGGAAATCACCTTGAAAGTCTGGCCAAAGGTTATCTGCAACAGAAAGTGGATCGATGATGGTATCATTCGCCATCCAGAGACAACGTATACTGAAAAGTCTGACCTTACCATCTACATGTAGAAGCTTATCCCAAATGACAGATTTAGATGTAGAATGATTGAAGCTGTACACATACTATGTCCACGTGGTCTTCATATGCTGCAGTATCTCGCGAGCCTTGACCCATACCTGCTTGTAGATGATTATGTTTTCTAATGTAGGGTGATGCTGTGCATGAACGGCATTCCTTGCTCCACCAAGGAACCGGTCAATGACTGTGATGAGAATATGTCTGAGAATGGAGAGTTCGGAGGTGGCCAGTATCACACTGGTCAAGAACTCCACCATTTGGTCAACAGTAGGAGATTCAAGGTTAGAAAACCAGGCTAAACAAAAATAGAGCACCCAGTCTGCTTTCTTCAATTGTCTTTTGAGAATATAAGTGGAATAGATATTAGTAATAAGTAAGCTGATTATGCAAGGGAAATGATTACTTGAGTATGCATCGGCAATGCAGCAGCTCCACCATTCTGTTGGCAAGCTGTGGTGAGCAGAGGCTTAGATCCAGATGAGAAAGGTTGCCAGTCAGTAAGAAATGTAGATTTGCCGGTATTTAAAATAGAGATATTAAGTTGGTCCAGAAGAACAGCAAGTAGGGCTCCCCTCGTGCCTACTCAAGGCGATTCCTAGAGCAAGTAATGAGCATTTAAGTCCCCTACAAGTAAATAAGGTGTAGCTAGCTGTGACACTAGACAATATCACCATCCTAAAGGGGAGATGAAGAAGGAAAATAAAAATTACAAATGAAAAAAGCAAAACCAGGAAGAGAAATCAATATAGCAATAGCTTGCAAGGGAATGATGAGTGGCACCATCTTATAGTATACATCATTGCGAACAACAATCATAACACTGCAATGAGCAGGAGAGTCCTCTGATACAAGATCAAAGCACACCAGGAAGGACCTCTGAATGTCAAACAGATCCTGGGGTGACACTTGGTCCCCTACAAACAAACAGGAGTTGTGTTTGAGATCGCAAAAGATTTTCCAACTCCACACGTTGTGAGCGGAGATTGCATATATTCGACTGGAGAACTGCCATCAGGGAGATAGAAAAGCGATGACTGTAAAATGTGCCATCTGATTGAAGGACAAAAGGGTTAGTTTTTGGCTGATGTATGCTAGTTTTACATGTAGAGATGCATCCCAGTCTAGTGCGGCAGACAACTTCAAAGGTATCCACCCCAATATCACTGCTAGTAGTATCCGAACAAGGCAGCTTAGTTTGGGAATAAAAAGAGAGCGGCTTGTAGGACAGCCAGAAGTTTTGGGCTCAAAGATTCAGTAGTAATGCTGGCAGATGTTGAGGATGTTGCTGGAATGATCTTATTTTGGTATAGTCTAGTAGATGGCGGTTGAATACCACAACATGTAATTGATGGAGCTCTTGGTAAGTTTCCTGTCCTCTGGAAAACATGGCATTCCTTTACTCTTAGTTTCTATATTTTCTGGTCCTCTATAATTCAAGGACACTGTTTCCAATAATAGAAGGATGCCCAATTTCATTTAGGATGCCCTAAGGTGGATATCTTAGAAGCATACCAAGACATCATGAGCTGTCGTGCCATAAGGACATACTGGTGAGTTGAAACAACGTTGCTGCGCATGTTCGAACTTCTGGCAGCAATAATATCGCATGGAATTGGGTATATAGTGATGAATAGGCACTCCCTTGTGACCGCAAAAGATAGAAGGCTGTAGCATGCCTTTTCAAAACTTAAGAACACTGTGCGTAGCAGAAACCATTTATTGTCCCTCTTCTCTAACAAGGTGGAATCATAGTAAAGGTGTGGGATAAACACTGCTTGTTTTCGTTCAGTGTGCACAGTGACGTTGCCTTGACCACAACATGAGGAAGAAGGCTACAAGTTAGCTGATGACTGCAGCAAGAACAATAACAACACAGTTGTTTTGTGAAAGCCTGAATGCTTTATTTATCTAATTTCTAATACAAAAGAACAAGCGGAAAGGACATGAAGCATAGATAATGTTTAGTTTATATGTATAAAGAATTCACATAACTTTATTGTAAACTGGAGCAGGACTACTCTATTACTCTAAGACACTTGTACATATTTATTCATGCTAAACATCTTTATAGGTAACAGCTATATAATTGTAATAAACAAGAATATTTATGAATTAAAATAACACTACAAATAATGTGAATACAGCATAAGTAATTGCATTTTGGTCACAATAGTAACAATATTTTCTTTTAGAGAACACAAGGTAAATAGTAATGTTGCATATAAAGTAACTAGTTTACCATATGCTTCTTCCTTCCATACTGTCCTTAAGGATACTCATCGATGAAAATAAGGCCAAAAAAAGCTAAAAATAATAAACATGGATTTTGTGTTATTAAATACAACACACCTTTTATTTTAGTTCTCTGCAGTTTTTATAGCCATGTGGTCATTTAAACCATGGGAGATGTACATTTAATGTCTGTAAAGCCTAAAATATTATGGTCAAAAGGGTACGCACATAAAAGTGAACAAACCATTCAAAGAAGCCGCAAGAATTTTCAGATGACTAACTTAGGTGCAGAGGAGCAGACGACAAAGGAGGGTCTGCACATATGTTAAATATTTTTAAACAGCTTAAAGGCCAGAAACAACATTACGTATTTAGCATCATAGTTTTAAATATCAGATATTTTAAAACTATGTCACATAATGCAGTGTTTTTATATACATGTGTGAAATTTGCTATACTTCCTCATAAGTAGCAACATTAAAAATGATGAAATTTTTTGTTAGTATGCTTAGTTGTGGAGTAATTAAACAATGTTGTTTTGTGTTGTGTAAATGTTTAAGGTAAAAACTGAAGAAAGACTATATTAAACATTTTCTCTCAAACTAGTAGGATAATTAATTAAACATTCATCTCTATATTCATTTATATAGTTTTAATGAATGAAATTATGAAACATTATTTTAAACTATATATATATATATACACAATTGCATTGTGGAGCATTTTTTCAAAACAGTAAAAAGAATTTAAAAACTAAAAATACAACTATCTCGGGAACCAATTTGAACAGATGCACGACATTTGATATGCATTAAAACCCTAAATGCTATATTAAATTTTGAACTGAATCTAACTAAAATTTATTAGAAATTTCACAAGTAGGTATCCTTAAGTAAACTCTCATTTTCTTTGTGATTTTTCCTTTTGATATTGGATATTTTTATTGTTTTATTACATTCTCTTATTCTAACAAAAGTTTTTGTCCTAATCAATATTCTTAATACTTCCTATGGAATGGTACAAGTTATTTCCTAGTTGTTTTTTATTGCTTCATTCATTGAGTAATAGTTCATTGCTTCATTCATAGTTGTTTTGATTATATGTTTATCATGGTTAATAAAGTCCCCATGCATATTTAAAAATATGCTTTCTATTACAGTAGCAACCAGCTAGAGTTTCATGCAAGGCAAAACTAAATTTCCTCTTGAAACAGTGCTAATCCAGTCTTTATTGTCAACTGGCATCAATTTTGTGTATATTCCTAAGCCAGGATAATGATTAATGTGTTTAAATGTTGTGTAACCCACAATATATTTAAGTCCCTCCTGAATTATTTACTTTTGTGCCAATATTTCACAGTTTTTGGTACAATTTCTTCTTCATGTTCTTGGGCTTCTACACCATTTGGTTTCAGGATTGCTTTAAATACTTTCTGCCATTACACGAAGCTCCATTTGTAATGCACATGCACTTTTTTCCTGGTTTATATCACAAGTAGTTAGCATTTTCCTCCCTTTCAGAAAGAAGATCAGAAGTATTATTACTTTGACAAAACTCAAACGCAAAACTATTCCTGAAATGTAGCCAAAATTAATATGGAAAAACAATATACCTAATGATTAGGGATACTACAACATTATTATAATGTTGTAAAGTAATTACCCAATATTATACTATTGTTGCCAATGGCGGCTCATGTTGCCTATACCTAGGAGGGCTGAAGTGATTATTGGAATTTTAGCTTACCTTAATTATTTGAAGATGAATTGCATACGGCGTCCTTTCTTTGTAGCAAACTTATTAACCATTCTCTCGTTGAACTTCGGGATGTTCTCTATCATTTCCTTTTCTATGGACAACATAGCAAGTGCAGTTAGTCTATCTTCTCCAATTGTGTTCCTAAGGAATGTTTTAATTCTTTTCAGTGTAGAGAAACGGTGTTCAGATTCACTTGTTGTTAAAGGCAGAGTAATGGCTATTTTCAAAAGTTTTAACACTTCAGAAAAAGTAGGAGAAAGATTATTAGCTCTAAGATACTGAAGCAATTTTACAGCACCACCAATATTCCTGAATTCTTCCCTTGAATAGATGACTGAAAGTTCTGTATGTAGTTTGTCCTTACCAAACACTGGAAACATTTTACGCATTCACTGAACACATTTTCTGGAAATATTGAATTAAATTTCTCAAACTGTGATTCTTGTAGCAGGGAAGACACAGAAAGATGTTCTCTAAACTGGAAGCGGAGATTCAATTGAGACCATAACATCACATATAGCTGCTGCTCTGGCCTGTGCATTTGAAACAATTTTTCTTTTGTGTGGGTTTTCTGCTGCCACAGGACTCCACTGTGTTTCTTACTTTTATAATTTCAGCAGTAAAACTAGATATGTATACTGGAACTTTGGCAGCATCTATGTGGCGATTCTGTAGTTGATTGTACAGTATTTCTATATGACGCATAATTGAATGGAAGAAATTAAGCCAGAAACAAAACTCATTATTTTCAAGATAGCCCAATATAGCAGATGCCTCATTTATTGTCACACTGCTTGAAGTCTCTGATTCTGACAAAATTTGAAAACATTCTTTCAATGCCTCCTTTTCGTACACAGCAATTACAGTCCTGGATTTGTAGTTCCACCTCGTTGATCCACCACTGGGTATTCTCTTCTTAACACACAAATCTAACACTGATGATCTATGTGGGGGGCAGGAAAAGAAGGCAGGTATAGCAGAAAAATTTGAAAAGAAAATCCCAGCTTTTGTGATTTGCCTGGCAGCTCTCTCCATTATCAGATTTAATTGATGTGCTAAGCAATGTACAAAGTACGCATTAGGGTACACATCTGTAACTTTAACTTGCACTCCATTGATAGCCCCGCTCATTACCGCTGCACCATCAAAACTTTGGCCTATGAGCCTCTTCCTCTTCCTCTTCCTCTTCCTCTTCCTCTTCCTCTTCCTCTTCCTCTTCCTCTTCCTCTTCCTCTTCCTCTTCCTCTTCCTCTTCCTCTTCCTCTTCCTCTTCCTCTTCCTCTTCCTCTTCCTCTTCCTCTTCCTCTTCCTCTTCCTCTTCCTCTTCCTCTTCCTCTTCCTCTTCCTCTTCCTCTTCCTCTTCCTCTTCCTCTTCCTCTTCCTCTTCCTCTTCCTCTTCCTCTTCCTCTTCCTCTTCCTCTTCCTCTTCCTCTTCCTCTTCCTCTTCCTCTTCCTCTTCCTCTTCCTCTTCCTCTTCCTCTTCCTCTTCCTCTTCCTCTTCCTCTTCCTCTTCCTCTTCCTCTTCCTCTTCCTCTTCCTCTTCCTCTTCCTCTTCCTCTTCCTCTTCCTCTTCCTCTTCCTCTTCCTCTTCCTCTTCCTCTTCCTCTTCCTCTTCCTCTTCCTCTTCCTCTTCCTCTTCCTCTTCCTCTTCCTCTTCCTCTTCCTCTTCCTCTTCCTCTTCCTCTTCCTCTTCCTCTTCCTCTTCCTCTTCCTCTTCCTCTTCCTCTTCCTCTTCCTCTTCCTCTTCCTCTTCCTCTTCCTCTTCCTCTTCCTCTTCCTCTTCCTCTTCCTCTTCCTCTTCCTCTTCCTCTTCCTCTTCCTCTTCCTCTTCCTCTTCCTCTTCCTCTTCCTCTTCCTCTTCCTCTTCCTCTTCCTCTTCCTCTTCCTCTTCCTCTTCCTCTTCCTCTTCCTCTTCCTCTTCCTCTTCCTCTTCCTCTTCCTCTTCCTCTTCCTCTTCCTCTTCCTCTTCCTCTTCCTCTTCCTCTTCCTCTTCCTCTTCCTCTTCCTCTTCCTCTTCCTCTTCCTCTTCCTCTTCCTCTTCCTCTTCCTCTTCCTCTTCCTCTTCCTCTTCCTCTTCCTCTTCCTCTTCCTCTTCCTCTTCCTCTTCCTCTTCCTCTTCCTCTTCCTCTTCCTCTTCCTCTTCCTCTTCCTCTTCTTCTTATCTTTTAATATATTGCCAAGCTCAGAAATTACAACTTCTGCAATTGCATCGGAATTTTGCCCATTCAGAATAAAAAATCCCCAGAATACCTCAACAGGACTACCTAAAGCATTACAATACCTTAAGACTATTACAAGCTGGAACATGTCAACAATATCTGTCGATTCGTCAGCCATAATAGACCATAGTCTGCTGCTTCAATTTCTTCTAAGATGTTTTCTTTACAAACTTCAAGAATGCACAGATATAACTCATTTTGTATTGTCTTAGAAGTTCCTTTAAAAAATGAATGGTTAAGATGGCACTTAAATAGGGAATCAATTTCTGCTGTATATTTAATCAACCCCCTGAACACCCCTTGATTTTGTGACCCTTCATGTTCTTCATGTCCTTCTAGGGGTAGCTTGTGATAACCACAAAATTTCACACAGTTGATTATCTTTATATGAGTGTCCCTATTTTTTTGGACTTGATTGTTGTGACAATCTATTAATTCCTTGTAGGTTTGGCTTAAACATGCTGTACATTTACTGACCCAAGTGTAGCAAAATTAAGCATGTTATTAACATGGTTTCTGGACATTTTATGTTTATGACATTTTTCATATAGCCTCTTCAGGTCTGAAACCCCCTTTTGAACCCATGCAATGTTAGCTGCATTGTCTTTAATTCCAAATAAAAGGTAAGGGAAACAGAAAAGTGAATTGCTGACTTCAAAGCCACATATCCACTCATACTTTGTGTAAATTTCAGGACTGCAACACCTACTATATTGTTTTTGGCAGCCTGTTGCAGTTTGATTCATATTTAACACAGGAGTCGGTCTTCCATGCACTTTAATGTCACATTTCTCTTGCAGTTTTAAAGTGCCAAAATGAAGCGACTTTAAATACTCGACTGAATTACTCATTGTTACAAGCACACCATTGACACCAGTACATAAAATAACATTTGATTGTACTTTACTGCCAGGAAACAAAAATATATTTAAATCACCGTGAAAATATTCACAAAAATCCTGATTTCACGAAAATCCACAAGAAATCGCACTTAACACTGCTTTTGGGACTGCAAACATTGCAATCCAGCAAGTTCACTAAACGATAGAATGCCGAAACGTGTAGAGGGAAATGGAAGCATTACACACGTTAGCGAGTTGTACTGACAGTCCTCTGAGGGTGAAGCGGCTTCACATATGAACTTATATATATATATATACGGATATAATCTATTCAGTTTAGGCGGATATAATCTATTCAGTTTAGGCAATTAAGACAACAATATTAAATTTGTTCTGCAGGGACTGCAATCCCGCAGCCCCCCTTTATCGGCTGCCACTGATTGTTGCTAATTATAGAGCACCAAGTTACTTAATTTACAAAGGGGTCTTGCCTTAGGCAACAATGTTCCCATTTTTCATGAATCTCTTTATCTTCCAGAAATGAGAAGTATAGTATATGCATTTTTGTTTTGCTTTCCTATAGTAATTATCACACCCATACACTGCACAATGACTCATTTTAAAGTTGGAGCTCAACAGCAAAAGAAAAGTATCAATACAGTCTCAGTGACATCGTAATGTCCCATTATTGCGCATAAAACACTAATAATGAATTGTCACCAGGAGTGTTTGCAAGCAAGGTGACATTGCCTCTCGCATAGCTCCACCCTACATATGCAGTCCTACACCTTTACTATGATTCCACCATGTTTCCCTAATAATCGATATGCTGTCAACACTGGTTGGACAAACAATTCACAATCTCAATAGAGGCTATCTAAATTGGCAGTTATTGCTACCCGTGGATACTATTCAGGGTCGTATGTTTGTCCACCATCACGACGTAAGAGCCTAAGAGAGTGGCACTCATCAGCTTCACGGGTTGGTCATCATTGGCTGTTTCGATTAACAGTGTCCCGTCTAGATAATGCGTGGCATTTTTCACTGGATCACACAGACTCTCAATTTCCTTTTAGATATAAAAGGATAAAACCTTTCATTGCCTTTGACTCACAATTGAGACGCATTATAATAAATATGGTGATGATGAGGTTGAGTGCAGAAGAGCCATGATGTAAAGGTACCCCATTCGGAACCGCCGGTGTCAGCCTACCATCTGAGGAATAAAGGAAAAAAGATACCTAGGTCTTCCAATTTGTGCTGGTCTGGAGCACCCACTACAGGCTTAACTTCTAAGAATAGTTAAGAGAAGTTATCCTCCATCCAGCATGTCTGACTTTATGCCCCTATCACTGCAATAACAGCCAGCTGGCTTTGCACTTTAGGCCATATGGTCTCAAGAGAGCCAGCATGAATTCAGGGAACTTATGGTTTACATCAGGTCCCATATAGCGGTAACATGTTGGTTATCTCTGGCCGTCCCAGTGACATGCTGCTGCAGAGTTACCCAGAAAGACTTGGCTCTTTTGTAGCTGTATGGGTGTATGTACATCACTTAATACTGCATAAAAGGAATAACCAGTAGGGGCCCACTCAACCTTCATTTTAGAAACCTAGGGACCTGAGACCACACAAGGTGGAAGTTATGCCTAAAGCTGTGGGACACGAACCACAGAGGCAGAAAACACCCTGTTGGTGAGACAGGAGTTGAATGAATGAATATTTTATTCATAACTGCAACAAAGTACAAATAACAACAAACAACATATTTAAAGGAAATCTAGCACTACTGCACCATGGCTCTACCATACCTTAATGCCCAGGTTGTATGTATGGCAAAGAGTCTCTAAGATACGAGTTAATAATTCTAATGTACTAAAAACTAAGAAAACAATAAACCCAGAAGAGGAAGAGACTAATAGTAATGGTAAATGTGTGGCACTAACAAATGAGGGTCAGGAATGACAATGGCAGTGAGTGGCTTGGACTCTGGGTTTGTCAATTCCATATGTGCAAATGTAGGACCTTAACAGGAAAAATGACTATGTCAACCTTTTATGAGTGCAGTCTCAAATTCAGCACTTGTTTCCAAGAAAGCTATACAAGGACTTTCATTATATATATATATATATATATAATATAATATATATAATATATAATATATACACACACATGCATACATACTGATTCAACACAAGAAATACTGTATTTTATGATGATGATGATGATGATGGGCAGGGAGGATGAGAAATCAAAATGACAACCATTCACTCACTAAAACCTCCCTCTCCACAAGCCCTGGGACATACATCAGACAAAGGAACAAGACATAACAGTTGGTCTTCACTGGGATTATGTTGTACTTCAGGCACAATAATTACATACTTTTAAATGAGATAATATATTTATAGGCAAAAAGTAAGATCTGCTCCTGTATTGATGCAACCCACCATGAAATAGCTGCTCTTAACTATTAATCATTCAGCTGCAGCATGCTTTATGGGACAGGATACAGCACCACTATTTCCAAACTAAACCATTTTTTCAAACTTGTTTATCCCACTATCATGAAATGTGACAGGAATGAGATTTTTGCATTTTGCAACCAATGACAAACTGACAGATATAATACATTATTAAAAGTTATAAATTATTAAAAGCCTTGACTTCTTAAATAATAAAAATTCTCAATATTAAAATGATGTGTGTAAAAGGGGATGAGTTTTTTTTTTTTTTATTTGATATAATGCAAGAATTTTATCTTGTAAATATTAGACAGTTCTATGCTTTAGGAAACATCAGTATTTTAGATATATGATAGGTTCTGTGTAGGAAAAAGGAGAGAGAGATAGAGATAGAGATAGAGATAGAGAGAGAGAGAGAGATATGAATATACAGCTCGGTTTTTGGAATTGAGAAGGCTTACAAAGAGGAATGTATTTGGGCAAGGTTAGTGGATTGCTGAAGGAAGTTCACATCCTAGCAGTGGTGGAATGCAGTTGGATGAAGAATGTCAAATTGAATTTATTAATAAAGCTGGAAACAGAAAGCACATAAGCAGTAATCTGGTGCAGTGGGTTTATTTATCAGTAACAGCATTATAAATAGAGTAAAGGAGAGAATATCTAAGACACACAGAATAATGCATTGGGCCAAGAGTAGTAAATATACTTGGGGATAGCATATAACCTTCCCAAAAGTTCTGGTTTCTATAATCCTGAGCTCCTTCAAGTAATGGAAGCTTTAATAGAATCTATCCTTAAAATGCATTTTCAATAGTTGGTGACTTTAATGCACAGTGTGGAGATATAGAGCAGTAATGGTTTAAAAGGGGAAGTGTTACAAGAGGATAGTAAATGGATCTCTGTAAGAAACAGTAATGATAAGCCAATAAATAATTAAGGTTTGAAATTAATTGACCCTTGTGAATACTCAAATTGTATTATATTAAATAGTTGCTGGGGAGATGATATGGCAAGGGAGTTTACGTGTATTAGTGAATTTGGTCAAAGTTTAACAGATTAAGTCTTGTGTAGTCAGGAATTACAGCCTATGATATCTAGTTTTTAGGTATCTAATGACTCAGGTAATTGTGTTCATTTTCCACTGGTGATGTCCTTGTCAATTAAGATGAATATTATAAAGGGCAAAGTTCAGAGGAAGATAACTCAGTTATAAAATTGGTATGTTACAAGTGGAATAATGACAACAATGAGTAATGAGATTAGCTCTGAAATTACAAATTATGTCAATATGGGGTCAACTCAATGGTGAATAATTTTAATGAACATATTGTGCTGGTTATATAGGATTTTGTATTAAAGTCCACAGATAAAAATATGATCAAGAAAACTCAAAATAAGGCTAACATGTATAATGACTGGTTTGATGAAGAATGTAGGAGCATGTGAAATGCAGTGAGGACAGTAATATTATAGAGAGAGCAAAATGGAAACAAAGAGAGGGAAAGAATGATCCAGTTACAGCAGGTATTTTAAGTTAGTGGAGATGAAAAGGAAAAAAAAGGGGGGAGAGCTTATGTAATTGAAGCTAAAATAATTTATAGGGGAGCAGGTCCCACATTTGATAAGTAACTGGAAAACATGCAAGAAAATGGTACAGAGGCTGAAATTAAACCTGTAAATGGCTCAAGTATTTTGAGCACCTGTTTGAAATGCAGGAAAGGGTTGTATGCACATGGAATTGTGTTGACCTGTAATTATATAGGGAAATTGGTTAGACCATTCTCAGTGGAAAAGGCTTTAAAATCTGCAATTAGTTTTGCAAGGAACAAAGTAGTGGGAATTGATGGTCTCCTAACTGAATTTTTTCAAGTTTGATGTGAAAATAAGGATAGGCTTTTTAGACTACACTTTTAAAAAGAATAAAGTGCATTACAAAGAGATGAGAGGTTGCAATAATTCACCCAATTTATTAAGGAAAAGATGATGCAGAAGACCCTGGAATTTTGGCTGACAGAATACAATGCTGGACAGAGGAGAATCAATGAATATCACCATTCCAATCAGTATTGAGGAAGGGAAGGAGAAAACAGACAATGCAATGATTATCAAAACTTTAATTGAAAAATATTTACTAATGAAACTAGGCAGATTGTACATTCTGTTATATAAAATAATAGATGAAGCATTATGGTACATGTTATGACTAAAAGGATTAAGCAAGGAGACAGTATTACACAAATTATTTCAACAGAAGACTTTTTGTATCAGAAACTTAAGTTTTGCTAACACACACATGCCAGTAATTGAGAATGCAGAAATACCACAACTGCTATATGTGATGATGTAATGGTTGGATCAGTATTAGTAATTAATTTAAACCATGCTATAGTAGAAGTTGAGAGATATTGCAAAGCATGAGGCTCAAATTAAATCAAAGCAAAACTAAGATAATAATGCACCCCCCAAAAGGGGCGGGGAAGAAAAGAAACTGAGAAAATTAGAAAAGTTGTAAAAGAAATTAAAGTTGTAGATGATTTCATTTATTTGGGCATTAAACTGAGCGGGACAGGGCATTGCAAAAAACAGTGAAATTTGGTGTTAGCAAAAGGGAGATCAGCAATGGGATTGGCGACAGAATGTTTATATATACTGCCAATGATAAAGGTAGTATAATTTGAAAGGTTATATAGAGCCCTAGTCAAGAAGTCAAAATAGGCATACAGAGTTGAAATTTGGGGAATAGATGATGAATAGGAGAAAATGGACTTGACAAGATTATTTCATAAGTTTATGTTAGGTGATCGTACACAGTTGATATAGGGTCATTATTATTAGAACTGGACAGGGTTAATGTGAAAGGTCTGGTGATGGAAAGAATAATGAAATATTAGTACCATGTTAGTTAAATGTCAGAAGAGAATATTTTAAAATGTTGCCATGGGTAACAAGAAAAACACAGACTTGCCAACTTCCTGAAATTGAAAACAGTAAAACTTTTTCTCATCCAGCAAAGCATAATAATTTTGCAATGACATTAAATTTAGAATATGTAATACGTTCAATGCAGTAAAGGTAGAAAAATTACATGTAATATAAGTCACAAGATTAAGAATAAAATATACTCACTAACCTTTTTCAAGCAGAAGACAACTAGTACATATGCATGTTCCAGTTGTGGACATCAAGTTCATTAAGACAGCACTATTCACAAATTTAATTAATCTAATCTAGAGGTATTGTTTGTATATCATCCTACATCATAGCTGAGATTTTTAGGCTCTTAAAAACCAATATTTAGGCAACTAAAATAGGCTCTCGAGTTATAAAAATAGGCACTAAAGACACAGTTTTAGATACTAAAACTATGGTTTCCATGAGCTAAACATTAGATTTTAGAATCTAAAATGTATTTACATTTTCTGAAAGCTTAAAAATGCAATTAATTACAGAGCATTATAAATGACACAATAACAAAAACAGTAACTTTTCTAAATTATTATGACTAGAAACATGTTATTATATCTCCAATTATTAGTTTATGGTTGCTTATACATAATATGAGCTTATAAAGTTGAGAAAAAGACCTCTCAAAACTAATTGAATAGGTCATAATGGAAATACACCATACACTACAGATATATCATTCTGATCTAAATGCTCTAGAGCTGACAAGGAGGCATCCCAAAAGGGTGCAAAACCCAATATAGCGTTAAGAGCAGCAATGTAAAATAGCTGTTTGAAATACATTTGAAAAGCAACGGAGAAAATGTGGAGAAATCTTGCAAATCTGTGCATATCAACAGCTAATGAAGGGTATGAGGTATGTGAGTCACGAAATAATGGGAAAGGGATTTCTGCCATACTGCAGTCACCGACCAATACCAAAGGATGACAAAGAGACATAGAAGGGGCATGTATTCTGTTTCTCTTTCTACAAAACAAATTAATCTACTTGCTGAAGAAATAAAACACAACAGTCTTTCCCTGAAAAGTATCATTCCTATAACCAAACTATTACAAACTTTGAATTAAACTAATCCTATGATATCAAAACTTTCTTTTGTTACTGCATGAAAAACATTAATTACAGAACACAAATGGTAAAGGCACTTTTAGGTTCTAAAACTTTAAAATAGGTGCCAATGGTCAAAATAGGCACTTTAGGCACCACAAAACCTCTTCCATATCTGTATACTTTATATGAAACGTGAAGATATTTAACTATTTTTAGTTTATTCATACACATAAAAAATGGGTATTTAGCCTAAAATTAGAGGTCTAATCATAACACAAACAGTTATGTTTAAGGCTGCAGCAGTATATCGATGGCCTAGTTCTAATACCATGTAAGCGACTTTTTGGCAAAAATAGGGTTAAGGTATGTACTGAAGCAGACAATTATGCTCTACAAGACTATTACAATTGCACATATATGACAAAATAAATTGTCTTAAAATCTCTTTTCTATTACCTTGTATCTGAATCATGCAAAACTGTGTGCTAATACCACATAAGTGACTTTATTCTAATAATACGTATATGTCTCACATTACATGGAGCTGCCAATATCATGTATCTGATATGTGTCTAGTTACCACTTCCTGGTCCCGCTTGCTTTCTACAATTAATTGTAACAACTGAATATTTCAGTTGTTTAGGCTGAGTACATGAGGAAACGCTGCAAATTATTTAGTCTTTATTATGCTTTGGTATGTATATCAGGTGGAGTGCGTTTGTCACAATGTTTAAATATCGTGGATGACGGATGGTAGATATGTGAATAACCATAATGCAGAGCACAAGGCGAGTGTTTCATTTATAGATAGATATTTTGATTGTCTTTGTACTGTCACTCAATCAATTTCATTCAGACTAAAGATATTGTAAAGAGAAAATAAGTGTTAATAATCACTAAGATATAAAACCAAGATGCATCACTGCCTGTGTGGTTATTAAAGCAGCCTTATTTCATTTCTGAAAGCTGATTTTAAAATTAGCTTAGTTTACTATTTATAGCACATAAAGCCTGACTGCCATAACATTTGATCTGAATGAAATTGATGATGTGAATGTAATTGAAGATAACACTATACCAAATTATTAAATCTCCTCTGAACTATTAGCTTCTGTTTCCAATGTGAACAGAGAAACTTACAGCACAGAACATGAAGAAGCAATCGCGCCAGACATTTCAAATGCATTAGAAGAAGATCCCTAGTCAGCTACAGAAAGAACTTCAGAAAATAAATATGATCCTGATTATATTCCATGTTGTAACAATAAAATAACAACAGAAATAATTCCTCCTACTGAGACTAGCAAAGCAGAGAGTAAAAAAGACAAAGGAAGAGGAAAAGGAAAGCAGATCCCAAAGCATGGAAGAAAACAGAGTAAAGAACCAACAAATGATGGGTGAAGAATATCGAAGCAAGGATGGGAAAGTAACTAGAGAACCTAAGCACAAAGCAAGACAATGGAACCTCCTTGCAATTCTTAAGTTTGCTGGGAAAGTTCTAAACATCACTGCTTTGAATTAAGCGAAGATCTAAGGGAAGTTTATTCCATAATTTTTGGAATGGGACCAGAGTGTGAGAATAGAGGATAACTATATGCTCTCAGAGGTTGTAGATTGATTAAGAACGTCAAATTAACATTATAACACATTTATTTCACAATCACTGGTGAACATTATAATAACCATTTCAAAATATGAAGCGTGCTTGCTCGGCAACCGACATGTTCCTAGTGATTTCTCTCACACACACAGCATCTTACTACCGCACACCTTCACATCTCTATGTATAGATGTCGCTAGTTTCTCTGTAACATGAATTTAACTATATTCCAACATGCCTCCTTAAATTCATATCAAGTCCAAAATTTACTATTATTAATTACTTTACATTTAACATATTTCTAAACTTTTCAAATTTGTTTCGTTCTAAAGTAAAAATATCTGCAATGTTTTCTTCCGAATTCACTTTTACAATAACAATTTCACCATTAATACAAATTTCATTTACAAAGTGGTAATGAGTTTCTATATACTTTGATTTCTTTGTGAAATTACCAAACTTTGCTATATCTATCGCAACAGAATTATCTTCCTAAGTTTTAATAGAATCAAAAATTTCCATATTAAAATCAAGCAAAATATCCTTTACAATCTTTAATTCAGTCACACATATTCAGCTGATGTGGAGGACTTTGTTACACTGTTCTGTTTCTTTGGTTTCCAATAAATTTCATTTCCATTTAATTTAATTACATAACCAGTTGTTTATTTTCTATCAATAATATCGCCTGTCCAATTAGTGTCTACACAGCAATCTAAAATTTAAGCATTTGTATTCTTATTAAAAGTTAACTTTAAGTCTTTGGTTAAGACTAAGTACTTTAAAACTCTCAAGGCGTACTTATGACTACTACCATAACAATTCTGAACTCTACTCAAATAATTTACACTGAAACTTATATCAGGTCTTGTTCCTGAACTAAAATACAAAAGGGCTCCATTTAAATTTCTATATTTGACTTCATCACTTGCTGATTGTGCTGGTTCTAACTTCAAATTTTTTTCCATAGGATTAGCATACAAATTAGAATTTGCAATATCATACTTCTTTTCTAATGACAAGATATAATCCCTTTGATCTAGAGCCATTTTTCCTCGATTACAATCATGATTAATATTAATACCTAAATAGGTTTTTATTTTACCCAAATCTTTCATTTGAAATCTTTCAAGCAATAAATTTTTGACAAAATTTAACTTTGTAGCATCTTTATAATATATAAGTAGATCATCTACAAATAGAATTAGATAAACATTGTTTTCATCCTCCTTGTCATTTAATATATATAAACAGCAATCACTTTCACTTCTTTCAAAGCCTAAACTTCTCAAATAAGTATCAAAGCATTCATACCAAGCTCTCGGGCTTTCTCTCAAACCATGTAATGCTTTGTTCAATTTTAGTACTCTATCTATACCATCCTCATAACCTTGTGGCTGTTTTATATAAACTTCTGATTTTACTTTACCATCCAAAAAATCTGTCTTTACATCCATTTGTTGAGTATTTAAACCATTTTGACAACAATATGCCATTAAAATGTTTAAGGTTGCATTCTTGCCAACAGAGAGTAAATGTCATCAATTAAGTCATTCTGTTGATATCCTCTTACTACTAATCTAGCTTTATAGATATCATCAGTTTTTTTTGTATAGACCCATTTTACATCTGAAATATTTTTGCCATTTGGTTCATTTACAATCATCCAAGTTTTATTTTTATTTAAACAACTCCTTTCTTTATCCATTGCATTTCTCCATTCTTCAGAATCACTACTATTAATAGCATCATTATAAGAAACAGGATTTTCAGCATCAACATAATTTGCATAAACAACATTATTATATACAAAATCATCATTAAATCTTGCAGGCTTCCTTTTTTGCCTGGTTGATCTTCTCAACCCTAATTCTTCATTTTCATCATTTAAATTCTCATCACTATTATCATGTTCATTTTCATAATTTTCATTTTCACTTTCTTTTTTATCATGAACCCCTCTTGACTCGTCTTGTGGCAGTAATCTGTATCACAACAATGTAAATGCCAGAGTGATTGTAGTGTAAATAAGCATTATTGTATGACATTGATTTGGGACGTTTGTTAATTATAAGCATTGTTAGGAAATAAGTTTACACGGCCTCATTGAAACTGACAATAAGAGCGGGTAACAATGAGCGAGGGGGTGAGTTGTTTATCAATTATTAGAGACAAGCAAATGACGTCAGATTGGCGCGCTTTTCTGAGAAATGGAGGGAACATCTTCCCTAAAGCATATGCATTCGTAATTTTGATTGGATATAAATATAGATGCTAATGTTGGCGCGTTTTATTAACCAATAGCAGCTCGGTTATAATCTTTAGGCATATCGTGGTGTGGGAGTATAAAAAGCTAAAGCCAGAGGCAAGTATTGCCCAGTTCAACAAAATCATCCACGCGTTACACGTTGCTGAGTCCAACAGAATCATTCAGAAGTTAAACGTCGCTTAGTTCATCAGAATCGTTCGCGGGTTATACGTCGCGCAATTTTACAAAATCTCTCGCGTTGTAAAGTTAGTTATAAATGTGAAATACGCGAATTAATAATGTGCAGTAAATAAGTGATTATAGTGATATTAGAAAATATAACAGTTTCAGTCGGGCGTGTATCAAGAGTCAATATGTGAAATTAAAGAAGTGTGACGGCAATAAAAGTGTAAAAACAAATTATTTTATCAGTGTTATCTTTTAGTAAAAACTCCTTTCTGTTTACACACCCTGTTCAAGAGATTTGCTCGACCGAGAAATAATAGCTAGCCGGAGGACAAATAACCCAAAATTCAAACTATTATTACAATAACAGGCGCCCAACAATAGATAGCACGGAGTGACCGCGACAAATTGGCTCCCATATGTTGTGCAGATAAACATGAAGCATCTTCCAACTACCTACAAATATAATCTACTTCAAATTGGCGACCAAACGTGGGGCTAACAAATACCCACTTCAGTCTTTAAAGCCTATATAATTTGTACCATCTTCAATTATACCTACATGTCTTGCTACAACTACTCTGCTATTAATCTCTATAACCAACATTTTCATACTCTAACAAAATACCTAAATCTGCCTTTCTATCCCATTTTGAATTTCTCTTCTGTTCAGGCATTCTGACAAATACTTTACTTCCATAGATTCTTAAATGTTTATATTAGGTTTTTTCTGAACATTATTTCATAGGGTGTTTTGTCCTTTACTACCTATTAGCAATAATTCTATTCTTTAAATAAGCTACTGTTTCAACTATTTAAGGCCAGAACCTTTTATCTACTTTAGCTTCTGCCAATAAACATCTAGACATAAACATAAGATCTCAATTGTGTTTTTCTGCTGTGCCATTCAATTCATGTACATATGGTGAACAAGGTTCAATAGATATACCCTTTTCCCTAGCAAAATTATATGTGTCTATGTACTCCTTACCACTATCACATCTCAATCTTTTCACCCTTTTTCCTGTCTCACTTTCAATTAAATTTACATAATCAACAAAACAATTACATACTTCACTCTTTGATTTGATAAGATAAACTTTAGCTATTTTACTGTAATCATCAATAAAGGTTAAAAAATATCTTTCCCCATTTAAGCCAGTAGTTTTATGTGGTCCATTCAAATCATTATGTACTATCTCTAATATTTTCTTTCCTCTTGTTCTTTCATTTTTAAATGGCAAATTATGCATTTTATTTTCCAAGCATATCTCATACTTAAAATAATCAGACTCCAATTCTTTTGGCAAACCTTCAAGCATTTGCTTGTCACACATTGTTTTCAAATAATTAAAATTTACATGCCCAGTGTCCTATGTAATTTTTCTTTTTCGGGCAATTTACCATTTGTTATTAAATTTGATTCAATTACTACAATTTCACTTGTCATGTGATACGAATCATTATTTTTAATAGCCAAAGCAACTCATCTCCATTTGGACCATAAACTATTGACACATTTCCTACCGACACAATTTTATTAACTTTACTTACTTTTCTATAACTTATTAAATTTCTATCCATATCTTTGACATAAACAACATTTTTCATTTTATTTACTTTGACCATAAACATTAAACTTATGCAAAATATTTCCCACTTTCTTTGCCTTTAAGGAACGACCATCTCCAATTTTTACATTTATCGGTTCTTTAAGTTCCACAAATTCATAAAAATATTTATCATTATTCACAATATGTTCAGAGCAACCACTATCGAGTAACCAATCTACTTTACTTACAACTATTTACTTCAATATTCGGTATTCCTAAAACGGGCCTAGCCTCAATTTCCATATTAAAATTACTCGCTTTACCATCATCATTTTGCTGTCCTTTCTTGTCCTTGATTTTGCTGCCTACTGCCACCTCGACAATGTTGACTCCAACCTCGACCAGCTCCTCGGCCGCTATGATGTTGCCAGTGTTGGTAATGTTGCTTGCGTCTGCCTCCTTGCTGCTGTGCGGCGCCTCTGGATTTCCACAAATTTTCACTTGGCCTCATACTCGTACGTTGCACCTTAAAATGTCCAAGCCTTGCTGCACTTGAAGCACGCTTTATCCTTTTTTCTTTCAGTCTTAAATGCACTTGAACTGTGTTTGCTTTCTTCTTCTAATTCAACCATTTTTATTTTACTTTTCACATATTCAACAGTCTGATCAGTTTCTTTCAACACATCAATTAATTCACCGACATAACTTAACGAACTTGGAAGCATTTTAATCATATAACTTAATTTTTCCTTTTCACTAACATTTGCACCTGCACTTTTCAAATCATTAATTAATTTTTCAAACTCAGTAAAAAAGGCACTTGAATCTTCAAAGTTCTTCAACTTCAATTTTTCCAATTTATTTCTTATGCATATTTGCGGTGCAGTAGATTCCTTTAAATATATTTCGTCAAACTTTTTCATAATTTCATGCTCCGTCTCTTTGTCTTTTACGCACTGTAGCTGATCATTCAAAATACCACTATTATGACGTTTATAGCTTTCAAATATTTTTCTGCCCAATTGGGCTCTTTATCTGTCGTCACTTTTTCTCTCGTTGCTACTTCCTCACATTTCTTTACCTTTAAAATCATTGCGATTCTCCTTTTCCAGCACTCATAGTCCTTGCCATCGAAAACAGGAATTTTAACTTCATCCGCCATCTTGGCTACTTTTCCTTTCCTTATGATTTTCTTCAAAACAACACTATTTTAAAATGACTATGTCGATTATTTTTCTTGCAATAGCGTTTATCAAAAGCTTCACTTTTTGCTCAGCACTTTCACAAGTAGTAACTATTTAACACTTGCATGCGTTTTGCTATCCCCATAGCACCCAAAAGCCCACATGGAGATAAGTAGAAAAATAGATGAAAAGCCACGCATCTCCACTACCATGTGAGAATAGAGGATAACTATATCCCCTCAGAGGTTGTAGATCGATTAAGAACCACAAATTAACATCATAACACTTTCATTTCACAACCACTGGTGAACATTATAATAACCATTTCAAAATATGTGACTTGCTCAGCAACCGACATGTTACTGGTGCTTTCACACACACAGCATCTCACTACTGCACACCTTCACATCTCTATGTATAGATGTCACTAGTTCCTCTGTAACATGAATTTACCTATATTCCAACAAAGAGGAAGGCATACGTAGCATCACATGTTGATTTAACTACTCCAAAAAAGCACACGATTAAGGGACCAAATTCATCTAGACGTGCTACTACGTATGTGTATTCTTTAAAAACCGGAGAGGTGAAGAAGGTTGTCTGCAAGAAAACCTTTTTGAGCATACTGGGGATCAGTGAATGTATGGCTCACAACTGGATAAAAAGGAATGTTGTTACTAATTTAATAGAGGAAATTGTGAAATATCAAGATATTTTAGAAGCAGTTCAAAATTCTAAAGATGATATTAGAATAGCAACAAAAAAGAGTACTGGGAAAAGGAAGCAAAAGGAAAAAGCATTTCTCAGAGAATTTCTGAATTCAGTACCTGGAGTGCCTTCACATTACTGCAGAAAAGACACCAGCAGACTTTATTTACAGCCAACTTTTTCATCAAAGAAACCAGTCTTATATGTAGAGAAGTGTAGGACAGTGAGTATCAATACGAGCTATTTCATTTTTAGCGAAATGTTTGAGGAGACCATACTAGGTAAGCCTCCACTACACCTACGGTGAACATGGAGGCAGCAGCTGGGACATGTTGGCTCAGGCTGGTAATAAGTCGGAATCCAATGAATATCTAAGAACTCACTAACATCTTGAATGTACAGAAATTAGACCTGATAAATGCCAGAGGACCTTACCAAGCCTACCCACTATTCAAGTAAATCTTTCGACGCAAAGATCGAAAGTAAAGAACAATGGAAAGGAAAACATCAACACCAATCAGGGGACATTATCTGGTTCAAAGATGAATGATAGAACTAGTGCTGGAATATATGTGGTTCATCCAAGGCTGGAGATGTTTTATTCTCTCAGAGAGCTGACCACAGTATTTCAAGCATAAGTATATGCAACCAGAGCCTGTATGAAGGAGAACCTGTGTAGAAAATACAGGAATTGTAAAGTCTACATTTATTCAGACAGTCAAGCAGCACTGATGGCACCATCTATGTCAGTATTGAGATCAAAGATCATTAAGGATTGCAAAGAAGCCCTAGAGAGACTGGGGAAATGCAACAAGGTTACCTTGGCATGAGTGCCCAGTCACTCAGATATAGATGGCAAAGAAAATGCATATGAACTAGCTAAGGCAGGGGCTGCAACTCCATTTGTAGGGCCAGAGCATGTCTCTGGTATTACTAACATGACCACAAGAACTAAACTGCTAAACTGGATTCATATACAGGATACAGATTGTTGGGTAAAGGTCCTCAAACAAAGACATAGTAAGATTATGATGCCCACATCATGTCCAAATAGAAGAACTGCAATTCCCAAATTGGACAGGAAGCAGAGGAAACTCATGCTGAGTCTAATGACTGGCCATGGGAACTTCAAGAAACATCTGTACACAATGGGGATTGAAAAAGGGTCCCCAAAGTATAGGATGTATAACAGGGAAGATGAAACCACCTTACATCTTATATTCCAATATAATGCATTGGAAAACAGATGATACAAACTTTTAGGGAGTTCAGAAACCAAAGTAATAGTATCCAGTAACCATCTAGTTGAGGACTCCTGTAACTCTTTAAGAGAACAGGTTGGCTGAAATAGTACAACTAGGGGAAATGCCACACAACAAGTCATTGGCTTTGGGGCGGGCAAAACAGATAAAATCATCTTATTTTGTCTCTCAGATTTTATCAATCAATCCATCAAGGGAAAAAACACACGATGTTAATAACTACACTGAAATAATTTCAGAGACTGTAGACATGTCCGACATAAGCAATTTGAGATAGGCAATGCATAGTCCATGGCTAGACATGACACAGTTATATGGTGTTAAACATACTGGTATCAGATGCCAATAAGTCAGTGTCCAAGCAAAGCCAGATGAAAAATTGGCTTAGAATGTTTAAAACTGCTGCATGAGTATAGAAATATTGATTTTCAGCAGCTAATTATTGGTGTTCTCAAGATTTAATGCCACAAAAATCTGTCAAATCTCAAACTAATCACTTGGCAGTGCAACAATGAACATCTATTAACTGTCTTCTTGCATTATGCAGTATACTCTACAGGTGTTTTTTTAACTGCCTGTGCGGCTTAATGCATAATGCATGATGTCCTGAAGGTCAGGGGTTTGTTTCCTGTTGTGCAGTTAATTTCTTTTTAACCCCATATGAAGAAGTGCTGCGATAAGTACATTCAGGATGCGATTCTGATTGGCCAGTGCAATAACACTACTATCGTTTCCTTGATTCGGCTTAATGAGGTTAGTATGCTGAGGATTGTCTGTGAGACAACATGGAAAACATTTACACCTTCTCTGTACTTGCAGATATGCACCTTATTCAGGTTCAATCAAGAAATAGTAGTTTAGCTGTTGCAGCACTGTACAGGAATGGTATCCTAATAGGCACCAATCATATCACTCCACTTTCCAGTCCATTGATAGGTCTTTGTAAGAGTGTGGAACCTTCAAGGTAAACAAGGGCGATATGGGTGTTACACAAACTTGACGCACAGTGCAATTCAAGGAGAATGTTCTGCAAAGAATTGCAGAAGAGCCATCTACCAGCACACACATTATTGCACATGCACTGGGCACTAACTATGTTAGTGTATGGCAAGCCGGACATAAAGAACATTTTCGCCCATGTTACCGTCAAAAGGTGCGCAAGCATTAAGCTCCGGAGACCTTGACCCTTGGGTACAATTTTGTAACTGAGCTTAGCTCCAGCAGCCTGAATTCTTTTCATCTGTATTGTTTACTGATGAGGCCTTCTTCACCATGGATGGTCTGGTTTTCAACTAAAGAAACAGTTATGTATTGGACTATGTCAATCCACATGCTGTTGTGGAGAGGCGTCACCAGCAGAAGTTTTCGGTGAACATTTGGATCAGAATTATTTCAGACCATGACAGTGGCCCATATCTACTTCTCCCTGAGTTAAATGGGTATGTTTATCTTTATTTGTTGCAGAACATTATACCTGTATTTTTAGAAGATGCACCGCTGCATATTTGTCATTGAATGTGGCTACAACATGATGGAGTTCCGTCTCATTTCTCCCTGGCTGTGTGAGAGCATTTGAACCAAGTTTTCCCTGCCCAATGGATCAGCAGAGGGAGTCCAACAGGAGCTTGGTCACCATGCTCTCAAGACCTGAATTCAATTGATTTCTTTTTCTGGGGACATCTCAAGTCTATGGTGGATGAAACACTTTATCAATTCAGAAGAGGACTTAACTGCCCAAGTAATAGTAGCATGTGATGTTATTCGACACACACCAGAAATCTTGGATAGAGTATGACAACCGTTCCTTCACCGCTAACAAGTTTGCCTTGAAAATGCAGGTTTCCATTTTGAGCAGTTCCTATAAAACTGATGTAAAGACTTTACTGTTTTTATGTTTTTATTCTTTCTTTCATTCTTTAAACCTCTTCCCATTTTGAAGCACAGCATGTGAATGTATTAAGCATAAGTCAACCTTTTGTTAGCAAGGATTGTAATTAATTGTACTGATATGTTGAAATTAAAATGCATAAATTGAAACATGAGTTCAAAACTTAGGCTAAAACTGCATTAATATGCTCTACTACAATAAAAAAAATTAATGAGACTCAAACTTGAAAACAATGACGACACTACTTTTTACTTGAAAGCTAATGTCATAAACATTGTGTCCCTGAGAGGTATGCTCTGAAACGTCCCTACGTTTTTGTGTGTTTTGCTCTCGAATAGTATCACCATTAAGCAGTGGCGTACTGGCATTTTAGAAGCTTATAGCCAAAACTTTGATATCTGAACAGACGGCCATATGTCTCCTACCTCAAATTGCTTGTTTAAGACACCTCCACATTCTCTGAAAATATTTCGGTGTAGTTCATTAACACCCTGTATATAGACATGACAAATAAAGAGCAAGAAAGTATTGCATGGGAAGAGCAGAAGTATTAGGTTAAGAGGCTTAAGGAAGGGTATTCCATAAACTCAATATCCTATATGTGATGGAAATGAAGATGTTGAACATATAATATTTAAATTTGGAGAAAAGTGTTTATTAACAACAAATGGTTTAAGATAGAAATAGAGCTATAATTGAAATGTTTCATAAAAGTAGTAGAAAGGTAGGTCATATTAAAACAATGAAGAATAAACGGATCTGGAGAGTGAATAGACACATACAGCAAACTACAAACTTAGAGCAAACTAGAATTGAGGAATTAAGAAATAAACTAATTTAGATAAGAATGGCATTATAAATCATGAATATAACTGATAAACAGCAAGGGCTGAATGTCCAAAAAAAACACGCACGCGCACACGCACACGCACACGCACAACTTGACCTCCATTCCTTGGTTCCTTTGCACTGGAAAAGAATGTGTATCTTCCTTCCACCCACAAACAGTACAAATGCCTTGCATAACATTCCCCTTTCATGCCCCTTAGTTTCCAAACACCTAATGTGATGAGCTTATTATAGGAATCATATTGATATATGCACGGGTAAAACTTTTTACATATAAAATATAAAACAAATGGGATTACAAATATGTTTACCAATGGTTACAGCTGAGACAAGGACGTAATGAAGTAGCATATTATTTACTGATATTTTGGAAAGAGTTTCAAAAAAGTAGTCCACATTGTCCACTATTAGAAAATAATGAGATACCAAAATTACTTAACATTGATGATTTAAAGGTGGGTGCTGCAACAGTAGCACCATTTATGCTTTCAAAGTCTTTCAATCTTGGGTAATTGTATCAATTGTAATATATTACATTAGTGATGTTTCCTTGACAATGTGATTATGTACAAATATCTCAGTTAGTTTGGTGGGTTCTATGCAGTAAGGCATTGACTGATGTAGACAGTATCCACATCACCGATGTAGTAAAGAAAATTAGAGATAAAATCCACCAATTACAGTATTTAATACAATACCTGTCGCCTCTCAAGCTGCAGTACAAAAGAATGAACTACCTCTCCTTGGTTAGCCCTGTATGGGTGTGGCATTTGGGGTTCTGCTTCTGATTTACAGATAAAAAGAGTACAGAAACTTCAAATCATTTCCCCAAGCTCATAACAAATGCACCATGGCATGTCTGCAATACAACCATCCACCAGATCTCCAGATACTACTAGTATTCACTGTCCTTCAAGGCTATTAAACCAGACTCTACAACAGGTCCACCAGCCACTCCAATCCACTGCTCAACACAATTTCTGAACATCTCCCTGCTACCCAAAGAGAAACAAGGTTAAAAAGAAAACATCACTCAGATCTAATTGTATAATAGTTATAAGGTCTATTACTGGATAGGCTTCTTATTGTGTTTTGTCATGTTTATCTATCATGTGAATGAGCATAACTGTTAAGTACTAAATGTACAACAAAGCTATCTTCAATTAAAAGAAAGAAAAAAAAAAGACAATACAATGCATACCTGCTTTTCTAATGGATAGGAGTTGAGCTCTGGCAAAGAGAAATATGCAAAGAAAGTGTAATGGGCAGGGTTAGGATTTTAGGTGCGCACCTTTTTTCTTAGGGTAAGTTAAAGCTGTGCGGAAAGATATCACAGTATGAAATTTTGTTTCTAGTTGCGAAAAGAGGCATTTTTTCCTTGCACCTTTTTCCCTTTTTTGGGACCTTTACCCCTTTTTGGCACCTTTATCCCACTTTCCCCTAACCATGCCCATAATCCCCTATTCCCCGTTTTTTCTTTTAAGTTTCATTGCAATTTATTCTTAACTTTCAATTAACATCTCCTCAGCTTGCTGTGTATGTGCGAATAGGACGCCTACCTCTTTCAGTAAACACTGCGCAGGAATTGAAAGCACACCCGCAACAATAGAAAATAATTGTATGTTCGACGAAAACCTCTTTCTCTCACTTTACCGCTATAAAGTAGCCCGCAATAATGCAATTGACAATGAGCGATTCTATCCCACCAGAATCAGTAGCCTGCTTTTTGTGAATGTGAGTTTGTTACTGTGAGAGACGTCATCCATTTGCATGGAGGCGAAGGCTGGGCATGCAGAGACGGCAGTAACCTCACCCGCGCAGTTCCAAGAATTATTAAGACTGGGTTCTGCTCGAAACTACTAGAAATCGCTGAGACTGAAGTTCCAGCATGAATGAGAACATTCTGGTAATTGTCGCGGTGTTATAAGAGAATGTGGACAGCAAATGAGCGCAAGAGTGAGGTGTGATAGTCGCATTGTTAGCAAGTGAACTAGTGTTAGCTCTATGTTACATTACCAAACGAGTGTACTAGCACTAGATTTTACCATGCCAACGGTGTCCAGCGCTCAATTTATTGTTCTGGCTGAGGAATTCAAACAAGATTTCATAGACACTGATGGAACTGTTATGCATGTACTATTTGTGATTCAGGAATATTGTTAGATAAAAAAAAAGCGAGATCGCATCAAACAACACATTTCCAGCTCTAAGCATCAAATGAACAAGACTCTTCCAGCAAACAAATCATGGCAACCTCCATTAAGAAATGCGTTTCAACAGAGTTCTTCAAAAAGCCAAAATTTGAAGGAATTAAACATTGATTTGTGTGCAGCTCTTACACAAGCAGGAATTCCACTCAATAAGGTGAACCATTCAGCCTTCAAGGGATTTCTTGAAAAATACACAAAGATGTCAATGCCCGATGAGAGCACTTTAAGAAAAAACTACATGGAGCCTGTTTACCAAGAAACCATAGAAAGAATCAAGGAGAAAGTGTCTGATTGTGATGTGGGAATCATTGTGGATGAAACCATAGACTCAATGGAACGATATGTTTTGAACATTTTAGTTTTTCCCTTAGCAGGGAGCCCATGTTGTTAAAAATGTACGAGCTGCAGAAAGCTAATGCCAGTACAGTAATGCAATCCATTATGGACTTGTGCCAAAAACTCTGGCCTACTGGTATCGAGTTTGAAAAGCTTCTTCTTGTGGTTACGGACCAGGCTCCATTCATGGTTTCAGCCATTAACCAATTGAAACCTCTATTTCCTAACTTGAAGCATGTGACATGCTTGACTCATGCCCTTCATAGGGTTTGTGAATCCATAAGGAATGAATATGACATCGCAAATCAATTCATCTCTGCCCTGAAGAAGATTCTACTGCAAGCTCCGAGCCATGTTGTTTACTACAGGCAAATCACTGGCCTACCCCTTCCAAATTTCCCAGTCATTACTCGCTGGGGATCTTGGATTGAGTGTGCTGCTATGTAGTGTGAGAATTTTGACAAAATTAAAGAGTTTGTGCTTTCTTTGGATCCATCCGATGGAGGTGCAATTTCCAAGGCACAGCAACTTCTGTTATCAGAGAAAATACATAATTTGCAGACAGAACTATATTGTGTCCATAGTTACAAGTACTATTAAACGATTGGAAGAACAAGGTCTGGAAAAGGAAAAACAATGGGTTATTTTTACTTCCGTGAGGGAGTGGTTAGATGGCTTTGCCAAAGACAAACTTGAATCTAGTCTTCAGAAGAAACCAGACGTTGAGGAATTCGCCACATCTGTAGAGTTGCCATTCCGAGTGAATACAAGGTTTGCCCCACTGGTTTCTGTGGATGTTGAAAGAAGCTTTAGCGTCTACAAAGACACTCTACCTCCTAATAGAAACAGACTTACTTTTAAAAATTGTGGAGATGCTTAATGTCTTGAAGTACAACAGCTTCATGTTTTTTCCTTCTTTGATGAGTGATAATTCGATGTACTTGTTTGTAGTTCAATAAATTAGAATAGAGGAAAGAGAAATCGTTGAATTAGTTAAGGGAATGCACAACTAAAATTAACCCAAAATCTCAAAAAATCTAAAAAAAAAAAAATTATGTTCCCAAAAAATTCTCCATTGCTTGTAGTTTTAAAATCCACTTTTATTTTTGACCTAGCGAACACTTCAGGATCGTTACGAGACTTTTTAAATACCCTTGCGCATTTGGTTTCTAGCTGTTTATATTTTTAAAACTTCATTTACAGGCGTTTCTTATTTTCAGCATTTCTGCATATTCAAAATGTTCCAAACGATGTAGTTTTCATCTATTCATATTGACATTTTTTTATGCTTATTTCAAAAACCCAAATAAATAAAACTGTCATATAATTTTTCTGTGTAATGAATAGTTTTTGCGCTACTATTTTTTTTGAAGATAACAATGTATACAACAAAAAAATGAAAAAAAATGCAAATACAAAACTGCAAACCTTTTTTTTTTCTCTTAAACTAAGAATGGTAGAAAAAAATTATATGAAAGATTTGTAGTTCCTTGACATAAAAGCAACATAAGATTTTTTTTTTTTTTTTGTAAAATGCATCATGTGTTGCATTTTGCATATACCCATAATTTTATATTTTGAAAATTAATAACTTGAAAACTATTTAAGATTTTGGATTGAAATTCACAAAACACTTATATCTAAGGAAGACTGACATGTGGTTAAAATTTCAGCCCAATTGAATGGATAGTTTAGAAAATAGCAATTTCAGTTGTGCATTCCCTTAAATAAACCAGCACCTTATTGCCCCTTTTTTCACCTTATTTGAGCACCTTTTCCCTTCCTTTTTTCCTCTGAAATTTGCACCTAAAAATCCTAACCCTGGTAATGGGCATGTAAATATAATTTGTGTACAAGTATAACTGAATTGGAAAGAGAGGGACTTACTTGGTTTAGGTTGAAAATTTGGAAATCAAGAGTTCTTAGGGTGAATTGCAAGCAGGCAGTATGTTCTATATGAAATAGTATGGCCACAGTCATAAGATCATAGATTAAAAGTACCATTCCAACATTACAAAAATCGGGAATATGCCAGATCAACTGCAAAGATTCCAGTAAGCGTTACGCTGGGAAAACAAAAAGTAAGCTGAAAAGAAAAAGAAAGAAAAGGGACATCTCCGGAATGTAAGATACAAACTAGAAGAGAAATCAGCAGTGGCAGCACACTTTTGGCAGGAAAGCCATAAAACAGACCCAAAACCAGACTGTTTAAATCCATCATAAATGATAGGATTAACAGTGTGGTAAAACATATTCATCGAGAGGCATAGTTAGCATGTTCAACTTTGAATTATCACCAAGAGAAAACTTCAACAAGAAATTTCCTCAGAAGCCGCCACAAGATGGCAGCAGCACAGTAATTTCTAGCTACAACACACATCACATTCCAGCAGTTGGTTGATAAAGGGAATAAATCTGACCTCGAAACATGTTCCACTTAAATTCAAGTAAGTGTTTTTAGTGTGAGTAAAAGGCATGTCCTTGTTTATTTAGTTCATATTTTAGTTAAATGCTTGTAGTATTTATGCAACTGTTGTCATAACTGTTTTGTGGGAATACTGTGTATGGCTGAGTGAACATGCTGGGTATGAACTGAGCCATGGTACCTATAATAATTACTTAGTATTAAATTTAAAGAAGAAAAAGAAGTTAACTAACACAAGTCTTAATTATTTATTCTTTAAGTTCATAGAGTTTAACAGATTAAGATGTTAGAAAATCACATATAACAAAACTCATAATGAAATCTATTCACTTTTTACAGAAGTTAAGGAAACTGGTGCAGGTTTAAGGGCTTGTATTATGATCTCCAGTTAAAAGCTAAGGTATTGTAACTTTTAGTTACTTTTACCTGCTGGTTAAACAGATTGCCCTGTATTACAAACACAAGGTAATTGTAAGGTAGTTAACCTGGAGTTTAACAGTTTGGTATGGTTGGCAACATTTTCATGCACAATTTCAAGCCAACTAGGTGGAAACTTGTAACGTTAGATCTTTAAAAGAAGCTTTCAGCTGTAATTTTGAATTCACCATCTGATTTCTGTGTATAATAAAATCTAAAGTTTGTATTAAATTAGTTTGAGGAATTTCATGATTAATATGGATCGTTTCTGATGGTTGGATGCATTCAGGGACATAATAAAGTATACTTGTTATTAATAGTACGATTTGAATAGGCTAGGTTGCAGCACATTTCTAAGGGTTATGCCATTAGTTTAGTTCACATTGGAATAGATTAAGTGCATTTTGGTATGTTTAAAAAAGAATGATTTACCATTAATATAGTGCTTGGAGGGAGTGTAAAATAGGACAGCTATACATGTCGCATAGCTTGAAAATAAGTTAGAGCATTTCAGAGCATTAGGTTATGTGGGATTTCACTCTCAATATTATTTAGGTTAATGGAAAAATAAATTTTGCACATAATATAAGAATGCACTGGTAGCAGAGAATGCTGGAGTCTCTTTTGATTCTAACATACACTAACACATATTGCATTAGTGTTGCCTGTTAAAACTTTCAAAACTGATTAGAGGAATGAAATGGTTTACCTGATGTACATTAGTATCGTACTTATTTTATTTCTGCCAAGTGCTTGATGGCATGGAGGTATTAGCCATGATGCTTACTCCACTACATTGAAATTTGTGATGGTTACATTTAAGAAACAATTTTGACAAGTGTGTCGAGTTAAAAAAAGACCATAAACTCAGTAAGAGGTTGTGATGCTGCTACAAATCATTACAGAGCATAAGTGTGATAGAAAACAGAGCTATAGTGCAATTTTCATTAACCCAAATCATTTCTCAACTTCATCACCCCTCTCCTTGAATTTATTTTTCCGAGGTCTTATTCCTATTATATAAATGTCTAAGGAATCACCTCGGCATTGCTACAAAAGGAATAATGTAGGGCTTTTGCTAGATTAAAACATTTCAGAATATTAAATTACATAGGTTTTGCTGTTAACATACTCTGTGTAGTGTGAATGAAGTTATTAATAAATGCTTTCGTTTAGAAGAAAACCCCCACAAACAAACAAAAAATGGAAAGCCAATGTTAAGTAGAATTTCACTGTTAATATACTCTTGTAGATTAGTGTGGCAATATGTTGGGTGATTTTGAAGTATTAACTTACATTATATTGTAAAGGTTACTTGCAAAATAGGTTAGACACACGACCATCGGGTTAATATCATGTTTAAAAAAAAAAAATGCAAACTATGTCTAAGAAAAATGTTGGAGGTATCATGCTACAGAAATGTTTGGAACCAGTGCAACTTTCAACAATCTAATTACATTTGCGAAATTTACCCTCATCCCAAACCTGGAAATTACTCTTTTTGGAAGCCTAATTATTTTGGCTTTCCTCCTGTTATATTAATATTGCTCTAATATTTTGCCTTGGAATCGCTATCAACTAACAATCGAGCCTGAAGGTACACCATTTTTGTATGGATCCTCCAAGTTAGTATTCTAACCACTACCCAAGATGACGGTTGGTTCATTGCTAAGAATAACTGCTGGTTAGCTGTTAACCAAAGGTCATAATATGAAATTGTGCCCTGACTCCCAGTTAACATCTAACCGGAACCTTAACCGGTGATCGTAATACAGTCCCTATGCGATGAAAACTTCAAGTTACAAGATCACAATACAAATCTGAACAAAAACTTTTGGCTGGTGATGAGTTCAATGTTTCTTACATACCTCTGTCCTGAGGCATCAACTTTCGAGACCAGTTTTTTTTTTTTTTTTGGGGGGGGGTATATATTGCTTAGTAACATTAGAGAAAACTCACTTTTCACCTTCCAAAAATTCACTAAAATATTAAAAGAGGTGTAAGCCTATCCCCAGTCAACAAGCATTGCTTAAAAAAATTCAGGTATTTATGAAATTGGATGTAAAGATTGCAGGAAAATATACTTACAGAAAACAACAAGGTGCATGAACACAAGGTTTAAAAAGCACATGAGAAATGTGAAATATAAACTAACTGAGAAATCAGCAGTCGCAGAGCATTTTAAGTACACAGATCATCGGTTGAAAGAGAAGTCTAAGCTTTTAAAAGTCCTTTGAAAACCTGTGGAACTCTTCATTTGGGAAAACTTATTCATACATAAAAATAAACACAATTTGTTAAATTTTCATTCCTATGTGAAAATAATTTCATCACCCAGTACATCCAGCCAGGAAACACCATCTGCAAGCCCCAAAAGTAAGCGTGGCAGCGAGTATGCGCTGATGATGGAGACAAGTCCTCCAAACATGTTCAAGTAAGTTTTGTTATAGAAAGCGAAGTTACAGTAACTGAAATTCCAATTTGTGCATGTAAATACAAACTTTGGTATTTATCGAAAACTGTGAGCATGCCACACACATGCACGGACCCTTTTCTAAGTATCCTTTTTTCTTTATTCAGTGGGCCTGAAAACATTTCTGGTCAAATCTTGACATTGAGTTTTTGGGTGGAATACAACACTTCCTCTTACCAAGTATAGGTAGATGGCAAAGCAAGTAAAAAACGGTAATTGAACTCAAGAGTAGCTTAAGGCACTGAAGGAATATAATTAATTGTGGGTAACATTAAGCAGGAACAGAGGTTGAGAACCACGTGGGTGGTTGCTAAAGAAATTAGAGCTATGAAAGGGGGAGAGTATAGTAGTGTATTTGTACAAATACCAAAAATGTTCATTAATATTCTGGAGAGGTTGCATTAAGCATTGGGATGGGGGTGATTATCACAGATGTTGCCAAAATTAACATAATACATAGTAAGTTTTGTAAGGAGTTGTTGGGTCTACCAAAACATTGTGAAGAGAAGCATCATTGGCTGAGTAAGGTAAAACTGGGAGAAAAGAAATGATAAATGAAAAGCTTTTGATACATTGCTACACAAATCTGAAATTAGGAGATTAATATTAAACAAAATTTGAATGAACTACTCAACAACATTTTTTCACAATGATGGTGAAAGCGGTTGAAAGAAACGGAAGAGATTGGTATGGTAGCTATATGGCAAATAAGAAAGAAATAATGCAATAAAAATATGGAAATAAGAAAGAAGAATTAACACAGTAGAGAGAGATAGAAAAGAAATATGGTGTCAAATTTGGAGAATAAAATTTATTTGAGACTAAGATAATAAAACTTCATCTTTGTTTGCCACACACCATACTCCTTAACAAAGCCACCAAGCATACTGAAGAGTATGCATGATAATCTTTACTATTATCACACTTCCAAAAAGAGCCAGAATAGTAAACACTGCCAGTATTATGCACACTCTCCAACAAACATGGTCCATTTTTTGAGTAGTACCTCAGGTGTGGAAATCAAAAATAACTGAAAAGAGCTTATGTTAGATTCAAAATTAAGTAAATGGTAGACAGCATTATAGCAATTAGAATACTAAGAGAGGAACATGGGCGAGTCTTTAGGAGCAGTAAGGGAAAATTTTTTGAAGCAGGAAAAAGAAAGACCTAACAAGACAACACATAGCTTAAGTTATTTTTACATTTAAGGGCTCTAAATCATGGCAATGACCAAGGAGTAATGCCATGATTGGGGGCCATGTGCCAGAAACACTACTGTAAGAAATGTGTATAGTTTGTTATGCTTGTGCAGCAGTGAAAAAAATATTTGTTTTCTATTTTATTTACAATATAAGGCATATCTGTGCTTGGTCTAAAGGTGTGTTCTACTTCAGGTATAAACATTTTACAATACTGCTTAAAAATAATGAAGAATTTATATAAAGCAATGACTTAATATATTTTAGCAAAAGGAAGTGAAATTGCAGATCATATAACTGATAATTGAGATCATTTTGCTCAAAACTGATATTCAGTATGCAGCAGAACTAAATTATTTCAACTTACCAACAAAAATTGGCTTCTCTTGTCCCTCACCATCCACTGCATATGCTTTGAATTTGGAATGAAGAATTCCTTTCTTAGGAGTTAATATTAGACGAAATTCTCTGTAAACATGTAGGAAAACTCAATACATTGGGAAAGAAAGTATACAGTATAATACTTATTTCTAGCATGCATTTTAAAATTATTTATTTAAACCCCAAAGACAAAGTTGCATGAAAAATGTCACATATACTTCACAGCTCATTCTGCATCAAGGATGTGAAAATGTTATCACAGTATCACAGAGCATCACCTCTTTCTGCTTTCCAGCCTCTCATTCAAGGGAGCAGAATATATTCTAGTTCAAAGTGAAAGGTATATCTAGCTTTGCGTCCCCCTACTACTAAAGACTATGAAAATTAAAAGACAGTCAATAGTTATTGTGTGTTTAAACTAAAGTGATGTAATCTCTGCCTCTTTACATGAGTATATATCTTCCAGAATGATATAAATCTACGTAAATTTTAGCAGAAAGCAAGTTTAATAAATTAGAATAGGCATATAATTCTAATTCAAATATTAATGAACTATTAATTGATTTCAGAAAAGCAGTACCTTTTCCCTTCATTAGCATAATACTAACATTTTAGATATCATAGTTGATGCTTCATTATCATGGAAAGAGCAAATTTTAGGACTATGTGACAAACTAAATAGGTTAATTTATGCAATAAGAATCCTAAGTCAAGTGGGTAGCAACGAAATGTTAAGAACTGCATACTTTGGATATGTTTACTCGACCATAGCATATAGAATATCCTTCTGGGGGAGTAGAAATCTGTCTGCTATGGTTTTCAAACTCCAAAAGAAAATCTGAGATCAATAAAACAGGTTCCAAACAATATTTAAAGTAAACCAATTTTTGAAGAATTTAATGTACAGAGTGAGCCAAAAGACTCTGAACCCCTGCGCAGTGTTTTTCTTGTCCGCATCCTCAGCGCTCGTTGCCGTCTGCCGCTATCATAGAAAGATGCAGATGAAACCATACAACATTTTTCAAACTACTTTTAAAGGCTTTACTTACCAATTTTATGAAAGGAAATGTTGAAACTGGTCACCGTCGTTGTCCATACATTTTTGGCACCTCTTTAGGAAACTATCCATTACTCGCCGTAGTTCACATTGAGAAATTTCCTGGCGGATATTTTGTTTTAATTCTTCCAGGGTGTGTGGGTTTGTCTTGTACACTTTATGTTTTAAGTTACCCTGGAGGGGTATTTTATGAACAATATTACCGGCTGTGCAGTGTTTTTCCACTAGACGTGTGGAAATATGATAAAAACATGATAACGCACTGCTGCTATAAACAAAGTCACAGAGTTCTGGTTTTGTTGTGCAGTGTGAAGTGCAGTTTTGAGTTGATGGTGATGTGATGTAGTTCAGTTATTACAAGTTATTTATTATTTTGTCCTGTGCTTAGTCACAAAGTATATTATGGCTCAGTATATGTTTTCTACTACACAACGTGTATTTATTTTTGATTTGTATGTGTTAACTCTGTCAGCTCGCCAAGTGAAAGTACAATTTGCAGAAAGATTTCCAGGTGTAAAAGTTCCAGGCCGTACAACAATCCATGAACTTTACAGTAAATTTCAGGCCACAGGAAGTGTTCCGGCTAAGAAATCCAAAAGATGGCGTTCGGCTCTTACTGAAGAAACATTAGACAACATTGGTCATCATTTGGAAAATTCCCCCCCAAAAATTCCATGACGGATAGTTTCCTAAAGAGGTGCCAAAAATGTATGGACAACGACGATGACCAGTTTCAGCATTTCCTTTCATAAAGTTGGTAAGCAAAGCCTTTAAAAGTAGTTCTAAAAATGTTGTATGGTTTTATCCGCGCCTTTCTATGATAGCAGCAGACGGCGAGCGCCAAGGGCACTGCGCAGGTGGTTCAGAGTCTTTTGGCTCACCCTGTATTATCTTTGCCATGCATATAAATTTTAGAAATGGTCTCCTTCATTCATGATAAAAATATTCCACACAAAATAAGGATTATCATTCATACTACACCAGAGCAGTTGAAAGACTACATTTATGGCATTATTAGCGTATTGCAAAAGGAGTGACTCTACAACAAATTACCTAAATCATTCAGAATACTACCGAAAAAAGGGTTCAAGTCTAAGGTACAAAAATTGCTGTGAACATACACATTTTAGGATGTTAAATAATTTATAAAATTAAGATCGTAACTCACTTTTATTTGTATTTGTTTTTTTGTAAATACATCTTTTTGTATGTATTATGATATTAAGGAGTTAATAATTTATGATTGTAACACTTTGTTGTTTATTCTTAATATACATTATATATAATATAAAACTTTTGTACCTTGCTTTTTGACAAAACCATATATGCATTCTGTATATTTTACAGTGAATACTACTACCACTACCACTACTGTGTGTTAATCATTCAGTTTTATTACAATGTATTTATAAGTGCATATGGGACATTCCATGTGACATTGAATGGCAAAAATCCTCGCGTTTTTTGTTTCCATTGTAATTTTTCTTCTTAATAAGGGGTGCTAAGGAAAGCTTATGTATCAAGTATTAGCATCTAAAACTCAATAGTTGTCATGGTATTAAATGATAAATTTATTGTATTAATTGATTTTGTCGCATTTTAAGTATGCAAAGCTCTGGAGCCCTTTATTTCAGAATATTGTACCAAATCTCATTTTGTAAATAAAAGTTTGTATTTTATTACTTCTACTTCTTCTTTATCCGTTTAACCTCCTCATATGTAGGACTTACACCCCCCAGGACTTACAGGCGGGTGCCTGCGGTCAGAGGCCCATCGAGGAGCAGACACTCATGGATCAGACAGAACATCCAGGATAGGTGATCAGCCCGATGCCTGGTATGGGAGGAAGGAAGTAGATGAAACGAAATGATGGTGAAATGGATGAAAGGAAAGGTGATGATGGAGCAGTTGGTGGAATGAATGGCAGGGGAAACCGGAGAACCTGGACAAAACCCGTCCAGACGCCGCTTTGTCCACCACAAATCCCACATGCGGGTACCTGGGATTGAACCTCGGTGAGAGGCAAGCGGTCTAACCACTCGGCCACGGCGCCGCCTATTTTATTACAACATATGATTATTTTTTATACTATTCACAAAAAGCTATATACAGTTTTTATTTATTTTAAGCAAGGTTGGATTTTTATAAAACTAAAATATTAATTTGAGAATAACCTGTAGGGTCATTATGAGAAGCCAGTGATGTTAGTAAAGCAACAATGTTATAAAGTTCATAGTTATAACACAAAAAGTTGATATATACAGAAATTTATGTTGTTTATGCACAATGTTTGCCAGGTGCTCAACAGCAACATAACACGCATGATGCAAGGCAGGCTATTCAACAATGTGACAATATAAACTCGCATTTCATGATTATCTTCCTTCTCTTCGGTGTTTCTGTACTCTAGCAATGTTAATTAAAGTGTTATCAGTTGAGCACTAGTGGTTATTAATTATATTTTTGCTAGTGATACATTCTTGTGAGTCTTCAAGATAAGAAAATTAAAATCAAAAGAATCTTTAATCAAGTTAAGGTATGTCGTAACATGCATATCCATTTTCTGCATTACAGTACTGCCTTAAAATGGAATGCAAATCTTACACGGGTTACTGTACCTTCAATCCCTTCAACTTCCAGTTCACAAAAATGTTAGTGCTAAAGCGCTCCATAAAGTACCCCAGTTTAAGGCAGACAAGTATGACATTCCAGAACGATATGGAAATACAATTCCTGTATTTGCCTAATGTAGAATTAAATAAAAGATAAAGGATACAGTAGTATAGGTAAGGTCATTAGAAGAAAATGTGCAACCAATTGTAGTGTTCAAGCAGAAATTAGTCATAGTAATAGTGATACAGATTAGTAGTAAAGTGCAATCCATTAAGACTAGTTTCTATATAGCTGCCGTAAACAAAATGCTTACTTTGATTTGTTTAAGTCCAGTAAAGAAAACGAAATTAGCTGAAATAAGTTACCCCAAAAGTGAAGTGAAAAACATAGAAAAGGCTCTAAAAGAAAATATTTTTCATCAGGCTGATATGAGTGAATCTATGAATGAAACAGACAATGAAATCTTGGAGAGCCTTAAATAGGCATTCGAGTTGGCAGAGGACAGCAAAACAAAAATCAGTTCCTCACCATTCTTTCCTTGTCATGGTCCATTAAAAAGATTGCAGCCACTAAGCATATGATTCACATAGCAGCAGAAATGAATAGGAAAGGTGTAATTATGCTTCCTCTGGGTAGAAGGATAGGTTATGAGGCCATGTTTAAGAGGAAACAACTAAATTAGATATATACTTCTATGAATCAGAATAATATAACAAAACTGTGTCAAGAGAAAGCATATTTTTGTTGTTATTATATAAATTAATTATACTTTTAATAGACCTTAGCCTGGTCTTAGGCAAGTTTTTTTAATGTAGAGTCAACTGAAAAATTCAACGCCACAGCCGGGATTTGAACACGGTTCTCCCGCTCTCCGTGCGGTTGCTCTAACCATTGAGCTACTGTGACAACATGCCGGTGGGGCATTGAATTCCCCAATTGACTCAAGTTGTTTTCCCAGACATACCTACCAAGGCATCTCCCTCGAGATGACAAACTTAGCGGCGACCTGCTTACTGCAAGTACTTCAGTGCTGGGTGCTTATATATTATTATTAAGGATTTTAATGATTTTTTTGTTGTTATTATATAAATTAATTATACTTTTAATAGACCTTAGCCTGGTCTTAGGCAGGTTAAGCCCAGTTTTATTTAATTTATACATAGATGATGTCTTACTAGAAATTGGAAGGAATAATAACTGTGCACCAGTAATTAACAACATCGAAATCCCAGGACTTCTTTTTGCAGATGACCTAGTGGTAGGCTCTATTACAGTAAGTGGTTTAAAACAATCATTACAAGTAATTGATGTATATTGTAAAGAATGGAGGTTAAAAGTGAATCAAGAGAAAACACAGATTGTGGTTTTCAAAAAGGGGGGAAAATTAAGCAAATATGAAAAGTGGAAGGGAGAGAATAAAGATTACAGGGTAGTGCGTGACTGTATCTATTTAGGAGTAAAAATAGATGGAGGTAATAAATGGGAGAAACAAAAGAAGTTTGCATTGGCAAAAGGTAAAGGGGCGATGGCAGCAATTAGAAGCTGCAAATATAAAGTACCTAATATAAATGTTAAATGGCTGGAAAAAGTTTATGAGATGGTTGTGGAGGCAAAAATGATGTATGGTATAGAAATATGGGGATTAGATAGAGGATGGGAAAGTATAGATGTGGTGCACAGGATGTTTTGTAGAGAAATACTAGGGCTACCAAAGACAATTGTAAGACAGGTAGCACAATTAAAGATGAGCAGATAATGGAAAGAGCTTTGAAATTTTGGTTCAGAACTTTAAATCTAGGAAAAAGTAATGTGTTAAGATAATGTATTGAATACCAAGAGAATAGCTTAATGAATGATGGATGGGTAAGTAAATTATGGAACATTTTGGAGAAAAATGGGTTAGGAGATATATGGAGGAGAGAAAATAACATGAAAAATTTTTGGAAAAAGGCAAGGAAAAGACTGGAAGATATAGAAATACAAATCATGTTCAGTGAGATTGCCGAAAAGAGCTCATTAGTTTATTATAGGCCAATGAAAAATACATGGGGTAGGGAAAAATATATAGACATAGTAAATAAAGAAGAGAGAGAATCTATTGCATGGTTAAGAACCGGAGCATGGAGGCTAAAAGGGCTAAGACAGGGTATTCCTCAGAACCATTGCCCGATATGTGGTGGTAATGAAGTCATTGAACACATAGTATTTAAGTGCCAAGGAACAGAAAATTGGAGAAAAGAATTTTTTAATAAGAAGTGGTTGAAGGGGGATAGAAATACACTTATGATTGAAATGATATGTAAGGATGCTAGAAGCATTGGACAGTTTTTGTGTAAAGTAAAAAATAAATGGCTTTGGACAGTGGAAAGAGAAAAGTAAGAGGTAGTGCATCTTACTTTGAATGGAAAACTATAGTGAATGTGTGATGGTTAAGTAAGCAATAAATGAAAAGTGAAAAATAAGTGGAAATGGGACATGAAAAAAAAAACTGAAAAAAAAAAGAGCAAGATAATTTATTGACAAGAAATTGTAAAATGTAAATATACTGTAGTGATTGTCTACTGAATGAGTGACCAGGGTCAAAGTGCAGTAGACAATCAAATTTGTAAAACTCTTAGCACAATAAATACTAACTGATGCATTTCTTTTGGTATATAAGTAATTTATCCATATGCATTTTTGCAGCAGCACCCCAGATTTCAATCCCATAGAGCATGTGTGAATAAAAATATCCATAGTATATTAGTTTCAATATGTTACCATCACTATGATCGCTGAAATATCTGAGTAGATACACTGTTTTACTGATTTTACCACATATATGTTCAATATGCTCAGCCCATGTTAGCTTGTTATCAACAATAGAACCTAAAAATTTATGTGATTTTACATTCAACGTATCATTATCATCGACTTTTAGTGATATTTTACCATCATTTTTGTTGAACTGCATCACTTTAGTCTTTTGCATCTTGCAGTGTAGATTTATCAATTTGAAGTAATTCAGCAACCAGGAGGTGGTATTGTTTATGGTAGTATTCCAACATACAGCTGTAGTGTCATCTGCATAAGTTATCACTGAAGTACTTGGTGGATTTTTAATGTCATTAATATAGATAATAAATAATAATTGTCCCAACACATTGCCTTGTGGTACACCATATTTCACAGATCCCAAATGTGATTTGATTTGTTGTATATAACTTCCTTTTTTGTACATTATTTCCGTAATTTGTTTTCTTCCAACCAGGTAACTACGAATTAGCTCCAGGGTTAATCCTCTTATGCCGCAGTTTTCCAATTTACTAATTAATATATTATGGTTGACACAGTCAAAGGCTTAGATAAATCAAAAAATAAAGTGCTGACCTCATTGTTTTCTAAATTCCCAATTATTTCATGTACAGACTGGTTAATGGCAGAAATAGTGGATTTCCCTTTTTCTAAACCCAGGTTGAAACTTCCTTAATATATTGAATTTACTTAGATAATTATCCAGTCTTAGCAGCAGGATCCTTTCAAACAATTTAGCTATCTCTGATGTTAAGGCTATAGGTCTATAATTGTCAATATGTAGTTCATCCCCTTTTTTAAATACTGTCTGATAATTGCTAATTTCAACATTTCTAGAAATTGTCCCTGTTCGATGGAAAAATTAATCAAATATGTTAATGGGTTTACAATAATATGCATTTTTCTCCAAGAAAATAATTGACTCATGCATATGAAACTTTGCATGCATGCTGCAAAACAGTTATCTGCACAAGTCTTGCAAATATATTTCACTCTTCAAATAAACTGAGCTTTAGACAGTTAATTGTGCACATTTGGATATTTTGGCTTCATTATTTAGGCTGAAAATGTGCTTAAATAAATCTATGTTTAATATTATTTCTAGTATACAGCTTCTTTTTTACTTTTTAATTAATGAATAAATAAAATTAATTGTATGTAATTCTCATATGATTCTCCATTCTTGAAAGAATAAGAACAAGGATCGTCTAACCTTCATACTTTTGGCAGATATTACTGTTAAAGCGATTTTTCCTCTACACTTTAGTATACATTCGAAGTCAATACTCTTATAAGCACACAAATTTAATGTTTTCACTGACAGGAAAGTAATTGTTGGTAAAGGGAGGTACAAATATTGATATACTGCACTACCAATCATTGAAACCTAATGTTGCACTGGCTTTTTTCAAAATAACTATAAGGAATTTGTCAATTGTAATTTGGTATTAGCTAGTATTACGCAAGGAAAATGCAAACACTTACTGGTATTTTAGTTTTCATTCTTTTGTGTAACACATGGACACATTTCACCCAGATCACCTGGAAAACTTAGCAAAATGTGAAATAATCAAGGTTTTGAGAGCAAATACTGGGAAGATGAATGTAAATACATGAGAGGCACTAAAGACAGAGGGTCCGAATAACTACTGTAAAAGTACAAAAAGTAGGTATAAAAATGTATAATTTAGAAATAATTTAGAAAATTAATTAAAATATATTGTTTCACATTCATGTGTGAAGAATCTGAAAAAAAAATTAAGAAAATTGTTTTTGTAGCAGGTCTTACAGATTACACAAAAATCCATAGCAAATGAAGAGGACTGGATATTGGTTATTTACAAGGGAAGTCTTAAACGTTCAAGTCAGGAATGAATGAAACAACATTATGCAGTTTGAAATAGAATTTTGTGCATTTCACAGAAAAACCGTTTAAAAAAATGTGTTAAAACTGCTAGTAGCTTTGCTGAAAGCTAAGTTTCCAAAAGTCTAGGAGAAAGTTATTTTGCTGTTTGTTCGAACAAAAACATTTATCAGAATAAGATTTTTAAATTAAAAAAATAGGCAAAATGCACTAAAAAATAAGCAGCTAGGTAGAATAAGCATTGGGAAGCTTCATCTTCCAAAACAAAATGAGCCTTACACTAGTAAAACATAAGTTTTAATTTCTTACAGTAAAAATCTGTACCAGCATGTCCATTTAATGTATTGTTTACAATAGATGTAAATTTTCCCTTATTGTATTTAACCCTTTGCTGCGCATAGAGTATTAGCTAGTTGTTCTCCAAGCAGAATTGTGTCCATTTAAATTCTGAGCTGCTACTACAGATGTTAAACTAAAAGTGACCTATATACACGCATAATTATATCTTTTAGTAGCTAAATTAAATTGATTAAGCAATAACTCATTTAAAATTGGTTTGAAGTAAATAAGATTAAATATTATTTCAATAATTTAAAACTACAAACATCAACCCCTTTGTAGACAAACAACACTTATATACATGCACCCCTTTGCAATGCATCTTTATAACTCCGCAATATTAATGGCAATGGAATTCGTTCTTTAGGATATTAAAAACTGGAATAAAATCTGCTATACTTAAGTAAAATAAATACAATAATTTCTGTAAAATTATTATGGTACTCACCCTTAAAATGTGTACATCCCTGCCATTATTGCAGCGAAGATATTGCAGCATGTCCATAACATGTTAGCTAGACTATTCTCTTGCACCATACAAATGTTATATATACACTTAAGATTATTAATGGTTTCGTATGTACACCCTCGTATTAGTTTTGAATTTCCACACCCTTTGCCTCATGATAATTGAGGAAGCACCCAATTCTACACAATGCAATGTCACACTGTTTGCACTTGTATTGTGACTGCATGCCATGACCTGATGGTGATTTCCTTTTCTTCACTATGCACTGAGCACACGATTTTACTCAGCCTTGAATTTTTACGAGGGTGTGAAGAGAACTTGGTGCAGGAGTAGCAGAAGATAGGCTATGCTGAAATCCTGCTCGCTTACGTGACGTGAAGTCTGCGATTAACTGTTGCACTAAATTTTGCTCGTAGTAAAGAAGCCTATTGCCATGAGCTGTAGAAGTAGGTCTGTTCGAAATGTCGTATATAATAAAATGATTAATGATAGCAACATTCACTATGAAATGGAACAGGTATTTCCACCATTTTTTGAGGGTCGGCCGACACCGTAATATTCCCTCCTTTGGTCTGCCAGATCAATCCCTGCCATATTACGTGTTTGTAGATAATAAAAGAACGTCCCTGTTATCATGCCAAACAACCGCAGTTACACCTTCATGTTGCAGTTTGCGAGATTCGCCCCTTTTCAATTTCAGTTGTTTTGACTTTGAAAATTGTTTTGGCCAGTCTTTCGTTCCAGCACGAGTTGTACCACATACATACATTTTCCTATCCATAAGTAATTTAATTAGCTGCATGGAAGTAAAAAAATTATCAAAATTACGTGATGCCAAAACCTTGTATATTTTTCACACATGTCTAAAACAACCTGTTCCCCAAGTAGAAGATTGCTGTTTCTCGCCTCTTATTTTCCCAGATAGATTTTATATTCCAATAAATACCCACTTTTACTATCTGCAATACCGCATGCCTTTATCCCCCATTTTGTTGGTTTAGCAGGCATATATTGTTTTAAAAAGAAGCGTCCTTTGAAGCCTATCATTGCTTCATCAACAGAAAGTTCACGATTTGGTTTGTAGACACTCGCAAACTGTTTGATTATGTCTAAAGCAGGTCGTACTTTATACATATAATCATAAGAATCTACCCCTAATTGAGCCTTGTAGATTCGTCATTCAGGTGAAGGTACTGTGATATCTTTTGAAAACAGAGCAATGTCATTGCTTGTCTTACAATTGAACAAATGCAAAAATCCCCCAAAAAGTAATCTCTGGTTTCAGGTAAATCCACCATCCCCATATATATCAAAATACCTAAATAGGTCTGTATCTCCCTTGAATTTGTAACTTCCCATTTTGGATCCGCCTTTTTAGCTTGAATCTGAGCTGCATATCTGTTGGTTTCCTCCGCAATTTTTCCGCAAAAATTGGAATCTATAAAAAGTTCAAGATAATCTATTTCTGGACTTCTTGTAGGAATAGAATGATTTGCACCTGTAGGGGATGAAAATGTTTCTAACTTATTGAAAGTCAAATTGGAGGTCCACTTTGCTGGTACTGCTTTAGTTTTAATTTGTCTTTCACTAGCTTTAGCCCCCTGTTCTGCTACCTGTCTCTCAGCACTCTCACTGTCACTTTGTTCCTTATCACTGTCTTCCACTAACTCACCAAACCAAGATTTGTCGGAGCTACTTTTGCGATCTAATTCCTCGTAAACTGCTGCAAGTATTTCGTCTGTTACCAATACCTTTTCACTACAACATTTTCTAGACCGTGATATACTTGGAACAGCCTCCATCGTACTGATATGGCTATAAATGCGACAGGAAACTGCTTACTTACACAACTGCACCCAGCTGTAAACAGTGCTATTTATGGTTTGGTATTACATTCTGGCTTGCGAAATTGCTGGAACAATGCAGCAGCAGTACGTTTACATCAACACAGCTCCTACAAGCTGAGGTCAGCATAAGCAGAACCTATATGAAATGATAAACACATTTACTACGTTCTACTACGCAGCAGGGCATTTATCATTTCACTACGCTTTACTACGCTATGCGTCGCAAAGGGTTAAAGAAGTGCATGTTTCAATTTCTTGTAGCAGGTTTCGCTCAAGTACCACATGTGTCCCAGTAGTTTTGTTTATATGTAAATATATTACTAATGTAATGCAACTTTGATTCAGTTTGCTTTGCAGTGTATAATCAAATGTTTAGGGAAAGCTCTGAAATAATATTCCTTTTACACAGAGGTGGGAGAATGTGTTAATAATAAATAATCAACAGGAATTGGTGCGTTCACTGTGCTGTCTATCTATTCTGCGTGCTCAACTTCACTCTTACTTGTGTCACGGGCAGGCAGCCAATGGCAGCTTCCCACCCCAAAGTGGCCTACCTTCCGTCTACTCTACTTGCCTTGAGGTGGTGGTATCCTTTCTGACCCCTCAACCCCAGTAGAATCCATGAATTTGTCATTGTGAACATTAGTTGTGAATGTGCTTTAGTCAGTGTCAAAGCCCCTGGCAATGTTTTATGCAGTTTTGAACATAAGTGTGCTAAATTCTTATATAATACATTCATAATTCAAAGGCTACAAGACTACTTCTCGCTTTGAATTTCTAAAATTATTAGGCAGGTAACTTACAGAGCCTTCTCTAAAGGAAAGACTTGTACATGAATGACTTCCAAAAGCTGACCATTTCCAGGGTTTTGAAGAAACTTCTACCAAAGAAGCAAATCATGAACCAGGAATTGAAAAGATAACAATGTGCTCTTTGTCCTCGTTCCAGTGAAAAACACCACATCACAATATTGGTTAGCTGTGATTTTCCAGTGTCAAACTTGCCAATTGATTATGTGCAAAGAGTGTACATAGTAAAGAAACTTAATTATAACAGAAAAGTATGGAACTAAAATGACATTTCTGAACAATTATTCATGATTAAATTTTTATTGTAAACATAAAACAACAAAATGTTAGGAGCTAACAAGATATAATGTCAAGATAATTAGTTTATACATTATTACTTCACCGTTTATTCCTATTGTTCTGTGCATGTTATACTCCGTTTTGCAAAAATTATTTTTAATAGCTACATGTATAAACAAAGTGTGTTTATTTGCCTGCTCTTAAATATGAGCACAAAACTGCATGTTTTATTGCACTTTTAATGGTTAAATTAGGACCATAGTAATTAAAGACCGTCCATAAATAAAACCTAATTTTAATTTAAAGGAAGAAGAACAGGAAAAACAAGAAGCAGATAAAGAAGAAATTTAAATCTATGATTATTTTCTCTCGTACACTGTTATATGACTAAAGATACAATATAATACTGAACAAACTGCTTTCAACCATCACTGCAGAAGCTCTACAATCTTAACTCCCCCCTTCCCTCGCAGCAATGCCTTACTTTCATGTTTCTTGTGAAGGTTGCATTAATTTGTGTTGTGTCGTCGGCACAAAACTGACTTCTGCCCATCTCTGCTATAGGGCGAGAAGAATGTTCCATGTAAGCCCATGACCTAAAACAAATAAAATATACACCTAATAAAATGGTGGATTGGGGTTAATGTAACCAATATCTAAGCAATTTACTCACATTTTATGTTGCATCGTACCTATTTAGGTAACTAATTCTCTCTATGACTGCTTAACTCCACTGCGAAACTTGGCTCATCATCGGTATCATCGACGCTCTAGATTGCGCCATCCTTTATCCCATCCATTTTATTGGATATGCAGCACTTCATAAATGATCTCTCGACGAGACTGGCTGATATTCGGTCTCATGCAACTTCTACACAATTGCATACCAAAGACAATGTAGGTCTAAGAATTATCCCAGTGGGCATTAACTTGTGGTTGTTGCTTGCCATCCAATTCATACAATCTTTTCAACTGAGATTTAAATGGGTGGTTTATGCGAACATCCACTGGTGTAGGAACCAAGTCATTCCACCAAAGTAGTGTCAATTTGGGTGAACCCCCAGAAGCTTATGTATGCTAATTTATGCAGGGATATGTCATAAATCAATCACTCTCCCCTTCCACCTGTTAATCACCCCAAACCCTCCCCACCTGTCACAGACAAAACATGACCCTCATTTATGTTCATTGTTCACAAAACAATGGTTGACAGCTTCTATTCATGGTTTGCCAGGTATTTTAGACCCCATGAATCTGCGGACACCAGGTCGCACTGTAAGAATTCTTCAGTTTCAGGGGAATGCACATGTTATTCTAGTATCCTATTGTTTCATGAAACAAAACAATACATGCATTATTCTGTTTGTTACACACTTGGCTTCACTTAGACAACTTAGAAGAACACCTGTGCATGTTTTCATGGGAACGCGCATTCCACAGCATTCTCAAAGAATCACAATAGGACCTAAACAAGACAAACTTGCATAGTATCAGCTCATCCCATCCCCCCGGTGTCACCCGCCACCATAAGCCTTTATCAGTGTCACTAGTCTCTGTATTTGCACAAAAACCGAAGGAAAAAAAAATGTTTAAAACTATTTGAAGGTAGACTCTTCGATAAAAAAGCTAGGAAAGTAGGCTATAAATAGCATATGCTCTCATTGCTTCCAATGCGAAAAACATGATGCGAAATAGGGAAAAGAGAGAGAGAGATAGAAGCATACACGGATGTCATATGTATGACAGTTACTTAACAGTATACAGTTAAACACAGAAACATGCGCCTAGTTGCTAGCCAACTCTAAAGACGAGAGGGATTGACCGAACATAAAAGAAATATATATCTGCACAATAGCGCCATTACTCAGACACGTGGACCCTTTTCAGGAAGTGCTCACAGAATAACCAATCAGCATGGTATCGCTTCAATATACTTGACATTGCTATTTTAACTTTAAGATACTTATTTGCTCTAATAGAAAATATGTTTAAACATAAAGACCTGTCTTAGGATACACTACTGAATGGAAAGACAAGGGGTTGACAAATTAGTTCTTTTTAGATAATGGAATTTCGAAAGCGATATTTCAACTTCATACAAAATACTTCTTTCATGTCGTTAGCGTACAATTTTACTCATGTTTACGAATATTCAAGAGGTCACGCATGGGGGCGTGTCTAAGCACAAACTTATTACTTCCAAAAGGTTTACCTTATTCAACTTACAAAAATGAACAAATCTTCCACTTGTTCCACATAGTAATTCAAAGATGCACTAAAAGACAGGGACATGACAAAAAAAACCTTATGAATATAAATAAGATGGTAGAATGTCCACAAAAATAAATAAAAGCAGGTCTACATGGGTGGTTTCTCGACAGAATCTGAAATAACAAACACACGGAAGACCTAATTTCATTGGCTTAAGCTATCATGTGACAGATTTCAGAAAACAGCGAATTCAAGCGCATGCGAGGAATGAAATTCTGTTCTTATAAGAGCTGGGGCATAACCCCACTGAAGCTACTTGTGCTACGGATTTTGTGCGAAACACAACTATCAAGATACCATCATCAATAGGATAATTCTTTCTACAAATCTCCATTCTTCAACGCATCAGCCTTCATAATGCAAGGTAAGCGACTTTTTTCCTTTTGTAATTGCAAGCGTTTGTTCTAAAAAAGTGAATTTATTCCCAGCAAATTTCAAATTAATTAAGCGGTTAAAACCACATGATTTCAAATAATATTTCCCTTAAAAAAACAGTGAGTTATAGAGAGACTGAATAACAGTATTTTAAATACAAGTCAACAGAGGGGATCCGCATTAACACGTTTCGAGTTATTTAAAATTAATATTGACTTAAAACAGTGAAGAATCACTTTGATCCATAGATATTGTTAACGTTATTACCTTAAGCATTATTCAAATACTTCAACATACTGTAACTGCATTTAAACTACATTTAAATCAATATCCAATAATCCATGAATAGCTTGATTCAAGAAAATTAATAGAATTCATTCAAAAAATCAAGTTTTTATTCTTGTATATAGCAAGCATACAAAGAATACACTCTTTAACGTGTTCTTATGAGACACTTGAGTGTACACATTCAATACACTTGTTCAAAACTTATAAATTCAACTTGGCGTTTTTCTTTCCATACTGGAAAAATGCTCTATAGTTGTAAAATTCTTTAATATCATTTTCTATACAATATTGTTAGCATGTCCTTTACATTGTAATTTCTGTCACATATTTAAGTTGCATTCTTTTTTATCTGAAATAAAAAAAACATTGCTTTTACAGTGAGTTATGTGTTAAAAAAAACCAAAGTGACATTAAGCAATTGCATTTAAACGTGTATCTTTATATGATGTGGAAAAATATCACTCTAAAATTGAATGCCTAATTCAGGTAACATTCAAATACAGAGTGGACCATTTAAGTTGAGACTGTACAAAATCTCCAAAACTAAGCGTTGCAAAAAGAAACGTCTTGAATAAGAGTTGCTTGATATTATGGGGGAAGGTGAATGCCATTAGTCGTGTTTTATTTGGAGGACGTTGTGATCGTCATTTTAGGGTCAATTTAATTTTTTAAAATGGGAACCTAGCTTTTTTATGTTGTTTTCTCACTCCTCATAAAAACTATACAACATTTGTATAAAGCACTTTGCAATTGTTCTTACACCAACGTAAATAACAATGAAAATTCTGAATGGCTGTGTACAAAGAACGCAATGAATGGCTGGACCAACCATGGACGGTCATTTGAGGGTCAAGTTACGTTTCGTAATTGGGAACCAACATTTTTTATTTTGTTTCCTTATACTCATCACAAAATAAACAGCTTTTTATAAACCATTTTCTAATGAGAAAACAACATACAAAATGTAGGTTCCCATTTAAAAAAATTAAATTGACCCTAAAATGACTATCATAACGTCCTCCAACCAGAACACGACTAATGGCATTTACTTTCCCCCATAATATCAAGCAATTTTTATTAAAGACATTTCTTTCTAAAACGCTTAGTTTTGGAGATGCTGTACAGTCTCAACTTGAATGCTCCACCCTGTATAACTACACATCTTTCTCTAAAATATAACTTGATATACCCCTTAACTTAACCAATGCCTGTATACACAATGTTAATGGTGTCACAGCTAACAGATTACTAAAAGCATTCTTTAAAGTAAACCCAATCACTTTATATGAAACAACAAACGCTAGTGCTGTGTATTACCTGAAATGTCCTAAATAATTTTTCAAGTTCTCCAGGAATAACAGTCAAATAAATATTTCTTTAAATGGAAATACAATGTACTACATTCACATGACTCTCTACTCACTCTTCTACAAGCAAGCCATGCAACATTCTTCTACATGCAGGAAAAGTACCAAAGTTATTTTATTTTAACCAAACTTTATACCTATGAATATGTCTTATTTCTTTCCAAATAAAGCCGAGTTCACTTTCTTCTATAAACAAATACACAAGGGAATGCTTAACATACAAATGCACATTTACTTTGTCTTATTTTAAACAAAAATCTTTTCTTTAGGATCTATTCTGATTTCACTGGAAAATTGTGCATACACAAGATAAACTGAATTGAAAACAGTGTAAACCCATTCAGTTCTTGATTTAAAGGGCTCTGAGCACAACTTACATTTTCCCTTTGAATAAATGACTTGCATAATTTAAAAAATTAACCTATACACTAAAAATAAATAAATAAAACCTTTAAAAGAGGTCACAGAGACTGTAATAAGCCTAGACAGTTATGAATTATATTCAATAACGATACATAAATGTAAACTCAATAATAATTGAATTTACACTACAGAAATACAAATATGATTTTTTGAAACGATATATGTGAATAACCTCATATCCACATTTTATTAATACACTGGTGTGCAAAACCTAAGGACGAAAGTAATCTTCATATGCGGCTACATTGCCAAGTAACATAGCTCGATGAAACTTGAATCATACATAGAGGGAACTGCTACGATATGCTACAGTAGGCAACTAAATGAAATATGCAATGAGACAAACAGAAATGCCACTTTTATTCATAGACCATAAGGTACACTTAAGTCAACACAACATATGATGGCTCTCTAGATTTACAGAAACAGATACTTGGTGCTTAAAAGTGTGTATGATCACCACGGACAGCAATGCATGCTCTACATCTTGCTCCCATGCTGGCCACAAGGTTGGTAGGCAGTTCTTGTGGTAGGGCATTCCATCCCTCCACCAGCGCTGTTGACAACTGTTGGATGGTCGTTGGTGCATGTGGATGTGCTGCAATGCGTCTCCCCAAAGCATCCCACATGTGTTCGATGGGATTTAAATCGGGGGAACGGGCAGGCCAGTCCATTCGCCGAATATCCTCTCGTTCCAAGAGATCCTCCACCTGCGCTGTTCAATGCAGTCGCACATTGTCATCCATAAAAATGAAGCCAGGGCTGACTGCACCCCTGAAAAGACGCACATGGGGAAGGAGTGCAGTGTCACAATAACGTTGACCAGTGAGCATACCGTGTTCAAAGATTTGGAGGTCGGTGCGCCCATGCAACCTTATGCCTCCCCAAACCATAACACCCGGACCACCAAAATGATAATGTTCAAGGATGTTCCTGTTATTATGTGTTCCCACCTCTCGCCAGATGAGGGTATGTCGAGAATCACTACTTAGACTGAATCTGCTCTCATCCGAGAAGATCACGCGACCCCATTCCTCGTTGGTCCAATTTTGATACTCTTGGAACCATTGCAAACGGTGCCGCAGATGTGCGGATGTCAATAGAACACAACATGCTGGCCATCAGGCAAAGAGACCACCTCTGTGTAGTCGCCGTGCCACTGTGTATCGTGAGATTGCATGCCTAGCTGTCATGTTAAATGTGGTTGCAATTGCACCCACTGTTTGGCATGGATCCCTTCTTGCCTGTTGCACAATGTAGCGGTCATCTGCTGCTGTAGTTGAGCGCGGTCGATCACCACCTCTCCTTGGGACAGCAGTGCCTGTGGTTTGGAAGGTTCCCCATGCACGTTAAACAATGCTGTGAGCAATTCCAAACTCCTGAGGAACACTCGTCACACTTCATACTCCCTCCAGTTTCCCGATGATTCTTCCCCGTGTGAAGTCATCCAAATGGTGTCTACTGGCCATGTTGCAATGAAGAACACCACTACAGTGCACAGCAACGGCTCGCTAATTGCCACACACCGTCTTGTCCTGTTTTGTCAACTGCCCCGTGTTGCGGGATCAGACCCATTTGGCACTATAGGCTCGCTACACTCACGCCATGTGACGTCCAGCTTTCTGTGTACGTGTGAGAGACCTCTGGCAACATGCTCCCGCACCTTCATCTACTTCCACCAAGTAGTTAATTTGTTATGTTACTTCATCCATCTCGTCCTTAGGTTTTGCACACCTGCGTATTACAGATTAACAGTCATCCTTTGCTGCAGAGCCAGCTAATCAGGAGGTCGTATGTAGCACTAGGGCCAGTGTAATAAATTTGCGCCCACCATTCCACGGAATGAGCCAACTCCGTCACATTCTGGAGGGGAGGTATTTTTAAGCATTATTTGAAAAGTATTCTAAAATATTTAACAATAATTCAAATATGATATCTAACTTCCACATTCCTTAACTAGCCCTAACATGGAAGTATCTCAAAGATTTGTTTGATGTATCCAATATCTTTCAGCTTAAAAGAGTCTAATATTACTAAATACAATTCTCATTGAATTATGTATCTTAATAGTTTATTATTATCATTATTACACTTTCAGGAGAGGCTGTGAGCAAGGCAACCATCAATCATTTCAACGCTTGATAGGAGAGTACAGTATAGGCTATAGAAACGATATGGAACATTCCATTAATAGGAGACACATTATCATTATCACTGCCATCATCTGTAATGACATCTTCACTTTCATTCCATTCACCATCACTTTCAACCATATCAACAATACTTCTCATTGAACTGACATCCCCTACGATTGAAACGCAATCACCGCCAGTAATAGCAACACCATCCAAATCCATTCAAAATTCACCCTTGCTATCAGCCTCTCTCCATTGCCACAATCTCCAACACCCAACGACACTCCATTAAACAACCAAAATCAACACCAGACGACACCTAACATTTGGACAGAACACAACAATTCTACCACCACTATCCACCTGCACCAACACTAACACTAAAAAATTGAGAAGCAATCAGACGATACCGAAAAAGACAGTAACACAAACATTCAACTTCATAAGGACTCAAAATCTCACAAAACACACTCTCTCTCTCCCTCTCCCCCCCCTCTCTCTCTCTCTCCCTCATCTTCAGATAGTGAAACAGTTTTCACTAGTTTCTTTTGATGTTTCTTCACTCTTTACTAATGTACCTACTGGAAAACTACCTGGGTTAATAAGAAATTGGCTTTATACTTATGATACTGAAGATGAAATAGTTACAGAAATGATAAATTAAACAGATATCTGCATAAATCAAAACTTCTTTACCTTTGATACAGAAATTTACCAACAGACACATGGTTTGGCTATGAGGAGTCCTCTATCACCTATATTAGCAGATTTATATATGAGTTCCTTGGAAACAAAAGTTACTTATACTTATCCACACTTATTTAAGTTTTGGATCGATATGTGGACGACATACTAGCTATAGTTCCTAAGTCACAAATTGATACAACTTTGGATCTACTGAACAATCAAAATATCTCTATTAAGTTTACTATGGAAACAGAAGAAAACAGTTGTTTACCCTTCTTGGATATTAACATTTTAAGAATTAATAATCAGTTGGAATATGGTGTATATCGTAAATCTACTCACGGTGACAATTACATTAAGAATAATTTTTTGTAATCCTGTAGAACATCAATATGCTGTTTTTCACAGCTGGATTCACAGACTTGTCAATTTACCATTATCTAAATCAGAATATTGGAAAGAATTTCAACATATTCAACAGACAGCTCTAAAGAATGGTTTTGATCCAAAAACAATTAATAATATGGTTAAACTTTATAAATATAAAAAACAGTTACAAGAGATCAGTTCTCTCAAGAACATTATAGAACCGCCATCAGTATTTAAGAAATGGACTTATCATCCTAAATTATTCAAGAAATTTGAAAATATTTTTAAGACCTATGTAATAAAGCTAGCTCCACAGAATAGATTCAGTATCAATAATTTGTTAAATAAGCCAACTGTCAATGACAAAGATAAGAAAACTCTTTCTGGTATATACAAAATTAAATGCGATCACCATGACAAGTTCTATATTGGAAGAACAAAACGGAACCTTTCAATCCGTCTTAAAGAACATCAAAGAAATATTAAATTAAAACAAATTGATAAATCAGCTGTGTCCCACCATTTTTGGAATACACAACATGAAATTGGTCAAGAGATTGAACTATTAAAACCCATACATAATTCATCTATGTTGGATGCTTGGGAAAAAATATTCATTATTAAAAATAATTTACAAGTTATAAATTTTGAAATTCCACCATTGGATGACGTCACCCGCCTTCTGGTTCACCTTCAGAAGAAAACAGTTCAAGACGGAGCCCATCCTACTTCTAGTTCCACTACACTACAAGAGATGTTGGGACAGCAGCCTTCTGGTTCACCTTCAGCAGTTATGAAAACTACCACCTGAGGTCCTTCCAATCGTCCACATGGGTCAGATACATTTTGTGCTGTGAAGCAAGATTCAGTCGTCATCTGTGCCGATGATGAGACCTTGAAGTCTCGAAACAATCGTCTATCTTTTACCACCATGATGTAAGTGAAGGCTTTTAATATCATTTGACTCATTTATTTTATCAATTGACTCTTTACTGTTAATATTGTCCTATTTTAACTTTGATTCCTAAATGTATATTATTGGCTTAACATGGAATTCAGCATTGCAACTTGACATTCAATGTAGCATCCATTTCTAATAATAAAACATACCATACACAAATATATATTATTCATATTATTTGTAAGCTATACTTGCAATACACTAAAGCATTATGTTTACCTTATTATTAACCCTTTGACACTATACCAATTAGGATTCCCTGCCCGCTTCCTCATCAGATGCATATGAAGTTTTCAAACATGTCGTCTAAATTGATTGTAATAATGTATCTAAGGAAACGTATAGTGTAGCTATTTTTAGGAAGAATTTACCACAAATAAGAATGAATTACATGGAAAAATGAACTTTTGGAAGAGTAGCTGGAGAGAAAATTAATGTTAAACACAAGACTTAAATTTACGCTTAAAAATTTACAAAATATGAATATTTAACATCACAATTCAGCATGCTAACAAAAATATTCCTCATACCTTTTCATACTGTTAATAACAAAGAGGTTTACATGATTTAATTGATTTATTCCGAAAAGCACATCTCGCGGAACAATTGAAAATGAGAATCTGCTAAGAAATGAAAATGTGAGGAAAGAGAGGTTAAACACTCTAATGCTAAAATATCAATACTTTTGACTTTTTGCTGTTTAAAAATATATATTTAGTACATGTACAGGATCTCTTTTGCCCTTTTCTGCATCTCTACAACTGAATTAGTATTTGGACATTCCTGAGGACTCTATCGGAGGGGTTGGGTGTGTTTATATTGACTAAACATTGTTTTAATTTTATTTATTGTTTTACGTAATTAAAAGGATGAATGATGATGATGCAAAAATAATAAACACTCAAGTATCATTTTAACTAGAATTTTATAGGGGGAGGGGGCAAGGCTTACAAATACACATTGCTCATGGGGAAATACATGCAATCTAATGTATTATTATTATTATTATTATCATCATCATCATCATCATCATCATCACCACCACCACTTGCATGTCATCATCCGTGGTCTAGTAGTACCATGCTAGCCTCTAGTTCCCAAGGTCGCGGACTCAAACCTGGCGAAGGGCGATGGATGGTGCGTCGCTGGTGTAGGCAGTTTTCCGAAGGTCGTCAGTGTGTCCATGATGAGCGCAGTGGGCGACCGTCCCTCATAACGATGACCTTGTTGAACTGGTGCGGCAGCGCATCGTGGAGAACCGTCGCTTCGCGATTACGGAGCTCAGCAGCCATTTTCCGCAGATATCGCGATTCTTGTTGCATGAAATTGTCACTAAGCACCTACCGTTCAAGAAATTGTGTGCCAGGTGGGTGCCGAAAAACCTGACACATGAGCCCAAAACGAAACGCTTAGGAGCATCATTGACATTTCTGCAGCGGTATCATTATGACGGCGATGAATTCCTCGACAGGATCGTCACGGGCGATGAGACGTGGATTTCGCACTTGACCCCGGAAACCAAGCAGCAGTCTGCTTGGCGTCACAGTGGATCTCCGGTCAAGACTAAATTCAAACAGATTTTGTCGGTGCAGAAAGTGATGTGCACGGTGTTCTGAGACAGGAAGGGCATTCTGCTCATTGATTTCCTGCCCGGAGGTGAAACAGTGAACGCTGACCGTTACTGTGAAACACTGCGGAAATTGCGACGTGTCATTCAAAACAACGGGCGTGGAATGTTTACTACAAGTGTTGTGCTGCTCCATGACAATGCTCGTCCACATTCGGTCAGCGTTTTGACGACGAAGAGCTGAAGATGTCTGTCACACGCTGGTTCCATTCACAAGCGGCAGAGTTCTACGACACAGAAATACAAAGGTTGATCTCACGATATGACAAGTGCCTCAATTCTTGTGGTGACTATGTCGAAAAATAGCCCAAATATTGCTGTACCTGTTGCCAATAAAGTTTTTCATGGAACTATGCTTTCTTTGTTTTAAAAAATAGTCAATTGTTTTATGTACACCTGTATGTATTGGGTTAGGTTAGACAATGGCATGATAGAATAGATGTTCTAGTTTAGGTTAGAATGGTTGGCATCAGGTTAGGTTAGAAATGACAGCATAGAGTAGATGGTGGTGTGGTTATGGTTAAGTTAGGCTAGGCTATGCTATTGTTGGATAGCCTAGTTTGTGATGTTCGGAGTGAGGTTAGGTAAGGCGATTGCAGGATAGAATAGATGATAATGAATGTTCTAGTTTAGCTTGGGTTACATTTAGAATGCACTGTAGATGTTATCTGAGTTTTATATCTAAAAAGACCACAGTTAAATATAAAGAGTGTAACGTTATTAATTTAATTTATTCACTCTTAATTCATTCGCCGTTAGCATCTGCGTATTCAATTAATTTCTTTGTGAATTTTAGGTATTGTGTTGGAGGATCGTTACGCCGCGCTTATGAGAAACTTAATTTTTCATATACTAGCAATGAAAAGGATCACTTCAAGTGTTGTGTGTATAGACTTATCTTGAAAAATATATTTAGAGGCAGTCTTAAAGCTCACTGGGTGAGAAGCATTGATTAAGCATCAAAGCGTTCTGTGCTCGGAGCATCTAAGTTGAGTATGAAGAAAACTTTGATATACTACCAATTATAACATTATATTCCATTGAATATGCTTGATGTAAACCAAGGGTGGCGAAAACGCCTTCCTTCCGCGAGTCACTAAATATGCAACACGCACTGCATCACTCAGCAGCACGTGAAAAGCAAATGGGAATGTGGCAGAGAGGGAACGGCGCCTGCGAGTCACGTTTTCGCCACCTTTGATGTAAACCATTTGAAGTTCGGTAGGCTAGTGTTGTGGTAGTTTCTCGTCCACCCTGCCAGTTCCTGTGGTTTGCTTTGTTGAAATGCATGCTCTGTCGTTCGGTGTTGGATAAACTATTAATGATACCTAATGATAACGATAATGATGATGATGATAATAATAATAACAATACATTAGAAATGCACATATTTCCCTATGAGTAGTCTATCTGTAAGACCTGCCACCCTCCCCCTATAAAATTGTAGTAAAACGATATGACTAGTCAATGTAATACAAACGACCACTCCAGTAGTGTCCTCAGGAATCTTCAAATACTTAATTAGTTGTAGAGATGCAGAAAAGGGCGAATAAGATCCTGTACATGAAGTAATGTCTTTTTTAAACAGCAAAAGGTCAGAAGTACTGATATTTTAGCATTACAGTGTTTAACCTATCTTTCCTCAGGTTTCCATTTCTCAGCAGATTCTCATTTTCAATTGTTAGTACGAGCGATGTGCTTTTCGGAATAAATCAATTAAATCATGTAAGCCCCTTTATCAACAGTATGAAAAGGAACGAGGAAGAGTTTTGTTAGCATGCGTAGTTGCGATGTCATTAAAGAATAATATTCATATTTTGTAAATTTTAAGCGAAAATTTAAGTCTCGTGTTTAACATTTTCTCTTCATCTATTCTTCCAAAAGCTCACTTTTCCATGTAATTCATTTTTTATTTACGATAAATGCTTACAAGAAATACCTACATGCTTCGTTATACAATCATTGTGACAATCTACTTAGATGACATGCATGAAAGCTTCATGTGCATCTGATGATGGAACGGGCAGGGAATCCTAATCGGTGTAGTGTCAAAGGGTTGATAATAAGATAAAGATAATGCCTGAGTGTATTGCAGTATAATTTACAAATAATATGAATAATATACATTGGTGTATGCTATGTTTTTATTGATTATTAGAAACGGATGCGACTTTGAATGTCTAAGTTGCAATACTAAATTATATATATATATATATATATATACAACCAATAATATGTGTTTATCAATGCAGAATTTCATTCATTAATGGAAATTTAGGTGACTTTGAATGTTTAACTTGCACTCTTAAATTGCATATAAAGCAAAAAATACACATTGACGGATTCAATGACTCGATGAAATGGATGGCTGTACTGCCGATGATGATGATGATGATGATGAATGAGCTGATTATGCATGATCTGACTGAAGTAACGATTGCGAGTGTGTGTTTGTGTCTGATTTTTAGTCCTTGTGAATTTTAAATGTTTGTGTTAGACTGTCTTCTTCTTCATGTATGGGTGCTAGTGAGGGTAGTGGTGATAGCATTGTTGTGTGCTGTCCAAATGTTGGCATCGTCTTGCCTGCCTATGGTGTTGATTTTGATTATTTAATGGAATGTCGTTGGGTATTCGTGATTGTGGTAATGGAGCGATGGCTGATAGCAGGGGTGAAGTTTGTATGGATATGGGTGGTGGTGGTGTTGTTACTATTACTGGTAGTGATTGCATTCGAATTGTAGGGGGTATCAGTTCCATGAGAAGTACTGTTGATGTGGTTGAAAGCGATGGTGAATGGAGTGAACTTGGAGATGATTAAATTAAATTGGGTTTTATTTATGGACGCTCTTTAACTACTATGGTCCTTAGCGTCCCATTCTATATTGGGCGTGAAAGACCGATAATTTTGCCCAGAGGCCTCTTTATCTGACTTGAGGTTCTTTTACGTGCCGTAAATCTACGACAAGGGACCACCGGCTTTACTTCCCTTCCGAAGGAAGCCATGCTAAGGATTTTTACGCCCGAAAAAATCCATCGCCCTCCGCCGGCTTTGAACCCTCGGGAGTGGAGATGATGGCGGTGATAATGTGTCCCCTATTAATCGAGGGTTCCATATCACATCTATGTTGCTGTTCAGTTCTCTATTAGGCATTGAATTGACTTATAGTTGCCTGCTCATAGCCTCTCCTAAAGGTATAACAACAATAATTATTAGTATTACTATTTTATGTGGTTGAAAGCGATGGTGAATGGAGAGAACGTGGAGATGTCATTACAGATCCACTTATTAATCGAGGGTTCCATATCACCTCTATGTCGCTGTGCAGTACTCTATCAGGCGTTGAATTGATAGATGGTTGCATGCTCGTAGCCTCTCCTAAAAGTAAAATAATAATAATAATATGAAAATAGATAATTCAATGAGGATTGTATTCAATAATATTAGACCCTTTTAAGTTTAAAGATATTGGATACTTCAAACAACTCTTTGAGATAATTCCATGTTAGGTCTAGTGAATAAACGTGGAAGTTAGATATCAGATTTGAATAATTACTAAAATATTGTAGAATACATTTCAAATGATGCATAAAAAATTCTCACCTCCAGTATGTGATGGAGTCGGCTCATTCAGTGGAATGGCGGGCATGAAATCTATTACACTCGGCCTAGTGCTACATCCAACCTCCTGATTAGCCGACTCTACAGCACATGGATGATTGTAAATATCTAATATTAATAAAATAAGAATAACCTCATATCCATATATACATATACCGAGTGAGTCTTCCCAGCCTGCGGATAGAGAAGTTATGAGTAGGAAAAGACGGCCGATTCTGGGCCTCAAAGAAATGCCGCCGAATCCACCCTCTTCCTTTGTGGCCTTACCCTTAAAAGCCGCCGACTCCATCCCCTTGCTTTGTGGCCTTACCCTTAAAGCCGCCGAAGACGACCCCTCCTCTGTGGCCTCACCTAATGTCGCTGGCCACACCCCCTCTTTGTGGCCTTATACAGCTGACCACACCCTCCCCACACCACACATCAGGTGAGTCAGCTGCCCCTAGGTATTCGTATCTATGCAACCTGCAGTTTATAGTCTAATGTGAAAACATTGACCCTTTTAGCAAACAAACTATTATTGTAGCTCTACCCTTCTATTCGGTACTATAAGCAACCACCATTCATGATTAAAGACCTGAATGAGAACCAAGGAGCTGCGAAAGGCTTATAAAAGACGGCTCTTCATGGATATAATACTTGCAAGGAGGTAGAGGAATGTTCTCCCGAAGAGCGGGGCAGAATACATGGGTTCAGGCCGAGTGAGTTAGCTGACGGAATGTGAAGCAAAGGTTAGCTTCGGAGATTCCAATCTAATACTTACATCAAACTGTTTTGTTTCTTTTTTCCCCTTCTGTTTATTTTCTGTATTTTATTACACTAATTTATTTATTTATTTTTGTTATTGGCTCTCCTGTGAGCCAAAGACATAAGAATTACAATCAGATAATAATTGTGGATGATGCTTACGTTAATAATCTGTACCGTATCTGGTGTTGTAAATCGTGTTACGTAGTTACCTTTCATTCTTTTGGGCGCATGTCGACGCTATTAAATCTAGCAGTTTTTGTTTCATGTTTAAAGCTTATGTTTTACTTCTACTGACAAACGGGCTGTAAATGTGCTTAGTTCACGGGTAAACAGAATAATAAATTGTTAAAGAGCGTGGATTTTATCAACGAAGTAAATGTTCAAAATGACGACCCCTTCATCAATTACATTTGGGTACGTTGGCGGAGAGGCATTCTTGCATGCTGTAACATGCGCGGTGTAATCTGCCTGCATTCTTCACGCATGAGTGCCCGAAGATGATTTGGGCTTTGTGGCTCTTGAGCGTAGACCCGTTTCCTTAAATGACCCCACAGAAAGAAATCCAGTGGGGTGAGATCAGGTGATCTAGGGCCCAAGCGATTGGGCCCCCTCGGCCAATCCATTTTTGCGTATATGTTCTATGTAAGCGATTCCTTACGATCAGTGACCATTGTGGTGGAGCTCCATTCTTTTGGATCCACATTCCTGTCCTTTTCACTAGTGGCACATCTTCTAGTAGCAACGGCAATTCTTTTTGTAGAAATGCAAGGTACCGTGGTCCTGCGAGGTTGTCTTCAAAAAAAAGTGCGGTCTAATTAGCTGGTCGCCTAATATTCCGCACCAGATATTGATGCTTCACTCTGGAATGCAGCTTATCACATCTAGTGAGGATAGTGCATATTATGGCGGTTAACAGTTCCGTTATTGTGGGATGTGGCTTCATCACTGAAGAGAACATTTCCTAAAAACTCTGCATCCATTTGCGCTCGCTACCGTAGCCATTGTGCATATATCACTCGCGCTTGAAAGTCGCGTTCGTGGAGAGCCTAGTGTAGTTGCAGATGGTGCGGATGATATTTATTACGGTGCAATATGCGCATCACTGAGGAGCGACTTAAGACTTATGTACACATCTGGTGCTATGGCACTTGAACTGGTATGTGGATTGTTTTCTATTGCGTTTCGCACAGCTTCTTCATTGTCGCCAGAGGTTACTGGAGCATCGCGAACAGGTGGTGCTCTTCCAAATCATCCTTTTGCACGAAAGCGTCTTTCAACCCTTCAAAAAGTGTTTGCAGTAGGTGCTCCCCTTCCTGGAAACAGTTCTTCATACAGGCACTTTGCTGACAGTGCATTACACCTTGTTTCTTCAAAGATTAACAGTATGTCAACATACTCGTCATTTTATATACATTATGACAGAAGCCGTGTCTCGTAGGTTTCAAATACTCAGTAGTTAATGGAGAGTTTATTCACGCCAAGCATTGACGCAGACGCAATTAGCTAAAGCAACTTTGCATGCGTGAAGTGTTTTAAATTTTGTTGAATGGGTCAAGAATAATACCGAGCACAATAAAATACCTACTACGAAGTATAAATTATCCACCTGTCAGTAAAAACATGCCCATTATTCTATTTTGCACACACTTATGTTATCAAAAGTGTTCTTTGTATCATCAAATTATAGGCCCAAAGAGATAAAACAAAAGGTAATAAGTTTAAACCTAACACGAAGGATTTGAACCTGAACTGAAGTGGCACAGTTGTAAAGCAACCATGATAACACCATTCGGCCAATGCTACCTGGCGAGCTGGGGATCCTATGCGAATAAATCATTGCGGAACTCAGACCCCACCTCGAATCTTTACACACTTTTTGCAACTTCATTCAGCGTTTGGGGCTCGTTTTGGTAGTTTTAACTCAAATAAACAAACTGCGTCAGCCATTTCAATTACTGTATGAAATGAAATATGCCATAGTTTGTGACGGAAGCGAAATTACCTATCTGATACCTAGCATTTTTGACAAGGCTGTACAACGAACCTTTGTTGGCTGACGGCTTAAATCCAATTGGTCGCACTGCGTAGATCTGCCATTTTGATTTCAAATAGTTTTGTCAACCGATGCATGTGATAAGTTGTTCCTTCAGGGGCGCTTTCAAAGGTGTGTATGAATGTATGCTAAAGAACAAAAGTTTGTAAAATCAGCTAAAAGTGCTAGTGCAGCTCCCAGTGTCAGGGTGGGATGTTTTTGGCATCGACATATATGACGATTGCATTCTGTCCCGTAAAACATATATGCACCGAGTTATCTATCCCTCCTCTATAAAGTGTTATGCAAATCAGCTGTTAGAAGGCATTCAAGAAAGGCGTAAGTCACATATATTGCTTAGCACGTTGCATAAATTCAAAAATAAATAGGGGCAGCTGACTCACCTGGTAAATATATATATCGTTACAAAAATCATATTCGTATTTCTATTGTGTAAATTCAATTATTATTGAGTTTACGTACGTATAGTTTTGAAAATAATTTCTAATCGTCTACACCTTTTACAGTCTCTGCTACCTCCTGTTTTAAAAAAATTAAGTATTATATTCACCCTTTCTGTATATGAGTAAATTCTTCCAATTCCGGGATTCTTTAACTTTTTACATAGGAATCTGTTAAAACTTGCACTTATTATTTTATAAAAATATACATTAACTCGAGTTAAAGGCTCCAATATTAATTAAAGAAATTAGTAACATATTCAAGGCGTTTTTCGGTATAAATAAAATGATGAAAATAGATAATTCAATGAGAAATGTACGGAATAATATTAGACACTTTAAGCTGGAATATATTGGATACTTCAATTTTTTTAAAAAATTCCATGTTAGGGCTGGTTAATAAAGGAGAAAGTTAGGTATCATATTTGAGTCATTGTTAAAATAATTTAGAATACATTTCAAACCATGCGTAAAAAAATCCTCACCTCCAGAATGTGACACAGTCTGCTCAGTCAGTGGAATGGCGGGCACGAAATATATTGCACTCGGCCTAGTACTACACCCAATCTCCTGATTAGCTGACTCAACAGCAAAGGATGACTGAAAATCTGTAATATTAAATGTGAATAACCCCCATCTCTCTCTCTCTCTCTCTCTCTCTCTCTCTCTCATCGTTACAAAAAATCATATTCGTATTTCTAAGTGTATATTAATTATTATTGAGTTTACGTATGTATCGTTATTGAAAATAATTTATAACTGTCTACACTTACTACAATCTCTGGCCGCCTCTTTTAAGGATTTGTTTCGCTTTTTTTGTTTTTAGTGTATAGGTTAATTCTTTTAAATTATGCAAGTCAATTATTTAAAGGGAAAATATAACTTGTGCTCAGCCCCGTAAATCAAGAACGAAATGAATTTATGCTGTTTTCGATTCAATTTTTCCTGCTTATACACGATTTTTTCAGTGAAATCTTAACAAATCCTATAAAAACATTTTTTAAATAATACTTTCAATGTAAATGTACGTTTGTATGTGAATCATTCCCTCGTGTATTTGTTTGTTCATTAAAGAAAGTGAACTCGGCTTTATTTTTAAGTGAGAAATAAGATATATTCATAGGTTTAAGGTTCAGTTAAAATATATAACTTTGGTATATTTCATACATGTAGAAAATGTTTGTATGAATTGCTTGTAGAAGGGTCAGAAGAAAAAGGCATGTGAATGCAATACATTACATTTCCATTTAAAGAAATATTTACTTGACTGTTGTTCTTGGAGAACTTGAAAAATTATTTTAGATATTTCAGGTAATACGCAACATTGTCGTTTTTTGATTTATATAAAGTGATTGGGTTTATTTTGAAGAATGTTTTAGTAATCTGTTAGCTGTGACACATGCTGACGCTGTGTATACAGGCATCGGTTAAGTTAAGGTGTATATAAAATGGAATTTTAGAGAAAAATATGTCTTATATACAGTCATCAGATTAAACAGCAACGCTACTAGCGGCACTTGGGTCGCGGGCGCGCCATTCCCCTGCCGACAATTCATCCCGCGCGAACCGTCATATGCATCGGAACAAATAGGATGAACGAACAAGGCCAACTAGCACCATTATTATTTCGCAAATCACAATATTGAATGTCGTTTACATTGCTTAACTTTTCAAATATGATGAAAACGTTCCCCTTGTGTTCAAAGACACAGGCATTGCAGCGTCTTAACATATCACTCACATAATGCAGCTCTTCTTGGGAAATGTTGGTTATTTCTTCCTGTATATTATTTTGAAGTTCCTGTAATGTTTGGGGATTTTGGTTATACATTTTGTCTTTTAAATTGCCCCACGATTAAAAAATCGCAGGGCGCGAGGTTCACGGATCGAGCGAGCCACACCCCACACCGATCACTCCGTCAGCAATTGTATCCAAAGAAGTCCGAGCTCTATGAGCTGTAGCCCTGTATTGTTGAAACACGCCATGCATTCGCTCATCTGTCAATTGAGGGAAAAACTGTTCCAAAATTAAGGCTTGGTACCGTACAGTATTAATTCTTTTATGAAAGAAAATAAGGCCAATTATTCTAGTCGCACACCAAACACCGAACTTAGGATCATGTAATGTACTTTGAAATACGAGTATGAGAGAAGCGGCGCAATGGTGGGAACTGGAGTCTTGGGAGAGAAGCCGCACGCGACCGCGACAGAGTGCCGCTTTATCTGTGATGGGCCCGTATAACTGTTACTTGTATTAGAATTCAGTTTTAGTGTGATATTTTTCCACATCAAATAGAGATATACGTTTAAATGCAATTGCTTAATGCCACTTTCGTTTTTGTTAACACGCTAATTTTTACTGTAAAAACAACGTTCTTTTCATTTCAGATAAAAAAGAACGCAACTTTAATGTGTGAAGAAGAAATTGCAGTGCAAAAGCCATGATATTAATATTGTACAGAAAATACTTATAAATAATTTTACAATGGTAGTGGGGTTTTAAGGAAAACTATCTCAGAGACACGGTTCAATTTTGCTTTGAGGCACAAAATTAGCATAGAATGCCTATAAATTAATCACCCTCCCCCACATTCCTGGACAATGGCAACAATAGGGTCATACATTTTGTATTGTTTGTCGAATACAAGATCACAGTTGAGATTGCCAGATGTTATAGCCGCCCCTGCTGACTATTGTAAAGATATGAGTGTAATTAATTTTGTTTTGTTGTCCGGTGAATGGTCTATTCATTCGTGATTGGTATTTTTTATATTGAGGAGGTGGGGTATGTTTTCGTTCACACGAGTCTTGTGCTGGTCTATATTCCATTTAAAATACCGTCATAAGGGGATTTAGCACACTTACAGATGCTAATGAATATCTCGTTCCACTTTTCATAGCGTTTACCCCCCCCAAAAAAGCCCCACACCTGCATTCCAAAGAACACCTGTGTATCACAAATGTTGTACTGTTTATTGAACAAAAGAATGGCGGTTGACATTGCGGCCGTTATATCACTCGTTCTGCTTGCTATTGTCATGATCTGAGTGTAATTCATCTTGTTTTGTTGTTCCCCAAACGGTCTATTCAATCGTGCTTGGTATTTTTATATTGAAGTGGTTGGGGTATGTTTTAGTTCACACGAGTCTTGTGCTGGTCTATATCCCATTTAAAATACCATCATAAGGGTTTTAGCACACTTACAGATGCTAATGAATACCTCATTCCAGTTTTCATAGCGTTACCCCCCCCAAAAAAAAGCCCCACACCTGCATTCCAAAAAACACCTGTGTATCATAAATGTTGTATTGTTTGTTGAACAAAATGATGGCGGTTGACATTGCGTGTGTTATACCGCTCATCCTGCTTGCCATTGTTACAATATGAGTGTAATTAATATTGCTTTGTTGTCCCCTGAATGGTCTATTCATTCCTGCTTGGTATTTTTTTATATTGTGGAGGTGGGATATGCTTTGGTTCACAGGAGTCTTGTGCTGGTCTATATCCCATTTAAACTACTTCAGACGATTTCTGGCACACTTACTGATGCTAATGAATACCTTATTCGACTTTTCATAGCGCTTACCCAAAGAGAAAACTCCAGTGCAAAAATTCCTGTAGGCGGCTTTAGAGGGGGGGTGGAATTTTCACATGTTCCGCAAAGCATGAAAGTTGACATTGCGGTGTGTTATACCCCTACCCTGATTGCCATTGCCAAGATGAGTGTAATCGTGCTTTGTTGTCCCCTGAATGGTCTATTCATTTGTGGTGAGTATTTTTTATATTGAGTAGATGGGCTATGTTGTGGCTCCCACGAGTCTTATGCGGGTCTGTATCCTATTTAAAATACTATCAATTGTGTTTTAGGCCGCTTATGAATGCTAATGAATACCTCATTCCATTTTTAATAACGATTACACAAAGAAAAACTTGGTTCCCATACACCAAAACTTCCTCTACGCTGCTTTAGAGGGGGTGTAACTTTCAGGTGTTGTACAAAGCATATTCTGCCCGCCCTCATCTGTCTAAGAAATAACCCAATTCGAACCTATGTTGCGAGACGATGTGGAATAATTGTCTTTCTCAGGAAAAAACTTGTACTCCAAAGCTACATATGGAAACGTCATTTCCTTGTGATATTCGATGGTTCCTCATAAAGCAATTCTAAAAGCACTTCTCTCACAAGAGTCTTCCTTCAAGTCGATATGAATGAATGCAGACAGGAAGGGACCGCCGTTATTCATTGCCTAGCTATCTGTTGAGCGTGAAAAAGGTCTATTGTTACGGTAACGAGATGCAATGCCCTCTTTGCACAGCAGAGATACGTGTTTAACAGTTTGGGTAGTCTGAAGAAGAATGTTATCAAGCATAATGTCGGTGTACAAATATATAGCATTCTTTTTATTATAGCGCAAAATACTAGCACCTAGCGTTATTGAAAACCATCTTGTAGAACATTTCATGATTTAAAAAGTAAAAATTGCTTTCATCAGTCATAATGTTCATTGATTTTTTATGACTACAATAACCGCCTCGTTTTGTCTTGAAGCCGGCACGAGAGGGATGACGGTACACAGATTCAAAGCAAAAAACATTTTATAGTTTGTGTACATACATTACGATGATACTCTCTCCGAGTAGAGAGAGTGAGAGAGAAATTGAAGCAAGAGGGGAGAGGTGCTGGAGGGCCTCTATGAATGCGTGACAGGAGATAATTTTTCAACAAACCTAGAAAGAAAACTTCTCTCTATAATATTTATTGCTTATGCCCTTTCAGGCATTTCATTTATATTCTTTTCAAACAAATCAATGCATGACAGGAGGCAAAAATAAGTGTGTATTCATTCACAAGTAGGACGCTGTTGTAACTAAAAGCCATTGCATTTCCAGAAAACGTGTTACGAATAATTTAGAAATTATTTTCAAACATGAACGTATGTTCACAGATAAAATGTATTTGCAGGTAACAAAAAATTACGGATTACATTATTCAAGTACAACTGGTTGCCGTGTATGTAGACTACCACCACACCCATAGCAGAGTTCCTGAATTGATATAATCCCATGATATGAAAACACCCACCAGCCCAAGGACGCGTATGCGTCTTAAGGCGCTTTAGGATTATATAAACATGTCTTCATAGAGCCACTCCTCGCGTATTAACTCGGCGTTAATTAACAAGCTAAAATTTGTTGTGTTCAATGACAATTGACTAAAGAGCTGTTTTGATTTCTACAGGACATTCATCATTTAAAAATGCAAGGCGAGTGAGTTTTTACATATCTATAAAAACGGTGTCGGCTTTAACAGCGTATTTAATTTTCTTTAAACGATACGGTGTTTGAAAGATAATCTGTGCATGGGAATCACATTTTAATCTGAACTTCATTTTAAAAAAAAATCAACTATCTAACAATGAATTTTTTTAAAAATAAAAAATGCAGTGCTTGCTTCTCGTCTGAAATATTTCTTTAGGACCTAATGCGATACATTCACGCATGCAGATAGCTATAGTCGGTTTTGTGAACACATTCACAGTGTTTGCGTGTATTATTCTTCCTCTTCCATTCACCCTTACACGGCTTACTCTGCCCACTCTTGTGTGTATACATTCACACAGCCCTCTCTACGCGCTCTTTTTCACATTCACACGGTTTACACAAGGCATTCTACTTAAACTTGCTTAACGAGACTTGTGATATAGCGTTCATATTTACAAGGCTTTCTCTACTCACTCTTCTTGTGTGTATACATTCACACAGCCCTCTCTACACGCTCTTTTCTCACATTCATACGGTTTAAACAAGTCATTCAACTTAAATTTGCTTAACGAGACTTGTGATATAGCGTTCATATTTACATTGCTTTCTCTACTGACTCTTCATGTATGTATACATTCACACAACCCTCTCTACACGCTCCTTTTTTACATTCACACGGTTTACACAAGGCATTCTACTTAAACCAGCTTATCGAGACTTGTGATATAGCGTCCATATTTACATGGCTTTCACTTCCCACTCTTCTTGTGTGTATACAATCACACAGCCTTCTTTACGCGCTCTTTTTTCACATTCCACTGGTTTTCCTACGCACTCTCCTACTCGATGGTGCAGTACATTCATGCGACTTTCTCTACTCAGTCTTCTTGTATAGATATACATTCACATGCTTCCATCTACCCTCTGTTCACACACAGAAAAAATCAATCGCTTACAGTTTTTCAGTGTTTTATATTTAGCATATATCATCTCCACCACAAATGAATAAACCATTCAGGGGACAACAAGGCAAGATTAATTACATTCATATCTTGGCAATGGCAAGCAGATTAGGGGTATAACACACCGCAATGTCAACTTTCATGCTTTGCGGAACATATGAGAATTCCATCCCCTATAAAGCCGCCTAATTTTTGCAGGAGTTTTTCCTTTGGATAAGCGCTATTTAAAGTTGAATGAGGTATTCATTAGCATCAGTAAGTGTGCCAGAAGCCGCTGATAGTATTTTAAATGGGATATAGACCAGCACAAGAATCGTGTGAAGCAAAGCATACCCCACCTCCACAATATAAAAAATACCAAGCACGAATGAATACACCATTCAAGGGACAACAAAATAACATCAATTACACTTATTCTGACAATAGCAAGCAGGGTGAGCTGTATAACACCCGCGATGTCAACCGCTATCATTTTGTTCAACAAATACAAAATTTATGATACACAGGCGTTCTCTGGAATGTAGGTGTGGGGCTTTTTCTTGGGGTAAACACTGTTAAAAGTGGAATGAGATATTCATTAGCATCTATAAGTGTGTTAAACCCTTATGACAGTATTTTAAATGGGATATAGACCAGCACAAGGCACGTGTGAACTAAAACATACCCTCACCTCAATTTAAAATATACCAAGCAAGAATCAATAGACCATTCTGGGGACAACAAAACAAGATTAATTACACTCAGAACAGACAATAGCAAGCAGGACGAGTGATATAACGCCCACAATGTCTAGCGCCATTCTTTTGTTCAACAAACAATACAAAATGTATGATACACAGGTGTTCTCTGGAATGCAAGTGTGTGGCTTTTTCTTTAGGTAAACGCTATTAAAAGTGGAATGAAGTATTCATTAGCATCTGTAAGTGTGCTAAAATCCTTATGACAGTATTTTAAATGGGATATAGACCAGCACAAGACTCGTGTGAAGCAAAACATACCCCAGCTCCCCAATATAAAAAATACCAACCACGAATGAACAGACCATTGAGGGGACAACAAAACAGGACTAATTACACTCATATCTTGACAATAGCAAGCAGGGGGCGGCTATAACCCTGACAATCTCAGCTGTCATCTTTTGCTCGACAAACAATACAAAATGTATGACCCCTATTGTTGTCATTGTTCAGGAATGTGGGGAGGGTGATTAATTTATGGGCATTCTATGCTAATTTTGTGTCTCAGAGCAAAACTGAACCCGGGTCTCTGAGATAGTCGCCTTAAAACCCCACTGCTTCTTACTATAGAGCATTTTTTCGGTAAGGAAAGAAAAACGCCGAGTTAAATTCATAAGTTCGAACAAGTGTCTTGAATGTGTACTGATAACTACGCGTTAAAAAGTGTATTCTTTGTATGCTTGCTATATACAAGAATAGAAATCTTGGTGTTTTCGAATGAATTCTATTAATGTTCTTGAATCGAGCTATTCAGGGGATATCGAATACTGATTAAAACGTAGTTAAATGAAATCACAGTATGTTCACGTATTTGAATAATTCTTAAGGTAATACGTTAACAATACGTATCGATCAAAGCGATTCTTCACTGTTTTATGTCAATATTCACTTCAAATAGCTCGAAACGTGTTAATACGGATTCGCTCTGTTGGCGTTACTCAGTCTCTCTATAATTCAGTGTTGTTTTTTTAAGGGAATTATTCTTTGAAATCATGTGGTTTTAACCACTTAATTAAATTGAAATTTTCTGGGAATAGATTCACTTTTTTAGAACAAACACTTGCAATTACAAAAGGAAAAGGTCGCTTACCTTGCATTATGAAGGCTGATGCTTTGAAGAATGGAGACTTGTAGAAAGTTATCCTATTGATGATACTATCTTGATAGCTGTGTTTCGCATGAAATCCGTTGCACAAGTAACTTCAGTGGGGTTATGCCCCAGCTTTTATAACATCAGAGTTTCATTCCTCGCATGCGCTTGAATTCGCTGTTTTCTGAAAACTGTCACATGATAGCTTAAACCAATGAGATTAGATCTTCCGCGTGTTTGCTATTTCAGATTCTGTCTAGAAACCACCCGTGCAGACCTGCTTTTATTTATTCTTGTGGACATTCTACCATCTTATTTATATTCAAAGGTTTGTTTTTTGTCATGTCCGTCTTTTAGTGCATCTTTGAATTACTATGTGAAACAAGTGGAAGATTTATTTATTTTTGTTAGTTGAATAAGGTAAACCTTTTGGAAGTAATACGTTCTTTTGTGCTTAGACACCAGCCATGCGTGGCCTCTTGAATATTCGTAAACATTCTATTGAAGAGTAAAATTGTACGCTAACGACGTGAAAGAAGTCTTTTGTATGAAGTTAAAATATCGCTTTCGAAATTTCATTATCTGAAATGAACTAGTTTGTCAATCCCTTATATTTCCATTCAATAATTATCCTAAGACTGGTCTTTTTGTTAAAACATTCTTTTCCGTCAGTGAGAGCAAATAAGCCTTTTTTGTGTAAAACTAAAATAGCGATGTCAAGCCTGTTGAAGCGATACCATGCGGGTTGAGCTATTCTTTTTGAATAGCACTAAGTATTGGCTTCTTCTGAGCACCCCTTGAAAAGGGTTCACGCTGCTAAGTAATGGCGCTATTGTGCAGAAATCTGTGTGTGTTCGGTCAACCCCTCTCGCCTTTTAAAGTCAGCTAGCAGCTAAACGTATATTTCCGTGTTTAACTGTATACTGTTGAGTAACTGTCATACATACGACATGCGCGTATGCTTCTCTCTCTCTCTCTCTTCCCTATTTCATATCATGTTTTTCTCATTGGAAGCAATGAGAGTATATGTTATTTATAGCCTACTTTCCTAGCTTTCTTTATCGAAGAGTCTACCTTCCAATAGTTTCAAAATTTTTTATTTTTTTCCTTCGTTGTTTTTTGTGCAAATGCAGAGACTTGTGACACCGCTAGTCTTACGGTGGTGGATGACACATTGGAATTTGATGCGAGAGTTAACACTATGCAAGTTTAGTCTTGTTTAGGTCCTATTGTGATTCTATGAGAATGCTGCGGAATGCGCGTTCCCACGAAAATGCGCACAAGTGTTGTTCTAAGTTGTCTAAGTGAATCCAGGTGTATAACAATAGAATGATACATGCATTCTTTTTTCGTGAAACAATAGGATACTAGAACGTGCGTTCCCTCAAAATTGAACAATCCTTACATCCAGATTGAGACCATTCACCAAGAATCTAACCAGGTCTGTATTTCTTGCAGCTAATCTTCCGTTTGAAGCCCACGAAAGCTGTCTAATAGTAGGCATATTTCTCTGACGTGATAGAATAGTTCCAGGACGTCGCTCCCATACGGTTTTAATGCTGTCAGCGACTAGCATACTGTCCTTCTATCCTTTTTCCTGTGCTCTCATCAGCACTCCAGGAGGAAAATCTTGTTTCTTGGGAATGGTTTTCCGCTTAAATATTACTAACGATATAAGCTTCCTGCCGTCAGTGAGCAGAGCCAACATATGCTTTTCGCAAACAGCTATACATATTGCCACAATCTTCGAGTCTTTTTTTTTTTTCAATGGAGGTATCACATGGCATCTCGAAATAAACAGGCGTTTAATCGATATTTCCTATTTGCGAAAGCAAATATTCATGCTGCTTACGAAGATGTATAACCAGAATTTGAAAGGCCAGAAGTCTGTCTTCATACGCTTCTGCATACGATGCGCTATTGTGGCACGCCTGCGAATTGAAAACCCGCGCAATACAAAAAGGCGTAGAATCCAGCCCATGCTTGCTTTCAAATTCTGTGCAACGGAGATCTCTCGCACAATATTCATTGCTTGAAGCTGGCAGAGGCGGATTTCTGAGGTCACAACATAACCAAACTGGCGTCAAGAACTTATGAAGACTCCAAGGCTATCCTCCACTTCTGAATACCTACTTGGCCGGCAATCCTCGGAAAGGCCGACTATTGCGGTTGGTTGCTTGCAACTTGTCCCTTTTCCTCCCATCCCTTACAAAGATTCTGGAACAATGAATTTTCTTACTGCAGCACGATTACCTATTTCTTCCGCTTCTTTGATAATTTTCAAATTTTTCCGCAGCAGTGAGTTGACGCAATCATATATTACTCATTTTTGTAAGTCCGCCGAGGTGTGAACACGAACACTGGTCACAAAGAATGAATGATGCCTAAATCAGAACCATCGCATACGCTGGACACGAACAAAGATTGGTCCTAACGCTGTTATACTTCGTGCGCTGGCATGCCGATATACGCGTGTAGGACTACGCGAGTCAAAAGTAATGCTTCCAACATAAGTTCAAATAAAACGCGCACCCCAATTTTCAAAAATAAATAAATAAAATAAAAGATGCGCGTGGCACACGAGTAATTACTATTATTCTTCTCTGAAGCATTCAGAATGGTTTATTATTTTGTTGAATGAAAGGTTTAAAATTTTGCAGTTGTAATTGTGAGAAGTGGAAGTAGTTCTCTGTCACCAAAAAACAAGGCATCTGCCCAAAACCCTGCCTGGACCATTTTGAGATTCAAAAACCCAGGTAAAAAAGGATGTCTGGAAATGTGAACTAACTTTCCCATCTGCTGTACCTAGATATTCAACCACCTAAGCACTATGGTGAAACTTCAATTACCTTTTTTCCTGGGACTAAAGCTGAGTATTTTAGATCTTTTAAGCCATGAAAGTTTGTCCACTGGATCTTTCACACATAGTCATTTTACACATGGTTTAATGCCCATGATTTTCTTTTCCTTAACACTTCTAGCACGGGATATACTGCCACTTATTATTTTGACCAGAAAGTTTCATTGACCATGACATTTGATTCATAGTTCTTTGTGACTATGTACATTAAAAGTGAAATTTGCATTTTGAAATTCTCAGTTATGGATGCTGGAATTACTGAAACCACAAAGCGAAAGGATATGCTGGAATACAGTAGTTACCAGTACTTTTATCATGGTTACAGACAAATACCCAAAAGTACTGACATGTTAAACTCAAAATATAACAAACTTTGATGTAATGAGATAAATTACTACTGTGTCAGATCGTGCAAAAACAAAACTCACTCATAAGGGAGATCCTATAGCAATTGCTGTACAGGATACTATGTGCAGACTTAAATGGTGGGCAGAGGAAACGCCTAACATATCCCGGATGATATATGCAGAGTTCAAGTAGTCAGCAGAGCAGATGAGACCTTTTTATGTATCAATGGGGGAAGGAAGGAAGAAAACAAAGAAAGAAAGATTGCTTTTAAGAGCAATTAATAAACAGCAAAACAAAAACTATCTGCTGTTACCTTGTACCCCAGAAGATATTACTATTATGATATAACATAAGGCAAAAGGTTTCTGGATGACAAGATGCAAACTATATACTGTTGTTCAACGTGGAAAACACTTTCCCCACACATAATGAGCAGTATTCTCTTCTGTGGTGGGGCATTTAAAACCACCTGCTACAATTTGAGGAGGCATCAAACAAGAATATATATTCCCACTAGCCCACTATATACACAATGACTCTGAACTAATTGGTGGTCTGTTGCAGTAAGAATCCATATGTACTCAGACCACCAATCATACAGTGATAAGAGTAACTAAAATTTTCATATCAGCAGGTAAAAATGACTTCAGAAAGTCTTGGGTACAATAAAATTCTATACTACATAGCTTGTGGAAAATATTTAATACTGGGTAAAAATTTTCATGGCCCAAATATCCTTGGGTCATGAAAACACATGCCATTTTAATGGATGCAAGAGACAATGGGTAAAATAACTTCATGTAAGAAAGAAAAACAAAAGTGGGTGTAAGGGTCAAACACAAGAAGCCAGTAAATCACTCTTAGCCTTATGGTGGCAGCAAACAACCCACCCAGATTCACAGTTGCAGAGGAGGCAAGGTCATTCAAGTCTGACCTCAATTCTGCATTGTTGCAGCTTATTATTTACATCTAAAGGATAGCTGACTAACCACTGCCCATATTCTTGTTCAAATGGCATAAAGTTTTAAAATCTACTGAGCAAGAATTTGTGTAATCTTTGTATATAGTATACACTTTCTGATGTCTTTGTAAGTTCATAAATCTCCCCACTAAAATGAAACACATTTGAGAAATTTGCTTGTATTAAAATCCCTGTGCATTCCTTACCATGGCATATTGTGCATTTGTGAAGGTAACCCTCACAGCACAAGAAATGCATCATAGCCAGCTTGAATGCCTCAGTCTTCTACTAGAAAAGGGTATACCTGTATATCTTATGCTTCTAAGACCTCTACTACTGACCCACTTTATTACAGAGCTTACATCAGTATTATATTGGCTAGTGCACATTTCACTTAAGCATGGGTATTTCCCAATAGTTTCTGCTGCAGCTTGAATTCTGGCAATAAGTTCCATCTGAGATTGTATGAGGTCCCTCAGAATCCTGAACAAATCAACGAGTGTAAGGCCTAATTCAAATATGGTGCTATGAGATCAAGTTTTATTTTCTTTCCAGCCATCTTGGAATTTTTAGCTTTTATAATTTATAACTGCCACACAATGATATTTTATTCAGTTATGTCAAAAATGTGGCCAGAAAATAAAAATAAGTAAAATATTTTCAATTACGATTTTAGCCTGCAGTCTCAGAGCATGGAAATGAACAAATCATCTTAAATCTATGTAGACATTAAAAGCTTGTAGCTTAGTACATTTTAACTCATGCTGCTTATACACTACAGAGATTCAGTTCTTCCTGGAAGCTTTGCATTTATGTTGCAGTCTTCAAGTCTCTTTGGGCATATGATCATTAATTTATGGTATAACCCTTTCTCTGCTGCTTAAAATGTTCATACTACAGTTTATGACAAACTTGAAACTCTAACACGTTTTAAAGCTGCACATTTTAGATGGCCTGATTCTAGATCATCCTAGCCTATCACTTCTTCAAACTGTGTACATCCACTGTTTAATTTTTTACTGAGTTTAACATTTGACCCATACCATAATTAGTATGGGGATGTGCAATAGGGTGGCATAAGTGGTATGAATAAAGCAGAAGGAAAGTAAGTTTATTCCACATGTTGAGAACTTTCTCCCCTTTGAATAAGGGTGAGAAAATTCCAAGAGTTAATTTAATCCTTGAGCAAGTAGATAAATATCAAACGCAACCCCACATTTTTACTTTGTTTACCACATACCTAGTACATACAGGAAGTATTGCATTCCACCCAAAATGGCTATGAACTTATTAAGTATTAGTGAATTTTTGATACTCTAGCTTCATCTTACAATAAACTTAAGGAACATGTTTCAGAGACTGCTTTCTACATCATCAGCCTAGATTTACTATCACACTTCCTACTATAGGTTTGTACAAGGCATATTTATGGTTGTAGGTACCATATGATGAAATCATTACCATATGTGGCATCAACAAGTTATTTTTATTTTTGTATATGAGCAGTTTTTACCAAATAGAAATTTCAACTGGTTTTTAAAAGCTTTGGTTTTGCTTTATGCTGGTGATTTGTGTTCCAAAAATGCTTCGATACTGCCGATTTATCAGTATACTTTCATGAAACAAGAGCTGCGACTATTAAACAAAGGTCTGAAAACTTAAATAACATATTCCAGGAACACACACTAATATATAGCTGACATATAAGCAATCAATTTCAATGCAATGTAAGAAGAAGCCATCATTAGTGCAAAATGCAAACCTACCATCAACAAACTAAAACTGTGATACCAAACAATCCAAGCACACCAAGGATACATGGAGCTCCTAAGATGCATAAATCCAGTAATAAAATGCACCCTAATAATACCATCCATCAACTTACCCACTTATGATCTGGCAAACTGGTTAACAGGACATTACATATCAAATCAACACAGCCCACAACCCAGCACATTCAGAACTTAATGAAATTTGGGTAGATCCAAGATACAGTTATCCTTATTAAAAATTGCAAGTATCAGCTTAGTAACTCTAAAAATGTTGGTTTAATTAACTAACTTTTTTATGTATAGTCTACAAAATATTTTTATTTCTGTGAAATCTACAGAATGTCTATCTCTCTAAAAGAAGGTTATGAATCATATCATAGGTCTTTCCTAGAAAATGTTTTTCATAATAGGTCCATCTGCTAACTGATTTTCTTCCTGTTCTTTTCGAGATTCAAAGGCATGAAGGTGACTGTTCTCTAGGTTACTTAATATAAACAGTAATTCAATTTGTTTTTCATCATCATGAATATTAGTGAAAGAAAGTGTGCTGTAATCCTTTCAGTGATGAAAGACATACTCATGTTACAAAAACCTTATGAACTGTGTAGGTGTGGATGGTGGATTTACAGCCTATGTTAATGGCAAAGTGTGAGCTAAATTCAGGATTATGTTTTACAAACTAAGAAGCTCTGCTGGTAGAGTAGATGAACAACCTACTATTAGTGCAACACAAGAAATAGAAGTAGAGGAATCATATGATTTAAGTGCTTTATTTATAGCCATTGATTACCTAAATTCCAGCTTGCAAAGTGCAGGAATATCACCCATTAAAAGGAAGAGAGTGAGTGAAAGAAATATCCCAAAACAAAGCTATAGTAATTATGAAAACAATACAGAAAGTTATGTTGCATATTTTATCAAAAGAAGGGAAATGCTGAACAAACTCCTGAATCAGAAATGATAAATCAGCTTAAAGAGAATTTTAAAGATACCATTAAAATGAGTGAAAAGGTCTATCTTTTGACTGTGTTACTAAAAAGAAGAATAGAAAGGAAGTTTGGTGTTCAAATGGTTAAGAAAACAAAAAACTAATTAAGATACATGGAATACTGTCAATGCCAAATCCAAAACCAGGAAAATCACTTGGTGGTGATACTGTGAAGCTTGTGCACAATTTCTATAATGATGATAAAATTAGCAGATGTATGCTTGGAAAGAAGGATTTCATTTCCGCAATAGAACACGGAAATACAGTACACATGCAGAAGAGATTATCACTAAGCAATGTAAGTGAGGCTTATAGACTGTTCAAGGAATGTAACGCAGATGACAAAATTGAGTTCTCCAAATTTTGTGATTTACAACCTAGCAGGGGCATCAGTGATGCATTCTGTGTCGCGCACACGCAAGCCTTTATCAAGATGGTGGCAGTAGCAATAGTAACGTGAAGCTGAAATTATGAAGTCAATAATTATCATAATAATCTGAGAAGGATAGTGATATAAAATAAATAATAAAATATTTAATTTCAGTGTATGTATAAAAAGGAGAAGCATTGGAAAATTGTTGACTGTTAAAAGCGACAGAAAGACCAGACAGGCACAGTTTAGCTAATTAGGGACCAGCCCCAGGTATAAAGGGTAAAATAGCTGAAGCCAGTTTCTCTTCGAATTAATGGGCACAGTTGCACTGGCCGGGATGTGAAGGTCATTATAGGCTTCATGACGCTAAGTTTGAAGAGAGTTTTGAGGGGAGAGAGGGGAAGTTAGGAGTTTTCCTTCTTTGTAGCGCGGTGGTGAAATTCATTCTGTCCTGAGCGATCGGTGAGAGCGGAACGACATTCTCGTCAAGTTGTGAACATTGGCGGCGAACATGCAAGAGGGTAGGACGTTCAGCTGTAGTTAATAATCTTCGGTCTTGGTAAAGACACAGTAGTATCGTATGCATTTAAAAGTGATCAGCAAACCTTAAGTTTTATTTTAAATGGTGAAAATAAAAGTGTTCCAAGAAAGCGTTCGTGTTTCTCTGTACATACACTCACGCATACCCAGTGATTAAGATCTCATGCTCGAGCAGCCATAGCAAAGTATAAAAAAAAACAACTAGGAGGACAAACGCAGCAATCGTGAGGCAAAGGTAGTGCTTCATTTTTGGAGGACGTAGCGTGGCTGCATTAAACGAGAAGCAAGTTGCAAAATATATCGAAAAAAATGGAACAAAAAGTGAAAAATACAGAAAAGGATTGTGATAAAGTGATTAATAAGGAAAGATATCACATAGAAAGTAAAGAAGACAATTCCAGCTGCATAGAACCCGAAAAATCAAAAAAATTGTTGGCAAAGAAGTCCCGAGAAGAAGAGGCGGTGGCAACGCTACATACAGTGATTGAGGTGCTAAACAATGACTTAAAAAAGGCCGTGGAGGAAATACAAAGTCTGAAACAAGAAAACTAGCAACTTAGGGCAAATACACATGCTCTAAATGAAGAAAAGTTGTACTCGACAGTGTCAAAAAGAATGCAAAATAGGAAAAGTGTTGGCACTCAAAGCTTCAACGTCTCAAATCGTTTTGAGGCTTTGGGAAATCAAAAGAAAGAAACCAGTGCTGAAGAAAAAAGTTTTGTTGAACCACAAAGAGTGTTCAAAACAAAATACAAGATAATAAATAAACAGCAAAAGAAAACAGAAGGAAACAATGGGAAGAAGAATGAAAAGGACGCAAATAAGGTTATGGGTATGGTGATTCCATAATTAAAGATGTCGCAATAAATAGTGAAAAGATAAAGGTAAAAGTGCTTAGGGGAATAAAAGCGGAATATTTACTAAATATACTGGTAAAAGAAACAAGTGAAAAAGAAGCAAAAACAGTAGTGCTGCATGTTGGAACAAACGGTATCACAAGAATTAAGAGTGCTGGCGAAGTGGTGGGGGAAGTGTACTTGGTAATCAGGACTGCAAAACAGTGCTTCCCAGTGGCAAAAATTGTGGAAAACAGTGTTTTCCGAAGAAGAGACATGGATTAAAACACATAAAAGACATCAATGCAGGAATTCAGTGGGCCTGCAATGTATTACATGCAATTTTTGTTGATGTAAATTTTTTCTTAGATGATAGTTGCATAGGTAGAGATGGATTGCATCTAAATAGAAAAGGAGCCTTTGTGTTAGGTAAGACAATAGAAAAAGTTGTAAATATATGCATGAAACAGGGAAACTGATAAAGGTAATAGAAGGTGAAAATAGTAAAAATAATTTTCAAGAAACAAATAACTATATTGTAAACTCAATTGAGAAGCAAGGAATTGTAATAAATAAACTGGGGGGTAATTTAGGACATAATACAGGAAAAAACATAAAGAAACAAAGGAAAAAACTTGGGTAAGATTTAGTATTGTTTACTCAAAATGTTCAATATATTAGTAATAAAAGGGTATTTATTGAAATAAATATAAATGAGGTAGAACCAGATATCATGGTATTAACCGAGCATGGTCTAAAAACGGAAGAAGTATCAGCTAACAATTATCAGGGTTATTCATTAGGGGCATACTACTGTAGGCAAGAGTACATAAGTGGGGTGTAAGCATTTATGTTGAAAACAATATAAAATTTAAGGAAATAAGCTGCAGAAATTATGTTGCTGATAAACACTGTGAACTGGCTGCAATTGAGATTACTCAAAAGGTAAATAAAATAATAGTAATAGATGTATATAGATCCCTGACTGGAGATAAAGATATATTTTTTAAAAACTTGGAAGAATTAATAGATTTATTGCAAAAAAACAATAAGCTAATAATAATGGGTGACATAAATATTGATATGCAAAAAAATATTAAAGATATGCAAACAATGATGGAAATTTTAGATAGACAAAATTTAGTAGTGGGAATTAACGAACCCACCAGAGTAACAAAAACTTTACATTGATAATGCCTTTATCAACCTGCCAAAAACAGAATGGGAAACTACAATAATACAATCAGGAATAGGAGCTCATTATGGGCAAAGATTAAAAATTTTTAAACAGAAAGAAAAAATACAAAATATTGTTATTCATAAAAGACAAGTTGGCAAAGAAAATCTAACAAAACATCTATCAAAAGGTTGAAATTCTTAAACAAATAAAAACTCCAAATATGAAAGATAATTCTTTAAAGTACATTCATAATTATAATCTGAGAGCAAAGAGAGTTATAGAAATGGCAAAAAAAAGTTACAATAAAGAATTGGTTAAAAATTCTGTAAATAAAACAAAAATGATATGGAATATAGTAAATAAAGCCCAAAAAAATGGCAAAAGTAAACAAATTGGATATATAAAAATAATGCAAAACAATAAAGAAATAGAAAATCCAATTGAGATATGTAATATATTTAATAACTATTATTTAAATATAGTCAGTAGTCTTAATGATAGACAAAACGTGTCTTCACAAATTAAACAGTTAACCATACAAGGAAGTCAGTTAAAGTCAATGGTAATTTCTGAGGTAACTAAAGAAGAAGTAATAAAAGAAATAGAAAAATTAAAGTCAAAAATATCTATTGGTTTGGATGAAATATCAAATGAAATAGTGAAATTTATAAAGGAAGAAATGGTGGAGGTATTAACTCATATCATAAACACTTCACTGTCTCAAGGAATTTACCCAGAAATGTTAAAAAAGTTAAAACAAAAAGGTGATAAGTTAAAGAAAGAAAGTTATAGACATATTACACTGTGTAGTAGCCTACATATGAAACAAATGCAAGACTATTTTAAAAAAATTAAAATTATGGCGGAAGAACAGTAGGGATTTTAATCACATAAATCTATAATATAAGCCATTCCTAAGAAAAACAGTATAATAATAAATGCATTAAATAACAGAGAAACAATAATTGCAGTATTTATTGATCTTAGTAAAGCTTTCGATTGTGTGAACTTGGATATTCTCATAGAAAAACTAAATAAATATGGGGTATGCAGAATTACACAAGACTGGATTGAATCATATTTAAAAAATCGAACACAAATAGTTGAAATATATTATAAAAATATAAGCGGAAAAATGGAAAAGATACAGTCAAAATCGGGAATTGTTAGACAAGGAGTACCACAAGGATCAAAATTGGGACCATTTTTATTTTTACTCTATATACGAGTGTGGTCTGAAAAGTTTCCGACCTCAACATGAAGATGGCAGCACTCGTAAATAAAAGCTAGTGAATTTCGTTGTTCATCTGTTGGCAGTTACTCGCCAAAGTTTCAGCCATTTTGGACGCTCAGTTGTTATGTAACAATCGTTTGGGTGCGGTGATGTGAGTGTTTTTATGAAAATGGACAAAATCAAGTATCGAGCTGTCATTAAATATTTGTTTTTGAAAGGCAATACGCCTACGCAAATCAAAGATGAGTTAGATTCTGTGTATGAGGACTCTGCACCATCATTTACTACACTAAAATTTTGGGCAGCTGAATTTAAACGTGGCCGTAAGAGCTTGGGAGACGATGAACGTTCGGGACGTCCAAAAATTGCAACTACCGACGGAAACATCGCCAAAGTTCACCAAATGGTGCTAGACGACCGCCGAATTAAAGTGAGGTAGCGGAGGCTATGAATATGTCAAAAATACGCGTTTGTCACATATTAAATCAACATTTAGACATGAGAAAGCTGTCCGCGAGTTGGGTGCCGCGTTTGCTCACGTTTGACCAAAAACGTGTTCGAATGAAGATTTCCAACCAGTTGGCGCAGTAAATCCGAGTTTTGGCGCCGATTAATTACTGTAGATGAAACTTGGATACACTATTATACGCCCGAAAAAAAATACAGTCCAAACAGTGGACTGCAAAGGGGGGACCGGCTCCAAAAAAAGCAGAAACTGTTTTATCGGCTAGGAAAGTGATGGCGACTGTTTTTTGGGATAGTCATGGAGTTATTTTAAACGATTATCTTCAAAAAGGAAAAACCATTACAGGAGCATACGACGCATCATTACTTGATAAGCTGAAGGCAGAACTTGCGGTAAAACGGCCACATTTGCAGAAAAAGAAAATCCTGTTTCACCAAGACAACGCACCGTCTCACACCTCAGCGGTTGCAATGGCGAAAATCCATGAATTACGGTTTGAACTACTTCACCATCCGCCTTACTCACCAGACCTAGCCCCAAACGACTTCTTTGTGTTCCCTCATCTGAAAATTGCGCTCGGAGGACAGAGATTTTCATCAAATGAAGAGGCAATCACCTTAGTGAACAATTATTTTGCAGAGAAAAATGCCGAGTACTATTTGGACGGGTTACAGAGATGGGAGCTTCGCTGGGAGAAGTGTGTAGAGTTACAAGGAGACTATGTTGAAAAATAAAAACAAAAATTCTGAAAAAACGTCTTGTATTTTTATTAGGTCGGAAACTTTTGAGACCACCCTCGTAAATGATCTTTTTTAGTTAATACAGAGAAATGGGGTTACTGCAGTAGGATATGCTGATGATATTACAATTTTAATTAAAGGATCATCCGAAAATGAAGTTGAACAAAAAGCAAACAAAAATAGTGAAACAATATTTCATGGCTTTAGACCTGAGCATAAATGTTAATAAAACATGTTGGATGAGGTTTGAGCTTAAAAAGTGCTCAAAGAACATGAAAATTGATACTGATGGTGAAAATATTCCTGAGGCAGCTCAAACAAATTTTTTTGGGGTGGTAATTGATAAACATCTTAGCTGTAAGCAACATATAAAACACATAACTAAAAAAATAAACAAAGGCCTATATGTAATGAGGTAGCCAAAAGAATTATGGATAGGGAAGTCTTAAAAGATGTATATTATGATCTTGTCTATTCTCACATAAAATATGGGATCTCATTATGGGGAAACACAAACGCAACAAATGTTTTAAAATTTTTCAAATTACAGAAGAAGGCCATTAGAATTATTGCAAATGTTGATGAAACAACTAGTTGTAGATCTTTATTTAAGAATCTGAATATTCTAACTGTTCCATGCATATATATTTATGAAAGTATAAAATATATAATAGAAGGAAATATATATATATATATATATATAATTGTAATGTACATTCATATGATGTGAGAACCAAAGCAGATTATTTTAGGACCACACTTTGGGGCACTCTTAATAATAGAGCTATTGAAAATATTGAAAAATATATATATAATAGTCTACCTACAGAAATAAAACAATGCAATATTAAGTGTGTAAAAAGGTACTTAACAGAGTAAGCTTTTTACAGTATCGATGAGTATAAAAATGTAAATAATATATGACATGTTTGGCCTCTAAGTAATGTAAATATAAATCTTTATGTATATTTTTATCAGATGACGTAACCTAAGTATGTAAACTTAAAGGATGAAATAAAGTGAAATGAAATGTTCTTTTTTTTTTTTTTTTAAGCATACAACAGATGGTAATGTAATACCATGATGGTCGTGGTAATAGGGGCCAGGATTAAATAACTGACTGCTGGATTTGGAAAATACATAACAGACATATAAACACTGCCTTTCTCAAATGATATGCAATCCTTCTCTCCTTCAATGTCATTTGGTCAATTGCATTAACTGCCCAGGAGAAGAAAAGCTTATAAGAGTGTTGTTAAATGCATTTCAAGTTAATGCAATTGATGATATTGTATACAAACAGTGGGTGACTACTGAGAGGTCATCCCTCAAAACTCTCAAACATACAACTGATGAATTTCTGGACATTTTATTTCACAAACTCAAGTAGTTGTTGCCTCACTCATTTGTGGCTCAACAGTTACTTACACAACTTAAGTGTAGGCTAGGGTTAAATGTACACATAGTATCTTGTGATTTTGCTGAAAATTATGCTTTGTTTTGTAAAATGAGGTGAAATCCTTTAATCTGAATAATTCCCAGACCACAATTCACCCATTTGTAATTTATAATTTAACACATCACTACAGTTATGCTTATCTCTGATTGCTTGAATCATAACATTGTTGCTTTACATTTGTTTCAAAAGCATTTGATTAAATTCATGTTTGAAACATTTCATATTCAGCCTAAATATGTGCCGGTATTATTTCTCTGATGGTACAACAGCTCACTACAAAAACGAGAAAAGGTTCATTAATCTGTGTCAACATGAGAAAGACTGGTGTGAAAGAATGGCATTTTTTGCCACTGCCCATGGGAAAGGTCTGTGTGATGAAATAGTTGGCACTTTTAAATGACTAGCAGCAAGAGCTAGTTTGTAGAGACCATATCAAGATCAGATTATGGCTCTGCAACAGCTGTAAAATTAGTGCAAATAACACATTAAATCAAGCAATTTAAACTATGTAACTGATGAATATAAGGAAAAGATTCTTCTAGAAGAAAGCTGTGCCCAAACCGTTATGGCACTAGAAAACTTCATGCTTTTCTCTCTTGTGACTCCTCTCAACTGATGACAAAGGTATATTCAGCCTGAGACAGTAACATTACCACTTATAATACTGTGACTTTGTCCATCTTTTGCTGTGACTTCACCAAGTTCTCACTGCCACTTCATTAATGTGATCTAGTTAACTATTACTTGTCACTTTAACTAGTTTTAACTATCAATTCACTTTGCACGTCACAGCAATCGTCACAAACTGGCTCAAATTGGCTAAGAGAACAGCACTTTTCGCCATGGTAGAAACGCACTCACTAACATGAAAGAGTGCTCGCTTATATAGCTGTAGGAAATTTCCACAAAGTTCCAGAACGTTAAAAAAACTGGAAGTTCCAGAATATTCTGGTTATCTGAAGAAAGTGCTCCCAATGTTTACGCTTAACGAGCGTCTCTGCATGTCTCTGTTTGCCCGACGCCGATCTCCGGATAACCTTGGCTCATAGCCGCAGCGTCACACAGCTTCCTCAGAGCTGGTTGTCCCGAGCAGCTCCGCGATATGGAGCATGCCGATCAAAATGGAACACCATCAGCTTTTCTCGCAGTTGACGCCGAATGCGGTACACCACATCGTTGATACGGGTGCTTGCAGTTTCCTTGCACAGTCCTCGGTAAAGGGAGGCTGCAATACAATGACGCCTTCCTGCCTGGTGCTCCGACATAAACTTGTATTCATGCAGCCCTTGGATCCTGTTCATCCAAATTACGCCAAGACAACAGCCAAGTTAGAGCGGAATGGCCCATTCGGACGTGGAACTCCTGTTCCTAAAGGTCCATATGCCCGATAAGCTATCAATTATATATAAATTAAAAGATTTACAGATGAATAAATTAATAGAGGCAATGTATCGGCGTAATAATATGATGAGTATTGAGAAAGAGATGTAAAAGCATCTAAAGGTTAAACCAAGCCCGGCAGAGTATTGTGTTGAAGAACAAAGTTAAATGGGGGTAGTCACACAGCTGCGATTCATATGTTGCATGAAATGGTAATTTTGTCAGAAAGTTTAGAAAAGCCTAAATAATTAACTGTCTAGAATAATGAGAGAACCGCGCCGGCGACCGTAGGAGGCCGCTGTGCTAACATATTGTTCGAACATGAAAAATACCCGTCGAACCCATGCTGTTTACGCAGATGTGCGTATTATTCTCGAAGTATTGAGAAACTAAAGGGACTTTGTAAGAAAAGAAAAGGAGAAACACACACAAGAGGCTAGCTGGGGTAGAATTCAGGACTTTTCGACAGACAACAAAAGCATACACAACTCTGACGAGTATTCTGCAATGGGCTGGACTCGTAATGTGAAACACGTAATTGTATTCTTCGTAATAAACCAATAAGGTGAACATTGTTGCTGTCGATTGCTGTAACATAACGCTCCTTGCAACTAGGAGCATACGATGGGGTTATCTATTTTTATGATGGCGAGTGGGAGTGCAGTGCTGAGAGAAGAACTGTAATAAAAAGTATCAAACCACAGACATTGTACCGTTCATCCATCACAAGCAACCGAGATCAGGGAGTACCCACGCCCTGTAGAAATCAAAGTAGAGTCTCGTACAATGCTCCAACAATGACATCCCACGTATCCCTTCACCCCCTCCACTGTACAACACCGACGCAGCCTCGTAAAATGGCGCCCAACTAAGAGGCCAAGAATTCCTGATAACCAACGCCACAGGCTCCCATTTTCCGTTCCTGACGTATAACATGTGCTAGACGGAGGACGTCAGAACACGCAGAACGCAGCTAAGCAAGAGGAATACTTAAAACTGCAGACTATAAGAATAACCAAGGAGGCGCAGGACACACAACAATGGGATGCCGAGAACCATCCTCCAGCGCCAGGACAAGGACAGCAGCAACTCTAGCGACATCCCTTATTACACTTGCACCAGCCATAACTCCTGTGTAAAATGAAAAGTGTAGTGATGCAAACCAATGAAATGAAATTTGTCACAACATGCAGTTTTCAGCACTACGCAAGCGGTAAATTAATTTAATTTGGCTACTGTAGTATGCTCGTGAAGTGAAAAGTGTAGAACTGGAGACAACAAGGATCGCTAAGGCGATGCAGGACACACAACAGGACGCCGAGAATCATGTTCCAGCGTGAGGACGAGGACAGCGACAACTCTAGCGACACCTCTTACTACATTTGCACCAGCCGCAACTCCTGTGTAAAGTGAAAAGTGTAGTGATACAAATCACTGGAATTAAATTTGTCACAACATGCAGTTTTCAACACTATGTATGTGAAGTGAAAAGTGTAGTGATGCAAGTCCTGGAGAAAATTCTTCGCAACAAAGTTTTCAGCACTAGGTAAGTGTTAATGAATCTAATTTGTTAGTTTAGTATATTTTGGAGGGGTCGTTTATTGGGGTAAATGTTTATAATAGACCGATGCTGTATGATGTAGAGCCGGTTTGTAATAATAGTGTAGAATAGGTAGATGCTACTGAGAAACGGCAAGCTAGTAGGAGCAGGCTTGGATAGAAGCACTCAAATAGTACAAAACATGATTGGAGAGGGAGTAAATGCTCAGGATGACTTAGTTGATAGCAGGATAAGCGATGATGAAGTAATGGAAAATAGGGAAGCGATAAGTGTAGAGATGCAAGATTGTGCAGTAACGGACGGGGACATCAGGCACACAGAGCAGGCCTCTCTCCGAACGCAGAACCGGCAAACACGGCACATCTAATGCAGCAGATCCTAGCACAGGTGAGCCTGCTACAACATCAAAATTTGGCATTTCATAATGCACTAAATTGTCAAGGTGAAATACTTAAGCAACCGTTGACTCAACAGCAGTAGCTAGCTAGCTAACCAACAACATGAACTTAGGCAGACCGTGCAATCACAACTCGGAAACATCATGTGTGAAATCAGACTGGGACAAAGTGTGTTGCTAGAAGAGGTTCAAAACATAAGAGGCGAGCTTAGGTCCACTAGGTTGGAGGGATAGCAGGTTTAGCAGCAATTTAATTTAAATGTCAACAGCACCAGGGAAATAGTAACACAAGAAACTATAAGCAACTTAAGTGATGAGGTGCAGAAGGAAACAAGGGCCGCTTGCGTTGTTCTTGAACGTAAACAGCTATATTCGAAGCGGGAATTAACACTGAGCTTGAAATTATCATCGAAGCGGGAATTAACACTGAGCTTGAAATTATCAAACAAGTATTTGAGGATAAGAATAGCTCGCAATTGAGCGAGGTCCAGCAGTTACGGGAAGAACTAACGCAAGCTGTCACTGTACAAAGAGAGATGACGACAGCGGTACAGGAGGCCATGGTTCAAATTCAAATTGCTTCACACCAGGGTAATGCTAACACAATCCTGATATTTCCTATAAAAGCCGAGGCAAAAGAGGACGACCTAGGTAACACTCATTCGTCTTCTGCTCAGGCAAGTTTTGAGACCTCTAGTGTTCCCAAATGGCAACAATTGCCATTTCCAGCGCATTTCTTGAACGGACTCCCAATACTCCAGCATGCGAGATAATGCAAACAATTTATAAATGACTTAGAATCATATTTTTTCACTAAAAGGGATACCCATTAGACACAGAATGAGCCTGGCCAAACAAAGTTTATCCGTTGGGCAACTCGGCAAGCTTCTAGAGCCACCGATGTCTGAACCAGAATTATATCTCCGACGGTAAGACATTCTCCTTAAGTGATCAGACACCACTTGGTCGTGGCTAGGCCACAGACATTAGGCGACACAACAGAGCTCCTCGCGGCACTAAGTGCCGCGGATCATTAGTTGGGGACCAAAACCCACAAGAAAGGCCAGGGACCGGAACGCAAATAATTTCAGAAATGATGGGATGAGGGCACAATGGCCTCAAAACGGGCAGGAACCAACCAGGCACAGAGCGCCATTAGGGCTTTTACGATAGAAATCAAAAGAAAGATAGGCAATTTAGACATAGGGATGACAGGGGGCAACAAAACCAGGATAGGTGTTACCAGGAATATCCCCTGCAATTCATGAGGTTCACTAGGGGAAATCCGACTAGAAACGGCTTCAGGAGGAACCCGCGGAACGACAACCATAGTAGGGGGAAGTCGCAAGCCCGGAAGTCCTCTGTAGAGAAGCGGGAATCCGGATGAATGGAAGAACAGATCGGCCGATCGGAGGAGCTCTAACTTGATTGGAAGTTGACAGCTATATCTCACTCCGTCAAACCAAGTAAATAATACGTCGACCAATTTAAGTTCCGAGCCAGGTGTAAGCCCCGTATTAAGTTATCAGACGAGGGAAAACTAGATGTGAATAGGATAACGTCTCTGTATTCTCCCCACGAAGATGCGTGCCAGTCTCGCCTCCCATAGGGAATGCAGATGATAGTTGCAATATTATGAGAGCAAGTAATTCAAACGCCAGGTTTAGTGACGTCACAGTGACACAGGAAATGGCGGAAGCTCCCAGAATATTCTGTGAAATTGAAGGATAAATTTTTCAACCGGTTTTGGGTACTGGATCAACAGTCAGAGTGCAGCGAAACTTTGTTCCACTACCTTAGGCAAAGACAAGAGAAGCTGCAGATTCTTCCGGTTCGGAATACGGTTTGCGTTTTTTTGCTATTGGGAAGGCAAAACAGAGGATTTCCCAGCAGGTGTTAGTAACAGCAGTTATAGCTAGGCATAAAATTGAGTTTGTGTGTTTTGTCATAAAATGCGTAACTTGTTACGGATTTGATTATTGGTAATGATCTTAAGTCTATTAAGCCGCACTTAACTCTATTATCGACTATGCACAGTCGCAAGTTACGTTAAACGTGAATGGCTGCCTAGCGACAATGTCATTCACGCCGACAACATTAAGATAACAAAGGCAGAAAACGCCGTTCAGGCTGCAGATTCTTTGTAGAGTTTATGTATTTTGAAAACTGCGCTGAGATAGGATATTCGCGCAGCGACTGGAACGCGTAGCTAGTAACATTGAACAGCATGATGACGAAACGTCGGTCAGCTATCCACACGTAAACATTGCAAGAATTAATGGTCTACCGTTGGGGGCAGAGCGCGAGGCAGACAATGAGGGTCCATTGAACGAGCAAATAGAAAGCGAAAGGAAGTCACTGGTAGCCCAAATAAAAGAAAGCAAAACGTCTTTAACACATATTAGTGAGGCTCAGAGGGAAAGTTTGTTCCAAATTCTAGTAAAACGCATAAGAAATTTCAGAGATGTTACGTGACAAAGTAATCCAAATAGCTGACACCCCTCCTATTTAATCCACTATACACCGTTAGAAGGCGAAGTGCCGGAATAAAGTTGATAACTGCAGCAACTGTCACCCCAAGGGAAACCCGTGTGAGCGAGATCTGACCGGTGACTTCGAATAATTTGAATCACTAGCATAATATGGGGACCGAACATACAAACTGCAAGATATAAGGACAGGCAAAATGTTGGGAAATTACAATATTAAGCATTTACGACCGTTTAAGGAGGCAGTAAAACAATTGCAAGGCATTAAACGACTGTTTAATATATTATACGCATGCTGATGAAGCTATGTCTGGCTAGCTATTCAAATTACCCACTGGTAAAATTGGGATAGGAAATAGGCACTAGACGACTATAAACGGCTGGAAAGGATTGTGTGTCTTAATATACATAAACTTAAATAACTAAACAAATAAAGCATTAATAAAGATGTCTGAAAAGCATTAAATGGCATAAAACAGCGAGAAATCTAGGTCATAGCGATAAGCCATTAGCAAAAAAGGAACCACGAGCAACTAGGGATCAGTTAACTTGAATAAGCTAAGGATGGCAAATAAGTAAATTTAACAAAAAATTGAGAATTAAATAGTCATAAAAGTGTCACAAATAAATATGTATTATCGGGTGAGAGAGATTGTGTTAATTATGCAAAAAAAAACACATAATAAGAACTGTGTAGGAAGATATATAACTCTGAACTAAGATCAGGACAGCCGAAGCATGAAGCATAAATAACCAATGTAGTATTATTTGCAGTGTGAAGTACTATGTTTCGCAGTTTCTTTTCAGGAAGATGATACCACAAAGTAAATATTAGACTTGAAGTGATATGTTATAAAAAATGACGAAATGTATCACGATCTTTAGGAAAGCAAGGAATTACAAAATTGGCTTTAATTATTTAACTAGTAGTGTTAACATGGCCTGAGGGCAGAAAAAAAAGTATTGTACAGACGGCTTCAAATGTTTTCCGTGCCACCTGTGAGGGGAAAGCCTCTCGTCTTATCGAGAAGTTATGCCAAGTGCCTTAGCACATACCTGCTCTACAAGGTTAAGGGATGTAATAGTGCTAAAGAAAATATTCCAACACATTTCCCTTAGACATGGCTGTAACAATGCAATAACTGTGAAAAGAAAGCAGCAATAATATTACAGCACAGCGACATAAGCAGTATACAAAGTAATTTTTAGGAATTAGAGGCATCATATCATTGTATAACAAGCAAGTGTGAAAACAAAATGGTTTGGTTTTCAATATTCACTACTTTCTCTGCCCATTATCAAATAACATATGTTCTTTATTTTCATAATGTCCTTATAAAATATGTTTTTTTTCGTGCATCGTAACAACAATTTAGGCCAGAAATTATTTAAAGTTAGTCTAAGTAACACTTTTCCCTATTTGGTTGGATGCAAGATGCCGTAGCGACAAACAGCCGCTTATCTATACCACAATTCTTCTTTTTGCTGTCTCTACTATTTACCTATAATAAGTAGGTAAAGTATTGTATTCCGCCCAAAAATTAAAAAACCGAGATTCACCGGAAATACACGTTTTGAGATCCCCTGAATCCAAAGAAAGCATTTTTACTTTTCCTACTACACTTACAGTAAGCCCAGGAAGTATTGTATTCCACCCAAAAATTCAATAACAAAATTCATCGGAAACACACGTTGTGATACTCCCTGAATCTAAAGAAAGCATTTTTACTTTCTCTACTACGTAGTTACGGTTTGTAGAGCACGTATTTTATTTCACCCAAGAATTCAATAGAGAGATTCACCGGAAATGCGCGCTTTAAGACCCCCTGAATCCAAAGAAAGCGCTTTTACTTTCTCTACTACATAGCTACAGGAAGTAGATAGAGTATTGTGTTCCATCCAAAAATTCAATAAAGAGATTAATCGAAAATACACGTTTTGAGACACTCTGAACCCAAAGAAAGCATTTTTAATTTCTCTACTACGTAGCTGCAGGAGTTAGAGAAAGTATTCTACTCCACCCAAAAATACAATGAACAGATTCACCGGAAATACAGTTTTAAGACTCCCTGATACCAAATAAACCATTTTACTTTCACTACTACGTAGTTACAGTAAGTAGAGCAAGTATTGTATTCCACCCAAAAACGCAATAACGTGATCACCGGAAATACACGTTTTGAGACCCCCTGAATCCAAAGTAAGTTTTTTTTTTACTTTCTCTGCTACGTAGCTACGTAAGTAGGGAAAGTATTGTGTTCCACCGAAAAATTGAATAACGAGATTCACTGGAAATACACGTTTCGAGAACCCCTGAGTAGGGTATTTAGGAGAGAGCGAGGTCACTTTTTTGCGTTTCTATGGGAAAGGATAGGGAAAACGAGGCTAGATGCGGAGGTAAATGCGTTTATATGGGAGAGATAGGGAATACGAGGCTGATGTTATGCTAGACAGGGGTTGAAGGAGGGGGATATAGGCTTATACGGGAGAGGTAAGGGAATACGAGGAAAAAAGCTGGGCTCTTCAGAGGTCGATTAGAGTATACGTTTATATGAGAGAGGTAGGGAAAACTTTGATAGGTGTTAGGTATCCCGGTTAAAGAAACTGTAATACAAAGAAACGTATTGTTCAGGAACTTTAACAACAAAAAAAGACCAAGTATAGATCATTTGACCGGTATTCGAGGAGGGGTTTTTAGTGGAAAAACCCCCTAAGAGCCAGAAGGGGGGGGTAGAGAATAAGAAATCCAGCGCACTTAATATGTAGGAATGTGTATTCATATGCAAATGAGGTCTCCCACCCCCTGCCACGCAGACCTGGTACTTTCTGCTTGCAGCTGCGGTCATAAATCTTCTCGAGTATAATGGAAAGCTTGACAGGTAAGCAATTAAGGTTGTCAATCGCCTGTCAAAATGAACAATGGGCATAATAAATTATGCTTTTTCGTAACAAAGGCGGAGACGTTATTCTACCCACTCCATATCTGCACGTGTGCACTTCTGCACTGAGACAACCACCTCCCAGTCGCATTGTTTAACGACCACGTGCAAAAGAACAAAGGTTATCCATCACCTGTCAAAATGAACAATAGAGAATGCTGGAGTATTGTAAACAAAGGATCAGACGCTATTGTCCCAGCTCTATTGAATTCCCTGTGTGGTTACTTTTAGGAATGCCACTTACAACCTTGCAGTCGTATTGTTTGACGAACACGTGCAAAATAATAATAGAACAGACTTGACCCGAGCTAACAAAAGATTGATTAACAAAGGAACAGATTCTATTGTATCCCTTTCCCTTGTCCCGGACACGTACATGTTAGGTGAATATAACAAAAGAAGCAGTCTGGCGTAGCATTAACAAAAGAAACTCGCGGAGGCTGTATAGCTGGTCCTGTCTTTGTTTGACCGAGGGAAAGACAGAGAGGTCAGTTTACCTGCTAGACCATAAATTCCACCACCGCTCGACCCGACATCATGCCGCCCTCACTGCCTAAGGCTACTTCCCTCAGAGAGGAGCAGTGTCTTCACGAAGTCCTACGGGTATACCCGAACATAGTTGCACAAGCTCTGTTTATGCAGCTGACTCTTTTCAAACAGCGATATCAAAAATGTGTTTAACATATATCATTACCTATATTAAACCCATGTGTATACTTAGATATCCCTAGCTCGGTGTTCGATTCTTACTGCAATCAAAAAGTTTATGTTTCAATTGCTAATGAAAAATTGATACTCTGATAGGGTAAAACATTATTATATCATTACCCTGATTAATGAAACGGCGTTGAGAGGTCCTAGTTCGAATCTTACCCTGCGAAACTATAATGCGTAATAAATATTAAATTACGGAAGCATGCACGGATTAAAATGTATTTAACAAATGTAATTTAATATTTTATATATCATTACCCTGATTAATGTAGGGTGTCCTTAGGTGCCCAGAGCTTCCAGTTCGAATTTTACCTAGAAACTCCAATGCTTAATAAATATTAAATTATGGACGCATGCACAGGCAGATAAAATGTATGTAACAAATATAATTTAATTTTTATATGTCATTACGATGTTTTAATGCGCGGTATTCTTAGCTGCCCAGAGGTCCTAGTTCGAATCTTACCCCGCGAAAATCTAATACTTAATAAATATTAAACTAGGTGAGTATGCGCGGTCAGATTAAAAATGTATTTAACAAATATAATTATTTATATTTAACCCTGGTGTATACATTGGTATCCCGATGCCTAGACACGATTCTTTATTTTCTTTCTTTTTTCGTTTTTCTTTCTATCTCTTTCGTTCTTCTTGACATGCATACAATGCATTCATATATATATATATATATATATACATGCACAGAACCATTACAGCTACATATACACTCATGTACATAGCCCTTACATCACACATATACCGTTGTACTTGCACATACACACATGCACTCACACACCTCATAGTATACAAACATAAACACACACATACACCATTGCACTTACACACTCTCACAGCCACGCACGCACACACAGTCACGCTCATACATTCGCCAGTACACTTACACACACATGCGTCAACAAGCATACACATACACCAGTGCACGCACACAGAAACACATACACACACGATAGCATTGGAAATTATGCCTTTACAGAATTCAAAAATCTTTGTCTCATTTCACTGTAACCTAGAAAAATGTAATTCTTTTCAGGCTACCACCTTAACATGACCTTCATCCCAACGCATTTTTATAGCTCGTGTAAAGGCATTATGTAGGTATTCTCTGAGAGAAAGAGCAAGAGAGAGAGGGGGGAATTGAATCAAGAAGGGATAGAAGTGCTGAGAGCCTCTGCGCATGCGCAACAGGTGATAATGCCATTGAGTGCAATAATCACGTGACGTGTATACATCCCCCACCATGACGATGTGCTGACATCGCCTGGAATGGTTTAGACCCCTATATAAACAGTTATCGACGCGTGCTAGAGACATTGTGAGCTTATCAACTCTACATTTATGAATAAAGAAACGTAGATGTATATTGCATACATATTTTTAAAACGATTTCTCATTTGAGAAGAATATAAGTATTGCAAAAAATGTAAATAGCATGGGCCTGGGGACTTTAAAACATGCATATTCGCACACTTGAGCTAAAATACAGAGGACCTTCAAAACTTGCATTTGCTGTGGAATAAGGTGTTCCAGGAGGGAAACTTAAAATATACGATGACGAAAGTGGTATTGAGTATTCTAGCAGCGGATCGAACCATGGGGACTTCAAATATAAATTTGAAATTCGCTTTTAAAAACTTTCTCTAAAAATGCATGCCAGCGGTCTTCGAGAAGATGCGACAGCGAGTTATACCGTTGTTTAAACACCCCTGCCAAATATGTTGTATACCCCTTTCGGTGGGTAAACCCGACCACCGAAATTCCGCTTTCAAAGATATTCAGAGACTTGGGTTTTTTCAACTTAAGGGCATGGATTTCCAAACAGTTCACTTCGCTTTTCAGGAAACGCGATAACATCTACACACCTGTGAATGCTGACACATGACTCGAGATGGTAGGATCGAACTCTGATCAGTAATATTTAGTACTGAATGATAATAAAGTTGAGCGTGGAATTAAAAAAAATATTGAACACCGCCGGGAATCGAACCCGGAGCTCAAGCGATACAAATGCTTTATGAGTAAAGAAACGTAGGTGTATATTGCATGTAGCTAAAAGGATAGGAATGCCAAGGTGTTTAAAACATGCATTTTCGCACATTCGAGGTAAAAATAGAGGGACCTTCTAAACATGCATTTCCTTTTGAATAAGGTGTATAGGTCCAGTATATACAGCGCTGTCCTTAAATATCCACAGAGGGAAGGGAAAGCCATTCGAGTGTATCACATCAGATATTTCCTTTATAAGTTATGTATACATTTAAGGATTTTAAGTAATACTTTATAAGAAATTAACTATCGCAATTATTTCTAAGTATTATTTCCTTCTCAGTGCAGCAATGAAGTGCAGTGTTGAAATGTCATTTTCAACAGACTGGTGATTCAGTCCCCGTCTAAAAATTATAGGATCCCTACATTGCTCCAGCAAAATTATATCAAGAGAAACAATAGTTTCTTTTCATTACTTACCCTAAAATTATAGTTAAATAATACATGCAATACGTTATTTATACAGACCTAAGTATGAGCTTGGAGTCCCAGGGCGAAGGCATCCTACGCATGTGCTTACCATCGTATCATGATAGAATAACACATTGAACACAGCCGAGAATTGAACCACGGGTGCTTCAAATAGCACTTGAGTGAATATTTTGGTAATGGGATAATAAACAGCGAATTTTAGAAATACACGTATTCGAAACAATGATCTAGCGTTCTATACCCGGGTGGATTTTCTCTATGGTTATATTACCGCATGACGCTGGAAATCCTGTAACTTGTTTAGACGCGTTTATTTATGAAATGTTCCCTGTACTCCATGACTCCTTACAAAAGATGTTTCTACTTGATAGGGGTGGAGTAGCCAATCAGATCAATTTATTTTATATCGTGACGCCTCTCACTTGCAATTTATATATGGCAAAATGATATAAAAGGGGCTGCTTCTCGACCAATTTTCACTCTGTCTTGCGAAAACTCGTCGACCTAAGTACTGTTCTTGTTTTACAACGCGAAGTTTCATTAAAGACCATGTCTGGTAAGTCTTAATAGCATTCCATTTACTTTAAAACTTAACTTATTACTCTCTGCATGTAATTTATAAATGTCTTACTTCTTGTTTTTTGAATGTCAGGCGTTTATATACAAATAGTTGAACATTCTACAGTTAATAGCTAGTTGTGCGAATTTCATTTTCTCAAATGCAAACAGTTTATTTAATTATTCATTTTTAAGCAAACTTATTATTCTAGGTCTTTAAATCACAGATTTTTAGAGCGTGAATTGTATTCATTTCTAGAGGAAAAAATACAACTATTTGAATACCTTCTTAACTGTTTCCTTTTTTTAGAATATTACAAAACGTCTGTTGTGCGAATCATTCGCTCTAATAAAGTAAATGTTTACATTACATTAAAACATTTAAATCGAAAAATAGTATGCTTAATGGACTTAATTAGTAATCAGAGCCTCCTTTATATTTACACATATATTATCATTATTATTATATTATGCAGAAATGTTAACAATCTTGAGACTTTCCAATAAATGATTTTTTTTCTGAAATACAGCCTCTAATAAAGAATTTATTTTTCCGTTCCTAATGCAGAGAGTTTAGCGAACGAACTTAACACACTGGCTGGGAATAGCATTTTCCCGACTGTTCAAAGACTATAACATCTTTAGCTATAGGAGCCTTATAATACAAAAGCCATAAGAAAAATTGATACCAGATACGGTGTTAAGAGTGGTTGCAGTCTTAGGCAAAAAGCAGGTTATTCTTCCTGCGAGATATTCAGCCCTAACAAGCGAAGAGTTGGAGGAAATGCCTGGAAATTTTCAAATTGTATATCACCGATTAGTACCAGCTGTCAAGTTAAGACATTTAAATTGTCTTTTCGTCCTGTTAAGGTTTGTAGAAATAATTCAGCTAACCTTTCAATGTTTCATTTAGAGATACAGCCTTTGAGTTTATAAATACTCGGCTCACTAGGGTAACATTCGTCTAAAGTATGCATCACTGCATTAAAACAAATATGTATATATTTTTTCTATTATACACATAATACAGAGTAGTTAAATTATATTCGAACCCAGTCGCGGCCTCTCTCTACCGCACGAGACTGCCGGCAGTCCCCGGGGAAATTACGCCGGCAGAGGCGGACTAAAACCCTTACAATAGATGCTGGAAATGTTGACCTTCTGCTCTTAAACAGGCAACATATCTCGTGTAAATCTTCTCGCTCACTCTCCGAAGCTCACCAGCAGGAATTCTTGATGAAACGCCTCATTATGATCAGAAAATTGGAGTGCGGTGTGCGATGAGTGCTAGAAGAATAACAGGGCCCATATTCTTTGATGAAACAATAAATGTAGAGCGATACCAGAGGTCAATTCTGAGGCCATTTTGCAATTGTTTGACAGAAGAGAAATCGTATGGTTGGTTTCAGAAGATCCTGCAGCAGCACATACGGCTGCCAAATCATTACATGCAATAAGAGAAGTGTTTGATGACAGAATAATTAGTGCTGATTTGTGGTCCCCTCGTTCTCCTGACCTAACGAGTTGTGATGTTTATTTATGGGGTTCTTTAAAAGACAAAGTGTACCGTTCTGATTCTCGCACACTACAGTAGCTTAGAGAAAACATTGTGCAAAAGTTCTAGATCACTTAATATGTAGGAATGTGCAATTAATATGCTAATTAGCCCCCTCCCCCACTCTCATTTCCCCCTACCGATTAATCCTTATATCTCCTGAATGAAAAGAGATAGAACAATGGGATAAAAACTAATTCATTCCTTGGAATGTGGCGCTTCCTTGGCATATTGTTTCAAGTTGACCTGGGTGCCCGGGTTCGAATCCTAGGAGTGATTACAAATTCAGTAATCACTACAAATTCAGTAATTACTAATTAAGATAACGACGCCAAATAAACTTTATTACATTAATGTTATTAGGTAGTTTCTTGTGAATCTATATTTGGGTACCTGGTGTCCTGGGTTCGATCCGTAATGCTTAAATCTCAATTATCTCAGAAACAAAGAGAGATAGAGGTGTGGACCAAAGCATGCTTGATAGCTCTTATAATGGGTAATTAATACTGTATATAATTGTCAATTAGTTGTCCTTAGTTCGAATCCTGATCTTTCAATAACTTCCTTAATTTTCCTCTATACTCTAGAATATGTCACTTAGGTTGATGCCGTAATGGCATACAGCTCTGTTTAACATACCAAACTAATATGATAAATAATTTTGTTTCTGGTGTTCTGGGTTCGAATACCGATAAAATGAAATTTACTTATAAATTTATTAACTCCTGAACTAATTAAAATAAAGACGACAAATAAACTTTACTGCTTTTATGTTATTAGGTAGTATTTTGTGGATGTGTATTTAGATACCTGACGTCCTGGGTTCGACCCTTAATTTTTAAATCTCCATTATCTCGGAAACTAAGAGATAGAGGGATGAACCAAAGCATGTTTGATAGCTCTTATAATGGGTAATTTGTGCTGTATATAACTGTCAATCAGTTGTTCTTAGTTCGAATGCCGATCATTTAATGACTTCCTTAATTTCTCTCTATAGTCTAGAATATATCACTTGGATTGATGCTGTAACTGCATACAGCTGTGTTTAACATACCAAACTAATATTATAAATAATTTTGTTCCTGGTGTTCTGGGTTCGAATACCGATTCAATGAAATTTACTTGCAAATTTAATAACTCGTAATCTAATTTACATATATACGTCAAGTAAAAGGTAAACAGAGTACCTAGTTCCTAAATATCGTTATCCTGACAAAAATTACTTTAAAGTGCTCAGATCGAATCCCAAAGGGTGATTTCATATATCTTCAAGGCTATGGATCATATCAGGTTCGAGTAAAGATTAAATGCTAGATGCTGATGTGGGGGAGCTAAATTACTAAAAATACATTTATTAAAAATATTACCGGGTTCGATTCTAGAAGCTTAGAATCTGTGTAACTCTGGAAAAATTGCTTTGCTCGTGATTGTAGTGAAATGTAATGGTCTTTTTGGGAGAAGATGGAAAGGAAGAATTGAAAAGGGAATTAAAACATGAAATAATACAGTATATACATGCATTTAACTAAATAAGGGGGAAAATCTTCTACGTTACCTTTCAAGCTTTTACTTTTAAGTATTGTGATAATAGACCTGCAGTTAACCTTGATGTAATGCATAGTGGTAGTGGTGGTGGTGGTGGTGGTAGGCTTTGAATGGAAACATCTGTCTGAATGAGCGTGTGGGAATACTTCTCTTGTTGGTGTGCCAGCATATATAGCTAGTTATGAGACGAGTTTAAACGTGTTTGATACTGCCAGACATCCTGTCTCTGGGTGTGACGTCATAAACATCCTGTGTCTGGGCGTGAGGTTATATGACGGAGGTTAATACGCGTAGAGCGATCATATACAACTAGTTATGGAGCGAGTTTATGATTGATCTAAAAGGTTCGTGCTCCCTCTATAAATAGGGTGATCTAGGGCATTGGACTTCATTATGCTAATTAGTCTTGAGGTGTTAACATCGTGTTCTCTACAAGAATAATCAGCTTTCTAAAGTGTTATCAAGGTGAAGAGGTCTACATTTCCCTTGAAGGAGTAATACATTACATCAAGAATAAAGATGAATAACTCAGCGTATAAGGATATTATTCCAAGCGCTACTGGATACGCTTGCGGAAAATGTGGGAAGAAGTTCCTCCGAGGTTATCACAAGAGAAGACACGAGAAGAGCTACAAGAAGCTCTTCAAATGTAAACATTGTAGCTTGACCTTCAATTATTCAACCAATAAGGGGCAGCGACACGAAGATGTGTGTGAAATAAGCAGTCCTCGGCAGAAAAGCAGATTGGAGCCTACTAAACATCAATTATTATCAACGATGGAGGACTGTGATATGAAAGAATATGAAACTTCATTCGAAGGACGATTGAAATCGTATTTTATACGATGTGAATCACCTAAGGACCTGAATATGTATCTGCATGAGGCAAAACAACGCATAATCCAGGCTGTGCATAAAGAGCTTGGTATCCACAAGAGTGTTAAAATTAATCTGCTGGCTGAGTGTCGATTTGTTAACAGTATTGGAGAAACCTGTGACAAAACATTTAAAACACGGAATCAACCTGTTTTCCTAGAAACTGATCTGGAGTCAACAATGGACACGAAATTCAAGAAATTGGTGACTGAAATGGAGGAGTCTCAGCTTAAGGGTAGCAACTGGGCTTTGCTTGCTGTGGAAGGAGTTCGACTTCGCATCAACAAGCACAACCCGTTACGAAAAAGTAGCTACATACCACTACCACCATCTGTTGAAGCAAGGAAAGCCTGTGCAAACATCCAGAACTTTACCGACGAGAAATGTTTCATGTACTCTATATTAGCTAAATTCGTCGAGAAGGATGCACAGCGTGTGAGCAAATACAAACAACTTCAAGGTAAGTACGACTTCAGCTGTGTTTCCTACCCTACTCCACTTTCTCAAATACCTAAATTTGAGAAGCTTAACAAGATGTCTATCGTTTTCGGGCTGGATGAGAAGCATGAAGTGTATCCAATAAAGGTTGCTGAGACTGAACTACCTGAATGCCGTGACCCGCTGCTATTGAGTGACACTAGTGGAAAACATCACTACGTATATATAAAGAATTTTGAGAAGCTCATTCGACGTCAGAAAGCTAAACGTAAACGATGTGTTTATACCTGTAAGCGCTGTTTTACACATTTGGATGATCAGAGTGGGCGAAGTGGGTTGGAAAAACTACAAGAACATGCATCCATCTGCAATCAACATGGTGTCACAAGGGTAGTTATGCTTACCAAGGAGAAAACAATTGTACAGTTTAAAAATGTTGAGAGGATGCTGAAAGTACCTTATGTCATCTATGCGGATTTTGAGAGTATTCTCACTCCATGCCATACGTGTATACCCAATCCTGGAACTTCCTATACAACCCCTTATCAAGAGCACACACCAATGAGCTTCTGTGTTTACGTGAAGCCGTCATCCAGTGTTGAACATCTCGAAACTGCTCTTCCTAAGCAACCCTATGTATATCGTGGTTATGATGCTGCTCAGAAATTTATGCTGTACCTGACATGTCCTGCAACAATGATTGGTAATATATACAAATCTACTAAGCCTCTGAAACTTACGCATCAACAACAAAAGGATTTTGAGTCTTCTACGGTATGCTACTTGTGTGGAAAACCCTTTACAGAAGAGAACTACAAAGTACGCGATCATGATCACATCAGCGGTGAATATCGTGGAAGTCTACATAATGAATGCAATTTAGCCTGCAAAACACCTAAATATATTCCTGTCTTCATGCACAACCTTAGCGGATATGACTCTCATTTCATTGCTAAGGAGTTTGGGTGTACAAGTGAACGTGTAGAGGTAATTCCTAACTCTGAAGAAAGCTATATCTCATTCACCAAGTATGTAGGAGATATAAAACTTCGGTTTGTGGATAGCTTTCGATTCCTCAGTACAAGATTGGATAAGTTGGTAAAAAATCTAACCTCATATCCTGAAACACTAAGGTACTTTGGAGAAGACAAATTGAAGTTGATAACTCGTAAGGCAGCATTTCCATATGGTTTTGTCACGTCATGGGATGTTTTGAACGAGGCATGTTTGCCTCCCAAGGACTCCTTCTACAATAGGTTAAATGAAGAAGAAATTAGTGATGCTGACTACGATCATGCTAGAAATGTATGGGAGTTGTTTAATGTGAGAAACCTGTGCGAGTACAGCGATCTCTACCTAACTTCGGATGTACTTCTTCTAGCTGTCTTTGAGACATCAGAGAGCAAACCCTCAAAACACACAAAGTTGAACCGCACATTATTTTACCTCTCCAGGACTTACATGGGACGCCATGTTACTGTATACAGGAATTAAGCTGGAGCTGTTACAAGATTATGATCAACTACTCATGGTGGAATCAGGTATAAGAGGTTTATGCCAAGTTTCCCATCGGTATGCAGAGGCTAATAATACTTATATGGAGAAGTTTGATCCGTCGAGACCAACCCAATTTATCACATACGAGGACGCTATTAACCAATATGGGTGGGCAATGTGGAACGCCCTTTCTTTTGGTGGATTTCAGTGGGTGTCACCTGAAAAAATCAACTTAGAAAGACTACAAGAAGATGATCCTCATGGGTACATATTAGAAGTTGATATCGAATATCCTACAGAACTTAACGATCTACCTTTCCTGCCTGAGTGTATGAAACCGCAGGAATCATCTACAAAGAAACTGATACTCCATCTTGGACCTCGAAAGAAGTATGTAGTGCATTACATGGCTTTGAAGCAAGCTCTTAGTCATGGACTACGACTAACAAAAATCAATCGTGTGCTACAATTCCGACAGTCTCGGTGGTTGAAAGCTTATGTGGAATTTAACAACCGGCTACAACAGGCAGCAAATGCCTTCGAGAAGGATCTCTACAAGCTCTTTAACAATGCCATGTTTGAAAAAACTATGGAGAACCTGCGTAACCGTATGGATACACGACTGGTGACAAATGAGAAGATTCTGGAAAAGTTGATCGCTAAGCCTACGTTTATTGATAGGACGATATATGCTGCTAATCTAGCTGCTGTACATATGGGTTCTCGTCAGATTGTATTCAACAAGCCTATATACATTGGTTTGTGTGTGTTGGACATCTCCAAGACATTAATGTATCACTATCATTACGACGTGTTGTTGCCATATTATGGGGCTGAAAACCTGAAGCTTATGTATATAGACACTGATTCATTCATTCATCGTGTGACAACTGAAGATGTGTACCAGGACAAGCTACGTTTTCTCGAGCATCTGGATACAGCTGATTATCCTGCAAGCCATATGTTATTCAGCTCTAAACACGAAGGTGCTTGGAAAATTTAAAGATGAGGCTAATAGCAAAATCATTCATCGCTTTGTTGGACTACGACCTAAGATGTATGCCTTAGATATTTAAGGATCGATGATAAAAAAGATTAAAGGTATAAAACTTAGTGCTATTAAGCATACTATGTAATATATGTAATATGTAATATTTTATTTCATCATCATTATTACAATAATACAAATAAAGCTTACATCTAAAACTTATGTCTAGTGCACCAGTTTTCTAGCTCCCCCATATTTAGCCCCTAGGCTGTATATATGGGATAAAGCTACTATACCATCTCTCCACTTTACAAACTATGCTCGTTCAGCTGTACCTTTCTTAAGCTCCTTATCCACTTATCCCTTGTGTTGCCTAAAAATGTCCCCATCATTTTAATTGTTTCTACTTTTGTGCTTCCCAACATTCTTAATGCTACTGCTTCTTTGTTTAGCTTATCCCATTTTTTATTCCATATAACCTCTCTCCACCTTTTAACCTTATCACATTCTATTAGACAATGAAACGTACTACCTGATTCATCACACATAATACATCTCCCCGAACAATTATATCCATTCCTTTTTAAAAATATTACTCCTGTGCGCATCCATGCAAGACCTATTCTACCAAATTGATTACATATATCTACATACTTCTCCCTTCCCCAATTTCTTTTAGCTGATTTATACTAGATCAATGATCTTTTATCCTCAAAACTAGCCCATATCTCTTGTTTCTTGATATCTTCCACCCTCAATCTCACTTCTTTCCAAAACCCACTGTTATTATATTTATCTAATAGGAAAATATTCCTCATGCCAATTTCTTTTAGGACATTTCCCATCTCCCCTAACCAACACTCTTCTCCTAAGACAGCTTTTTGAAACTGTATACATTCTTTTAATATATTATTATCTTCTAAATTTAAACATCTATACCAATACTTCAAAATCCTTTCCACTATTATACCTTTTCTCCCTACCCTTCCTAGCTCTGCCAGTGCCACGCCCCTTGGTGAACTCTTGGGTAAACCCAAAACTTCTTTACAAAACATTCTATGGACTATATCAATCTTAATCCATCCCTTTGCCACCCCCCATATTTCTATTCCATATAACATTTTTGACTCTACTACAGCTTCATATAGCCTTTCCAACCAGTTCATTGTTAGCGTGGGTGTTTTGCACAAGCAAACTCTAACAGCTTTCATTGCTAGCTTTCCTTTCAATTGTGCATATTTAGATTGTGCTTCCCACTTCCCGTTGCTTGAGAATCTAATCCCCAAGTAATCAAATTCTTTTACCACCTCTATTTGCTCTCCATTTATATACCATCTTTCCTCTCTTTTTAATTTTGATCCTTTCTTGAACACTATTATCTTGGACTTTTTTGTATTCACCTTTAGCCCCCATTCCATACAAAATTTTGCAATTTCATTGATAGCATGTTGCAACCCTATCACTGTTACTGCCCCAGCTACTAGATCATCTGCAAATAATAACCCTGGTATTTCCTTTTTCCCTATGACTGGACAGTGTTTATTAATTTTCATTATTCTATCTAAAATATCATCTATAAATAAATTAAATAATATTGGACTGAGTTTACATTCTTGCCTCAGACCTAAATTTTGCTGTATATAATCAGTAGTACTATTTCTTCCACATTTTACACAAAATTTAATTCCTTCATACAATTTTTGTATCCCCTCGATGAATGCAGTGCTGACTCCTTTGTTCCTCAATTTATATACCAAAGCCTCTCTGTTTATAGTATCAAAAGCCTTCTCGAAGTCTGCAAAAAATATGTATACCCTACCCCTTTTATTTCTTAAGTATTTGTTTACTATGGTTTGAATTATCATTATGTTATCTATTGTTCTTTTTCCTCTCCTAAAACCTGCTTGGTATTCTGATAGCTTATCTTCCCTCTCTACCCACTCGTATAATCTTCTAGCTAATATACCAGTGTATATTTTGCCTAATATAGATAATAAACTAATTCCTCTGTAGTTGCTTGGATTATTTGTATCTCCCTTTCCTTTATACAACGGTGCAATAATGCTCACTTTCCAGCTCTCCGGTATCACTTTCTTCTCTTTGATTCTGTTAAATAGCTGTGTCAACAACTTTATACCCTCTCCTAACTCCCCAAAATTTTTCCAAAATTCCCCCGGAATTCCATCGGCCCCTGTAGCCTTCCTCTGTTTTAATTTTTTATTTCATACTCTATCTCTATGGTTGTAATCTCTTTGTCTAAGTGGTCCACTCTGTTCTCAAAATTTCCCCAATATACTTCACTTTTTTGAACTCTTCCTCCCCCCAATAAACCTTCGAAATGATATTTCCATTCCCTTGGTGTTATCTTATTAACTACCTGTTTCTTTCTGTACATTTCCTTAACAACTGACCATATATATTTATTTTCTTTCCCTCTGACCGCCTCCTTAATCTTTTCTCCCATTCTTTGCTGCCAATCCTTCTTTTTCTCATCTAGTAAACATTTATAACCCCTTTTATTTGCTAAAAAAATTTGCCTATCTTCCTCCACTTCTGACCTTCTCCATCTATCCATTTCTTTCATCACTTCTTTCTTAGCCTTTCCACACTCTTCATCATACCACCCACACTGATTTTCATTCACTTTAGGTTTCACTTCCATCCTGCTACCTGCCCACTTAACCATTGATTCTAGCCTTTCCAGTGCTCCCTCTATCCTCCCACATTGTAATGCTTCTATAATACCAAGTTTCCTTAATTCACCACACTTTGAAGTTAAATTACACCTAAATTGTTCTGCATTCTCCTCTTTCCATTTGTAACTTCTGATTTGTTTTAATGCTAATTTTTCATCTTCCTTGTAACATAACCCTAGTCTTATTTTCATCTTTAATGGAAAATGTCTACTATTTGTTATTATGTTCATAATCTTGAATTCTTCCATCACCTCTTCGACTCCTATACTACATATTGCGGCGGTTATTAATGTGTTTAGACATTAATCTGACATTACAATTTTTTTTTATAGCAAATATGTACCCTGAATTATTTAGTTACTGTTACAAAATTGTTTACTTTCTTAGGTTGTTGACAAAAATTTATGCATTCAAGAATTTTTGTAATTATTAAACATATTTACCAAAAATATTCACCCTCTACACAAATATATTTACATCGCTTAAATCTAGACACTGTTCCACATTATCTGTTTGCTACATAAGTATTTGTTTTAATTATTTTTACCCCATTTTTGTTGTTTTGTACTGTATATTTAAAATACTATTTGAATTATACCTACGTACTTTTACTTTAATATAACATTAAGTTTCAATTATTACATTCTTCATTTCAAATACTGTTACAGTTACTAAGAAAATGTTACTTTTCCCTTTAAACATTTAGTTATTTCCAGAATTTATTTCTCCTTTCTTATAACATACATACATACATACATACATACATACATACATACATACATACATACATACATACATACATACATAATTAACCCTCTTACATTCCAATACATTGCTCTACAGTTCATCTTTAACTATCCCGGATCTACTTTTCATCTCATTGCTATTTCCCCTCCTGGATCAAATTGTCTGTGGCTAAACATTACTCGTAGCCGTATCCTAACCTTCCAAAATTTGTTCATGGATAACCTCTTAAAGGATTCAAATGCAATTTCGCCCCAAGATATAATTTGAAAACAATCTAAAGTTTTCTGAACCACACGTCTTTTAACAATTGTCATTTTCAATTCTTCTGGTATCTTTTTAATCTGAGAGTACTCTGACAAGTCTGTAATAAATTGTACTGGATTGGAGTTTTCATTCTGAACAGCTTGGTACTTGTTAATTTCAGAAGTTAGCTTTTGATTATTTATAGGCAAAACTTTAACTTCTTCGGACAATTTATTTCTTTGCGTTTCTGATTCTTTCTGAATTTCAGATATCTCCCCTCTGAAATTAACTTGCGCCTGATTTAAATCTACATTCGTAACCTCTTTCATCTCTCTTAGCTCACTTGAAATGATACTCATTCTACTACCTGACTCTCTACATTCTACATCAACATATTCACTTTTAATATTAACCTCACTTTCTTCGTTAGATATTTCCCTGCTCATGTCTAACATTTTCTTTGAAACTTCTCCTATCTCACTTGCAATTACTTCCTGATTTTCATCTCTCATTCTTGGCATACTACTATCTAGCTTCATAACTTTCTTTTCAATTTCTTCCCTGCTTTGATCTACCTTTTGCTCTAATATCTCATTCCTCCGACCAATATCTTCCCTCAATTCCCTATGATCTTCTTTTATAGCTTCTCTCAATTCCATATGATTCTTTTGCATATCTTCCCTTAATATATCTGCAATACTCTTATCAATATCTTTCCACATTTCCCTATGATTCTTAATTAATGTTTCACCAAAATTTCTCAGCATTTCCATCATCATACTAGCATCAAAATTTACATTTCCTGCTGTTCTATTCTCACTTTCTGCACTAACATTTCCTCCCTCAAATCCTACATTGTTTGAGCTATTTTCTGTAACCTGTATTGAATTACAGCTAACTGTTACACTATCCCCTTCCATAATTGTTTCTTCAGTATTATTAATAGACATTGTTTCTTAATCCTACCACTCCTCAAGTACATTTAAATTTTCACAATTTTTTTTTAGAATAAATAAAAATAAAATCACACTTTTCTAACCTTTCTGATGCTATCTGCTGATGTTGCTTTGATGTCCAGCTTCCTGCTCCTCTCTCCTATGTCGCTTCTGCGTCGTATTATGATGAATCTACGTCGTCTCGATGTTTTTGTGTCCTGTAGTTGAATTCCCCTGTTGTCTTTTAATCTCGGAATTACGATGTCCACTCATCCGCGTCGTCTGTCGTCCTATAGTTGTGTCTGGAATCTGCGTCTTGTAGTTCAGTTCACTGCTCCATTCGTTCCACGTCCTGGTTCCTTCGCCCCTTCCTGGTTATTTCACTCCTTCCTGGTTAATTCGCCCCACGTTCTGGGTGCCAAATATGCGGCGATTTATTAATGTATTTGTGTTTACTTGTGTTTTGCCCCACGTTTGGGAGCCAAATTTGCGACGGTTTTAATGTTATTTTATTTATTGAGCCCCACGTTTGGGAGCCAAATATGCGACAGTATTCTTTGTTAAGTTCCACGTTGTGGTAGCCAATTTGCGATGGTATTAGTGTTTGTTTGAAAGAATGCTACTGTTTATTTGCTGCACGTATAAAAGACAATTTGTCGCGGTCACTTCGTGTTATCTTTTACTGAGCGCCTATTATTGTATTTAATTTTTGGGTTCACTGTCCTCCGGCTAGCTATGATCTCTCGGTCAAGCAAATCTCTTAATCAAGGTGTGTAAACGGAAAGGAGTTTTTATCCAAAGATAACACTGATGAAAGAATTTGTTTTACACTTTTTATTTACTTAACACATTATTCACTTTCACCTATTAATCGTGACACTCGCCAAACTGAAACTGTTATAATAACTTCTTTACTGCCCCTTATTAATTCGCGTACTTCAACTTTTTGTGTAATTAACTTTACGACACTTGAGATTTTTTTATAACTTTGCTACGCGTAACCTGCGAATCGATAAACTATGCTAGGTATTCACCATGACTGTTTTTGTTAAACTCGACTACGTGTAATGTACAAATGTTTCCGATGAACTGGGAGGGATCTACCTCTGACTTAGCTCTTTTTATACTCCCACACCCTGATATGCCTAAAGATTATAACCGAGCTGCTATTGGTTAATAAAACGCGCCAACATTAGCGTCTATTTTTATATCCAATGAAAATTATGAACACATATGCTCTAGGAAAAAGTGTTCCCGCAAATTCCTAAGAAAAACGCGCCAATATTACGTCATTTGTTCGTCTCTAATAATGATAAACAGCTCACCCCCTCGCTACATTATTGCACGCTATTATTGTCAGTTTCAGTAAGGCCGTATAAACTTACTTCTCGACAATAATTACAATCAACAAACATCTCAAATCAATGTCACACAACAATGCATATTCACACTACAATCACTCTGACATTTACATAATTTGTGATACAAATTACTGCGTCAATATCATATAGTCTATTACACTTTGACCGATTACACTTACAAATGTAAACTCTCCCCACTGGTCCTCTCCTTTGTACATATTATTAAATTATTCTGTTCGCAGAATTCTATTAACTTTCTACCTTCTGCATTTATCACTTTATCTCTACTTCTCCTCTCCTTTTCCTCATTTTTTCCCAGATACATTCATTTTCTACATTTAAACTTCTTGGATTATATTCCCCTACTCTTGCATTAAAATCCCCTACTACAATGAACTCTATGTTAGGATTTTTGCTTCTTAATTCTTCCATACTATCATTCAGTCTTATATATAAATTGTCCTTATAAGATTCCGAGACTTCTGGTGGGTTATAGACTATGCCTAATCCTATACAAACTTCCATCCCCTTCGCCCTATTTATCTTTATCCACATTATTTGGCCTTTCTCTATACTCAACACTTCACACACATTTATTCCAGTACTCTTGTTAATGAACGCTCCAATACCACCGGAGGCCCTCCCTCTTTTGCTTTTCCTTTTACCATGATCCCCTATATAGTCATATCCTACCACATCTATCTTCTCACTTTCATTCAACCAAGTTTCCACCATTACTATTATTTCACCTAATTTTAGCACTTCAAATACTTCGCCATTTATCACTTTCGATTTTAGCCCTTCCACATTAAATGACACCACCTTCAAATCTAGACCCTATCTTGAATCCCTTCTTCCCTCTCTGTATTTTTCTAACTTTGCCCTATATCTAGTTTTCCTCTTCTGCACCGCCGGATCTTCTTTCTCCTCCTCTAATTCCAGGATACTTCCTTCTGGGGTTGACACCACTTTGAGGCCGCTTCCACTCGCGATCATCTGTTTTTCTCGATCAGCTGCCACCAGGGTCAACGCCTCTTGCTTTACTCGTTCACTGGGTATGACGCATCTCCTTGGTGACGTCACACCAGCTGTTTCCTCCCTTCCACTTGCACCTCTACGCACGTGTCCCTCTCGTTCTTGGATTACGTCGGCCGGCTTCACTGCATTCGCTTCCTCTGCTGAATTTGCTCTGCTTGTTGTTCGATCTGAAATCAAACGCTGACTCATATCCTGCTTCCTGCCATCTATCCACAATTCTAGTCCTGTTACAAATGATTTTTTTCTTTCTTGCCTGGCTTGATTCATTTTCACTAATAATAATCTTCTTATCTCTCTCTCTTCTTTTCCGTAGTCTCGTTCAACAAAACTTCTCGTTCCTTTCAATTTTCTTCCGTTATTCAAAACTGTCCATTTGATTTTACTAGTTGCAAATTTTACTACTATAGGTCTGGCTCTGTTGCCCCTTCTTCCGATTCTAAAACATGTTATAATTTCCCAGCCTGCCAGCTTTATATCCATTCGTCTTTCTAGTATTTCCTCCACTGCTTGCTCTAGGCTTTTCTCTCTGTTTTCCTCCACCCCGAATATCACTATATTGTGTCTTGTCTCCATTTCCATATTCCGTTCCATCTTGTTCAATCTTTCTTTACAGATGCGAAGTTCTTCATGCACTTCCTTCGTTGTAGTGAACAGCATTCCTTTCAATTCTTCTATCTTTCTGTCGATATTTAATTCTATTCTCTTTTCTATTTTCTTCAGATCCACTATATACTCTGAAATGATTTTTAACATTGTCATTATCTGTGTCATTCCTTCAGGTCCTGGGTTTAATTCTACTCCTCCAATAACCAATAATACTGCCAGGATCACAAACAGCCATAGGTATTCCTTTGATAGTTGATTCCTTTTCTCTTCCTTATTCTTTTTACCGTTTGTAAAGCACCCAATTCTGGCCCTATACACTTCCAAATCTACCCCCATTTTTCTTTTTCCGATCTTTCTAGGAGCGCTACGTATATGTGACCGCTCGCTTCCGCTGCTCGCGCTAGACCCGCTATTAAGCAGTACTTTACGTTTGACAGCTATACTGACTGTCTTAAAACCTGTGAAATCATCAGAACGCCCATGAATCTAATCCTATCACGAAAGCACGCTGTTACCACAGTGCAAGTGAATAAACTTACATTAAATCCCTTTGATGATAAAAGAGTTATTGCCGAGGATGGAATAACTACCTATGCGTAAGGACATTATCGTATTACAAACAGTGCTTAAAAGAATGTAAGTCGAAGATGTGAGTCCACAAACTTAAAAAAATGAAGTTTATCCGTGTGCTGTGTGTACACTTAGCAGACGCCTAACGAAGAAAGAAGAAGATGGAAGGGGAGGTGTTAACCCTGCCATTAGGAGCAATCCTAGTGCTAGTCTCAAGCCTAGATAAAAGGGGAGAGCCACCTACGACTAACTACAATAAAGGTATGTTGACCCAAAGCTTTTCAATTTGTAAACCAATATGCAGTTTATCCCTATCCGCCTCGCACACTAACTGTTTAACATATAAAAGGTTTGTAAGATTTAGAAAAAGTATATAAAAGTGTTGTAACGTTTGGATGAGAAATGTTTATAATCTAATTACTCTCTATATTACCATGAATACCTGTGATACTATCTGAATTACCTGTTAAAATTACTTAAATACCTGTGATACTAGCCGAACCATGTGAAATTGTCTTAAATAGCTCTGATACGAATCCCTGCCCAAAATTAGCACGATTACCTGTAATACTATCTGGTTTACTCTAAATATCCATGATACTAGTTGAATTATCTGCAATTACCTTAAATAGCTGTGATACAAATCGCTGATCGAAATTGTCACGTGTATCTGTGAAACTATGCTGATTACCCCCAAATACTTACGATATTACCTGAACTATCTGTGAAATACGAAACTATGTTATAGCCAACCCCTGGAACCTATCCTCCTGTAATGCTAGCTGAATTACTCTCAACACCTATGATACTTTAATTATTCTAAATACCTATGAACTCTCTGAATTACCTGTGAAATACGAAACTATGCTATACCCAACCCCTGGAATCTATCCTCCTGTGATACTAGCTGAATTAGCCTAAATACCCACGATACTAGCTGAATTACTTATCTTTTAGCGTGAGTGGGTCACCTTTTTGCGTGAGTGGGTCACCTTTTTACGTGAGTGGGTTACATTTTCAGCATGAGTGGGTTACGTGCTGGAGCTACCTAGAATTAGCGCTCTAAAATTGCATGGAAACAGCTTCCTGTGATGATCACGTCTAAACTCGCTTTCAAAGTCTGGCACCTCCCCTCCTATTCCCTATCTCTCCTGTATATAAGCCCATATTCCTACTCCTTCAGTATCTGTCTAGCCTCACACATACCTCTCATACACACAAATGCATATTCTACTCTCAACCTCTGCCTAGTTTAGCATCTTCCCTATCTTTCCCCTATAAACACATACTCTACTCCTCAACATCTGTCTGGCCTAGCATTTTTCCTCATATCCCTACCTCTCATAAAGCGCATTCCCCTCCTGCCTCCTGTCTAGCTGAGTATCTCTCCTTGGTTTCCTATACCTCTCATATAAAACACATTCTACCTTTAACATCTGTCTATCCTAGCATAGGATCTCTCCGTTTACTTATCTCTCCTTATAAATGCATACTCAACCTCCTTAGCCTAATACCTCTCCTCCTGTTCCTATGCCCCCGCATACATATAAACATATACTCTACTCTAAACCTCTGTCTAGTCTAGCATCTCTACCCGTATCCCTTACCTCTCATAAAGCGCATTCCCCTTTTACCCCCTGTCTAGCTGAGTACCTCCCCTTCGGTTCCTATCTAACCTATATAAAACACATTCTACCTTAAGCACCTGTCTATCCTAGCATAGGATCTCTTCGTTTTCTCGTCTCTCTTATAAACGCATACTCAACCTCCTTAGCCTAATACCTCTCCTCCTGTTCCTATACCTCTCATACATATAAACACATACTCTACTATAAACCTCTGTCTAGTCTAGCATCTCTCCCCATATCCCCTACCTCTCATAAAGCGCATTCCCCTCCTGTCCCGTCTAGCTGAGGATCTCATTGGTTTCCTATACCTCTCACATAAAACACCTTCTACCTTTAACACATGTCTATCCTAGCATAGGATCTCTTCGTTTTCTCGTCTCTCCTTATAAATGCATACTCAACCCCCTTAGCCTAATACCTCTCCTCCTGTTCCTATACCCCTCAAACATATAAACGCATACTCTACTCTAAACCTGTCTGGCCTAGCACTTCTCCCTGTATCCCCTACCTCTCATAAAGCACATTCCCTCCTGCCCCTCTCTAGCTGAGTATCTCTCCTTGGTTTCCTATCTAACCTATATAAACCTACCTTTAACACCTGTCTATCCTAGCATTGGATCTCTCTCCGTTTTCTCGTCTCTCCTTATAAACACATACTAAAACTCTCCTAGCCTAATACCTCTCCTCGATTTGCTATACCTCTCATATAAACCATACTCTACTCCTCAACCTCTGTCTAGCCTAACACCTCTCCACTATCTCTTCCATATAAACGTACTTCCCTCCTTCAACCCTGTCTAGCCTAGTCGTCGTATTCCCTCTCTCTCCCATATAAACCCATTTTCATCCTTGAAGGCTCTCTCAACCTAGCATCTGCCCTCGTTTTTCCTATCCTTTCCCATATATGCCCAAAAAACTGCGCCAGAATCCTTTATAATATCCTACTTACCACATAATAATAAAGAACTTGCTATTAAAGCATTTCTTTCCGATTTCTTTCCTGATAAACTTTGTGAGTCACAGTGAATGTATTACCGCAATAACACACTGATTTAACACACAGCGTTGTCCCTTTAATGTAATGAGAAATAGTTTTGATTTAATTTCTACATAAAACACATACCTTGAACAATAAAACTAGCAACAATGAAATATTTCGCTGCAGCTTCATTTCCATGTATGGTGAAAGTCTCTTGCTCGTTATCATTTATATCAGAATCTGAAGTATCAGATTCGTAGAAACTTTCATTCAGCTTATCCTGATCTTCATCATTGCTTGTTTCGTATATATTTTCAGGTTCTAAAAATATACATTTCCTTAGATTTCAGTACCTAGTTCACATTTGTACTTCTGAATTCTTGGTTTTTTCACCACCTTCTATTCTGCTTTCCATTCGGCTGCTTTTATCACCATCGCCTTCGTTGTCGGTCTTATTGCAAGTAACACTATCGCATAGCTCAAAAACCATACTTTTACAATATCTAGCCTCATATCATTCCGATCTTTGTCGTTTGCTCTTGGATGAAGATGGTAAAGGATCAATTGTCTTACTAGAACTTGATATCTGGAAATTGTCTTCATTTTTCCATGTAGTAGAAATAGTTCCAGGTTTTAATAAAGGCCCCCTGAAATTTTCATCCGGCATAAGCTGCTTTTTTAATAACTGTCTGTTCATAATCTGTGTCCTTAAATGGAAGGAACATAAACAAGAACAGGGACCAGGCAAAACGTCTTTTCTTTTGCAAAGTTCTACCCACCCCCTATATCTTTTGGGAGATTTGTCTCTGTTTGGAAATGCGTGAAAATAGGGAAAATGATGCAGATCAATTAATCCTCAGTGCCATTGGTGAAGAACGCGTGAAAATGAGTTCCCTTGTGTGTTTCCCTTCTCACATTACAGCCATATGCACAACATTGAGGAATTTTATTTTTCACAATATTGTGTTATTTGTATAATACTAAACTGGCTCAGTAACACTATCACCAAACCACCACCACAAAGTACACTACCCTTGAGAATAAATACCAACAAGAACAGTTTTTGAAAACGTTTTACAGCACGTGTAGCGATGACACTTGTGATCTCCCTACTACTTCCAGCGCACGTCTGGCTCTGATGACGTAAAGGTGGTTATTTTTTGGCTAGCTCAACGGTAACGGTGTGGCAGAGTAAGAAAACAATATTACCATTGCATTTTACAAGTCATGTCCTTCATTTAGGAAGAAACATGATTTTTGTGTTTTGTTCTCCTTTACGGTTAAACCAAGCCTGGTAGAGTATTGTGTTGAACAAAGTTAAACGGGGTTGTTACACAGCTGCGATACATATGTTCAAGAAATGATCATTTTGTCAAAAAGTTTAGAAAACCTTAAATAATTAACCGTCTAGAATAATTAAGAGTATTGCGCCGGAAGAGGTTGCTGTGCTAACGTATTGTTCGAACATAAAAAATACCCCTGGAACCCACGTTGTTTACGGAGATGTGCGTGTTATTCTCGAAGTATTGAGAAACTAAAGGGACTTTGTAAGAAAAGTAAAGGAGACACACATAAGAGGCTAGCGGGGTTAGAATTCAAGCACTCTTCGACTAACAACAAAAGCATACACAACCCTCTGACGAGTACTCTGCAACGGGCTGGACTTATAACGTGTAGCACGCAATTGCATTTTTCATAATAAAGAGTATGGTGAACATTGCGGCCGTCGATTGCTGTGACATAATGTTCCTTGCAACTAGGAACATACGATGAGGTTAGCTATTTTTATGTTGGCGAGTGGGGCTGCAGTGCCGAGAGAAGAATTTAATACCGTTCATCCATCACAAGCAACCCAAGGTCAGGAAGTACCCATGCCCTGTAGAAATCAAAGTAGTCTCTCGTACAATGCTCCAACAATGACATCCCACATATCCTTTCACCCCCTCCACTGTACAACACCGGCGCAGTCTCAAGGTACCTGCAGAAGCGCTTCAGTGTCTTTACAATGGGGCTCTTATCTTAACACGCAGTAATTTCGTTCGGCCTTTGACAGGATTCCACTGAAGTAGACTAGTACTTGCTCTTCTCCGTCCTGCTCAGAATACCCACAATGCCTAACTCACTGGCATCATTTCCACGATAAACGTTTTATCGGGATCGGGTATCCTAATACCGGGGATGTGTATAAGGCGATTTTCAGGGTCTGGAAAGATGTTTTGGACAGTCGGATCGCTGGAAGCCTCGTCGTTCCTTTGTCAGCTCTGTCAGTGGTTTGGCGATGTTTGCATACTCCGCCATGAATTTCCAGTAGTACGTGCAGACCCAGAAACCGGCGCAGTTCTTATTTATTCCTTGGCCTGGGCCACTCCTTAATGTCCTCTAGCTTCTGAGGGTCCACAGCCAATCCACCAGGTCTTACGATGTGTCCTAAGTAGTACACTTCCTTCCTTTTTAAACAGCTGACATTTCTTAGGATTCAACTTAAGGTTGGCCTGGTAAAATCTTTCGAACACCTTCCTCAGATAATCCTGGAATGTCTTGCCTATAACAATGATGTCGTCGAGATAAAGGAGACAAATTTCGTGTGTGAGGCCCCCATCACAAAACCCGCAAGTCTTTGGAACGTTGCGGGAGCGTTGCAGAGACCGAAAGGCATTACCGTGTGCTGCCACAGATAATGCCCAGTAGAAAATACTGTCTTCTGCTTATCGTCGGGGTTGAGTGCCACTTTCTAGTACCCCGACTTCAGATCCAGGGTGGAAAAGCACTGGGCTCCTGCTAAGGTGTCCAGGGTGTCGTCAATCCGTGGAAGCGGGAAGTAGCCTTTCTTGGCGACGTAGTTGAGCTTCCGGTAGTCAACACAGAAGCACATACCGCCATCCTTTTCCACTAGCACTACCGGTGATGAACACGAGATATCGCATTCTTCTATTACGCCTCTGCTATCCGGTTGTCTAATTCTTTCTGCTTCGCTAGCGGACACGGCTAGGCGGCTGTGTAGTCGGTCGAGCATCGCCGGTGTCGGTGCGATGCATCCCTCTATCGGTTCGGTCACAATCATGTTCTGATAGGCTGAAGATGTCCTGGAATTCTGAGAGCAGCGTAAGGATGTGCTTCTCATCTCGCGAGACGTTCTCAGCCGCCTCCTGGATAAGGTTCCTCAGATGACTATCAAGTTTCTTGCTGTTCGGTCGGCTCTCGGTGTCTCTGGCCACAGGTATTTAGGGGCGACCGGTTCACAATTTCTCAAGACAGTTCCATTAAGCAGCTCCTGGTCCCGATCGGTGGCATTAAGGACCCTCACCAGGCGTCTCCCGAGCAGAAAGCAGCGCCATAGTAACGTAAACCCCATCTCGGTGGGGTCCTCCGTCCAGAATCATGTTCATCGTTAAGGGTTCCTCTTCTCGTGCCGTCACCATGCTGGAACCAACTCCCGCTCAAGAATGTATCCTCTCCTACGGACGGTTCAACAGGATCTCCTTTCAACCAGGTACAACATGAGGCGTCGTCCTCCGTGATGTAGTGGTTACCATGCTAGCCTATAATTCCCGGGGTCGCAGGTTCAAACATGGCGGTGGGCGATGGATTTTTTCCAGCGTAAAGGTCCTTAGCATGGCTTCCTTCGGAAGGGAAGTAAAGCCGGTGATCCCGTGTCGTATATTTACGGCACCTATAAGAACCTCAAGCCTGATAAAGAGGCCTCTGAGCAAAATTACCGGTCTTTCACGCCCAATATAGAATGGGACGCTAAGGACCACAGCAGTTAAAGAGCGTGCATAAATAAAACTCAATTTCAATTTGTTTACAATATGAGGCGCTCAACGTCCCGCCTCGAAGAACCGAAAGGCGTTAAGACCCTGGATAACTTAATTTGTGATTGCGGCAAATAACACCCACATCTGTAGCCTGTTGCTGCCGCCAAGGATCAGCTCCAGGTGGGTTTCCTTTGTCACGGTCAGGATTTCACCCGAGGCGGTTAGTTGCTCGTATCGTCTAACCGGTGTCATTTCTGGTAGTCCCCACACTAAATCGGGCCTGACAATAGTCAGTGAGTCCCCCCTGTCCACTAGCACTCAGCAGCGATGATCCTGAATCCAGCCATGCGGTTCCGGATCCTCGCTATTCCCACTTAGTGTTAAAAATGAAGCGAGAGGAGGGTGATGATGGCACCAACGTTCCCCTCTTCACGTCCGTAGTAGTTATCCTGCTCCTCGGCCGGGGTGCACTCGTAGTTCGCCCCTAGGTGTCCGAGCTCCAGCAGGTAGGTCCCCCGCCTCCAGTCCTACAATGGTTAGGCTGTTGTGGTTGGCGCCGGTCCTTTTCGGCTGTCACAGCTCTGACGGCTCTTCCGGCCATCTTTGCCGCTTCAATGCGGAAGGCAGCCGCCGGGGCGTCAGTTACATAACGGTGTTCCGTCGGGAGAAGCTGCTGTTTGACCTCCCTGTGTCTTACCCTGCTAATAAATGCGTGGGCTACTCTCCGATGATAAATCCGCCATAGTCCAGTATAACAGCCGCTCCACCAGCATGGCGAATTCTTGTAAGGTGTCGCCCGGTTGTTAAGCTCCTGCCTTCAGCTAGGCCCGATAAGCCGCGCCCAACTGCGCCCCTCCAACATTTTTATGTCCTCTGACGAACTTCCGGCGGGGAAAGTGCGAAGGGTTTCGGCTGCTTGCCCCTGCAGGACAACCAAAAGCAACCTTGTCCTTTCCGTCAGCGTCCATCCATTGGGTAGCAATAGCCTCACGCTGCCACTCTAACACAATCCATGATGAAGTACCGTCGAATTTCGGAGCACATACTGTTTTCACGTTAGTCGATCTCGTAACCGTGGGACCCTCTACAACTTCAGCACGGATGCGGCGCATTTTCTCCACAATCCTCTTGCTTTCCTTGGTCTGCTGGTCCAGATGCTCTTTCACTTTGGCCTCTATCATTGTCCTGTTTTCCTTCATATGTTAGTCTAATCGTTTTTCTTGCTGATCTACAACGTCTTGCTTTGCTTCATCTGCCGGTTTAGGTGCTCTTCCACCGCATTAACTTTTTTCGATGTCAGATTTAATTTCTTCTCTCTCTGTCGCAATGTAGTCTTTCAGGTCTTTCACCGTTGCCTTTATCTCAGATTTTACTATGTCAATGTCAAAACCTAGTTGGGATCTCATTTTCTCTATTTCAGTCTTCATTTCTGTTTTCACTATCTCCATTTCACCTCTCATTTCCTCCACTCAATTTCATTTTTGTCTCAATTTTCTCCATTTCGTTCTTGGTTTGTTCCTCGACACCCATTTCCGTTCCCATCCTTTACATTCCAGATTCCATTTTCATCTCCATTCCATATTTCACCTCCGTCTCCATGTTCTCCATTCCGACCAATTTTTGTTAAGCATTTCCTTCATCTTGGCTTTTATATACCACGTCTGACACCAGTATGACTTTCTAGTTTTCGCTATCACTTCACTAAGTTCTCACTGTCACTTCGTTAATGTGATCTAGTTCAACTACTCACTGTCACTTCATCTAGTTTTCACTATCAATTCACTTTCTTCGTGAAGTAGCGCCGTAACGAAATTCGCAAGACGTAGCTCTTCTTCCGGACGGTTTACTCGCTGAGGAGTGGAACACAAGACTTCTCCAATCTTTCCTGCAGCTGCACCATTCCCTGCACGTCACAGCAGTCGTCACAAACTCGCTAGGAAAACAGCACTTTTCGTTGTACCAGAAACGCACTCACTAACTTGCGAGAGCGCTCACTTATATAGCCACTAGAAATATCTGCGGAGTTCCAGAACGTTCGAGAAGCGGGAAATTTCGAAAAGATTCTGATTATCTAACGATGGCGCTTCCGGTGTTTTCGCTGAACGAGCGCGGTACTAATCTCTGTTTACATCTTAACAGCCCGACGTCGACCTCCCGAGAACCTTGGGCCATAGCCGCTGCGTCACAACACTGTCCTCAACAAAGACACTGTTGAGCTTGAGAACATCAATGGATTTGTTGTTTTTACTGTTGGCCAGAAGTGGTGGGTAGGGTGTGAACTAAATATTGAAACAAATAATGAAGTTAAGATTATGCTTCTGTATCCTCGTGGACTACTTTCATCATACCTTTTTTTTTTTTAATTTATGGACACTCTTTAACTGCTGTGGTCCTTAGCGTCCTCTTCTAAATTGGGCGTGAAAGACCGGTAATTTTGCTCAGAGGCCTCTATCAGGCTTGAGGTTCCTTTATGTGCTGTAAATCTACGACACAGAAGCATTGGCTTTGCTTTCCTTCCGGAGGAGGCCATGCTACGAATTTTTATGCACAAAAAATCCATTGCCCTCCGCCGAGTTTGAACCCGCGACCTCGGGAACTAGAGGTTAGCATGGTAACCACTACACCCAGAGGACATTTTACATCATACATGAATCCTACTACTCCTGACATACAATTAGTTCCTAGAGACTCAGTATTTTAAAGTTGATTTGTGCACTTCTACAGGGAAGACACACTATCTAAGAACTGAAGAAACACAATGCCATCAGTAAACATAATTTACTGGAACATTAAGATTTGTACAGCTAAGGAAAACTAAGTCTATTGACCCTAGATTAAAGGACAGTATGTAAAGTTTATTTAACTGTGGTCAAAAGATTCCTGACTGTTGTAATTATAAGTCAAATTTGTTTCATTACTCGAGAATGACAAAGTTCCAACTTGAAACTTTCTATGTATATGAACAAGTGAATATGAAAATGCACGTATTTATTTATTTATTAGAATTTTCTGAATGTGTCATCTTGAATACATTCAAGGTCATTAAATTGACTGTAATGTTTCCTATTAAAATGAATGCTCTTTTATACCTTTCTAATAAGATCAGTTTCATGTTTATGTCTTTATTGGTTCTAAAGTTATAAATTTTTATAACATAACATCCACAACAGTTCCGTTTTTGTCTGTATTTTAACTAGAGGTAAATCCTAAACTACCAGTCCCAAGCAGTTTATATTTTGTACACCATTATATTTCATGCAACAGAACATAAAAACAAGTTTTCATTGAAACTGAAAGGGGTCAGGTTGAAAACGGGCATTGAGTGAGATGAACTGATATGGAATTACTCTAGTGCGAAAATTTCAGAACCTTCCTCCATCATAAAGCCACAACATGTCTACTACCTACAATCTCATTCAGAAAATTAAGGATATAGAATTAGAAATACAAAATGTTATGTCTTTTGGTGCAATCTTATTATTCTCAAGCACACCAAAAGTTAAACTGGAAGAAACTTACAAAAACTGTTGAACTCCACTAACTTACAAAAAGAAGCAAGAGAGGAATTCCTGGTACTAATGAAACTTTGCAGTCAAAATTATTTTGTATTCAGGAACAAATTATGTATATTCACAAGTGAAAGGACTAACACTGGACAATGTAATTTCCCCTTGTCTGTATGTCTATATGTAAGTCTTTTCGAAACACAAAGCATTCCCACTTATCTTCAAACGTTGGTACAGACACAAAGATGATGCATTTGACATAATGTACAAGAAATTAAAACCACTACTGAAACTACAAGATAAATTTGTGAAATTTACAACAGAAACAGAAGGTAAAAAACACTTTCCTCTCTGGACATAAAAATTATGAAAAATCAGAACCAAAATCAGCTTTGGCATCCATAAAAATGACACAAACACGATATTTACATTAAACATGATAGCTACAATTCCAGAGAACACAAATATGCAATAATAAACAGCCTTTCAGTTTGGTAAAAATACCCTAAGTGCAGAAGATTATAAAAAACGTATAAGATCATAGTAATTATACAAAAATAGCTTTAAAAAGAAATTGTGGACAAAAGATAAAAAAAATGTAGAAGAAGCAAATAAAAGACATACCCATGCTAAGTGACATAAAGAAAGAAGACATACTATGAATTAACTTTCCACACTTGGGTTTTCCAAAAATTTCATAAAATATTCTTCACTGATGGACAGATACCTAAGCCTCCCCCCCCCCAACAAGAGTGTACATGTTTTTTGCAGACTTTGAGAAAGCTTTTGATACAGTAAATAGAGAAGCACTAACATGAGATTGAGAATGAAAGGGGTAAGTGAGAAATTCATAGGGGAAGTAGAGAAAATATACAAAGGTGTAAAGTTTTGTGTGAGGATAGGAGGATAGAAGGAGAGGGGATAATGGAAGCAACAGAACAAAAGTTAGGTTTAAGACAAAGATGTAAATTAAGTCCCATTCAATTTAACTTTTTTATAGATGGCGTACTTCAAAGAATAGGAAAAAGCAACAAACACTGCCCAGCTATAGCCAACAGAGACATACCAGGACTGTTATATGCAGATTATGTAATGGTAGTAGCCAAAACAGTGATAGGTGTACAGAAAGCAATAAATGAAATACAAAAACTCTGTGAGGAATGGGGAATAAATGCAACCATAAATAAATCCAGAATTATGGTTTTTAAAAAAGGTATGAAATTAAGGGAAGCCGAGCAATAGAACTTGAGTGGGAAAAAACTGGAAGTGGTCAATGAATTCCATTACTTAGGGTTGTGACTAAGTAGTAATGCAAATTGGGAGGCTTACAGTAGTAAGACAGTGGCAAAAAGCAAAGTGGCTATGATAAATGTAAGAACATGTAAATTTAAATTGGAAATGTCCACAAAATGGTTGGAGAGTGTATATGCAGCTATGGTGGAAGCAAGAATGTTGTACCGAGCGGAAATATGGGGGGATAAGATTTAACAATTAAGGTGGACCAGAGTTACAGGTTATTTTGTACAGAACTATTAGGTTTTCCGCGAGCAGCCCTGGGGGAAATCACTTTACTAGAATTAGGGAAAACAAGAAGGAAAGGTATAGTGCTAGACAAAATGACAAAATTTTGGTATAAATGCTTGACAAGGAAAGAAGGAGATATATTAAGAAGCTGTATGGTTCAATAGGAGAGTATAAAAAATGAGAACAACTGGGGAGCAGGGTTGAATAAAGTGTTGGAAGAAATAGGAATGAAAGATGTATTTACAAGAGGAAAGGAACAGTCCAGGTTTTAGGATCCAAGTGAGGGAAAGGGTGGAGAATATTGAAAGGTAGGAGATATGGGGAAATATAGAAAACAAAAAATCCTTGAAATTTTACAGGAGAATAAAAAAGGAATGGGTTAGAGAAAGGTACACAGAACAGTGTAATAAAAGAGAAAAAGAAGGGTTAGCCCTGATGAGAGCAGGAACAATATGTTTAGGTGGCTTAAGAGGTTATGATAAAAGGATATGTGAATTTTATGATGGCGAGGAAAGTGAAGAACATTATCTAACTGAACGTGAAGATTTAAAAAAAAATGGAGAGAGAAAATCTGGTACAAGTAATGGAATAATATAGAGGGTGATTTAGTCGCATAAAAACTGTTATCAAGCAAGCAGGCAGGAAGGAAGAAAGAAAGAAATAGGAAAGTAGGGAATTTTTTTAATAAAAATGAAAGTGAAATGGATGAGGAAAGTCAAAGAGAAGAAGAGGGAGGTGATATAAGATAAAATGAAATAAATTGTAATGAGGCTTTAGTAAAGAGAAGTAAATGTTGCACAGCAGTGCTGAAGGCCAGGAAGCCACACTGGCCTTGCAACACAAACTAGCATACCAGGCATGTACATAATAAAGTAGAAGCATGAAAATGAATGTAACAAAATTTGTAATTTGTAACCTGAAATATGTGCAATAACAACATAAAATATTCAAAGAACATGGTATAACTTTAGCCTCTGTCAACAAAGATAGCTTGAAAAATATACTCAGGATCAACACAAAAGGCAAAATTCCAACTATAAAAAGTTCCGGAGTTTACAAAATTGTATGTGAGGATTGTGGGAACATACAAAGTGGGAAGACAAAATGAAACATAGAAACAAGATTCAAAGAACACATGAGAAATGTAAAATATAAACAGACGGATAAATCAGCAGTATTATAGCGTTTTTGGGACACAAATCACCATCTAAAAGAAGTAGTGAAGCTTTTAAAAGTCACTAAAAAAACCAGTCAAACTTTTCATTTGGGAAAAACTATCATACACAAAAATAAAAATATGTTACACTTCCATGCCGGTTTTAATAATGATCTCATCCCACGTATGTCCAACCAAACAGTGCCAACTACAAACCACAAGAGGAAATGCAGCAGTGAATCTAGGGCTGATATTAAAGACATTATAAATTAGCGAAATTAGAGTATAAAAAATTCAATTTGCAGTACTTATTATGTTTTACAAAACATCACTGCGTTTCCCAATTAGAAGAAATCAATGCCTATGAACTCCTTGGGATGATCAAGTCTAGAAATGAAGTTTCAGAGCTTGCTTTTGTGTTCCCAGCATCACATTTTATCCTTCAGTTAGGAGCCTAGAACACCACAAAATGATTCTGGACCAACAAACTATAATGTAAATCCATGTTTTCCAAGAGGATCTTAATTTCATTACCTTCAATTCTCTCATGACCTCGAACCTAATTCCTCTTTGCTTTATTTAAGAAGCACTTTAGCTGTTTCAGCCAAATTGGTTATGAACTCTTTAGTATGATTGTGCCCAACAACCAAGTTTCAGGGTCTGATTTTAGTCTTGTGTCTCCTGAGTCTAACTTTACCCTTCAGATCAGAGCCTGAAACACTGCTAACTGTTTCTGGAACAATGAAGGGAGATACAACCCTGGATTTGCAAAGAGATCCACAGTTGCCTTACCCTCAATTCTCTCAGGACCTGGAATCCAAGTTTGGCCAGCTGATTAAGAACTTGTGCACATTCCCAAAACAGCTTCGGCTCAATAGTGAAAAAGTAAGTGTCTTTAAAGTTGCTTGGCTATCTGACAATATATAAATCATCTTATCTTTCTTTAAGATTTTCATACACACAGAAGTCTAATATATGAATTTCATTTTGAAAAATGGATGAACTCATGCCTAGGGCTTTTGAAAGTGTAACATTTGGCCCATATATTCATACCAGCCTTTACATTCATTTTTTGAGCCATCTGTACACTAGTGAGCCCCTTCTGCAAAACATCTCAGTGCTCCAAATTCTGCATTGAGTTTGTACTGCTTCAGAGGAATAGCTAAAATTGATTTTCCTTGGCATAAAATCAAATAAATTTATGGTAGGTCCTTCTGAAGTTATTTATTTAGGGTTTCCATATGACTACTCAAGTTTCCTTAAAATTTTTATATCACTGCAATCTTAATGCATTAGCCATTGTCTCACATCACCTGCAAGTGTAGAGGAGCAAGATCTTAGGACTCCTTCACAACTGCAGTTGAAATATTGTCGCAGCCTCTAAACAACATGCTCAAGGGGCAGAGCACTCGCTAGAGAGGTATCAGAAAATTAACAAATTGTAATAAGGCGAGGCTACGACTAGGGACGCAGTTAAAGTGAAAGTGCAGAAATATTATTGAATACTGGCAAAAGGACACTTACATGGTTCAAAATAGGTAGAAGGAGCTTTATACTATCATAAATAAGACAATAAAGCTCTGGATGGCAAAGGGTTTATTAGATAAAACTTACTACATACCCCATCTCCTTAGTTCCATGTCTGTCGGGCGAGGCCGCCATGACAGTCCTACATGGAGAGAGCGTAACACACGTCTGGTCTGGTTGGCTTCTACTCACTGACTCTCTTCCCAAGCACACCACGAATAGCGTGGGGACGCCATGCAAACTACCCCCACCTAAACTGCTACCCCCACCTAAACTACAACCGCCATCTACAATCCAGGTGACCAAAGAGACGTATGTGCATACGTCACAATATTATGAATATAGGATAAACTTGAATCCAGATTATTACCCTTGCACTATTCTTAGTGATGGTTAGACTGAAAGATGCTGCTGAAAGTATACAGTCACAACACCCTCAGTTTTATTTTTCAAGCTAGTAACTAAATGTTTTGTATTCAATTGCAAAAATCCCAAACAAAGTTAATATAACACATATACTGACAAGCAGTGGAATGCCTTTTATTAGTTGGCTTTGACCTCCTAATTGTTCACAAAACAGGCGCTGTTGACAGAAAAACCTAACAAGGGAGTGCTAACATAAATCTGAAAGCAAATGAGACCTCCTACCACTAAGGAAAATGTGTCAGTAATAACTTATTTCTAATACATTACTTTCATATTGAGTGTCAAGCCGTTATCTACATACTTCTGCTATTCTGCTGCTTAGCAGGTTGCATAATTTGGATAACTAGGAGCAGCTGATTCAGCCTGTCATAATGTCCATTTTAAGTACTTCAATGCCAGAGATCTACAGCATTCCTTAAAAGTATCTACATCTTTCTGCTCTTTTCATATGATTTCAGAACAAGTAACCTATTTTATGTATTACTATAAAAGTTAAACTTTCTACATACCTTCCAAGTGCCTGAAAGGAAACTTCTTTTATTTTGTTAAAAGGATGATTACTTTGCTGGAGACCTCTCTTGACAATGTGGTGTCTCAACTGAGAGGCATGGAGAGTTTCAAAATATTTCAAATTTTTGTGAATAGAGCCTGTAAAACAAGAAACACAAAGTAAAACTAACACACTTTTATTAAGAGAGGTGTTGTAAAAGTTCTTGGCCTGACTCAAAGATGACATGAATTTAGCTAAATTACTATGATAGTTGAGTATTATCCTTTAGATGGCATGCTGTAAAGTTTCAGACACATAAGTGTAGTCCCTTGTTTATGATGGTTATGTAAACAAACTAGTGTTAAATTTTCATCAAATTGGATAAAACTGAAGTATGAGCTGTGATATAGTGCTTCATTTCATTCCATGAGAAATACAAAAGGAATTAGATTTGACATAAAAGCATTCTTCCCCTTCATTTTTTATAATTTAATAGTGGCTACTGAATTTAAGCATAGTAGTACATCCATTCAAGGTGATGAGACTCAGGATATTCCAAAACCACTACGACTGAAGAGATTGTGACAAAAATTCACAATGCCATACTGAATGATTGCCGACTGAAGGTATGTGAGATGACTGACATCGCAAAGGCATCAACAGACCATGTCCATTACATTTTAAACTAAGTTTCAGATATGAGAAAGCTTTCCGCTCTATGGGTGTTTGTTACAATGGACCAAAAATGTATTTGGATGACCATTTCTCAAGAGTGTTCTAGGCTTGTTTAAAAGAAATTCTATTTGATGTTTCCTAACAGTAGATGAAACATGGATTCATCACTACATGTCAGAGATGAAAGAGCAGTCCAAACAGTGGGTGGCAACAGGCTGAAGTGCACCAAAGAAAGTAAGTAAGAATGGCTTCATCTGCAGAAAAGGTCATGGCTATGGTTTGAAGGTCAAAATCATTACCAGGGAGTATTACACTTCATTTCTGGATCAACTGAAGGATGCTATTCAGGTTAAATATCCACAACTTGTGAATACGACAGTTCCGTGTCATCACAATAATGCACCTTCACACACATCTGCAATTGTTCCTGCAAAACTGCATGATCTTTGCTTCCGTATTTGCCAGATTTGGTTTCCAGTGATTACTTTTATATTTCCAAACATGAAGAAATGGCTGGGTGGATGAAGGTTCACATCAAATGAGGGGTTGAAGCTGAGAAAGATTCTATTTTGAACAGTTGGAAAAATCTTAATTTACTGAGGGTATGAAAAAGTTGGAAAGCCAGACAAAATGCACCGATTTCCAAGGTGACTATGTTGAAATATATACTAAACTTTTCTCTTAAATTCTTATATTTTCTTGGTCAGACCAACAAAATTTTAGAACACCTCTCACATTTTAGCATTCATAGATACACTACAATGTATATAAGAAATAATAAGTAATGCAAAGATCTTTATAAAGGTAATCAGTAGAACACAAATGTTAAAGATGTAATATTCATTAGTGTCAAAAATAAGTCAAGCCTACTGACATACACAGAAATTATTCAAATCATTGTACATTTTTAGTGCACTTATATTAATACAGATCTTTAGTTCATTGAGTTACTGAACTGGTACATAGTATGCCAAAGTTCTGGTGCTTCTGCATAACTGCCAATGTCCTGATGGCAAACTGAATGTGTCAGTGCATAACAAATTCGGAACCTTTATTCCAATGTATTTGTAGATGCTCTTAAGTACCGTAAGCAGAGTGGTGATCAATAGTTCCAAAATTAAGTATTTAAGCTATTGAGGGAGAAGTAAAGGGAGTAACACAATTTTTTTTATTTAAGTATCTGATGTGTAATGGTTTTGCCATAAAGATGCAGAATAACAAACATTTTTAACAGAAAATATACATTAAAATAGGTTCAAGTAGAATATAAATGTTATACAATAGTTGTCCTTGAAATAAGTTATAAATTTTATTTAATTTAAATATGAACACAGATACAGTTAAGAGTAAATTAAGAACTTCTAATACAAATAAATGGCTTCCAAGAATGGCAACTGAATGCTTTTTAATACAGGTTAAAATATAAGTCTGTAATCGCTTCTCAATTTTGTAGTAGTCTTTCCATTTAACAAAAAATTTTGAAATACTACCTTGTGATAAAAAAACAAACACTGGTCATTTTAATGTGATTAAGCTTGCATTTCTTTAGGAAATATGGTATTGTAGGCTCATATATGCTTGCGTTTCCTTTGTCAACTTCCAAAGGCTGAGTATTTGGTATTTTGAATTTTATAGTTGAATCACTTATTTCAGCTGGAGCTTTTGAACAGTTAATCACAATGATGTCAACTTGACGACTGCTACCATTGTTAGCAAGGCAGTGAACTTCTTCAGGAACCTCTAGACCTTTAAATTAGAGAGCATTAGGCAGCACCATGCATACATTGTTGTGTCTCTTGATTCTCAGTAGCTCTCCCTAGGACAACTTCCCAGCACATGTGGAAGGGTTTCATACTCATTGCAGCCATGTCTGCAATTGTTTGTGGTGGCGGAGAGTCCAGGGAGGGATCTTACTGGAACAACCATGGCATTCACCTTCAACATATCTCTCCATTCAGAACTTGATAGATCTCCCTTAGTCAACACCCAGGTGTTTGCAGGTGATACTTCACGAAAAAGTTCTACTCCTTTACCTTTGTGAGGATAGGCACATCAGGAAATGTATTCTTGTTCTCAAAGAAGTTTTCTCAGCTGCGGAACAGTTTTGTTTTCTTCAGATGGATTGATGTTCGGTTCCACTAAACAGCGGCTATGAATGCAGTGATAGTCTCTTACAGCATTAACGTGGGGCTGACTAACGTTTTCAAGCTGTTTATGTTTATTTGTTGTAGAAAGAATAGAATATTTATTTGTACCAAACAACATACAAAATTTTAAATACATTTAGGTCATTTCTTAAAACTATTTACATTCTTAAACAAATTAAGTTCCAATTTTCCTTCCTTTTAAAGGCTACTTTGTGCCCTTTGGCTTTCAGTTAGCCCTTATTTTTTTCTTTCCCTTTCCACTTCCCCGATTCCTCTTTTCCTATTATTATTCTCCTTTCTCTTGCCCTTCCTGCTCCTTTCCCCTTGCTTTTTTTACTTTCCTTAACAATCTTTCCTCGATTCTCCTTGAAAACTCTCCCATATCCTTTATTCTTTCTCCTCCCTTAAATGCTACTATTTTTATAGCTATCATTTCATTGGTCATTTTGTCCCATTTTGTATCCTAAACATCCTGTCTCCACTTCTCTAACTCTTTACATTCTACCAAGTAATGTATCTTATTCTCCTTCTCTCCACATATGACATATGTTCCCGCTTCACTCCCTCTTAATCCTCTAAGGGACATTGCCCCTGTTCTCGCCCATGCTAAACCTTCCCTTTCCTGTCTGCTATATTAAGTTAACATAACCTTCTCTCCCCCAGTCTCTCTTAATTGTTCTATATAAACTTGAGGACTTTTTATTTTCAAAACTTTGCCAGATTTCTGCTTCTCTGTATCTTCTATCCTATTTTTCACTACTGTCCAAAATCTGCTATCATTTTTTTTTCTCTAGTTGCCAAATGTCTCCCATTCCTGTCTTCTTCAACTCTCTTTCTATCCCTACCCACCAGCCATTTTTATTTGAAGATATCTTCTGTTGAATCACACAACTTTTTAATACATCTTGTTTTTCTCTTTGAAGGCACCTGTACCAATATTTCAAGATTTTTTCCATAATTATTTCTTTCCTCTGTGTTCTTCCTAATTCTGCCAATGTTACTTCCCTTGGTGCTGATCTGATTAATTTTAAAAATTCTTTGAAAAATAATCTGTATATTTGATCTACTTTTTTGCTTAATTATGAAGCCCATATTTCTACCGCATACAACTTTTTTTTTTTATTCTACCAATGCTTCGTACATCCTTTCCAACCATTTAACAGGCATTTCCAATTTGTAATTACTTATTCTTAATCCTGTCATAGCAGCTCTGCCTTTTGCCTTCACCTTCCTACCATGTACTTCCCACCTACCATTGTTACTTAATCTTACTCTTAAATAATCAAACTCCTTTACTACCTCTAACTGTTGTCTATTCAGATACCATCATTCATCTTTTCTTAATTTATATCCTTTTTTGAATACTATAACTTTTGATTTCTTTACATTTACTCGAATTCCCCCATACTGTACAAAATGTGTGTATTTCATTGCTTTTTGCAAGCCTATTGCAGATATAGCCCCCACCATTAAGTCATCTGCATACAAAGTCCTGGTATCTCCTTGTTCATTAATATAGGGCAGTGCCCATTACTTTCCCTAACTTCTTTCTAATACATCATCTATAAAAAAATTAAACATGATAGGACTTAGCTTACATCCTTGTCTTAAACCTAGTTTTTGTTCAGCCATATCCATAATTCTGTTTTGATCACACGTTATGCAATATTTTATTTCCTCATATATTTTTCTAATTCCTTCAATAAAGTCATCACTTAGTTCTTTTTTATTTTCATAATTTCTACTCCAGCACTTTTCCATTAATAGTGTTGAATGCCTTTTCAAAATCCGCAAAAAACATATACACCCTTCCTCTTTTCCTGTTTAAATATTTCTTAATTATTGTCTGGATTATTAATACATTATCTGTTGTTCGCTTGCCTTTCCTAAAACCTGCGTCAAACTCGGACAACTTTCCTTCCGATTCTGCCCACTCTGGTAGTCTTTCTGCCGTGAGTGAGTGAGTAATTCTTAATAATAATTATATGTCAGTTTCTTTACAAATATACTATGTCACAGAATAACAAAATTAAATAATCTATGAACATTAATAATGTGATTATGGAAAACATGTCGTCCTCCGTGGTATGTGGTTACCATGCTAGCCTCTAGTTCCCGAGGTCGCAGGTTCAAACCCTTAGGAGGGCGATGGACTTTTTCCGGCGTAAAAAACCTTAGCATGGCTTCCTTCGGAAGGGAAGTAAAGCCGGTGGTCCTGTGTCACACATTTACGGCACGTAAAAGAACCTCAAGCCTGATAAAAAGGACTCTGAGCAAAATTACCGGTCTTTCATGCCAAATATAGAATGGGACGCTAAGGACCATAGTAGTCAAAGAGCGTCCATAAATAAAAATAAATTTTAATTTGACTTTTTTGAAGATTTAGAAGCTAGTAACAGTGATGTGTCATAATTTAAAATAAAGGGAGTTGAGGGTTGTTACACTACATCACTAAAATATTCTTACTTGAATATTTTAGTGATGTAGTGTAACAACCCTCAACTCTCTTTATTTTAAATTTTAATTTAATTTTATGGAAAACATGGTTCATTTAAATAGCCATTGCCTTTTTAGAAGTAGTTTTCTTAGTTTACCTTTAAAAGATTCTTTATTTAAGTTTTTTATTGAAGTATCTAGTTTGTTATACATTAAGACACCCAGATGGGAAATGCTTGCCTGGCTTTTTGTAAGCCTGTGGCTATCCAAATGTAAGTTGCTGAGATTTCTTCTGTTGTAGCTATGATATTCTTAGTTCTTATGAAATATAGTTATATTATTATGAATGAAGTTTAAGGTCTCAAGAATATATAGGCATGGGATAGGCAAAACTTTAAGTTCATTGATTATGTATCTACTTGGTGTTCTTATGGGTACCTTCCGAATTGCCTTTAAAATTCTTTTTTGAATTGTGAGAATTTGTGCTGTTTTTGGAGAGGAACCCCAAAAGGGAATGCGATAGCTAATTTGGGACTCAATGCAGCTGTGATACACTATCTTTAGCATTTCTTTGGAGCACACATTAGCCAATCTACAAACAGCATAACATAATTTGTTCAAAATAAAGAGAGTTGAGGGTTGTTACACTACATCACTATAATATTCTTACTTGAACGCGTTTCGGGAGACGGTTTGTTCCCATCGTCAGCATGTCCTCATCTGATTTTGCCGGTCATCGTCTGGGGGATGTGTGTGGTTAGTGGTGTTCTCTGGTGCTGGGCTGATGAACCTCCAAAGCTGTTGGGTGGCGGCAGTTCGAAATTCATTAGGTGATTCCTGTGTTTGACAATATGTATTTTTTCCCAGATGTCCAATTCATTACTGCTGTTGATCGGTTTTAAGAGTTTTATGTTTGGAGTGATATCATGGTTTGAAGACCAGAAATGATGTGCTACTGCTGATTTATCTGGCTGCTTTTGGTAAATGTATCTCATATGCTCTTTAAGTCTTATTTCAAGATTTGTTTTTGTTCTTCCTATGTATACCAGGTTACATTCATTACAATCAATTTGATATATACCAGCTGATTTATCGTTGGGGATAGGATCTTTTGTTCTGTTGCATAGTAGTTTCTGTATGTTGTGGTTATTCTGTGGAGACAGGGTGATGCTGCATTTTTTGAAAATCCTTTGAAATTTATGATGTGTCCAAGGGTGATAAGTGAATTTTCTATATGCTTGTGGTTTTTGTTGTCTGAGTAACGTAGTCATTTGTTGGATGTATTTCTGTCTTTCAAACCTTTTTATCTTCTTATCTATTGTTTTTTTCTGGTATCCATTCATAGTGGCTATGTTGATAATGTGTTGGTATTCTTTCTGGTATTCCTCTTTCTCCATTGGTATATGTACTAACCTGTTTGTAATACTATTTAAAATTGCATGTTTGTGGCTTGTAGGATTGTAACTATTATTTTTAATATAATTTTCTGTGTGCGTTGGTTTTCTGTAAATGCCAAATGTTAGTTTGTTGTGTGCATTATTTCTGATGATCCTGATGTCTAGGTAAGCTAATTGGCCATTTTCTTCTTTTTCTATTGTGAATTTAATAGATCTTTTTTGTAAATTTAATAATTTCAAAGCATCTTCTGAAAGTTTTTTGGAACAATAGCAAAAATATCATCTACATACCTATACCAGGTTTTGAATAGATGTGGGAAAGATTTAGTAATATGGCATTCAAAATGGCTCATATATAGTTCTGCTAAAAATGGTGAAAGGGGGTTTCCCATAGTTAGGCCTGAGGTTTGTTTAAAGATTTTGTGATGGAATGAAAAGAAATTTTGGTCCAGACATAATTTTGTTAGTTTTAGGTAATCTTCTGTTTGTGCTCTAGGTGTGCCATTGTTTAATATCCAGTTTTCTAGGAGTGGTAATAATTCTTCTTTTGGTATGCTTGGGAAGAGTGCAGTGACATCAAATGATACCATCATGTCTTGGGTGATATATTTATATTTGAAAGGTGACTGGTTAATTCTAATGAATTTTTTATACTAAGACTTTTGAACATAGGCATGGAGTTGAAGGTATTTGAAAGCCATTTTGCTAGTTTATATGTGGGAGAGTTTATGTTATTCACTATGGGCCTCATTTTGTTGCCGAGTTTGTGTTGTGTTTTGTTGCCGAGACCCATAGTGAATAACATAAACTCTCCCACATATAAACTAGCAAAATGGCTTTCAAATACCTTCAACTCCATGCCTATGTTCAAAAGTCTTAGTATAACAAATTCATTAGAATTAGCCAGTCACCTTTCAAATATAAATATATCACCCAAGACATGATGGTATCATTTGATGTCACTGCACTCTTCCCAAGCATACCAAAAGAAGAATTATTACCACTCCTAGAAAACTGGATATTAAACAATGGCACACCTAGAGCACAAACAGAAGATTACCTAAAACTAACAAAATTATGTCTGGACCAAAATTTCTTTTCATTCCATCACAAAATCTTTAAACAAACCTCAGGCCTAACTATGGGAAACCCCCTTTCACCATTTTTAGCAGAACTATATATGAGCCATTTTGAATGCCATATTACTAAATCTTTCCCACATCTATTCAAAACCTGGTATAGGTATGTAGATGATATTTTTGCTATTGTTCCAAAAAAACTTTCAGAAGATGCTTTGAAATTATTAAATTTACAAAAAAGATCTATTAAATTCACAATAGAAAAAGAAGAAAATGGCCAATTAGCTTACCTAGACATCAGGATCATCAGAAATAATGCACACAACAAACTAACGTTTGGCATTTACAGAAAACCAACGCACACAGAAAATTATATTAAAAACAATAGCTACAATCCTACAAGCCACAAACATGCAATTTTAAATAGTATTACAAACAGGTTAGTACATATACCAATGGAGAAAGAGGAATACCAGAAAGAATACCAACACATTATCAACATAGCCACTATGAATGGATACCAGAAAAAAACAATAGATAGGAAGATAAAAAGGTTTGAAAGACAGAAATACATCCAACAAATGACTACGTTACTCAGACAACAAAAACCACAAGCATATAGAAAATTCACTTATCACCCTTGGACACATCATAAATTTCAAAGGATTTTCAAAAAATACAACATCACCCTGTCTCCACAGAATAACCACAACATACAGAAACTACTATGCAACAGAACAAAAGATCCTATCCCCAACGATAAATCAGCTGGTATATATCAAATTGATTGTAATGAATGTAACCTGGTATATATAGGAAGAACAAAAAGAAATCTTGAAATAAGACTTAAAGAGCATATGAGATGCATTTACCAAAAGCAGCCAGATAAATCAGCAGTAGCACATCATTTCTGGTCTTCAAACCATGATATCACTCCAAACATAAAACTCTTAAAACCGATCAACAGCAGTAATGAATTGGACATCTGGGAAAAAATACATATTGTCAAACACAGGAATCACCTAATGAATTTTGAACTGCCGCCACCCAACAGCCTTTGGAGGTTCATCAGCCCAGCACCAGAGAACACCACTAACCACACACATCCCCCAGACGATGACCGGCAAAATCAGATGAGGACATGCTGACATGGGAACAAACCGTCTCCCGAAACGCGTTCAAGTAAGAATATTATAGTGATGTAGTGTAACAACCCTCAACTCTCTTTATTTTAAATTATGACACATCACTGTTACTAGCTTCTAAATCTTCAAAATTAGTCAATAATTTGTTCAGTTTGACACTTAGTTGTAGTATATGGGTTTCCCATGAGAGTTCATTATCAATCCAGATTCCCAGGAATTTTGTTACGCATTTTTTAACTATGAGACTTTGATTCATATACAAGTCTAAATTATTGTTCTTTTAATTTGTTATGGAAATACAGATATATTGTTTTTTCTACATTCAATAAAAGTTTGTTCTCTGTTAGCCAACATTGTAAACTATTATTTGCTTCATTTACTACATTCTGGGGGATAATGAGTTTTCACTACTGAAAACTAGGTTTGTATCATCTGCAAACATTATTGTATGTGCTTTTGGAATGTTCAATGGAAGATCGTTTATGAAACTAAGAAACAATAGTGGTCCAAGGATTGAACCTTGCAGCACTCCATGATTTACTTTTAGTGTTTCCGATTGAACTGTGTCAATTTCTACAATTTGTATTCTATTTTTTAGATAGGATGCAAACCAATCTTTTACCATTCCTCTGATTGCCAAATAATCTAATTTGTTTAGCAAACTGTCATAATTTACTAAGACAAAAGCTTTAGTGAGGTCTATAAAAAGTTCAAGAGAGTGTTTTTTGTTATCTTTTGCATATAGGACTTGTTTAATAAAACCAAATATAGCCTCATTATTAGATTTGTTCTTTCTAAAACCAAACTGGAAAGGGGAAAAATAACCAATTGTTTCTAAAAATAAAGTAAGTCTGTTGTATATTATTTTTCAAGAATTTTTGAAAGCACAGGCAGAAGTGATATGGGCCTGTAGTTTTCGATGTTGCTTTTATCTCCCTTTTTAAAGACTGGTATTACCTTTGCCATTTTAAGTGTATCTGGGTAGACACCTGAGGAGATGGAAAGATTACAAATGTCAACAAGAGGTTTAATTATACTGTTTGCACATTTCTTGATAATAAGGCTGGGAATTCCATCTACACCAAAAGAGGATTTATTTTTTAAGTTATTTATTACATTTAATATTTCCTGAGTGTTACTGGTACTAGAAACATTGTTTTACTACTCAAGGGCATGGCTGCAGAATGGCACTTTGTTAAAGGATTTGAGGAGATATCAATTAGTTTATTTACTACTGTCGTAAAATATTTATTAAATTCTTGGGCTATTTCTATAGATTATACTACTTTTTTCCCCATTTTGCTGCAGTTCAATATTTTCTTTGTGTTTAGTGGAGCCTAACTCTGTTCTTACTACATTCCATATAGCTTTACTTCTGTTTGTGGATGTCAGAATATACCTATCATCATCATCATCATCATCACTTTGCTTCTAGAGTTACTCGTTTTAAAACTGCTACATAGCTATTACAGTAGACAATGAATTGTGGATTATTTGTGCTTTCACTAATATCATGAAGGAGTCTTTTCTTTTTACATGAGATGATTATTCCTTTTGTGATCCATTCCTTACTTTTTTTTGCTTTTGCCATACTTCTTTATTTGCTTTTTTTTTTTTTTTTTTTAGAGGAAATGCAATATTCATGTGGTGCTTAATAGTAGCAATAAGCTTTTCTACTTTGGTGTTTAAATTTGCTTTGTTTATTACATCAGACCAATTTTCGTTTTCTATTAAATATTTGAGATAGTTCTGTTTTCCTCATTATAACTTCTTATTATTTGCTGTGTTGGATAACTTGTATCTAACTCTGGGATTTTTAGCTGTATTGATATGGAGTTGTGATCTGATAAAGCAAGATTTGTATTTTCTGTCGAATAGGAGTAGTTTTCGCTAATTAGTACCTGGTCGAGGCACGTTTGACTGCTATTCGTTATACAAAAGGTCAGGAAATTCCATTTTATATTGTAAAGTTTAGGAAATATATTGTTATTTTTTAGCAAATTTCATGTTATTATGAAGTGAAAAACTAAAATTAAGCAATTCAAAGGCAAATATAAAAAGTAAAATCGAAGCTCAAAACAATGAAAGTATGGAGGTAGTTGAGGTTAGGTCAGCCATTACAGATGGTAATGTTGATTTACAATCAGAGCTTGAGAAAACAGATAAGTTAAATGTAGATGAGCAGTTATCAGAGATAGATGTAGAAAGAGATAGCAGTAGTATGCAAGGTCAATCAGATAGCAGTAGTATACAAGGTCAATCACCTCTACACATGTTAGTGCAAGAAACAAAACAGAGGCTATCCCTTACACATCTAGCCAACAAATGCAAGAAAACTTATCACAACAAAATGTTATGTAGCTTCTAAAAGCAATAACTGATAAGTTAACTGAAACTAGTAAAGAACTGAGAAAAGAGTTAAAAGAAGACAATACAGAGCTAAGAGTAGAGTTAGGTAATAAATTAACTGAAACAAATACAGAGCTATCTAATATTAAAATTGACCTAGCTAGACAAATAGAAAATTGTATGAAAGAATGCAAAGCTGAAAGCAAGAGGTTAGAAATAAAGCTAGAACAATCTGCAAAAGCAATTCAAAAAGACATAGATGTAAAAGTAAACAAAGGTTTTAAACAGCTAGAACAAAAATTGTCAAGTCATATTGACAAAATGTCAATGAAATGGAGTTAAAACTTGCTGATACTAAACAGGGTATTTGTTACAAATTAGATAAACAGGGTGAAGAATTGAAAACAATGGTAGAAAATACTAATGCAGATCTTGTACAAGTACAAATAGATTTAATTGGGGAAATTAATAAAATGCATGAAATGGTAAAAACAAATGCAGCTGCAGTAAAAGAAGCAAATACAGGACAAGGACAAGTAAAGTCAATGATAGACGAAATCAAGGATAGAGTACAATAAAGTAGCAAAGAAACTGATAAACTTAGAAATAGTTTTGAAAATTTAAGTACAAATGTACCAAGGGTAAATGCAAGTACAACTAATTCTGTAAATGCTAACCAAATGTATGTCAGTAATGCAAGTACAGAAAGGGATATATCACCATTGTTAACGAACAAAACAAGAGATGCTATTGCTTTTTCCATAGCATCAGCTTCTCAAACACACAACATAAATGATGACACACATAAACATGTACATGTACCAAATTTGATGTCAAACACAACTGTGCAACATAAAACTAGGGCAAAGCTAAAAAGTCTGAGGCACAATAAGAGAAACAAACAGAAAAGGAAAGTAAAGTATTTAGGTCATGTGTGGCACAAAAAGAAACAGAAAGTAAATGTAAACAGTCAGAGAAAGAAAAAGAAAATAAAGTATTTAAATTATATGTGGCATAGGAATAAAAAGAAACAGAAAATAAATGTAAACAGTCTGAGAAACAAAAAGAAAAAGAAAATAAAGTATTTAGGTTATGTGTTGAACAAAAAGAAAGAGAAAATAAATGTAAACAGTCTGAGAAACAAAAAGAAAGGGAAAGTAAAGTATACAGGTTATGTGTCGCACAAGAGAAAAACAAAATAATGTAACTGGAACATAAAAGGGGAAAGCAATGTAATTTAAAAATTGTAAAGTACTATTTAAAATAATATTTTTTTTAAAATGTAAAGAATTTTCAATAACAAAGGAAAGTTTAGAGAAAGAGAAGTAATAAAAATCCATTGTTAGTAAGAAAAACTGAATAGCAACTACATTTATATTGTAAGTTAGAAATAGTAAGAAATATTAAAAATGTTTTGGAAACAAATTGTAAAGAAAGGGTAACAAGTGTAAATAGGTAATTTTATGTAAAATGTATAGCATATAAACTGCTTAGTAGTGAAAGTGATGGTGAATGAGCAAACTTAGCTCAGATCATTAATCTTATACAAGGTCACTGATCTTGTAAAGTGTCAAGCAAGTATATATGAAGTGTTCAGCTATACACGAGTGTTGTGAAAAACCAGTGTTGAAGAAAAAGTGAAAAATTGACAGTGAAAGATAGGAAGTGCAATAATAAAAGTTATGTTTCTTTCTTTCAGGAGACTTTTAGAAAATATTTAAAAATTTAAAAGAACTAAACAAAAAGAGTAAATTTTAAATATTTCTAAAAGGGGGCAATTTGAGGCAGTATTTTAATACCTGAATAATTTCAATTGTTATTTATAATTGGTAAATTCAATAACAGCCGGCCTTGAAACAATATGTATGTAATAATCATTTTAATTGTATGTAACAGTCATTGCAAATGCTTATTTTTATTGTAAACATATTTTATTAATGTTATGTGAATACTTTATATACTCTAGTAATGCAGGAACTGTGAGAATAGTAAATTTTAGGTTCTTAACAATGAGTAATAATGAGATAATTGTGGCAATAATGTGTTTGGAATTTAAAAGTGTACTGGTCATGATTAGAATGACGATGGCGTAGTTTCAGTGACAGTTTTAAAATAAGCCAATCAACAGCAAAGAAAAGTTTTAAGTTGAATGCAGAAATTCTATTGGACCAGAATTAGCCAATCAGAGACTCGCATTACCGAAGCTTAAGGTTTTTAACCGTTGAGGTTAGTCAGTTCCTGGCAAGACTTGATAGGGTGTACATGGAAAAATGTGTTCTCTATGGGCGTTTAGTAAAAACAGATATACGCGTTAAGAGAGTGTATAAAAGTTTCTCACAGTTCTTTTTAAAAGTGTAGTAGTTTATAAATATGTGTAAGAAGTTAAAATAAAAGTAAAAAATTTAAAAGTTTAATTCTGTGACGTCTACAATAATTGTCATTACCACACCCTGCATAAGAATCCCGACTCTAAATTAAGACTGACGCAGCTGAGGCAAATTCAAACAGTAATATTATGTAAGCATTAAATTCAATCCGACACTCAAAGCAACTATTAAACACAAAAACTCTTCAAGTTTGCATAAACATTTATTACGCAACATTACGTAACAGCAGCAAATCATCTTCAAATTAGCGCACATACATGGGACTAACTCAAAACAGCATCCACTCAAAAGCAGCTAAAATAATACGTGAGCCAACTCCGGAACCAACCCACATACTTCAAAGTTGAAAAACCCACTCCTTCAAATTTGGCATCCCAAGCGTGGAGCTAAATACCAACTTCAAATTCCTTTCGATGGTCAGTACATTGACTCTCTCACTCCTGCCATTCTTCACCTTTGTGAAATTGCTGATGCCTATACATTCCTGGTTGGTCATTTCTCCTTACATTCAAACTTTGTTTTTCCCCCTTCACATGTAATTGAAGTCCTTTCAAGTATGCCTTTTTTCTTTCTGTTCTAGCCTCTTTCATTTTTATGAGTAGTGCTTTCCTTAAGCTTTCCGAAATCCTGCTCAATAAAAGTTTGAGTGCCTTTTAACTTTTTCACATTTCTCAGTATCTGTCCATTTCACATCCACTGTTGCCATTTTTACTAATATCGGCTTAGGTCTTTTCCCCTTTCTGCTGAATCTGAATGCATCCAAAATTTCCCATCCATGTAGTTTAATTTCAAGCTGCTGCTCAATAATTTCACCTACAATTTCTCCAAGCTTTTTGTCTCTATCCTCTTTTACTCCAAATATTACCATGTTTAATCTGCGTTGTCCCGCTTCACAATTTCTCTTCATTGTATCCATTCTCTTCCTGCATTTTTCTAATTCTTGGTCCACCTACTGTTTCAGCATTTTCAATGCACCTTTTAGCTGCTCTGTATTGTTATCCATTTTCATACCTAGCTGTTTCTCTATTGCCTTTAGTTCAGATATCTCATTTGTTATACTTTTCAGCTTCTGCAACACTTGATCCTGGCTTCAACTCAACTCCTCCAATTATTAATAGGACAGCCACCACAGTGCTAGCCACATTTCTGTTGTAACCATTAGCATGCCTTATTTACTCAACATTTTTATCCTCCTAAAGCTCCCTATTCTAACACGGTAAACTTATAGTTCCACTCCCATCTTCATACTCCTGCCAAGCACCATGATTAACGCATCTGCACTCTACCGCTGCTGGTACCGGACTCCTCTATTTGTTGTAAGAAGGCCTCCCAAAAAGCTCGAAGGATAGACAGTCCTTTGTATTTGTGACTGGTGTAAAGCATACAATTTGGTGTGTCGTTAGGCAGTTGTACAATTTGTTTGATTGAGCTACTAATCATGTTATCTACTGTACTTAGAAACTGTTTGGGAATTTTATTATGTGAGCTGTTCGAAAAACATGTGTTAGCACTGGTCCAATGAATTGGTTTACAACTGTAAACTTCTGACAAGACTGTAAAACACGTGTCATTGTGAGATTCCTAGTTTTCTTGTAATTTTTTCAAAACTGTTGTGGCATTAAGTGTCAATGTTTGATTAAATGTAGCACCTAAGTATCAGATTTCATCATGTGCTGAAATAGTGGTAATTGAGCCATCAACAGTCTCTATGACGCCAGGTTTCAGTTTCCCATTATAAATGTAGTTTGCATTAGACTTTTGAGGATTGATATTTAGGCCAATTTCATGAAGAAGATTGTCATTGTAACCAATGTGTTAGCAGCTGTAAGGTCTTTTCCTAAGTTATAACCATGGTATCAGCAAAGCATATTACTGTTACAGGTCCAGTGTCATTAGATTGCTGAAAAACATAGAAGTCAAATAATTCTATCATACAGTTTGTTATATGATTTAAGCTTAAATTAAAAAAGGTTAGAGTGGATCACCTTACATGACTTTCCTCTTTATTCTTAAAGATTCAGTCTGTATGCCTTTAAGTTGGATTCTGGTAGTGTTATGACATGAGAGAGTAGTTAATAATCATTTAGGAACACAAGGTATAGGCTGGATTTTTTGTGGTAATTGCAAGATGATCATGTCCTATGCTGTCAAAAGCATTGATAATATCTATGAGACAAGGTAAACTGAAGCTTTCTTTGAATAGGCAGCTCTTAGAATTCAATTACACTTACCATTATACTTACTTGATACTGTTTAAAAGCAACTTTTAATGCTAAGACACCAAAGGTTCTTGGTGGCAAAATTTATTTGAGGCTTTGTACCGATGTCCAATTTTCAGTTGTAGAACCAAATTGTCACATCAGGACATGTGGACCTTATGGACACTCACATGTAACTTCTCAGCTAGTCTATTAAAAATTTGACAAGCTATAAATCTAATCCAACTTCCTGGTTACAAATCTGTGTGACTGCACGGATTAAGTTTGTCAATGCCTAGTAGCCAGGCAGTGCTTCATCTATGGGACACATTTCCAGTTGGTGTAGGAATAGGCAGATAACTACTTAAGTTTTACTGCCTGCATACAATAACTGTGAGAGTTATGGGAATAAAGTGTTAAGATACATTCTGATATTTTACAAAAGAGTGATTTGAAGAATTCAAATCTTTTCAATAAAACAAGGACATTTTCTCTCCTATTTGGCCTGAGCATTATAGAACCACATTATATTTTGACGCTTTCCCTATATTCATAGTTATGCAATTCTTAAATTAGCATTTATTTTTAAAAATATTTTTACTAATGAGTTAGCAAAACAAAATTCACAAAATGTGAAGCCATTTTTGTGCTTATGGTTGTAAAATGTTTAGGGAAGCTATGTAAATTATTTTTACAAACAACATGGCAGTTTAAATGACATGCTTCCAATTCCATCCTACAAATGAACATATATGTAAGTGCTCCCTTTAATTTCCAACAACTTCAGTTGTATATGTGGGCACAGAACAGGAATTGACCAAGTGAACAATCATAAAACTAAAATTTGTATGTGGGCATATAGCCTGTTCTTCAAGGTGAGGAAAAACTCTGGAAAAAGTTTCACCAACATAACATCCTAAAAATGAGAGTGAAGAACAGTACCTTCAATCACAGTGGGGAAAGAAAAAAAATGTAATAAGCCTTAACAAACATATTCTCGGCTTATTGCAAAAGATCTGTAAGTCATGTTTCTGAAGCTTTGAGGAAAAATAAATATGCAGTTTACATTATAAACTGCAGAAATACGTTATTATTTCAGTGCATAATGGACAATTTTATCATCATTCATAAACTGCTCTGAGCAAAAGTTTGCTGGAAAACATTGTTTCTTGTGGTATGTAAATGTATTCTTAACTCCATTTTAGGCAAAAATAGCTTCATGGAAATTTTTCTGTAAGCCAATGGCATGTTCTGAAGTTAATCTGGTTACCTTGTCGAGTAGAGTCCCGATTATTCGAATGGGTCATGGCCTGATCGGATGATTTGGGAAGGTCAGATGATGTGGAAAGTAACAAATACAGCATTTAAAACTCACAAAATACATTACTTAAAAATTACATATGTATAATCCATTTCATTTTTGTAGTAGCAATTGACTGGTGGCCAGTTGCATCTAATAATACACTGCTGGCAGCAGTGTACAATCATATGTGTAGTCCCAGAAGTGTAAACCTTGCTTACTCGTATACACTCAATAATTTGTAATTTTTTTGTTTCTCTTTCTTTTTTTTTTTTTTTTGGTTCGACCAGATTGGATTAAATGGAAGGTCAGGTTAGCAAAGGTCAGATGACTGGGACTATACTGTATTTTAACTGAGATTTACACATAACAGCTGATAGTAATTGACATTGCAAATTCTACTTCTTTATAAAGTGCTTCTCAAGTATGAGTTGGCAGGCTGGTACACCATGGCACATCTTGTCACCTTGGTCTTCAGTTTTATCAAAGCTTTTATCAAGTTCAGAAGTGATTTTAGTGTTCACATATTATGTTATAATTAGGGCTGCGACATCAGTCATTACGTTTGTTTAGAGGCATCCTGTAGTCGACTGTTTACGAGAGGGTTATCTGTACAGTTGAGTCACGTCTATCGCCACACAGTGTTCACGTAGATGAAACGCTAAAGGAAAGGGTATGAAAGTCCACAACATTGCAAAACTATATATTGGAGTATGGGGAAAATCTTTTCTCTATTATTGACGAAAACCTTTATTACAATTGCTTCTGGGCATAGTAGGTTGAGTAATGTGTGAAGACATGTCAACAAAGAAACATACAAGTGTTGTATTGCAAAATGTGAGGATAAGCTGCTACAACGAGAGTCACCTCCATCAAATCAAATACTGCATTTATTTATGCCAATATTCCTTTATATAAACTATGGTATACAAAGTTCCAGGTTGTAATTCATTGCAATAAACTGAAATAGAATCTTATCCACGTGCACATTGTGACACAGCGTTTTGTATTAATGATTTAATAAAGACATTTCAGTTATATAAGTCAGCTTATGTTATAAATAATATTGCAGAAATAAAATAAATGTTCACAAGACATGTGTAATCCATCTTGTATAGACTGTACTGCGCAGGGCCAATGTCAGCCCTTATCGCTACAACCACCTTCCTATTTTATACACTTTCCTCCATGTAGCAATTCCCACGTTGCAGCCCTAGTTATAACTTAAGATAAGTACACATTACAGCAAACAGGGTTTTATGTACAGCTTGTATGTGACTACATCACCTTGCAGGGAAGTTGGGTGATTTTAAACAGAATTTCCGGGTGAGCATCCTCCAAGCAGAGAAGTTGTATGGAAGCTTGAGGGAAATCGGTTCAACTCTCAATAATATGTACCACATGCTAAGGAGAAATTTTTGTTGTATAATTTGTTGTATGGATAATGTATGGAAATTATAAGTTGTTAATGTAATGTGGGTGACCAGATTTACAAAACCAAATAAAGGAACGCTTTGAATATTTCAACATAAAAAAATAAAGGGACAAAAAAGGACACTTCTGATATAATGTAATTAAAAGTTGAATAACATATAATTATATTGCATAAATACTTTGAACTTAAGTTAAATACAGAACTAAAGCATTTATAATTACAGCTACACAGTTACAGTTACGTGAATTCATTATGTCCTCTAAAAGCTTTTCTTCTTTCACTATTCTCTTATAAAAGTCAATACACAAAATATCAAAGTGTCTTAGCCACAATCATTGCTTCCACAGTCTTTATGTTTAAACAGTTCTTTTCTTCTCACCACAAAACTCATGAGAGAAAAAAATTCTCTCAACGGCTTCATTTATTTCTGGAATTGCCATAATAAATTCAACAAATCTCAGTAAGTTTTTGTAGTGAATTTCTTTTTCCTGGAGCACCTTGAATATGTCACACCACTTTTTGTCCACTTCAGCATTTGTGTCCTTCCATTCTTCTATCTTGAAGTTCACAGCATTATTTGCATGGTTGACTTCATCAAATAACTCATCTTCTTCAGTGATATTGAATATGTTGCAATTGACATCACTGATAGTTTTTTGACTGCTTTGAACTTAAGCCCAAGCTGGTGGAGTTTGCAACTTAATCCAATGGAATTCTTTTAGTCATTGGAAATGGTGAGTCCATTTACCTAATTACTCCAGGAAAGTATCATTAAATAAATTTTTAGTAGTTAAAAATTCTTTTCCATCAAAGATGCCTTCATCTTCCGATTCTGAAACAATCAATAACATTTTAAAGGTTTGAAAGTTCTCAGCTTGCCTACTTGTAATTTTATGTCTAAGCAATTCCAATTCTTCTACCACTTCAGATGCCAAAATCTTTCCTTTTTCTATTTCCATTATTGTTGCCAAGAATATTTTCAGCTGGCTTTGAATAAAGTGGAACCAAAGGAGTGATTGTGGATCTTTAAAAAATGATTTCAGCAATGTAGGACATTTGTCTTATGACAGAATGTAACTTCTAAATCCATTATACATGTCCATAACTCTATTCACAGCCTGCAATAATGACAACCATCTTGTTTGAACATTACCTGGAACAGGCCTGTATTCAGTTTCTATAAATTCACAGAATTGTTTCAATTCCTGTACGCTTACAGTGTAAATATGGAAATACTGAAATATTTAATTTATAACTGTTTCAATATCAACACGCAAAATATTGGCATTTGTATGGACACCATTATGAACAATATCAGCAGACATCCAATATCAAGAGTGTTCAAATTTAACTCTTTTCTCAGTCTTTAAAATGCATTGTTGGTACCACCTTGTTTGTATTCCCCAAAATTGGTGTTGCAGTTATCTGCAGAAAATGCAATAATTTTCTCAGTCAGCTGGTACTTTTGCAAAATAGCTGTTTCTCCTGTTATGTTCTGGAATCCAATAACTTTGACCTGAATACCTTTAGTTGGGATGAAGTACCTAATAAGGATGGGCACCAACTTCAGATCTCTATGGTTTGATGTGTCCACCGTAAATGAAATATATTTGGCTTCTTTCAGCTCGGCTGCTATTTCTTGCGTTGCATATGGTGCCAGGACATTCACTGAAACTGATTTGCACTTTGCTTGTCCACATGTAAATTTCTTTTGAAACAAATTTCTCACTATTGCAGAAGTGCAGTCCATTAATTTCAAAGAGAGGTTATGTTTCGCTGCATGGAATGCAAACAACCTTTCTTGTGATGCAAGACATTTACTTTTGTCAGTTAACTTTCCCATTTCATTTTTTTGTGAAAAATGATATAACATCTTGACTTGAACTGGAAGCAGTGGCTGCCAGTTTATGTTTTTGCTTGTTCAAATGTTGTTTTATATCAGAACAGCCTCCGTGCTCAATTGAAAAAAAACAAACAACCCCTGTACATATCAACTTGTTTGTTGTTATGTCTTCTCTCAAGAAGGGATAGTCCTCTTTTAAATCCACAGTGAAATTATACTTCCTTTTCAGCACAATTAAAAAACCAAGGAATATCACCACTCACAACATATATATCTTTAATAATTTCACTATTATTTTACTGGTACTGCACTATATGCAGACTGGCATTGGAATATGCACTTGATGTAGCAGTGCTACGAATCGCTTCCGCATTTTTGACTTATCGCAAAGAGAGTGCATTCACAGAGGTGGATAATAGCCGTAGTATGGATGTTTTCTACTTCAAAAAATCCATGTCCGAACCTACAATAATCAAGTCATGCTATGAATTTAAGAAAGAAAAGAAAAAAAAGGGGGGACGAAATAGGATCAATAAGCGTCCCATTGAGGTTTTGTCGGGACAACCGGACCAGAGGCTAAAAAAGGGACAACTCCGTTAAAAAGGGACATCTGGTCACCCTAAGTCATGGGGTTTTAACCAGTCAAGAGTACATGAATAGGAACATGTAATTGTGGACACTACAAATAAGTTATGTTTACTTGATAAACAGGGAAGCAGAAGGCTCCCTTCATCAAGAGAGAGCCCCATATATTTGCTTGAATATAGACAGGGGCTGTCACATTTACTTATTATACAAACAAGGGAATAAAGTTTGTTTCCAGAATGATTGAACTTAAGAATGAACGATTACACTGCACATCACATGCATGTTTTCTAGAACATTTGACAGCCAGATAAAACCTTTGACTGGGGATGCTTTGGATAGATGGGTTGTCTATGCCCAGTATACACTGCCGTTTGTGAAAATTGCAACACCAAGAAGGAAACACATGAATTCAATGCATTTAATACCACAGGTTAGGTACATGACAAGTCACAAATGATTAACTTTTCAAATCTATACATGACTTTGAGCCCTAATATTCAGTATTGGTGTGGCCTCCATGCGCTGCAATTACAGCTGCTATACGCCGTGGCATTGAATCAAAAAGGTTCTGAATAAGTTCCTGAGGGATATCCCTCCACACAGTTTGTATTCGAGCCCACAAATCCATGACACTGGTTACTGGCGGACCGTGATGCACCAGGTGCCGACCAACCATATCCCAGACATGTTTGATGAGCGGCATGTCAGGCGAACTTGCAGGTCAGGGAAGCAATGGTACCCGTCGCTCTTCGAAGAAGGATTGTGCATTCCTCACAATATGTGGCCGGACATTATTCTGTTGAATTGTGGCCTGTAGAGATGCCTGAAGCAGGGGGAGTACCTCAGGTTCTACAACCACCGTTGGGTACCGGTTGCTGTTCAAAGTGCCCTCAATTCGTAGGAGGCGAGATCAGTTGTTGTAACCAATGACACCCTTAACCATCACACCTGGTGTTTGTCCACTATGCCGCTCAACATGGTACTGCCGGACATGTATGTGGCCATCACTGTAGGACACGTTGAAGCGGGACTCATCCGAAAAGACTACATTTTGCCACTCAGCACCCCAGTGACAGTGTTCACGTGCCCATTGCAGTCGGAGGAGCTTGTGGTTTCTGGACAATGGAAGTCGACGTAATGGCATGCATGTAACCAGTCCAATCTGCAGCAGATTGCGACGAACCGTTGATGCAGACAAGTTCACACCTGTTGCAGTGCTCCAGCATCGAGCCAGCATTGTGGATGAAGCTTTACGGTCCATTATGGCTATGCAGACAAGATGACAGTCATCCAGTGCTGTGGTCATGTTCCGTGGTCCAGTACCCGCTCTTCACTGAGTATGACCTTCATCTATCCACTGCTTGCACACACGCATCACTGTCGTGTACGTGCCAAAATGTCACCATATGACAAACCCGCTTCCAGGAGACCGATCATTCTACTAGTTCAAACTCGCTCATATGCCGATATGGCTCCCTTTGATGTCAATGAGGCTACTGGCATTCACTTTATTGTTTCTACCGTGTTTGACAGCTCTGCACTGACTACACTGGGCACAACACTGACCTTGTCGGACTGACACGAGAGGGCTCTGCTCGGCCTACGTGTACCCCATCTCTGCAAACCTAATCACTTATTGCTTGCACTCTTCTGCACTTCCACCATGTTTGGAGTTATTCGGGAAATTCTTTCTTGGTGTTGCAATTTCCACAAACGGCAGTGTATATGGATTACCCAAAATTCACAAACCAGGAAACAAGATGAAATTCTTTGTGAATGACGACAACAACAACAACAACCTGCCTATCACCTTACCAAATCATTAAACAAAAGATTACATACGCTCCCAAGATTCTAAAGTCTGAGCATAAATAACTCAATGGAACTGGTCAATAAAATAAAAGACATAGATTTAACATCTAATAACATTTAGTCTCTTTCATCATCAGCTCCTTATTTCCAAGTATCCCCATACCCAAACTCGTACAATACTGCAACTAATGGTTTGAATCCACAGAGCTACAGATAAAAGAAATTAAAGAATACCCCAAGCTCATAAACATCAGCATTGACCAATCTTTCTTCACCTTTAAAGGAAAGTACTACAAAGAAAAATCAGGTCTCACAATGGGAAACCCCCATCACCATTTCTGGCAAATCTATTCATGAGCATTTTTCCACATCTTCAAAACTTGGTTCAGGTATGTCAATCATATATTTGCAACTGTCAATGAGAAACTAGCAGAAGATGTACTCAAAACTCTTAAACATGTAAATCCAAGGAATGAATTTCACCATGAGAACCGAGAAAGAAAGCATCCTTGCATTTTTGGACCTTAAGATTATAAGGAGCAATAGGAAATTAGAATTTGAAATTTTCAGGAAACACACACACATATGGATAACCATAACATTGCAAAAAACTTAAACCCAACCAGCCACAAGCATGCAATCATCCACAGTTTGCTACATAGACTACTCAATATACCAATGAACAAAACAAAATATGATAAAGAGTTTAACCAGATAATAAAAACCACTGAGAATAATAACTTCAACAAAACACTTGTTAAAAAAACTTAAAACAATAAAAAGAAAGGGGAAACTAGCAGCCGCAACCATCCACGCATCAAAAAAAAACTGAGAACACCTTCAGAAAATTCACATACCACCCTCAGGCCTTCCAGAAATTTTGAAAGATCTTCAGAGAACATAACATAATCTTAGCCCCACAAAACAAAACATTAGGAATCTGATAAAAAGCAGTAAGTTAGAAAAGATACCTCCATCAAAGAAATCAGGTATTTACAGAATCAATTGTGAAGACTGTGAAGACAGATTCATAGGAAAGACCAAAAGAAACATAGGTACCAGATTGAAGGAACACCTAAGACACACAGAAAACAATGAAATAGAGAACTCAGCAGTAGCCTCACAGCTCTGCAACAGAAAACTCAAGATAGAAAATAATGTACACCTGTTATGATCAGTACAAAAACCACTAGAACTGGACATCTGGGAAAAGATTTTTATACTCAAGCAAACCACAAAAGTAATGAATTTTTAAATTCCTGTTGAAGACGACCCACTATGCAAGTTCATCAATCGACTGACAGAGAGATCCAGTGAGTCCATGGAGGGTATCAGCAACAAGTCTGACAGGTGAAATCTGATGATGTAAGCAACATTGCCAATGAAACATGTTCAGGTAATTAGCTGTTTAGTGAAGCAACTCAGGTGTAAATTTGACTCACATTGCAATTTATTATTAACACGTTAAGCACCAGAGTCGTCCCTGGGGCCCGCTGTATGCAATTCTCTTTGGGCCCTGGCAGTCCATATGACCGCCACATTTCTGGACCAATTTAAGGCTTCTACAAGCTAGCGGTCCACTGAAACAATGAGTTTTACCTATAAAATGGTTCTCTGTGGTCCTTATCTAAACATTACTATGACTGGGCTTGGAATTGGTATACTATGGAGGTCTAAATTTCAATATAAAAAATGTTGCCAGCATTAACAAAAAAAATTTTACAAACTGTGTTTATATACAGTCAGGCAATAGAACCAATGCCAGCAAGCAAAAGCTTAATTAGAATTGCTGTCAAAGAATGCATTTAGTTCTAACATTCAGAGTATGCAAAATATGCAGTATCAGAAATGTTTTGTTTTTAACTTTTAATTATGAAAATTAGCAAGGCATGGCAAGCAAAAATGATGTTTTCTGTCGCATTCTTCACAGTAGGTGGTTTACTTTCTTGACTTTATTTTTTGATAAATTTCCTGAGAGTTTCTTTTTGTGGCATCCTTTACAATACTTTCATACCTTATGAGCTGGTCCGTCGTGTTTCTTGAGGGTATGCATATTTAGAGAAATCCTTTTCCTATAAATTGACATCTGCTGCTGCTGCTGAGAGGACCACTTAGAGTTTCATTTGAGAACAACAACCCTTCTATGATTTTTTTTTTCTTTTCTTTAAAACCTGTGATGCAAGTGTGAGGACAAAAATCCTATTCAATAATGGTAAACATCATGAAAGCACACTTTCTACATTATGGATAAGGGCTGCCAACTTAACAATATGGACATCATATCATACAAGGCAACAGAGGTGTTCTGAGTGAAAAAAAATCAAGTCCACTTCAATTAATCCACACATTTGCTAAAAATTACTGTGGAGAGCTATGCAAGACTGCTGATCCCAGAATAAAATTTCTTGTGTGGGAGCATAGCAGCTGATTCTTCTGTTAGTTCACTGATTACGGTTGCTTCACTGTGTTGGACTCCACAGACTGTTCTATGTTTGATTCTTTGCAATATTGTACTGGAAGTGAACCAGAGGTAACATGACTTTCTCATATCAAAGAAAGTATATGTGAGAGTATTCTTTTTTGGTAGGGGGAAAGGTGAATTTGACTACAATGACTTAAATGCAAGCCAAAATCATTTATGTATGGGCATGCTTAGAAAAAATTCACAACCTTTGGATTTTAATACAAAATACTTCCTGTAATCTAATTTATTTGTGTATTGACTGTGTGTTGCCATAATTTACATCCCTTAAAAAGGAAGTAATCACTATATGAATTAAAATAATTTTGAATATTTATGTTTCAAACTTCCCTGGCCTGGATTACATACATTGCCTAGCGTTTGCATTGCGCCTGTAAGAATAGTATCAGTAGAGCACACATTAGTGAAGAAAAGACATCATTCCATGTGGGTAACATTGCTTACATACACATGTTAGCACAACTACTTTAAATGAACTGATTGTGCAATGACGACACAAATCTAATATATTTCCACGAGCTCATGGTCTCTGGCAGGAAGGCACTCAGAGCTTAGTTCAGATAACAACTGCATCTACACTGTAATATCTTATGCTGGACTCACTCCTCTACCAATGCTTACAGCAGTAGTGGCAATTTTGGTGTTTGTATTCTTCCTAGATTAAAATGAAGAAGTTGCTAAATGATTACAAAACTTTTAAGTTAAAAGTGATTCAGCCTGATGTACTAAATCTAGCTTATAAACAAGATGGCCACATCTAAGTGATGCAGCCAGCTCTTTGGAGATGGACTCATTTTCACTGGAGGAGGAAGAGGAAAATGAAGAATCACTGCTGTTTTCTCCCAGCGTAACAAAAAACCCTGTCAATAAGCTTTTCTGTTGTCTGTTTTCTCCCAGCAAAACAAAAAAACCCTGTCAATAAGCTTTTCTGCTATGTCAGCTTTCTCCCAGTAATAATTTTCTAACTTATGTTTGCAAAATCCCTGCCAGTCTGTTTCAGTTACAAGCAATATACTCTGAAGCCTTATATCATAAAATTTCTGTAGCAATAAGTTATGTTACTTTTCTTTCCCTAACAATGTGTTTCATCCTAGCCCAAGCTGGTTGTATGTGATTCAGATCACATATATATAGTGAAAAGTGAACAATGGTGTTGGCCAAAAAAAGCAAAAATGTGTCTTAAACACTCTTCTCTTTAGGTTTGTTTATTTCAATTACCTTGCACAATGCTGATTTCCACAAAGAACTGTTGTACTAAACCCTGCTGATTACACTGAACTCCTAGAAGAGGGTTGTACATCTCTATAGGTGATATGGAGCATTAACCAAGACTACAACAGAAGAACAGGGAAAATAAGGAGCTAAATTTTCTTAAATCCACTTTTCAGAGTTCACATGATTCATTTGTCCATAGTAGTCACCTTGAGTTGTCGCTGCCTTGTAAATGAAAAGAGAATTTTCCAGAAACCTATTCACAGAACCAGCATGAGCTGCTCCCTGCATCAGTGCTGATGTGAATGCTAAATTCCTCTTTACTTTGTCAGCACTTGCTGAATGCTTGCATTCTTGCACTAGTTGCTCATAAGAAGTTACAAATTAAACTAAGAGATATCGGCTACAACTATGAATAATTATAGCATAAAAGAACATTGGTGCTAAGCTGGCAACAATAAACAGCAGCATAACCACAATAACAGAGATGTTTATAAACTCTTGGATAAGATTAACATGGAGTACTTTGCCTCTGCCCTTCATTCCCCAGAGACCTTAAGCTGGGTGGACAGATTATGCACTTGCTTTATTATAAAAATGAATACAAACAGGCTAAAAATTATTTTCAAAATTATTTGGTTGAAATTACATCACAATATAAGCAAAATAGAAAATTGCAACAATACAACAAAAGGTGCCTGAAATATCGTAAATGAGGCTAAGAAGAAGATATAAATAATCAGAGATAAATAATCAAGAGTAAAACAGAAACTAATTCAGAAGATATTTGAATACCTTTTAAATGCCTCACTTATAACGTCATTAGTAGTTTAGTAATTTAAGTCAGGGTATGTCCATGAGTGGTAGATCATATACTACCAATATGCATCCAATATACTACCAGATGACGGAAATATTGATAACTAACACACTAGTGGCTGGGAAGATATAACACCCAAAAGCTTAAAACAATGTAAATATGAGCTGATTAAGCTTTTAGTACACTTGATAAACAAAACAGTATGGAGTATTTCCCTCTTGCTTAAAAACCAATATTGTACAACCAGTATGTTCTGAAGGATTCAGTTATGCCCAGCTACAGGCTGCAACATGTCTTTAGTAGGATAGATAAGGTAGAGATAGCCCACCACAATGGTAATACATGGAAGAGAGATGGAATACGAGGAGAGATGCTAGGGAGGGGAAGGGCTTGAAAGTATCCGAGAGCGATTCTAGGAGGCCTTACAATCATTGGAGATGTATAACTTAAGACGTTTACTTATTCACCCACTGACTTACTCAGCTCACTACCTTGCGAGCAGTCTTGCTTATATACCAATGGCAACGGGTTCCAGAATTTTTTCAGGAGATGTTCACCAAGATGGGTCTCCCGAGCCGGGAGCAGCGCCTTCTCGACTTAAGCCCACCTCGGTGGGGTCCTACTTCCAAAATCATGTTCCTCATTAGGAGTTTCACTACCTGCACCACTTTTGCTCCACACTAGGACCACTTTCGCTTTACAAGTAAGAACCTCATAGACTGCAACCTCTTCTTCAATATTTCCCTGTCATCTGTAGGATGCATATTGGTAGTATACGATCTACCACTCTTGGACATACCCTGACTTAAATTACTAATGTTTATAAGTGAGGCATTTAAAAGGTATTCAATAAAGATATTACATATATCTTCTGAATTAGTTTCTGTTTTACTCTTGATTATTTATCTCTGATTATTTATATCTTCTTCCTAGCCTCATTTACGATATTTCAGGCACCTTTTGTTGTATTGTTGCAATTTTCTATTTTGCTTATATTGTGATGTAATTTCAACCAAATAACTGTGTATCTGATCATGTCTAAAGGGCGCTCCTTGCACTTAAGTCGGGGGAGTTCCCTGCCCCCTCGCTCCCTCTGACCAATTACTGGCAAGCACTGAAAGACCTTTCTATGACGAATGTATCTAAGCAAGTCTTACCAATGTCTATTTCTTCAAGTTTAGGCAGTAACGGATTAAGAAAAATAATTGTATTATATATGGTAAGATTTCGTAATTAAACACAACCAAGCATATATTTTACTGTAATGGTGAATGATAAGGATTCGTCTAAAATAATTGAGGAAGTAAATTACTTTATGCAAAGGAGTAGTAAAATATGTGCTCATGGTTGCTCCCACATGTTTGTCGAACTGAAGGTCAAGCAAGCTGCCATGCACAAGTTTAAACAATGAAAAGCTTACTAAGCAGTATGTGGTTCTGAGTATTTTCTCACAGATTCACAGAGCACTTGATGATCATCGTGCATCAACCACATAAATCACTGTGTTTATTCACTTTTTGTGTTATAACTACGAACATCCATTACCACTTTACCAACAATGTTAGCTACTGTTAATGACATTATGGACTATTCTCAATCTAATATTTTAGTTTTATAAAATTCTGAAGACACATAAGTAAAAACTGTATATAGACTTTTGTGAATATTATAAAAATTATTAGTACATGCTGTATTGAAATGCCGAATTTTGTCTACAAAATGAGATTTGGTACAATATTCTGAAATAAAGGGTTTCAGAGCTAAGTGCACTTAAAATGCGAAACAATGAATTAATATGATACATTTATCATTCAATAACATGACAATAGTTGGGTTTCAGATGCTAATATTTGATAAATATGCTTTCCTTAGCACCCCTTATTAATAGGAAAAATTGCAATGGAATTAAAAAATGCGAGATTGTTTGCCATTCAACTTCACATGGAATGTACTATGTGCGTGTGTGTATACATATTTAAAATCTGATGTTTTACAGTGGACTGCTTCATTGCATAATTGAATATGATTGTAACAATGTAACTTATACTTTGAAATGCATATGTATGGATTTTGTGGCATATATTTTATTTTAGTAAGAGATAATCCAGTGCCAAAAGTGACATGTTACTCTATACTCGACAAGTGCTTGGTTTAATCAGCTTTTGTAAATGAATTTGAATTGCAATGGATGGGAAACATGAAGCTGCCAGCAGTAATGAGTAACACCAATCAAGTACAGTCACTTCTTCATGATTTTTGTTGGAATTTCAGCATTTGGGATCAAAAATCAACCCATTAACAACATCATGGACTAATGGAGGATGCTTTAACAAATTTGTTAAGTTAAGAGAGAAAAAAGAAACAATTTCATTTATGAAAGAGTACATTTCTTTGCTTAACTTGTTCAAGTCACACAAGGTATTTGTGGGAAGCCGTAGTCTATTAATCTCTGGTACATTCCATCTCACTGTTACAAGTTTTTAAGGAGTTTGTTAACTAGGCCAAGTCCAGTTACTTTGTCTTGAGTTTGCAAATAGCCTTTCCACAACACCCTAACTGCATAGGACTCTGCCAATTTTCTGGAGTATTTGCCTAAAAAGGCTGAATTACTAAGTGAAAAAGACTGAATTGTTTTCCTCTTAATGGACGAGATGCACCTAAAACCCTTTGTGGATTACAAGGGTGGAAACATGTTGGACAGGCATACAATGGAATTGAGTGTGCATCTGCTGCATACGTGTTTATGGCATGTAGTTTAGACACACAGTAAACTGATACATATTGCCTGTGAAAACAATACAAGCTGAAATCCTATTTGAATTACTGAAAGGCATTATACTGAAATTGGAAAGCTTAAGATATGAAGTAACTGGTGTGACATCACACAATATCTCAATTAATAAGAAATGAGTTTCATATTTTATATTAAAAGCAAAGCATTTCCAAGACACTACTTTATTAAGGAAATATTTCATACCCTTTATAAGTCTGAAAATTAGGAATAGTTATTATGATACATCCTGTATCCACCGTACATTACACTGTAATCAAACAAAAACATGGAGAGAACAATTTTGGCAACAGAAATGGAAAACCTTGAATGGGGAAGTATTAATAAGGATGATTCTGACTGTAAAAGAGGATAAAAATATAAAAGCTATGAGTAACTATTTGGATAAGGTCAAAGATAAATGGTTAAGAATGGCTACAAAGATGGGGCTAAAGCCAGACGAAACAGATGAATAATGAAAGTAAGTAGGCAGTGGATAAATACACAGAAAACCAGGAGCTGTGTGTATTGACACCATAATATTAGCATAGGCAAGTAACCAAGAAGTGAATTTATATGTAAATAGCGTAACATTTTCAAATGTTATTATTAGTCTGAAACGTATGTAATTTAATGATTTAATTCTGAGTACTGAGAAATAAATATTACTATTCATTCATACATCCTGTATACGAACTCAAATGTGCTTACTTTAAACTGATATTAAAATCTTTCCTCCTACAATTAACTAAAATTCTTCATTTTTTTTTGATTGGATTGCATTCTATTATTAGGAATATTTTGTCCATTTACAATACGTACAATACAACTGTTATACAAATACAAATATATGAATACGTTTACACATGTATTTAAAAGTATAAGTTACGTTGTTACAATAATATTCAATTATGCCAGTGGCAGGCAAATGCCTTGCTCTATTCCACCATACTCGCGAGCAAAATTGCTCACCACTCGGCGATATCTGTGTAGTGAGCACAGAATGGAGGGAAAGACTGAATACCTTCAGCTGAACATGGCGGCATGTGCCTGAGCTTTAACCAACTATGCATTATTATTTTTTTAAGATACTATGATAGCAGTACACACTGTATGAAAAATACCACAGTAAAACAATATAACAAATGCTTTTTTTTGATATACAAATAGAACCTTGAAATACATAACTGCAGAGGCATTCAATTACATAAATGCAGCTGTGAAATATTTTCGAACACTTTAAATAGCAATGCCACATTTTCTTTCTCTCTCTCAAATTCTTATATGCAATACAGTTTTATACAGTTTACTTTGCATTATGCACAGCATGCATGCATGTGAAACACACAATTACTTTATCACTGCCCTGCCCAAGCTCCACACTCTCTCGAGCTCTTCCCCCCCCCCCTTTCCTCTATAATTTTGTAGTATTTGGAGCTATAGTCTGGCTAACACACAAGCAAAGAACATTTGTCAAGTACAGATGAGAAAGTTGGTTACTATGCTGCAGTTTATGATCTTCATACAAAAAAAAGAGCTGTTCATATACATAAGTAGAATATGCTCAGCATCCTGGCAGAAACTTGTGCACTTGAGGGAACTTTGTTTGAGGGAAATTTCTATAACAGGAAGACAAATCCTTTTTGTTTTGAAAGCTGTCCTTCAGTCAATATTTATTTTGTAAGTCAATTATTTCTAATTGCAATGATGGCACTCTGTCAATATCCACTGAAAATAATGTTGCAAATATGTAGATGTTGGATGGAGAAATTTACAATATCTTGAAATCGGTATCAAATTCTCGACTTAGATCTTCCAATAGTTGTACATAGTTATTCATATCGGTAATTGGGTGATATACTGTAGAAAACTTTGGAAAATGTGGGAGTTAAGTTTTTCACTACTGCATTCTCGTATCTCCACCATGAGATATGAGAACTTCAATAAACACGGCCCACCTTAACTACTGCGCTACTGTATTCGCCTCTGTGCCAGTTCGTGTTTATGGTGATGTATCTCTAGTGCTCGCTCTGTGCTGCTTTTTGCTCGGAACTGGCTCTTACATCACAAATGCAGAAGCTGCTGACTACTGAATTATGCAATGAAAAAAAAAAACACGCGCACGCACACGCACAGGTATGTATTACATTAAATTTTCATTTTTAAGAAATCTAAATATATTACCAATTTTTGGAAATGGTTTGCTTAACCGCTTCAGAGATGGCCATTTAAATTCTGCACGGGCCAGGAATGGATACCCAATAAACAGCGCAAGACATTTAAATTGTTAAATGGAGTAAAAATGCTGCATAAATACATTCATATCTTCCGTATTTATTAAGTTATCTTAATAAAACAAAAACTGGTTTAAAGCTCATTAAAGCTAGTATACATATACGGTATCAACAAAATGTAAACTATTTTAAAAAACGTTGAAATATCACTACTTTGTTTCTCTGTAGCAAAAGCCATTTGTGCATCGAACGCACCTAATTTGTGAGTCAGCTTCTTGTTTGTGCATACGAACGATATAGCTGCCTGAGCAATGTGTTCTCCGGTTCAAGGTTTCATGCTTTCGTTTATATTACAACGCGATAATGTACTTCTGTGTATTGAAACATGCCAGCTACAAACAAAGCAAACCTGCCTGTCAGCATTTGTATGTGCATACGTCTTAGAATATTACACAACCGAAGTGTAGGGTAGATGAATGCAGTGATATTTTCATTCAGTCTGGAAAGCTTTCGTGTTCTGTATTGAAAAGCACATTTGAAATGGTTATATCTCAGTGCTAACCATGGCTTCAACTAGCAATGTAGCAAATCAATTAGCTCGCCTAGGAAGTGTACAGGCTTCTGAAATTACTTCAGAAAATGTGGAGGACTTTTTGCTGTGTAATAGTGATTTGGATATAGATGGCGGGTTTTCAGATTTTGAAGGGGGTATTGAGGATATAGGTAGCAGTGAGGAAGAAAATGACACTCTTCCTTCAGGTGTTTGTGAAGAATCAACATTGTGGAGTGGTCAAAATAACTCCAACACAAATAGGCATATCTTCAGGAACACAGCCTTTGGTGTACAACCCCAGGCTCAACTGACTTCTGACAGCCAACCAATTGACATTTTCAAAAAATGTTTTACTGCTGACTTAGTGTCTCTCATTGTTACGCAAACAAATGTATATGCGAGTAAGATGAAGGAAGACCTGACCTCTAAAGGCAATTTAGGCCCTAAGAGTAGAATCCAGAAGTGGACAGAAGTAACACTGAATGAGATTTACAGGCTACTTGGTCTAATTACGCTCATGGGCATTATTCGTAAACCTACTTTACCAATGTATTGGTCTACAGATGACATGCTGGCTACTCCATTTTTTGGGAAATGCATGTCAAATAACAGGTTTACTTCCATTTTGCGGTTCCTATATTTCACATGCACAAAAAATGTAAATGATAAGCTACACAAAATCAGGCCGGTTTTTGATTATATTATTTCAAAATTTAAAGAAAATTACGTGCCTAGTGAAAAAGTCACTGTTGATGAAAGCTTGATGCGTTGGAAGGACCGCTTAGGTTGGAAGCAATACATCAAAACAAAGAGGGCCAGATTTGGCATAAAGAGTTTTGATCTTTGTGAAAGTAAAACGGGATATCTTTATAATAGTTGCATATACACTGGTCAAGGGACTGATAATACTGGAGACAAAGATTTGGGGTTATCTGGCTCCATAGTAATGCACCTGATGGAACCTCTACTTGATCAGGGAGGACTGTATATTTAGATAATTGGTACAGCTCCCCAAAATTATACATGGCCTTATACAAAAGAAAAACAAATGCAATTGGAACAGTACGTTCAAATCGTATTGGCTTGCCAAAAAACGTGAATACAAAGGCTCTAAGGAGAGGAGAAATGCAGGTGTGTCAGCTCCCACCTTTGACCTACATTGCTTGGCAAGACAGGAGGGTAGTTACGGCATTATCCAATTGCAGCTCTAAGATTTTGATGATTGACACTGGAAAAATAGATTCTCACACCAAAATGTCAATTTTCAAGCCTGATGTTATTCAGGAATACAATATGCATATGGGGGTGTGGATTGAGTAGATCAGGTATTGCGAGCATATCCCTCTTTACGAAAAACGGTTAAGTGGTATAAAAAGTATTTTTGCACCAGTTGGATATAACCATATACAATTGTTTGGTAATTTGGAGAGCTCTAAACCCACGCAAGACAATGACATACCTAGACTTCCGCATATCAATAGCTCATAGCCTAATTGAGCAGTATAATATTCAGAGGCCTCTTCGTACTGGGGGTAAGAAATCCACAACCCCTGCAGCCCCCAGACTTGAAGGAAAACATTTTCCTAAAAGGATACCACCCACCGCAAAAAAGTCGCAGCCATTTCAAAAGTATCTGGTGAGTCGCAAAAAGGTGTTTGCAAGGAAACCAATATGATTTGCCATGAATGTGATGTGCCCTTGTGTGTTTATCCATGTTTTGAGGTATACCATTCAAGAAGAAACCTTTAAAGGTAAGCCTTGATATCTTATAGAATGTATTTAAATTTATTATAAAAGAGAAAAATTATAATAATTAGGGTTAAATAAGCATTAAATGCATGTATACATCTATTGACGTCCATATCCTTTCTCCTGCATTTTAACATGGACGTCATATGACATCCATATCCTCGAAAGGGTTAATCCTGGAATGGTCACACTGAGCCTACCAGGCTCACTGCTTTATTTTTCATTTGTTTACGCAGAAATGGCTTTTCCAGAAATCGGCAGCTTCCCACTACCTTCCTAACCCCACTTCCCAAACACATTAATGGTCGATTAGCAACAATCAGTTCTGTTTTTGTCCTTGTGTCAAGTTGAATTTGTTGTGTGCCTGTCAGACTCAACGTGACCTATATTGTAACTAGGTAGCTTTCATTATTTTTTGTTATTTTTGCATCTTTTATCAATACAGGAGGCTTCAATAAGCGCCCTCGTAACTTTGTAAACATGTTTCATATATTTATTGCATTACTATGCCTTTTTTTCAGTAATGGCGTATAAAAAACAGAAATACAATTTAGAGGACATAAAGATTTGACAGAAGTCCAGAAGCTTTTGACAGAGCCTTTTCAGATCTTTCAGACCTTTCTGCATCATCCTCTTCAGAAGAATATGAGGACTGCATTGAAGAAAGAAAAGAAAATTCCAAATCAGAACAAGATGGCTACAGCGACATGCAAAGCAGCAATAATGAAACAGGTATGTCTCCATTCATTTATGATAAAGATGAAAGAACTCAATGGTCAAAACGTCCTCCTACTAAAAATGTTAGAACCAGGGCTCATAACAATATATTTCATTTGCATGGAGTGAAAGGAGAAGCAAAAAACTACAAAACTGAGATGGAGTGTTGGGATTGCATTTTTGATAACAGTATAATAAAAATCACAGTGCATAACACCAATCTTCAAATAAAAGCAATAGCAGGAAATTACACTACGAATAGGGATTCAAAAGAAACTGACATATTGGAAGTAGAGCCTCTGTTTGGTCTTTTGTATTTAGCTGATGTTAAGAAAATGAATCATCTAAACATAGAAGATACCTGGGCTTCCGATATAACAGGTATTGAAATGTTTCCAGCAGTAATGTCACAGAAACGTTCTAGTTTTTTGCTTTGCTGTTTGCAATTTGATGACAAGCAAACACGGGAATTGCAAAAGTGCAGACAAGCTGGCACCAATTTTGGAAGTATTCAACAAGTTTGTCAATAATTGCAAAAATGCATACATTATTGGGAAATATGCTACCATGGACAATAAGCTTAAAAGTTTTTAACCCTCTGTCAGGCGCGCGCTTTGGTAGAACGCCATTAGTCGCATGGGGCCTAGTAGACCCGCGCTATATTTTTGTTGTTATTGTTTGTATTTATGTTTTCTTTCATTTATTTTCTTTTTTTTTTTTCTGTTTTTACCTTTATTTAGATTAAGCGTACAAGGTTTTCATTAGTAAGTATTATCTTACAACATAAAAAATACAAGCTAAAATATGAGTACATATACGTTATAAATTGTATTACAGTAAGTATAAAGAAATACATTGCCATTTCCAGGTATACATACAACTTGTAATTTCAAATGTTCAGTTACTCAGAATCATCTACTATTTCACCTGTGTTTTCCCCGACTAAGCAACTATCGCAAATAATTTTAGCATGTTTGCTCAAACACAGGGGGGGTGTTGCATTTCCCACATGCATATTTAGTTTTGCAGTTCATTTTGTCTTTGTTGCAGGGTTCACATTGTTTCCTTTTCAATGTGCATAGCGGTGTATTTGACAATTCATCTACGCCGGATTCTTCAGGTTTATATTTTGTCAAAAGGCCTTTCAAATCACTGGGTAGATTTGATGCTGTTGCTCTCCTTTGTAGCTGTTGCAACAGTAAAGCTAAAGATAGTGCTTTCAAATACTCCTGCCTTGTGGAATATTTATTTTGGTTTCCAAGGAAGATAACCCTAGAATTAATACCTGCTATGTTCAAGTTATGGTAAAAAATTACCATGGGCCACCTTCTTGTTGTTCTGGCTACACTGTAAGTAGCACACAATTTATCTACTATATCAACTCCAAATTTAGTGTCGTAATGCAGGATTATTTCAGGCTTTTTCTCAGCACCTTCTGATAGCTGTGTGGATGAAACATGTAGACTTGAGAGCAAAACTACTGTTTTATCCTTTTTTGGAACATATGAAACGAGCATTTCATTTTTTGTGAAGCCAAATATGCTTTCGTACTGACTGCGATCTTTTGGAGAAGTGAAATTAGTGGGTAATTCTTTTTTGTTCTTTTGCACTGTACCAACAAAAGAAAGTTGTCTTTTGCGCAATTCATTCACCAGCGATACACTGGTAAACCAATTATCTGCAGTAACGTTTCGTCCAGTGCCAAAGATTGGTTCAGTTAGTCTCAGCGCTACAGCCTCTGCCGAGTTAGTTTGCAAATATGGTCTGTCTGGCTGTTGTCCACAATAAATCTCCATGTTAGTTGTATAAAACAGTTTTGCATCACTCAAACAGAATATCTTTATGCCATACTTGTTTGGCTTGGATGGTATATACTGTCTAAAACCACATCAACCACGAAATGCTGGCAACTGTTTGTAGACAGTGACATTTTGTTCAAGAGAATAATGGTTCTGACAGTTGTTCAGAAACAAGGTAAACATTTCTCTAACAGCAGCCAATTTATCCAATCTTTGTCGCTCCAGTCTTGAGCTTTTCTCATCAAAGTGAATACAGTGTATTAGAAAACTGCATCGTTTTTCGGACATACCCATTCGGAATAGAGGAATTCCAAGATCATCGGTTCTCCAAAAATCATGAATATTCTGGCGTCCACCACGAAAAATTCCTGCCAGGTACAATAAGCCTAGGAAAGCTTTTATTTCTATTACATCTGTAGGTCTGCTGTCTCTTTCACGATCAAATTTGTGCTGCACACTGCTAATGTAAGAATTTGAGCTTTCAACAATCAAATCAACTGTATCTTCGCTAACCAAAAGGTTCAAACAATCAATTTCTGTTTTTGCATTTTTGGCAGCTCCTACCACACCAGGAAGTTTGGTCAATATATTGTGAGCCCTTGTCTGTGTTATTTTCCAAGGTGTTTTTTTCCATTTTGTTCCATCTCTTCCTGTAAATAATAACAGAATGTATTGTCAATAATGATGATGATAATAATAATAATAATAATAATAATAACAACAACAACAACAACAACAAGAAGAAGAAGAATTACTATGATAAGCATATGATGTTACCTATAAAATACATGTTATCACACAAGCTGCTTTCATCATCTTCCTCTTCATCTTCATCTTCATGGTCAGTTTCTGAATCTAAAGATCTCGTTTCAAGTTTATCTTCTGAATCAGAATCATCTGATTCATATAAGTTGTTATCCACGGGCAAGGCATAATCATCGCAAAGCAGGCGATGTACTTTGAGCCAGTATTTTAATACCTGAATAATTTCAATTGTTATTTTAAAATAGGTAAGTTCAATAACAGCCCGCCTTGAAACAATATGTATGTAACAATTATTTAAATTGTATGTAAGTCATTTCAAATGCTTATTTTTATTGTAAATATATTTTATTAATGTTATCTGAATACTTTACACACACTAATAATGCAAGAACTGTGAGAATAGTAAATTTTAGGTTGCTAACAATGAGTAATAATGAGGTAATTGTGGCAATAATGTGTTTGGAATTTGAAATGTACTGGTTATGATTAGAGCACCGATGACAGTTTCAGTGACAGTTTTAAAATTAGCCAATCAACAGCAAAGAAAAGTTTTAAGTTAAATGCAGAAATTCTATTGGACTAGATTTAGCCAATCAGAGACTTGCATTACCAAAGCTTAAGATTTTGACCGTTGAGGTTATTCAGTTGCTAGCTAGATTTGATAGAGTAAAGATGGAAAAATGTGTTCTCTACGGGTGATTAGTAAAAACAGATATACGCACTAAGTGAATGTGTTAAAAGTTTCTCACAGTTCTTTTAAAAAGTGTAATGGTTTATAAATATGTGCAAGAAGCTAAAAATAAAAAAGTGAAAAATTTAAAAGTTTAATTCTGTGACGTCTACAATAATTGTCATTACCATGACCTACCCAAGATAAATGACTCTAAATTAAGACTGATGCAGCCGAGGCAGATTCAAACAATAATATTACGTAAGCATTAAATTCAAACCAACACTCAAAGCAACTATTAATACATAACAACTCTTCAATTTTGCGTAAACATTTATTATGCAACAGCAGCAAAATCATCTTCAAGTTACGTATTTATTATGTAACATCATAACTACTACAAACTGACTCACATACATGGGGCAGATAAACATAAAGCATCTTCCAACTAACAGCAAATATTGCACATCTTCAACTTCTTCCAAATCAATCGGATTTTGTAGATCGTACCTTTTACTCGTATTCATGACAAAGCAGTAACAGCTCCTTGCAAAGGCAAAGCAATATTGCACAAAAGCTAATGAGAAACAAATCTGTCAACAATATGTAACAAGAGCAGGCGTGCGGGGCCTGGTTGACCTGTGCGACACGTAACTGCTGATTAGTCATTCTTCCAGCCAAACAAATAAACAGATAAGGTTATCGCTGCAGCAAATAATCGCGCAAGGTGTAATGTTAGATGTCCTAGTCAGGCAATTGCATAGGTGCGTTCGTTCGAAAATCATAACATTTATATAATGCCAGGGGTCTCTCAGGCCCCTAGCGACTAACGGAGGGTTAAGGGTCGATGCAGTTTTTGCCAGATATCCCAGGTAAGCCCAGTAAATATGGGATTAAACTATCTGCTGTAACAGATGCTCGGATGTTCTATACTCAGAATTTGGAGATATATGCCGGAAAACTTCCAGATGGTCCTTTTTCCCCAAGCAACAGTCCTGCTGATATTGTAAAAATACTGTGTTCTACAATTTCTGGAACTTGCAGGAATATCACTATCAATAACTGCTTCACTAATTTCAAGTTGGTAGAAGATTGAAGGAAAAATGACAATCGTCGGAACAATCTGCAAAAACAAAACCGAAATTCCACCAAGTTTCACCAATGTAAAAAACACACCTGAGAAATCAAGTGAATTTGCATTCCAGAAGGATATAATTTTGGTTTACTACATCCCCAAAAAGAATAAAATGTTCTACTAGTGTTATCCTTCCACCATGACTGTGCCATTGATGAAAGCACAGCAGACGTCTGTAAGCCAGAAATCACTTCACTTTATAATTGCACCAAAGGTAGCATTGACACCATGAATCAGCTTTGTGCAACATAATGACGTTTCTAGGCAAACTAGACGGTGGCCCATAGTGATACATTTTTCTATGCTAAATATTGCTGGCATAAATTCACAAATTATATGTATATTGGCAATAGAAACCCTGTTGTAGGGAGTAGGCTTCATTACCTAAGAAAACTGGCAGTTCAGCTTGTAGAAGCTCACATGTAGAAAACGGGAGGTAAAAACTCTTCCTAAACACATCACTGAAAAACTCAACAGGGATGCACTAGCAGCACAAGAAGAACAGGAGGAAAACCATCACAAGATCTCTGAATCAACAAAAAGATGTCATGACTGTGGCATGAAAAAGAATCGTTTCATAAGGTACCAATGTGAAAACTGTGGTTGGAAAATATGTTTGGAACATTCACATTTACTTTATGGACTTTGTTTTCAAGAGAAATTTTGAGGCTTGAACATCATTAATTATATTCTTGTACAAACCTGAGAAGTTTATTTGTTAGCATTATCTATAGTTCCTTATTTTAACTCCATCTATCTTCATTGTCACATTACTGTTTATGAATAATACTGTACTTATTGTAATTCATTCTTTACTGAAAAAATTAAACAATAAAAATACACCCTTAATTATTTTAAGAAGTGCTCAAATATCAAAATAATATACAAAGTTACAAAGTAGGCACTAAATTTAAAAATAGTTTTGACAAAATACAGAACTGAGCCTCTCAAGCTCAGCATGACTGGAAATGTTCCTTCAGGGTAGGTGACCAGTACAAAGTTAACAAAGATTGCATACTTATGGGGGTTTCAAAATTGTTTGTAATTAACTTGGAGTAGAGCTCATTTTACATGTTAGAACAGTCAAGAGCAAATGATTTACTGAACCCTGCTCTCAACAATCACAGTAGGAATAATTCTTCATTTTAATTCTATGTATTTGTTCAGGTATGGATATGTGCCCTGATGTGATTCTAGGAATAGTAACTGTTACCTTTCTAAGATTAACATGGCAATATTCAGTATAATTTTCTGAATATTGTAGTACTTAAGAGGTTTTGAAGCATTCAGCTGATCCCGCTTTTCTTGCCATTTATCAACTGTAATTTTTTTTTTTAATGTCATATATATGGCAAACTGTAGTCAAAGAATTCTCCCTTTTCTCTGCCTAATTTTGCTAATTTATCTACTGTTTCATTGCCTCTAATGTTCTTATGTCCAGGAATCCAAAAGAATTTGACAAACATGTTATATTTGTTATTGAATATTAAGTACTTTAAATTCAGTGTCAGTTACAATTGGAATAGTAATAAACTGGTTTTAGTGATTTTAAGACTGAAAGACAATCTTGTAAAATTACTAAATTCTTTAGAAAATTCTAAGTTACATAAAGAATAGGCTGTTTAAGAGCAAATATTTCAGCATTAAATACAGATGAAGAAAATGGTAGTTTGAATGTTTTTGAAATGAGATTTTCAAAATACAAGGCAGTACCTATTGAATTATTTTCAAAGCTTCTGAACCATAGGTATACATTACTTTGGTTGACACACACATCATGTTAACATAAAGTGCTTCTAATAATTTCTTATGTGTATCAATGCTACAATTGGTCCATACCCGTACCCAGAAAAAATTTTTGGGGAAGGTTTACCACAAGTAGATCTAAACTTAACAGTACCCCACACAGTTACCATGTACCTACTCCGTAGTATATAGATGTTACATGGATAAGAAAATTGCTTGAAGACATTATATAGACAAGAAAACCTCACCAGAATGAGGATATTCCACCTTACAGCACAAAACATGGAGACTGCTTCGAAAAACGGAACGTATGGTCACCTTACCTATGTAAGTCGACGATATTAAGTTTCCCCTTTTCTTGTAAATGTGCTACTAGCAATAGACCTATTGTTATCTAATGACATTTTCCCATATTGGTTTGCTTTGAATTTAAATAAATAAAACTGCCAGAAGTTTCGGGGGGGGGGGTTGAAACCTAGAAACCCCCCCTCTATAATTTGGCCCTGAATTGGTCCATTACATTTGTGATGGAATTACAAACAGAATATTTTTTTACCAATGTCATAGATATGATGAGTTATGTTTATGAGAGAAAGTGATTCCTTTTGTGTTGCTAGGTGATGTATGGATGCTTCTAGGAGTATTTAGTTTGCTGAATTTAAACAATTTTTAGAATAGGAAAAAAATGTGTTTAATATCTATGACAGAATTTCAAGCATGTCAACCACACATAAACCCTGGCATGAAACCTTATTAAACTCTGTGAACTTTAAGGAATGAGGACTTTATTTACACACCATTTTAAACTAGAAGAGCTGTAGTTTATATGATTAAAGTCTAAACTAGATACATCTTTTCATTTAGATAAAATTAATTAATGAATGAGCATTACACAATTACATGATGGAGTTTCAAGTTTTACTGTGAATTAAAAATTTATACTCATGTTAGTCATTAAGATTTTAGACTGCTTATGTTTAATTAACACTTAAATAAGTTTTTAACATTATTAAACAAAAGGAAAAAGGAACAGATTACATATATACATAAAGAATGTTTAAATATATGTAATTGTTTTCAGTAACTGGCTTCCATAAGGTTATATCAGTTCTTATTCACCGATGACATTTTTGGTGAAAATATAATGGCTACAACGTTCTCGTATTTGAAATACTGGTTGTCTAGGTAATTTCCTTAGGTCACTAGCATGTATCCAACATCTATTTTCTTTTCCAGAAAATAAGAAGCTAATTCCTTTATCATCTTATCGCCACAAATTAAGAACTTCAAACATACCATTGTGTGGATCTGTGCTTGTTATTTGAGCTACATAAACACGTTTTTTCCCTGTGAAACGGCAACTCTAGGCCGAGCCCGAGAACTGTAATTATAGATAATTTGATTAATTAATTTTTATTGATGTTAAATCATGCTATGTACATATCTTTTTCTTTTACTGGTTGTATAGTTTAAGGAGGGTGATTTAACGATATGTCTGTATTTAGGTAACTAATATTAGAGGAGTTATAAATTGTTTAATGTAAATAATTTAAAAGCTATGTTAAAATACTGTCCACGACGAAATATCTTAGCTACAGGAATAGTGTCTTCGAAGGCAGAAACTCTAGTTTTACGATGTCTCTCTGGTCGCAGGGGCATTGTTCATACAGCGAGGGTGTAGAGTTTTTGTTCCTTTATACGATAATTCGCCGTGACCAAGTGAGAGAGACAACTAGCTTAACGGTAAATTTAGGAAAAGCCGCGATTTATGTTAAACTCGGACCAATGAGATCCCGGTAAGTTATATGAAATAGTGAGACACGTTGAGTGGCGCTAAAATGGACCAATAGGAAAGGAAGCAGCCCCAGAAGCCTGCGACTATAAATGGATCTGTTAGGAACAAATTCGGGGTCATTTGGGCATTTGTCATTTGGTCTTTTGCAAAACTACAGGTAGGGAGAGGTTCTGCAGGATGATTAAGAGATATCACGCCAAAAGTGTATTAAGACAGTTTTCGCAACACACATAAGAATCGCTACGCGTAAAGAGATAATAAGCATATTTAAACTTCGCGTCATATCCGCGCCATGTTTCAACAGCAGTGGACAGTGTTTTAACGGCTGCAATATCATGTTGTGTACTACGAGGAGTAGCTAAATAAAAGAAACTCCAGTGTCGTGTTTTCGTAACCACAGCACGTCTATTTCTCCTTTTACCACCACCCGAGATCTACGCTTCCTTTACCAAGGATAAGTCCATGCTCCCACATAGTTTAAAAAAAAATTACTGCAGCTAGCCGAGGATAAAAAAATGCAGAGAACCAGCATACTACGAACATCTGGAACCAACGTGGAGGATGCAGCAAGGTAAGCCGCGAGCAACGGGCAATAAAAATCACCACAACATCGGACAGGAGGAGATACTGCCGCAAACTGGCGCCAAAACTGTGGGGCGCGAAGGGAAGACCAACTCGAAGGGAGCACTAGGAAACATCGCATAGAGGAAGAATCTTCAGAGGAAAGGGGCACAGCAGAACAAAATTACAACGCGAACTTCTAGTCTATCTACGTGGGATAACAAAACAGCTGAGAACATCGCTTCTAGAAATTCACCAGGATTCGAACCCGGGACGCATCAATTAACATAGGAGAAAGTACAGGTTAGAACATTTATACAGAAACAAACAAAAAGGTATGCAGAGTAGTTACTCAGTATTTGTGAACACATGTTTTTGAGAGGAGGTAAAGTCATTACTAGGGAGGTAGAACTTGCTAACGGAACCATGAGTAGGTCAAGGGAAGATTTGGAAGAACTGAATAGGGAGGCCATTGTCAGTATAACACCAGATGGAGGAAATATGGGGGAAACAGAGGTAGAAGTTAGGCTGGAAGGGCAACCACCAATTGAGCAGGCCATTTACCCAGGTCAGAACCAGCTGATGATATTCCTTGAACATTTGAGCACAAAGATAGACGAACAAAGTCAGAGGTTACAAGGGAAATTAAATGAACAAAATAAGAATATAGAGGAGAAATTAGGTGAGCAGAGTAAGGACTTAAAAAGAAACTTAAGTGAGCAGAGTAAGGACTTAGAAAGAAAACTGAGTGAACAAAATAAGAATTTAGAGGGGAAATTAGGTGAGCAGAGTAAAAACTTAGAAAAATTAAGTGAACAAAATAAGAATTTAGAGGAGAAATTAGGTGAGCAGAGTAAGGACTTAGAAAGAAAACTGAGTGAACAAAATAAAAATTTTGAAGGGAAATTAAATGAGCAGAGTATCCAGATAGGGGAGTATGTCCGAGAGGAAAACAGAAAAATGAGAGGGGAATTAGCTCAGGAGATGAGGGAATATTTAGGTGAACAGGTCGCCAGATTACAAAGTCAGCTTGACTCTAAACTCAGCAAACAAGGGAAAGTAGTGCAGGAAATTCAGGCAGGACAATTAGGTCTAAGAACTGATGTAGAAAAACTAAGGAGGGATGTAGAAACGGAATTAAGTGTTACCAGGTTAGCCATAAAAGAGCAATTGTAAATGTTTCTTTAGAAAAAAAAACAAACTACCTTAGAATCTAACACATCCAAAGAGTGTTCAGAGAATTTAGAACAGTGGTAGAGAAGGATCAGGGAAACATAAATGAACTTTCGTCAAAAATAACTGAACAGCTCTCAAATCATCATGAAATTGTGAAGAGGGTTGAAGAACATGAAAATTGTGTAAAGGAGTTAAAACGCTCTATTGGTAGACTTGGGATAGGTGTGAGACAGAGTGATGATAGTCCACCCAGTGAAACTAGCACCACTTTTAGGGAGGCAAATGGAGGTCAAAGTCCAGCTGCCGACCCATATAATTTCAGTTCAGGGCACCAATGTACATCTAACCATGCAAGTAATGCAAACTACCATTTGTTAAATGAGATAGGAGTACCTACTTTCGAGGAAAACTCGGCTGATAATCCAAAACATATCTAAATGACCTTGAGGAGTATTTCCGTTTAAAGCAAATTCCGGACGAGCTAAAGATGTTAATCGTTCGTAAAGGTTTACGTCAAAGGGTTCTCCAATGGGTAAGATTGACTTTGGGGGAGAATAATAATTTTGAGTATTTCAGAAGGGCATTGTGGAATAAGTATTGGAGTACTAATACTCAGAACCAGGTGAGATCTATCCTAGTTAATGGCAAGTACGACGAACGCGGAAACCTGAGCATGGTAGATTATTTACTAACTATAGAGTAGATTAATCGAGCCACCCATAAGTGAGAGGGATTTCATCAACATGATTGTACCCCATTATCCAGAGCGCATATACCATTACCTACTCATTGCGAAGCCAAATTCCATTCCCGAATTGATTGAGTAGGTATCATCATTCGAGACTAGTAGGAACCACGGACAAAACTATACAGTTCGACCACTTTTGGATAATGCAAGGAATGCGAACTGGAGAGGAAACGCGAGAGGGAACTATAACCCCAGAGAGAGATATTGGAACGACGTACCACAATCTGGAAACAGAAACCGGGAAAATAACCGCTTCAGGAGGGAAGGTGATAACCAGTATCACATCAATACTATACAAACCAGACCAAGATACAGGGGCCGTTTTAACTATAGGAGAGGCAGGAACAATGAAAACAGACCCAGGGAACATTATTTTTCTGACCGAGGGGAAAGCGACGTAGGAGAGAGGTATGACGAGAATTACCCAGAGAGACGAAAGGAGAGAGAGAGAGACCTTCCCGGGGACATTTTAGAGGAAGCAGAGGAAACTATAGGCAAACCCAGAGAGAGGGAAATGTAGAAGAGACTAGCGGAACACCAACTAATGTCGATAACCCGGAAAACTAAGACAGGATCCAATCAAGAGCTCGGAGCGGATTCTAAGCTCACAAAATTCTCAAATAAATAGCAAATGTGAAACAGGGCTCAAAAATTATTTTATACTAGGAGAACTGATAACTACTATTCAAAATCACTCGGAAAAGGACCCGACAGATTCCCCTAGCATAGGAGTAGTATTATTGGATGAAGAATATAACACTTTAATAGACTCTGGAGCCAATGTGAGTGTATGCAGCCTGAGGCTATACCAGAACCTGATAAATAAAGGCATTAAGCTAATGACATTACCTATAAGGAACACGGTATGCCGGATAGCAGTCAACAAAGAGGTTACCCGAATAAAAATGCAAGTGATGTTAAACGTGAAGATAGAAGAAAATTTTGAGTTTATTTTTCTGGTAATTAACAATTTGATTTGTGACATTTTTATTGGGTGTGACGTTTTGTTTGAATTAAGAGCTAGGGTTGATTTTGCTGATAAAGTTTTGAAAATAGAGAAGAACAGAAAACTATTAGAAATCCCTTTTGTAGAAGGTATGAAGCAAGATAATTATAACAAAACCCAAGGAGAAGAAGATATCGCCGAAGAAAGATTTTTCGTACAATTAGTACAAACAGGTAGGAGTGAGAAACTAATTGCTATAGTAGAAGGGGAAGAAACCGATGAGATGCATGCGTTCGCTGACAGGTTTTACGATGGATATACGGAGTACAATGAGAAAGATGGTAACGCACAAAATAAAGGAGAAACTACTTTAGCGCCGACCGGCATTCAGGTAGACGAAGCGGTCGAGGAGAGAGTGACCCTTGCTGAGAACCTCACAGACACACAAATGCATCTATTAAGGCGAATGTTACAAGAAAACAAAACGGTATTTTCGGACGTCCCAGGCAAGTGCAAAGCATATAAACACAACTTTAAAGTACAAGATATTGCAGCTTTCACACATAAGTATCGGGATATTCCGATTGCATTAAGGGAGAGAGCCAAACAAGTTATCGATAAAATGTTGAGAGGCCGAATAATACAAAAATCAAATTCTCCGTACAGCAGTCCATTATGTTGGGTGACGAAGCGCAATGGCGAACTTAGGATGACGATAGATGGTCGAAAGATAAACAAACATACTCAGCCAGACAGATTTCGAAGCGAAAGTGTAGAAAAATTGCTGTCAAAAATAACCAAAGGCAAGTATTTCTCCACTATTGATTTAACTGCGTCATACTGGCAGATCGAGCTTCACGAGAATGTTAGAAAGTATACTTCTTTTTTATTTTTTGGAAAACAGTTCGAATTTTCGAGAATGCCTTTTGGTATGCTTACGTCATGTAGTGGACTATTAAGAGCCATCGATGCAATATTTGGCGACACGCCCGACGAATTTTTGATCCAATACATCGACGATTTTCTAATTGTTGATGAAAATTTTGATGAGCATATTAAACACGTGGATTATGTGCTTAGAAAACTGAGGGAAAACGGTATGACGGTGAACATTAATAAATCCAAATTTAGCAACCGTGAGGTGGAATTTCTAGGTTATGTAATTAATGATAGAGGAATAAAGCCAAACTAAGAAAGAGTAGCGGCTGTGAGAAGAATACCAGCGCCCAAGAGTGTTAAGCAGGTTAGATCGTTTCTTGGAGTGCTAAATTATCAAAGCAAATTTATCCTAAGGTACGCCGCAGAAATAGCACCTTTGCGCGATTTACTTAAAAAGAAAGTGCGATGGAAATGGGACGAGGTACACCAGAAAGCTTTTGAAAAGATAAAAGAACTATTTGCAAAATCAATTCTCTTAGAGAGACCCAAGGACAACTTACCATATGTAATTTACGTGGATGCTTCAGGACACGGATATGGGTGTGTTCTAGCCCAATCAGATGAAGACAATCAACTACACGTGATAAGTACCGCTTCAAGAGGCTTAAGTCAAACAGAGAAAAATGCTTCGGTCACCGAATTAGAGATCTGTGCTGTGTATTACGCACTACAGAAATTTAGATCATACATATATCTACAGAAGGTTACTATATACACAGATCATGTGAGTCTTTCATTTATGAAACGTTGTCGGCTTACGAGCACTAAATTATCTAGGTACATCCATGAGATTCTTTCGTATGATGTTGAAGTGAAACACATTCCAGGAAAAACAAATGTTTTTAGCGACTTGCTGTCTAGGTTACATAACAGTGAAATACCGGAGAGAATAGAACGCCCTAAAAATGAAGTAACATTAATGGGCATCGAAATACCCTTGAGCAAAAGATTGATAAAAGAATTAAAAGGAATAGGGGACCAGCAGCGACAAGATGAGGAATTAAATAAATTAATAAAAAAGGCCCCAGAAATAGCTGAAAATATCACGGGAAACATAGGGGTAAAAGGGGGCGTGTTATATAAACTACATGGCAGCGAAATACAGAAATGGAAGACGTATATACCTAAGAACATGGAGAATGAACTCATAAGCACGTTTCATCAAGCTTTAGCACATTCTGGCTCAGAACGCACCGCTTTAATGATCCAAGAAAATCTGTATATTCCAAAGTTACATCATAAAGTAAGGAGAATAATTTCGAGATGCTTACAATGTCAAAAAGCAAAGCCATTGAACCTACAATATGAATACGAGACAAACTCCATCCTAAGAGAAAAACCAGGCATGTTAGTGACCTTGGACTGTCATGGTGAGATGCCTAGTAGTAAATTTGGATTTAGGTATATAGTAGTGCTAATAGATGTATTTTCAAAATTCGTGAAAATTTACCCAGTCAGGAAGATTACAAATGAAACATGCCTAAGGAAGGTAATGAAGTCGTATGTTCCACAATTTGGAAAGATGAAGGCAATTTTATGTGATAATGCTTCAATATTTACCAGCAGAAAATTTGTAGACACCTTAAAAGAAAACGAAATCACATTGTATCATTGCTCAAAATACCACCCACAAAGCAATCCCTGCGAAAGAATAATACGGGACATTTCTGTTTATTTGAGAATTTTAGCCCATAAAAACCACAGCGATTGGGCGAATCACTACCAGCATATCGAAAGTATTTTAAATGAAAGTGTGAGCCCTACTACCGGTTATAAGCCCATTGAGCTGATGAAGGGGAAGCTAATGGAAACACTTGAAGGGAAACTACCACAGACACTAGAAACTAAAGATCCGAAAACACTAACGGAAGAAGAGATGTTTAAGAAAGCTTTTGAAAGAATGTCGAAGAAGGCGCAGAAAAGGAAGGAAAAATTTAAACAAAAGAAGCGAAAGCACTGGTTGATAGAACTGGGAGACTTAGTATTGGTACGGGACAAGAAAAAGTCTAGCATTCTGAACAAAAGGTATCATAGAATGGAAAATTTATTTAGAGGTCCATACCGGGTGATTTAACATTTTTGGCTCGGCTACATTTGAGTTACAAGAAATAAAGAATTCATAGATGGTAGGGAGATATCATAAACAGTGGCTCAAACCGTACAAATGTTTAGAGAATGAGAAGGGTGAAGAATGTAATGAAAATAATCAGGTTAGTTCTACTCGAAAGGAAGTAGCAACCCTATGAACAAGTGGTAAAGGTAATACACCCGATAAAAAAGGAAATAAGGAAATAACTAAATACATAATAATTATTATTTACCAGTATGTATGTAAATAGATTTAATTGTTAGAACGTAATTTGGGTATTAGCGAATTTGTGTGCACTACAAGTTATTCGTGTGAGTGAAAGTGTATTGTGCGACAGAATGCCTCTCAGAAAAACCTTTTTTAAAAAGGATTTTCATTCTCGCGAGGATGAACAACCACAACAAAGCGTAAGAGGGAATGGCCCAAGTGTAAACACCGCTGGTTTGTCAGAACCCTTGTGAAGGAACAGATATAGCGAAGGGTTCTCTATAGACAAAACAAAAAAAAAAATGTATACTCAGAGGAAGTATTCTGGAAAAGAAAATTGTATCAAGTGCTGAAAAATTTATTCTTTTCCAGAACAGGGCAATTTGAAACGGCAACTCTAGGCCGAGCCCGAGAACTGTAATTATAGATAATTTGATTAATTAATTTTTATTGATGTTAAATCATGCTATGTACATATCTTTTTCTTTTACTGCTTGTATAGTTTAAGAAGGGTGATTTAACGATATGTCTGTATTTAGGTAACTAATATTAGAGGAGTTATAAATTGTTTAATGTAAATAATTTAAGCGCTATGTTAAAATACTGTCCACGACGAAATATCTTAGCTACAGGAATAGTGTCTTCGAAGGCAGAAACTCTAGTTTTACGATGTCCCTCTGGTCGCAGGGGCATTGTTCATACAGCGAGGGTGTAGAGTTTTTGTTCCTTTATACGATAATTTGCCGTGACCAAGTGAGAGAGACAACTAGCTTAACGGTAAATTTAGGAAAAGCCGCGATTTATGTTAAACTCGGACCAATGAGATCCCGGTAAGTTATATGAAATAGTGAGACGCGTTGAGTGGCGCTAAAAATGGACCAATAGGAAAGGAAGCAGCCCCAGAAGCCTGCGACTATAAATGGATCTGTTAGGAACAAATTCGGGGTCATTTGGCCATTTGTCATTTGGTCTTTTGCAAAACTACAGGTAGGGAGAGATTCTGCAGGATGTTTAAGAGATATAGCGCCAAAAGTGTATTAAGACAGTTTTCGCAACACACATAAGAATCGCTACGCGTAAAGAGATAATAAGCATATTTAAACTTCGCGTCATATCCGCGCCGTGTTTCAACAGCAGTGGACAGTGTTTTAACGGCGGCAATATCATGTTGTGTACTACGAGGAGTAGCTAAATAAAAGAAACTCCAGTGTCGTCTTTTCGTAACCAAAGCACGTCTATTTCTCCTTTTACCACCACCCGAGATCTACGCCTCCTTTACCAAGGATAAGTCCATGCTCCCACATAGTTTAAAAAAAATTACTGCAGCTAGCCGAGGATAAAAAAATGCAGAGAACCAGCATACTACGAACATCTGGAACCAACGTGGAGGATGCAGCAAGGTAAGCCGCGAGCAACGGGCAAAAAAAATCACCACAACATCGGACAGGAGGAGATACTGCCGCACCTGCATAAGTAGTATGCAAAAAATCACAAACTGTACATACCTGGCCTTCAGTGGAACAGTCTTCCCATCTGTTATCAGTTACACTTATCAAATAATGTATTGTACATTCTGGTAGAAATTTGGAACAGATCAATTACTTTAACACGATGAATGTCTTTCATATGTGGAACACTTCTGATACTGTTCCATCTTTCATTAGCCTTCCGTTCTTGAATCTCTTTACTAAAGTGGTTTCACTTTAACTTTAAAGGAGTTGTAAACAAAACCACGTGACAAGAGAGCACCTCATTGGCTGGTAGGCAAACTACAAGTTTTCCCACTTAGCACGTCTTCTTTTCCTCTACATAATACAGTTCAGTTTGGATCGTAACATTTTGTGGTTATTCTTGTGCAGAAAAATTTTAAAAACCCATTATTGTGACAGTTAAGTTTATTAAATAAAATGTGTTTGTTCAGATTCACCTATAACTAAATGAACCGTTATAGCAGAGGGTTTTAAGAGGCTGTGCGCAAGCGCTGCAGTTCATTTCCGGTTTCCGAATAAACCACCAGTGTAGTTTTGCAACATGTTGAGAAAATGAGTGTCATGGCTGAGAATCCTCCGCCACTGTGGAAAACAAACGCGAGAAATGGAAAGAAGACAATTGCATTAAATGTTTTGACAAAGTCTGTGAAACGTACCCACTTTTAATCAACAATGAATATTGTTGGCCATTATTTAGCAATAACTGACCTTTGTTAGTGATGTAGAACTGTTGCTTGGATTGCTTGGGGCATGTTTGATTTCTGTGGTTTTCTAACCTATAGTGCCAACCACTTTCTTAACTCATAAAATGTTAAAACAAAAGTGGTATACTGATATTAATCATTAAATGAATGATTTCTAAAGTCTGAAGTTAAGAGCAGTTTAATCCAGTACTTTTAACCACAGATGCAGAACTGTTCAGGTACAGCTTTTATTTGTCTGTTTTTAGCATTGTGTGTTAGAAGTTTAGGATGTAAGGCTAAATATAGGAATGAGACATACAATGTTTAAAACCTAATGATCCCCAAGCTGCGCAATGTATCGCATTCGCATTCTGTCTGAACCAATTATTTCCTCTCGTGGGTACTTAGTTTCCATCATCCTCCACATGGCGCTGTCATGAGCTTGGCAGAGTGATACATTTAAGTTCTGTTTACTTCTCCTTTCAACTTACAGTGAAAAGGTATAGGTACAAATATTACCTTCACTTTGTCAGAATTCTGTTTTACGTAGTTGCAGAAAGAAATAGCATCTCTAATTTTTACTTGTTTCAATAGAATTCACAAGTATGCTTGCATTTTAATCTCTCCACCTAACCCATCAAATGCACCCTTTTCATGGCTGCTTGCAAAAAAATTCCATTCCAAATTTTCCAGTTTAAATTCATCTCACATGAAGGTCAAATTTGCAAAGAGTAATTTCTGCTTAAACCAGCTTGCTGCTCTGTCTGAGAAAAATAACACATCTTTTACTCCTTTCACATTGGTCAAAATTTCACTTAATAATCTTCTTAAAAATGTATGAACTGCATATTTATCATGACTTAGCTAATCTGATAAAAAATAAACGAATGCATTGAGTTATTTGCAGACCAAACACATGAAGTGAGGAATGTAACCTGACCAAGGTTCCAATGAGCTGCCTGAATTTCATGTTGTTCAATAATTGTAAAATTTTCTGCAAAATCTACCTGAACTACTGTACTTTGATTACAGTTTTCTCTGGCAGAGTAGAAAGCATTATGCTGCTGGCATTTAATTAATGTATGCCTTTTAAAGAATGGCAATTGCTCTTGCAGTGAATTGATGGTATCCTGTACAGCACCTTCACAGTCCTCTTTCTCAGGTCTGTTACCCGAAGTATTCCATTTTCGCCATGTTATATATAACTGAGGCTCAGGAAATTGTTCAGAAAATTTACTGAACCCATCTTCACACACTCCAAATTTATTGAGCATCTGAACTTTCCAACATCTGGTAACAAACTGTAGGTAAAAATTATTTAAAATCAGTAGAAATTGGAAGACATTGTGGCAAAGCTGTAAGAAATATATGCACATTTTCATAATGTTTGCATGTGCACAGTGTATGTAGCATATTTGACAAATAATGAACATGGACTGGTCGCAAACTGCAAAATAAGGAAAATCCGCATTTTATTTCAGAATGAGCTTCAAGGAATAAGGCATGTGCTTCTTTGAGAGTCATCAACAGTACCTTTTCTGGACTTTAGTATTCTTTCCAGATTCTCTTTTTATTCTAAAATCTTTACTTTCTGGGAACATTCAACTTGCATGATGCAGACTGAAAAACACTTGTACAGTTTGATGACCTATTGATTCAGGTTTTTCAGTTTTGTCTGTACTTGGAGTTAAATCATTTGTTAAATATTTGACCACTGGTGAACATTTCGTGGACTTGCGGAAAGAGCATTCAGAACATTTTTAACAGCTTTTCCAAAGGATTCTCTTTATCTGTAAGCAGAATGTGATGAAGCAGAATGGCCACTATTATGCGGTGCAAATCTCTTGACATTTGAGGTGTGTCCACTAATACGGCACTAGCGAATAGCAGCAGTGCGGCGTTGCCTCATATGATCCGTACACCTTGCCACTGGTAAAACTCTAATTGCAATATCATGTGCGCGCACGTGTATTTCATATTTCAGAAAAGCAACAAGTAGTTAGGATAAAAGGCAACGTTTTCCTGAACAAATACAAAACAGAATATTTTACACCCAATGGTTCGCCATTAATTTATAGCTATGTTTTGTGATGTTTAAACACAGACTTTTAGTTATAATTATGCTTATAATGGTAGTAAATCCATTGTTGTCGTAGTTATTTCATATATTGTTATGTCATTGACATAATTATCACGTAATAATATGCAATTCTCCATGTTCTATTTAAATGTAGAAATAATTATCCCACGAGATTTTCTAATACAGCTACAAACTTGTCATGAAAATCCTTTCAAGCCCTCTGATGCAGCTCTAAAAAACCGTACATGACTTCTTTTTTTTAAAATAAACGTCATGTATGGTTTTGTTTCACAGAATAATACCATTGGAAAGCCAATAATTAAGTGCATTTTAATGGTTATTATGCTTATTTCTGCATATGTCGAATCCTAGAACCAAGCACGCACAAATCCGTTACACGAGAAGAGTGTATTGTGCGCTTTACAACATTCAACACCTCATTATTTGGAATGCACTACAAAAGAAAAAGCCATATAAAGAATAATCCAACTCCTTCACGGTGTGGTGGTTACCATGTTAGTCTCTAGTTCCCGAGGTCGCGGGTTCAAACCCAGCGGAAGGCGATGGATTTTTCGGGAGCAAAAATCCTTAGCATGGCTTCCTTCGGAAGGGAAGTAAAGCCGGTGGTCCCGAGTCGTAGATTTACGGCACGTAAGAGTCTCGAGACTGATAAAGAGGCCTCTGAGCAAAATTGCCGGTCTTTCACGCCCAATATAGAATGGGGCGCTAAGGGCCACAACAGTTAAACAGCGTCCATAAATAAAACTCAATTTTTTTCTCGAGAACTTTAAGCACAGAATCCTCAATTGTCATCACATTCTCGAGGAAGCATCAACAATGGAATTCATTGCACCATTGACGCGATAGCTCAAGGTTAAAACATTGTTAAAGCATTGATAAAGCAAAAATTCTGTTGGTGTACGTTTTACAGCATGCTTGCTGGAAGGTTAAGCGATTTAGTTGTGAATTCTACTGCGGTGTACTCAGTTATTACAGCGATAGACTTTGTCCTAGCGTTTATAAAGTTAAATCGTTCATAAAAATTTCGCTTAGTAAGCCCAGTAGTACCAGTGGATATAGCAGTAAGCTTAGGGATGTTATTTTCAGTGTGTAATTTCTTTAAAAAGTATGCCAACGAAGAAAACCGTAAACATCTCAACTTCACGAAATATCAAGAACTTACGGCTGAGGCGTGCTCATTAAGTACATCAACTGTTTCACGTGTGTGTAAGGAAGTGTAAAAGGTGCACGCAGAGTGAGCCGCGAAATTGTTTACATCGTCGAAAAAATATATGCTTACCTAAGAGGATGACAAACCTGGACAATTTCGAAAAAAGATGTACGGCGCAGTGTTTTGAATTTTATGATAAACGTGATATCGAGTACGATGAGGATATGCCGTTAGATGTGCCACTTGAATAATAAAGGACGCACAGAAAGGTATGGTTCAAATCTCGGCTATGACATTGAATTTTTCAGTCATATGATTCTAGCTTTCCAACCCTGTCCAACACACAGCTTGTGTGAAAAAACAATTAATTCAATTAATTTCGTATGGTTTTTATTTTTCTATTTGCGTATAACATTTCCATTATTCTGTCTCTTCTTGTTTTCTTGTAGTTTTTAAGTGAACATTGCGATGACATTTATAACAAACGTGTAACGTTCTGACGAAACGAAGTGAAGTGAAGTTTGGCAACCGCGCGGTCACTCCGTATTGGTTGTCCCGAAACGTCAAGAGATTTGGACCGCACAGTAGATGAGGGAACTTTTATAGTATTTCTACTTTCTTCTTTTTTCTTAGATTTGAATGTTTGAACTTCTACAATATTTGTCACTCTTAGTTTTTTGAGTTAAAGAGGATTCATTGATGCTTTTTAATTGCTTTCCGCTCCCTGTCTTTCCTTATCATTTCTTCATGTAATCTTGCATCTTCTTTTCTTTTCCTGCACTCACGCTGACATTCGACCCATTATAGTCGCTGAAAGAAGTTGACACTCTAAATAATACAATAAAATATTAGATAATTATCTGTACCAAATAAAGTTCTAGTAGGCTTATTATTCTTGTTTTAGTATTACATACCTTTCCTTTCCAGCTTATATTCATTAAGTCCATGTTAAGTACTTATTTGTTTTTAACAGCTCAATATATGAAATAGATTATGTAATTTCGTCACGACCCTAAATATTGTTTAAATGTAATCCTGTAAATTAAATGTTATGATCTGGTTGTAAAGCAGGCAAAATTAACACTGCATACAAACTGTTTTCCATCTACTAGTTACTTTAATAGTAACAAAGAAGCATGTCCATTTTTTGTGACGGAAATAAATGTCTGATGCATAGATCCTTCCAGTATAAGTTATGTATATAAAAACATTTTTAAAAATACAAGGTATTAGGGGTATGAGTGCACAAATTGTGCATGCTGATAGATTCCAATATGACGAATAAACAGTCATATAAAAATGCAGATACTGTGAAAGGTAAAGGAGATAACTGAACATTATCGAATACCTAATCTGTACAACATGGCAAGAGCGGGACTAGAGAGAATGTTTTGTTTACTAAAGTTGCTTCTGCTACCATACATGTGTCCATACCAATTGTTTACAAGCAAAGCTATACTCGGCGCCAATCAAGAAGGTGATTGCCATTTCGCGGAGAGAGAGAGGCAACGTTGCCACTCATCTGCGACCACGTGGAGACGTGCTAGAACTGCGTCGAAGGCAACTGGGTTGCGCCTGCATTGTAGAGCGGGTATTATTTATATTCGTATACGAAGACAATTATAAAATAATGAATCTACGTGCAGATGATAGAACATGCAAGAATATATCAGTGTAAAAATCTGCGTTAACAGAAGAGACATACCTGTGAAATATTGATGCTTATTCTAATGGAAAAAATGCCAGATTTCCGAATCACTTGCATCACTGCTGTTGCTGCTCATTTGATAGACAATGTTGCCACCGTCGTCATCATCATCATCTGAAGAGCTGTTAGAATTCCCCACGGAAATGACAAGCTGTTCTATAGTTTCTTCTAAAACTCAATTTTCCCAAGCTGCACTTATTACGCCCTTTGTATGAGTCACCGCTTCCCCCCCAGTTTTCAGCTTTTACTGCTGTTAGCTTTATTACTGACGACACAGTAAAACCTTTATTGTTTCGCCCAACATAACCCTTTATGTCGGCCCAAATTAATTCAATCGGGTTAAAATGGCAATGATAAGGGGGAAGCCTAACTATTTTGTGACCATGTTCTGCAGCAATGCCATCGACTACATAACTTGGAAACCACGGTTAGTTTGCTTTCACAAGTTCCAGTAGCTCACTTTTCTTCAGTCCCTCCTTCATCGGTATATTGCGGCGAACAAGCCACTGAATTATTTTCTCCTCTTCGAAATATTCTCTCACAGAGCATATTATTTCCCGCGCCTGTCCTTTAATTGGGATACTTTTACCAAATACAGTTTAATTCGGTTCCCGAGTGCGCTCAGCTTTTCGTTTGGCTGCGCTATCTTTGTCACTATTTTTGGACATTATTAAATATCCATTAAACGTGTTAACACAATTATAAATGCTCACACAACACACGCACGCACAAATACACGTAACACAAGGCAAATACCATACAAATAGGACGATGCAAAAGAACTTTTCAATGCGCAGGCAATCTCTAAACTGATCAGCAGAAGATAAGTTCATGTTTACTGCAACGGTCGCTCATCCGGCACGTCATGCCAATCACGTGTTACGATATCACAACACGGCATTTGCGTCTATCGTTGCTATGGAAACGTCTTAATTCTAATTGGTCCTTCTAATGGTTGCTATGACAACCGCTGTGACGTATTCATCCCCTCCCATTCACTTAAAGCTTTCAGCCACGTGGTTAGTAACTGTCAATCACCTTCTTGATTGGCGCCAAGTATAGTAGGTCTGCATTCGAAAACAGGTTTCACCATGTGTCTGTTATCTTAGCTACTGCACGTAAGAGGGGGAAGAGCGACTCTCTTTCACACCATCCGTGCAGTGTTCCCAGAAGTTGAGGTAATATGTGCGCAAGAGGGTTGTGTGAAACGATCTACGCACAAGAACAGCATTTAGTTTGAAGATCAGAAATAAAGAATACTAAAATGCGAGTTTTAAGTAACACATACAGGTGTAACCTGAATATTAAAACAAAGTAAACATCTTTAATATTCAATAAATTTATTACGAACTGTTGGGCAACACGAACACTATGGTAGTTTTACTTACACAAGACACTCAAAATGAGTGTCATTATAATCTATGCAAGCATGACATCCTCTAAGCCAATTTTGTCCCACCCTTGCTAGAGCTTCTGTCGTCGTCCGTAGTGTAGTGGTTACTATGCTAGCCTCTAGTTCCCGAGGTCACGGGTTCAAAGACCGGCGCAGGGCGATGGATGTTTTCGGGCGTAAAAATCCTTAGCATGGCTTCCTTCGGAAGGGAAGTAAACCCGGTGGTCCCGTGTCGTAGATTTACGGCACGTAAAAGAACCTCAAGCCTCATAAAGAGGCCTTTGAGCAAAATTACCGATCTTTCACGCCCAATATAGAATGGGGCACTAAGGACCAAAGCAATTAAAGAGCATCCATAAATAAAACTCCATTTAATGTAATTTCCCAGAGCTTCTGCATTTTGCCCAATCTCTAGGGCAGCTTCAAACACACATATGTGAGGATCATTCAACGATAACAACCTCATCATGGCACACCTTGTTCTTCAAATGTCTCCAGAAATTCAAATCCAGAGGATTAAGATCTAGGGTTCTTGCAGGCCTAGGTACTAGTCCGAAGCGTCCTATCCAGCGATCAGGAAACGTGTAATTTAAATGTTGTCGAACCATTGTACAGGTGTGAAAGGGCGCCCTCTCATGCATAAACCACATATTTTGCCTTGTTTGAAGAGGGACATTCTCCAAATGAGTGGGCAGTACGTTTTTAAGAAACTGCTTATAAGTTGCTCCAGTCAATCTTGTGAGTAATGTAACAGGACCTATCACTTATCTCCAACTGTTCCAGCCCAGATATCCAGCGAACTAGAGCTGGAAATTATCTTGTCACACTGTATGAGAATTTTCAAAAGACCACATATGATTGCTGTAAAAATTGAAAGCACCATTACACGTGAAACACGCTTCATCAGTCACCAGCACCTGTGACGAAAAATTAGCATTACGTGTACTGCTCTTTCAGCCATTGGCAGAATGCTACTCTAGGTGGATAATCATTTTCAGTTAGATACTGCACTCTTTGGATTTGATTTGGGCGAAGCAGCCGTTCCCTTAATGCTCTACAAACATTTGATACACCAACATTAGTTGCAACACCGCAGTTACTAGCACCTGGACCCTCTTCAATCAGATGCAAAATTGCTTCCTCCGTCTGCAATACTACATTTGAGCGCTGTGGACCTCAGTTTTCAGGGTGCGGAATTACACTTCCCGACTCTCGTACTCGCTGAGCTACTGCAGTATATGATCTTGGATTTGGAATACTCCTTTTAGGGAACTTATCCCTATACAATTCAGTCACATAATTGGTGTAAAAAATCATTCTCCATGTGCTGCCAACTGCGTGTAGCGATATTTCCGCCTGATTAAGAATACATGAAAAGGAACTCTGTAATAATTATAGTTTAGGAATTATTAATAATTAATTAACATTCAATTTGTAAATTTCCATAATTTTAAAGCCATAGGATTAAAAACTGCATCAATCGAAAGCCCTTCAAAAGATCTAAATAAGTTTTAAGTTTCAATAATATTGTTAAATAAACAAAGGCGTAATTGCATAAGAAAAACTGAAAGATTTAGGCAGAAATAAAAGTAGCTTCGTTTTAGTGCCCATCATGCTTTCCGAGCTGGGGCCATAAAAATCGAAACCTTCTTTTGTACTTCGTGGATTTGAGGCAAGTTTTAAGGATAAACAGACGCTATGAGGCAACGGACGTTTCTTACAGTTAGGCTTTGAATTTTCAACCAGGGAACCAATAAACGTAGAGAATAAGTGCGAGAACCAAAGGAAACATAGGGAGACGCGTTGACATGTATAAAATTTGGAAGCGAGCAGTCGTTGATATATCTGAATGCGAGCGTAGTTTTGAGTTTGTCATGATTCTTTGTTGAGGTAACACGTAGCACTCGGGTCGGAAAAGCACGCTAAGTTCCGAAATTTGCTAAGTACCGCGCAATTATGCAATTATAAAGTGATGTAGATAGAAAAATTAATATACTGTGCTAACTGTATTCTTCGATATAAGTATATCCAAGCTCATAAACGAGTTAATGTTAGTCAAGTGATCATTTCAAGTTCGCGTGACCCTAAAGAACGGTGATAGAGCACCGAGATATTAAATAACTAGCCGGAGCAAACTTTAGTGTTCTAAGAGACAATAGTGGGAAAGCAGTGCTAAAAAGAATCACGCGTGTTAGAGAAGATCAATGAATCTTGCAGGATTTCTAGCAAAAAGAGTGAGAAAAGTGAATACCGTGTTTCTTTCAAGACAATATCCTGGTGTCACCGCTCCTGCAATCCTACCCTGACAACAACTGTAGGGAATTTCAGGCCAGTAGGGTGTTAGAGAAGATCAATGAATCTTGCAGGATTTCTAGCAAAAAAGTGAGAAAAGTGAATACCGTGTTTCTTTCAAGACAATATCCTGGTGTCACCGCTCCTGCAATCCTACCCTGACAACAACTAAGGGAATTTCAGGTAGTACGGTGTTAGAGAAGATCAATGAATCTTGCAGGATTTCTAGCAAAAAGAGTGAGAAAAGTGAATACCGTGTTTCGTTCAAGACAATATTCTGGTGTCACAGCTTCTGCAATCCTGCCCTGATAACTGTAGGGAATTTCAGGCCAGTAGGATATAAATGGGGCTTGAAAATCACTTAATATGCAGGAATGTGTATAATGAGGTATATGTATATGCAAATGAGGTCCCCCACCCTCTCTCCCCACCTTCTCCAGCTCCATGGTACCTTCTGTTGCAGCTGAGGGTCATAAATATTGTTGAGTATAATGGAACCTTGACAGTTAAGCAATTAAGGCTGTCAATCAACTGTCAACACGAACAAAGGAATAATAAATTACGTTTCTGCAACAAAGGGGGAGACATTATTCTTTCCATTCCATACCCGGCCATGTGCTTTTCTGCACTGCAGCAACTCACCCCTACCCTCGCATTGTTTAACGACCAAGTGCAAAAGGTTATCCATCACTGTCAAAATGAACAATAGAGTATGCTGGACAAAGGATCAGACGCTATTGTCCCAGCTCTATTGACTACTTTTAGGAAAGCCACCTGCGGGCTCGCAGTCGCATTGCTTGACGACCGCGCGCAAGAGAACAATAGAAAGGCTTGACCCGAGCTAACAAAGGAACAGACTCTATTGTATCCCTTTCTATTGTACAGAGCAAGGCTTCTTTAGAAAGACCGCCCGTGTAGCACCCCGCTTTCACAGCCGTATACCAAAACAAAGCTTGCCCTTCACCTGTCAAAATGAACAAAGACCGTGATAAATTATGTTTTTAACAAAAGAGAGCCCGAAGACTGCTAACAAAGGAACAGATTCTATTGTATTCCTTTCCATTGTCCGAACACGTGCATGTTTTAACAAAAGAATCTGGGGGGGGGCTTTATACTCGATCTGCCCTTGTTTGAATGTAGGAAAAGAGAGAGGCTTGAGTTCCCACGGGGGACTAGCATCATGTAACTGCTAGACCCTAAATTCCACCCCATCCCACCTCGACTTCTTGGCGTCAATTGCAATGACTGAAGGCTACTTCTCTTTGCGCATGCGTTGCAAGAGATGTCATTGGATGCAATAACCACGTGACGGATAACATCTCCCCACCATACCAATGCGTTGGAATTGTCTGAGGGCTTTAGGTCCCTATATAAACGACCGTCAGTGAATGCGGAAACCACTGCGAGTTATTAACTCAGTGATACAGCATAATCTAGGTCAGTGCTATTGTCTTCTAGACTGCATCCTTCGTCATCTACATATAATGCAAGGTGAGTGAATTTTTACATAACTAAGTGAAAGGCGAATCATTGCAAGAGTACCACATTGTTTATCTGAATTTCATTTCTTTAATAATTAACATCAGAATTGTTAAAATATGTAGAGCCTTCATCAATGGTGTAGATAGTTCTTTAGATCCTAGCATAAACATTCATACTTAATCTCTAATCTTTCGTCCTCTATTAAAATTCACAGCGTTTTCTCTACAGATTCTTCTGTAAACATTCACACGATTTTCGCTACACATTCTTCTGTAAACATTCATACGATTTTCGCTACACATTCTTCTGTAAACATTCATGTGATTTTCTCAACACATTTTTCTTGTATAAATATTCATACAATTTCGCTACACCTTTTCCTATTAACGTTCACAGCATTTTCTCAATACATTGTTCCTCTATTAAGATTCACACCATTTTCTCTACACATTCTTCTATTAGGATTCACACGATTTTCTCTACACATTCTTCTTCAGTAAACATTCATATGATTTTCGCTACAGATTCTTCTTGCATAAACATTCATATGATTTTCTCAACACATTCTTCTATTAACTTTCACACCATTTTCTCTACACATTCTTATATTAACATTCACACCATTTTCACTACACATTCTTCTATTAACATTCACACGATCTTCTCTACACATTCTTCTTCTGTAAACATTCATACGAATTCCTCTACACATTCTTCTTTCCGTAAACCTTCATTCGATTTTCACAACGCATTCTGTTAACATTCATACGATTTTCTCTACTCATTTATTTCATATTACACTACTTTCTCTACTCATTTATCTTTTATCAGTTATAAAAAACAATTGAATTTACATGGTTAATTTTTTTCTCAGGTAATACCGCAAACGCGATGGGAGTCGCCAGAGGAGCGGGCTCTCGACTTAATCTGATTGTGGAGGTTAATAGAGAACCTATTAATAACAATTCCACCTCTGTGTACAACATGACAGCACCCCTTGCGAGGGATCAGACATCAGATGTGCCGCTGCATGGCAGTTGCATTTCTAATGGTACTAATAGCCCTCCTCACCAATCTTATCGGGGGGTGATTATATTATTCCACCGCCACCTGGATTTGAGGATGTCACTCCCGTTACAGGGGTGAATACAGGCATGGGCAGCGCTTCAGAGCAGTATTGTACATGCAATAACTGAATACAAGGTTGCTGCAATACAGATGTTTAACGACGTGAACGGTGAGTTTAGATATATTATCAAACTTAAACTTTTTTCTAGAAAATATTACCTTTATCCTTAATCAATGTATAACCAGCGAACAATTCAGAATTTCAATTATGGAATGAGGCATTCAATTTACTATCACCTTTCAATTAAAAATATTAAATGTGAAGCTAATTCTGCTTCTTGCTTCTTTGTTGTAGTTCCTGAAGCGATTTCATTCGGGGCTGGGGAGATGGACGAGGGCGGTAGCTTCACCTATATTCTCACAAGACTATCTGACTCCGCCGCCTCCCGGGTTCGATGATGTTGCACCGATGCCTGTAGGTGATCCATGGGCGATTATTCCTAGTGAGGAGGTGTGCACTTTCGTGAATTGTGCCTACAGGACCGTGTACCTGCAGATGCTTCGTGAATTAAACGGTGAGTGTTTTACTTCATTTATTCCAGATCTATCATAATTACATAAATAATTAACGTAACGTTAACGCATAACGTTTCTTAATAAATTTTTTACTCATTTTTATTTATTAAAATATACAATGATATAAATAATTATCGTAACATTAACACATGACTAAGCTTTTTCTTCAATGATTTAATAAACATATATTCTCGCATTTCTATTTTAACTGCCATTCCAATTCAATTTTGTTATTGTTATAGAACTTTCAATAGTGGTCATGAACCCGGAGCCTGAATATGCAGACAACTTAGCATTGCTCCGGGGTTCCAAAAGACCTCACGAGGCTGTAGAGGAGCACGGTCAAGGAATTAACCCTCTCACCCATCCAGGATCTTTCATGGCCCCTCCATCACCAGTTGCAGGGCCATCAGGCATCGGTTGCAACAACCATTATGACACCCCAAGCACCTCTTCTGACACTAACTCATGCAGTAACGACATTGCATACAGCAACAACGCCAAAAAACTAAAGGTTAGTCATACCCGGCTAGAGTGTAAGGTTATTGAATCGGCGTTCAAGGGACGCCTTTTCAATAGCCGCATAGAAAACACTTTAGAGATAGCAGACCCCGGTCAATTTCTGCAGGAATGCAGGCGTCTTGTATTCGGACAGATGGTTTCTGTACTCGGGAGCTCTTCTGGCTTTAAAGTAAACATCTGTATTGAAATCACGTACATCAATCTCCTGAAAAAGTGCACGCAGAAACCATCTTTTTCAATAGCAAGACAAAGCTGGGCTTTCTATCAAGTAATCTTGATGCCCTATACACTTCTATGGTCGATGAAATTATAGAAATCATCTCAAATTTCGAAGGAGGTGCAAGCTCAAAATCTCTGCTCGCTGTCAGGGCTCTTGTTATTGGAACTAGCTTCTATGATCCCTTGAATGCATCGCAATACATAGTTACCCTGGCAATCAAAGCTAAGAGAGCTGTATTAAACATAAAAACGACGATGAATACTGTTTTGCATGGTGTTTGCTCGCTGCAAAGTATCCAGCGATCCTGAATGCTAATAGAACGAGCAAATACCCTGCAGAACAGTTATTCACTGCGTTCAACTACAGAGGGATAGACTTCCCTGTAAGCCTACACCAGATTCCAGACTGAACAGTAAAACCCTGAAATATCAGTTTCAGTATTTGGACTAGAAAGGGAGTGTGCACTTATACCTCTACACCAAACCACCAGCAGGAAAGAATTCAATATTAACCTATTACTAATTGAGCAAAATGGAAGATCTCACTACAGTCTGATTCAGGATATGTCAAGGCTGACAAGGTCACAGTTCAGCAAACATAAGGGGAAACACTGGGTATGCGAGCCCTGCCTGAAGCACTTCAATAATGAAGGTGCTTTTAAAAGCATCAATTGAAGTGCATGCAGTGCCAGGTGCTCAAAATGCCTAAGCAGTGTGAAGTAATTGAGTTCTCATCCTACTCGAAGGGTATTCCTGTAAATTTTGTTGTGTATGCCGGTATTGAGAGCGTGTTAGCCAGAGTTCAGTCCCGTGAGCCGTCGGCTAATCAGAGCTGGACTCGGGCTATCCAGCATCATGAGGCTATATCTATATCGCTTAAGCTCGTATGTCGCCATGACGATTCATTGTCGAGATTTAAGCTATTCAGAGGTCCTGATTCAATCAAGGAGTTCTTTATTGAGCTTAGGTTAATAGACGACATGTTATTGACCATAATAGCCGCAATGAAGAAATGCGGAAGGAAAAATGCCGTCTTGCCAAATACGGTTATAGACCTGTAAGAGAAAGAGTTTACTGTCGGCTGAAAGGTTCTTTAACATCAGGACATGAATGCCGTCCGTGCCAGGAGCGGAGTGCCTAGAGCAATTAAGAGCGTGCTCCAGCTCCCTCAGTGTGAAAAGTTCATTATAACACTCATTATTAGCAGACCGAAAATTAAAGGTGTCGAAATCCAGCCGGTCTTTGATAGAGCGAAAGCCGGCGGAATAATGGTCTGAACTGGATACGGCCTCAAAGGCAGCACCCAGAGTGTTAGCGATGGCAGCCGGATCCACTATAGTGGCATTGGAAACCTGAAGGCCAGAAACAGTACAATGCGACACTTTACCTGAGAAGCGACGAAGTTTATCCCAAACAACAGATGAAGGCGTAAAGCGATTAAAAGACTCGACAAAACGAGCCCACGACGCCTTCTTGCTATCCTGAATAATGCGACGAGCCCTGGCGCGCGATTGTTTAAAGGTCACCAAATTATCAAGTGTAGGGTGTCGCCGAAACACCCTAAGTGCAGTTCTACGGGCACGAACGGCGTCCCGACAATCCTCGTTCCACCACGGAACAGGTGGCCGCCGAGGTTGAGAGGATGAACGGGGTATTGCGCGTTCGGCGGCAGAGAAAATAATAGACGTAAGGTGCTGCACTAGTTGGTTAATGTCGGAGAAGGGCTGGTCGTCAAAATGCACGAGGCTGGAATACAAGCTCCAGTAGGCTTTTGCGAATATCCAGGTAGGTACTCTGGAATGCTGTACGTGGTGCGACAAAAGAGAAACGATGCAGGGGTAATGGTCGCTGGAGTAGGTATCAGCGACGACGTTCCACTGAAGACGAGTAAGCTGGAGTGAGCAAATGGCAAGGTCCAGATGAGAGAAGGTACCAGAAGAATCAGAAATAAAAGTAGGTGCACCTGTATTGAGGATGGAAAGATTGAACTGGTAAAAAATGTCGGAAAGAAGAGTTCCCCTCGCACAAGCCCTTGGCGAACCCCATAGTGGGTGCTGGGCATTAAAATCTCCCAACAGAAGAAATGGTGTTGGGAGAGCGGACAAGAGAGCTCGAATGTCCGCGGGAGCGAGGGGAGATGATGGAGGTGAATACACAGAGCAAACAGAAAACAAAAAGCCGGGTAAGTGAAGGCGAACGGCAACAGCTTGCAAGACGGACGTAAGTGTGACGGGTTTAAAATGAACGTCGTTACGCACTAACAACATGACACCTCCATGAGCAGGAGTACCCTCCTCCGGTTCAAGGTCGTAGCGAACCGGAGTATATCCTCGGAGATCAAAAGGATCGTGAGGGCGAAGCTTAGTCTCCTGCATACACACGACCATAGGCGAATGGGAACGCAATAAAAGTTGCAGTTCCGCCCTATGCGATCGTACACCACGTACATTCCAGGTCAGGATAGCCATTAAGAAAAAAGGGATAAACTGTCTACTTAGAAGGGCGGCTTAAAATTACCTTTTGTTTAACCTTGGGGCTCGGGCTTTTGGTATGAGTTGGTCAGACTCCATAGCTTCCTCGGAGGAAGGGCCCACGCGCTCAGTGCCAGAAACCGATTCAAGCGCCGTGAATCGGTTCTGGGTGGCGATGGGTGAGGGGTGCCGCTGAGCGCGGCTTGTCCCAGGACCTTCCTGGGACAGCGACCTCCGAGGAGGAGAAGGTGAACTTTTGTTACCGCGCGCACGCGGAGGGTCTTTCAAAAAATCTTCCCTACGAAGTTTCTGCTTGGGCTTCTTTTCAGCGGCTTGCGACTTCATGGACTTTGGACCAGGTTGATAGGGCTTGGTAACAGTAGCTTTAATGGACGGCCTGATGTTAGTGGCGGTTAATCCAGTCATGGTCCAGGTCTGAGTTTCGGCATCTACTCGTGGTACTGGCGAGGCAACAACAGAACTAAATGTGCCAGATCGCAGGAGTGAAGGTTGGCGCGCATGATAACGCCTCCGGGCTTCAGCGAAGGAGAGTTTTTCCTTTACCCGGATCTCCTGGATCGCCTTCTCGTCCAAGTACCGCGGACAGTCGGCAAACGAAGCAGAATGAGACCCTTTACAATTAACGCAGACAGGGGCTGTTGAACAGGTACCTTCGTGTGAGGGCTGGCTACATGTTGCACAGATGTTAACGGCACTCTTACATGAGACTTGCGTATGCCCAAAACGTTGGCATTTAAAACAACGCAGAGGTCTAGGAATATAAGGCCTCACAGAAATCCGTTCGTACCCTGCGGAAATGCTCGTGGGCAGATCGACGCCATCAAATGTAATAAACAGGGTACGAGTGGGTACCAACACGCCGTCGCGTTTGGCCTGCACTCGATGAACCGCTGTCACCCTCTGGTCTGCAAGATATTCGACCAGGTCTTCGTCAGAGATGTCATCGAGGCTATGCGTGGTGACAACGCCTCTACAAGAATTCAAGGTGCGGTGCTTCTCAACACGGATAGGATAACCGTGGAGAAGCGTGGCGCTCAACAAGGACTTACTTTGTGCCTCGGATTTGCTTTGAACTAATAACGAACCATTACGAAGGCGAGTGCAGGAAAGAACCGGACCAGCAATTGAGTCAATGCCCTTCTGGATGATAAAAGGGTTCACCTTCTCGAATGATTGTCCCTCCTCTGTACGGGTAATCACTAAGTAACAACCAGCTGTTGGTGGTGCTACTTCTGTTACTAAAGTTTTTCGGCGCTTGTTGTTTATAATGGAGAAAGGGTGCTCCATAGCGAAAAAAAATCCTCCACCATTGCAACCGTCTCCGACCTCGGGCTCTGACTTCCCGGGCGTTACCCCGGCGTGGGTGAGTGGCCTATCTATACCTAGCTCACCCCAGGGTCACACCTCCCAGAACATAGACAGAGGGACCCAATTGCCGTCGGAAGTCAGCAGCTCATGCAATGGCCCCCCGCGGGACTGCAGTTGAACAGCGGATACGAACACACACCCTACATGACGACCCCGGGTGGTGGGGATGACGCCATTACCCACTCACCCAGCTGCGCACCCAGTGCGCGGGTATCCGTCAGGCTGTGTCCACGGAGGATTAAAATAAAAGGTTAAAAGAAACTAAAAGTGTGTGGGCGTTTCGCACTCAAGGTAGGCCGGCGAAGAAGTAAAAGAGACGTGTAAATGAATGGGCGTGGGGCGAAATGTGCAGAAATAGAAGAGAAGAAAGAAACGATGGTGAGGTGCGGTATGAATGTAATGCAAAGAACGCACGAGAGCCTACCTTGTGTCCACCGGTCACGAGAAGAACCCACCTCGACCGGATGGGGATGAAAGGGTGAAAATGGCTATGGATGGCTCGGGTACCCCGGGTGCGCCTAACCCGTACTCACAAAAGGTGAGCCCCTGGGGGGTTCAGGATCCTGAACAACGCACAGTCTCTTGTTCCTGAATTGGTAATTTCCGTTTCCATCTCTGTTTATGATGAATTGATGTAGCGATCTTTTCACTGGCGCAGTCCTCTTGTGATCCAAACCTGTCAATACCCATGATGAACTATGAATGAGCAATTTCTTTATTAACAACTTTAATATATACATCGAATCCGCACCTATATCGACCGTCATTCATCGGAAATTCGGGAACTATTACCATAAAGGGTCTTCCTTCTGTAGAGCTCTCCCAAACACCTTTGCACAAATCTTTAAATTCCGTATACGACATATCTGTGTTTACGTAATCTTCGTATATATGCTTCAAGCTTAAATTATTTTGCCTGAAGAGTATGATCATGTTCGCATTATCTCTAATTAAATGCTTCGGGACCTTGGCATAGGATTGTGCTAGATATATAGAATCCACATTTCGATGTCTGCCCATACTGTAAAAGGAGGCAATCTTGTCTTGTTTTTCAGTGATGGCATTATCAAATATAAAGATTGAATTTTCTTTAATTTCTGAAGGGTGCAAGACGCTTTCACCGTCTTCATGAGTATACACACCTATACCCTCAATGTTTTCAAGCAGCTTAACGAGATATTGATACTTTGGTTGGTATAGGGAATTTAAATAAATGTACACATTTTCAAAGCGTAGTCCATTCTCGTGAAGTACCATATTGAGTAATACATTTGCTTTTCCAGCACTGGAGCTACCTAGAATTAGCGCTCTAACATTGCCTGGAAACAGCTTCCCGTGGCGATTGCGTCTAAAGTCACTTTCAACGTCTAGCACCTGGTTAGGCAGCGAGCAATCTTGCTTCACCAACTCTATCGTAACAACTAAAATAAAATAAATCACCCTTAATGTATATATGCTAATGAATGCAAGCAATGACAGAGTATAAAAGAACTATGCGGCAATAAATTCAATTAGTATACCATGAGTGCTAAGGGGGTTAAGGTCGCAAGAGGTTACGGTTTAATTAACTCTCTCATTAACCTGCTACCATTTGAAGCACATTTGCCTGGTTACAGATACTGTGGACCTGGGACCAAGCTAGAAAAAAGATTAAAGAGAGGAGACCCTGGAATCAATCCGTTAGACGAAGCGTGCAAACTTCACGACATTGCCTACGCTCAGCGTAAGGACTCTGCTTCGAGAAACGTTGCCGACAAAATCTCGGCTGAAAAGGCTTGGAAAAGAGTGCAATTATCTGATGCTACATTAGGTGAAAAGTTGGCAGCGCGACTAGTAACAATTATGAAGGGTAAGGTAGCTGTTGGTGCCGGATCCAGGAAGAAGAAACGAGGATTTCTACCACTCATACCAATTATTGCACCCGTAGGAGCCGCCGCTGGAGGCGCAGCTCGCATCGCCTCCGCAGTAAATAAGAAAAAGGCTGCAAATAAACAACTTGCTGAAATGATGAGACATAGCAAAGAAATTGAAGCAAGAGGTAGGTCGAGTGAAGAAGAAGGCAAGGAGCACCGAAAGTAAGAGGAGACAGAGCAAGAAAGGAATTCAAAAAACTCCGGCAGAGGGCTATACTTGCCCCGGAAAAAGCATTGAGTAACATAGATCTCAACTTGTATGCCAGGCGTTTAAAGATTCCTCATTTTAGAGGTGTATACTTGATCGATCAGCTGCCTCAAGACCTCGTTACAGAGAGAGAATTATTGTTAATCTCGATACTTCAGAGAATGAAAGCACTCATTGGGTTGCTATAAAAAAGGATGGCAACGTGTCATTTTATTTCGATAGCTTTGGAAACTCGAAGCCACCAAAAGAGATAGAAGGTACCTCAGAGGCGTTAAGGCTCTGTATAACACTAAGAGGTTTCAGAGTTTCAGCTTGGTCATCTGCGGGCACTTGTGCTTGCAATTTCTATCGCAATGAGTTACACTATTGCTGTCAGCGGTAACGAGTCTGTTCTTACTACATACCTGAATTCTCCTCTTCAGTTAGATCCAAAGGGTCATGAGATTGCTCTATTGAATTTTGAAACCTTCTATTCCATTCCCAATATTGATCAGAGTAATAATCAATTTCATTACATACACGATGATGAAATTAAGGTCATTGATATACCTGATGGAACTTATGAGATTACTGATATTAATGAATATATCAGAGATAAGCTAGGGGTGGATGAGAATGTCTTCTTTATTAGACCTAATAATAACACAATGAAGGCTGAAATTAAATGTCTTTCACTATTGATTTTTCCAATGATTGTTCTATAGACTCGCTATTGGGCTTCAGCGGTAAAGTTATTCCAGCTAATCAGCTGTCTGAATCTGATTTCCTGGTGAATATATTTAAGGTGAGCATCATACGAATCGAGTGCAGTATTGCAACAGGCACTTTCATCGACGGTAAAAGCGGACACTCGATCTACGTGTTTTTCCCTTCTGTTCCGCCTGGTTATCATATTTCTCAAGAGCCGTCAAATCCAATTTACCTTCCAATCATAAACACCAATGCTATAGAGCAAATTAGTCTTCGTGTAGTGGACCAAAACGGTAATATCATTGACTTTAGTAACGAAGATATAAGCATAAGGCTTCATATTTAGGGTTGTCCTCCGTGGACTAGTGGTACCGTGCTAGCCACTAGTTCCCAAGCTCGCGGGTTCAAACCCGGCGGAGGGCGATGAATTTTTTCGGGCGTAAAAATCGTTAGCACGGCTTCCTTCGAAGGTAAGTAAAGCCGGTGGTCCCGTGTCGTAGATTTACGGCACGTAAAAGAGCCTCAAGCCTGATAAAGAGGCCTCTGAGCAAAATTACCGGTGTTTCACGCCCAATATAGAATGGGACGCTAAGAGTCATAGTAGTTAAAGAGCGTCCATAAATAGAACTCAGTTTTTTTCACATTTAGGCAAAAATAAAAGTAGCTTCGTTTTAGTGTCCATTATGTTTTCCAAGTGTGGGACCATAAAAATCGAAACCTTCTTTTGTACTTCGTGGATTTGAGGCAAGGTTTAAGGATAAACAGACGCTATGAGGCAACGGACGTTTCTTACAGTTAGGTTTTGAATTTTCAACCAGGGAAACAATAAACATAGAGAATAAGTGCGAGAACCAATAGAAACATAGGGAGACGTAGTGGCACGTATAAAATTTGGAGGCGAGCAGCCGTTGATATATGTGAATGCGAGCGTGGTTTTGAGGCAGTTTGTCATGATTCTTCGTTGAGGTAACACGTAGCACTCGGGTCGGAAAATCACGCTAAGTTCCGAAATTTGCTAAGTACCGTGCAATTATGCAATTATAAAGTGATGTAGGTAGAAAAATTAATATACTGTGCTAATTGTATTCTTCTATATAAGTATATCCAAGCTCATAAACGAGTTAATGTTAGTCAAGTGACCATTTCAAGTTCGCGCGACTTTAAAGAACGGTGATAGAGCACCGAGATATTAAATAACTAGCCGGAGCAAACTTTAGTGTTCTAAGAGACAATGGTGGGAAGGCAGTGCTAAAAAGAACCACGCGTGTTAGAGAATATCAATGAATCGTGCAGGATTTCTAGCAAAAAGAGTAGGAAAAATTAATACGGTGTTGCTTTCAAGACAATATCCTGGTGTCACCACTCCTGCAATCCTACCCCGACAACAACTGTAGGGAATTACAGGCCGATTCGCCGACAGTAGACCCTGAGATCGACGAGAAGTGCTTCCTGACTGATATCGGCGATTACGAGTCCTGAAGACTTCACCTACAACGACGCAGAGACGAGAACGACTGCGAGGTAAGATTAACTTGAGGCAAGTAGGGCGCAGACAAAACGCTAAATGTGTTAATGAAAATATATCTTAAAAATATTCCCATGAAATATAATCCTTCACCTTCATGAACATAGTTTTACTTACTAATTACATTCACTTTTAGAAATCCATGTCCTGGTTGATATTTTCTTGGAATGGCCCACCTATCATTGTACTAGAGAGTGAAGTATGCACATCTACTTCATGTATGTGTCTCATAAGAATATGAGATGTAGGTAGTTATTGAATGTTTTCAAATACATATCGTCACTGTTATTGAAATACGCAGTTTTTATAATTACAGCTTAACTAACAATTCCCCTCCTCTTGTCCTTTTTATTATTTTAATACCGCAAAATTTATCTCTGGCTGCAGTAGTTGTCCAAGTTAGGCTTTTTCTAACCTATACAGGCCTATAATGATGATGATGGTGATGACATCATAAAACTATAACACGTATCAGATTAATTTTGGATAAATAATTGATTTTACATGAAAACAAAAATTGCATTTTTAACATTTTGCCTGTATCAGTTGCTATGAAACTAGACACATAAACATACCTTTTTCTCCCCCTGAAAGCCATGTGGCATTTCAGCAACTTCCCCAAAGTGAGAACATGAAGGGGCACACTCAAAAAATCTAAATAACACTTATTTTAAAATAATTTGCATCGTAAAATTGGAACTCTGCTAACTAGTGCTACTTAAAACTTTAGATAGGACAATGTTTACGAAATTACATGAAGTTTTCCATACTACTATGTATTTGTGTACGTCAAGTAATTTGTTTCTCTTTTTCTGGTTATCAAGGGAAACTTTTTAACAATTTTGATCGCAAAATAAGCACACAAATAGGCGTGTTTTATAAAGCCCCAGAAAATAGCACTAGCTTTCAGTAACATCTGTTAGGTTGCACTGTGAATTATAATGTAGTTCAAATTAAATACATGGCAATTTCTCTTCTTGTTTCAAGTTGAGCTTCCCCTACCACTAAAATTAACTTTAAAATTTGAGACCCTAGGAATGGAAAACAACGTACTGTGATGTGTACTTGGGTTGAGTTTGATGATGACCTCCTTCAGTGACGTCATGCACGCAGTGTTGCGGCCTTATTCCTAGGAGACGTTGCTGGAGCAGGTATTTTAGTACATACACTATGTGATAAAGGCATCCGGACACCCCACAAACATACGTTTTTAATCTTAGATGCTTTGTGCTGCCACCTACTGCCTGGTACTTATCCGCGACCTCAGTAGTCATTAGACACCGTGAAAAAGCGGAATGGGACGCTCCGTGGAACTCACGGACTTCGAACGTGGTCAGGTGATTGGGTCAGAAGTCTGTACGCGAGATTTCCACACTCTTAAACATCCCTAGGTCCACTATTTGATGTGATAGTGAAGTGGAAACGTGAAGGGACATGTACAGCACAAAAGCGTACAGCCGACCTCGTCTGTTGACTGACAGAGACCGCCGACATTTAAAGAGGGTCGTAAAGAGTAATAGGTAGACATCTATCCAGACCATCACGCAGGAATTCCAAACTGCCTCAGGATCCATTCCAAGTGCTATGGCAGTTAGGCGTAAGGTGAGAAACCTTGGATTCCATGGTCGAGCCGCTGCTCATAAGCCACACATCATGCAGGAAAATGCCAAACGACGCCTCACTTGGTGTAAGGAGCGTCAACATTACACGATTGAACAGTGGAAAAACGTTGTGTGGAGTGACGAATCATGGTATACAATGTGGCGATCCTATGGCAGGGTGTGGGTATGGCGAATGCCCGGTGAACATCATCTGCCAGCGTGTGTAGTGCCAACAGTGAAATTCGGAGGTGGTGGTGTTATGGTGTGGTCGTGCTTTTCCTGAAGGGGGCTTGCACTCCTTGTTTTGCGTGGCACGATCACAGCGTAAACCTACATTGATATTTTAAGCACCTTCTTGCTTCCCACTGTTGAAGAGCAATTCGGGGATGGCGATTGCATCTTTCAACACGATCGCGCACCTGTTCATACTGCACGGGCTGTGGCGGAGTGGTTACACGACAATAACATTCCTGTAATGGAGTGGTCTGCACAGAGTCCTGACTTGAATCCTATAGAACACCTTTGGGATGTTTTGGAACGCCGACTTCGTCCCAGGCCTCACCGACCTACATCGATACCTCTTCTCAGTTCCGCACTCCGTAAAGAAACTTTCCAGCACCTGATTGAAAGTGTGCTTGAGAGAGTGAACGCTGTCATCAAGGCTAAGGGTGGGCCAACACCATATTGACTTCCAGCATTACCGATGGAGGGCGGCACGAACTTGTACGTCATTTTCAGCCAGGTGTCCGGATACTTTTGATCACGTAGTGTATCACGGATACTTTTAGGACATCTTAGAGTTCTTTTATGAACATTTTAGACACAAGAGCTCTTAGGGTGTTGATATGGGCATTTCGAAGGTATTTGAAACAATAGAGCAGGAATTGTCAGGCATTTTAGGACATTTCGAGGGTATTTTAGTCACTGGCACAACTATTTTCGGGGATTGGCACACTTTTAGCACATTTTGGAACACTGGCAGGGGCTCTTTAGGCATTTTGAACGTTTCGTAGGCACTGGAACAGGTATATCAGTACATATTGGGGATGCTTTAAAGACATTTTAGAGTTCCTTTAACAAACATTTTAGACGCCGGAACAGGTATTTTAGGGTGTTGGTATGGGCATTTCAAGGGTATTTTAGGCATTGCAGCAATAATTGCCAGGCATTTTAGGATGACGGTATTTTAGTTGCTGGTGCAACTATTTTCAGGTATAGGCATAGGCTTTTAGCACACTTTGGAACACTGCCAATGGCATTTCAGAGCATTTCAAGCCATTTTGAATGCATTTTAGACACTGGAGCAGGTATTTTCAGGGTATTGGTAAAGGTTTTTAGGACAATTCAGGACATCTTGAAATTATTTCATGCCAGTTTGAAGTATTTTTATACAGTTTCTCGGGCATTTGGACTATTTTGGAGGTATTTTAGGCACTAGAGCGGAGTATTTTCGGGAGGGGAGGCACTTTGAGAGTATTTTAAGGCATTTGAAGGTATTTTGAAGCACTTTACGGCCATTTTGCACACTCTGAAAGTATTTTGAGCTGTGGTAAAGCTATTTTGAACACTACTGCAGATCTTTAGGTTCTTTTATGAAGATTTTGAATGCTATGAAGCCATTCTACTATTTTCTGACATGTCTCATGTTTTATAGTAGTGTGGTACTGTTTTAGATCATTTGCTATGTTTTACAGGTATTTCTCTGGTTTTTACAGTGATATGCTAAGTTTTACAAGAATTTGATGGCATTTTCAGAGGGTCTCTCCCCCTTTGATGCATTTTTTTCAGTCGTTTCCGATACTTTAGGAGCATTTTGTCCAATGTTACGGTACTTTTAATACACTTTTAAGTCCTCTTTTAAACCTTTTGTAAACTTCTGTGTGTTGAGCTGCTGGCATGTTAGATGAGGGATAAACTGTGTATGGTTTACAGTCCTTCTGAGGCACATTCAACCAACTTAACCTACTTATCCTAGCCAAACCTGACCTAGACCATCATCTCATTATCTATTCCATTCATCGTCTAACCCGAATTTCGAAGCGTTTCCTCATGGTGACACCCTTCTAGCACATACTATTTCATGAGACACCCTTTCACTAATATTAATAAAACAGGTTCTATAATAATAAATGATATTTGAAAGAAATATAACTTTTTATATTTCATTTCCAAGTACAGTATAATTATACACTAAACATCTTTTCACAGATACAAAACTTTTCAATGCTATCATGAATTCAATGACTCACACGGGCTAGACGAGCATTACAAATCTGTCATATTAGCTTGTATGTAGGTCAAATTCACACGTATTTCATCTTTTTTAAACTTCCACGTTTAACCCTTTTGGTATTAGTCATAACAGAAATACAATTTCACGTGAATATGTTGTATAAAACTGCAGCAAAATGATGAGTGCTCTTTTACTTAGGTGAGGGGTATCTTGCTGAACAGAAATCCAGAAGTTGCGTAAATCTGATTCTGGGTACTTAAGTTTTAAAGTGAGGTTGTTCTTCAGGTCTACTAGTTCCTCCTCCAAGTTGAAGTTCACAAGTACTGGAAAGCGCAAAAGGATTTATCCAGTCATACGAGGTTAAATATACTTCTGGGAAATATCTATCCAACCTCTTTCAATTGCACCAAAATGGTCATGAATCAAGGGTTGTATTTGGAAAGGTAGAATCAGATGACTGAAAAATTCAATGCTGAATTTTTCAGTCATCTGATTCTACCTTTCCAACCCTGTCCAACACGCGGTTTGTGTGAGAGAACAAATAATTCCACGGGTTGTATTTTGTTAGTAGCTGCACATTTAGATGTCAGTGGAAACAAAAAATTGCTGTCTTTTGTTTTTCTCAACCATACCTCAACTTTCTCTCTCAAGGTTGCAATTTTGTCTGTGGCGGTAAGGATATTTTCACACTTACCTTGTTGACTAGCATTTATCTTGTTGAGCATTTCAAATAAATCAGAAAGGAAAGCTAACTTTGTGCTCCAGAGCTCATCTTTTAATGCATCCACAAACTCTGTTTTCTTTCCCTGCTCAAATAATTGAAGCATTGCATCCTTAAGTCCCTTCACGTGACTAAGTATTATCCCTCTGGATAGCCAGTAGACTTCTGTATGAAGGAGGAGGTTACAATGGTGTCTCACATATGTCAGCCAAAAAAGTCTTGTCTTAAGAGGCCTGCCCTTAATGCAATTTATAAGTTTAACACTTGTGTCCAAAATTGATTTCAAATCCTTTTCAATCGTTTTTGCTACGAGCGCATCTCAATGTAAAAAGCAGTGCATAGTAATCCAGTTTTCGTTTTGTTGTTTTGCCAGTGTGGTGAATCCTTTTATGGAACCTGTCATTGAAGGGGCGCCATCTGTGCATATGCCGACACAATTCTTCCATGACAAATTCATTGTCTCCATGTATCCATTTATTATTTCATAAATATCCTCGCCTTTGGATTTATTGGAGTTTTCTTGCAACAGATATAGTTCAACTACGTTCCCTTCATCAATGAAACGAGCTTCACCACTTACATCAGCAGATTCATCCAGATGAATCGCAAACATTAAATTTGTTTCACCAAATGAGTTTTAACTGAATGTTCAATGTTTTCAGACATATCCTGAATATGTCTTACAACTGAATTATCAGCCAAGGGAATCATTTTCACATCATGTTCATACTCAGGGCCAAACACTGTTTTCACTATAGCACAGCAAGCTAGAATGATGACTTTCTCTGCAACTACATGAGGTAGCGTATTTTTTTACAATAATCTCAGCTACAAGATAACTAGCTTCTTGAGCTTTATTAGAGGTCTTAGATGTCTTAGTAAACAAAGAACTCTGTTGTTTCTTCTGTCTTAGAATTTCTTTGAAATAGTCAAAACTTTATCCTTGTAAATGTGTGTGTTCTGTTGAAATATGGCGCAGAAATTTATTCGGTACCATGCTTGCATTGGACAGTTTTTCTCCACATATCATACACTCCGCCGTGGCCGAGTGGTTAGACCGCTCGCCTCTCACCGAGGCGGCCCGGGTTCAATCCCAGGGACCCGCATGTGGGATTTGTGGTGGACAAAGCGGCGTCTGGGCGGGTTTTCTCCGGGTTCTCCGGTTTCCCCGCCATTCATTCCACCAACTGCCCCATCATCACCATTCCTTTCATTCATTTCACCATCATTTCGTTTCATCTACTTCCTTCCTTCCATACCAGGCATCGGGCTGATCACCCATCCTGGATATTCTGTCTGCTCCTCGACGGGCCTCTGACCCCAGGCATCCGCCTGTAAGCCCTGGGGGGTGTAAGTCCTACATAAGAGGAGGTTTAACAATGAATGAATCATACACTCCGGCGTATATATCCTTCATCTCCACACCACATTTTTTAAGTCCTCACATTTGTGTTCCTGCTACTGCATGATGCAGAACAGAGGTTTGAGACGCACTATTTGATTGTTGTTCTGTATCTACTGAAGTTTCACATTACGTGACTGTCGCTCTGCATCTGATATCTCATGAACTGCCAAAGGTCTCTTTCTGACAATAAGTTTATCCATTTCTGATGACTTCTGTAAATGGTATCACTTTGAAAGAAGTAAAATAATGACACATGCTACGAACAAACAAACAGAAGGAAGGAAAAGTGTACAACCTCCCACAATCACCACTCGAAGTGTTAAGACATGGAGCTACAGAGACGTAAATGTGTAGCAGCAGAACAGATATCTAGTTCCATAATTGGAAGCTAATATAACAAAATAGTGGAAATCAACTTATCAATCACTCATTTAATGTGATCTATGGTTACACAGAACGAAGAGAAGGACGTTTTGTATTATTTTATCATAAGTTCATTTGTTTAACATTCTGAATTTACTAGTCTTGCGACACCATTGATGCTACTATGCAACGGCCCGGGGTGTAGGGACAGTTTGGAAAGCTCTGGTCTAACCTAACCTGATACCAAGGATTCTAACCTAAACTAGACCATCCCTTCAGCTATTCTATCCTGCCATCATCTGCCCTGACCTTGCACCGAACATCCTAACCTAAGCAATCCGACAGTAACCTAACCTAAGGAGAATGTATCCTACCCTAGCCCAAGGAAATACAACTTTCTCGACAATCTGCTTTAACTCTGCCACTGACACAGACTCCTTTCCATAAAATCCCACCATTAATCCTTTCTTCTAATCTCTTACCTTTTCAGACCAGCCCGGTGCAGAGCCCTCAAGTCCTCAGCCACCGTTTGCGCGGCTCAGGAGAAAGAACATCCCAACGTGATCGATGTTGGCAGCGAACACCTGCAATATGGAGTCGGTCACAAAGACAATGCATGCCAGCAATCTAGTTCCACACATATTAACCGGGGTGCTATGCTGGACCCAACTAGCTGCACGACTGCGATATAATACACGGCATGACACGACTAACACATGGAGGGGTTTTTAGTGGGTATTCCGCGATGCAGTGGCGAGCTGCTCATATCCCCCAGCCATTGCACACCGGCTGGAGGTCAAATGCACTAATGCATTTTTCCCCATCACGGAAAATGGTAGATTTTCCTCACTCGTGTGCACACACACACACGCTTCTGAGACGGCGAACAGGAAGCATCGCAGAGCCGCTGAGTCTGCTACAGCAGCAACTCTGCCTCTCCTTCGGCATCGGCTGAGGGGAACGGGACTGAGCCGACACCACCTGAGGCCACCAACGCCTCGGCCGCCGCTTCGGCCTCCGGCCAGCGCAGCACCGCAGCGACTGCAGTCGCAGTTGCTGAGTCAACAGCTTACCTCCGCCGCAGCTCCCGTAGGACAACAGCCACCTCCTTCAGCACCGGCTGTGATCACCGGGAAACCACAGACCTTCCAGCAAGGTACACTTTCGCTGCAGCTCAGCAGCAGTGGTCCTCCTCAGTGCTAAGGGTCATCCAAATCTTCAACACCAAGGGACTGTCACCGCTTGTCCGGTTGGAGCTTGCAGACCCTGGCAACTACGAAGCGGCCTTGAAAACGGCCTGCCCTTGTTAGGGCTGTGCTTACGCATCGAGGTCAGCCAAGTGGATCGTCAGGTACCCTGCCGCCGATGTTGTGCCTTCGTGCACGCTGCGTCAATCTGCGCAGCTGAGTCTAGGTGCCACTACTGTGGCGCCCCCTGCTTCACCGCCGTTTGCATGGCACACTCGCTAAGGAACCGCCGCCGAAACTATGCCACCTGTGATGGCTTTGGCCATCTCACGGGCCAGACAGTGCCCTATGTACTCGCGCAGTCGCCACCAGCCTACAACGTCCTCAGCGAGGTCACCACGACCAGCACCAGTTCCAGTCCGGACCTCCATGGCGACGTATCGGGATACTTCAGCACCACCCTCTACCTGAGCGGCGAGATGGGACGCCATTCAGGGCTTCCATGAGGAGTTACTGAACTTTGGTGCTCGACTAGCAGTCATAGAAGAGACAATCATCGCCATGATCACAGACACTCCAGGATCTGCAACTGACACCCACCGCCGACAACCTCCGTCACGTGAGCGCCAACGCACGACTGCAGGCACTGGAAGGATTTTGCATCGTCATAACATTATTCCACTCAACAAAACCAGTCTGCCGCTCGACGGAAGGCGTCCGTCTCCTACGCCGAGTACTAAAAATACAGGATGTCACTCTAATGACGTCTTCGAACCGAAACACCCCTCCTCACTGTCACCTTCTAACCTTTCCTCATTCTCACCTTCAAACCTCTATCTGCAGTCAAGGAAATTTGGTCATGGCTGTAGCCTTATATTCACCCGCTTCCGCCCATTGGTCAACAGCAAAGTAACTTTCGTCTTAGTAACGCGGGTGCTATGCGGGGCCACACCATTATCATCTTTGATTAATTTCTTTTTCCTTCTTGTCTTTCCTTTCGGTGGAGGAGTTTTTAGTGGGTATGGCCACTACTGGCGAGTCCCACACTGTCTCCAAAATCCCATCGGGGCTGTGGTTAACCCGTAACTGTTTTTCTCTTCCACATGAAAAAAAAATAGATTTTCACCAAACTAACTGATGTGTTCTAACAAGTGCAGGAGGTTTTGGCGGATATGGCCTTCATCCGATGGCGAGTCCCACACACTCAGCTCCGAAAGGGGCTGGGGTAAGTACCTAACCGTATTTTTCTCCTCCACTCAAAAAATTAGATTTCCGTTGTGTTAGTTTGCTTCGAGTCGAGTAGATGATCTCCTCTTAGCGAAATTCACTTTCGATAGTGCCGAGAAGTTGTCAAGGTGAAGAAATGTGCTCCTTTGAATAAGGCGATCAAGGATATATTGATCAGCATTTATACAGACATTGTGTATTCAGCAGATTGCCGAGATGGAGAGCGTTACATTCCCGAAAGCATTTCCGAATACTAAGCCTGCTAACAAGTGTAGTAAATGTGGAAACTTTACTGCAAAGCTATCGTAAGACGCGGCATGAAATGAGCTGTAAGCAGCTCTTCCAGTGTAAGCATTGTGAAAGGTTCTTCAACAATAACTATGACGGGGAATCTAATGAAGAGGTATGTTGATTACACAGTTCAAGCCTTCGAGAAAGCGGCTACCTCCTCCTACCGCTATCTGTGTCAAGGAAATCCTGTATAAACCCTGGGGACTATTCCGACGAAAAATGTTTGTGTCTTCGCAAAATTCGTACAAAAAGATCGAGCGTGTCAGCAAATACAAGCAACTTGAAGATAAGTACGATTTCTCATCTCTCTCTCTCTCTCTCTCTCTCTCTCTCTCTCTCTATATATATATATATATAACGGGAGAGCCAAGAAACTACGAACCGGCTCTGCAGTATTTTTACACTGCGTGTGGAAACATGTTGATGCACTGCTGCTATAAACAAGGTTATGTTGTTGACGTGGTTTTGCTCTGCAGTCAGGCAGCGCGAAGTGCAGTGTTGAGTTGACGGTGATGTTATGTAGTTCAGTAATTACGAGATATTTATTATTTTGTCCTGTACTTAGTCACAGAATATATTATGGCTCAGTATATGTTTTCTACTGCACAGCGTATATTTATTTATGATTCGTATGTGTTAACTTAGTCAGGTCGCCAAGTAAAAGTACGATTTGCAGAAAGATTTCCAGGTGTAAACGTTCCAGGACGCACAACAATCCATGAGCTTTACAATAAATTTCAGGCCACAGGAAGTGTTCAGGCTAAGAAATCTAAAGGACGGCGAAAGAGTTATAGGGTCAATTTTTTTCAACTGAACAGTTGACGCCCGTACATATGTGAATACAGTTTTGCCCCCTTTTTAGAGAATTAACAGAGAGGTAGCGTGATTTTGCTTTTTTCAACATGACTGCAACAGCTCATATGGCCAATATTTCGATAAGAACAATTGAAAATGTGTTTGAGGACAGGATGATTAGTAGAGATTTGTGGCCCCCTCGGTCCCCCAACCTAACGCCCTGCGATTTCTATCTCTGGGGTAACTTAAAACATGAAGTGTACAAGACAACCCCCCCCCACACACACACACACACACACTGGAAGAATTAAAACAAAATATCGGTCAGGAAATTTACATTTCTCAACGTGAACTACGCCGAGTGATGGATAGTTTTCTAAAGAGGTGCCAAAATGTAGACAATGACGGTGGCCAGTTTCAGCAACTCCTTTCATAAACTTGGTAAGTAAAGACTTTAAAAGTAGTTTTAAAATTGTTGTATGATTTTATACGCGCCATTCTATGATTGCGGCATACGGCAACAACGAGCACCGAGGACGCGGACAGGAAAAACACCGCGCAGCCGATTCGTAGTTTTTTGACTCTGTGTGTGTGTGTATATATATATATATAATGATATTTTATAAACTTATGCGACATCATAAACCAAAACAATGGAAGGATATATCATGCAAACGCTGCTTCACGCATTTTGATAATCGGTATGATGAAGCGGGATGGAGAGTCTCGAGAAACATAAGGATTTGTATACACAGCATGATGTTACTATGGACTACGATGGCTAGTAAGGAAAAATATAACGTTCAACTTAAAAATTTGGATAGGATACTGAAATTATCTAGTGTCATCCATGCGAATTTTGACTGCATTCTCAAGAACCTTCAACAACCAGAAAACTGCATAGTGAAATCATTAGAACACCTCTAAATTTGACATCTCATCATCATATTGTTACGTGAGTATAAACTAGTAAAATAGCTCAAGCAACTAATGACGATAAAATAGCATCCTAAGATGATGGAGTATCTACATTGCTTATGGACATTACAGCGTTACGATCCCTGCTCAGAGAATGTAACTTATATCTCAGGATAATAATTTTCTCCGCGAGGCTACAATTATAAAATGGAAATTATTCAATTACTGCACGAATACACCTAACAGACGCCTGATGAAAGAAGAACCTGTATAAGACAAATGGAAGGTGTTAACTCTACCACTATGAGCAAATACTGGTGCTGGTCTCAAGCCCAGATAAACGGGAGAGCGCCTATCCTTACAAATCCTAATCTAATGAAACGCTGATTAACTTTATATCAAACCTAAATAAAAACTGAAAACATCAAGTAACCAAAAAATACGACTAATGAAATGTAACTAAAAACTACATTACACACGGCCCGTTATTAATACCTTCTAATAGCAACTAAACAAAAGAGAAAGACCTTAAGCAAGAAAGCTGAATAAAACAGAATATCACTAAGGAACTCGAGGTTGGGTTAATTTAGTTCTAGGCGGTGGCGATGGTGGTGAATGAGAGGAAAAGAGGAGAAATTGATCACTTATTTATGCTCGTGGTAATGTTGGTTATGGTTTCAGCTGTGTTGATGGTATTTGTTTGTGTTGGTGGTAATGATGGTGGCGATGGTAATGTTTGTTTATGCTTGTTTTGTCATGGCTGTGGAACAGTTTGCCTGTTTACAACAGTTGTCATAAAGGGAGTGGTTATAAGGGGAGTTTGAACGTGTCGGAGAGAGCCATACATCGTGTCTCTGTTTATGTGTGACGTCATATGCGGGAGGTTAATGCACGCAGACACACGAAAATGAATAGTATGCTGCGAAACCTGGTTTAATGTAACTAGAGCTGCGCTAACTACTCGCATCTTACCGGTCACGTGATATAATGAAATGCATGAATATGTTCGTAAAAGGCACGAGTTCTAGAGATATACACCGTTTCGTTGGTAAATTCAAGCCACGGTTTGGTTGAAAGCATATATAAACAAAAAAGCATTTAGAAAATTGGGTATAGACCAAAGTTTGATAAACAATGTCTTGATAAAAGTTAAACATACAGCTTAAGACAAAACAAATGAGCAACAGCCAAAGAGGGTGTTTTCGATTCGGAAAAAGTCGGAAGCGTTCACTGATGCTGCGTTCACAATACATGATTTAATAGCACCCTCCGTTCATTTCAAAAATTATCGATAAGTAGGAAGGTGCCTTTCAATTGGGTTTTATGCATGGTAGCCGAGTAGTGAAAAGCGTGTTGGACATTCCCTTTCAAATCGTCGGAAATAAAAAGAAAATCGACCTTGCATTTTTTAAACGAAAAGAAACTTTTTGTATTTGTAGGCAAGCCCGATACAATGCTTTAGCAAACTCTTAAAATTTAGAACATCATAGTTTTGCAATTACAATTGTTCGCATTTATCATATCTTCCTGAAATTTCCAACTTCAGGCTGTTACAAATTTGAAACCTTTAAATCTAATTATTTAAATCCAGCTTTATTTTGATTCCCTAAACTTAAATTTCATATTAATAAGTAAACATGTTCTTATTTTTATTTAAGTGAAGAAATGTATATTTTCCCAAGTGTAAGCGCTTACGGATTAAGAAAAATAATGTCATTATATATGATTAGATGCCCCAATTTAAACACAATCCAACATATATTTTACTATATGGTTATTGATAAGGTTTCGTCTGGAACAGCCATGGCGAAACTGCTTCGCGAGTCAATTTGCGCCTCAGTTGACTCGTGCACTACCCCTCCGTAGCTTCACCCGCCCCTCCACTCATGTCAGCGTGGTCAGTGCTACGTTAAACAGTGGCGGCTTGCAATGCCGCTTGCGAAGCAACATTCGAAGAGCAGAACATTTCATGGAATGGCAGGAAAAGTTCTTCGTTGTGGTGGTGGCAATGCAAAATGTTTAATATGTCCCAAAGCGGAGTAATGCAATTCAACATGAAACGCCATTACAATGCTTATCATTCCGAATATGCCAAGTTACAAGGTAATTTGGGTCTGTAATTATTATTATTAAACATTTTATTTAATGAGACTTTAATTCTTATTTAAACTACAGGTAAGATTGCTTATTTTCAATATGTTCACAGGACGCGAAAGAACGCAAGAAATTTTGAAATTGATAGAAAACAATGGACCTAAACCAACTACAAAGACTCAAACTATGCCAGAGAAAAGAAATCACGCTAGTTATATTGTTACCTGGGAAATTGCAAAGGCCTTAAGGCATTTCAGGAAGGAGAATTTATTAAAACATGTTTAATAAAAATTTCTGGGATTTTATGTCTTCAACAGGTCCATAATTTCGAGTGTTGGCATAGTTTCCGACAAACCATTGCTAAGAAAGTTGAAGTGCTTTCTGCCGACGTAATAAGGCAGATGGATTTGAAAATGGCTGACTTAGTGAAGTTTTCTCTTGCACTGGACGAGAGTATAGATGTAACTGACACCTCAATTGGTCATTTTCATTCGAGGTGTTGATAAGGAACCTAATGTTGAAGAGTATTTGCTCGATTTAGTCCCACTAAAAGGCAGTACTACTGGCGAAGAGATATTTAAAGCTCTAAAAATTAGTACTGAAAGTTATTGTTTACAGTGGTCGAAATTAGTATCAGACGGTGATAAAGGTATTTCGAGCAATTTTTATGCTTGGCATTGTCTGTTGCATCAAGAAGCACTTTGTGCCAAGTCAGTTACACTACAATAGTGATGGATTGTGTTGTGAACAAAATAAAAGGAACTGCTTTGAAACACCGACAGTTTCGAAATATGTATACTTAAAAATATGGGAGAATCATTTCAAGATATTAATTATTTGTGTGATGTTAGATGGCTTAACAGAGGTGCAATGTTACGTCGGTTCTTCAATCTCAGAGATGCATTTCCCGGATTCATGAAAGAAAAGGCAATTTATTTTAGCTTTACATTTACATTATTCTCATATGCTTTAATGTCATTTTATCTAATTTTATTGTTTCCTTATTTTAGGGAATGGAAATTTAGGAACTAAATAACGAGGTCTGGGACAGCGACTTAGCTTTCTTATGCGATATATGCGATGAGTGCCGTCATGACGTATGAAATTAAGGAAATTTCTGTTACGTTGTTTGTTTCACTGGTATTACATGAAACTCCTGACATAAGTAATAAACAGCAACTCTCTGCCGTTTTACGATACATAACTATTGACGGAAATGTTGGAGAGGTTTATTTGTTTTACAGATGTAAGCTCTGACAGAAAAAGAGTTAGACCCCGATACCTCCATTTTGCCCCTATCCAATCACCCAGTCGTGCAAGAAGGATGTTAGCAACACCATAGGAAGTAACAATATCCTATAATACTGGGCGATTTATAAAAATGACAGGGAAACTTTCTTTCATTTATCTCGCCGCACTACTCGAGAGGATAAACAGTGACAAATTGTATAATATAGTAGAACAAGTCCTACGATCCCCGAGAACCAACCGATGTTTTTTTTTCCAGTGAAGCAGATTAAGGTTACAGGTTCCCCCATCCCCCTACCCCCCAGGGGCTCACCTTATATGAGTACGGGTATTGGCGTACCCGGGGGTTCCCGAGCCATTCATCGCCATCTTCATCGCTTCATCCCCGTCCGGTCGAGGTGGGTTCGTTCTCGTGACCGGGGGACTCAAGGTAGGCTCTCGTGCGTTCTGTGCATTTCATTCCATGACACCCTCGCCATCGTTTCTTTATTCTCTCTGCTATTTATGCACATTTCGCACCACGTCCATTCATTTTCACATCTATTTTCCTTCTTCGCCGGCCTACCTTGAGTGCGAAACGCCCACACACTTTTACTTTCTTTTAACCTTTTATTTTAATCCTCCGTGCACACAGCCTGACGGATACCCGCGCACACGGTGCGCAGCTGGGTGGGTGGCTAATGGCGTCATCCCCATCACCCGGGGTCGACATGTAGGGTTTGTGTTCGTATCCGCTGTTCAACTGCAGTCCCGCGGGGGGGGCCATTGATGAGCTGGTGACTTCTGACGGCGATTGGATCCCTCTGTCTATGCTCTGGGAGGTGTGACCCTGGGGTGAGATAGGTATAGATAGGCCACTCACCCAATCCGGGGTAACGCCGGGATGTCAGAGCCCGAGGTCGGAAGCGGTTGCAATGGTGGAGGATTTATTTCGCTATGGAGCACCCTTTCTCCATTAATACCAACAAGCGCAGAAAAGTTTATGTAACAAACGTGACACCGCCGACAACTGGTTGTTACTTGGTCAATTCACGAACCGAAGAAGGGCAAAGTTTTGAGAAGGTGAACCCTTTCATTATTCAAAAGGGCATTGATGCTATTGCTGGTGCGGTTCAGTCCTGCACTCGTCTACGGAACGGTTCCTTATTAGCACAAACGAAGTTCGATCAGCAAAGTAAGACATTGTTGCGTGCTACGCTTCTCCACGGCTATCACATGCAAGTGGAGAAGCACCGCACATTGAATTCCTGTCGAGGCGTCATTACCACCCATAGCCTCGATGGTATGTCGGACGATAAACTCGTAGACTATCTTTCAGGCCAAAAGGTGACAGCAGTGCATCGAGTGCAGGCCAAACGCGACGGAGTATTGGTACCCACTCGTACCCTGTTTATAACATTTGATGGCGTCGATCTGCCCACGAGCATTTCAGCAGGGTACGAACGCATTGCGGTGAGGCCTTATATTCCTAGACCTCTGCGTTGTTTTAAATGCCAACGTTTTGGGCATACGCAAGTCTCCTTAAAGAGTGCCGTTACCATCTGTGCCTCATGTAGCCAGCCGTCACACGAAGGTACCTGTTCTACAGCCCCCGTCTGTGTTATCTGCAAAGGGTCTCATTCTGCGTCGTTTGCCGACTGTCCGCGGTACTTGGACGAGAAGGCGATCTCCGGGTAAAGGAGAAAGTCTCCTTCGCCGAGGCCCGGAGGCTTTACCACGCACGCCAACCTTCTCTCCTGCGATCTGGTACATTTAGTTCAGTTGTTGCCTCGCCAGTACCACGAATAGATGCCGAAACTCAGACCTGGACCATGACTGCATTAACCGCCACTACCATCCGGCCGTCCATTTCTGCTGTAGTTAGTAAGCCATCTAAAGCTGGTCCCAAGGCACTGAAGTCGCAAGCCGCTGAAAAGAAACCAAAGCAGAAACTTCGTAGGGAAGATTTTCTGAAGGACCCTCCGCGTTCACCTTCTCCTCGGACGCTCCTGGGATAAGCCGCGCTCAGCGGCACCCCTCACACATCGCCACCCAGAACCGATTCTCGGCGCTTGAATCGGTTTCTGGCTCTGAGCGTGTGGACCCCCCTTCGAGGAGGCTATGGAGTCTGACCAACTCCATACCAAAAGCCCGAGCCCAAAGGTTAAGCGCAAGGTAATTTTGAGCCGACCTTCTAAGTAAGAAGTTTATCCCTTTTCTTTATGGCTATCCTGACCTGGAATTTACGTGGTGTACGTACGCATAGGGCGGAACTGCAACTTTTATTGCGTTACCATTCGCCTATGGTCGTGTGTTTGCAGGATACTAAGCTTCGCCCTCACGATCCTTTTGATCTCCGAGGATATACTCCGGTTCGCTACGACCTTGAACCGGAGGAGGGTACTCCTGCTCATGGAGGTGTCATGCTGTTAGTGCGTAACGACGTTCATTTTCAACGTCTCACTCTCACGTCCGACTTGCAAGCTATTGCCATTAGACTGCAGTTACCCGGTTTTTTCTTTTCTGTTTGCTTTGTGTATTCACCTCCATCGTCTCCCCTTGCTCCCGCGGACATTCGAGCTCTTCTGTGCGCTCTCCCAACACCCTTTCTTCTGTTGGGAAATTTTAATGCACATCACCCCTGTGGGGTTCGCCAAGGACCTGTGCGAGGGTAACTCTTCTTTCTGACATTTTTGATCAGTTCAATCTATTCTCAATACAGGTGAGCCAATGTTTCTTTCTGGTTCTTCCGGTACATGTTCTCACTTGGACCTTGCCGTTTGCTCACGCCAGCTTGCTAGTCGTCTGCAGTGGAACGTCGTTGCTGACACCTACTCCAGCGACCATTACCCCTGCATCGTTTCTCTTCTGTCACACCACGTACAGCATTCCAGAGTACCTACCTGGATATTTACAAAAGCCAACTGGAGCTTGTATTCCAGCTTCGTGCATTTTGACGACCAGCCCTTCACCGACATTAACCAACTAGTGCAGCACCTTACGTCTACGATTTTCTCTGCCGCCGAACGCGCAATTCCCCGTTCATCCTCTCAACCTCGGCGAATGTCTGTTCCGTGGTGGAACGAGGATTGTCGGGACGCTGTTCGTGCCGTAAAACTGCGCTTAGGGTGTTTCGGCGACACCCTACACTTGATAATTTGGTTACTTTTAAACAATCGCGCGCCAGGGCTCGTCGCATTATTCAGGATAGCAAGAAGGCGTCTTGGACTCGTTTTGTCGAGTCTTTTAATCGCTTTATGCCTTCATCTGTTGTTTGGGATAAACTTCGTCGCTTCTCAGGTAAAGTGTCGCATTGTACTGTTTCCCTTCAGGTTTCCAATGCCACCATAGTGGATCCCGCTGCCATCGCTAACACTCTGGGTGCTGCCTTTGAGGCGGTTTCCTGTTCAGACCATTATTCCGCCGGATTTCGCTCTACCAAAGACCGGCTGGATTCCGCAACCTATAATTTTCGGTCTGATAATACGCAGTGTTATAATGCCCTTTTTACAATGAGGGAGCTGGAGCACGCTCTTCATTGCTCTAGGCACTCCGCTCCTGGGCCGAATGGCATTCATGTTCTGCTGTTAAAGAACCTTTCAACCGACAGTAAGCGCTTTCTCTTACGGGTCTATAATCGTATTTAGCAGGACGGCCTTTTTCCTTCCGTTTGGCGTGAAGCCACCCATGTCCCTATACTTAAGCCTGGTAAGGATCGTCAACTACCTTCCAGCTACCGCCCTATCTCCCTCACCAGTTGCGTTTGCAAGGTGATGGAGCGCATGATCAACGGGCGGTTGACATGGTGGCTTGAGTCTCAGAAACTTCTGGCGAACGCTCAGTGTGGATTTCGTCGCCATCGCTCTACCGTCGACCATCTGGTGTCTCTGTCGACGCATATTATGAACGGATTTCTGAGAAAGTGTCAAACAGTGACTGTATTTTTTGACCTGGAGAAAGCTTATGACACTTGTTGGAGGGGCGGCATTTTACGTACACTCCATGCATGGAATTTCCGCGGTCGTCTCCCCAAATTTCTTCGGGAGTTTATGACGGACCGCGTCTTTCGTGTACGTGTGGGCTCGGTTTTATCTAGTTGCTTTATTCAAGAGAACGGAGTACCGCAGGGCTCTGTACTCAGTGTCACACTTTTTGCAATTGCTATCAACCCCATTGTTGAATGTATTCCACCTGGCATTTCATCATCCCTTTTTGTTGACGATTTTGCCATTTATTGCAGTTCGCGGCGGACCTGTCTACTCGAACGCCGTCTCCAGTTGTATCGACCGTCTCGAAGCCTGGAGTAACGCTACCGGCTTTAATTTCTACGCCGAAACATCCGTTTGTATCAATTTCTGGCGCCGGAAGGCTTTCCCTCCGCCCTCTCTCCATCTTGGGCCAGTGATACTTCCGTTTGCAGACAAGGCGAAAATTTTGGGGTTGATATTTGATAGGAAGCTGAGCTGGATTTCGCACATTTCCTTTCTAAAAGCAAAGCAAAGTGTGACCGTTCTCTTAATCTTTTACGTGTTTTAAGTGGCACATCCTGGGGAACTGATCGGACCGTCCTTCTACATCTTTATCGCTCTTTTGTTCGTTCCAAGCTTGATTACGGGTGCATTGTCTATTCGTCGGCGTGTCCATCTGTATTACGTCGATTGAATACCATTCACCATCGTGGCATTAGAGTCGCTACAGGGGCCTTTCCAACCAGCCCTGTACCCAGTCTGTATGCTGAAGCTGCAGAGCCTCCGCTGTCCTTCCGGCGTGAGATGCTTTCGTGCAGCTATGCCTGTCGACTCTCAAGCTTGCCCCTCCAGGGGTTCGATTTCGAAAGCTTCTTCGGCATTTGGACTTTACGCCAGCGCCGGGCCTTCTCAGGGGGAACGCGCTTTCCTCCATGGTTGCGCGCTGAGGCCCAGTGTCACCTTGGTTGACGTCAATGTCGAAGAATGAGACCCCTTCTTCAGTTCTTAGATCGGCTTTTTTAGAACTTCAGACGCAGTTCGGAGACTTTCGTTTTATATATATGGGCCTAAGACTGATGTTGGAGTAGGGTGTGCCTTTGTTGATGGTAATTGTAGCTTTACATTTCGTTTATCCGGGCAATGTTCGATTTTTACCGCCGAACTCTTTAGTATTTATCAGTCACTTTTATACGTCCAGCGGTACGACTTACGGCACTGTTTTATTTGTTCACACTCCATGAGTGCTCTTCAAAGTATTCGTGCGCTGTACAATTACCCCCCTCGTACAGCGCATACATGACCTGGTCCACTCGCTTGGTGCCTCTGGCATTCGCGTCTCCTTCATGTGGATTCAAGGTCATGTGGGCATCAGGGAACGAGTCTGCCGACGCCGCTGCCAAATCGGCGATTTTATTACCCAGATTTTTTACCTCTGTTGTTCCCTCGTCAGATTCGTGTTATTTTACGTCGCCGCATCCTCTTGCTTTGGCGCGATGAGTGGACGGCCATCCGGGGGAACAAATTGCGGGAGGTTAAACCTCTCCCGTTAGTCTGGGGTACCTCTTCTCGTTCTACACGTCGGGAAGAGGTACTTTTAGCCCGTTTAAGAATTGGACATTGCCTTTTTAGTCATAGTTACCTGCTCAGTGGTGACCCCGCTCCACTGTGTCAGCATGTGTTGCGCCCTTAACGGTGCGTCACATTTTAACTGAGTGTCAAGCTTTAGCTCCACTGCGCGTTCACGTGGGTCTGCCTGTTGGCATAGCCAACGTTTTGGCAGACGACGCGCATGCTGTAGAATGTATTTTACGTTTTATAAGTGACATTGGTTTTAATCGGCGCGTTTGATGCGCTGAGCGTCTTTTAGCTTTGAGATTTTATATTGTCAGTTTTAATGGGGCTCTTCTCCCCGACGGACATAAGGCGCTCATGTCCCTTGCATTCTACAGTTTTTTACACGTTTTATTCTTTTAGTGACCATGATTTTAGTGTGTAGGCTTTAGTTTTTGGTCTGTTGTGTTTTTGACCAAGCGGGTTTGTGTGTGGTTTTTAGTTTTTTGACTTTTCAATTTTATATTTTATACATTGTAAGGGCGCTAATAACCATAGCAGTTGAGCGCCCTTAAGCCCCATTTCATCATCATCTTCACACCCATCCCTCTATCTTATCTTCTAATAGTCAAACAGTAAGAGTGCGCTAAGCTATTACCAATAATAATAATAATAATAATAATAATAATAAAGACAAGTCTTTATGTACAAAGTGATAAAAGGGACATTGCATTATGTCTTCGATGTAATGTGACTAGGTGGATGGATTTTATTAAAACGCTAGACCCCAACAGCCCCACTTCACAAGAAATTCTAGAGATTTATTAGAAATATTGTAGGGCAAACAATATTGCGGTGTCAACATATGAAGCCGCAGTGGCGGACATACAAATGTTGTCAGAAGTAGAGAACTTATATTATTATATGCCACATGTACAGCTAAGGTCAGGAAAACTTTTAGCTCCTCAGGCAGTCTTGGTGCATACTCCGTCAAACTTACGTGGAACAGAAAAATGGTCTAATCTCCTTGTGACTCCCACCCCAGTAAAACGTACCGAATCACCAGAATTTGTCCCAGCAACCGAGCCAGCAGAAAAAATGGCGACAGGTCAACAGATAGCTACCCCTTTTTCACGACCCGTTATAGGCCCGGGGAAATTTGAAGGTAGGCCGGGGGAGGAAGTGCGATCTTTATGTATAATTTTGAGCTTGTAGCCACAGCTAACGGTTGGGTAGAACACCATAAACAGCAATTTCTACCACGTTACTTACCTGGCGCGGCAGCCATCTGTTTAGAACCTTTGCTCATAGGTACCCAGATTACAAATGCGCAAAGTTATGTGACGGCCTAAAAATGCTTTTAAACCAGTGGTGCATGACAATATCCTGGGATACCGGTTACAACGGGTATAGGATATAACGGAGCCGGCGGAACATTACGTCTACGTCTTAGCATCATGCGATCAAGAGAACCCCCAAATGACGGAGGGAGAGCAGATCCGTCATGTTATGAGAGGCCTTGAACCCTCCCTTTTGGAGCAAGTTTTGCCCGCAAACCCGCTTTCAGTGTCATCCCTATTAGAGCTGGCACAACGTATAGAAACAGCTAGGTATTTAGCGGGAAAAAGAGTCGATTTGTTGCCAACAGTAACACCTGCAACGCTATCAGCGACAGCGTCAGGTTAGGAGGACCAACAGTTAGTCGAAATGGTTGCCAACTGCAGGCGCTGACGAAAAACATGAACGATTTAAGTGTAGGCCCCCACAAAAAAACTATCCCCCTAGGAAAAGAAGGGAGTCATATGGGGGAAGGCAACAAAGGGGAAACTGGGGGACAGAGTGTAACCCAGTCCAAGAAATTACGCGGCGACCCCAAAGATCAGACTGGACCACGGACGGCCGCCCAATATGCTTCAAGTGCAGAAAGCCAGGGCATACAGCCATCAGCTGCTGTCGCAGGCAACACGTGCCAAAAACGGGTAATAGCCTGCACGGGCATGAGTCCCGTGGACTATAAGACAATCCTGCGGACAAAGGTTCAATCGGCACATACACTGTCGGTACCAGGGAAAATATGTAACCTGGGCATCTCCGTACTTATCGACACTGGCAGCGCGGTAAGCATAGAACATAACGAATTAGTGACATCGCGAAAAATACCCCTCTCGGACGCACTAATGTTAAGAACGGCGGACGATAGATTGCTGGGAGCAGCACACTACAGAGACTGTCAATTGCAGCTACATGGTCAAATGTTTACCGAGAGACTGGTTGTAGCCTCGCACCTGGGCCCGCAGTTATTACTAGGAATGGATTTCCTCGCAATTTTAAATTTAGAAACAAGAGATATTACATTGCGAGACCCACGAAGGGAGGCCCTCGTAGTGTCATGCGAAGAAAGGACAGATTTTCCCTTAAATCAGATCACGCTAGAATCTGAAGGGGCAGACGTCCCAGTAAAGTTAAATGGGTAGTGGACATAAAAATTGCACCATACTGTAACGCATATTCCAGTACAGTTCGGTCCACCATTATCTAAGGTAGTACTACTTGCGCCAGCGGAAGCAATTTTACAAAAAAAAAAAAAAAAAAAAAAAAGGAAATTGAAATTCCGCCTATCTTTTGTGTCTCAGAAGGTACAGCCACCCTCCCGATCGAAAATAAAATGGCTGTACCCAAAGCGATATTTGAGAGGTACAGCGTTAGAATATGTGTATGAAGTTGCGCCAATGCGGTCTTCTAATACAGGAACAAATGAGGTGACACCAGTTGCGATTGAGGAAGCATCCTTCAATATAAATAAGAACTTATCACAAGAGCAACATGACTTAGTGGTAGCAAGGTTAAAGAAATTCCGGCATATGTTTGCAACAGGATTAGAAGAGCTAGGTCAGGCAGCAGTTGAGTTTGATATCCAACTTACAGATACAAAACCTATCAAACAGCACCCAGTTATCGACTCGCAAGTGCAGGAAACGCTGCAAGCCGGCATTATTAGAGAATTCTCCAGCCCTTGGGCCTAGCCATTTGTTCTAGTTAAGCGGCGAGACGGCAGTTTTCGCTTCTGCGTAGATTATAGGAAGATCAACGCAGTCACGGAAACGGCATCCTTTCCTTTACCCACAATTGACGGCCTATTAGGATATTGCGTAAAGCAAGTGGTATTGTACACTAGATCTTTCAAGCGCTTATTTTCAGGTACCGATGGCTGAAAATAGCAAAAGACTAACGAGCTTCGTTACGTCATCAACCCATTTCGAATTCGACAGGTTGGCCTTCTGCTTGGTAAATGCCCCTCGACATTTCTTGAGGATAGCAGACAAATTCCTAGGGAACTTGAAATATAAAAAAGCAATTGTCTATTCAGACGATTTTTTGTTTTTGGTTCCACGTTCCAGGAAATGCTTGAAACTTAAGAGGCGTATTCCACCGCCTGGAGTTTCTCTATTTTAAGCTGAAGCCTTCGAATTGTCATTTTGCTATGCAAGCCATAAAACTGCTAGGCTTCCAGGTATCGCACCAAGGAATAGAGCCTGACGCGGACAAGCTCTAACCGATATACTAGTTACCAATACCTAAATCTGCGCGAGATGTCCGAAAGGTTCTAGGACCTTTTAGCTGTTGTAGCTTTGGGACTTTACTGCTATAGTCCACCCCCTACATATCTCAGCTAGGAAAAATCAAGTTTGTATGGGCAGAACGCTTTTAAACTATTGAAAGAATTATACATTTCACAGCCTATTTTAGCCCAAAACACGCCTGGAGCGTACACCGAGATACATTTTGAGTTCCAAGATTGGCATAAGCGCCATCTTGTATCAGAAGGGAGGGGATGGTTATCTAAGCCCCGCTTCTTTCGTATCACGCTCACTTATAAAGCATGAGCAGCGTTACAGTGACACAAAATTAGAATCATTAGATCTTGTCTAGGCTGTGACACTTTTTCGATTCCTCATTTAAGGCTATTGCGTGCATACAGTCAATGATCACCATTTCTGTTTTTGCGTACTATGAAGGGTGTGGCAAGTAGACTTGCCCGGTGGGCACTAAAATTACAGGAATACATCACCACAGTACATAAGGCCGGTAAGTTGCATAGGGACGCAGACTGTCTGTCCCGCTTCCCTGTGACTACCCATAAATCGCAGGACGACCAGTTAGAAGAAGTCCCCATGTGCTTGCTGCAGCCTGCAGAGGTGGTTGCAGAACAAGGTAAAGACCCAATACTTCATGATTTAATCCAAGTGGTAGCACAGCCAGACACGGCACTGCCTGGACTACGACGCAGAGCGTCGTCTTTCATTCTTTAATCACGAGTACTATATAGCGAAATTGCCGGAGACACAGGCGAATTGCATTTACTAGTTATTCTAGAATCGCTTAAAAACGAGATTCTGCGATCCCACCACGATGACTCCATGGCAGGTCTCTTAGGATTTACAAAAACATTTTCACAGTTAACATCTCGATTCTATTTGCAGACTCAAACGACGTTCAAATTTTTGTAAAGGGTTGCCCGTCATGTCAGACGCGGAAAGGCCCGAAAAACATATTGACAGCGGGTCTCTCATAACCCATTCCTGTCGACCGCCTGGGAGAAAGGCTGGACATTGATTTGGTATGGCCATTAAATAAGACTGAAAGTGGAAGCACCATAATCGTAGTCTGTACCGATTTTATGAGTAAATGTCCTGAGACTAAAGCGTTGCCTTACGGCTCCACACCTACGGCTGCCAAATTTTTGCTTGAAAATGTTTTATGTCGGCATGGCGCACCAGCGTCCCTAATATCAGACCGAGGCACAGCCTTCTTAAGCCACTATGTTAGCACTAAGCAGGATGATAGGGATGTTTGTCTTCCTCGCGTGATCTGAGCTTACAACACCGCGATACAATAGTCAACTAAATGCTCGCCTTAGTTTCTGATGTACGGTAGAGATTTCATACTGCCTACGGAAGTACAGCTCAAGCACACCTCCAGTTCTCCTTTTGTGCAACAAACACAATAAAATGTATTAAAAACACGTGAAATAGCCTGAGCTAACGTACAAACTGCGCAAAGGAAGCAAACAGGTCTGGTCTGTTAGGAAACACCGCCACCTAACATATAAGCCGGGAGCACTATATACGCCCATAAGGAAAAAGGGCTTTTCTACTAAAGTTTTACACAGATACCATGGACACTTTATAGTAGTGAGACGCCTTTCGCTTATTAATTATGTTATGCGTGGTCCACGTTCCCGAAGAGCAATTGAACGAGAAGTTCATGTTAAAAGAATGTATCCATACACGTTACCATATCGACATGATTACGATTACTGTTAGAGTCGAAATCAATCGTCAGATATTTGATTTTGACGGGACAGCATCAAAGACTTTGCTGCATATAACTGGCTGGTGGCAGGAACAAAATCCAACATTCCTACTGTTTCCTGTCCTTACTACAGAGAGCGACAACACGTTGAAACACACAGATACAAAACACGCAGTTACAACGCCGGTCTACAACTAGAAGCAATGCTAATTTCCCTCTGTCGAACCGCACAGCCTTGCGTCATTTGACAACAGCAGGATTCTTTGCTCAATCAGCAGCTAAGAAGCAGCGTCTTCCAGAAAATCACAAATTATGTCGCCTCGCATTTGGAGAAGGAATCGTCAGCCATAACTAGAATAGGGTTATATTCACAGATGAGGTGACATTTTCATCTACAAATGGGGGAAAGCAATTGCCTACCACCACAGAGGAAAATTTACGACGCAAAATACGTGGCAGAAATGGATGGCCAAGGTCGTGTATCTTTGCCGTGTTGGGTTTGGATGTCACGAGATGGTCTAGGTATGTTGTGGCGGCTTGATGGCACATTAAAATATTGCCAGCGGTATAAAGGCATCCTCGAAAATATCATGGTTTCTTCTGTAAGGACTAGCCATCCCGATGGAATGACTGAATGCTACCAGGATAACAAACCTGTCCGCACAAGTCAGCAGGTTTCAAACTGGTTCTCGCAAAGGCAAGATATCATCTTGATACATGCCCTCCTTGCTCACCAGATTTGAATCCTATTGAAAACGTGTGGGCAGGATGAATAAAGCTTTGGAGTTAAATTTGCCTGTAAGACAAAAGAGGTTTTGTGGGATGAAGTACAGGATGCTTAGGATGAAGTATTCTCTCATGAAAATTTAACTAGGTATTTGATCATCCATATCCTATAGAATGAGGGCAGTAATAGAAGCAGAGGGTTTACACACGAGATATTAAATTAATTTCTATTTTTATTGGATTTTTCATCTAGGACTATAATATTAACGTATTTCTTATTTAGTTTTAAAACGAAAAGGGAAGTGTTTCAGTTTTTATATGCAAGCATAAACGCCTTGAAATCAAATAAGCCTTAGCAATTGGAAATTATAATATGTGTAATACACATCGCGTTTTTTTCTGAAGAAAGGTATGCTCATGTTACGAACCTAGGTAGGTGTCATTACTACTTACCTGCTTATAACTTCTCAGCTGTCAGTGCATATTCAGTAGCTGGGACTTGATATGCAAGGTGATAATAGAGCGAAATTAAAGGCACGCTTCTGGAGATATCATTGTGAATTGGCTGTGGAAACGATTTGGACATGGACAAATATACCCTTCAAGAGTATGCTCATATTTTTTGTCTTGGGGAGTACACCCCCCCCCCCGTTAATGCCGTCACAACGGAAGCGGTGTCAGTCCCAGTGTTGTGTGGACGTGCATCTATTTACCTGCGCGACTCTGTAAGCAGAGGTGGCCGTGCAGTGGCGTCCTCTAAGATTTGTAATACAGATGGGCATTATGTCATCACGTCGGACGGAGTCTGAGTTTACTGAGGTATACAGTCGTATCAAAAAAGGCACATAGACATTGTCCCAAGAGAACTAAAGCAAAACTTTACAAAGAATGCAAAATACTCTGTCATACAAAGGCTTATAGATTAATCAATGCCTAATTATGGGCACTGCACCTGCGTAATCGTATCCTTTAGTGACTGAAAACGAAGGGCTTCTACTAAAAGATCATCCTCCTCTTGGGTGGTTTTCTTTGCCTGCCGATTTCTTTTTCTGTGATCTCGAAGACCGTTCTCTCCTTCGACCTGCTACACTATCCATCGTTGCACAGTATGGAATGTGGTAGGTATTGCTCTGGCTATTTCACGAGGAGCCATGTTCGCTCCCCACAATCATGCCACGTTTCACTTCGCATATATTTGAATGCATCCTTGTAAGTGTTCAAGTTGCGAAAACGCAAATGTCAAAGGTCATTAGACGCCACTGCACAAACAGCTGCTACACACAAGTCCGCGAAGGTATAGCATTTGCGAGGGATATTGGCGTATATATTCAGGGCTAGTCCAGTCAGCCAGCCCCTTGATGTTTCAATACCTCCCTTGCAAGTAGCACGTGGTTCCTTCTGTCCAGTTCCTTCCACTGTATGCAACTCCCGTCTCAACTTGCAACATTCTTCGAGCTGCAGCCCCGTATGCGTCATACATCTATACGGTAAATGACTCGCGTGGTAGCTTTCCATTAACACCTTCACGCGGCAAAATCCGTGGCGTGACCTATAACAGAGACAAGTCTACACAGCGCCAGGGTTGAAGTGACACTGCTGTTGTGGCAGCATTAACGTGCGAAAGTGTACGTAAAATATGCGTATTGTCGATAACTATAAAGAACACTGAAACAAACTGGGTTTCAATCGCTCATAAAAGAGGGACATCTATAAATCTGATAACATACTAATTAACCTTATATAAATCCACATTAAATCTGATAAAAATACCATCAAGTACTCAAAATCACAGTAAAAATACATACAATACCGAAACAGTACATGTAAATTCCCATATTAAGAAAGGAAAATAACCTTAAACGTGCCAAAAGACCATAGAAACTTAACAAAAAATGCTCATAATTAGTTATGTGAGGACCCGTTTAGGTGACGAGAGGCGCTCCACTTAGACAAAGAGGATCTGTATATGGTCATCGCAGCCTTCGGATCCCCAAGCGGCGACCTTTGTGCAGTAGCCAAACACTTGTTCCCTACCCTCCCTAACCGCAAGCACCATAAAATCTTAGTGACATCCATGTGCATATGCGCGTTGTTGCCAAAATTAAAAATAGTATTTAAAAGCAAAACTTTGCAGGTGATTTCCACATGTACAGAATACAATCATGCAGTTTGTCTGCTTGCTTTACACACAAAATAACTATGTAAATAACTATGAATCGCATAGTAATTACATTTAAGTTGCAAACGCTTTAAAATATAACTGAACTAATGAATGATCTGAACTAATATACTGCGCTACAAGAATAGAAATGCATGTTAACATATCCGAGAGAAACTTAGAAACATGTTCCGAATAAACTATACATTGTTGGACTATCATTAAATAATTAAAATACATAAATATTAATTTATTTTGAAAGGAACTCTTACTCCCAAATCAAAGCATCATTTTTGATTATGCTGTGCGCGGAGCTATGGTAAAAAGTTTTTTATCACTTGTATCACAACAATGTTTTATTAATATAAAGCTAATACAAGAAGTTGTGTATTGTTTAAGGTGTAAGATTTATAAGCATGACATCTTCTGTTTACTTAAATGAATAGCTTTATTATAAAATGCAGGATAAGTAAAAATACGAAGGCAAAAGAAAGAAAATAAAAAAAAATCTTATGTATTATATTCACAAGATTATCTCTACTCACTCTTCTACAAACTACTTTCACAAAAGCTTATTCTATCTACTTCTTAAATAAAAAGATAAAATTTCATTGCACATATCGTTGTAAATATAAGGATACATAGGCTAAAGCGATAGTCAGATTTTTAAAATACAGATGACTATATGATGACTTTGAAATTCCATGCTCTTAGCATGACCACGAGGAAAATACAAACAGAGACTTCCAACTTGTATTTCAAAATTCAAACCAACAACAAAAAATTTCTCGGAAATGGTTAACACAATTTGACCTAAAATTTGTCCTTTACCGAGATTGCATTTTACGCAGAGTAAGATTTGTCTCTCTCTTAGAATTTACCAGTAATACAACAAGTTGAGAACGAGGAAAATTTTACAAGTTATTTCCAGAATATAAAATTCATGATACAAATTTTATTTTTCCTGCAAATATCTTAAACTTGCGGTATTTTACTTAAAATCGTTAAGCTGTTTTTGAGAAATTCAAAACAATAACAAACATTTTTCCACATAAAAGGTTCTTTTCTACATGTTCTTGAACATTACACATAAAAATCTGGCTTTGCTTATTCAGTTTTTGTAGCCCTTTTCTTCGTGGTCTTGGCATTACTGATATTCGGCAGAGGGTCACTTGCTGGTGCGACCGGAGGGGCATCAACTTGGTTCGTTTCCCAAGGTATCCACATCTTAATTAAACTATTAAACGCTAATAACTATTAAACACTGCTAAACTTACAAAACTGCACTAAGTAAAACACTATATAACTTCTCTGAAGAAGTAATATAGAAGCTTAGCTGAACATGGAAGAAAAGCACGAGCGAACAGTCACAGCTGCTAAAACCGGCAACAACGCTTTGCTTTGGTGGAGCTGGAGAAAGGACCACGTGTTGTGTTTAAGGGATGGGAAGACCCTACTAATCGTTTACTGATGGGTTTATGGTCAGGCTTCAAAGCTTTCCGTTCGCTTTGAAGCCGGTTGGGGAAAGGATGCCCGCGACTAGTTTACGTATGCTAACTTAGGTTAACATGGTTGGAATCAGGTTTGGGTAGACGGTGACGGTATAAAATAAATGACAGGATTCATCTGGTTGTGCTGGTTTTGGTATATGATAATGGTTATCACAGTGTGTAATGGCAGTGATGTTTGTTTCAGTGGTGGGCATGACAGCGCTTGTGATGGTAAATGACCATGAAACTACTGTGAAACATAAATGAGGGTAAAGGATGTGAAAAACGTATCATATAGATTACTGCAAAAGTGGCGAATATGATTGTAAAAGTCTGGCATTTTCCTGTAAATGCTCATGAAATGACCATGAGGACAGCAATTTGACTGCAAACACACACATAATGGCCGTAAAAAAGTGTAGAAGAGACTGAAACGTCATAAATCACTGTAAAAAGTAGACAAATACCTGTAAAGCATACCAAAATGGTTGCAAATGTACACATAACGTCCATTAAGTGAAATGGCTGCAGAAATGAGAGATGGTTGCTGGTGACAAATTCCTATAAAAGCATCCAAAGTTCTTGATTTAAGGAATCGCTTTGTATCGATTCGTTAAGCTATGACAGGCTCTCCAATTAAACGGTAAGAGGATCCTTTAGGTTAGGCTAGCGTGGAAAATGACAGAACTGATTAGCTTTTGTTTAGGCTAGCTTAGATTAGGTTATGATAGCCTGGAATAGATAATTAGAGGATGGTCTAGCTGGTAGATTTAGGTTATGACAGGATAGAATAAATAATGGGAGGTCTGTTGACTAAGATTGGGTTAGGTTAACGAGGTAATGAAATTAGATTAGGTGATAGCAGGAAAGACGTGAAGACCGTTTAGGCTATCTTAGGTTGGGTTATGGTACGGCTGAATAGGTGTCTAGCTAGGTAAGGGTTCGTATGATTGTGGTTGCTTAGCTGGATGATGATGGTTAGGATTGCTGCGATGGCAGTGGTGTTTGGTTTAGTAGTGAGTTGCAGTAAGGGAAGGTGCAACCATTGCTTGTATGCATCCTGCTCATCTCAAGGTTAGATAAAAGGATAGACGCCAACCGAACAACAAAACAAAATACATTTCAAAATAAAGCTACGTTGACATAAAACCTCCCAATTAAAACCTTCCAATAATAAACCCCAATAAAACGTTACAATTTCACCAAAAGAAACACGATCAGCTCAGTCTAGGTTAGAAAACTGAATGCCCATATAAGTTAGGATAGGATAGGTTAGTTTAGCCTTGGATAGCTTAGGTTAGGTGAGACTTGCTTCCTGATTGTCTAAGTTATGAATGATGGTCGGTATATGTTAGCTTAGCATTGGATTGCTTAGGTTAGGATACATTCCGCTTGGGTTAGATTAGTGTTGGATAGTTCAGGTTCGGTTAGGGTGTTCGGTACAAGGTTAGGACAGACGATGGCAGGAAAGATAGAATACATAAGGGATGGTCTAGTTTAGGTTAGAATCCTTGGTATCAGGTTAGGTTAGACGATGACTGGATAGAATAGATGAGAGGATGGTCTAGGTCAGGCTAGGTTAGTGTTGATTAGTCTAGGTTACGATGTTCGTGCAAGGTTAGGGCAAACGATGGCAGGATAGAATAAATAAGGGATGGTCTAGTTTAGTTAGAATGCTGGGTATCAGATTAGGTTGTAAAACATAGCATATCACTGTAAAAACTAGAGCAATAGCTCTAAAACATAACAAATGATCATGAAAGCTGTACCAAACTATTTAAAAACGTGAGAAATTCCTGTCAAAATGTAGTATAAAGGTTTCAGAGGGCTCAAAATGTTCATAAAAGGGCCTAAGGACCTCTAGTAGTGTACAAAATAACTTGACAAGAGCTCGAGATGTCTATTCGTGCCCAAGGAATGCTTTCAAGGTGTGTAAAATAGCCGTAAAGTGCTCCTAAATGCCTTCAAAATGTCCCCAAATATTCTGAAAGCGCCTCCCCTCCCAAAAATATCCCGCACCAGTGCCTAAAATACCCTTGAAATAGTCCAAATGCCTGGAAAATTGCATACAATAATTTGAAACACCATGAAACACCTCCAAAATGTCCCGAATTGTCCTAAATTTCTTTACCAATACCCTGAAAGTACTTGCACCAGTGCTTAATATACCTTGAAATGTCCTTGACGATATTCTAAAATGTGCTAAAAGCCTATGCCAATACCTGAAACTAGCTGCACAAGTGGCTAAAATACTTTCGAAATGTCTAAAATGCCCGACGATTCCAGTTCCAGTGCCTAAAACACCCTCGAAATGCCCGTACCAACACCCTAAAATGCCTGCTTCAGTGCCTAAAAATCCTGTAAAATTGTCCCCAAAATGACCATGCCAGTGTCGTATATATCTGTAAAAGTATTCGAAAGGACTGGGGAAAACTGCTTCGAAATACCTGTGCCCTAAATGCCCACAAAAGTGCCCAAAATACCATCCAAGTACCCGAAATGGCCATAAAAGTACCCAAAAATGTCTGCAAAATTATCTTAATGTTCTGTAAAAGCATCGAAATAGCTGGTCCAGAGCCTGAAACACCTTAAAAAGCCTGGAATACCCCTACCAGAACCTTTCAAAATGCCTGGAATACCCCTACCAGAACCTTTCAAAATGCCCGTAAAAGCGCCTTAAGTGCCTGTCCCAATACCCAGAATATACCTGCAACCAGTATCTAAAATACCTTCGCAATGCCCGAAATGTCCCTGACAGTGTTCCAACGAATCCTAAAAACCTGTGCTAATACCCGGAAACACCTGCTCTAGTGCCTAAAATACCTTCGAAATGTCCTCAAAATAGTCTAAAAGTTAGTTCCTTCCTTAAGTAGCTACAGCTGTGCCAGAGCTCAAAATACCCATAAAAGTGGTGGAAAGTACTGCCTAAAATCGTCAAAATCGCTGTGAAACATAACTACTCTATAAACATAGACAAAATAATGCAAATATGCCAGAGATAAATTACTGCAAAATACCATCAAGTCAGTGTAAAAACCTGGGAAATGCTCCAGCTTAGCTCTACGGTGTTTAAGACTTGTTTAGATACATTCGTCATAGAAAGGTCTATTTATATATCTCCATTGAACGCAAGTGTTCCTAGAATTACTCTCGAACACCTTCAATTCTTATCCGTCCCTAGCATCTCTCCTCGTATTCCCTCTCTCTTCCATGTATCATGATTTTGGTGGGCTAGCTGTCTTATTTATCCTAGCCATTAATGCCAGTGATCGATATCAAGAACTACTAAACGTGATTGTTTTGGGGGATTGTTGGATGGTCTGAGTAGCCCTGCCCAGCAAGCGGATGAGAGCCTCTTGCGAGGCGAGAACAGTTCCTTAACCTGCTGGCGGGTTTTCCAAGACTTCAACGCATCAGATGATGACTAAGGCCGTACCGATGGACACCACCGACACCGGCATTGCTCTAACGATTAGACAGCCGCTTCACCGTGTGCCACTAGCGAAGCGGAAGGAAATAACCGGATAGCAGATATAATAGAGGAATCCCATGGTCCTCATCGGTAGTGCTAGTGAAAAAGGATGGAGATCTGCACTTGTGTGTTGACTACCGGAAGCTTAACGACGATACCAAGAAAGACTGGTTCCCGCTGCCACAATTGACGATACCCAGGGCACCTTAGCGGGGGGGGCAGTGGTTTTCCACTCTGGATCTGAACTCGGGGTACTGACAAGTGGCGCTTCACCCCGCCTACAAAGAGAAGGCAGCTCTTTCTAGCGGACACGGACCACGACGTTTCACGGTAATGCCTTTCGGACTGTGCAATGCCCCCGCAACGCTCCAGTCATGTAGCCTGTGGTGAGGGATCTCATCTAAGATGCTTGCCTCCTCTACCTCGACGATGCCATTGCTATATATCAACCGAGAAACCTAAGGAAGGTGTTCGAAAGACTTCGACAAATCAACCTCAAGCTGAACTAGAAGTGTCACCGTTTATAAAGGCAGTCGCTATCTGGGACACGTAAGCCCTGAAGGAGTAGCTACTGATCTCCAGAAGCTGCAAGCCGCGATGGAGTGGCCCAGGCCGAGAAAGAAACTAGGTATTTCCTGGGTCTCTGTACATACTACCGAAAGTTTGTGGCAGAGTATGCAAACATCGTCAAAACGCTGACAAAACTAATAGAGGAACTACTAGTAGTTTTCCAGTGGTCGGACAATGCTGATGCGGGTTTCCAGACCCTGAAGAACGCCCTGTGCACGGCCCCGGTTCTAGAATATCCCATCCCTGTTAAGAAGTTCATCATAGATACGGGTGCGTGTGAGGTCAGCGGGTTCAAACCCAGCGGAGGACGATGAATTTTTCGGGCATGAACATCCTTAGCATGGCTTCCTTCGGAAGGGAAGTAAAGCCGGTGGTCCCATGTCGTGGATTTACGGCACGCTGAAGAACCTCAAGCCTGATAAAGGCCTCTTAGCAAACTTTTCGGTCTTTCACGCCCAATATAGAATGGGACTCTAAAAACCATAGTAATTAAAGAGCGTTCAAAGGTAAAGTTCAATTAATTTTTAGTGTGGTTGGCATAGAGGGTATCCTGTCGCAAGACAGGGGAGTATGGTTTACTTCGGTAGAACCCTGCCCAACGCCGAATGCAACTACTCGTGTCACGAGAGCTTCTGGTGGTTTTAGAAGCCTTGAAGCAGTTCCACAAGTACCTCCAAGGACAGGAGTTTCACCTTCGGACAGACCATTCCACACCAACTTGGCTGTTGGGCTTTCGCAACAAGGACAGACGGCCCACTGGGTCCAATGGCTGCAGAAGTATAACTTTACTTCGGAGCACCGGACAGGAAGACGTCATTCTAATGCGGACGCCCTTACCCAAGAACCTTCCAAAAAGAACGCAACCACTGCGTAAAGGTCCAGACGGAGTGTGTTGCAGCCTTAGGCCCGGCCACGGCGCAACCTGCAATCGGTTGGGACTAGGAGATCTTGAGTGAGCAACTAGAAGATCGAGATATAGGGCCGATCCTAAGGGATAACGAATCTGGAAAACGACCTGTGTGGGCACACGTCTCTCCCAGAGGCCCGATCTATAAGAGTCATTGGAAACAATGGGACTCCTAATGGTCAGGAACGGTGTATTCAAGACAATATGGCAGTCCGCAGACGGGAAAACCAAGATGGAACAGTTGGTGCTTCCGAGGAACAAGGTGAAAGAAGTCCTCGAGAATATTCCTGCCGGTACTAACGGAGGGCATCTGCGTGTAAATAAGACTTTCGAGAAGCTACGTTGCCGATTTTATTGGTTTACTTCTTAGAAGCGTCGTAGAGATGTGGTGCCAGCAATACGACATTTGCGCAAGTCGTGGTCGAATGCAACAGTGCCAAGTCGGAGCGCCATTCGAAATAACTGCCATTGACTGGCAGGCCCTTTCCAAAGGACAGACGCAGGAAACCGCTACCTGTTGCTGGTTATGGACTACTTAACAAAGCTGCACGCTTACGCGATATCCAATCAGGAAGCTTCAACTGTGGTTAATCCACTGGTGAACAACTTCTTCTGCCGGTTTGAAGTTCACCAAGAGCTCCATAGTGACCAGGCGACTAGTTTCGAATTAAATCTTATGCGAAAGCTGCTCCAGTCCCTCTGAGTACACAAGACCCGTATCACTCTCCTTCATCCACAGTCGGACGGAATGGGGAGCGCTATATCACGACGGTCGAGGATCACCTCCGGAGAATGATATCCAGCCATCAGTGAGATTGGGATGACCATGTACCATTACTCCTCCGGGTCTACCGAGCATCAGTACATGAGTCCACTAGCATGACACAGACCAGCATGATGTTCGTACTGAAGCTACGGCTACCGTGTGGTCTGTTCGGCGAAACTCCTGATGTCGACCAGCCGGTTACGGATTATGTCGGGGCCCTAACGGACAGGCTAGGAGACCTTCACCATTTCGCCAGGGAGCCCCTGAAGTTGGCAAGTGACCAGATGAGGGCACGTTATGATCGTCTATCGAAAAGTGCAGGATTCCAGGTGGGCAACTCTGTGTGGCTCTATCGCCTCACGAGGACTAAGGGGAAGTCGCCGAAGTTGTAATGCTCCTGGGACGGCCCATATAAGGTAAGCACTCGTATCAACGACGAGGTATACAGCATTCAGCGTCCACCCTGGGGGAAGCTGAAGGTGGTCCACCTCGATCGGTTTGCTCCATATCGAGGAGCAGCTCTGGGGCAGCCATGTTACGAATCTAGTTCCGGCCAGCCGCGGGTGGCAACGTGTCCTCCAGTGCTCGGCAGCGATTGGTCGAAAGGAGAGAGGTGGTAGGACACTTCTCCGACCTAAGTTCAGGGAGCTCCTTTTAGACGTGACCAGATAATTCTGGTCGTTCTCTTTCCCGCATCCTGCGAACATTCTAGAGCCCGCCGACAGCGGTATGTAAGTTAGCCTAGTAGCGAGGCAGGCAGGCAGGCAGGCAGGCAGGCAGGCAGTCAGTCAGTCAGTCAGTCAGTCAGTCAGTCAGTCAGTCAGTCAGCGAGTGATTAAGTCAGTGAGTGAGTTTCTGTGATATGCTGGGACACATCCACACAGTCTTACCAAAGAATAAACTCTGGTTTAGCTGAGTTACTGAACTACTTCAACAATAATAAGAGGGGCTGTCAAAAATAACCGGAATTCTTTTTGTTGGAAAATACCGCTCACCTTTATTCAAATTCTTTTCAAAACCTTCAAAGTATTCTCTCTCAAACACAACGATTTCAGCGTCCTATCCACTGTTCAAAACACTCCTTACAGGCACTTTTGGATAGTCTGTTGAATATACCTGAAATTGTATGATCATGATCACTATAAAAATGACAACCCCGAAGCTCTTTTTTCACTGTAGGAAATAGGTGGAAGTCACACGGTGCTAGGTCCGTTGAATAAGGTGGATGTGGCATCACGTCAATGCCCAATTACGTGATTGTTTCTTGAGTCTTCGTGGTGTGATGAGATGCGCGTTTTCCTGATGAAGGATCCATCCCATTTGAGCAAGGTTTGGTCTTTTTTAGTAATTTTCCTCCTTAATGGTCCCGTCAATACTTCACAATAGTAACCAGCAGTAACAATACGTTGTTTATCCACCAGGTGATCGTACACGATGGCTCGCTGGTCGAAAAAGACAACTGCACGATTTTTTCTGCACTTGTTGAACTTTGCCCTTTTTGGGTCTTGGGCTTGAAGGATGTTTCCATTGGGCACTTTCCTGTTTTGTCTCTGGGTCACAATGACGAAACCACGCTTTGCCGCATGTGATAACTGTCAAAAAAAAAAAAAAATACGATTCTCGCCGAGGCCTTCGTTTCCATTGTTGACATGTCATCACGCAGTAAGCCTTCTGTTCATCATTGGTTGAGAGGGTTTATTGCTGCTTCCACATATGGGAGCCTAACTTGAAGTTGTTTATTACTGCTGTTTGCACCACGTATTGCGGGAGATATGTTTCTTGGAGTGTTCGCCCCCACGTACGATACAAAGTTTCCGGTGGCCTTCGCCCCCACGTTTAAAAAATTCAACTTTGTATTTTGATGTTTATTTAAATATTATATATATATATATATATATTCCTCGGCTGCGTCAGTAGTAATTTGCAGATACACGTATCTCTTAGCAGGGGTAGTACGGCTAAAGAATAAAGGCTTATACAAATTATGTTTTACTTCACTCCTTTTATTAATCTTTCACACGATTAAATAACACTTCACTGATGTATCCTACTGTAGAGCTGTGAGATTATTGTTACTTGTACTTTTTAACATGTAAACTTTATATTATTCACACTGCAATGAACTTTTTATGTCTCACACTGAATACGTACCGAGCGAACTGCTCGGGAACACTGTCTTCTAGCATCTGGCGTCTACCACTTAAATTTGTACATTTACTATATTTCAAGTCTCTGATTGGCTAAGCCTACTCCAATAGAATACCTTTATTTAACTTAAACTTCTTCTAGTTGTTGATTGGCTATTTATAAACTGTTTTAAATATTACATTATTGTTCCAAGAATTATTAGTAGCATAATTAAACTTTCTAATTTATTGTTGTCTCAAGGTTACCTCATAGTTAATAACTTTCGGCTTCTATTCTCACATCTCCTACATTGTTAAATTACATAATACATTCACATATACATGTACATAATAATATAAACATTAATACAATGACTATTACATACATTTTATATATTATATTATACACATATTGCTTTAAGGTGGGCTGTTATTATATTTTATATTATACAATTAGACTGATATCATTTAAGTGTTAAAAATAGTGCCTCAAATTGCCTCCTTTTTGAAACATTTAAAAATTATGTTCTTTGTTTTTTTAATTTTAAAATATTTTCTGAAAGTCTCCTGAAAGAAAGAAACATAACCTTTTTATTATAACACTTGCTATTTTTCACTGTCACTATTTATGTAACACGGTTTTCACTACACTCATGTAGCAGAATAGTTTATCTGGTCTGCCACATGTTTGACACTTTTAAGGTCAACGACCTGGTGTTCAATGACCTGAGTAAAGTTTGTTTACTTACTAACACTGCCTCTATTAAGTATGCTATTTGCTACACATTTAACACTTAATTATGCATATTAACACTTGTTACCCTTTTCTTTATAACTTATTTCTTAAACATTTTTATATTTCTAACAATTTATATGTTACACATTATAAATGTTGTTGCTATACAAATTTCTTATGTTTTTCTCACTAACAATGGATTTTCTTCTATTACATCATTTTATTTATACTCGCTTTTGTTATATTGACAATTGGTTACATTTAGTAAAGATATTATAAATGTTTAAATTACATTGCTTTCCCCTTTTATGTTCCAGTTACTTTATTTTCTTTTTCTCTTCTTTTTCTGCACACATAACCTGCATACTTTATAAGATAATCTGTCTTTGACAAGTTGTCATCTCTATTATATTGTGAATAACTTAGGCTTGCCCTAATCTTATGTTGCACAGTGGTATTCCAAAACTTATTCATAAATAAAACTCTAACGGCCTGTATTACGATCTCGGTTAATAGTCATGGTTTGTAACCTATCAGTTATCACTACCTGAAGGTTAGGTGCATTGCCGCGTATTACAAACACATAACAACCGATGGTTAGTAACCCTAAGGTTTATGATGCTGGGCGAGAAGTTGGCAACTCCAAAGAGATATGTATTTCTCCTTGGCAATAGTTTTCTGAAGTGATTTCACTGTTTATACAATGCTATCTCATGGTAACCTGCAACGTTATAGCGTCATTAATAACAAGGCCAGCGAACAGTGCATAGATTTTGAACAGTTTTGGAGATTTTTAGAGCATTTTGTATTTTTATCATAGATGTTTAGAACATTTTTATTAATACTTAGCTTATTCTAGGGTTTCGGTTTTGTTTCGTTATAATTAGGTAGAAAGTATAGTTCTTGTAGGGAAGTAAGTAGCTTTAGGTTATATAGGTTATATTGTGTAATATTTTTGTGGCTAGCATTAGTAAATAGGGTAGTTATGGATGGAGAGAAGAAAAGGAAATGTTCTGCTAATTATACAGAAGAGGAGGGAATGGTGCCGTTGGAGCTTATTCACGAGCATAGAGATGTGGTAGAAAACAAAGCCACTGGGGCGGCCACGTGGAAAGAGAAGGTGTGTTGAGTCATATTTCACTTGCTTTATACTTGTTGTTTTTGTTTTGGATAAGGTATAAACATTAATTTGATAATTTTACCATTTCAGGAGAAAGCTTGGGAAGCAATAGCTAAAAAGTTTAATGCTGCTACCGCTAATCAATGAACGTTGATGCAGATAAAGGAAAAGTATAATACAATGAAAAAAAAAGCACGCAGGGCAAATGCAGAGCAGTATGGTACAGGAGGAGGAAAACCACCTTCCCCATAAACCTCATTGGCAGACGATCTCCTCAATTCATTGATGGGCACTACGGCCAGTGGTAGAAAATCCATATGTGACTCGGATCTTCTTGGTAAGAACGGCAAGTGTTTTCTGAAGTTAATCCTATGAAAATATAAATGAGATCTTATGTTTTAATGTATAATGGTATTGCAGATGAGAGCACCGACATTTTGGAGGTGGTGATGATGCCAGACAATGCTGTACCCCCAGCACACCAGCCAAAATCTTGGAGGTAATAATGATGCCTGAGAGTGGTGTGGCTCAAAGACCTGCCCTAATAGAAGGTAAGGAATTCCTGTAATAATACCTGTGCTAAGCTGGCAATGGCCAGAAGTGTGGTATTGTCTATATCATGCAGTGTGCTCTTGGTGTATATACAGTTAAGAGCTGGAGCAGCATTTTCCCCTATAAATTTGGGGTATCAAATATATATGTATATTAATTTGTTTGTCCTATAATGGGACTTCATTCAGGCAGTAAATGGGGAAGGTGCCAAAGCTGTGTCATATTCACATATAGCGGAACATAAAGTATCACTTTGGTTATGAAATTCCTTTTTTTTTTATTTTCCACTTTTATGATATCTATTCTACATATTTCATCTATGAATGTTGTACGAACATGGGGCCTGTTAAAACAACTGTCTGTAGTGTGTCTGCCCACTGTACAAATGTTCCAGAATCAATTCTAGTTTTAATCAAGAAGGTTCCTTGGTATGGTCAGTTGGTGTGTGATACTGAGCAAAATGTGACATGTCAGTATATTTACTGACATGTAACATGACTCCTGCACAACAAAATTGTACCTTACTGGTCATATGACTATTTTACAGATGCTGCCTTAAATAACATCTCTTGAGAGTGAAACTGTCTCATGCCTCATAATATTTAAACCAATGTTGTTAGTAGAATTTCTTGAAAACATGATCCTCCTATTTTTGAAGGGCTGGTTGGAGTAAGGGACATCTTTGCATCCTCAGAAAATGTCTGCTAAATTCCAACTCAATAATGTTTATGTAATCTGTATTCTGCATGTCAGATGGATATGTTTTAGAAGAGCTTGTTTTTATGGATGTAGGAGACCTAAAAACAAGTATATCTAGTGATATATGGCTTTTAAGTTAGGTTCTTGTGTAATTCTGCTTCTGTTACAGGTGAAGATGGCATATACAGAATAAGCTCAGTCCATGAGTATTTTGGGCATATTTTAGTTTGTGTCTGGACACATTTACATAGGATCTCTTTGTACTTTTTCTGCTGCTTACAAAAATATTGTATTCCATCCAAAATTCTGATACAGATTTCAGTAGAAGTAGACGTTTTGAGACTGAATAATAAAGAAAGTTCTGTTTGTAAATGGCATAACTCAAAAACGAAAGGTCAGTTAAATATGAAACTTAAATACTATGTTCAGCATCTTCCAAGGATACAACTTTAACCCTCCGTCAGTCGCTAGGGGCCTGAGAGACCCCTGGTATTATATAAATGTTATAATTTTTGAACGAACGCACCTATGCAATTGCCTGACTAGGACATCTAACATTACACTTTCCGCGATTATTTGCTGCAGCGATAACCTTATCTGTTTATTTGTTTGGCTGGAGGAATTACTAATCAGCAGTTGCGTGTCGCACAGGTCAACCAGGCCCCGCGCGCCTGCTCTCGTTACATATCGTTACAGATTTGTTTCTCATTAGCTTTTGTGCAATATTGCTTTGCTATTGCAAGGAGCTGTTACTGCTTCCTCACGAATACGAGTAAAAGGTACGATCTACAAAATCCAATTGATTTGCAAGAAGTACATCGCCTACTTTGCAATGATGCCTTGCCCGTGGATGACAACTTATATGAATCAGATGATTCAGATTCAGAAGATAAACTCGAAACGAGCTCTTTAGATTCAGTAACTGACCATGAAGATGAAGAGGAAGACGATGAAAGCAGCTTGTGTGATAACATGTATTTTATAGGTAACATCATATGCTTATCATAGTAATTCTTCTCCTTCTTCTTCTTCCTATTATTATTATTATTATTATTATTATTATTATTATTATTATTATTAATAATATTATTATTGGCATACATTCTGTTGTTATTTACCGGAAGAGATGGAACAAAATGGAAAAAAACACCTTTGAAAATAACACAGACAAGGGCTCACAATATATTGACCAAACTTCATGGTGTGGTAGGAGCTGCCAAAAATGCGAAAACGGAAATTGATTGTTGGAACCTTTTTGTTACCGAAGATATAGTTGATTTGATTGTTGAAAGCTCAAATACTTACATTAGCAGTGTGCAGCACAAATTTGATCGTGAAAGAGACAGCAGACCTACAGATGTAACAGAAATAAAAGCTTTCCTAGGCTTATTGTACCTGGCAGGAATTTTTCGTGGTGAACGCCAGAATATTCACGATTTTTGGAGAACCAATGATCTTGGAATTCCTCTATTCCGAATGGCTATGTCCGAAAAAACGATTCTGTTTTCTAATACGCTGTATTCGCTTTGATGACAAAAGCTCAAGACTGGAGCGACGAAGATTGGATAAATTGGCTGCTGTTAGAGAAATGTTCACATTGCTTCTGAACAACTGTCAGAACCATTATTCTCTTGGACAAAATGTCACTGACGACGAACAGTTGCCGGCATTTTGTGGTCGATGTGGTTTTCGACAATATGTACCATCCAAGCCAAACAACTATGGCATAAAGATATTCTGTTTGAGTGATGCAAAAAATTTTTATACAACTAACATGGAGAGTTATTGTGGACAGCAGCCGGACGGACCATATTTGCAAACTAACTCGGCAGAGGCTGTAGTGCTGAGACTAACTGAACCAATCTCCGGCACTGGACGAAACGTTACTGCAAATAATTGGTTTACCAGTGTATCGCTGGTGAATGAATTGCGCAAAAGACAACTTTCTTTCGTTGGTACAGTGCAAAAGAACAAAAAAGAATTACCCACTAATTTCACTTCTCCAAAAGATCAGTCAGTACGAAAGCATATTTGGCTTCACAAAAACTGAAACGCTTGTTTATATGTTCCGAAAAAGAGTAAAACAGTAGTTTTGCTCTCAAGTCTACATGTTTCATCCACACAGTTATCAAAAGGTGCTGAGAAAAAGCCTGAAATAATCCTGCTTTACGACGACACTAAATCTGGAGTTGATGTAGTAGATAAATTGTGTGCTACAATGTAGCAAGAACAACCAGAAGGTGGCCCATGGTAATTTTTTACCATATCTTGAACATTGCAGGTATTAATTCTAGGGTTATCTTCCTTGGAAACCAAAATAAATATTCCACAAGGCAAGAGTATTTGAAAGCACTATCTTTAGCTTTACTGTTACAACAGCTACAAAGGAGAGCAACAGCATCAAATCTACCTGGTGATTTGAAAGGCCTTTTGACAAAATATAAACCTGAAGAATCCGGCGTAGATGAATTGTCAAATACACCACTATGCACATGGAAAAGGAAACGATGTGAACCCTGCAACAAAGACAAAATGAACTGCAAAACTAAATATACATGTGGGAAATGCAACATCCCCCTGTGTCTGAGCAAACAGCTAAAATTATTTGCGAAAGTTGCTTAGTCGGGGAAAACACGGTTGAGATAGATGATTCTGAGTAACTGAACATTTGAAATTACAAGTTGTATGTATACCTGCAAATGGCAATGTATTTCTTTATACTTACTGTAATACAATTTATAACGTATATGTACTCATATTTTAGCTTTTATTTTTATTTTGTAACATAATACCTACTAATGAAAGCTTTGAACGCTTAATCTAAATAAAGATAAAAACAGGAAAAAAAGGAAATTAACGAAAGAAAACAAAAATATAAACAATAACAACAAAAATATAGCACGGGTCTACCAGGCCCCGCACGACTAACGGCGTTCTACCAAAGCGCGCACCTGACGGAGTGTTAAGGTTTTCAAGAAAAACCCCCTCACCACAAACTATGCTTTGATATTTTGATTAAAATATATGTTTCGGATATGTAGCAAATACTCATATCGCATCTACAGGAAATGTAGATCTTGTTAATGCGCAAAATTTGTCATATAATGTTTCTTTCTTTTTTTGGGTGGAGTTGACCATTCTCGAGATACTCTGTTATCATATGACTTTCCAAATACTTACACTTTTCTCAAATAGGGAGTTATTCATTTTTTGTCATCCTGCGAAGAGCATAGAGTTTCAAAGATAACACATATCGACACACTCTTTAAAAATGTGACTCGTTTTAGATACTGTATCCTACAAGAAAATGTGTAAATGGAATTGAAAGTTGATCTGGATTAACATGCAGTAGCTAGAGAAATAAGTTTTTGTAGAAGAGCCAGTAGAGAAAGTCAGGCGAGTTCAACACATTACCAAATATTTATATACAGGAAACTCTCTCACAGAGAATGGTGGGTGTATGTGTGTGTGTGTGTGTGTGTGTGTGTGTGTGTGGGTGTGCGCAAGGGCGTGTGTGTGTGTGTGCGCGTGCGTGCGTGTGTGTGTCATTTTTGGGCAAAGAGAGAAGATATTCTCAAAACTCAAGTGTTTTCAACTGTTCCGGGTATAGAGCATAGAGATAAAAGAAATGAATCAAACCTAGCATAAGAAAAAGAGCATTTATCAAATCACACTTTTAAAGAAATGCAAAAAGTCAAAAGCTTACATTCCACTGAAACATTAAAAATGATGCAGATTAAGTTCGAGGGCATACCAAGCAGTTCGTTTTCAATGTTTTGAAGACATTTGCTTTAAACTTAATTTCAAAATTGTTTTGTCTTAAGGGAATGTGAAATTTGACACATTATCAAAGTTTCATTATCTGCATTTACAAAGAAGAGAAATAAACTACACCTTAGTTTCATTAGTGTGTAATCATAAATTTTGTGTTGCCCACAGAGAGGAAACCAAGAATGTCGCCATCTCTTCAAGGGAAGGACCTCTCATCTTGGACGGCAGAGAGGTTGCAGCACTCCAGCATCAGCTGCTTCAAAGAGAATTTGATGCTAGAGAAGCATGAGAAAAAGAACTGCATGAGCACAAGCTAGAGCTTGTGCAAAAGAAAAAAAAATTATTGGACCTAAAAATTATGGTGGTGGAAAATAAGTTGAAGAATAAATACAGCAGTTTTTATTAAATAGGTGTTTTATTCTTAGATATTCTAATTATTTACACTGAAAATATCTTTATTCAATTGATAAACAGAAATTGCCTACATTTCATTAGAAAGAAAAATAAAATTATGAGTACGAATCCGAAGAGAGGTGAATAATGAACATAAAAATGTAACACAAAGTAATTTAACATTACACAGAAGATTCATTAATTTTGTCTATTTGAGTCCTTCCACATCAAGTCGCACAATACTTCACCAGGATTACAAAAGCAAAGTAAATTATGTTTGAAATTGTTTTTTTTTTAAAATAACAATATTTTAAAAAATATTGTGCAATCCAACTTATGAAAAGCGGCTCACCTATCTGCCTACAGGTGATAAAATTATGTTTTCAAGTCCAATGCAAAACTTAATATGTAATCTTTTACTTGATATAATTAATTATTTACATCAATTTTTAAATTACAATCATTCTTAAAAAGTATATATTCCTATTAACCTGCATATATAAACTTCTATAAAAATTATAAATAAATTCCTTGTAGTTTTTTTTTTAATATATTGGCATAAAACAAAGCTAGGATCCTGTATAGCTAATTTTAAATAACATTATTTAGAAAGCGGTGCGTAGAGGGATTCCAGTGCAGTGCAACTGGAGAGAAACAGCAGTCTGTCATTGTATGCCTTGTCATATGTTTACAGCATTTCAATTGCACTAATTTATTCATATGTAACTGTTAAATTTGGCATACAGTTGAGAAAAATTCCAACTTAACTACAATTTAAATGTGCAGTTTTTTACCTTTGGGCTCTCAAATGAATACCATCTGGTTATTATTGCATTATTGGTTGATGGAATAAATGAATTTAGCTCCGAGGTACCAGGGATCACTTTAGCATTGCTGTATCTTGCCTGAAAATGATCACTATGTTCAAAACCGCTTCTGGATTATTCATAGCATTGGTGCTTTGAGGCACATAATCACTGTTAGCAGTGGGTGGTACTTTGGGAATTTTTTTTTCGACCTGGATTACATAGTTCTAGGTCTGGTGACAAAGTTAAGTTCTCCATTTTTAAGTTTGTAAACATATTGCAGGTAACTAAGCTTAATGATTTCTACCTTGTGTTATGCTTGGAAACAATAAATGGATTGAAGCAATAGTCATAGTCCTGTTTCTTCAGTTCTCGTTATGCACAACTAACACAAAAAGCTGAACACAAAGTAACATTTAAAACGAAACAGCAGAGAAAGGCTTAATAGAATGTCAGATTCCAGTTGCCAACTTACACCATTAGTCATAACCTATCATGTTTGTACGGTGTAACCATTGACCGTGCTGCTGCGGTGTGAGGCTCTCTTCAGCAGTCTATGTTCTAAAACCCTATGCACTAATACAAACTGTTTAAAAGCGTACTTCTAAGGAAAATGTCATCCTGATATTAACAGATTTGAAACAAAATATATCACATTCCTTCTGTATTTTTTCCAGATTTTAATATTAAGGGGTTAAATATGACATTGTGGTTTAAAATTTTCATACTAAAAAGTGATTGTTTTCTTATTATGAGTAAATAGTATTTTGAATAAGGAAATCGACGCTGTTTTCATCTACAAAACGATGTATTGTTCTTATCCTCGATTATTCGGTATTCCGAGAATAAATTGCTTTTATGTAACGTTGTGCATGTATAAGAAAAAATGTTAAGCTGTAAATCCTAAAATAATTTGATTTTCTGCAAAATATAAAATGTGTGTCCATTTATTTTATGTGCAGAACACACAAACTAAAATTCAGAGAAAGTGATGTTTTATGTATGTTCTGTTTGATGTGGAATGACTCATAGTGCAATAGGAAAGATTATATACTTCTAGTTGTTACACTCTATCTGCCTGTAGCCTATTTCTGAAATAGTCCACAAATGTTCTGTGAGTAGCATTGCACGCATGGTGAGGGGCATTTCATTCCTGGAGTGCTGCCAACACATGCTCCTCCTGAATGTATTCCTCCAACTGGGCCTGGATGTTTGCATCTATTGGAGGAACGTCTTCATGGTTGATTCGTGCAATATTATGCAGCACAGCACATGCTACAACTACCTCCTGAATGAGATCAACATTTGTCTGAATTCCCAGGAAAGAATGGGGAATCTTGCTTTCAGGATACCATAGCATCTTTCAACAACATTTCATGTTCGAATCTGTGATTCATTATACAGCTGTTCCTCAGGTAACTGAGGAGCCTACAAAGGTGGAAGGAGATATCGGCCTACTGCATATGCTGAGTCACAAAACACAATACTGTTTGCAAATTCATTATTCTCCAGGCGGGTTCTCAACCTGGAATGGTTATAAATTGTGGAATCAGACTGATGTATCTCGGCCATTATGAGGCAATGGCAGTAGTGACACTCTTGATGACTCTGCCTGCTGTGGTCTTATGCACACCACTGAGGTCACCAACAGAGGTGTAGGTGCCAGCTGTTGCATAAAAGTGCAATGTCATTAACAGCTGCTCTGTGGCTGAAAGGCACGCATTTCTGAAAAAAGAAAAGTTCTTATTGTTTCTTTTTGTACAAGTAGAATTGAGGCTTTACAGCACATTACTGCTTAAGTCATGAGCATCCTGACAGAATCAGAAAATACAAACATCAGCTCTAGTCCTGTCTGCAATATATCTAAAACAACTCTTTGTGATAACAATTATGTGGGGAGGTCGCATATACCTTTTTATAATCTCAGATTCAAAGGTTAATGATTTTACAAAAGGGATACAAAAAATGTGCTAACACATCTGTAAAGCATTTCAGCAACATATAAAAGTAAATAAGTCTCATAGCACTACAGCCCATGAAGGGCCTGCCAGCCTCATGCCCGCTTATGCACAGCAGAGGTGGGTGATGTGGCCAGCATCTCTCAGCTGGAAAGTTAGCTTACGAGGCCAGGAGTGCCTACTGTATCTCCTCACTTTCCTTACAATGCTGAGTAGGCACCAGTCCTATACACAGGACTTAAAATCCTCACTCCCATGAGTGGGATCTAACCACAGCTCCATACACTAGCCCAAAGCGCAGGACAGTAACATCATAGAAACAGCACTTATTCTTTAAGAAATATTGTACAGTGAAGAGACTAATAAAACTACATGCAAAAACATGTTTTAACGATTCACACAAAACAGGTTTACTTCGAAAAATGGAAATATACTTGAAAGAAATTGCATTAATGTTGATTCCTTAAAATATATACATAAGCTTTTGTTTCAGACTAATATTTTCAAAGTAGGGTAAAACGTTTGCATCAGCAAATAGTCAAAAGTGTGCCAATGCATGTGGTTAGCACCATTTGATTTAGGTTTCTCAAGCATTTATTTTGCAGCTGATGCAAACAGTCAAAAGTGTCCCAATGCATAACAAAATGTGATTAGCATTATTTGATTTAAGATTACTTAAGCATTTGTTTTGCAGCAAATGTCATTTACCAAGTACATGCTTTTTTCTTCTGTTCCTACTCTGATAGTGAAGCAGCATCAGGTAAGACCAACGAAGTAGAACCTCCTACTGTAAACACGTTTATAATACAGCAAACTTCCTGCTTGAGCAGTTTACTTTAGCGTTTGTGCTAAATAGGATTACAAATGTGTTATGCACAGCTTCAGTACCTTCAATATCTTTGGATTTTCTGGTGATTATTCAGCTGAACTTCCTACACATCTCTTTCTTACATTATACACATACATTCTTGATATCTCTCAAAACTATAATGTATCTTCCATTGTTTTTCAATCTGTGCAAGGTCCCTATCAAAGATAGATACCTACTACAAATGAACCTGTTATAGTTTGCAGTGTTTAACAACAGGAGTGTAGTATTATTAAGTAATGATGATGAGAGGAATATGAATAAATTTTGCACAAAGCAAAGTTTTAAGTTGTATAAAATCTGGAGTGTACTACATGAGACATTTATAACTAGCACTGATTTGGTTTTACTGTTATTTTTTTGGTATTTAAGTAGCCTGTACTCGCTATGCACAACAGGGATAATGGCTGTGCTGGCTACAAGTAATGCTAAAGATATATGTCCTAAGTAGTGGTTTAACATTGCAAATCTCTCAAGTCACAACTACAATACTTGTGTGATCTATGGGAAGAGAGGTTGTCCAAAGCTATGTGTAAGAAAAGTAAATAAATAAACCATGCTGCAGGAATAATGGTCTGCCAATTGGTGGTCCCATGTCATAGATTTATGGCACATAAAAGTATTTCAAGTGTGATAAAGAGGCTTCTGAGCAAGATTTCTGGTCTTTCACGCCCAATACAGAATGCTTAGAACCATAGTAGTTAAAGAGCATCCATAAATAAAACTCAATTTAATATTCTGCCAATTGGTTTTGTTGAAAATAGCACATTTTATAAGTAAAAATGCTCTACTCTTGTTTGCATTATATTACATCACCTCTTGCTGATTAGGATAGTGAAAGCTTGGGAGACAGTGCATACTTCTATATCCCGTCAAGCTGCAGTATGTATTTCCTTTAAAAGTAGTTAGACACATGATCTGAATAATTGATAATATTCTGTTTTGTTTTGAAAAATAGCTTCATCAGCTAGATATATATGAAACCTGTTTAGATTTTGGCACTTAACCTTTTGAGAAAACTGGAATGAAATTATGTGGCCTTTGAGATAAAAGTTTAATCATGTATATGAGAAAATTTATTAATTTATTTTTCACATTCCTACCTAATGTGGGCATGCTGATATTCTCATTTATATAAATCCTATAATTGATACAGGTATGTATCCAACTCAAAGCATCTTAAGTTTATAATTGTAGCGCAGTTGCAAAATCTGTAGCACAATATAAATAATTTCTGTTTTGTAAGTTAGCTTAACTGAAGTCGATCACATATATGGTACTGCATGCTATTCAATTTGTAATTAGCAATTGGGATTTGGATGCAGGTGTAGCTAAAGACATTACAATACATTAATACTTCTTCAGATTTACATTAAAGATTTTACGCAAATGTTTCATGAATAGCACTTACAAATAACGCTGTAAACCAATTGATAATTTTAAACACTAGAGAAACATAACCTAAAATGTAATTTATATACATGCCATTGAGCATACAAGATACAGTTCTAGTACGTTATTGGATTACTGAGCTACAATAAGATGCCATAAACTATAGTGATAATTACCTTTTTATTAGCTTTACGGTTCGCGAAAGTTATTATATTTATAGAAAAGCAAAATCGATGGTTCTAATGTTGATTCGGATTTACACATGTTGCCTGACATTTAAGTTCAACAAAATATTCTTAGGTTTGTTGCATCTTTCAAATACCATTCCTTGGCTGTTCTATTTGGAAAACTATGCCACTCTTGAAAGTTTTGTTAAAAATAGTGTTAAGAGTTTTGACGTAAATGTTTTATGAATATCACTTTAATAACCCTGAAAACTATAGTCTTTTGACGCAAACATTTCATGAATATCACTTAAAACTAACATGGAACGCCATTCAACAATTTTAAAGCCAACCTAAATATAAACTAACATGCAAAATACGTTTACCTTTGTCCACACTACTTCTCATTTAACTTAAACGTTTTGGCCTTCCAAAAACAATCCAAGCACAATGGTTAGTTGCTTACGCCCTGACAGTAATATTTAAGACTGAGTGTTGGAGTGAACTATTCTAATGTATAGATAACATTTCCAAAAATTTGAAAATATATTAGTACTTGCTGAAAACTTACCTGTCTGTCACTAATTCAATGCGATGGCTTGTTCCAAAATTTCTAACGTGGTGGTTTTTGATAACCTGTAGCGTTGCCGAAACTCTTGATCATCCCACTCCTCGAAATTGTCCTTTCATTGCCTTATTTTCTTTGCTTTTCTCCTATTGTACAAATATTGCTCCAGCATTTCATCTTCTGAATCACTCTCAATAATCAATCTCTGCCGGTGGTACACCATGTCTCATTCGGAAATACGAGTTAACTCCAAGGTATCATCTTTATCCACCACTTGAGGTGGTGGTTAGTTTACCTCCAAAAATAACTCCCGGGTAGCCTTTAACCAAAGATTGTAATACTGTCGCAGTACGTAACTCTCAGGTAACTCTTACCCCAAACCTTAACCGGAGATCGTAATACAGGCCGTAAATGTCTCAAAATTCATTTCACTATCTGCTAGCATATCTAACCATTCTAAGGTTTTATTGTCCAAGCATTTTTAATGCTTCAGGCACATTTTTCAATTTAAAATATTCTACTAAATCATGAACAAATTGTACTGGACTTGAGGAAGCATTAAAATAAGGTAAAGGTAATTCATTAAGCACAGAATAATAGTTTGACATCAGATTTGTTGCATGCATATGTGTGTCATCATTATTGTTTTGTGTTTGAGAGGCTGATGCTATGGAGAAAGCAGTAGCATCTCTTGTATTATTAGTTAACAAAGGTGATACACTTCTTTCAGCATTTGTATTATTGTCATGTATTTGATTAGCATTTACAGAACTAGTTACATTTGCATTTACTTTTGGTACACTGGCACTTAAAGTTTCAAAACTATTTCTAAGTTTATCTATTTCTTTGCTATTTTCCTGTACTTTATCATTAATTTTGTCAATCATTGACATTACTTGTCCTTGCGCTGTATTTGCTTCTTTAATTGCATCTGCATTTGTTTTAGCCATTTCATGCATTTTACTTATTTCCCCTATTATATCTACTTGTACTTGCACAAGATCTGCATTTGTGTTTTCCACCATTGTTTTTAATTCTTTACCCTGTTTATCTAAAGTATTAGTAAGTTTCAACTCCATTTCAGCTAGATTTTTATCAATATGACTTGAAAATTTCTGTTCTAGCTGCTTGCAACCTTTATTTACTTTTAAATCTATATCATTCTGAAGTGCTTTAGAAGATTGTTCTATTTTGATTTCTAACCTCCTACTTTCAGCTTTACTTTCTTTCATACAATTTTCTATTTTCTTAGCTAGATCATTTTTGATACTAGATAATTTATTATTAGTTTCTTGACTAGTTTCTTGTAGTTTATTTAAATCTGTTCTCAGCTCTGTACTGGTTTCATTTAACTTACTATTTAACTCTTTACTGGTTTCAGTTAACTTTTTACTTAACTGTGTACTAAATTCAATTATTGCGAAGGCACATACAATTTTGTTGTGATAAGTTTTCTTGCTCTTGTTGGCTAGATGTGTGAGGGATAGTATTTCTTTCAGTCATTGTTCCCTGCACTAACACATGTAAAGGTGATTGACCTTGCATACTATTTCTATCTCTTTCTATACGTAACTGTGAATTTACACATAATTGTTCTTCTATATCTAGCCTATTTGTTTCCTCTAGCTCTGATTATAAATTTATATTGTAATCAGTAATGGCTGACCTATTCTCTCCTACTTCCATATTTCCATTGTTTTCTGTTTCCATTTTATTTTGTATATTTTCTAATGTTATATTTGGTTTCAAACTGTTGAATTTTAATTTTCCACTTCTTAACAATATGAAATTATTTTGATAACAATATATATTTTCTTAACTACCTTGACAATTATATAAATATATAGTATTGGAATTTTCTGATCTTTTCTCTGGCTGTGCTAGTAAACCTTTTTATTCTGGTGTTCTCTCACAGATTCTAGTTGAATTGTTGACTGTGTGCCCCGTACTCCTGAAATAATTTTTGCTGTCCTTGGATGATGCTGTTGTTCTTGAAGTTCTCTGATGTTCTTGTAGTGAAGTCTTGTAGTTTCGTCGATTCTGGTAGCTCTTCGTTGATTCTTTTCTTCTTTTCACCTATTCTTGCCCCATGTTGGGCGCCACACTTGAGTGTTTATTGCTGCTTCCACATATGGGAGCCTAACTTGAGGTTGTTTATTACTACTGTTTGCTCCACGCATTGCGGGAGATATGTTTCTTGGAGTGTTTGCCCCACATATGATACAAAGTTTCCTTGGCCTTCGCCCCAATGTTCACTTTTCTGATGGCCTTCGCCCCCACATTTAAAAAATTCAACTTTGTATTTTAATGTTTATTTAAATATTATATATGTATTCCTCGGCTATGTCAGTAGTAATTTGCAGAAACATGTATCTCTTAGCAGGGATAGTACGGCTAAAGAATGAAGGCTTAGACAAATTATAATTTTTTACTTCACTCCTTTTATTAATCTTTCACACGATTAAATAACACTTCACTGATGTATCCTACTGTAGAGATGTGAGATTATTGTTACTTGTACTTTTTAACATGTAAACATTATATTATTCACCCTGTAATGAAATTTTTATGTCTCACACTGAATACGCACCGAGCAAACTGCTCGGGAATGCTGCCTTCTAGCATCTGGTGTCTACCGCTTAAATTTGTACATTTACTATATTTCAAGTCTCTGATTGGCTAAGCCTACTCCAATAGAACACTTTTATTTAACTTAAAGTTTTTCTAGTTGTTGATTGGCTATTTATAAACTGTTTTAAATATTACATTATTGTTCCAAGAATTATTAGTAGCATTATTAAACTTTCTAATTTATTGTTGTCTCAAGGTTACCTCATTGTTAGCAACTTTCCGCTTCTATTCTCACAGCTCCTACATTGTTAAATTACACAATACATTCACATAACATTATTATACATGTACATAATAATGTAAACATTAATACAATGACTGTTACATACATTTTATATTGTACAATTAGACTGATATCATTTAAGTGTTAAAAATACTGCCTCATGGTCACACAAGGCACCCACTTTGCTGGAACTTTCCTGTAGCCAAGAACATTTCGTACAATGTCTTCTCCCGATCCATAGGATGTACTCGCAATCTTTGATAATGATAAACGACAGGCTTTGTGCAATATGACATTGACTGTGTTGACACTAATGTCTTCAAAGCTGAGGGTCCCCCTCCCAAAATTCTTATGCCATTTGATAACCTGCATTTTTCTCATAGCATGCTCTCTGTAGGCTTGGTGCAACATTTCCAATGTTTGCGATTCAGCTTTATTGAGAGGAACCCAAAATCTAATTGATGCTCGCTGCTGCACTTTAAGATCCATATTGGGTACAGTTAACACACTCTTCTACTTCACCTGCTTCCCTCTAACTGAGGACAGCCAGGTGAGTGATGTGCATGGCATTTCGTCACTCAAGGTCAGACTTTCCAGTGCTGCCAACACCAAGCTCTGGTGCAATGCAAAAGAATAATTCCAGTTATTTTTTTACACCCCCTCGTGTAAATTAATGAAAGAAAAAGTCGAAGTTCGAACACTTACATCACTTATATTTATTTGTCTGGACAGATTTCAATAGCTACTGGTTCTCATTGTCAGAAGTGACAGACTGGCTCATGGTGGTGGTGTCCGCTGTGCAACTGTTGTTCGTGGTGACATCTAGAAATGGAGAAATATACTTCCATAGTGGATTTGGTGGCAGCAAATCAACATTCATTAAATGCTGTTTGTCCATTTAAATAATATAATTAAAATATAATCCAAATATAATTAAAACATTTCCCAAATATCCAGTTCCGTTGTGTATTTGATAGGCATTAGGAGTGTTATGTTTGGTGTGACATTATGATTAGCTGACAAAAAAAATGGTGTCAAACTGCAGATTTATCAGTCTATTTGTGTTTGATGCACGAGTTTTTTTTAACAGGAACAAAATAAAAACATGAATATTTCATTCACCACGTTAGTTTATTTGTCGTCAGCAATAAATAACAACGCACGCAGTTTCACCATCCCAAGGTGAATGGTTATCAGGTTACAGCCTATTGAGTTGACGCGTGATGTCATTAGAGCCACATTGCACCCAGATAAGACATATGCAACATAGGTGTTTTAAATTACTAACAAGTTTACGTGTTAATTTCACTAGAAGCTCCTAACTTCTCTGAATAACAAATATCAGAGCTAAAGCTAGCCAAACACTTTTCATAATCCCAGTTAATACCTGCTAGGTGATAGTACTCCAACAGTCTGCTTTGAAAATGAGTGAACGTGGTATCCGGCCTTATCAGATTAACCAAAAAAGAGTGATTTTGAAAATTTACACCATTCTGACAGCGATTCCGAAACAATTATTGTGAACATCGAAAACTGTGCTGGTTCCATCCATTGGTGTAAGTGTAAGAATGTACACTTATGAATCATGATGAGGAAAGTATATGTTGCTCAGACTACGAAAACACAAACTTGGTGAAGAGTGATTTTGAATCACAAAGCATCCTAATTTTCACAAATTTGTTCTAGATTGTGATGTTTTGAATATTGTGAGGCATAACTTAGCATTAAAAACAAAAGGTTGAGCTAAAAAGAAATTAGTCACCGCCAATAATCTTGCTAATATGAGCTGGCAACATACCTGCTACAAACAGTTTACAGCATGGATTAATTCATGGACTGCTATTGGAAACAGAAGAAGAGTTGCCATACCATCATATGCAGTGTTTAGTATTAGAAATGCTTTTCCAGAACCCAGCAAACTATATGTAGGCTTCAAACTTCACTAATAAACACACAAATTAAAATAGTAAGTTTGAAATTGAACCATTATTATTATTATTTAAAATTGTATAACATGTCTGTGACCAAGCGCTTTAATCGTAGTAACTCTATTGGAGGTCGAAGCGTGGGAGCTATATTCTTCAGTAGTGACAGATCAATTGCTGCATCAGGTAATGGATCCACACAATGTGCGTGCAGATATTTTTTTTTATTTTACGCATTATCAGCAGTTTCCATTCTTCGTTAGATTCCTCATATTTACTTTTCACAATCCAAGCCCCAGTTGCTTTGGAGTGCTCAGTTTTGACACAAGTCTTTTTTATTTACATTGAAATTGAGATCTAGCTCTGCTGTCATGGATCTAAGTTGAAGGCCATTATATGAAAAATGTATTCTTGTCGGAGCATATCTGAGACGAAGACTGTGATAACTTTCTAAACTGCCAGTATGTATATGTCGAATATGAGCCACATCTTTTAAGGTGTTGTCCAAAATAATTTTCTTCATAGCATGATGGGCGTCTGATTCGCCTTTAATCCATAATTTATTTCCTTGGCCTTCTTCCAGCAATTCATCATATTCACAAGATTTCCATTCACCATTTTCTAGGGATTTATGTTCGTTCTTTATATGATGCACTGATGAGAATTTTTCAATTAATATGGTACCGTTCTGATTGTAGTTTTGCACAGCCCACCATAAATGGTTATTTATACCGGCTTCCCCTACCATTTTCATTTTTACTTTCTCTACTACATATAGCAAGTAGGGGTAGTATTGCATTCTACTAAAAAATTTGATACCAGGATTTCACTGGAAATACATGTTTTGAGGCCCCTTAATCCAAAAAAAGCATTTTTACACAACGGTGTGTGTGTGTGTGTGTGTGTGTGCGTGCGTGTGTGTGTGTGTGAGCATCATAATTAAAAAATGAAAAGTCGGATAAATACCAAACTTGGTGTTTAGGTTCAATATCTTTCAAAGATGCGACATGAAGATTTTCAAGAAAATCCCCTCACCCCAAACTACCCTTTACATGGAACATTTTTCGAAATCTATGATTTTCTCAAGAATGGCTCTAATGATTTTCATTAAAATATCATATGCTTAAGATATTTTTTATGACAAATGAAATGTATATCTTCAATTTTCTGGAAATGTCCCCAAGAGTCCTCTTCATTCTGAATGGCTTTTGTAAACTGGTAAACCGTAAGAGATAGAGAAAATGTTTCTACACAAAAGATGTATATCTCGTTAAAACACACAATTTGTCATATACTTTTTTTTCTTCTGTTTTCTGGAGTGAACCATTTCCAAAATATTCCTCGTTATTTGTTTGAATTTTCCAATACATATACCTTTTCTCAAATGGGAATTTGTTATTCGGTTGGATGTTTTTATGCCCTGGACATGCAAAGAGAATGGAATGCTCCACATAGCAACCAGCCCTTAAAAGATTTCGCTATCGCTTAAAGCCTACCATATTCCCCTTACACCTACAAGAAAATTAGCCATAAGATAGCTTCTGCAAATGTTTAACTCGATTAACATGAAGTAGATGGAGAATAAGCATTTGTAAAAATATTTTGTACAAGACTAGAAAAATTCATGTGAGTGTAACATATCAGACTTTTTTCATTAGACTTTTATACAAACATCATCAAATCCATGTTCAACTTATGGATACGGAGTTTTAAATAGGTATCTTACCTCTGTGTTTGTCGGAGAGAAAAACTTCAGATCTATACATTCCCTGTTTTGCAAGCTTAGTCATAATGTCACAAGCAGCCTTTTCCAAATTGTCTTTCACCATACCTCTTTGAACAAGTTCAAAATCAATAATTTTGCCAGAATTTAAACCCATGACACAATAGACTAAATATTTGACTGGAAATCCTGGGGAGACATACTGTCCATCCTGCCAAATGTATAGTATAGCACAACCTTTTAATGAATTCGTTTCTCTCTCTTTCTTTCTTGAACCCAACATAGTCGCAACTGATGCTGCCATGTTTCCAATTATTTTAATCAAATGTATGCCTTGAAAACATTGTCAAACCCAGTGATTCGCAGAAGGACTTAAAACTGCTGAAACAATATACCAGACAATAATGAAGAACTTGCTATTAAAGCATTTCCTTCCGGTTTCTTTCCTGATAAACTTTGTGAGTTCCAAGTGAATTATTACCACAATGACACACTGTTTTAACACATAGCATTGTCCCTTTAATGTAATGGGAAATTGTTTTGCTTTCATTTCTACATAAAACACATACCTTAAAAAAGAAAAGTAGAGATGTCCAAGCAACAATGAAATATTCCGCTGTAGCTTCATTTCCATGTATGGTGAAAGTCTCCTTCTTCTTCTTTGTAACCACTTGTATCAGAATCTGAAGCATCAGATTCGTAGAAACTTTCATTCAGCTTATCCTGACCTTCCTCATCATTGCTTGTTTCGTACATATTTTCAGGTTCCAACCATATATATTTCCTTACAATTTCAGTACCTAGTTTACATTTGTATTTCTGAATTCTATTTCTGAATTCTTGGTTTCATCATCACCTTCTATTCTGGATTCTATTTCACTACATTTATCACCATCGTCTTTGTTGTCTTATTGCAAGTAACACTATCGCATAGCTCAGAAACTATACTTTTACGATTTCTAGCCTCATATCATTCTGTTCTTTGTCGTTTGCTCTTGGATGAAGATGGTGAAGGATCAATTGTCTTACTAGAACTTGATATCTGGAAACTGTCTTCATTTTGCCTTATAGTAGGAATAGTTCCAGGTTTTAATGAAGGCCCTCTGAAATTCTCATCCAAAATAAGCTGCTTTTTAAAAAACTGTGTCTGTTCGTAATATGTGTCGTTAAAATGGAAAGAACATAAACCAGCACAGGGACCTGGCAAAAAAATCTTTTCTTCTGCAAAATTCTACCCATCTCCTATATCTTTTGGGAGATTTGTCTCTGGAAACGTGTGAAAATGAGTTCCGTTCTCACATTACATCCATATGCACAACATTGAGGCATTTTATTTTTCACAATATTACGTTGTTTGTATAATACTAAACTGACTCAGTAACACCATCACCAAAACACCACCACAAAGTACATCACTTCTGAACTTAAATACCACAAAGAACAATCTTTGAAAACTTATTACTGCACGTGCAGCAATGACTGACTTGTCATCTCCCTACTGCTTCCAGCGCATGGCTGGCTCTGATGATGTATAAGGTGGTTATTATTTCGCTTGCCCAGCGGTAACGGTGTGGCGAAGTAAGAAAGCAATCTTACCACTGCATTTTACAGGTCATATCCTTCATTTAGGAAGAAACATGATTTTTGTGTTTCGTTTTCCTTTAATCTGGTTTCTAGGCTTCTCTTAGTTTTACCCATATAAATTTGTCACATCCTGGGCAATTGACTGGGTAAATTCTTGCTCTTTTGTTCTGCGGTATTGGAGTCTTTAACTTATTGCAGAGTAACTTCTCTAAACTAAATTTATTTTGTGTAGCTAAGCAGAGTTTTTTTTATTATTATTAATTATTATTATTATTAATTATTAATTATTATTATTATTATTATTATTATTATTATTATTATTATTATTATTATTATTATTAAGATGTGGAATTTGTAGTAAGCACTCAGGTGAAATGTGAATAATCTGATTTTTTTAGAGGTATTAGTTTTGTGATATCCTTAATGTGTTTCTGTTTTCTCAATATTGCTATTTTCTTGTCAATGATTTGTTTGAAGCCATTATTGCTGTGTTGACTATGGGATTGTATTCTTGTTTATATTTTCCTCCTGTTAAGGGGGTGAAAACCAACCTATGGGTTAAACTGTTTAGGGCTGCATGTTTGTGTGGGACAGTGTTGAAATTGTTTTTTATGTAGTTTGGGAATTTTTAGGTCTTTCCGTAGATACCAAAATTTATTTTGTTTAGACATTTAATTACTTTTAAAGCCAAGAAGGTAATGTGCTCACTACAAAATCCACAACATCTTCAAAGAATGTAACATCTGCTTAGCTCCACAAAATAAATTCAGCTTAGAGAAATTACTCTGCAACAAATTGAAGGATCCAATCGTCAGCTTCCTAGGTGTTTCTTCAAGTGAGGAAAAATGTGAAAGTCCCTTGGAGCAAAGTCCCGGCTATAGGGGCTTCACGCAATCATGTCAATGTCTCACAGTATCAGTCAGCAGTCACTGTGTGTCCTCTTTCCAAAAACTCTACGAGTATGACACCCGCGCTCTCCCAAAACACTGTGGCCATCACCTTCCCGGCAGATGGCGTCACCTTAAACTTCTTTGTCTTTGGAGAGGAGGGGTGCTTTCACTCCAATGACCGCTTACTGCTGGGGTGTAGTGGTGGATCAATGTTTCGTCACTTGCGATAATGTAGTGAAGAAAACTGTTCCCTTCCATGGAGAACCATTGCAAAAGTCTACGTGCTTCTCCTTGTGTTGATTGGACAGATTTCGTGGAACCCATGGGAATAACCTTTGCGGTACTGCAGAATATTGTGAACAATGTGATGAATGCATCCGAACGACATTCCCAATTCTACCGTCATATGCCGTAACGTGATACTCCCATTGTCCTGAATTAGCACAAGTGAGGTGTGTTTAAATCTGTTGATGTCATGCTGGGTCGACCACTGCGATCCTCATCGATGACACTCTCTCAACCGGCCACAAACTTTCGGCACCATTCTGCGACATGCTGATGAGACACTACAGTCTCTCCGTAAACCTCTACCAGTTGCCGGTGAATTTCAGCCGTGGTTACATGTTTCGCCCATAGAAATCAAATAATGAGCGGATTTCTTCGCAAGACCAGTTTTCCAATCGAGACGCCATTTTACCTACAACTAGCGCTGTAGGTGGTGGTTGGCTGAAACTCTGCACAGTTGCCAACCGCATGTATTAGAATTACCGCACACTACTAATTTGTCTATAAGGACGAAACTGCAGGAATATCGGCTTTCTAACCTTAGTTTCTGATCACTCCTCGTACTTCAACAAGGTGCAGGTCGCAGTTCCAAGTTTCTTTCTTTTTTTGCAAAAGTGTACCCACATTTTATTTTCCCAACAGAGAGTTCTAGAGGCAGGTATCATCTACTAGATTTTTCCCTAGTATAGTGGCTCTCTCTGCATTTGTATGTTTTTATGTAAGTTTTTGCTGCTACCATAAGATTATCATGTGTCTTACATGCAATATTTCCTCCTCTGTTTTTCTTTGGATATTATCCTATACAATTAAATCTGTTTCCCAGGAGAGACAATCGATCCTCTAAGAATCCAGTTTTACCTTGGAAACTTGATGCACAAATAGATATTATCTGTCCATCTGTTTTCCTGGCACTGTATTTCATTGATAAACTTTGTTTTCTGCTTGATGACTCTGTATCCACCATTCTATGCTTAGTATGATGGTCATGAGCTTCAGAGAGAATTTGTTCTGATCTATTTCGCATATTTTTAATTTATTGTGAAATACATTAATATCTTCAAATCTTGACTCTGCCACTTTAGACTGCTTACTTCCTTTAGCTTTTGAACTACATGGAGTTGCGAGTCAATGGGAATATTTTATGTTTGGTTCATGCTCCATTGTCTCGTGTTTAACTGTATGAAGGCTCTTCTCTTTAGTTCTTGATACTCTACCAACTACTATTTCTTAAAACATAATAAATTCACCCCCTGTATCCATTATTCAAACTCAAGTTAATCAGAAACCAGGTACTATCTCCAACCAGGAGAAAAGCCATGAGAGAAATCTGCTAGGTTTCACCAGCATGGTTTTAGATATGGATGTTACATCAGCACAGTACATGTTAAGTGAAAAAGTTGAGTTCACACTCTTACATTGCATGCTTCAAATGTGATGATTTAAGCAGCTAATGGATGTCCAAGGATGGAAGGATTCATATTTTTCTCCCTGCCTCCTCAGATCTTCTTGTGAAAACACAATAACTTGGATATTACAACAGTGAAAAATGCTCTTACTTAAACATAATAATATGCTGAAAAAACATTTTACTTGACTTTGTGTATATCTCAAGTAAGGGGTCAAGCATGTGTCGAGTTTTGCTTTACCTACTTGGCTGCATCTAATTACGGCATGAATTGAATTTTGTTAAATCTGATTTCACACGTCAATTCAGAAGCTAAAAAGCATACATGCATTATATAACTCAATTTTCAGAAATGTTTTCATCTATCGACTTTTGCAAAACCTCTCCTCAATTCTGATTTGTTGCCACCAAATCCACAATGGAAGTACATTTCTTCACCTCTAAATGTGACCACAAACAACAGCTACACATGTTACACCACCAACATGAGTTAGTCGCTCACTTCTGATAATGAGAGCAAGTAGCTCTTGAAACCGGTCAGGACAAATAAATGCAAGTGATGTAAGCGTTTCCACTCTAACTTTTCCTTCTATAAATTTAAGCTCTCATCAGTTACTACTTATTCAAATATCATACAAATTAATAAAAGTAACCAAACTCTGTTTCTGGGAATACTTTTTGATAAATATCAGCACATTTATCAGGTATGTGCCAAAGTTAGTAAAGGTATGTTTCTACTACAATATTTCTCCATATTTAATAGCTTGAATGTATTAAACACCATTTACTATGGTGTAATGTACAGTTTGCACAAGATTCAGAAAAGGTACAAATGATATTACACTTCTTTGTAAGAGGCTGTAAACACAAACTTTCAATAAAACACAAGTCTTGTTGTACACTTGATGCAATATTTAAAGAAGGTTAAAAGAATATGTTGTTTCTTTGCTAGAGACTATAAATGTGAACATGTCTTTGTTGCACGGGATCTGCAGTCAGAATAACCCTCCTCAATCTGTATGGTCAATAACAAATAGCAACTTTGTGCACTTCTTTCAAGAGGCATATCCTTTAACCTTTTATACATTTTGCAGGACATATACCCACATTTACTTTATTACAGCTTTGGAATGATGCAGTTAATGTAAAAAGTAATAGATTGTTGGTCCTAAAGAAGAAATGTTTAAGAATGTCAAATGTAAGCTCTGACCATCCATGCAAAGAGTTGTTTATGAAAAATGAAGTTCTTACAGTCATTCCGCTGTATGTCTATCACGTCTTACTGTTGTTCCGCAACTCCAAAGATATAGCATAACACTGAGATTTAAATGAGGATAATACTAGAAGCACAGCCCACTGCATATCTGATCTGCACATTATGCCATCAGTACATAATCACATGACCCACTACAGATAAAGGTTTGTTAGAAAGGCAGTGGTATCTTTGTGTTGCAAATTTTCTATCAACAAATGAAGCATTTCTCCCTGTGCATATTTTAAGTTATTTCAAGCATGAAAGTATTAGATTTTCACACACTTCTACGAATTGCAAACTACATTGGGGTAATTAATAATATCTGTTAACAGTATATTGCAGAAATATATTTGGTTACATCTGGCACAACTCTGAAGGTAACTAATAATTATTTTTATGTTTTTATCAGAGAATTATATTATAAATATATAAATCAATGTTGTTTTCCTTATATTTTCAGGGCTGTAATGCCTTTGAAGTGTTCAGTACCAGGTTACAGATCAAATTATGAACCTGCTTTAGGTTTCCCAAAGATGGGGAATGATGGAAATTATAGCTAAGCAGAATATGTAGGCAGAATTTTCAGTTTATTGAAAATGCTAGAGTTTGCGTTAAACACTTTCCAGAAGAAATGGTTATTCAAGAGAATAAATGGCAGGATAAAATGGATGAGTGCATTTCATCCCAAGTACTAATCCTTGCTTTGGTGCTGATGCTTTTCCTACAGTAGTTAATGAAAGCACACCCCACTTAAGCTTCCACTTCCAAAGAAAAGAAGAACAAGAGAGGAAAAGGAAAATGAAGCACTTCAAACAGCTCAGGATCAAAGTCTAGCTTCATATGATAAGGAATTGGAAAATAACAAGTTACTCACATATGAACATGTAATAGTTTATATAAAAAATGTGTCAAGAGAGAAAAGATTGGGCACTTTCAATCAGTGTTAGTGATATCACAGTGCTAAAAATAAATACAGTGTCAGTGCCTTATACCGTTTGTAGCTTTGTGGTTTCTAATGATAGGTGCTTTAAAGTGTATATAGACAAAGAATTGAATCTTGATGAACTGAATTTTGAATCTAGTGTTATTTTGGAGAAATCTCAGGTGGATGCATTTATTTAAATTGTATAGTGTGCCGGTGTGAAACTTGACACAGAATTGGAATTGTTAAAAGAACATGAGGTGCTAAATGCTGGTAAAAACATAAGGCTAAATGTTCTTACAGAGCAGATAAAATTGTGCTTAAATAAGGAAAGGTACAGATTTTCATCAGATCTTCTTAGGTTGGCCCCGAGAATGTTCCTGATAGCTCCTGTATGTCACAAAACCATGTGTCATTCACAGGTACTAACTGTTCCAAATCCAAGTAATTTAAGAAAACTGACTGCCAGTCTAAACGTAAGCAACAACAATTTTAACATTTCCAATTTCTGCATTGTTGGTCGCATTTGTTCCTTGAAACCTGAGGAAAAAGTTGTTGATCTTTTGATGAAGTTTATATTTCACCAGAGTTAAGTTTTATAGGTGGTGAATTGGTAGGAACTAATGCAATAAACGCACATGCACTTGCTAAAACAGCTTGTGTTCAGTAAATGCTCCATTTGGTGATTATTCAGATATCATTGCCATTTTGCCAGTCAACAGAAATTCTGGGAACGTCTCACATGCTACTGTGACTAACATTCACTGTGAACTTGGCAAAGTTGATGTAAAAGTAACCAGTCTCATAGCTGATAATAATCAGATCAACAAATCTTTGGTTCATAAATTCACACCATATCTATTTGGTCATTAGTCAGTAGTAAATCCCTTTAACCAATCACAGCCTTTGTTTTTGCTCTATGATACTGTGCATATTTTCTAAAATTAAGGAATATCTGTATAAACCTGAAAGATCTTATATTTCATTTTCTTGATTTTGAAAATCCAGATATAATTAAAAGTGCTAATTTTGGTCACATCAGTCACTTTATCAAAAAGAACAGAATACACTGTTGAAATTTGATCATAAGCTAAATGTCAAAGCTGTGTATCCAACAAATATTGAAAGACAAAAGGTGAGTCTGTGTGTAAAATTTTCAATTATGAAAATATTAATGCCCTCTTAGAATGCAATGATGGTTATGAAGAAACAACAGAGTTTCTAAATATTATCTTAAAATGGTGAATATTGTAAATGTTAAGCTTCTATATTGGGATGTAGGAGTTCTTTACCGGCTGCCGAGAGAGAAGGTTGTGCTGCCGAGCGACAGATCACGTGGTACAAGGAAGTATATGGACAGTTAAAATATGGCTGCGAAGTGAGAAGATATGTGTGGAAAGGTGTACGAAAAAACATTTTCTCGGCAACTTTAACTGGTCGGTGGTGGATTTAGTTCCTCAAATACGATATCTTCGATTGTTTCATGTGCAGTAATTATAAATTATATACAATGTGGAGTGCATTATAACTGTGAAGTGGAGGACTGTTGAATTGTATTTGATGGAAAACGTGATTCTTGATGTACTTTATAAAGACGTTTTTTCAAGTTGCGTCAATATTGAAGTGGTTTGAATGTGTTCACTTATTTTGCAATTCTAGATTACACTAAGTGGTTGTATGGTACAGGAGAACTGAGCTATAGGATCATATATAACAAATATAACAAAGGGAAATAGTATTGGTTATGCTGTTCCGAGGCGTAATGGAGTATACATTTTCATTACAAGGTAAGGAACCCGTTATCATTAACAAAATATGAAAGATATCATATAAACTCTGGAGTCGCAAGCCAGCAGCGAGAGGGGAAGGACGTGTAACGGAGCAGGAGGAGTAGAGCAAAACCCGGGACCAACAGAGATGAACGAAATAATGGAGGAAATAAGAGAGATGGGAACGCAAATAGGAAAAAGGATGGATAATAATACAAGAGAACTGAAAGAAGCAATGAAAATACAAAGAGAGGAAATGGAGAAACAAATATCAGAATGTAAAGAAAGAATAGTTGGGATGGAAAAAAGACTCGAAATGGATAAGAGAAGAAAAAACTGCGTAATATTTGGGGTGGCAGAGGACAGAAGAAATCTGGAAGACATGGTGTATGAAATTATAGAAGATGTGATGGGAATACAGATGTTCGGCTGGGAAATTGAAGAAACGTTTAGGATAGGAAAGAAAGGAAGGAAGCCGAGACCTATTATTGTGAAACTGACAACAATGAGAAAAAAGTGGGAGATTTTAAGACAAACAAGAAGACTAAGGGGGACAAAAATATTCATAGAACAGGATTATACAAAAGAAGAACAAGACCAACGGAAGGAATTAATTAAAAGAATGAATGAAGCAAGAGCAGCAGGGAAAAAAGCATATCTAAGAGGGCTACAATTAATAGTGGAAGGTGAAAATTGGAACATAAGCATCAAGAGAATCGAAGCTAGAGGAACATATGCACTGCAGCAAATTATAGACCGACCGGAAAACACAGGACAAAGACCTGAACAGAGAATGAAACCATCAGCAGAATTTCAGCAAAGTCAAACGTGGGTGAGAAGAGGTCAACAAAATGAAAGTGTGACAGCTGAGCAAGAGGACAGAAGAAGCAACTTTGAAGAGAGAAGAGAGGAGGTGACAAGGGAGATACATCAACAAGAGACAAGGGGAAGGCAGGAAGAAGAGCTGGCAGTGGTGGGAGAAAGCGAAGAGGAAACATTGGTGAAGGAAATAATCGAGAGGGAGGAGCTAGAAGAAGGAGGGGCGGCAGCAGGAATTGTGCTGAGTGAGGGTAGGGAGGCAGGGAAAAGTGAGAGTGCAAGGAGGGGAAAATCACAAAGTGGAGAAGTGTTACCGGTAGGGTCCATAAGTGAAGCAGATGAAACAAAAAAAAAGAAAGGTTCAAAATTTTTAGCCAAGGATTATAATCAGCTTAAGGATGTAAGAGAAGAAAAGGAAATGGAACCATGAACTACAAGATACGGGAAAATGTTGGAGAGTTTCAAATTCCAAGAACAGTCAAAGAATAAATAGGGAAAGGGGTTAAAATTAATGTTTTGGAATGCGGAAGGGCTAAGAAATAAGATAGGTATGGGGAAATGAAAAATGTTATGTGTTCTATGGATTTTGTAGGAGTAGCAGAGACATGGTTAGGAAAGGATGAGGTAGTAGAAATTGCAGGTTTCAAGTTTCTAGAGAAAAAGGCAAGGAAAAGATGCGGTAGGGGAAGAGCATCAGGAGGAGTAGGTCTGTTTGTAAAGAATGATTCGGAAAAAATTATTGATATAGAAAAAATGGAGAATAGAGGCACAAATGTGCTATGGTCAATAATTAAGCAAAATAATGCGGTAAGATTAGGAATAGGGGTGGCATATAACCCACCAGAAATATCATTTTTTTACGATAGTAACTTTTATAGTAAATTAGAAGAAGAGATGGAAGAAATACAAGAAAAGATGCCAGAGATAGAATTTATTGTGATGGGAGATTTGAATGCGAGAATAGGAGAAGAGAATGGAAGGTTATTAAGTAAAGAGCAGATACAAGAAGATAGGGATGTGATAAGGCCAAGGAAAAGCAGGGATGTAGCTATAAATAAGGAGGGGAAAAAATTACTAGAATTTTGCGAGACAAATAACATGCTAATATGTAATGGATTAATGAAAGGAGACAAGGAGGGGGAGTTTACATTCGTAAACGCAAACGGTCAAAGTGTAGTAGATTACATGATATGCAGTGAGGAACTGGAGGATAGAATCACCACATTTAAAATAATAAACGAAGTAGTAGGTAGTAGTCATTTCCCAATAATGATGGAAATAAATGTTCTGGAACAGAGGGTAAAGAATAAAGAAACAGTTAAAATAAAAACAATAAAGGTGTATAAATGGAGAGAAGTATTAAAAGAGAAATTTGTGAAAGAATTAAAGTCAAAGGCAAGCCAGATTGTGGAGTGTGGTATAAAAATGGCTATGGATGAGGGAAATTCAGAAAAAGGGTTACAGTTACTAAAATTATTACTAATAAGAGCAGGAGTAGGGATGGAAAGAAGGCATAGAAAAGACCAAGAAATTAAGGGGTGGTTTGATGAAGAATGTAGAAAAAAAAAGGAGGTATTTAATGAGCTTATTAGTTGGAGGAGGTCAGAGAAAGAAAGGGATAGACAAAATCTGGTGAAACTTAAGGGGGAATATAAAGGTTTGCTTGAGGCCAAGAGGAAAGAATGGCAGAGAAGTATAGAAAAGAATCTAAAGGCAGCAATAGAGAGTAAGGATAGTAAAAAAATATGGGAAATAGTGAGGATGATGAATAAGAAGAGAGAGGACAAAAATGAAATTACACCGAATGAATGGATAGGGTACTTTAGAAGGCTAATTGGAGATGGGAAGAAAATAAAGTTAGACATGAAAAAGAGGAAAGAATGGCAGAGAAGTATAGAAAAGAATCTAAAGGCAGCAATAGAGAGTAAGGATAGTAAAAAAATATGGGAAATAGTGAGGATGATGAATAAGAAGAGAGAGGACAAAAATGAAATTACACCGAATGAATGGATAGGGTACTTTAGAAGGCTAATTGGAGATGGGAAGAAAATAAAGTTAGACATGAAAGAGGTAGGACAAGGAGGAATATTTAATGAGAAATTAGACAGTAAAATCACAGAGCTGGAAGTTAGCCAGCAAATAAGGAATATAAAAAAAGGTAAGGCAGTAGGAATAGATGGAATACCAGGGGAATTCTGGAAAATATATGGGGAAATGCAAAGTGGGCTAACAATGATGACAAAATTATTAAATAAAATTAAAGAAAAGAACGATGTACCAGAATGTTGGAAAATAAGTATGGTGGTACCAATTTACAAAGGAAAGGGAGGAGCAAATAGACCAGAGAATTACAGGGGAATAAGTTTATTATCAATATTAGGAAAAATATACACAGGTATACTGGCCGATAGATTAAGAAGCTGGGTTGATGAGGAAGGAATACTGTCAGAATATCAAGCTGGGTTTAGGAAAGGTAAACAAACAATAGACAATATATTTATAATAAAGACTATAATAGATAAATACTTGAGCAGGAAAAGAGGAAGGATATATATGTTTTTTGCAGATTTTGAAAAAGCATTTGATACAATAAATAGGGAAGCATTAGCATATAAATTAAGCAAGAAAGGGGTAAGCAAAAACTTTATAAAAGAAATCAGAAAGATTTATAAAGATGTAAGATTCTGTATAAGATGTAAAAATAATGGAGTTACAGAAATGACGGAGCAAAGAATAGGATTAAGACAAGGGTGAAAATTGAGTCCCATACTATTTAATATATTCATAGATGACATATTAGAAAGAGTGAAAGGAAAAAATCGGCACTGCCCCATAATAGCAAATACAGAGATACCAGGTTTACTATATGCGGATGATCTTATGGTCGGGGCTATAACGGTAATTGGGTTACAGAAAGCAGTCAACGGAATACAAGAATACTGCGAAGAATGGGGAATAAAAGTAAATATAAATAAATCAAAAGTTATGGTATTTATAAGAGGAAATAAACTAAAAAGAGAAGAGAAATGGCAGATGGGGGGTTTAAAATTAGAAGTTGTCAAGGAGATGGATTATTTGGGGGTGAGGTTGAGCAGTAATGGTGAATGGGGGGCGCATAGCAGGAAGGTTGTAGCTAAAGGAAAGGCAGCAATGACAGGAGTAAGGATGTGCAAATATAAATTGGAAATGCCAACTAAGTGGCTAGAAAGAATGTATGAAACATTGGTGGAAACAAGAATGTTATATGCAGTAGAAATTTGGGGAGGATCTGAATTAAGTAGGAAAATAGACCAGAGCTATGGAATGTTTTGTAAAGAGCTATTGGGGCTAACAAGATCAGCACCAGGGGAAGTAGCATTAGTGGAATTAGGAAGAACAAGAAGAAAGGGAGTGATACTGGAAAGGATATTAAAATTTTGGTTTAGGTGCTTGAGAAAAGATAAAGAGGAAATTTTAAAGATATGCATGGAACAACAAAAGAGTATGAAAAATAAAAATAGCTGGTGGACAGGGGTAGAAAAAATTATGGAGAAGATAGGAATGGGAGATATTTGGAGAATAGGAGAAAGAAATAGCGATGGTTTTTGGATAGCAGTAAGAAACAGAGTGGAGGATATAGAAAGACAAGAGATTTGGGGAAGCTTAGAAAATAAAAAGTCACTAGGGTTCTATAGATTAGTAAAAAGGAAATGGGGAAGAGAAGGGTATGTAGATTATTGTAATAGAGCAGGAAAAGAAGCGTTTGCATGGATGAGAACAGGAGCAATGTATTTGAGAGGGTTAAGAGGAAAAAAAATGGAATTTGTGAATTATGCGACGATAGCGAAAGCACAGAGCATTATATGTCAGAATGCAAAGAATTAGCAGAATGGAGACAAGAGGTATGGGAAGAAAAATGGGAAAAAATGGATAGGAAAATAGTAGCAATTAAAATGCTAACGAGAAAAGAAGAAAAGCAAATTAAGAATATGGGGGAGTTCTTAAAGAAAGTAAAAGAGAAATGGAGTAGAAAAGTAAGAGAGATAAGAAAGGTAGAAAGGCAAATGGAGGAAGGAGAAGAGGGGCAAATATGGATAAAAGGTAGTAAGGAATGTTTAGAGGAGCCAGAAGGCCAGGGTGCCAGGCAAAAAGAGCAGCATAGCTGGTAAGGAAATTTGGACATATGTTAAGATTAGTTTATAAGTGGAACATTGTAAAAAGAAGTATGTAGGAAAAAAGTACAATATTGGGATGTAAGGCAAAAAGTGCTGATTACATAGCAGTCTTCGCCATCCAGTAAGAAGAGCTAATTTTTCTGAATAAATTCTCAGCATGGTTGTGTAATTGGGAATGGCTCTGTAGGGGGAATGCATACAAAGGACTGACTAGGAGCACATTTGATGCAACAATGCAGACATGCTCTGGTCTTTTTGGTTTAGCAAATTATGCTCTAACAGAATTAATATGGTTCAAGGATATTATTCAATAGATGAGTTCATAAATTATTAAATTCTAGTATTGTTAAACTTTTTGAGTATACATTATTAAATTTTCCTATTAGACAAAACTCTATGCATTAGCTTAAGCACAAACTTTGTACATACATTTTCTTTGTAATAGTTTGTAAGAGTAGGATTGTGTATAGGTAGAATTAATGTATTGTATTATGCAACTTCTTTTGTACTTAGCATTTTCTTGACAATGCTATGAATTCATGTAATTTTAATTGGCACATAAATAAATGGAATGAAATGAAAAGTAAACTACGTTCTGTTTGATAAGTTTCAAATGGATCCTCTTGAAGAGCGATTTAGTCTTTACTGCCAGTTGTCTGGCAGCAATTATTTTATCTCTCCCCAAAAGCTGCACAAGAGGGAGAAAAAGATCAGAATTAAGAATCTGCTTTCATTTTCATAAAAAAATTTTAACATCCCAGTAAGGAGCTTAAATGTGGGTTCAACTTCTGAAAATAAAAATTTTCCATTCTTGCTGCTTTTTGTGATATAGAAATTGAAATTGCAAAACCAGTGGATAATGATGTACTGCCCATTGTGTTTTACATTGCAGATTATGCTGTGTTCTAGGTAGCAAATGGTATAACACATCCCAAATGCATTGAGTTATTGACTTTAAATCACACTTTAGAGTATGAACTTCAAGGTGCAGCAAGGCTGATTGATTCCTTAAGTAGAGGTTCTCTAAAGAAACCTACAATATATTGTATAAAAGTAACATGGTTGTGTATCCAACTATTTTAAGGCTTAGTCAGAGTGTTACAATGATTTTATTAAAAGCAGTAATCATCTTGCCTTGCTGAAGAATTTATGCAGTTGCTACATACTAAACATTATGGATGAAAAAAGAGAAATGATCATCAATCAATGCAATCATAAATTTGAAGACTATTTTCATGCTGTATGCACAATTATTTGTAAAATTATTCTAAATAATTACTCTAAAATGGTAACTGAGGATAAAAAACAAAAGTCTTCTAGTGATAAAAGAAAAATAAAGAAGCTGACCAGTGTGTGAATTAATAAGAGTAGTTTGTGCTTGCCATGAAGAAGGAAACAATACTTCCAGTATTTCTATGATATTTAAATGGAATAATGTGTGTATTAAAAGTCTCTTTTTTCTGTAATATGGATTATTCTATATATTTTATAATGAATGCTCTGAGGCTGACATTGGTTCACATCATATATTCCAGTATTTTTAGTCTTTTTGCTAAAGTAATAAATATGTGGCAAGCTTTAGTATATTACCAGCAATAACATTAGCAGATATAGTGGATGGACTGTTAGCCTTTATTTTCATTTTCAGTAAATGCAACAGAAGTTTTATAGAAGTTTGTCAATGTGTATCGACTTACACAGTGGTCAACAATGAACAAAAATGCTTCAGTGTATCAAATTAGTGCAGAATATTATAATTTTTATGGTATATTCATAGCTTTTGAGTAGAATAAATATACTCATATCCCAAAATTGCTTCTTTGTGCAATTCTGAAATCTTTAATTTTGCTATTCCTGTTGTTGTAATGAAATATATAAAGCATAAAAGTTCTTAAATAGAGATCAACAGGTGGGAGAGTCCTAATAAACTGAAATGTTTCATATTTGTGTCATCTAGCTGTTTATTTCATTTGCATTTGAAGCTGATATTGTAAACATAGAACATACAAAGAGTTTAGTGAAAAGTATATTTTGTCCAAAACATAACACAGAATGTTCAGAGCATAATAATTAAGTTTAAAATAATGCTTCAAAGTGACGCATATGTGTCTAATCATAACTGGTGTATTACGCCTCTGTTTTTTGTAAAACAGTGAATTCACATTTTTTTACACTTGTGTGCTTGCTTTTGTGAAAACTGCCATATCCTCAGTCACTTTCTTTGTAATAAATTGAATTTGCATTTATGTGCACCTGTTTAATTAAACTGCATAATAAAATTATAAATTTCTTCATTTTTAAGCATTATAAAAACATGAAGTGCTCATAAATTTAAAAATTATACACCTACACTACAACATGCTCACACACACTACACACACTCACACTCTACAACTCACAACACACACACACTCACTCTACATCTTTCTCACACATACACGCATGCACGCACACACACACACACACACACTACAAGCTATATGCACACTTACTCACACAATGAGTTGCATTAAGTGACTGGGTAATGCGTAATTTCCTGCCCGGATATCATATAGGGCTGTGTTTGTAATATGTAATATATGTAATATTTATTTCATCATTATTACAATAATACAAATAAAGCTTACATTTAAAACTTATGTCTAGTGCACCAGTTTTCTAGCTCCCCCATATTTAGCCCCTAGGCTGTATATATTGGGATAAAGCTACTATACCATCTCTCCACTTTACAAACTATGCTTGTTCAGCTGTACCTTTCTTAAGCTCCTTATCCACTTATCCCTTGTGTTGCCTAAAAATGTCCCCATCATTTTAATTGTTTCTACTTTTGTGCTTCCCAACATTCTTAATGCTACTGCTTCTTTGTTTAACTTGTCCCATTTTTTATTCCATATAACCTCTGTCCACCTTTTAACCTTATCACATTCTATTAGACAATGAAAAGTACTACCCGATTCATCACACATAATACATCTCCCCGAGCCATTATATCCATTCCTTTTTAAAAATATTACTCCTGTGCGCATCCACGCAAGACCTATTCTACCAAATTGATTACATATATCTACATACTTCTCCCTTCCCCAATCTCTTTTAACTGATTTATACAAGATCAATGACCTTTTATCCTCAAAACTAGCCCATATCTCTTGTTTCTCGATATCTTCCACCCTCAATCTCACTTCTTTCCAAAACCCACTGTTATTATATTTATCTAATAGGAAAATATTCCTCATGCCAATTTCTTTTAGGACATTTCCTATCTCCCCTAACCAACACTCTTCTTCTAGGACAGCTTTTTGAAACTGTATACATTCTTTTAATATATTATTATCATCTTCTAAATTTAAACATCTATACCATTACTTCAAAATTCTTTCCACTATTATACCTTTTCTCCCTACCCTTCCTAGCTCTGCCAGTGCCACTCCCCTTGGTGAACTCTTGGGTAAACCCAAAACTTCTTTACAAAACATTCTATGGACTACATCAATCTTAATCCATCCCTTTGCCACCCCCCATATTTCTATTCCATATAACATTTTTGACTCTACTACAGCTTCATATAGCCTTTCCAACCAGTTCATTGTTAGCGTGGGTGTTTTGCACAAGCAAACTCTAACAGCTTTCATTGCTAGCTTTCCTTTCAATTGTGCATATTTAGATTGTGCTTCCCACTTCCCGTTGCTTGAGAATCTAATCCCCAAGTAATCAAATTCTTTTACCACCTCTATTTGCTCTACATTTATATACCATCTTTCCTCTCTTTTTAATTTTGATCCTTTCTTGAACACTATTATCTTGGACATTTTTGTATTCACCTTTAGCCCCCATTCCATACAAAATTTTGCAATTTCATTAATAGCATGTTGCAACCCTATCACTGTTACTGCCCCAGCTACTAGATCATCTGCAAATAATAACCCTGGTATTTCCTTTTTCCCTATGACTGGACAGTGTTTATTACTTTTCATTATTCTATCTAAAATATCATCTATAAATAAGTTAAATAATATTGGACTGAGTTTACAACCTTGCCTCAGACCTAAATTTTGCTGTATATAATCAGTAGTACTATTTCTTCCACATTTTACACAAAATTTAATTCTTTCATACAATTTTTGTATCCCCTCGATGAATGCAGTGCTGACTCCTTTGTTCCTCAATTTATATACCAAAGCCTCTCTGTTTATAGTATCAAAAGCCTTCTCGAAGTCTGCAAAAAATATGTATACCCTACCCCTTTTATTTCTTAAGTATTTGTTTACTATGGTTTGAATTATCATTATGTTATCTATTGTTCTTTTTCCTCTCCTAAAACCTGCTTGGTATTCTGATAGCTTATCTTCCCTCTCTACCCACTCGTATAATCTTCTAGCTAATATACCAGTGTATATTTTGCCTAATATAGATAATAAACTAATTCCTCTGTAGTTGCTTGGATTATTCTGTGTTTGTATCCGTAACAAGGCTCAGTCCCAGAGAGGGGTCATTGCATGAGCTGTTACACTCCTGAAGGCGATTGGGTCGCTCTATCTATAAATTGGGAGGTGAGATGCTAAGGTAAGCAAGGTCCAGGCCAGGACTCTCACCCAAGCCAAAGTGGCGGCCAGGATGTGATTTAAGTGCTGAAATTAAAAAAAAAAGAACACACCAAGATCAATGGAAAAGAAATAGTCGAGTCTTGTGGTCCTCGCTACTTAGTTACTAATAGAACAAAGGAAGGAAGGAAATTTACATTGGTAAACCCATTTACAGTTCTAAAGGGTCTCAATATAATTGCTGGTCCTATTAAGTCATGCATTAGAAGCTGCAATGGCACGATCCTGGCTGAAGCAAATTCAGTGATTATCTTGAAAGCTAAGACATTAGCCAGCTATCCTGCATGAGTAAAAATCGACAAGACCTTGAACTCCTCGCACGCTGTGAAGATGCATGCACTGGATGGTATGTCCAAGGAGGAGATTCAAGAAATTCTTCAAGATCAAGGTGTGACATCCGCATATGGGGTTCAGCAGAAAGAAAGAGGTGAATTAGTGCCTACTCGTACCCTGTTCCTTACCTTTGATCAGGTAGATCTCCCTCTAACTATTAAGGTGGGGTATGAAGCCCTTGAAGTTAGACCGTTGAGATGTTATAGGTGTCAGTGCTTTGGTAACAATATTGACTTCAGTAATGGTGAATCAACCTACATTAACTGTGGAGACGTCTCACATGACGGAGCATGTATTAGCTCCAACTTGTGTTAATTGCAGCGGTGAAGATCCATCAAGTTCCCGAATATGCCCCCGTTTTATAGAGGAAAGAGCAATACAAGAGATCCGGTTAACGAGGTTTCCTTCTCAGAAGCCTGGAAACTTCTCTGTATCCGCCAACCCTCTGTCCCGAAATCCAGTACCTATAGTTGCAGCTACACCGGTACCGAGTTGGAGAATCGCAACTCAGAGAGTGATATTAACCGGGCCACCATTTCAGAAAAGATTCTTGTAGCCAGAACACAGCCAAAGACTTCAAAAGCAACACCAACGACCTATCAACTGCAAGTCCATTAATGGAAGGATCATATCAGTAAGATCACCAGCAAAACGTCGACCTCAACCAATTAGACTGGCAAGTCGGTAACATATAATGCATCGTCGAAAAAGTTCAGAACCAGCTATGATGGAACCAACTTCCTGAAAGAAAATTAAAAGTCCGTACCCGGAACATCCAAAGGGAAGAAAAGTCAATGAGCATCTCCTTGGAGATCCTCTTCTGGGGAATATTCCAGGAAGGACTTAGATCGATCTACATCTTCGTTGATCTCCACTCCCAATTGGTTCAAGATTCTCGAACCAAAGTTTACAAACTGGAAAGGGATCCTCCCCCGTGGAGGAAATGGAGGAAGATTCTGCCCACATAGCCAGAACGACAGTGAAAAAGAGGCAGGATAAACCCTATGTTAAATATGTTTGCTCGACACCAAAGAAAAGGGGTAAACTGATTCGACCCACTGCTGTCCTTAACGTAGTGGTATCTTAGGATTGATAAGCTATCTCATTATAATTGGCATGTCTATCCTACAATGGAACATACGTGGAATTAGAACACATTGAACAGAGCTTGAACTTTTACTCAACAAAAATGAACCTTTGGATGTATGTTTGCAAGAGACTAAGCTTCGTCCGCAAGACAACTTTAAAATCAGGCGGTGTACCCCAGTACAGTGTGATCTTGCACCCAAAATGAGCATTCCTGTGCACGAGGACACTATGGTGCTCATCAGAGGTGATATATTAGTGGAATCCGTATCCAATCAGTCGCAGTAAGAATTAAACTGCCACCCATCCGATTTATCATTTGTAACATTTATCTGCCATCTGACGACTTCTCGCTCAGTGATTTAGAAGATCTAGTCTCCCCATTAGCAACATCTTTTCTTTTGGTGGGAGACGTCAATGCCCATCACCCTCTTTGGGGCTAACCTTGGGCTTGTGCGAGCGGCAAATTAATTGCCGATATTTTGGACAATTATAACTTAGCTCTTCTGAACGCCGGAGTGCCTACATTTCTTTCAGACTCCTTTAATACTTTTTCATACCTTGACATAGCAGTTTGTTCACTACAGTTGGCAGTTGCCTTACAATGGAATGTCATCTCTGATTTACACTCTAGTGACCACTTCCCATGTCTCTTAACAGAAGATATATGCTCCACATGTTTGCCTAGATGGTGCTTGGATCATGCCAACTGAAATCTTTACTCCCAGTTGGCTGCGTTTAATTGCAATGAACACGACTTTGTGTATGTTTTAGCCGAACAACTCACAGGGACGATTTTTTCTGCTTTTGAGCAGTTTATTCCTCGGTCGACTGTCCATCCCCGTCGATTTCCGGTCCCGTGGTGGACGGATGAATCGAAAATGCCATTCGCGCTCGCAGGCATACTCTTAAGGTTTTCCAGGGTCGTCCTAAACTGGATAATCTGATTCAATACAAGAAAATGCGTGCCAAGTCTAGACAAGTTATTAAGGATAGCAAAAAGACATCATGGAGCAAGCTTGTAGCTTCATTTAATCGACATACACCTTCCTCTGTCGTATGGGATAGGTTAAGGCGCCTTGCCGGAAAATCGCTGGTCTTAAAACAGCAGCAGGAGCTGCTGTTGATACATTTGACGTTACTAACACCTTCGGCAGTGCTTTCGCTCATGTCCAGCTCAGATTACTATTCACCTTAGCTCCTTCCAGTTAAGATTACAATCGCCTTTTCACCATGGCAGAGTTAGAACATACCCTTTCATCTTCACACTTACAGCACCAGTTGGTATTCACATACGAATGTTATAACAGCTCCCTCCTGAAGGTAAGACTTTCCTGCTCGATGTCTATAATCGTGTTTGGGTTGACGCCAGTTTTTCCAGAAAAGTGGCGGAAGGCCATCGTCATACCCATTTTAAAAGCTGGATAAGACCATCATCTTCAGTCCAGCTACCGCCCTATTTCCCTCACCAGTTGCATTTCCAAGGCGATGGAACGCATGACCAATGGACGGTTGATAGGGTGGCTGGAAACTTACAACCTACCGACGAACACCCAGTATAGTTTTCGACAATGCTGTTCAACATTGGACCACCATGTATCATTATCGACGCAGATCATGAACGGGTTTACGAATATTTGTCAAACCACTGGAATATCTTTCAACTTTGAGGCTTATGATACGTGTTGGCAAGCAGGGATACTACGTTCCCTACACACCTGGAGCATACGTGGACGCTTAATACTGTTCATTCAGGGAGTTTATGAAAGACCGCATGTTCCGAGGGACAGTGGTTCCCAATACCCGTGGGAGATTGGGTACGACTATGTTTTACCATAAAGCCGGGGTTGTGAGACACCTCAATGTCCTCCGGTACCGCCCTGGAGAGCTGGTGAACGGCATGCTAGATTGCTATTGACCCCACCAAGGTTTATCGGTAGTCGCCCTTCGGGATTGATGCACGTAAGTGGCGTAACCACTCCCATCTCCGCGCAAGCAGGGGGTCTTTTTAGGAAACGAGGTATTGGCCTCATGGGAAACCCCCACGGTTTGGTTGGCGCTGAACCCTGGATATAGGAGGGGGACTTGGGCTCCGGCTCTTGTCATGGTAGACCTTCGCTCAGCTCAGCATGTTCCGAGTAAGCTCGGCAAGGTTTTATCGAACCTTTTTGTTCAGGAAAACAGAGTGCCTCAGGGATCGGTACTAAGCGTCACATTGTTTGCTATAGCAACCAATTCTGTTTCGAAATGTGTTCCTTCAGGGTATCAAGTTTATTTGTAGACGACTTTGCCGTCAATTATACTACTCAGCGTACGCCCTTTTTTGGAACGTCATATCCAGCAATGTTTAGATAATCTTCAAGAATGGAGTTTTAAAAACGGCTTTCGTTTCTCAAAAGTGAAGCTAATCTACGTTAACTTCTGGCGCCGTAGGAGACGATTGCCACCGTTGCTCCGATTCGGTCCAGATTTACTTCCATTCGCAGATTCGAGGATATTCCTGGGCTTGACGTTTGATAGGAAACTTAGCTGGTCATCGCGTATAGCGCAGCTGAAAGCGCGATGTGACCATTCTCTGAATATCTTGCGGGTATTAAAAGGCTAATCTTGAGGAGCGGATCGAACAGCGTTGCTGTGACTGTATCGCACACTGATCCGATCGAAGTTATAACTATGGATGTATCGTTTATTCTTCAGCACGACCATCTGAGCTTAGAAGATTAGACATAGTCCATAATCGGGGCATTCGTGTGGCTGTGGGAGCTTTTCCAACTAGTCCAGTAGTGAGTCTTTACGCAGAATCGGCAGAACCTCCTCTGCAATATCGGCGTGATATTCTGTTAGGAAATTATGGCTGTGGGCTTAAATGTATACCTATATATCCAACGTTCGTTCTTTTTTCTAAACTGCGCTGGACGAACGTTATAGGAGCACCTCCATCAAGCCAAGGCCTGCAGATGTTCGTTTCCCGGAGCCTCTTAGAAAGCATGAGATTTAAATGCCTAGCATGTTTCCTAAAGGGGAGTGTGTTTACCCCTTGGTTACGCGCGAAATCTCACGCAGTCTTGGATGACGACATACTGAAAGTCTACGATGCCTACGTTTAGCATCGGCACTTGCTTTTTAGAATTTTTGTCAAGTTACAATGACCGAATTTTGATCTACACCAATGTATCTAAGTTCACCAACGGTATTGAATGTGCTTATATTTATGGAGCCGAACCCCATACATTCGATTTTCATGGTAGCACTTCCATTTATAGTGCAGAGTTATAGGCCATATACTGACCCATTGTGTATCTGCGCCGTCGAAAATTGGGTATCTGCCTCATTTTGAGTGATTCCCTTAGTGCATTCCAGAGCCTTCGTGAGCTGTACAACTACCATCCCATTGTACAGCGCATCCAGGATGCCTTTCATGTTTTACACGCTTCTGACGTTAATGTGGAGTGTGCTTGGATTCCTGATTATGTAAGCTTGCCGGGGAATGAACTGGCGGATTTGGCAGCTAAGGCGGCGATCACAGAACCTGGTGTTAACTATCCCGTGTAACGTCGGAATACTTTAGGCTTATTGTGCGGAGAGCGGTGCTATCGTGCTGGCGCGAGGAGTGGTTAGCTCCCCGCGGAAATACACTTAAGAGTACTGAAGCGCATTCCAATAAACTGCGTAACTTCCTTTCGTGTATCTCGTCGTGAGGTGATTTTGGCTCGATTGCGTATTGGCCACTGCAATTTTGCGCACGGTTACTTTTTATAGGCGGCCCTGCTCCTCTTTGTCAGGTGTGTAATAAAGGTCTGTCGGTCCGTCGTGTTACTGGAACGTATTCCTCTAGTATATTTATGGGCCTCTCTGCAACTGCCGGTCGGTCTTGCAGATGCCTAGGTTTTTATGTTTTTACCAAGGATAAACTTTCAAATCCGGATTTAGTACATTGATTACACATTTTTCGTACCTGTTGGCTTAGTTTCGTATATTTACCTTTATTTCTGGCCTTGACAATGGTTTTTTATATTCACCTTTATCTCTGGCCTTCGCCATGATTTTTTGTATTTTTTATTAATGTTTATTGATCTGTTTTATAAGGCACTCATGACCTTGAAGTTGAGCGCCCTTAAACATAAATCAATCAAGTTGACAATTGTGCCCGAAGAAAAATTCTTGAACGGGAAGCGGTGGATCGCGAAGTCTGGCCGTTGTCCATTCTGTCCCGAGGAATAGACGGGATACTTGCAGTTCTGCAATGGGTAGCCCGGTGGAGACTGATTGCAAATAGCAAGATCTGCAATGACTGCCAGCAGCCATGTGCGCTACACAATTACAACGGCAGCATCGATGGTAAGCGATGGTCTTGTGGATCTTGAGGAAGGAGGAAGTACACCCGGGCTGGATCGTTCTCCAGGAAGAAGCTACGGCTGGATCAGGTGATATTCCTTGTATACATCTGGGCTTTTGAACAGCTGCAATACATGATGAGGCGAAAAGCCTCAGTAGCCAATTGCCATACCTCTGTGGACTAGTGCAACTTTCTAAGAGAAGAAACTGAGCGGTGGTTGGAAGAACATCCAGATTTCATTGGTGGCCTAGACAAAAACGCATGATCGCTGAAATAGATGAGTCGAAGTTCTTCCACTGCAAGTACCCGAGCGATGTGGCATGAGGGCCACTGGGTATTCGGCGGTATTGAGAGGGGCTCTGGGAAATGCTTCCTGGTGGAAGTGCCCGACAGGAGGGCAGAAACCCTGCAGGATATTTTGCCGGGAAGCCGCACCATCTCGGATGGATGGACTTCCTATACTAATGTGAAAATCTACATCACGGTGTGTATGCCCACATCATTATCCATAAGCAAACATTTGTTGACCCGAGGACAATTCCATCCACACTAAGAATGTGGAAAACACGTGAATGAGAATGAAGAGGAAAATTCAGCGCCAGTTAGGAAGAAGTGACGGCCCCTTCCCATCCTGTCTCCATGAATTCCTGCTCCGGAATCGTTCTTGGGGACAAGACATGTTTAGTGTTATATTAAATGTCAATGCACAGCATTACCCAGTGTAATTTTCTAAGATGGAATTCACTCAGAGGTGCATACTTCTGTTTTTTTTTTTCTTAAATAACATTATCAGTTTTTGGTTATTATGATTTTCATTACAGTAAAGTAATACAACAATGTGTGTTGTGGCTCGAAGACAATCACAACAATGCTGCCACTGTTTCTGTGTAGTGTGGTACTTTCATATCACTTAAATTTACACATATTCATTAAATGTTTCATTACCAGCTCATTGAAGTAAAGTAATACAACAAGGTGTGTTTTGTAGCTCAAAGACAATGACAACAATGTTGCCGCTGTTTGTGTATAGTGTGCCACTTTAATGTCACTTAAATTTAAACATGTTGAATCAGATTTTTCATTACCAGCTCATTGCAGTAAAGTAATACGACATGTGTTTTATGGCTAAATGACAATGACAACAATGCTGGCACCATTTCTGTGTAGTGTGCTACTTTTATGTCACTTAAATTTACATGTGCTTATGAGATTTTTCATTACCAGCTCATTATAGTAAAGTAATGCAACAAAGTGTGTTTTGTGGCTCAAAGACAATGATAACAATGCTGCCACTGTTTCTGTGTAAAATAGAGTTTTATTTATGGACGCTCTTTAACTGCTGTGATGCTTAGCGTCCCTTTTATATTGGGCGTGAAAGACTTACAATTTTGCTCAGAGACCTCGTTATCAGGCTTGAGGTTCTTTTACGTGCCGTAAACCTACGATACGGGACCACCAGCTTTACTTCCCTTCCAAGGGAAGCCATGTTAAGGATTATTACGTCCAGAAAAAATCCATTGTCCTCCACCGGATTTGAACCCACTAGAGGCTAGCATGGTAACCACTACACCATGGAGGATGACTGTGTAGTATGCTACTTTTATGTCACTTAAATTTACACCTGATTTTTCATTACTAGCTCATTGCAGTAAGGTAATACAACAATGTGTGTTTTGTAGCTCAAAGACAATGAAAACAATGCTGTCACTGTTTCTATGTAATGTGTGCTATTTTTATGTCACTTAAATTTACATGTGTTCATCTGATTTTTCATTACCAGCTCATTGCAGTAAAGTAATACAACAATTTATGTTTTATGCCTCAAAGACAATGACAGCAATGCTGCCACTGCTTCAGTGTAACAATGTATGTGCTTCATATTTCACCTCATTTACATGTGTTCATCAGATTTTTCATTGCCAGCTCACTGCAGTAAAATAATAGAACAATGTGTGTTTTGTGGTTCAAAGACAATGACAACAATGCTGCCAGTGTTTCTGTGTAATAATGTGTGCTACTTTTGTTACTTAATTTACAGGTATTCATCAGATTTTTCATTGCCAGCTCATTGCAGTAAAGTAACAGAACATTGTGTATTTTGTGGCTCAAAGACAATGACAACAATCCTGCCACTGCCTCTGTACTAGTGTGTGCACCTTTTGTTTTATATGTGCAATGTGTTTACTCTGAAATTAAAACATTTTCACTGGGTAAGAATCAACATGTAGTTCTTGTTCACTTTGTACAATAACTAGTCTTTGATACTATATAACAACGAAAAGAGTTCCTCAATACTGAACTTCCTTTTGTTTTGCCTTAATGACCTTTGTTCTTCCTTTCCTTCTGGATATTTAAAATAACCTTTGCATTAATGGCATTTTTGTCTAATTTTCTAAAGCTTGTAATTCAAATAACCAAAAGTACGATATTAAAATCTTACTGCATCTATACACACATTTTTAGTTTTCCAGAAGAAAGAGACTTTTTTTTTGAAGAGGAAATATATGGTTATTATTAAAAGGCAATAACTAAAAGCCAAAAAGTAGATAACATGAAATCTTATACAATATATTCATGAAAAGCACAGAATTCCAAAAAAAGTGCAGAAAAAACAGGCATTTAACTAAACATCACCCCATGGAGAAATTGCATCTTTTTATGGATTGGTGCAAGGGTATTTTCATGTCATAATGTTATATTTACTTCAAACATTCGTGTACCGCTAATTTAATGTTGGTGTAAGGCATGCCCATACCCAGAAAAAAGTTTCTGGGGGGTTCCATAACTAGATCAAAACCTAACAGTACCCTACATAGTTACCATGTACCTATTCTGTAGTATATAGACGTTATGGGTGCAAGAAAATTGCTTGGAGACATTATATAGACAAGAAAAACTCACCAGAATGAAGATACTTCGCCTTACAGCACAAAATGCCGAGACTGCTTCAAAAACTAGGGCATATGGTTACCTTACCTATGTAAGGAGGTAATATTAAGTTTCCCTTTTCCTTGTAAATGTGCTACTAGCAGTAGTCCTACTGTTATCTAATTTTCCCATATTGGTGTAATATGAATTTAAATAAATAAAACTGTCAGAAGTTGCAGAGGGGGGGGGTTGAACCCTAAAACCTCCCCCTCTAAATACGGTCCTGGTGTAAAGCTATTATAATGCCTCAATGTTATATTCCCTTCGTGTATTCGTGTACCGCTAATTTAACGTTATATTCAGCGCGTTCATTTCCTAAGGTTGGCGACGCTCAAGCCCCTTTCGCCACGCCCATGCAGCTGCTAACAGAAGACAGGCCGCTATTATACAGCATAACCCTTAATGGTTTCCAATCATCTCATGCATATTTATTGTATACTTTACGTATGATTTACTTTAAACATTATTTATGTTACGGTTTATCTACATGTTTTGTTTAATGCTATTGTTGCTTTTCATTTCTGTGCTTTAGGCACACAATTCGGCATCTTTATGTGTATTATACTCATGTATTATTTCACTTTTATTTCCCCTTATACAGAACGCGCATTTCTTATTTTACGTGTGTATTCACTGTGTGTGACATCCATTGCTTTTTCCAACTTGTACTCTTATTCGAAAGGTACATTTCAACATAATATGCATGTTTTCCAAGTTTAACATGTAACGATGTTTTTAATACGTTGGTAGCGGCTGGAATCAAGCGAATACAAGTTCTGATGTTGGTAGTTTATTACACACTGCACGCGGTCACCATACTAAATAGAGCCAGCGCACAGAATTCCTGTTACGTTTGTAACCTTCTGATGGCATTTCATTATGTCTGCATGTTTTTAAGGGTTATCTTAGAAAACTACATCGACATTCTCCTCTTAGTGTATCCTCCACAGCAATGAAAATGATGTGTTATATGTCCAACAGATATCACTCTGTCATACGCTTGCTCTAATGTAATGCCGCCAAAGACAGTAAGATACTCACCCTCACGGCGTAGCCGGGAGAATGAGGTCCCTCAGCCTCAAAGCGTAGCCGAGGGATGTTTTTTTAGGAGAGGGGTGTAGCCAAGGGATCTGCGCGACTAAAACAAGAATGATTCACTTCGCAGAAATAACAGCACATCGCATATTTAGCGGATTTCACTTTTTATTTAGGTTGTCAGTTCCCACTTTGCATGTGATTTGGCGAAAAAATTGCTACGTTTTGTTGTGTTCATTACGCGATTTGCCTATGAAAGTAAAACACCTAAACGGGGTGGGCACCAGATATTGAAGAGATCACATCCACTTCTAAACTCACTCCTAAGGTAATTTATTCGCTTTCCTTTTGCTTTTATAAGCATTTTCAACGGGGATACACTAAGAGGAGATTCGCCAAAGTGAAATATGCATAAACATGGATGTAATGGTAGCGGCTAAACACACTTGTGATATTGACACTTTAATAAGCGCTGCGCGCGGCCGCCATAATAAATAGAGTCGCACAGAATTACAGAAGTAGTTTTACGCCTTGGGACATACCGCTTAAATAATATAGTTAATAAAATTAATAAATACATTGTACATATATTACAGTTAATAACGTTTGTTACTTACTTGATGACCTGTGGCATTGTGCTAGTAAGGTTAAGAGCAATCCAAAACAGATTATAAACAGACATTGCATCCTGGAAATTCCCCTTGTAATTCACCAGTGAAAGCACGCGGCGCTGATACAAACTTCCAGTATTAATCACACACACACACACTGCACAACAAATGAGTATGACACGGTTCTTGCCTTGTCAATTCTAATTCTAAGATATCCTGAATGGAATAAGTGTTACATAATATAGTTCTCATTGAATATAACGTAAACATTGTCGGAGAGCTGAATCACATTCAAACTGAACTTCTGTTTCACGAAAGTATCAGAAATGTAGTACTTATTAACGTATATACCGTCCCGTTCTACCCCACACGGGTGAAGTTTGTATTGGAAAACTGGAAACACAGGGCACTAACTGCCCACATGAACACGGTGTGTCACTAGTTTTACTTTTGTGGGAAAGGTGAATTTTCTGATTGGCTGTTTCAAGTTTCGAAGTTCGTAACGAACTAAATAGTAGGCAAGAAGAAAGGGACCATCTTGGATTTTCATAGCTGAAAGTTTTCGTCGGATGTTGTTTCACCAGGAACAAAGCAGAGACGGTAATCATACATTTACGCTACTTCTGATTGAATGTATATATATATTTTTTTTTTTTTTTTGTAATATTGGTATTTTCTATTAACGTCAGTGAAATTCGTAGAATGAGGTAGAAACCTTTGATAGGTTATTGTGTGTTACAACATTTTTATATAACGAATTGATTTTCAGATACATTGAGCCGTCCAGATTGGGATATGCGTACGATTTACATTCCTTCCAGCGTTGTGGTTCGAGTCGCGAATGGTGACTTAGAATCTGAAGGCATGTTATTAAGTTTGAGCAACATCAAATGATAATGCTCGATGAAAGGTTAAGTTTTAAGAGCTTCTTATGCTGAATTTCATATTGTCCTGATTTACTTTTCAGATATAGTGAGTCATCCAGTCAGTGGAATATAGATTAATTTTCTTGTTTGCACTACATAATTGATGGGTGGAGATCACAGCCGAAGTGGGTAAGGTAAAAATGAACCTTTAATGCAAATTAAATAGCATGTTACAGTACCAATATTCAAACACGTATATACAGATCATGCGAGTGATACTTGTGTATAATTTAAAAATGTAGAATTATTGGTGGACTGACACTAATTGTCAGAGATAGCATGCCAATGGTACTATAATTCTTTTAAGGCAGTGCCCAGCTGAAATTTTCTAATACAAAAGGAAGAAAGATATTTGATATTATTCATATATATTTCTGTAATTCACTTGGTTTTGGCATTTTTATCTAACTGCCACTATGTCCTTTTCTGAACTGGGCGTGGTGTATGAAAATAGAAATTCTGGTAGCTTTTTCGACAATTAGTGTCCTTGTAATCTGTTAGTACAAGTACTCAAAAGCATTTGTTTCCAAGAAAAACTTGAAGCGTTTGTTTTGAGTGAAATTAGCAGCTTCAATATGTGTTCTGAGGCTTTCAAATTCCAAAGTGGTTTCAATCTTTTGCGTCTGTTTTCTACCATTTAAACTTTGTAGCAATTTTGATGACACAAAACCCGGTAATGTTGCTGCCAGCCTCACCCTGTCTTACGTCACCGTACGCTGCCAAGCTACATATTTCAAAAATCGCTAAAAATACGCGAGTAGCAGTATTGCAGAATACCAGTAGTGTTGGCAATAGGTACTCATGCCGCCGAGAGGCAGAAGGCGGCAGAAAAAGTCGTTGCTGTTCAAAATGTCCAACTGGAGTTAGTTTACGATTTGGCGGTTTCTTTTACCAAACCGATGCAAAAACATCCTTTTGTTTTAAGGCTAACATTTGTATCATAAAAGAGCAGGTAGACCTGGTTGGACTAACAATTATTCTTTTAGTTACGATTATTATTTACTTTCATTACGACTTTTGCTGTCATATGTATTGGCTGTTAGCAACACCCCAGCTATTATTTGATAGTGGCATGTTGCCTATGCATTACATCCCTTAATTCTACCAAATATAACCCAATGTAAGACTGAGCAATACAATTGCAGAATAAATGAGGGCCTCTTCATATTCTGACGAAATAACCTTGAGGCAGTATTTTAATGAATAAATTATATTAATTGTATTTTTTATTAATTAAATTCAATAACAACCCACCTAGAAAACAATATGTATATAATTATTATATAAATTGTATGTAGAGTCATTGTAAACACTTATTTTTATTGTAAAACGTTAGTGATATGTAAATGTTTATATACTCTAATATTGCAAAAACTGTGAGAATACTATGTTTTAGGATGTTAATAATGCGGCAATAATGCAATTTTGGTGACAATAATGTGTTTGGAGTTTTAAAAAATAGTGGTTATGAAAAGATCGGTAATAACGTAATTTCGCTTATAGTTTGGAATTAACCAATCAAAAGTAAAGAAAGATTTTTAGTTTGAATACTTAAATTCTATTGGACTAGAATTAGCCAATAAGAGAATGGCATTACCGACGCTAAAGGTTTTTACCGTTGAATCTAGTCGGTCTCGGGCAAGATATTAGACGGCAGACGTGAAAGTCGTGGGTAAAAATGTTGTAAAGTATAAAATGATAAAATTTGTGTTCTCCGCCAAAAATGTATTAAGTGCTCACAGTTTTATTTCATAAAGTGTTGTGTTTATAAAATGTGCAAATATAAAGTGAAATAAAAAGAAGTAAAAAATTAAAAAGTAAATTGTGTGGCCTCTTATAATTTGAGTCTTATCACAACCCTGCAAGAACTAGTGTTTCTATAGTGCGACTGAAAGCAGCCGAGGCAAATAACCTTAATAATATTTACGTAACCAAAAACCTACCGCAAATTGGCGCAAAACATGGGGCTTACAAGGAACATCTCACATCAAAAACATCGCTAAATTGCCTTCCGCAAATTGGCGTACAACTGTGGGGCAAACTCCTTCAAATAATTACGTAACCTACAAACTGCAAGTTGAAGAACAATACATTCTTCAACCTTTGGCTAAGTTATGTACTGCATAACCTCAAATAACTATTAAATTATAACCTCGCGCAATTCCCCAATAGGTAAATAAATACATTTCGTAACGGGATTACATTTCTAATGAGAAAAACTTAGATAATGCATGTACCATGCAAATGCACAATAATTAATGGTGCGTTCCACATAGTACGCCCACTTTTATCTGCGCATTCTTATTTGCATTTTCTACGATTCGTTTCAGTTTCCTTTCCGCAAACACTACCTCTCTTCCAGGGCCGTATTTAATGGGGAGGTTTTAGGGTTCAACCCCCCGAAACTTCTGACAGTTTTATTTATTTAAATTCACAGCAAATCAATATGGGAAAATGTCGTTAGATAACAGTAGGTCTATTGCTAGTAGCACATTTACAAGAAAAAAGGAAACTTAATATCGTTGCCTTGCATAGGTAAGGTGACCATACATTCCGGTTTCGAAGCAGTCTCCATGTTTTGTGCTGTAAGGTGAAATATCCTCATTCTGGTGAGTTTTTCTTGTCTGTATAAAGTCTCCAAGCAATTTTCTTATCCATGTAATGTCTATATACTACAGAGTGGGTACATGGTAACTGTGTGGGGTACTGTTAAGTTTAGATCTACTTGTGGAAAAACCTCCCCAAAATTGCTCCCTTCATACGTCACCTCCGTTCGTCTATGGAACTCCAACAGATTCACGGTACTGCCAACCAACACATCCCCCTCGCGTTTTTCAACGTTACAAGGTTGGTATGGTTTAGCGACGTGGCGTAGGACAGGGAGAGGTTGGCAGCAACATTACCCAAAACCTTCCCTTAGAAAATACATTGTGCAACAGTAAGTTGCAGGATGTTATGTGAAATGCATAGGCATTTAAATAATGTGTTGTTTTTTGTGCAAGAACCAAAGGTTTTGAAGTAATGGGCATGTAATATTTTTTAAATGTATTGAAGCCTTTTAAGTTAACACATATAATAAACATGAAGTTAATCACGATATATGATGAATCATTTGTAGAATACTTATGAAAATAACTTACTGTGGGTAGAGAAAGTCTTAAGGCTGGTTCACAACCAACGAGAACGGTAACCAGAACGAAAACGGGAAAGTTGAAATACATGTATTCAAATGGGAGTGTCCACAAACGACGGGAAGCCTTCCCGGGCCCCAGGAACGGGAAGAAGAGTTGCCCAACTTTTAACGTTCTCGTTCCCGGGCACGGCATATTAGATCCCTATTATGCATATTAGACTCTTCACTCTAGAGGTTATTCTAAGCGGCCGTGACATGAAACAGCCACTAATGCTCTCTATAGTCGCAAGCTGGAAACATGAAACTGGAAGGAATTAATGGTAAATGTGCTTCCTAAGCTCATCCCGACACCCGCAAATCTAATCAACGTTGGTTCCTCTGGTGAAGGGATCATTTGTAGTTTGTTTATATGCAACTAACTCAAAACTGGCTATTACCTAAAAAAACAATGGCAAAAGCTACAAAGAACAGCTAAATCCGGTGGAAATGAAAAAAGAATATACAATTTTAATGTATGCCATTAAATAAAGGAATGAAAGTTTGGCATAAGTAGAGGGATCGGAAATGTAATGAATATGCATTTAGATGTTTACTCTATCGAATTTTGACGTTGGCTTGGCTAAATTGGAAGTAGGTGAAAAAATGTCATTGGTCAGTTAAAAACAAATGAAATCCCAATGCGCAAAATCGACTTTCACTTTGTGATCGATATGCATTCCCGTTCTCGTTACCGGGCTGTTGTGAATCAAAATTTCTTGCTTCCCGTTCTCGTTTCCGTTCTGGTTACCGTTACCGGGTGGTTGTGAACCAGCCTTTAGATAAGTCTGTGAATAAAGAGTAGAAGGCACAGAACACCAAAGTATTAGAAGTGCAACTCTAGTGTTTTACGGCGGAAACACATAGGAGATCGCAGCGTGAGTAGTGATCTAGGATGGAACTAAACTATGAAAAATCGCGCTCTCGGACGATGACGTCACTCGTAGCTCCTACAGCTGTAATTTTCATACCTGCCTAGCTCAGCTGATCATGTTCTAATACTGTATCGCTACTGACGACGTACAAAGTTAATTACGTGAGCTTCAGTAATCGTGATTGCGCTTTGAGTTATTAAAATTTATTTTTAAAGGAATCGATTAAAGCTCACATAAAATAACTTGTCATTGTCACCTGTAGCAATGTCATATTAGAACATAATTATGATCAGGCTGAACACCAGACAGTTGGCTAGTATGAAAAACACAACTGTTTATTCCTGTGTAACTCTTTATTTAAATTATTCAATAGTCGGTACATACATTGCTTTTATATAATATTATTGGGGTTAATAGCGGTTGTGGAATGCTTCTGTGCCATAATACATAATGGTCACATTTCAATTTTTGCGGCTGAATGAGAAGATCAAGTACCTTGCAACAATTTCTTCTGCATGCTCCATAGTAAAATCTTTTGCACTTAAACTGCCTCCTTGTTTTGCTTGAACGTGCAACCAACCAACAGTAGGATGTGGATTTTGACAGGAAAATTGGAAGAATAACACATGTTTGACACTTGTTATTTTGTTCTACTCTCTAGATAGCGCAACACAATTTGACATATTTGCGTAACATGAATAACTTAATTCCATTTCCTACAAAGAACTTCTGCACACATTATATGCAATAGTGTAGCTATTGTTTGTCATTCACTAAATCGCTATTAGCAGTGCAATAAATATCATTAGCAACAGTTTCACCACACCATTTAACACTATTAATGTCATTGTCACTCTCTGTGCTCCGACTTGAAGCAACATTACTGGACACAAATAGGCACAACTTAACTCCAACTTTCCATTGTGTACATCCTAGAAGTAAATAGAAACATATGTTTAAACTACCCTTAAAGGTAGGTTTCTGAAAAGAGAAATTGCTTACATCAAGGAAAAATTTGTGACTACAAATACCTTGTCATTATATTACATACTATCCATTCTAAACCAGAGTTCTCTATGATGTAAACCAAAGCATATAGTTATGCTTGTCATGAAATTAAGCACTGCGCTTATGCCGATGTAAATAGTTCATTTATAAATGTATTGTATCATGAAATATTGGAGTGCAAAGGTGACACATTTTATTGCGGTTATCGCAACAAATCATTGTTAAAGATAATGGATATATAACAACTGTTAAGAGATTACAAAATAAGATTTCCTTAATTCTAACTGCTATTGCGCTAACACTCAAAGAGTATCGGTTTGTTAATTACCAACTCTATGGATGACTGCTATTCTCTTGCCTATATGAGAAATGCAGCAATGAATTCACGTGGGTGTTATTTGAGTACCAAATAAACTCTTTGGTAACACAGGAAATATGATAAGTGAATAGTCATTCATAATACGCTAGCACTCATATGCTCAGCTCAGATCAAATTTGTGATTTTATCAATTAGAGTTTGAGTTGCCATGACAGAGGAAGAAGTCTGTAATGTGAATAAGCTGTTTTTACACAAAAGTGGGAAACCGTTAAAAAAAAGTGGCAAAAAAGAAATACTTAATGTGTTCAACACACTATTATCAAAACACCTGACACTTGCAATAGTAGATATTACGACACTAACATCTCAGTTTACAGACGTTTCAGCAAAAAAAGGGTAACCAAAGCATGCAGGGAATATAAACAGACATAATAGGAGACTAAAATGTGGGAACCTGTTTTGTACGTTACAGTGTTGTGGATAAGCTTGTCATTAACTTTGAGGATAGTTCTGATTCCAATATGGCAGCTAAGTCATCTTTGGAGGATTCGGATTAGGATACTGCACCTTTGCCTGAGGAGTTCAATTAATATAAGTAAAATGTTCATTTTCCACATGCTTATAAAATGAATTGTTACTTCAGGTTGCATTTTTAATTATGATTTTCACACAGGGCGCCTTTTTATAGACTTAAACAATGTTCAGCTGTAATATGTAGCAAGTATGTTTGAGAAGAAGAAGCAGTCGTAAGGGGGCAGGGATTACAAACTATTTTCGCACGGATAATACAAAGAGTTTGTTTATAGTGAGAGGCACTCTAGTTTGGAATGGAAAGTAGGTCCACTATTGCTACTACACCTAGAGGAGTTTAACATATCAGTTAGTAATTGCTAGTGTATAGCAGCATTTTTATGCAACCAGCAGCTTAAGTAATGAGAATGCTTTGGGGTGAAGAGAGGCTAGGCCATTTCCCGCTTACATTTTAAAAAACACATATAAATTTAAATGTGCAAATATTGATATGATCGAATTAGCTAGCCAGTTAATGAAGTGAAACACACTACAAATAACTGAAGTGTAAAGAAACAGGAATTAAATGACAAAATTGGAATCTGAGCTCGTGTTTGGATGATAAAGTGTTAAATGAGAAGGAAATAACACTTTTATTGTAAAACCACCGCCACTTTGTTACTTGAACAAAATTCAGTATACGCAAAGGATCCATGGATCTTTTCATTGAAGGTTCAGTGAATCGGATCTTTTGAATGATCCTTCGATATGTTATTTATAGTGAAATTTTAAACACTTTTCATAATCAAAAAACAACTAATGCTAACCTTCCGTGAATTCAGAAAACTAAGTTTATATATATAAAACTAACCTCCCATAGTACCTCGGATGCAATGCGTTGTATATGAAAAGCGTTTAAAATCCTTAAAGTGTGTTAAAGTGTTAACTATAAATAACCGATCAAAGGTTCCAAAAGTACTACTACAGACAATACTGAACTAAAAAATATAAAACCAACAATCAACATAGCAACTGGAAAATTTACAAGGACACTAATTGTCAAAAAAGCTACCAGAATTTCTATTTTCATACACCATGCCAAGTTCAAAAAAGGACATAGTGGCAGTTAGATAAAAATGCCAAAAACCAAATGAATTACTGAAATATATATGAATGATATCAAATATCTTTCTTCCTTTTGTATTAGAAAATTTCAGTTGGGCACTGCCTTAAAAGAATTATAGTATCATTGGCTTGCTATCTTTGACAATTAGTGTCAGTCCACCAATAATCCTACATTTTTAAATTATACTCGAGCATCACTTGCATGATCTGTATCTACGTTTTTTAATATTGGCACTGTAACATGCTATTTAATTTGCTTTAAAGGTTGATTTTTACCTTACCCACTTTGGCTGTGATCTCCACCCATCAATTATGTAGTGCAAAGAAGAAAATTAATCGTATATTCCACTGTCTGGATGACTCTCTATTTCTGAAAAGTAAATCAGGACAATATAAAATTAGCATAAGAAGTTCTTAAAAACTTAACCTTTCATCCAGCATTATCATTTTATGTTGCTCAAGCGTAATAACATACCTTCAGATTCTAAGTCACCATTCGGGACTCGAACCACAACGCTGGAAGAAATGTAAATCGTAGAAATATCCCAATCTGTCTGGATGGCTCAATATATCTGAAAATTAATTCGTTATATAGAAATGTTGCAACACACAATAACCTATCAAAGGTTTCTACCTCATTCTACGAATTTCACTGAAGTTAATAGAAAATACCAATATTACAAAACATATATAAATTCAATTAGAAATAGCGTAAATGTAGATTACCATCTCTGCTTTATTGCTGATGAAAAATCATCGGACACAAACTTTCGGCTATATCAATCCAAGATGGTCCCTTTCTTCTTGCCTGCCATTTAGTTCGTTACGAACTTCGAAACTTGAAACAGCCAATCAGAAAATTCGCCTTTCCCGCAAAAGTATAACTAGTGACACACATTGTTCATGTGGGGAGTTAGTGCCCTGCGTTTCCAGTTTTCCAATCAAAGCTTCCTTCACCCGTGTGGTTCTTGGGACGAGCAGATGGATTCTAGTGCGGTGCACGCAAGGCAGTGGAATTGCTGTATACCTTGCGCAGTACTACTTTGTATGCTATGTGTTGAGTTTGATTTTCACTTTTGTTTCGTTATTCAGAGTTAATATATAGTTTAGTTTCTTGATTACCTTGTTATTTTTACTGGAGCCGTCCCAGTGACGAACTAAGCTTCCAGAGTGCATTCAGAGGAACACGTGGAATTGACAAAGACTTGATTGCCTCCGAGTCACCTCAAATGCAGGCTAGACATGGGGCGATTCATGAACGTGTTATTCATATGAACGACTACAAGGAAAGAATCGTATGAATCGTGTCAGTCTTAGCATGAACCGTGGTTCAAAAAGAATCATGCATGAATCGTCGTTCCAAAAGAATCGGCATGAATCGTCGTTCAAAAAGAATCGCACGAATCGTCGTTCAAAAATAATCGTGCATGAATCGTCGTTCAAAAAGAATCGTGATCAGGTCATTCTCGAATCATTCTCGCTTGCGCTTTGTTTACTACTCACTCTTAGCTTTGGCTTCCAAGCCGAACCCGGACGAATGCTGCCGAGTGAGAACGACGATGAGCAGGAAAGTTACCAAGCATTGTGATGCTATATCATAGTATACGAAAACAGATCACCGCAATATTGTATATTGCCGAGTTCTGTCGATTCATAGTAGTGAATTGCACAGGTTGAAAGATTCGTTAGAATTTATAATGTGAATTGGTAGATCAACACGATCCTTTGAGATGCTGATGACCTAACCTAAGAGTATCGAGTTCAGCCGAGAAATATTAATTCTTAAAAACAAATTGCGTAAATAGATGTAAAGCGCAGTAAAATGAATCGTAAGCATTGCCCATTGGATGAACGGAGGCTGCAGTACGTGGTATAAACAATAGAAGTAATTTTCAGTACTTTACTGAGAAATCTGATACACAGTATTGCATGATTACAGTGTAGTAAGTATTATAATATACAATATCAGAATATATGCAAAATGGAGCAAAAATAGGGAATTTTTGAATTCTTAGTTTGAATAACTTTTAAAATTATATAATTTAAAAGAATTAATTTGTATACTATAATCTACATTAAAAGTATGATAACATGCATCGATATAAATAAGCCAATTCCAATGCATTAAATGCACCTCGAACATGCTGATGTAAAAAATTATTATTCTCCGCATGCCGGGTTTATACCTTTTCACGTATTTATAAAAATTATATAGCTTATTTTCGCGTGCAACTTCGGTAGTAGTAACGAATAATAACAATAATAATAATAAAATTGGACAAAAGTAAAATTCAGACAGCGGAAATGAGATTTTTACGAAGAACTTTGGGCCCAAATGACCTAGCTGTAGACGGGCCCTTAAACTCCACACCACCACCACCACCACGAAGAACTTGAGAATGCACTAGATTAGACCTAATAAGAAATGAAACGATAAAATTAGAGAACTGATTATTTATAAATTATATCATAAAATTGAAGAAAACTAACTTAATTGGAAAGCGATATGAACTGCATGACTGAAGAAAGAATACCACTATTAATTAATACATACAAACCATCGGGAAAAAGAGACATCGGATACCCCAGAAAAAGAGAGGAGTAAAGTAAAGAATGGAATGGAATGCCTAATCATCGAAATGAAGAATATAATAATAATATTTTATAATTACTTTGCATAATGCCTTATGTAATCGTAACTTAAGTGGAATCAGACAGGTTGATTTTTATGACAAATTCAGGAAACTCCAAGTGTATTACCCAAAATAAACGCGGGAAGCGCTTTTAAATACATTGTCTATTATATGCCAAATAAAAAGATTATAGCCCCCATCGTAACAAAAAAAGTCCTGATTGCGTATTTTGGCTGCAAACTACAAAGTACAAACGGGGACGATTCATATAAGAATCGTGAGTGAGAACAGACGGCAGGCATAGCGACGATTCATGAACGAATCGTGCACCAAGGCAGGCAGACAAGGGTACGATTCATGATTGAATCGTGCAGTAGGGTAGACCAGCAGACAAAGTGACGATTCAAACGAATCGTGCGCTAGGAGAGACTAACAGAACAGGTAGCAAGAGGACGATTCATGAATCGTATGAATCGATTCATGAACCGTGAACGAATCGCATGAATCGATTACTGCAAAAGAATCGCTCGACCCAACTCTAATGCAGACCTAGTTAAGCGATTAACACCGGAAATGTATTCATGTAGTGACCAACCCCTTATTTAGTTATGATAACTAGTAACCAGGAAAACGTGACATCACCCACTTAAACTTGGGAAAATTCTGTTGAACATTATCAGGCGTGTAAGTCGTAGGCGTAGCTAGGGAGGGGTTTTGGGGGTTGTAAGCCTCTCTTGCTTAAAAAATGTAAAACTTAATAGCAAAAATACCTTTGTTAAAATAATAACGTATTTCTAGATAGGCGGGAACGAGATACTTCTTGTGGTATCACCGCGCTACGTACATGCGATGTCTTAGAAACTGTCGCCAAAGGTCGCAACAGAAACTGCAATTTAGATGGTGTTGGTACAACCACGTTAACATATCGGGAGCATGTTTTAGTTCTAGTGCTGAATTTGAGTGGTTTCCCAAGAGTGCAATATCTCCCAGTTTAGAATATAACTAGAAACCCTATTTTTGAGTGAAATAAAATGCCTGGAGCTGTGATATAAATATTTAACACTGGTCATTAATTCTCATATCATAACACATTTGCCGCTTACAATACATAAAACATCCTATCCTAATTTTAATAATTGCTACATCTTAATCTGTGAATATAAAATAGATTTGCTTAAATATTTCAACTCAGGATTAATTCATATTTACCATTTGAATTGATACGAATTGTTTAAAAATGGATTATATCTATACATAACCCTCCTGAATATTCTTCTGGCTATTCCACTGCGTACGCTTATATAGGTCGGGTGAATAAACGCTTTGAAATCTATTTTCTTACTGGCCAGGAAGCAAATATTGTTTTGTACATTTGACAGTGCACAGAATATGAGATCATATACCCTCTTCTCATCTGCACTGTAAGGGCGTTTTTCATAACGTTGACCAAAAGGGAAATAGCTGGCATTGGACTAGAGAAGGGGAATATTCCCATATATAATATCTACCGCTTTAAACTGCAAGGTAGTGCTCCACAGGGTGAAGTGTCCTATACAGTCATCTATACGTGAGTATTCACATTTCGTTATCAAATTTTACCTGAATATTTGTACTTATAGTATAGCCATTTCAAGATTTCGCAGTACACTGAACGGGTTTTACGGTGTTTCAGGTGTGCCAAATATGGCAATTCATAAAGCATGTATGGGAACGAAGTTTGTTTAAAATGCTTTGAGGAACATGCCACGCCAGATTGTATGTACTTCGGATATTCTACCCTGTGTATACTCCAAATTGCCTCATGGAGCAAATGCGAAAGAGTGCGTGGTACGGTCTAGAGAGGCCATTTTGAATAAAATAACGCAAATGCGAATGACTCGATATAAGGCGTTAGACATGCTTAAGGGGAATGGTTCTTATGCGAATGAAGTCCGCGTGACATCAGTACAAAGTGCCCTAAAGTTTCTCATAACCTTCAATGTTCAGCATTTTGCTCCTACATTTTCCACCAGTGCTACTGAGGGCATTCCTCCGTTTATACGCAGACCTCCACAGGTGGACCATCAAAGTCCTCTGAATAGTTCTAATAAGCGCCGGAGTACTAACCAAAGGGCGCGTGGGTCGTCTAAGTTGCCCCTAGTTTTCTTTAAAACCGGGTATCCCTGCAGGTTTCGGCCCTACCAGTTAACGAGAAAAACAGCCATCATACTACGGCTATGCTCCGTTGTGCTTCTACGGATAGCTCCCCAATCAGGGAGAGCAGTAAGGCGCAAAAAAGTGGACAACGTAGCTTTCCAAAGTTTACTAGACGTTCTTAGAAAACTCGCCCGCAGCATAATACCATTACGACCAATCACAATACTTATGTCTTGTATGGTTTAATACAAATACTTTGTCACAAACATCTAGTCTATAGTTACAATGACGAAGAGTTATATTATAGACTAGCGTAGCGCACCTAGTATTCGAAAGGAAGAGCAGAATTACAGCAGTTTCTCGCTGGTCGACCTGTCGATTTTGGTTACTATTACAGAATCTTGGTTATCCTATCACCGTAAGTTTCATTGGGTCCCCTACCGCGTAATACACCAGGAGCGTAATAAGGAAGGTGGAAGCATCTTCCTTTTACTCTACCCCTCCATTCAGTGGCTTTAAGTATGGAAAATATCCAGCTTCGACGATCAGTTTCAGACTACTCGAATGCAGTTGCCTCAACTTCAAGTCTTAGCGGTTTATAATCCCCAGACATTTCATTTGTCGCAACTTTTGGGACAATCACATACACCTACATCCTGACAAAGTCACTATTATTTGTGGCGATTTTGATTTAGGTTATCGTTGGAACAAATCCGAATAAGAAATCATTCCGTAGCATTCCTTCATGTATTACTCTCCTCCTTATTGCTGTTATCAAATACAGACGAGCCCATTCGTTTTGGTCACCATACACAACACGGAACTCACGTTTATCACGGATTGTCTCTGGTCACATGCCACGTGAAGGGCGGACTTAGTCCATGGGCAGTGACCGCCTTCCTATTCCTTATCCAACTATTTCCCAGGGGGCGAGCCCTACATAACCGTAATATGGATTTATGACTTAATATCCACGAATGGACACAATTCACGAACGAATTGCAGACTAGTTTACAACTAATATTCACGGACAAGTCCGATTAACACCCCTGGTCTTACTTCATGGCGTTCTCGGGACCGTGCTTTCTGCATAACATCCTGCCAGGGGCGTAACGTTGGGCCGCAGGCGGGACCGCGACTTTAGGGACCCGCAGAAAAGCAAATAAAGATATTATTACTATCAATATTTCATTAAAAATAAGTATGACAATTAACCTTCCGTCAGGCGCGCGGTTTAGTAGAACACCTTTGGTTGCGCTGGGCCTAGTAGACCCGCGCTATATTTTTGTTGTTATTGTTTGCATTTATTTTTTCTTTTGTTTATTTTCCTTTTATCCATATGTTTAGCTTTATTTGGATTAATTGTACATGGATTTCATTAGTAGATATTATCTCACAACATAAAAATACAAGCTAAAATATGAGTACATATGCATTATAAATTGTATTAGAGTAAGTATAAAGAAATACATTGCCATTTTCAGGTATACATACAACTTGCAATTTCAAATGTTCAGTTACTCAGAATCATCTACTACCTCTCCCGTGTTTTCTCCGACTAAGAAACTATCGCAAATAATTTTAGCATGTTTGCTCAAACAGAGGGGAGTGTTGCATTTCCCACATGCATATTTAGTTTTGCAGTTCATTTTGTGTTTGTTGCAGGGTTCACATCGTTTACTTTTTCATGTGGATAGCGATGTATTTGGCAATTCATCTACTGCGGATTCTTCAGGTTTATATTTTGTCAAAAGGCCTTTCAAATCACCGGGTAGATTTGTTGCTCTCCTTTGTAGCTGTTGCAACACTAAAGCTAAAGACAGTGCTTTTAAATATTCCTGCCTTGTGGAATGTTTATTTTGCTTTCTTAGGAATATAACCCTAGAATTACTACCTGCAATGTTCAAGATATGGTAAAAATTACCATGGACCACGTTCTCGTTGTTCTGGCTACATTATATGTAGCAGACAATTTATCTACTACATCAACTCCAGATTTAGTGTCGTTGTAATGCAGGATTATTTCAGGTTTTTATAGCACCTTCTAAAAACTATTTGGACGAAACATGTAACTTGAGAACAAAACTACTGCTTACCCTTTTTTGGAACATATGAAACAATTGTTTCGTTTTTTGTGAAGCCAAATATACCTTTGTACTGATTGCGACCTTTTGGAGAAGTGAAATTAGTGTGTAATTTTTTTATTTCGTACTGTACCGACGAAATAAGGTTGTCTTTTGCGCGATTCATTCACCAGGGATACACTGGTAAACCAATTATCAGCAGTAACGTTTCGTCCAGTGCCAGAGATTGGTTCAGTTAGTCTCACCGCTACAGCCTCTGCCGAGTTTGCAAATATGGTCCGTCCGGCTGCTGTCCACAATAAATCTCCATGTTAATTGTATAAAACAGTTTTGCATCACTCAAACAGAATATTTTTGTGCTATATTTGTTTGGCTTGGATGGTATATATTGTCTAAAATAACATCGACCACGAAATGCCGGCAATTGTTCGTCGACAGAGACATTTTGTCCAAAAGAATAATGGTTTTGAGCGTTGTTCAGAAACAATGAAAACATTTCTCTAACAGCAGCCAATTTATCCAATCTGCGTCGCTCAAGTCTTGAGCTTTTGTCATCAAACCGAATACAGCGCATTGGAAAAGTGAGTCTTTTTTGGACATAGCCGTTCGAAATATAGGAATTCCAAATCCATCGGTGCTCTAAAAATCGTGAATATTCCGGCGTCCACCACGAAAAATTCTCGCCAGGTACAATAAGCCTAGGAAAGCTCTTATTTCTAATCCATCTGTAGATTTGCTGTCTCTTTCACGATCAAATTTGTGCTGCACACTGGTAATGGAAGTATTTGAGCTTTCAACAATCAAATCAACTATATCTTCGGTAAAAAAAAGCTTCCAACAATCAATTATCATTTTCGCATTTTTGGCAGCTCCTACTGTACAAGGAAGTTTGGTCAATATATTGCGGTCCCTTGTCTGTGTTATTTTCCAAGGTGGTTTTTTTTTCATTTTGTTCCATCTCTTCCTGTAAATAACAACAGAATGTATTATACATTATTATTATTATTATTATTATTATTATTACTATGATAAACCTATGATGTTGCTTATAAAATACATGTTATCACACAAGCTGTTTTCGTCGTCTTCATGATCAGTTTCTGAATATAAAGATCTCGTTTCAAGTTTATCTTCAGAATCATCTGAATCATATAAGCTGTCATACACGGACAAGGCATCATCATCGCAAAGTAGGCGATGTTCTTCCAAATATTTTGGATTTTGTGGATCGTACATTTTACTTGTGTTCATGACGAAGCAGTAACAGCTCCTTGCAATAGCAAAGCAATATTGCACAACTAATGAGGAACAAATCTGTCAACGATATGTAACGAGAGCACGTGCGCGGGGTTTGGTTGAACTGTGCGACACGTAACTGCTGATTAGTCATTCTTCCAGCCTAACAAATAAACAGATAAGATTGTCGCTGCAGCAAACAATCGAACAAGGTGTAATGTGCGTTCGTTCAAAAATTATAAAATTTAAATAATGCCAAGGGTCTCTCAAACATCTAGCGACCAACGCAGGGTTAAAATGTATATGCATATAAATATAGAAATATGTATAAAATATAGACAAATCAAATGCCAGTCTGCACAGAAATGGACAGATCAAGACGCTTTCGTAGAATCGGTCAACGTTGAGTTGAGTTAAACACAGCTGTAAGAGTGTGTAAACAATTTTCGACCTTGCCGTCTCTCGTAAGTGTTGGTTTGCGGCATGTTCCTTAGTCGCCACAGAAGAGCGGCGCATATTAGTTACTACAAAACACTGTCAACAATGAAAATGTTATATAAGAATATCGCATTTTAGGTAGAAAATTATTCTTCCTTGATGTGTAGTGTACCAGAGGTTGTATTATGCACACTTTTTCCAAACATTTATGTTTTGTCACACCTTCATCCGACAATAATATTAATTATCCAATCAGATGTGTAGTAACGACCAGTCAACACCAACTCAGTTTCAGGCAAGCTCTCTTTGCGGGAAGTTAATAATAGGTGTATCATTAAGTGGTGTGATATTTTTCAAACTTGACTTGATGAGCCTTAAGTTTAACTTTTTTCGTATTTATCTCTGTACTTTTACAAAAAACGAAACATTTTAAAGTTCAGTACGAACATTTAAGTGCTGCACAAAAAAAGAGAAAAGAAGAGTTAAATCAGTGAAATTAAGTATTTTTTCTCTTCCTAGTGGCAGTGCTAGCTCAACGGTAACAGATGTTTGCAGTGTAACAAGTTAGTGCGCTTGTGAATTGAAAAGAAATAACAGCAGTTGTGAAAGCGAAAAAAACAAGATTGTAAAAAAACTCGCCATAAATATAATTAGGTCTATTAATATCGCAGAGTATTCTAAAGATCGTGTAGATTATCATTTAGATCTAGATCATTAAGCTAAAAAGTTCTTTGTTAGAAAAAATCCTTATCAGCCAGAAGGTCCATTCGCAAATATGCTAAGCAGAAAAACATATCCCTCTCCACTAAATATTACAAAACGTTCACATTGATAGGACAAAGAATTTTGAAAGAATGATTGTGTTATTCATCTAAAAATGACTTTTGTTGTAAATCTTTGGACAGAAATCATCGTCATCTTGGCGGAAAGGGGTTCGAGATTGGAGGTGGCTAATCAAAAGTATAGTGCGACCGAAACTAGTTACGCACGTTTGAACGCATGGTGAAATCATAGTAAAGTGTAGGACTTCGCATGTAGGGCGGAGCTAGGCGAGATAAGGTGACGTCACCTTGCTTGCAAACACACTTGGTCACAATTCATTATTAGTAATTTATGCGCTTTAATGGGACTAACACAATGCCGCTGAGGCTCAATTGATAGCTTTTCTTTTGCTGTAGAGCTCCAATTTTAAAATGAGTCAATGTGCAGTGTATTGGTATAATAATTACTATAGGAAAACAAAAAAAATTGCATATACTATACTTCGCATTTCCGAAAGATAAACAGATTCGGGAAAAATGGGAAAACTGTTCCCTAAGGCAAGATCCCTTCCTAAATTAAGTAACTTGACGCTCTACAATTAGCAACAATAGCATAATATTACGCAATTACTTTACAATCTTATAATAACGTTATAGTATCCTTAGGTATCATTAGGTATGTTTTTTCGTATTAATTTCGGCTACATTTCTTGAATGGTTTTGTGTTTGAACTTTGTCAAAGTAATAATACTTCTGACCTTCTTTCTGAAAATGGGGGAATATGCTTACTAGTTGTGATACAAACCAGGAAAAAAGCGCATGTGCATTGCAAATGCCGCTTCGTGCAACAGCAGAAACTATTTAAAGGAATCCTGAAACCAGATGGTGTAGAAGCCGAAGAACATGAGGAAGAAAATGTAGCAGAAGCTGTGAAATATTGACACAAAAGCGAATAACTCAGCAGGGGCTTAAATATAATGCGGGTTACACAACATTTAAACACGTTAATCGGTATTCCGGCTTAGGAATATACACAAATATAATGCCAGCCTGACAACAAAGGCTGGATTAGCACTGTTTTAGGAGAAAATTTAGTTTTGCCTTGCATGAAACTCTAACTGGTTGCTACTGTAATGGAAAGCATATTTTTAAACGTGCATGGGGATTTTGTTACCCATGTTAAACATATAATCAAAACAACCGTGAAATTGCGCAATGAAATAATAAAAAGCAACTAGGAAATAGCCTCTACCATTCCATAGGATGTATTAGGGAGATTGATTGGGATGGAAACTTTTGTTAGAATAAGAGAATTTAATAAAACAGTAACCTTATCTGATAGATCAACAGGAAAAATCATAAAGAAAACTAAAAGATTACCCATCTGTGAAATTTCTAATAAATTTCAGTTAGATTCATTTCAAAATTCAATATAGAATATAGTGTTTTAATGCATATCAAGTGTCATGCATCCATTCAAATTGATTTCCGAGATAGTCGTATTTTTATTTATTTTTTTACTGTTTTGAAAAAATGCTCCACAAAATCCAATTACATTATTTTTTTAAAAATAATGTTTTATAATTTCACAGTTTAACATGGTATGAGTACATATAGAGCTAAATGTTTAATTAAGTAACCTACTAGTTTGGGAGATAATAGTAGTATGTACTCCGCAAGAGCCAGACGGTCAAAGCCCACCCTGGCGACAGCGAAAGGTCAAGGTTCGCCGACGTCATCTAGGTCGTCACGGTTGGTTGCCAAGGTTGGCCCCGAGCTTGTTTTTCTTGATCTCAGGGTGATCGCCCTCTCGAAGGTCGCGATAAGCTTGGTGTCGACCTTGGCGGTCAGCCGTGACGATGGACCTTTTGGACCTTTCGCCGGCGCCGGGGTGGACTTCGGTTTCCTCGTCCAACCGGCCCGCGGAGGCCATTGTTTTTGTTTATTTACGAGTCTTTTATATACGGTCGTATACAAAAGTGGCAATTTTTTTACGAACGGGGCATGCCCCTCGATGTGCGTGTTCATTGTAAATAAATTGTAATGTTTTGTGCACCATTTATACGCAGTAAATGCGTATTTGCACTTTTGGCGAAGCCCATTCACGTCCTGAAGAAGTCTGCGCAGTAAGAAGTTTGGAAGCAGAGATAGCATGTGCATTTCTTGAGTAGACAGCAGCGACAATTGCTGATGGTTGGTGATGTACTTGTGTAGCAATTCGTCGATACGCTGTTCGTTCATTGCGATGTTCTGTGGAACAATAATTTTTGAGTGCATGTATGTGCGTGCGGGTGTTGCGTAAAATTACCTTTGTGTAGCTAGTAATTATAATAAAGCACTACTTACCTGTTGTTTTTTATTCCGGTTTAAAGCGCTACGAAGCGGACATTTTGCACTGCAACAGCGGACCTAGCGGGGAACGCGCGGTTTGAGGAATATCCAATATTGTGCAACGATATTTGATTGGATAAAAATCACGTGATGTTTGTAATAGCTTTTGATTGGTCAAAAACGACGTGATAATGCGCAACTACATGTGCTTGGTTACATAAATAACATGATACAACCATTTTGGTCATTTAACTGAGATGACGCAGATACTGTTGATCGTCACAGTAGTTTGTGTGATAAAAGGTGCTTTTTAAGTACCTGATACATTTTATAGGTATAAATATCGGACACGTTGAGAACCGTGTGTTATTATTCATGCAAGTATCATGTTTAAAGTGGCGGTAGTTTTTCTTTTTCTTTTAGGCGCCTTAATATGTGCGGAAACAGGTTGCGTGACGTTTGATAGGTGCAGATTTACAATAGATGATGAAACTGGTTATTTACAAAGTGTCACTATGTATTAGGAACATCATAACCTATTTTCTAATTGTTCGTGCATTTACAAAAGAATAGTAAATGCAGGTTTTAGGGTAATTTGATGAATACAGAGAACTTAAATAATGTGTATGCCTGTTTAAGACCGATAGCGAAATGCTCTTACGTGGACCGACACAGACAATTCTTTTACGGGAATTTACACGTAGGCAATATGGAATGCAATGATGGTTTTGTGGTCAATACGTTTGCGAATTTGTAGAATAGCTAGGACATAACAGTACAGGTTGCAATTTTTATTTTACACCTGTTAACATTTTAACAAGCGGTAACAACCCGATATTGGTGGAAATGATAAACTGTAAAAAATTAGTAGTTACATAAGATATACCGTCTGGTTTAGGTTTGAATTGGAAATTGTCTGTACAGCAAACCGAATTAGTAATGTTATACAACGTGCTTGACGATATGAACACGTATTTTTCAGATAATTATTTGTATGTATTTCGTCAATGTGGAAATGGTGAGTGGAATTTAAATATAGGAGGTTGCAGGTAGAATTAAACGTGGCTCTTCTTGATCTGCCGAAGGTACGTTAATTATTAGTCGGAATGCGGCGCTACAGGTACGGAGAAGGGTCTTGTGCCTATACATAGTTTACGATAAGTTGTAGCTGAAAAATGTAAACCAGATATAAATAAAGTTAAGCAAAAGTAAGTAATAAAAAGTTATGGATTTAAATGACGAATTAGATACCGCGTTAGAAGGTAACAATAATCTTAAGGAAAACTTGCAAAAAGCAAATCAAGTACTATGAGATATGAAAACGGCCTTAACCATTCGACAACACAATTTAACACAACACCAACTTATACTTAATAAAATAAAACTAATGTGAACAATATGCACCAAGAGATTATAGCGTTAAGAACCTTAGGGTTTAATTTAACAAATTCTAATATGTGCATGCTAAAGCCACAAAATCGCAAAAAGAGGAATTGTACGTTAATTACGACGATGGTTTAAAATTGACAAGTGAGGAACAAGAAGAAGAAGGACACGAAAATCATGAATTTGTATTTATAACCAAATAGGTAAACACGTTTTGCTATATAAACATGGAATGTTTTACAGTCTTCTCTCCTGCCCTTTGTTATTTGAATGTTATAATACCTTTGAATAATTTGTGTACTGGGTAGGATGAATAATAATAATAAGAAGAATAAATGAGTGTGATATGTGGAATAATATTGAGGAGGGAAAAATTAAAATTAACAAATATCGCATTCATCGCAACAGACACGGTCAAATAACGTATAATGTACTGGAGGCGCATTACACGTATTGAACGCAAAGAGTAGTACAAATACGTCTCTTGCTACAGTATACGGCCTTTGTGATTGCTTAATTACCTGTATAACTAGTGTATGTGGACTTTTATTACATATCACTTTCGGTACTACTATCACGTGGTTGTGTAGTAATCCTTTAAAATTCCTTATTGTAGAAATATAGCCTTTTAGAACTTGAACCTTTAACACCATGTCTATGTCAGCGATAATCTGGATTTCAACGGTACATTCTACATTTTACATGCCACAATGATTCCTCTTAACGTTTTCTTTGGGTGTGTCGCAAACTTGTGTATGAATTCATATTGGAAAGTGTTTAAGTTTTGCAATGTAAATCCGTCATCACTGTCATAGAAAGTGTTGTTATCGTCATTACCGTCGTCGTCATCGGCATTATTGACCGTTTCAATTATTTGATTGAGAAGAATCGTGGTCTGATCTTCAATATTTGTATTTGTGTTAGAACTGTCTGGAGTCAATTGTATTTGAAACATGTCAGTCATGTCTAATAATACCTGTTGCAATGTACACAGTAGTTGTCTAACTTTATTTTTAACGGTAACGTAGTTCTGAAACTGGCATTGCTGCTGCAATACCTGTTGTTAATGTTCTTCTTCTTCTTGATACCCTCGGGCTGTTGATGGTGTCGAACCTGTCCCTTCTCCTGCTGTTGCTGTTGCTTTTATGGACAGCGGTGAACCTCCTCCTCTTCCTGCGGCTGTTGGAACTGCTGTTGGTGATAGTGCTGAACCAGGTGTTGGAGCTGCTCCTTTTCCTGCCGCTGGTGGAGCGGTTGCTGACTCTGTTGTAAGTACGGCGGTAACTGCATCTCTATGTCCATTTGCATTCTTGTGTTTCTTTGGATTAGCGACCTTCTGATAGTTTGTAATATCTCCTGTGTCAAGGGTAGATATCCTGGAACATATCCCGGTATGTCTGTTTTCGCTTTCTTAACTCTAATAGATAAATCAACAGGGGCGTCAGTACAGCATCTTTTACCGTCTGTATTAAGTGGAACGGCAGCATCGTCGACATACCTAAGAACGTTGGCAGTATTTGCCGTACTTGCATCGTTTCGCAACTTAAAGTTGAATTACATTTTTCTGGATGGTCTGTAGCTCGAAGGAAACAAACGATATAATTGTGAAACGAGAGCTGCTGGTATATTTACTACATATAAAATGATAAGAATAAGGTCAACACGCACCGGGAGTATCATGTGCGTTAGAATCGACTTTGACATTTAACCTTATGCTTCTACTTAACTGAAGGTGAACATGTATTAACGTCAATGCATTGAAGAATGACACACGGGCCGGAGTATAACGCGCGTCACATCTGACTTCTACATTTAACCTTTCGTTTATAATTAGCTGAAGCTGAAAGGGCAATAACTTCAATGCAGTGAAGTATGCTAACCTTTAACCGTTGCAAGGATCTTTAAGCTAACAACAGCATGATCATGTGTAATTATTTAGCGCTTGCGTAAACTGGAAAGAGTGCAAATGTAGCATGAGTATGCACATAAAACAGGATAGAACCGGAACTCCTCAATGCAGTGTGTAACAAGCATAACCGTAATGTAATTAACATATGGCATCATTTTGTGTTTAATATTTCAGTAAACTAAACGTGTATGTATAATTACAGAGAAAACGAATTATAAAAAAAGACCTGATCTCAAGTGTTTAGGTGTACTATAAAATGTGTGAAGTATTTTCGTTGTTATCACACACGCAGCCTACAAATAAGGGCATAAATGTTTTAGTTGGAGTCTTGGTAAGTTGTGGACATGACTTTTACTACTGCTCGAACACGAAACAGAACTTTAGACAGATTTTATTTTTGATATTCGGAAACTGAAGTACTTGTTGATCAAATACCTGATGATGAAGAAATAGATTTATGGGAATGGATCCATTTGGATTTTTTTGCTATACTTGGATTTCGTAAAGGAACGAATATTAAATAATCGGTCAAATTATTTTGGAATGTCCATAGCTAATTCTGCTTATCCTAACAGGAATTTTAACATCAATGTAAAACGTTTTGATCGGTTAAATATAGATGCTATTTTAAGTGCAATTGAAAATACTTTGCAAAGTAATGAAAACTTTTTTGAACGAAACATTAAAATTCACGTGTGTGTACACACGAGATTTGGAGGGTGAATGTTTTAATGAATGCGAGTTATGTTTAAAAAATAAAGGTATTATAGATATTAAAATACAGATGTTCTTTGTTTACCTAGAGCGATAGCCGTGTGTTTAGCGAAGCTCAAAAACGATCCTGACTATAAGTTGATCAAACAGTCCGAATGCATGCAAAAGCGTTAATATTAACCTAATTGGTTAGCAAAACTACGGGGTATAGTGTAGAAGATGTAAAATACTTCGAAAAGATGTTAAAAGATTATTGCCTTATTGTTTTCGACGGTCATGCTGAAAATAAAATTTTGTATAAATCAACAGAGAATAGTAACAAATATATTGACTTAACATATCAGCTTTCATTTTAATGCTATAGTGGATTTAAATGCAGCATTTTAATGTAAATACTATTGCAAACAATGTAATTTAGTTTCACAAAATAAGAAAGAACTGCATCGTTGTGAACGTAATTGTCCTAAATGTCATCTGTCATGCGTTGCATCTTTCGAAAATTACATCACCTGTGTTTTCTATAATCGTGACTTTAACGGTCAACTATGTTAAGACAATCACACGTTAAAAGGTGTATTCTAGCCTATAGAAAAATCGGTATGTAACATTGAAAACATTTGTCTCCACTGTAATAAAATGTATAACCTTAGACGTAGAAAGTTTGCTCACGTGTGTGGGGAAATATGTTGTACTATATGTTATAAATACATTGAATATAATCATCAATGTTATATTAAATCGTATCGTGGTAAACCTTAAATAAAATGTTCTTTTTTTGCTTGTCAGTTTTTAGTGTATGCAAGAAAAACAGTTTGATGCTCGAGAGAATGCTTTACGAACAAGAAGCAAATTTATGCGTTCTTTATCAAGCGTGTAATTACTGCATTGATATATGTAAAACATACATAACTGTGAGCATTGTGGTGTAAAAGAGTGGGTGTTTAAAAATGCTCTCGTACAGGAATTATTTGAATGCATTGCTTTACCACGTAATGCATTTAAAAAGATGATCGTTATTGCTCACAATTTAAAGTCGTACGATCGACATCTGTTACTCAGATATATGGTAGGTACTCTAAAATGGAGTCCAGAATTAATTACGAATGGAAATCATATATATAAGTTGAATCATCAAAATATAACATTTTTAGATTCGTTAAATTTTATACCGTTTTCACTTGCAAAGTTATCAAAAACATTTGGGTTAAAGGAGGTCAAGGGATATTTTCCTTCCCTGTTTAATATAAGTGAAAATCAAAACTATATTGGTACATTACCTGATAAACAATAATATTCGTCTGAAAAAAGTGTCCGTGGAAGATAATTAGACATTTGAACAGTGTTATGCAGAAAAGGTGCCACCTAATCATATATTTAATATAAAAAATGAAATGATTGAATATTGTCAAAACGATGTTGAAATGTTGTGCTTTGGTGTATTAAAATTTAGAAAAGAGCTTATACAGGAAAATACAATTAATCCCTTTAGAGAATGTATAACAATTGCAAATGCATGTATGAATGCCTATAGACATAGATTTCTGCCTCAAAATACTATTTATATATTATTCCACTTAGTGGTTATCATTTAGCAGATAAGCAATCACGTATAGCTCTACTATGGTTAAGTTGGGTAGAAGAAAAATAGGATATCACCATCCAACGCGCACTTAACAGTCGTAAAGTAACAATTTTAAATAACAAGTTCGATAGTTATAGAGAAGATGGTCAATATAAATACGTGTGTATGCTTCAAGAATGTTATTTTCATGGGTGTAAAGTCTGTTTCCCTAATAGGTCGGCCATACTTTATAACACTGGAAATGAAACCATTAATTCCAGATTTGAATCCAAGAAAAAGGTAATTAAAAGCATAAAAGACGCCGGTTAAGAAGTAATTGAAACGTGGGAATGCAAGTCTAATAATCTAAGACAATCAAATGTCGATATTGCACAATTTTTTAAAAATTTTAAGATTCCAGAACCTCTCGAACCTTGAGACACATTTTTTGGTGGACGTACGAACTGTATGGAATTATATTATGAAGCTACTGACAAAGACGAAACGATCTTGTATTACGATGTGTGTAGTTTATACCCCTTTGTAAATAAGACGAAGCGGTATCCAGTCGAGTATCCTAAAGTATGTTGGAAAGACTCTCCAGACTTAAATATTGTAACAGGTGGATTAATTAAAGTTAAAATATTACCACCGATAAATCTTTATGATGCTGTTTTAACTGTACCAATTAACGGCAAGTTAATGTTTCCCTTATGTAAATTATGTGCTCCATAAGAAAATCAAAATGAATGCGATCACAATGAAGAACAAAGAAGCATTTCAGGAACGTGGGGGATTGACGAGATAAATGTGGCTCTTCAAGAAACTTATGCTATATAGGAAATATATGAAATATGAAAGTACAACATGGTCCAATACAATTCGGAAACAAATGAAAAAGGTTTATTTGAAAATTATGTAAACCAGTTTTTAAAAATCAAAACCGAGACCTCAGGGTGGCCTTCTTTTTGCAATACAGATGTTAAAAACTTCAATTTATTAAAGATTTTGAATTAAAAGGTGTTAATTTAAATTATGATGTCATGTGTTCGAATCCAGGCAGGCGTAAAATGGCTAAGCTTATGCTTGTTTCCTTTTGGAGAACGTATGGACAAAGAAATAATTTACCTACTTGTGAATTAGTAAATAATTACTCACGGTCTTAGAACTGTTAAACAATCCTAGGATAGAAGCATAAACATATCTTCCGGCAACAGATGAAATCATGTATGTAGTGTGGAAATATGTAAAAGGAAGTCCTAAATGAAATCCGAAAAAATGTTTTATAGCTGCGCATACCACAGCTCACACTCGACTAGAACTTTATACTTATTTAAAACATTTAGGTAAACGACTGCGGTATTTTGATTTGATTCTGTTATTGCTCCATGGAAACCTGAGCAGTGGATGCCTATTACTGGTCCCTTTCTGGGTTATATGACCAACGAGCTAGAAAAATACGGTAAAGATGCTTACGTTGATCAGTTTGTATCTACAGGACCTAAAACTTATGCATATACAATAAAATATCAGGAGTATACAAAAGTTATTTGTAAAATTAAAGGAATTACACAAAATTGTACAAATATAAAAAAGTAAATGCACAAGTAATGCGTGATACACTTCTAAAAGATAGTATTCTAACAATTAATCTTAATAATACACAAATCACTAGAAGACTTCTATGGAATTTGGTTACAGAACCTAGAACAAAATCTTTCGTATGTTAGTTGCTAAACGTAGAAGAACTTCCGAATTTTTACAGTACCGTACGGGTATAAATGACAATGTGTATAGCAAATTCTGTAAATAATCATAATGGTATTGCGAACGTTGCCGCAACAAGAATTTGTACATTACGATGTGAAAAATCTATGTAATACCGAACCGTTGCGAGTTCCAAAACAACCAGCAAATGAAAAAGTTCTTTCACACAGTATAAAATACCCAAGATTAGATAATGATAACAAAGGACAAATAAAACGTTTAGCTAATAAACGTTTATTCAACAATACTTGTAAATATTTTAGGTTAGATCGTAATACCCAAACAACTAAAAGACCAGGCTCTGACAATTGTAACCACGAAACAAAATTAACAAAATTTGAACCCTTGGATATTCAATCATTTTTTCAACATATAAAACGTAAATCTTAAGAAACAGAGTTAATTCGGAAACCCAAATGTTTTAAAAAGGATCATATCAAAACGACTAAAAGATCCGTTACCGATGATTTTGATCAAGAAACGAGAATAACGAAATTAGAACCTTTAGATATTGAAACGTTTTCTTCAATTTATAAAATTAAATCAGAAGAAATAAATATAATATATACAAAAGCCATAAAAATCAATCTGCCCAAGCGTTCAAACGCTGAATTTTTTTATACAAATTATAAACGTTTTAAGGAAACAGCACCTAAACGTTTAGGAACACACAAATCAAATTTAAAAATGAATTACGGATTAAAACGAATCCGTGGAAAATATGCTGCTACAGATACAGTTTTGCACAATGTTTTTAAACCTGAAGAATTCACCGTAAACATGGATGAAAAACATTTACCTGATGAAAAGTTTAAACGTTGCTTAAAATCCATAAGCGACATGAACGACACACACATTTCGATAAACAGTAACAGATAGCTAGTCGAGAAAAAACTAAAAATAAAAATGACATCGAAAACAAAATTCGCTGAACTACGCGTATGCTAACTAAAAATAAAACCAACTCCAATGAAAATGAATGGAGAGACATGCGGCATAAACTTAATACAAAACAAAAACGAGACATTATTTATAAACTTTTGGAAAAATTCGATTTCGGTGAAACCGTAGAAACGGAAGATGACAACAAAAAATGCTACTACTTCATGCAATATTAAAGAAAAAAGCGATCTTAATCATAACAAAGTTAGTACTTAGGATGATACTAATAACAATGACGATGAAGAAGAAAATTTTGCACTTGCATAAAGCGTGAATTCCGATGCTGTAAAGTTTAAATTTCCAAGTACAATGCAGATAGCCGGTCCTTAGGGTTGCGGCTAGTCAAAATTCGTAAACATTTATTAAAGCACGTCAATACCTCATACGATAATCCTATAAAAAGAGCTTTGTGGTGCCACCCGCGTGAATACACACAAAAGTTTGGTTGGAAATTTCACAATTGTGCGTTTTCCGTGCGTGCACGAGGGAGTTACCCATTTTGAAATTGTAAAAAAAAAAAAAAAAAAAAAAAATGGCGAAATACACATTTTAGACGATCTAATTTACGAAGCATTTTGCAATGATGTATCTAATTTTTTTAAAAATTTGCACCACAAATGTTTTAGAGTGGTGTACGTTTTACAAAATATTCTTGCTCAAGGAAAAAAATTAGAACAATATCCTTAAATTTTAATTATATCGTGGTAATTAAAAATAGCAGATATAGATTACAGATAGATTAATTATTTCAACAACTTGAACCAAAAAATTAAAAATTTCTTTTAGAAGATTTTAATAACACCACAAATACTCCACATGGATATTTGGTGTTAGACTGAACACAGCATACTCTCGATATGTACCGATACAGAACAGATGTTTTACCTTGTGAACGCCTCGCTTGTTTTAGACCAAAGTAAATATATAGCGTTTGTAATATACAGGGTGAGCCAGAAAACTACGAACCGCCTGCGCGGTGTTTTTCTGTCCGCGTCCTCGGCGCTCGTTGCCGTCTGCCGCTATCATAGAAAGGCGAGGATCAAACCATACAACATTTCTAAAACTACTTTTAAAGGCTTTACTTACCAACTTTATGAAAAGAAATTCTGAAACTGGCAACCGTCGTTGTCTATACATTTTTGGCACCTCTTTAGGAAACTATCCATCACTATCCATGATTATATTTACGTTGTAAAATTATCAGTCATGACGGTAAAGATTTAAAAGATGCTTTGATTTGTATGCGGGTAGTAATGCTACAATCTAGTGAAGTTTTAAAAAGTAGCGGCAAATTCCTAAGATTAAAATGCAGTACCTTATCTGCATGGAAATAGCAGGCATGGAAAACATTTTCACCAATTATCGAATACTCTAATACTCTTCTAAGAAAGATAATCTTACCTTGCAACAACATTTTATAATGAGACTCTGTTAAGAATGTTATGTTGCAATATGCGTTAGCAGCATTGTGGTAATAATGGATTTAGTGTTCAACCCTTTTATGTAATAGAGAAAGAGGGAAAAGATTTTTGTGCAATAAACAGTCTTCTTGCAAACACTACTATGGTTAATGTTATTTCCCTAATATTTTGGTCCTCCAAAGCAGCACTTTACCAGTTAGCGTAAATATCAACTACAGTTAAAAGCCAAGAAGCCATTTTTCATTCAAGAAATCAGCAACTACAGGCCATGGCAGAATAGCAAAAACGATCACTCATACAGCAACGAGGCAACTTGATAAAGGCAAGTGTAACACGCAATGTACATTTCTTAGAGGAATATGATGGGGTAAATCTATTTGAAGTGATAGTAAGAAAAGGTAGATTAAGAACTCAAATGTGGAAAAATTATGATACGTTGCAGCAACAACTAGAAGCTGAAGATGAGGATGGTAGTTGTGAATCTGATCGTGAGTATTTTGAAAACTTGTTCTTTAAGACAGAACTATTAGCAAAACATTTGTGTTTAAAGGCAGGTAATGTAAAATAACTAGCCGAAACTAATGCGGTTAGTAACGATTCCTCAGATTCAGAGCCAAGAACTAAAATATCTGTAATTAAATTGCCAACATTTCTAGGCAACTATGGAAAATGGGTGTCATCTTGCGATACGTTTCAGCATCTAGTTATACATAATAAACACCTTGCAGATGTTGACAAGCACCATTTTTTAATTTTATCACTATCCGATGAACCCAGTAAGTTAATTAAAAAGTTACTACCAAATGAATGCAATTTTGCAGGAGCGTGGCAAACGGTAACGTTACCACAATCCAAAACTTATCTTAGTTCTCATGTAAATGGATTATTAAATTTAACATTTGCATTTCAGGGTACTTCAGCAGAATTCAGTGACTTTGTGATTAATATTAATGCCATACAGTCACTTAATTCATAAATAAGTCTTCAAGAATTATTACTTGCTCAATAGTTTTAGACAGGGTGGATAAAGCTATTAGTAAGAATTGGGAAACCTCACCACATACAAAGGGGCTTCCAAAATTAGCAGATTTATAACAATTTTTAGAAGGTAGATGCCAAGCTTTAGAGGTATTGAAACCCACCCGGAATACTCGTAAGTGAAACAAACGAAGCTAAGCTTCAATATAAAGTTCCAAAACAATCATTGTTTGCATTTTGTGTAATTGTGAATATACGTTTTATTGGTGCTATCAGTTTCATACTGCTTCCATGGAGGAAAGATTGGAGACTGTTAGACGCTATAACCTGTGTGCAAACTATCTCAGAACTAATCATAAGGAGGACAGATGTAAATCTGGTTGATGTCCCATATCTGGAAACAAGCGTCATTCACTTCTCCATCTCAGCATCAACACCACCGAGAGACAAATCCTGTGTCGGACAATGACTCTATATCGAACCAGAGAGCAATAGAACCTAAAGGCAGCTTTTGTGGACTGCAATAAAAACCCAGATCAGATACTTCTCGCAACAGCAACTGTGCAGATATGTGGCAACAATGTTGCTTTACTTCCATATCGGATATTGCTTGACTCGTGCATAAAGGCTAAGACTGAAAAGAACGGCAAGATATGTATCATGTGCATGGTATTTCATATGCAACTTTTGTAAGTGTTGTTGTTTTCTAATGTGCTACATTTGACCCAAAGTCATAGCATCGTTTCTCTCTACTTCGTTGTCCATCAATTTTCATTTTGTAATGCAACGCAAATTTTATTTACAAGATTCATCTCAACTTATAGGTAGACCATTTGGTGTTATCCAGGGTGTACCTAGTGTAATCAGACGGAGTCGGTCTACTTTACACCTCGAGATTGTTGAAAGTAATTATGAAGCATTATGCTGTTGTTTTATTATGAAGTAAACTGTTTTAACTGCTTTTAGTTTTAAATGTATAACACATAAAATGTTGGTTTTATACTTTTTCCTTGTTGAAGATATTTTTTATTAATTATGATGTTCACCCTTTTTACTTAATTTTTCACATTCATAATACAGAAAACTCAAACACATTTTACACTCTTACACAGAATGCCACTTAACAACACACTCCCTTAAAAGGGTAAATTTTAAACCTCCTTTTTAGAAACACATATTAAATGCAGTTATTTAGTGTGCAATATAAAATTACAGCATTAACATGTTTTAAAATACCAAAACTTGTTAGCCTTTAAAGGTTCGGTCAGCAAATCAGCCAGTTGTTCGCCAGTTTGACTGTACTGTAGGTTAAACCAACCCTTCTTCATCTCATCTGCTATAGTGATAGCGAACTTCAATGTGTTTACTGTTTCTTGTTATTTGCCCTGATTTAATAATCTTGATTGCAGATTGATTATCCACATGCACACTGGTATCAATCTTGAAGTATGTCAAGTCTTTCAGCACAGTTTTTAGATACTTAGTTTCCTTCACACATTGCGCTGCTGCTATATATTCTGCCTCCGATGAAGAGAGGGCAACTATCTTCTGTTTTTTGAGCACCAGGATATTGGAGATCCACCATACAATATTATGTAACCGGTAGTACTCTTCCTAGTTTTTTGATCTCCTGCATAGTCAGAATCTGAGTAGGCTTGAATGCTGTGGCTCTTCTCTGATGAAAAATAAATTCCACTCCCTGGATCTCCATTCAAATGCCTGAGTGTTCATTGTGTTGTTTGACAGTTCAGGGCACGGCTCTCAAGGATATGCCATGTCTGGCTGGGTTTCACAAATAAGATAAAGTAAACTCCCAACTACTTTATTATACTCATATTTCCATGTCTTCAGTTTATCTTCTTGATAATCTTCTTGAGCTGCAATCAGTGTATTCATCTTTTTCGGTTCAACCATCCCATACTTATTAACTATCTTTTTGCAAATTTTTCTTGCAAATTCCATCTTTTGTTCTGGTTATTTGTATACCAAGATAGCCTTTAGGGGAGTCTTCCACTGTTACCTCAAATTCAGTCTTTAGTTTTTCTATAAGACTGTGTATTTCTTTAATATCAGCTCCAATGACAAGATCATCATCCACATGGATCGCCAAAAATAACTTCTTATTCTTGCTCCTAATGACATATTGGCCAGTCTTCAAAGGTATCGGTCCACATGACTCCAACAAATCTGTTAGTTTTTTTATTCCATTTTTGTGAGAGACTTCTTGGGTAAGCATACCTTTCCTGGCTTACTGTAACCTTCAGGATTGCATGTAAATTTCTGAAGCAAGTTTTCCATTTAAGAAGGTGTTTTATATCAAATGTTATAATTTTTAAGTTATTTTGGGTTGCAATAGCAAGCAACTGTCTTAGCGTAATTCCTTGCACAACTGCGCTGTAAATGTCAGAAAAATCTAAAGTATTGTTCCTCTGCTGGCACCCACTAGCAACAAGGCATGCCTTATATATTCCATTATCTTTTTTCTTGAAAAACTAACGATATGTTTTCTTGCCTATTGTCTGCTTCTCATCTGCTAATTCCAAAACTTTATTTTTCTTTAGTGGTGTTTTTCTTCGTTTATTGCCTCTATCCATTTTCTTCTGTTTTCACTGGACATGCAATCAACATATGTCATATCTTCTTCCTCAGATGAGAACAGTGCCTGTCTTTTATATATAAATTCTTCTGGCACTTCAAGGTCATCAAAATGAAGAGAAAATGTTCTCTGTCGTATTTCCAGACGTTCTTATTCCTCTTCTCCTTTTATATCTACTTGTTGATCATCTTTTTGTTGTTCTTGATTCTCATCCTGAACTTGGTCTTTAATTTGTTTATGATTTTTATCTTTATTGTTTTCACCTTCATCTTCGTCAAAATTTTTAAATGCCAAAGGTGGCTCTATTATCACTTCTTTTTTAAATCTTACAGTAAACTCAACATCTCTTATGCTTTTCTTGTGTTTGAATCCAAATTACGGTATTTAGTTGTACAGTATCCCACCATAAAGTCCTTCTGACTTCGATGATCAAGTTTGTTCAGATATCCAAGCTTTTGTGTGTACACAATCTGTCCAATTCTTCTAAATCAGAAAAATCTGGTCTTCTTCCACACCACCTTTCAAATGCTGTGACATTTATGGTTCTTGAAACACTCCTGTTGAGAAGATAGACTACTGTCTGCACTGCATAACCCCAGGATTTATGCTTAGTTGAGAGGAATGCAACATAGCACGAACCTTATTATAACTGGCGCAACAGTTCTAGACACGTGAAAATCTTAATGACAGCTATGAAGCGAGTTACATACCAGATCAAGAGGTGACCGGTCGTCTACATGCTGCAGGAGTGCGTGGGACAGTCATTGTCAAATATTCGCACACCGGTTATGCACTGCATTACACGATAAACTTATAGTTATATACAGTATATTTAAATCCACCGCTGTAAAATGCCCTTAATATAAAAACACTGTCAACCATCTGCCTCCAGTTCTTCCACACCTGACAACCCTTCCTGTTCTGCGGAATCACTCACGTCATTGCCGCTGTCGCTACTTTCTGCACCATTATCCTGGATGAGAATTTTTTCTAATTGACTTTCTGCAATTCCGTATTTTTTGAAATAATGATTCTCAATTTATTCAACATGTCGATATACATTTTCCCATTCTGGCCTTCCAATTTCTGCAAATCGCTGGCGACATAACTGCTCCACATCTTTTAGTTTAAAAGTGATATTTCTGCAGGCCACCCAGTTTTTGACATCAGCCCAGATTAATTCGATTGGGTTTAGATCTGGGAGATACGGTGGCAGTCTAAGTACATTATGGCGATGTTGTATTAATATCTGGCCAAATATTATGAGTTATGACTTCTGAAGGGATTTGTTGGCTTTAACTAAGTTATATTTGTTTTACTCATGCTTTCATCAAAAGTTATATTATGCCTAAACAACCAGGTTTTTATTTCTTCTTTCAAGGAATTTGAAGTAGGTTGTTTGTCAATTTGAATGTTACCACATTGTGAAGCATTGTCGATAACCAGAATAGACCCAGCAGGCATATTAGGTATCAACATGGCGTTGATCCACTTCATGTAATTTTCTGTATTCATTTCTTGATGAAAATCTCCTGTTTTTTTGTTGCGACTTGTAAAAGAAGGGTACTTGGAACGAACAGCATGAACGATAATAAGTATTTGCCCTTTGGCAACAGGTGCCTGAAAACCTAATTCGCTATCGTCACTTCAACTTTTAGATGTTGTATGACTGCTGTGTATGTACGACTCATCTTCATACACTATAGTTTGACCTCTAATTTGTACCTCAGAGTAAGGTACTCTTCCAGCTGAGATCGTATGTCGTGCTTTTCTATTAGAACTCTATTTGGTTTCGTTTTCTTCCACTTAAACCCTAAGTCTTTTATAATTTTTCTGAGATTTGTAGCAGCATCTTGAAAATTTATGCTGATATAAGTACATATAAAATTATAGTCATTTGGAAAGTTAGTATCAGACTGCAAAATTCAGTGTCATAGCCGGGATTTGAGACTTGTAGCACCACCTTGAACATTTATGACATCTTTCAGATTGATGAGCAATCTGCTTATTGTTGGCAGTTTTTTCTTCCACGTAGAAATTGTGAATCGTGCACCGAATGGCGCATTTGTCGAAATCATCTATTTCTCTAATACGTTTAGGGGCCTTGTTTTTTTCACAGGTGTGTCAAATGGCACTCTTTCATCCATATGGTTTTTCTTATCTTTGAGAAATCTGGAAACGGAACTCAGTGCTTTGGCTACTCTTTCTTTCACTCTCAAGGCTTTTGTAGAACTCGGGTAAACATATATTTACTTCCTTCATCTCTGCTTCTTGCTTCATGAAGTCGAGGACATTTGCAATTATTTCCCTGCTTTGAATACGTAATACCTTACCATTTAACTTTGAAAACGTAGGAGCCATGGTTATAAATATCACAAATATAAAATAAACACTATTTACGTACTGATCTCTTTGAAATTTAAAGATGCGGACACTTTCTATGCAGACTATATGTGTTACGCACTGTGAGTAAGCGAAGGTATCATATCGCTTTCGTTGATTAAGCTAAACATAAACCATTCCTAGGCTCGGCAGCTGGGATGGCAATCAAGGTCACGATTCCGGAAGTTTTGCGCCAGTAATAGTTAGGGTTCGATTCACTCGTTCTGCCCTTCCATTTTGTTGTGGGGTATCATTTATGGTATATTCTCTCACGATACCTCTTTCGTCACACCACATTTTAAAATCATTCCTTCTATATTCACCACCTCTGTGACACCTAATTTTTCAGTTTTCAGGTTGAAATGTGCTTCTGCTTCCAAGATATATTGTCTTAGGTATTCATCAGTTTCATTCGTTATATGAAGTAGATACACCTTCAGGTAAAGAGTAAAGTCATCCATTACGATAAGGAAATACTCTTCATTGTGATATGTTGAGGGAGATATCTTGCCACACACATCAGAGTGCAATATCTGTAGTGGTCCTGTTTCTCTTGTCCTTTCAGGACGAAAAGTATTTCTTGTTTCCTTGCTGAGAACACATGATTCTCAAAACTCATCATCTTGAGGTTTCTTGATATCACCATCCACTCCATCACACAGGTCAGGAATTTTCTTCAGATCACTGAAATTTATGTGACCTAACTTATTATGTCATTTGAAAACTCCGTCTCTATGCGTCGAGAGAGATTCGCAAGAATATTGGTCAATCAAATCAATCTCATAGAGTCCCTGGTTTGTCTTCCTTCTATCACAGTCTCACCTTCTACGGCATTGATTTTTCCATGGTGAATCTCTTTCACATAGTCTTTATCAAAAATAGCAATGCCATAGTTTTTGTCACCATATTTATTGATAGTAGGTTTCTACTCAAACCAGGTAGATGCAACACATTCTTAAGGATGACTTCTTTAGTGTCACCTTCACCACACAGATTATAAATCAGCTTCTGTCCCTTTTTTGCGACCCCTATTTCTAATTTTTAATGTCTTTCTTCAAAGTATTTGCATATTTCACAAAATGCTCTGTAGCGCCAGTGTCAGCCACGAATGTAAAATCTTGTTAAGCACTCAGAATTGCATGCTGATTATTGTTCTCTGGGTAAGTTAAATATGCTACCCTTTTGTTGTTATCTTGTCTCTCATGCTTGGACTTAAAGAATTTTTTTATCATGGTTAGTCTTTTTACAGTATGCACATTTAGGAAACGTACCTTCATTTGGATATGATTTCTTTCCAGTTTTCGTTTTCTCTTGTTGATTATTTTCTGGAAAATATCTTTATAACGTCCCTCAGTTTTATACCTGTAACTTATAAAACCTTTAAAGAACTTCTTGCTTTGATTTCTAGTGTTGTCAGTTTTTTCTTTCTTTCTTTTTGTTTTGTTTCCTGGAATCCTTGTGACATAGCTTTGAATGTTACTTGTTCTTCGGTTTGTTTTTTAGTTTTATCCTCTTGTGTAGCAAGCCTTGTTTTAAGGTTTCCAGTGTCTTCTGATCAGCAGGAGAGGAATCCCATACACTACTAAAATACTAATACCCTTCAGCCAAAGCTGCTATTATCCTTGTTATAAGCCTTGTATCAGTTATCTTCTCTTGCAATCTGTTGAGCCTGAAAGCTACATACTGTAGGCTAGCAATGTTAGACATGATATTCTGATATTTTTTTAATCTTGAAGTTGTAGAAATCACTCCAAAGTTGAATCTTCTGTTGTGAATTATCCTTGTTGTATCCTTGTTGTCAACCGATCAAACATTTGTTTTGAGGATTTACAGCAAAGAATATGAGTCTTGGCACTTATACCAGTGGTAGCTAGGATGTATCTCCTAGCTTGTGCATCCTTTAACCATTCAGCTAGCTTCTTGGGATCAGCTTCCTTAGTTTCTCTAGGTTCAGTGCCATTGACATAGCTCCACAAACCTTTAACTTGAAACAGTTTTATCTCCAATTCTCATAAAGCAAACATGGTTGCATCCTTGAAAGTGGATAGGTATTCAAACTTCTCCACTTCCTCAATATTATTATCCTGTCTGAGGTTATTTTATTAATTTACTTTCCACAGTATTCACAGAACTCTGGGCCCATAATCTGTTGTTTTATTATGAAGTAAACTGTTTTTAACGGCTTTCATTTTTAAATATGTAACACAGAAAATGTTAGTTTTACAAGTTTTCTTTGTTGAAGGGATATTTGTTTACTAATTATGATGTTCACCCCTTTTTACTTCATTTTTCACATCCATAATAGAAAACAAAACACAAACAAAAAAGCAATTTACACTGTAACATAGAATGCCAACTTAATAACATATGGGAATCGCTTTGCTTTGGTGACAATATTGCTACCATAGAATGCTCAATTTTACCAAAGGATCGCAACAGCTGTGCCTTCTACTTCAGTTAATTTAAAAGAATGCTACATTCCAACAAACTTATTAGCAGATGAAACATTTAACATTCTAAGGAAGATAGATACATATATTGCCGAGTGGTGAACTGCCCTTCACCTACTCTGCTCTGGTGTAATAACTTCACCTACATTTAAACTAGTACTTCAAAACATTGTTCTATGCTGGGTTGTACCTGTCAAGTTGCCATCTATAAATTTTATTGCATCTGTATCTGCGCAACAACAATCACTTCTCATTAGTAATTATTCTTTAGCGTACCAGGTCCTGAATTACTACAACATTGGGTGTTCTTGCACAGACGGTTGTGCAACCATGCCAACTAATGCATACAATGGTATTTATTCACAAGCTACTAAAACTGAATTGCATGTCTTCTCCGACGCTGTAGAGAAGGCCTATGGATCATGCAGTAATTAACTTCTTTCAGTAAACAAGAAGGAGACTGCTACTGTAAAATTGCTTTGTATCGGTTCAGATTGATACCACTAAAGATAATGTATTACCTCGGATAGAACTGTGTGGTTCAGCAATTCTTTCTCAACAGTATCGGAAAGTACTGTGCCATTTAAAACTGAGTGTTACACTATCTGTTCTGTAGACAGTTTCAACAGTATTTTTGGCTTGGTTGTTCTCAGCTCCTGCACACTGGACAACATTTGCAGCCAATAGAGTATCCGGGATCCAAGATATTACTTCTGGACCTTCTTAGAAACATGTCCCATAAAAGCAATATTCTGCTGATTTAAATTATAGGGGTGTTAAGCCAACTGATTTTTTCAGTGTCAACCAGTGGGACTGGTCTAAAATGGCTTTCAGAAATTTCAGATGATTAGTCTGTGCCTCCAGCCGTACTCCAAGAGGAACCTCCAGAAAAACGGCAGATCAAGAATCCCTTCGTTGTGACACCTGTCTATTCTCGAAAGGTATACTAGTGCACCTTACCTTCACAAAATAATTGATTATGTATGGAATATTTACATCAAACTGAAGGCTCCCGAACAGCAACAAAACTATGGTTGATTAAGTTTGGAAAAAATGAACCACGCCTCTAAATCTTGTGCAAGGTTAACACTGGAAGAATGTTATGAAGAAGGAACTGCACTTTTAAAAGACAATTTCCTTTCCTGTAGGAGTCCTCTGAGGTCACTAAAGCCTTACTTAAATGATGAAGGTATTATAAGAGTAGGATGTCAACTTTATAATTCATTTCTGTGCAGCACACTGAAAATCCTATAACTTTACCTCCGCGGTATTACTATACTAAGTCAGCTATAATGTCAGAACATATTCGATTGTTACATGCAGATCTTCAGTTACTTTTGAGTTACTCAGGAGAAAGTACTGGGTACCACGGGCATTGTTTCATAACTGTCTTCTGCAGTGTTTTAGATTAAAGGGGAATTCAATTACCCTGTTTATGAGGGAGTTACCTTCTGAGAGAGTTCATCCTCCAAGAGCACTCCTAAATACTGGTTTTGACGTTGCAGGCTCAGTTCTTCCTAAAATCGGAGCTAAAAGAAGCTCAGTTATGTCAGGCCTTATGGTGCTAGTTTCGTATGCTGGTCAATCAAGGTAGTACAACTTGTATTAGTTTTTTACCTAACCACAGCCGCATTTTAGCTGCATTGAGACGTATTGTATCAATACGATGCGTTCCTATGACAATTTTTAGGATAATGCTACGACATTTCTTAGTTCCCAAAGGGAATTATGTGAGTTCCGTAAATTGTTCGTTAGTGGGGAGCATCAACATCTTATACACCGTCATACAACTACTTCTGGTTTTAGTGGCTTAAAATACCTCCATATGAACCATATTATGGTGGTTATTGGGAAGCAGCTATGGCCAATGAAATATTATCATTGATGGGCAGTTGGAAAGGCCGTAACAAACTTTGAAAGGTTTACAGAATTTTTGGCTTAAATCGAGGCTTGTTTAAATTCACCACCTTTAATTTAAATTGCTGATGTATCAGATGCTTGACACCAGAACATTTTCTCATTGGAGATGCTCCAACAGAAATTCAAGAGCCCATTCTAACTGCTGTTGCTGTTGACAGATTATCTAGGTGGTTAGGTGGCAGACTGGCAGCAACTTTAACGGAAGTACCGGCAGTTCTGGCGGAGGTGGTCCGTTGCTTATCTCCATACCTTGCATCAACGCCACAAGCGGCAAACCTCTACCGGCAATCTCCAATCCGGAAGACTGGACTATTTTATAGGAAGACAATATTCCATGTCTTCATTGTGCTTCAGATGTGATCCAGGAAACCTTTCCTGGTGCTGATGGATGAATTCGAGTAGTCACAGTGAAAACAAACAAGTGAAATTAAAGAATACCAATTACAAAATTATGTACAACGCCCCTTAAATGATAGATTGTTTTATGTTTTAATTCTGCGTGAGATTATTAATTTTGAAACATTGCGTATTTTAAGGAGGGTGACATGTTAAGGATGTTTTCCTACAATTTGTGTTGGCAGCAATTGTATTAATGATGGATTCAGTATTCAACTTTTGTTTTAGCGTAAGAGTGAGAGAGAAATATTTCTTACGTAATAAACCGTCTTCTTGCAAATGCTATCAGAGTTAATGTTATTTCCTCAACGCTTCCGTGTTGCTTGAAAATGTCGGTGAATTTAAAAAATCACAAAGCATTCAAATAATGTAAAGTAATTCTTAAATACTCGCATTTTATGCAGTATGGAATATTATTTCAGTGTTATTTCACACAAAGTATTGCTTAATTATCAGGTTTATTTTGCAAATGCTGATTATTTATAATATATTAATCCTTTTTAGGGTCGTCCTCCGTGGTGTAGTGGTTACCATGCTAACCTCCAGTTCCCGAGGTCGCCGGGTTCATACCCGGCGGAGGGCGATGGATTTTTTTCGGGCGTAAAATTCCTTAGTGTGGCTTCCTTCGGAAGTGAAGTAAAGCCGGTAGTCCCGTATCGTAGATTTACGGCACGTAAAAGAACCTCAAGCCTGATAAAGAGGACTCTGAGCAAAATTACGGGTCTTTCACGCCCAATATAGAATGGGACGCTAAGGGCCACAGTAGTTAGAGTGTCCATAAATAAAACTCAATTTTTATCCTTTTTAGGCCTTATATATTTTGCATGACATTATGTGCAACCACATGGCAAGGTGATAAAGGTGTGTGTTTAGTTAAGTATTACAAATGTTATCATAGTTGCGTTCTGTACGACTTGTCCCTCAGCAGTGCTCATTGTGGGATCCTATAAACAAGATACAAAGGTAAGAATAGCATAGCTATCTTCAATTTTGTAACGTGTAACCTATAGCTCTATTTACATATGTCACTATACAGTTTTGTATTAATGCAAAGAATACATTCATTACATTACTTTTACATAGCTACTAAATATAGTCATTGTCTTATTTAAAATGCAATTTTGGAAACGTCGTTTTGTGACCATACAGCACAGAATTATAGCCTTTAGATAGGAGATATATCTGACTGGATTGATTCTTGATTCACTGTATACTTTTCCCAAATAGAGATGATTGAAACTGTAGTATGGATCTCATGTATAGCAGAATGTATAGAACCTTTCCGTTCCCTACTGGATCATTCCATGTTAAATAAACCAACAAAAAGCATTTTGGATCGTACAATCCCCAATTTTTATGAACCTTTAAATATGATCATACTAGGAAAGGAATCAGTTTGATTGTTTTATATATTTTTTAAACATTCTGAGTATGAGTTGCAGCTGTCGCTAAATGTAAAAGGTTCTAAAAACTTGCGCATGGATCAGTCTTAAGACACAAATAGCTATAGCTCTAATTGTCCTAGAGATGTAGTTGAGGTCTAATTTTAAAGATTATACAGTAACCGTTAATGTATATGCAACACAACATGTTTTGGTGAAACAAAAGCAAATATAACCATTTTGAGGAGGGTGTGTATTTGATTTTCTCCCAAAACAGCAATCCCTTCACTATTGAAAAGAATTATGGAATACTTATCCATGCTTTTAAAAGTAAGCAGTGAACATTTTAAAGTGCGGTATAAATGGAATCGTAATTTACCTTAATTCTAAAGACAAAAGAAACAGGTATCTCTCCAGAAATACGTACTTCTGAATAGCTGATATGGCCAATAAGAAAAAAAGACAGTATAATGAAGAATTGGTTTTTGTATTCCATATATAATCAGGCATACATTAGTACATAATGAGATGACAGAGCCTGTTGCAACAAGCACTACTGGTTTAAATTACACCATGTCTCAGTAAACATGGTCCAGCTGGTTTAGTTTGTGTAGCTCAACTCTTACTCTCACCCCAGTGACTCATTTCTGTGTTCTCTAGTGAATGGTTAAGTGTACATCTTGCTGTTTTGTAATCTTAGTTATTTAACTATTATAAAATATGCGTTTGTAATAAAAACAGGTTAACCTTTCCAACTAGTCTATGAACAATGGAGCAAGATCATTGGACAAAGTATTCTTGTAACCCATAAAAAAGCAGAATCATTGGAAGGCTTTAAGAAATATAAACGATTGGATATGATACCGTCATATGTCATGTATCATTCATGATGCACATCATATGTGTCATTTCATACATTACTGTGGATGTAACTGATTAGATTATGACATTCAAATAGGGATTAAAGTAGAAAAACCGTTAGGAAAGGAGAAGACTATTCTCCAGCACGTTCCAGCATTTGATCAGGATGCTGGTCAAGACGATAATAATGATAAATGTGGTGATGATTATTGCAATACAGCTGAGGCACCCATTCATCTTCACTGTCATTTCCGGAAGAGTCTCCTGTAGATAAAGTAAAATAAAATAAAATCTTGTTTCATGCCTCGGCTCCTGGTAGCTGCACGAGGACGCATGATTCCAAGCTTTGTATATTTATTTCTATAAAATATTCCGTTATATTTCAAATTTTCTTTAGTTTCATATTACAGATATCAACTTAAATCTCAGTTAACACTAAAGCACTTCACCTTTAAATAATGTATTTCAATTACTAATTCCATTACTGGCTTAAAATGCTACTTTCCTACTGTAAACCTGTAGTGCATTATTTATTACTAGTACCCGGCAATTATTGTAGCTTCTAAAATTCCCTATATAAATCACTGCTTCTATTGCCTTCTCACTCTCTATCCCCTTTCTTAGTCTATATACAAAATGTTAATGAACTAAACCGAAATATTTTCAGATATTGTAGACGCATCTGATATAAGCAATGGATGGTCCACGACTAAAGATAACACAGCTATATGGTGTTAAACAAATTGGTATCAGACGCTAATAAGTCGGTGTTACAGCAAAGCCGGATGAAAACTTCGCTTATAATGTCTTTAGAACTGCTGCACGAGTATAGAAATATCGATTTCCAGCATTTCATTATTAGCGTTCTCAAGATTTAATGTCAGAAATATCTCCTAAAGCTCGAACTAATCACTTGACAGTGCGACACTGAACATCGATTAACTGCCTTCTTGCGTTATGTAGCCTACTCTAGATAAGTTTATTTAACTGCTCGTGTGGCTCAACGCATAATACCCAAAGCTGGTGTCTCGAAGGGCGTAGGTTCGTTTACTGTCGCGCAGTTAACTTCCTTTTTAATCCATACGAAGAAGTGCTGCGATACAAACACTCAGGACGCAGGTCTGATTGGCAGTTAAATAACAATCATTTGCTTGGTTCGGCTCACTGAGGTTAGTTTGCTGAGGATTGTCTGTGAGACAACATGGATAACATGTACATCTTCTCTGAACTTGCAGATATGCACCTTATTTACGGTGAATCAAGAAATAGTGATTTAGCTGCTGCAGCATTGCACAGAACCGGTATCCTGATAGACACTAACCAAATCACTCCATTTTTCAGTTCATCGATAGGCGTTTGCGAGAGTGTGGGACCTTGAAAGTAAACATGGGCGATATGGGTGTTACACGAACTCGACACACAGTGCAATTTGAGGAGAATGTTCTGCAAATAATTGCAGAAGAGCCATCTACTAGCACTCGCGCTATTACACGTGCACTGGGACTAATCATGTTAGGTATGACAAACCATACACGAAGAACAGCTTCACCCGTTTCACCGTCAACGGTGCAAGTACTAACCTGGGAGACTTGGACTTCAGGCACAATTTTGTAATTGGGTTTTTCTCTAGCAGCCTGAATTCTTTTCGTTGGTATTGTTTACTGATGAGACCTTGTTCACCAGAGATGGTCTAGTTTTCAACTCAAAAACAGCTATGTGTGGGACTATATCAATCCACATGCTGTTGTGGAGAAGAGTCACCAGCAGACGTTTTTGGTGAACATATGGGTGGGAATTATTTCAAACCATGTCATTGGCCCATATCTGCTTACCTCTCGGTTAAATGGACATGCTTATCTTTATTTGTTGCAGAACATTGTACCTGTATTTTTAGAAGATGTAGCTCTGCATATTCATCGTCGAGTATGGCTACAATATGACGGAGCTCCTCCCCATTTCTCCCTGGCTGTGCGAGAGTATTTGAATCAAATTTTTCCTAACCGATGGATCGGCAGGCGGAGTCCAAATGCAGCTTGGCCACCACGCTCTCTGGACCTTAATTCAACTGATTTCGTTTTCTGGGGTCACCTCAAGTCTATGATGTATGAAACACCTATCACCTCAGAAGAACACTTAACTGTACGAATAATAGTAGCATATGACGTTATTCGACACACGCCAGAAATCTTGGATAGAGTATGACAATCGTTTCTTCGCCGCTGTACTTTGTGTTGAAAACTCAGGTCAATATTTCGAGTAATTCTTATAAAACTGACGTAAATACTTTTACGCTTTTATGTTTTTATTCTTTCTTTCACCCTTTAAAACACTTCCCATTTTGAAGTACAGCATATGAATATATTAAGTATCATTAGACCTTTTATTAGCAAGGATTGTAATAATTGTACCGATATGTTAAAATTAAAATACATAAATTGAAATATGAATTTAAAACTTAGGCTAAAACTGCATTAATATGCTGTACTAAGAGAAAACAAAACAGCAACAAATGTGATGAACGACGCTCAAAAGCAATGACTAGCTTTTACTCGAAAACTGATACCGTAACCAATGCAACAGAGGGGTACGCTCTGAAACATCCCTTCGGTTTCGTGTGTTGTGCCCTCGAATGGTATTATCATTAGCCAGTGACGTACTGGCACTTTAGAAACTTGTGGCCATAATTTCGAAATTTGAATGGAAAGGCCAGACGTCTGTTATCTCAAAGTACTTGTTTAAGACACCTCCAGATTCTCTCAAAATATTTCGATGTAGTTCATTAATACCCTGTGTTCGTTTTATTCTTATCTACTTACATCCTCTCCCTGCGCACATATTCCACCACTTTTACACCATCTTTTTCTTTCTTCTTATTGTTCATTAACGCCCCCTTTCTTCTCCCTGTGGGTGCTTAGTAACATCTTTCTCCAAAACACTTCCCTCTATATTTGGGCTGCTCTTTCCTCTTCTGTTAAGGTTTTATTAGAAGTTGTGTCTGTTTCCCATTCTTTAAGTAGACATATTCTTTACTACTTGTCCATCCTCGCAACTCTTCCCTTTAAAGATAGCTTCCTCAATCCATGTCGTATTCTTTCAAATGTATTTATAATGCCTTCTGTCACCCTCTCTCTTCTTCTCCTTCTTGAAAGTTGCTTTACAGTTTTCTATATATTCTCTGTTTCCTCTTTTTCCAATATTCTACCAATATTTTCTCCTAAATATCCTCCTTCTGAATCTAAGGTATTTTACATCTTCTCCTTTCTCTCGTTCTTACTACATCTATCCATTTTCAACCTTTCCATTTATAGGCAATAATGTTCTCTTTCTTTACATCTTGGTGTAATTCGCCTTCTCTCTTCTATTTCCATCCTTCCAGTAATACCCATAAATTACTCCTTTTGTTTATTCCCAATTTCTAAGTTCTCACAACTTTCCTCGTAATTTAACATCAACTCCTCTTCTAGTTCCTCTTCTGATGTCAGTTAATTCATCAGACATTAACAATTTATAAATTGTATTCCTTCTGATCGCACAATAAATGGTTGTTGTATTCGTGCTAACTTTCGACCTCCGTGTCTCATATTCCTGCTTTGTATGTAATCTCCATACGCTTTTGACGAATTTCCTTGCATAACATTGTCGAAGATTCTATAATCATTCTCTTGTCTTATAATATTGCCGACCACTTTTACTTCTAATTTCCTTCTTTCCTTATTCCAGTATGTTTATTTTCTACATCGATATACCACATGTTCCGACGTATCCTGAACTACATATGTCAAAAAACTCTTCTCCTACTTTTCCCATTCTATTCAGGTAATGGTCATATGGATCGTGTCCTGATAAATAATGAATACTTCCCTTTAGTGGCTTAATATGTTTCATTCGAAGACTTTCCTAGATATCTGGCATTAAATTATACGTTTCCCTTCTTTCAGGTACTTTATTATATTTTTCTTGCCACTAATTGAATCATTTCCTTTTATATAATTTTTAGGCTCTTTTTAAAATACTATAGACTTTATAAGTTTTTAAATAATGTTTAAGGATAAATATGGTGATGAAAATTATGCTAATACAGGTGACGCACTCATTAATTTTCACCGTCATTTCTGGCAGTCTCTATAGATAGAAAGAAAGTGATGAAATAAAAACAATGCGGTGAATAAAAAGTGGAAAATTAAGCCTGCTTACAAAGATTCGTTTTTTCAGTGGCGACAAAGGAGATAACCAGGTAGAGTGCCAATGTACGAATGAGATTTAATTAACTAGCTAAAGCATAAGTTCATAAATGCCAAACATGTTGAAAATGTTACAGTGTTTGTTTTCACCGCAAAAATAGTCATATAAAAGGATCGAGAATGAACTTGGTGTGACTGATTTACCAAGAAAAGTAAAGGCTGTAGTTAAAGAGAAACCCCTTTTATCCTCTACCAAACCAAATTTAAGCAAAAGCCTGTCAGACGTGACGGTTAATATTGTCAGAGATTTGTTTCAGTTCAGGAATGCGCCAGGGAAGAAGGTTTGTCAAAAGAAGAGATCGAACTAAAATTCTGGAACAAAAAAAAATGACTGTTGTTGCAGATCTGAGAGAAATTTATGAATTCTTCAAGACAAAGTTTTCCATTAAACAGATAAGTTTTCAAAATGTGCTGAGGTGCTCCAGAGAACTATTGTATAGCTGCAGGGGAAGTCAATGTTTATATTAATTTAGTTAAGTTAATATTAATATTTTATCTATAAAATGCCTTTTATGATTCATGCTCTACCTTTATCGTTCACAAAAATCCTTATGCAGACTTTCATCAGCTTTTGTCTTTCTGCTGAAACAAAAAAGTAAAAAACGGAAAAGAAAGAAACAAGACAAAGCAGGTGAAAAATGCATGCAGATGTAAAACTGACATATAACATTTAAGGATATATTTACATCGTATGCTAATCCACTGTGTGTAACAATAAAAGCAAGTTGTTTAGCAGTTTTATAACTCTAGATTTTTCATTAGCAAATAATACACACCAGTATACTACTTCAACCAAAAGAGGGAAAGGGTACAAACAAATACTTCATTTTTAGGAATGTAACGTGTTATGCATATTTTAAAAAAATTATTGTTCTAAAGGACGCTTTTCATTGCAACATATGTTTGACTGTGGAAAGGAAATCTAAGCTCAGGCTTTCTACTGTTCGTTTTCAGTATAGCTGGTGCAAAACTTCGGGAATCGTGACCCTGATTGCCACCCCAACTGCCGAGCCTAGGAATCCTTTATGTTTAGCTTACTCAACGAAAGCGATACAATAGCTTTGCTTTCTCACAGTACGTAACACATACAGTCTGCATAGAACGTGTTACGCATCTGGTTGTAATTTCATAGAGAGCAGTACCTAAATAGTGCTTATTTTATATTTGTAATATTTATAACCATGGCTCCTACGTTTACAAAGTTAAGTGGTAAGGTATTACATACTCAAAGCAGGGAAATAATTGCAAATGTCAACTTCGTGAAGCAAGAAACAGAGATGAAGGAAGAAAATATATGTTCATCCGAGTTCCACAAAAGTCTTAAGAGAGTGAAAGAAAGAGTAGCTAAAGCAACTGATGTTTCACTGAGTTCCATTTATAGGGTTCTCAAAGATAAGAAAACACAGGGGTGAGGAGTACCATTTGACACACCTGGGAAGAAACATAAGGTCCCTAAACGTGTTACAGAAGTAGACGATTTCGACAAATGCGTCATTCGGCACACGATTCACAATTTCTATGTGGAAGAAAAAACTGTGCCAACAACAAGCAGATTGCTCATGAAGCTGAAAGACAGCCTAAATTTTCAAGGTGGTGCTACAAGTCTCAGAAAAATTATAAAAGATTTAGGGTCCAAGTGGAAGAAAACGAAATCAAATAGAGTTCTAATAGAAAAGCATGACATACGATCTCAGCGGGAAGAGTACCTTACTCTTCTACGGAGGTACAAATCAGAAGGTCGAACTATAGTGTACGAAGATGAGTCATACATACACAGCAGTCATACAACATTTAAATTTTGGAGTGACGATAGCGAATTAGGTTTGCAGGCACCTGTTGCCAAAGGGCAAAAATATTGAATTAAATTGAGCTTTATTTATGGATGCTCTTTAACTGCTGTGGTCCTTAGCGTCCCAATCTATATTGTGCGTGAAATACCGGTAATTTTGCTCAGAGGCCTCTTTATCAGGCTTGAGGTTCTTTTATATGCCGTAAATGTTCGACACGGGACCACCGGCTTTACTTTCCTTCCGAAGGAAACCATGCTAAGGAGTTCTACGCCCGAAAAAATGCATCGTCTTCCGCCGGGTTTAAACCCGCGACCACGGGAACTAGAGGCTAGCATGGTAACCGCTACACCAAGAAGGACGACCCGAAGTCAAAGACTTATCATCGTTCATGTTAGTGGAAAGATCGGCTGCGTTCCAAGTACCCTTCTCATTTACAAGTCGCAACAAGAAACAGGAGATTTTCATCAAGAAACGAATACAGAAAATTACATGAAGTGGATCAACACCACGTTGATACTTAATATGTCTGCTGGGTCCGTTCCGGTTATCGACAATGCTTCTTACCATAACACTCAAACTGACAAACCAGCTACCTCAAATTCCCTGAAAGAAGAAACGAGAGCTTGGTTACTTAGGCATAATATAGCTTTTGATGAAAGCATGAGTAAAACAAAGCTATATAACTTAATTAAAGCCAACAAATCGCTTCAGAAGTCATACATACTTGACCAGATATTAAAGCGCTGATGACCTTCAATGTTTAGCGCCCTTAACCTTCATCTCATCATTCACCAGATATTAATAAAACATGACCACAATGTACTTAGACTGCCACCGTATCGCCCAGATTTAAACCCAATCGAATTAATCTGGGCTGATGGCAAAAAATAGGTGGCATGCAAGAATATCAGTTTTAAATTATAAGATATGGAGCATTATGTCGCCAGGGATTTGCAGAAATTGGAAGGCCAGAATGGGAAAATGTATATTGATGTGTTGAACAAGTTGAAAATCAATATTTCGAAAGAAGATAGAATTGTATAAAATCAAATACAAAGAGTTATCATCCAGGATAATGGTGCAGAAAGTAGCGAGAGCAGTGATGACCACAATGATGTGAGTGATTCCGCAGAAGAGGAAGGGCTGTCAGGTTTGGAAGAATTGGAGGCAGAGGATTGACAGTGTTTTTATATTAAGCTATTTTTACAGCTGTAGATTTAAATATACTGTTATAACTATAAGTTTATCAGCGCAGCGCAGTGTAGTGCAGTACAGTGCATAACTGGTGTGCGGATATTTGACACAGACTGTCCCACGCACTCCTCCAGCATGCAGACGACCGGTCACCTCTTGATCTAGTAAGTAACTCGCTTCATAGCTGTGATTAAGATTTTCACATGTCGAAAACTGTTGCGCCAATTATATTATAACCTCTGTTATATCTTGCTTACCTTTGAAATGTGCCTCTGTATTATATAGAAGAGGTGAAATACCAAATATTTGAACAAAAGTTTATTTTTGACACATGTCTCTCACTTTCATTTTATATAAAAAAATGGCATAGGCTTAAAAATTACTATCTAATTAACTAGTTCACATCAACTATTCTTAGCTTTTTAGTAACAGTATTACAGCAAGCAAGATAGTTGTCAGATTTGGTGTTATATATTGGAACCTGTAGATAAACCTGCAGCATTCAAAAGTAAGCGTAAACGTGACAGTTATTTATTTTAAATGTGAGGCTTTATAATATTGCTAATATTATTAAAGTCTCTTACAATAAAATGCGAAACTTGTATATGTGCAGGCACTGTATTATTACATTTGATGTATACCATTTATATAGGACGATTCAGTGCCTCTGCAACAAACTTTGTGGAATGATAGGTCTCACAAAGGGAATCTTTCAAACAACCGATGTTGGCTGATGTGTTGTTTACGAGCCACATGCTCATGGAGGATGTGCCCTTGCTGCGCGAAGGCATATGTGATTCCAGCATGGCAGGACTCCGCCACACTTCAGCCATTCTGTAAGAGAACTTCTCACACCTACAGGGAGAAGTGAATTGGGAGAGGAGGACCTTTGCATAACTATCATAATCGCCCGACTCTTCGCAGTTTGATTTCTTTGTTTGTGGGTACGTGAAGAGTGTCGTGTATGCCACCCCAGTTGACACCAGGGAAGGAATGATTGTGCGCATATCGCTCCCTTTGGCCTATTCGCCAGAGACCGCACATGTTGTTGAGGGTTCGATAGTCAAGGAAAATAATGCATAGGGGTCGAAGGTGGACATATTGAAGGTCTTCTCTGAGTTACTTTTCGTTTAATTTGCATTGTTCTTACAGCAATAAATGAGGACACGTAACCTGTAGATCTTGTCTGCTCAACCATGTGATTTCTAAACAACGTATTAGTCCGCATCGGTTGTATGACCCCACAAAAAGGGATCGTATTTGTAAGACCTATCATTATACACAGTTTGTTGTCGTCCTCCATGGTATAGTAGTACCATGCTAGTCGTCCTCCGTGGTGTAGTGGTTAGCATGCTAACCTCTAGTTCCCGAGGTCGCGGGTTCAAACCCGGCGGAGGGCGATGGAACCTGATAAAGAGGTCTCTGAGCAAAATTCCCGGTCTTTCACGCCCAATATAAATGGGACGCTAAGGCAGTTAAAGAGCGTCCATAAATACAACTCAATTCAATTCAGTCGATCCCGAGGTCGCGGGTTCACCCCGGCGGAGCGCGATGGATTTTTTCGGGCGTAAAATCCTTAGCATGGCTTCCTTCGGAGGGGACGTAAAACCGGTGGTCCCGTGTCGTAGATAACCTTAAGCCTGATAAAAAGGACCTCTGAGAAAAATTACCGGTCTTGCACGTCCAATATACAGTATGTAACAAAAATGTACGGCACAAATTGCAGGACATATTCCTCACACGTAAACGAAGAAATGATGCTATATGAACATGGGTTAGGAAACGCTTTGTTACCATGTTACAACTCGTTTTCTCCAATTCATTAATCATGGGAAACACACAAGAATAGAACGTACCAGCATACCACATGCAACTCTTTCTCACAGTAGATGTTCAATATGCCCTCCGTGACCATTAGCACATGCATCAACCCGCCGTCGTAGTGAATCCCGGATGCGCTGGTGTATCCCTGGAGTATTGCGTATGGTTCCGCAGCCTTCCATAATACGGGCACGGAGACTCTGAACATCTGGTACTGGGGTTCGATACACAACAGCTTTCAAAAGCCCCCACAAATAAAAGTTCCGTGGGTTTAGGTCCGGGGAGCGTGGAGGCCAGGCAATTGGTTCACCTTTACTTATCCATGTCACCGAATCTGTTATTTAGAAGCCGATGGACGTTAACACTAAAATGAGGAGGTGCTCCATCGTGCATGGAGTGCATGTTATGTCGCACAGCTAAAGGCACATCTGTTAAAAAATCAGGTAGAACATTCTCTACAAAATTATGGTAACTTTGTCCGCTGAGTCTGGGTGGAAGAACGTGAGGTCCTAACCAAGAGTCAGCAACAATGCCGGCCCAAACATTGACAGAAAATCTTTGTTGATGACTTACTTCAACAGTTGCGTGAGGATTGAAGTCAGCACATACATGTCGATTGTGATAATTTACAATCTCATCTCGTTGAAACGACGCCTTATCTGTGAACAGCACCGTTTCACTAAAATTAGGGTTGACACTTTGTTGCATAAACCATTTGCAGAAGCGTATCCGTGCAGGAAAATTAGCTGCTGATAGTGTCTGCACACGCTGTATATGTTATGGATACCGCCGGACCTAGTGTAACACTCGCCAGACTGTCATGTGGTCAACATTCATTGTTGCAGCTACTTGTCTGGTACTGACACTAGGGTCGTCGTCAACTGCCTGAAGAATTTCCGCCTCCCGTTGCAGTGTCCTCGTCCTTCTAGGCCTCCCCCGGTCGTATCAGGCTGAAATGCCCCATGGTCCCTAAGACGACCATCAATGACTTCAAACGTTTTCCTGGCGGGGTACCTTCGTCCTGGAAATCTCTCCCAGTACAAACGTGTACACTGCCATTGCACGAACCAAGTCTGTGATCAACTCTACTAGTACGTAGTAACCCGTGTGCTTACAAGGTCGTCCTGCTCACTGGAACAGTTGATATTACCTGTAAACAAGCAATGACGTAAGTCGCACGGCAACAGGGACATGTAAAACAAAACGCTGGCGGTGCACCTACGATAATGACAACGTAAGCAGACGTAACCAGAATGCATGTTCCCCATGATTCTAACGTTCTGTTCGTGTGTGTTTCCCATGATTAATGAGTTGGAGAAAATGAGTTGTAACATGGAAACAAAGCCTTTCCAGACCCATGTCCATATAACATAATTTCTTCATCTACGTGTGAGGAATATGTGCTGCAATTTGTTCCGTACGTGTTTGTTACACCCTACAGAATGGGACGCTAAGAACCACAGCAGTTAAAGAACGTCCATAAATAACTCAATTTAATTTTATCCTGTGTGTATATTAATGTATATTAATGTCTTATATTATTATTGTAATTGGAAGTATATCAATGTACATTGATATACATTTTACCTTCTAAAAACTGCAGTAACCAAATCATTTTTTAGAAAAAGAATTAAAATATTTTATAAGAATTTTCTATGATTGTGTCAATGTGCTTTAGCAGGAAATCTAATTCTTTAATAATCCCTTAAGCTGTTCTAGTATAATCTCATACATGTCAAACTGAAAATGTGATTTAGTTAGGAAAATAACGAGAAAGGACATAATTATGCAGCGCATTCCTTTTGGTGACGCATGACTGTAGTGCTTGCTTTACTAGAGCTGCGTGCAGTTTGTGGTTTTAAAGAGGATATGGTAATAACAAACGAGGATGAATACAAACAGGATTTGCTGGTTAAACGAGATGGTGTATTGATAAAATGAGCTCTGGGAAGAGCCAAACAGAACTGTCAGTGAGTACAAAGTACGATAAGAATAAAGCCGATTTTAAAAAATGTACCACAATTGGCGGCAAATAGATATGTTTATCTCCATTTCTGTGAAATCTAAACTTAAAACCAAGCGAAATCTCTTGCTGTCATTCACGGTTACTCAACTATACGCCATCGATGGTACTTACTAAGCCTGTTTTTCATCATAGCTCATACTGGCAAAATAGAAAGTAGTTTAACATTTTTGCTGTTTAGTATTTACACGCTTATCTGAAAATAAGGGTAACACTTTAGTGTACAAACGTTATTTTGAGGTTACTGGTACATCAAAACATGGAAACATCGAAATCAACGTACCCATTCTGAGACCTTCCCACAGTGGAGTGCCATTTTATGAGGCAGTCTGAAATTGTACATACTGAGGCTTTCACGGCCGGCGTCATGACTAATAATTGAATTACTACTATCCGGGCTTGTAGGCCGTGGTCTGGATGACTTCTACACCACGACCTACAAGCCCGGATAGTAGTGATTCAATTATTGGTCAGTCTGGAATTGGTAGCCATTTTATACTTCTGCCTCATGGTATTGCCTATCACAGGACCCTCTAGAAACAATGGGGTTCGAGATTGAGAAAAATGATAGTGGTAGTTGGTGGTGATCCCTGAGGTGGATCTCTCTTTAGACATGCTAGCTGCTGTGTTGTATTTCTGATGCCTGTAATTTATAGTATTTTAGTAATTGTGGCAGTTTGTAATCACATTAGCGAAGCAAGAGTGTTTGAAAACCTTTATTGGTGCAATTTAGGAAACAGGAATGATCCCAGTCATGTGTTTTAGTACCAAATGCTTTCTACATGTTACTGTTTACTAATATATTCCATGTAGACTATTGGCTACATTAAATGTAGCGTGTATATTGTACATTTTTAATTCATCTATTTCAGGATATAGATTGTGTGACGGTTACTGTGGTGAAATAATGAAGAAGTTGTTACACTTGTGGACGTTATAGTCATCAGTATACTTAACCCAAAACGTTACAACTCCCTTGTGTTTCCGGGTGTAAATCGAACTTTGGTTATAATGAATAGACGTGTAAATAATTGCGATAAATACTTTAAAATATGGTATGCACAGCGTTAATTTGCATTATAGACTATATTAAACTACATGTATTTGTGAGCTACAATAAAACAATTATGGATATGTGTGTTTGTGTATGGTGAGTCCCAGTGATTCTCATATACAGGAGTATCGCCATTCAGATTTCCAAAAGATTAAGATATAAAAGAAAATGGATCATATGCATAAATTGTGAATACTTCACGCCTTCGAAGGATTCGCCGGTATGCATACATCGTTTTGATTCCGACTTTGTTATAAGAAAGGATAAATTACCTTGTGATGGTTCTTTTATAATAGTGTCAAGAAAGAGTTTAAATTGCAGAATGTTGTATTTACGACAATTTTTTTTAAAACTAACCATCGTGTTTATGCTGTTATGTTGCTGCATACAAACTGAAGATTGCATGAATGTTGTTTTTTAATGCTGCTTAAGGTTATGTATTTCATATATTTCAGTTGCAGTGCTGGTTTAAGATTACTTATTTTTTATATTTCAGTCTGTCGGCGTGGACTCTCTCTGCAAAAACTAATAAATAATGATATAAGTCGCAAGGTAATAGGTATATTTTGGAATAATTATTGCAAAATTAGAATGAAAAGCTTTCAGCGAAAGCAAAAACAAAATTCCACCCTAAAGCTTCTAAATTTAGTAGCTACGAGGCGTATTCCAAAACTAAGGTTTGGTCATAATAACAACAACATCGTTCATGAGACAAGGTTTTTATTGACAGTAATGTGTGCCTACATATATACTTTACTTTTCCACACAATCGCCCTTCACATCTATGTACTTGCTGTAACGCTGAACCAGCTTCTTTAACCCCTCGGCATAGAAGTCTGCCGCTTGGGACTTCAACCAGTTGGTACCGCTCGTCTTGAGTTCATCATCGCTTTGAAATCGTTGTCCACATTGCCACCGTTTCAAATGCAAGAAGAGGAAACAGTCGCTTGTTACCAGGTCGGGACTGTATGCAGGGTGGTCAAAGAGTTCCCAACGAATCTCTTGAATCCTCTCTTTGGTTTTGGCAGCGGTGTGCGAGCGTGCGTTCTCGTGCAGGAGGATGATGTCAGACGACAGTTTCCGGCGGCGTCTATTTTGGATCGCAAGTGTCAGTTTGGTAAGCGTTGCGCATTACACGTCAGCTGTAATTGTTGACCCCTGGTCCATGAAATCTATCAAAAGGACGCCCTTTTGTCGCAAAACACGGTAGCCATCATTTTGCCATTCATGTACGGCGATTGCTTTTACTCTTTTGGTTTGGGTGAACCGGAACGGCGCCACTGCATTGACTGTTGTATCGATTCTGCGTTAGTGTAGGCTATCCATGTCTCGTCGCCCGTAACAATGTGAGGAAACAACCCATCTCCATCTTATCTATAGCGCTCCAAAAACTGTCGTGCACTACGCATTCTTTGCTCTTTGTGCTGACCGGTGAGCAGCTTTGGCACCCACCTCGCACAAAGTTTCTGATATCCAATCGGTTCAGTGACAACCCTGTAAAGTGAGGTTCGAGCAACATTTGGGAATTCACTAGCCAGTCCACTAATCGTCAAACGCCGATCACTTCAAAGTTTTTGGTTCACTTGCTCAACAATGTCGTCGGCTCGAATACTGGGCCCACCACGCCGTTGTTCATTGTGCACATTTGTGTGGCCATTTCGAAATTCTCGACACAAATGTCGAACCTGTTTTTCACTCATTATGTCCGGTCCATACACCAGGCATAGCTCACGATGGATGTCCGCAGATGACAATCCTTTTGCCAGCAGAAATCTAATCACACCGCGTACTTCACAACTGGCAGGATCTATGATTGTAGCGGCCATTGTGATCTGCTCTCACTGACTGGCAAACGCCTACTGCGTCACAACAACACCGGTAGGTTCCTCAGGAGTCGGTAGATAGCGCTGCAGGTTGAAACGTCATTCAGGCCTACCATCCGTTAAATATTGTTTACCGGGCCTTAGTTTTGGAATACGCCTCATAATTACTGTAAGCAATAGCATTTCGTGCTTCAGCCATTCATTGTATATATTATGTATATAATATTGTGTACAGTGTGGTAAACAGTGTAAATAGTGAAGGTAATTTTGAGTGAACTCAATCAGTATCAACTGCAATATCAACGGTTCTATTTCGTGCAGGTATTGCAGTGCTTGCAATTTATAAAGCTATGTTGTTTGTAATTTAAATGTGTATATGTAGTTTAGCAATGCTGTTAAGTTATAGCATGTAAAACTGTGGGCTACGCGAATGTTGTTTGAAGTTACATATTTAATTGGTTACCATTTACTGTTTCTCGTAGAATACATTCAGTTTACTTTTAAGACAGTGTTTTTGTGTACAGCAGAGAATATATCTACACAAAAGTCATGTCGTTACACCACATTAATTGTATTTTACTGCAGAGAAGCCATATCTTGTAGACAAGGGCTGTTTAAAGTATTTTCCAAATTTCCACCACATACTGCCGCCATTTTGGATGTCAGTGCCAGGTCCATTATGCAAAGGGTCCTGAGTCATGATGATGAATTACATTTTAACGACTGCGACAGATCCCTTGATTAGGTACATTATGACACACGCTTGAGCGTGTTTGCGGTCATCTCTGCTTCGTAGGCTTGAACTTCCGCTGTTTTTGCCGACATCATCAATCAGCTAGCTGTTGTATCTGTGATCTGTGTTGTGAGAGGTATCACGGATGCTAGTTTAGGTGTTTCGATTCGAACAGTAGCTTGTGGAATGTCCTGGTAAGTCTCAGGTTGTGAAACGCAAGCTGGCGTTTTCTTGGTTTTTGACACCCGTTTTTAATCGTAAAACACGCATACACATACATACACGTATTTGCCATACAAAATTTCTTGTAGATTATAGTATCTTCCTGCTACATTTAATAAGTTCTAAACACAGGCATACCAGTTGTCACAATGTGACTTCGCCTACACAATTTGCTTAAACTGCTCTCGGTGGTAAATAATATACTGAAATATTCAGTCGTCAATTTTAATTATAACTTTTCGTTTCTTCGTACTACACACGGTTTACCTTACAAACCTTCCGCGATCAATTTTTTCAGACTTCGTCACAGGTGTCTGAGGTTTTGAAAGGTGCTTCTGGTTGTCCGTGAACCCAAATACACGTGAAATACGTGTAACAAACCTCCCATTTCTCAAATATGTGTATTCGTGTATCTGAATGAAAACGGTTTTATGGCAAGCAGTTTAGCCGCAGTTTTAAAAAAAACATGTACAGGTTTAAACATTTACCTAACGTGTTCCAATTAAAGTGCTCCCTCTTTGTCACTATATTTCTGTTTTTATGATAGAACTACAACGTTTGTAAGGTCTCTAAGCTATGGGGTGTTAGTATCGGTCTTATCACCCGAGAGAGATAGCTCCGCGAAAACGTGCAAGGTTGGAATTAAGGAAGTCCCGGATTTGTTTACCGTCGACCTCCCAAGCTGACCTTGGGTGTTTCTTTATTTTCCCTGGTCGGGAGGCGAATGCTAAGGTGCTTCTTTATTTACCACGATTTACTTTCCATCACTTTCCTTTCATTCCCTTTCCTCTTCAACTTTTAGGTGTGCTTCTAGGTGTCGTGGCATATGGCGGTGCCTGACAGATGGCGCGGGTGCTTGCTCAAAGGAAAGAGTACTTTCCTTGGGTAAAGGAAAGTACTCCTTGGAAAGGAAAGGCTGCTTGATCGACGGGTCCTTCATCGCTCTCTCTAGGCTGCTCCAGCAATGGGACGGGTCTTCAAGCCTGAAACTGTTATGGACTTCTGCGAGTCTCTGTGGCCTTTCTGCCTACGGCCTTCTATGTTTGCTTCACTTCATCCCTTTCTCCTGGGGTTGTTGACCACAACAGATCAATGTAGGTCGTAGTGTGCGCGGTGTCCCCTCCGTTGTATAATTTAGACCTATATATATCAGTCTCATCACGTTTTAATCAGAGAGGAAGTTGCTTAAAAGTAGCATACAAGCTAGGTAGGTACCGTAAACTGCTGCATTCGTGAATTACTTTGTAGAATTTTATGAACTCTGAAGTCCGAAGTAATAAATACAACTTTACTACCAGCAAGGCAGAATTTCTATATTTTGTTCAACAGTATAAACTATTTTCAAACAGAAACACAAGCATACCTATGGGTTCTCGACTAAGACAATTTCCTTTCGCTGTTACAATATTTCCTGCCGTAGAAAATGAGCATTCCGATGATGCTGAGCTTGCAGGTATACGCAAGTATCTGCGAGCCTATGCCACTACTGCCGGGTACTTGTTCTCCCTAGCTTTCCACCATTCACAGAAGCTTAAATGGAATCGCAGTTGAGGTTCTACCAAATATCCGTTGACCTGCGTAGAAACATCATTCTTATTTTGTGTCTACTGCTGATACAAGTTCACCAGAGCCACGTTGATAACATAATTCCCGTCTTGTAGATCAAGATCTTTCGCTTCTTCTTCGCCAATGGAAGCTATCGTGATACGGATGTACTCCCAAGCTTTCGTCTGCACAAGAGGTGATTTGTCATCGAAATCTTTAAGGCGTGGGTCAAGAAAAGACGCAATAATTCATGAATTCAGTTCGGATTGTTGCGGCGCTTTTGCCTGTCATGCCACACTTGGGGGAGTATCCTGCTACCCGTCGTTGAGCACCTCACAGACGTTTACAAATTCTCCTTCCTTACCTTCGTCACTCATTCCTTTGTGCTGCCTGGCTCAAAGATTACTTATTCGGCGTTGATTCTTGGGCCAGGTAGCATACTCGGCGTCGTACTTTTCTGTAATGTTGTCGGTGAAGTGCTAATGGCGGGTAGAGGAGAAACGGTGGGCGAGGTATACTGAAGTGAGCACACGGAGGTTGATTATCTTTTGACACAGCTCCCTGGCTGCTATGCCCTCTGTAAGATTACAGTTCTATTAATTTGTCTCACACACGCGTCTGTGCGTCTCGAATCTGTACCCTCAGCGGACACAATCGTTATTATGATTACTCCCTGCTCGGCTTTCCTTACACTTGTGATACTCGTTACTCCGGCTCGTGTTTCTCGGCTACCGCTGCTAAGTCACCGTTCCTTAGTTCATAGGTTCTCTTCAGCGCAGCACTTTTCTAACCTTTACAATTGGCGATACTTTGATTAATTAGGTAACACTCGTGCAAACTATTCATTTATATATCACAATTAATCCGTGCGCTATTAAACGCAATCTTTTTTATCACGCCTCGGTTCTAGAATTTGCAAGACTTTGAGCGTCATATTCTTGTAATAACGAGCCGTGAGTGGTCTATGCAGCTGAGATTGCCGGCGTAGCCCTAATCCTAAAAACATCCCCTTAAAAACTCAAAATTAACAGCCTTCAGTATTCTTACATCGAGTCACGTTTCTTTTCTACCTTATTGGTTGCTGTCCTTTCTGCTAACTTCAAGTGCTTCCTCATTGGCCTTCGGTTTAAAAGTTTGAATTTCAACCGTATTTTTCCCCAGCCTCCGAGAGACGCTAGCTACTGCATCGTTCGAGCATTTCGTCTCCCGAATTTTGGGGATGATATTCTACACCCTCGAGTTTGAAGTGAACGAAAGCAACCGTGTTTATTCGCGTGTATTATTTGGAGATATTGCAAAAAGCAATTCGCAGCTGCGGCGCTGTTTATTTATTAATATTCACATGAATTGAAACACTTATATAGTATTCTAAGGGGCCGAAAATGATGAACTTAGACATTGATTAATTGGCAATAACTCAGTAATCACCCTTAGTTAAAACTTTCTTTTTGTGCAGTTAAAATTTTCGCTACATTGATCATATTCGTCAAGAATGAAGCGTTTACTCATTTCCTCACCGATACACACTTTTAGCCCTGCTGCCATCAGGAATCATTCAATAGCGACTTCAGATGGCTTTCAAAAACTTTGAAAATTGCTAAACTTAACATGGATACAGAGGAATGTGTGTCTCCGCAGAAAAAAAGGTGTTGTCATTTGGAGAAGTTTTAGATATGTCACTGGTTCCTGGATTTCGGACCAATCCTTTGCTGCAATTTCGAGTTTTTGAGCCACCGTGAGATCTGCTAGTACATTGGAAATAGGGTTTGGGTTCACAAAAATACGCTCTAACATCTCATATTGTAACGATCCTTCGTCGTCTAAGATCCACAACCGGGAAGTTGCATCAGATTTTAAAATGCGGCATTGGAATAAACTGTGTAACAGGGACAGCACGTTGCTAAAGTTACATTGCGGAGGATATTCATTACCCACGTTTTAAGGTCAAGCTCTCAATCTTATCGCCGACACGCAACTGCGAAAACACCTCGCGTCTACGTTATAATTGGGTCTCGAACCCCGACACAACACAGTATTCGTTACTAAGTGGATCAAGTCCTGATCTGTCTTCAGGTAAGTCCTTGTCATGTGTATCTAAGCTCCTGCACTTACGGGTGCCACCAGAGGTTCCCCCAAACCTCAATTCGTTTAATTAAATGCCCTAGCCAATTGGCACTTGTAGAACCTGGTGTAGTATTTATTTGACCATCTTAACCTCTCAATAGCAATCCATCAAGTCCGGTACCGACTGCTTCTTACCTCTGAGCCTATCACCCCTATTGTTAGCAAACCCTAAGGTTTTTTACAGGTAGGTTCACTACAATATGTAGAGTTCCATCGAGTTGTAACTCTCTGGATGAGATTTTGTTTGGGTAGTCTAAACAATTCTTGTTTGCTGACCAAACTTACGGTACCTACATGTGAATGGCTGAAGTGCCAAATTAAGGCACTCGCCTTCTTTCGTTGTTCACCCTCTGTGGGTGCTCGAGCGCTTTGTTTGCGAGCTGCAAAGGGTGGGCGGCGCAAGTCAGTCCGGTGGCCACCTCAAAGCACTTCACGAATCTCACAGCGTTTACGATATTTGCAGCGTTGCCCGTCAGAATGTTTGTGGTCTTCTCAATTATGTTCCACTCCGCTAAGGCATCTTCCATTGCTTCACAAATGTTGGCCGTGGTGTGGCGCTCGTTAAGAAAACGCGTTGGTGTATAGAATTTAGTTATCCAATCAGAATTGATCGTAAAAGGTGTTTTAGATAGAGCTGCTGTGCAAGACATGCCCACAGGTCTGTAGTTCAAGTAAATTATGAAACTTTCCGGAGCTCCTCTGCAACTAGTGCCGTCACCTTCACCTACAGCAGCTCTAGCCTGTTCGTCAGTGAGGTTTCCTTACACGGCTTATAGTTTGGTTCAATTTCAACCGTCAACTGAACGAAATCCGGGCAGGATAAGAAGAGCGGCAGTTGAAGCATCCCTATCATTTTAGCCAATGCCTAGCGGATGGTTCCTGCTCATTCCCAAGGTGATTTTTTGAGCATTTGGAATGATACTCTTCTCTTTCGCATTTATAGAACGCCAACTGTGTCGGAATCCATTCACAATGGTATATCTGCTGGTCTCACTAATGGCATATAGGCTCTTTTCAATGGCAGAACCACTATTTCTATCCGGGGTATTCTCTGGCTCATGTACTATTAGTACACTTTCCCTCTTGCTAAATCCTGCGGTTAGATTTACCAGATTTTAGTGATATTAGAGGACCCGGCACTGGGTTTAACTATGCCTATCATATCATACACACAACTCAAATCCTCTTTGAGTCGGAATTCTGTGCCCCAACCATGGCTACTGCCACGATACAATACCTTGTTCCTGCACAATTTACAATTTCATCCAATATTTTCTCTTGGGATTTGTGGCCCGATCAACATTTAGTGTTTCAAGCACTCTGAATCTGTTGCTCAGTTGAACTTGCTCAAATGTACAGAAACGCTTTTTCTCTCTGGTATTTCTCTTAGCTACCATTTAAAAATCCGGCAAATTATCAGCCAAACAATTTTCAGACAAAATGGTGCCTCGGGATTCAATTTTGGAAAAATCTAGTGTTTTCTCAGATTGAATATGATTTCCTCCAGCTTTCTGAGGAGTGTCTTATACCTATAAGGTTCACAAAAAGTATATTCCCCTCACGTTCTCACTAACAGTATTCCCACATGCCCAATGAAACCAAAATTGACACCTGTACAGAAAACACCCTGGCTAAACCTACGACAACAAGCAACACAATTAGCATTAGGATCACGCAGTTAACCACTCATTTGTAGCACACTACACTGCCATTGGAAACACAATTAAACTAACGCAGAAAGATAATTAGTACAAGTTAGATATGAGCAGTTACAAGATAAAAATTTTCGCTATTGCGTAACAGTCACATCACCTTAGCATTTAAGTATATTTCAGATAAATAATTGTTAGGACTACCTTTTGACATACTGTAACATACATTTACAGTGCTTTGTCAAATATAAGCTGGCTGTAGAGGATTATTTGCATGTAATGCAGGAGCGGAAGTCAAGAATTTATGTATATTAAAACCACAAAAAACTAACACGTTACACCGGAAGAGTGCTATATTAAACATTAATACTCATGTGACCGCGCGCGAGAAGCAACCTGCGGGACGCCGGTAAGCGTATTCCGGTCCGGTACTTCGGTGGGGCCCTCGACGGGCGTTCAGAACAATAGACGCGACACGAGCCCATTATGTGTAGTGCTCCTGCAGTTTTTATTCCTTCAGAAGGTTCACTTCAGCCGTTTCCAGGAGATTCCCCTTCTAGAACATTCCGCTTTGTATGCGGAACCAATATAGGGGGATGCTCTGCCCAATGAGGAGCTCAGTTAAGAAGATGCAAAGTTAGGCGTAGACAAGAAGTCGAAAAGTTTGGACAGTTAAAAGCGAACAATGGAGAGTGCAGTTCAGTCGAGAGTTGTGGCTCTGCAGTTCAGTTGTTATTTGTAATTCAGCGTTAATTTGTGATTCGATAGATCAGTTGCGTTCTGTTCTGTGTGTGTCAAAAGTACCACGAGTGTAAAGTTTGTGCTAAGATGAGCTTCCAAGTGACAAATAAAGTGTGTTTAGCAGCAACGAGTCTTCTCATTTGTTACATTGGTGTCTAAAGTGGAATATAAACGAAGCAACTGAGCAATTACTTCACTAGCTTTTAACTAAAGTGCAGACCATGAAATCCGGAATGGAGAACGTGGAGAGAAAAATGGAATCCGGGATGGAGAGTGAAATGAAGAATATAAATTCCGGAATGGATAAGATGGAAAGTGAAATAACGACACTGAATTCCGCAATGGAGAAGATAGAAAGTAAAATATCGACAGTGAATTCGGCAATAGAGAAAATATAAACAGAAACTAAGACAGAAATGTCCAAGATGAAGAAGAGCGATCGACTAAAATTGGTGAACGACTTGCTGGAATGGAGAAAGACATGAAAGAGCTCGGCGGAAGGGTGAAAGGTTTTGTCCAACGCCTTAGCGAAGTTTCGACGCAGCACCTAGGGATTGAACGCCATAATGTAAGAAAAGCTTGAGGGACGCTAAAAGACATCGAGACACCAGGATGCGACGCAACATCTGCGCGCGTCAAACCACCCAAATACGACGGAACTTCAAGGGACGGCTGGCAGAAGTTCTGAAAGAAACTCTGACCTCACCACTTTCCGATGCGTTTTGGAGATCCTCTAAAAACAGTTTGCGAACTATCGCTTTGCCACAGCCTATCGTAGTCAGCTCGAGTCAATGCTGCAACAGCTAGGAAAGACGCTGCAGGAGTTTACCCTAGCAATTGAACAGCTGCTGAATAATGCTCTGGTGAATCTTCCGAACAGTTAAGTGTACTCCCAGGAAGCTGCCCATTCCTATGTTGTCGGGGTGTGTGACGCGAAATACGACATCTGATCCTCGGTGATTACAAGGTCATCCACGAGGCGCTAACAGCCGCGTTGAGAATGGAGGCGGACAAGGTAACAGCTGTCTCCACCTAGAAGACCAGGAGTATGTGACACGACGGGGATAGAGGAACGCCAACGAAGATCTTCAAAGGGTGTGTGCTGGGCATATGGCCAGACAGCTCATCTATTGAAGGCGATGGTCATGTTGGAGCCCCTTGAGTGACGATGTGTGTCTTGAATACGAGACTGTATTAAAGCTTTGTCACCAACGGCTGCACACAAGGGAAACTGTGCCAAACACTTGTAAACACGAGCGCAGCCGTTAACGTAATCAGATCTGACGTGCCAGAGGGCTTTCCGTCAAAGAAACCGGATCGACCCTACCAGATGGTTATGGCAACGGGCAACAGCTTGCCTGTGGAGGAGGCCTTGCTGGAGTTGGGCCTTGGGCGGGGCGTTATAAGTCTCTGGGTGTTCATCGCGAGGGTGACAGAAGATGTAATACAATAAGCGGATGCCCTCATTAGCCACGACGCGACGGTCGACGTCCGCATGAGGGACTTGCGAATCGGCAAGGAGACATTACTCTGCGGAGCCCCAGTGGACATCCTGGGATCTGCAGGGTGATCCTGACAGAGGATGCAGTCGTGCCCGCAAGACGCGAGCTGGCTATGAGGACGTGTTTTGGAGGACAGCGTTCAAGCAACCTGGTGTACCATCTTCACGATGCAGAAATTGTCCTTTCAAGACATCCAAGTAGCGAGCGACCGGATGAAGATTCGTTACGACCGGCAAGCCAACAGCTAAGGTTTCCAGTAGGGCGATGATGTGGTCGTATGTCTTGACCCGGATCTTGGGGCATTGCTCCAACCATCAAAAACCATGGCAAGGACCGTATCGCGTGGTTAAGGGGATCACTGATGTAGTCTACAGCATCCAGAGGCTGCCCCAAGGTAAGATGCCGATGATACACCTAGACCGTCTAGCTCGCTATGACAAAGCTGGTCGGAACGAAGGAGCAGTGTCACGCTCACGCGAAAGTCCCTGCGGGACACCGGTAAGTGCATCCCGGTCTGGCGTCTGATGAGTGGGGTCCTCGAACGGTCTTCAAAACAATAGGTGCCCAACGAATACTTTATGTCCGCTTCCCCAGTTTTTACTCCTCCAGAAGATTCCTTTCAGCCGTTTCCATTAGTTTCCCCTTCTACAACATTCCGCTTTGTATACTCTGTTGGGTGAGGAGCTCAGTTAGTTAAGGTGTTACGAAGTTAACAGCAATCAAGAAGACGAAGGTTTTGGATAGTTTAAGGTGGACAGTGATGAGTGCAGTTCAGTTGAGAGTTGTCATTCTGCATTTCGTTGTTAGTTGTAACTCAGCATTTCAGTTGTGATTCAGTGGATCAGTTGTCTTCTGTTTTGAGTGAGTGTCAAAAGTGTCTCCAGGGTAAAGTTTGTGCTACGCTGGGATCTAAGTGACGAGTGTTTTTAGCAGCAACGGGTGTTCCCATTTGTTACAATAACATAAAGAATGTAAGTATTAACTAATAAAATTAACATTATTATAACCTATATAGGACTGCACTATAGTTCAAGTTTCAGGAAGACTGGATGAATCTGAATTTTCTAATAACGCCATATTAATTAAGCTGTGTTATGAACTGAGCGGGTGTCATGTATCACGACAATAACGTATAAGAAATTATTTTATTACTGCAATATGCCGTCGACCTCCTACTGGTATGCTGCTTTTATAAGTTATAAATTTGAATATATCGTTCATGTAGTATTAAAGAAACTTAAGTTATGCGAGTGTGAAATGGTGAGCGCTTCACTTAAGTATATAACTCTACTAGACAAAATCTTAAGGTTTTGCCATTTCTACAACCAAGTGTTTTGGTTAAAAAATGTATATAATAAGATATACAGTTTGCAAGATAATAGCTTCAATTAATTTTGGTTCGGTAATTGAATACGTTATAATATAACGCTATTGTTTCCATACATATTGGCGATTAAATGTATTTTGATGATTAAGCAAATAGACGTATTGTGTGCTTGAATCTGCTTATATGAGTATAAGGCAGCTTTTGTATGTTTAGAATATTATTATTATTATTATACGATTACATTCTTAGTTGCCAAAGTTACCTTAAAATTGTACCTATGTACGGAAACACTGGTCGAGACTCCTTGCCAGCTAGTGTTGCAAACCTTGACTTCATCTAATTTATGCTTTAAATGGTCATCTTAAATCTAACTTATTGCTCAAAATTCATAGGCTTTCACCACCGGTGTCAATATTAAATAAAGTGTTATACGGGCTTGTGGGCCGTGATGTATTGGGCTCCTTCTTCTTCCCAGACGTTTCATCTGCGACTGCGGCAGACATCTTCAGTGGCAGTCGCGAGGTCGAAGTGTTCCGGCAGAAGTTTCGACCGCGACTGTACTTGGTACTTTTCTTTTCGAGTGGAGGAGAAAAACACACGTTACGTGCTAACCTCAGCCCCGATTGGAGTCGAAGCCTGAGAGTGTGGGTCTCGCCAGTAGGTGGTCATACCCACCAAAAAGCTCCTCCACCGGAAGGAAAAGAAAGAATGAAAAAGAAGTAATTCGACGAGGAAATGCAGCAGTACCGGTATTGCAAATGCGTATTCAGGGAGCGGATATAATGGCCGGTTCAATGAACCTAAGCCAGGTAAAATTAGAGCTAGGACGCAAGGATGGCCTAGGTTCTACTTAAGCTCTTGAGAATTCAGAGCGAGGAATTGAAGGGATTGAAGTAGTGCATTTCCGAATGGAGACTTTGTCCAACTGGTCATAATTTAATTGCAATGGTATGCTGTTCAGAAACATAAATGGACATAGCCATTAGCATTATTATATAAACATTCATTTGGTTTGTTGCTTGGACCTCAGGCAGTGTCGAATTATATGCGAGGCTATCGTCCCCTTGGAGGAGCCCTCGTTCTATCCTAGGCGTTAGGGCCTCGTGGTCTAACGTCATCCTAAAGCACTGAATTGTTTAGGCTTTAATACCCTATTCTTTGGCTGTAAGCCTCGTAGCTAGTAGTGGTTGGTACTAATCATGCTAGTATTGTAATACTTAGTGCTATTTTGGTAGTGAGCCATGTCATTAAATTTTAGTTAATGTATTCTGGGACTAATTTAGTGTTATCAGTCGTATCCATTAGTGTTGCCTTGGTCGAATTTTGAGTGTCCGCCTACATGCAGCCTACCCAATCATGGCGCGGCTACACTCAGACGTCACTCTGGTGGGGGTGCCCCGAGCGGCCTTGACTCTAAGAGCAAGGACTTCAAGGGCCACTGTTGTCATGTTAGTAACAATTCTCTGGCTAGTTTGTGAGATTTATGTCTAGTTATATTCGTATTAGAGCGTCTAGGTATCCTTGGAAATTGATCTCTGGTTCCCCTAGGTCACTTTTTCTATCAAATGGTGATGGAGGTGTTTTGTGTTTATCTCTGTCGTTGTTGTATGCACCTAAATCGCGAATAAGAGGGTTGAAAGTTTTGACCTTTCTGGTGTAGGATTTAAAGTCTTATATCTTAATGAATTCTTCTATGGATTGTAGTTTTAGCTCCTCGTGTAAGATAAGCCGGAGCGACCGGCGGGAACTTCGCAATAATTCTAATTATTCTGTTTTGCAGAGCTTGTAGCCTATGTAGGTGTGACCTTGCAGCATATCCACAGACTGGTGCTGCATACGTCATTGTGGGTCTTATTAGCGTCTTATATATTGTAAGGTCCATATTTAGTTCAAGTTGGCTGTAAAGGTTTATGATAGTGTAGAGCTTGTTTAGCTGGCCATTGGCCTTTGCCCTTGCGCTATTTATGTGTTGATTCCAGGTAAAACCTTGGTTCATAGTGACTCCTAAATAGGTTATCTGGTTCTTCCACTCTGTTCTCTCGCCGTTGTATGTCAATGGCGGTTGCGCATGTCTGGGTAGTATGTGGTTACTCTTTTGTTAAAAAGTATTGACTGGCGTTTGTCAGTGTTTATTTTAATATAGCATTTTGTATACCATTGCTCCAGCTCATTTAGAGCGCTCTGTAGCCGTAGGTGTAATATCCTGTGCTGCGTGGACTGCGTTACTAGCGCCGTATCGTCTGCGTATATGTATTTTTCTGTACGCGTGAGTTGGGTAATATCATTAATGAATAGACTGAAGATTGTCGGTCCGAGCAAACTTCTTTGTGGAACTGATAGGAGCAGAATCCTCCACCGCTGCTCGGAATTGACGTTCGCTAATGTAGTCTCCGATAAGGACGATCATAGAGTCGGCAAAGTTGTATGACTTGAGCTTATGAATGAGGCGCGCATGCCATAATTTAGCAAAAGCGCACTCAATATCTAAGAATATGGCGCCCATGATTTGTTCCCGTTGAATCATCTGGTGATTAATTCAGCTATTCGTAAGAGCCAAAGCGGGGTTGAGTGTTGTCACCTAAATCCAAACTGCTCTGAAACTAGGATGTTATTCTTCAAAATGTGTGAATTTATTATTTTTAGAATAACCTGTCTAATGCCTTCCCGATTGTGCTTAATAGGCTAATTGGCCTGTAGGTTGCGGGTAATGATAGATTTTTGTTTTTCTTCGGGATTATTATTATCATCTTTGTCACTGTCCACGGTGGCGGAAATCTACCTTCGCCTAGGGCGTAGTTGAATACTCTGGCTAGAAGCAGTAGCGCTCCCCTCGGGAGATTCTTGAGTACCACATTGGAAATTTCGTCAGAACCGGGAGCCAGCCTATTGGGAAGGTGGGCGATGATCCAGTTTATTTCACATGCATTAGTTTCTCGCATCTTATGTATGATCGAATAATCTGTTGCGTGGTGTGTTTTAGGCGGAGAACAGGAAGAGGGATGTAGGAAAAATACAGAGGATTTTGGGAAGGGTTGCGATGCTGGATTGGGGAAGGATCTTATGCTGTTGTGGTACCATATATTTATTATAAAGGCGGAAGCTATGTCCGGTACCGCATAAAGCACCCGTAGATTGAGGGCATATCTTACATATGGACGGCAAAGCCGAACGGGAAGTGCGTGGAGGTCAAATGATATGGCCAGTGCACCTGACAAATATCTTCGCGATGTAGGTAATACTTTGTAGGTTGGTGTGGCACCGTTTGGTGATCTTTGGATGGTGAGGCCTAGTTCCTCATCGTTGAACTGGACCTGAGGCCAGCAGGAATGTATGTCCTGTAAGTTTCAGGCTGACTGAGCGACCGTTTCGGATAGCTGTGATGTTTGAGAGCGGCCGTTCTTGTTGCGATCAGTTGGTCCTCCCGTTGCTTGATTCCGATCATAAGTGTTCCTGCAGGATGGCTTAGGTGTCCTTGTACTTTTTAAAAGATTTGCTGTCGTTGATGTAATCCACCATCTTCTGGAGTTTGTCGGAGGTATCATGGTGGCTGTGCTGACTGCGTGTGGTATAGGTGCTAATGTGTCTGTTTGATGCAGATTGTAGTCACTGGTGCTGAAAGTGTTTCTTCAAAGAGGGTGAGGCGGCGGGTGACGTAATGTAGTGTGCTTTTGAGTTTGAATTTCGGCAGCAAGTCTGTTGTGGAATTGTTAGGCTGCGGCGGTGTGTTCTGAGTGGCGGTGTGTTGAGATTCCCGGAGTTCTTGGAGTGTTGTGGTGATGTGTGCTTGGAGGCTGTGAAGTGCGGCATTGTGCTCTTGCGTGGCTATGAGTAGTTCAGCGTTGCGACTGTGCCTGTGTGGACGGTCGTCCTGCGTTGTGCGGTTGGTGAACTGCTTGCTCATTTGCTTGATTATAGGGTAGGTGTGGTGCTCCGCGTGATGTTGTCTGTTACTTTGGCAGGAGGTGACATATTCTGGAAACCTGTCGTTGGGTGTATCTGAAACTGAAGGTACGAATTAGTGTCAGCGGATTAGCGTGAGGGAGTTATTACGGTACTAGGCGTTTTAGGTATTCAAGAACCTCCATAGCCGTGGTTTCATCGGATATGTTGCGGTCAAACAGTGAAAGCGACCGCTTATGCTTGTTAAGTGTGGTTTCGTAGGTGCCGAGTGTTTACATTAGAGGATTTGTGTTTTTGGCGCAGTTGTATAGGTCAGCTGCAAGTTTTTTATTTACTGCTCAATGATGTGCTTTGGGAATTCCTGGTGGAGTAGTTTTGAAGGCGCAAGTTTGGGAACTTCAGCGATTATGCAGAGGATTTTGTTTTGAAGGGATTGGAGCGTGTTGATGTGGCTTTTTGCTGCACACCCGCAGACGGGGGCTGCGTAGGTGAAAATTGGGCGGAATAGCGTCTTGTAAAGAGTGAATCCCAACATAAATGTAGTGTGCTGTTATAGTTGATGAGCAGATAGAGTTTGCACATTTGTGTGTTGGTTCTTCTGCGTACGTTGAGGACCTGATGCTTTCAGTTTAGGCCCTGATCCATGGCAATGCCCAGATAGGCTGCAGTGTTGGTTCATGTTATGGTTGTACCGAAAGGCTGAATTGGCGGCAGGGTTCGCAATTGTAGGCGGTATTTGACCCGTCTTGTGAATACAGTTGCCTGAAATTTTGCGGGATTTACTTTGATGCGCCATTTAGTCAGCGAGTCCTCATGAACCTTGATGGCTCGCTGTAGGCGTGAGGAGATGTGCTTAAGGTCGTCGGATTGAGCCATTAAGGCAGTGTCGTCTGCGTATATCGAGAGGGTAATGTTGACCTTTGCGATGTCGTCCATGTAGATTGTAAACAGAACCGGTCCCAGTATGCTCTCCTGCGGGACGCTGGCCTAATCGGGCCTAAGATAGAGGCAGAGGAGTTGACACATTACTGAAACTCTCGATCGTGTAGGTAGTTGGCTATGAGCTTAATGGCTGTATCTTGAATGTTGTACTCACTGAGTTTTCACAGCAGTTCCTCGTGTCATACCCGGTCGAAAGTTCGTTTCATGTCGAGAAGTACCACGCCTGTGATTTTGCGAGTGTTAAATCCGTATGTGATATACTCAGTAATGCAAAGGAGTTGTGGCGCGGAAGAAGAATTGTTAGACCGCAAGAAGTATGCATTCTGGCGCTTGAGTATTACCTTTTCTAACAACTATCTGATTGTGTTGAGAAGGCTGATGGGCCTGTAGTTATGATGGTTTGTGCTGTCTTTATTCGTTTTAGGAAAATGCAGTTTACTAGCTGTTTTTCATTGTTCTGGGAATGTCCTATGTTGCAGAGCATAGTTGAATATTGCGGTCAGCGCCATAAGGACAATTTGTGATAGGTGCTTTAGTACAATGTTAGGGATGCGTTCTGGGCCTGGAGCTTTTTGTTATGTAAGTGTTTGATTATCCAAGCGAACTCGGATGGACAGGCTTCTCGGAGTGGGTTGTGTGTTTGTAGTGTTCGGAATTCTGCCCTGATTGCCGCTGTTTCTATCACGAAGGTAGGGTCAGTCGGTTGTGGGTTTGGCACGAGGTTCCCCTGAAGGGCATCTGCAAGGGCCTCCGGCGCGACGGTTTGAGTGGTGCTGGATCCAGTGCTGCAGTCTCAAAGAATTCCATATAGAAATTAGCAATAACAGTGCTAATTGGACTTCTTATTGCGACACCGTCTGCCTGTTCATAGCGCTGGTGGCGCTATGTGGACGACACATTGGTCATTTGTAGCCACTGAGAAGCAACCCTAGAAGAATTTTTCAACCACCTGAACAGTAGCAATCATCACATTCAGTTCACCATGGAAAAAGAACAGGATGGTAAAATGTCATTTTTGGACGTCATGGTGAACAGGGCGGAGGATGGCACACTAGGCCACAACGTATACCAGAAACTGACTCACACTGAGCGCTACCTTAATAAGAATTCCAACTACCATCCGAGACAAAATCACTGAATTGTTAAAAGCTCTACTAGACCGAGCTACACGCATTGTGAACCGCAATACCTACCCAAAAATTTCAGCATTTAGACAAAGTACTCCAAGAGAATGTCTACTCAAAGCGTGAAATCAGAAGAGCATTGCACCCCAAGAGAAGTTCCGCCAATACATAAACAGCTGCAAGAGGTAGGAAAGTCCAGACTTTTCTCCCGCACATTAAATCAGTCACCGACCGCATTGACAAATTATTCAGACGCCACAACATTGACACTGTTTTCAAGTCCACTAAACAGATCTGCAATTCATTCCATTCAGCGAAATATTCTAGAGAACCACTGTACACAGCGGATATATATAGAATAACGTGTTCAGGCGGTAAAGTATATATCGGAACCATACAACGAAACATAATAACTCGCATTAACAAACACAGAAGAAATTGTCGTTTGGGTCAAACAGAAAAATTGACAATTGTGGAACATGCCATACTTGAAGAAGGAGAACGTAGTTTAGTATGAAAAAGCTGTTATCCTGGCATCAACCACCCTTACCATTCACGCTTATATCGCGAAGCCATTGAAATACAGAAACATAAAACATCAACCTAAGGAAGAAGGTATAAAATTAAACAGAATATGGCAAACAGCACTACAAAAGTCGAAGTCAAGCATTTCACCGAACCAATTAGATGCCAACAGAACACAGCACTCCATCCACTCAAGTGCAGCTCACCGTCAACCCGAACCAATCACCACGGACCTCCCCGCCAGCAGCTGGTATAAATACCGCAGTCCAGAGTTGGATCGTTGGTTTTTCGATCAAGAGAGTTCCTTCTTTAAACATCGTGAAGCGGTGACCTAGCGCAGCGGCGGCTCCCATAGCACCGGCTGAAACTACAAGTAGCTTAGAAAGTAGGCTAGTACGGCCAAAGCCAACAATCTTTACGACTGGTTTACAGGCGCACAAACGGGTCCGGTCCTCTACTAGCAGCGCTGTTTAGCGCTCGCTACCTACCACTTTCTCTTCGACTATCTCTATATTTCTTCTTTTCTGTCTTAGCTCCAACTATAGGCTATAACTCTTTTCTCTCTTCCCCTTCTAATTACATTAGGATAAATAGGTAAATAATGTAAGTAAGCATCTGGCCGAGCAACATATTTGAGAACAGCAGGATCTAATTATTCTGCTAACTGCCTTTCTAAAGGTAGCAGCAGGTAAAACCACATAAAGCAGCCTTTATAATCGCGGCCGGTGGGAAAAAAGAAAGAAACTAAATTTCTAAATGGCAGGAGAAAAAATGATCTAAACAGGGAGGTATGCAACACGTAATGGTAAGGAAAAATTAATGTTTCAGAAAATCAGTACCGAACAGATTGCGAAACTAGCAGCACGTGCTGCCAGGATAGCGATGCGCTACAAATAGTACTAGAGACTGAGTGCACGCCACCAGACATCCCCACAAGCAGAGAGAGGGCGGGCATTCGCCAGGAGCATCCCAGGCACAGCAACAGGCAGATACAGCATCTAACTCAACCACGGTACACCAAGAGGCAGCAAGCAGGAATGATGTGACCACCACTCTAAGTACAACGGTGGCGCCACAGGAAGTATGCCCTAACAACGCCACGGGCAACTCCGACCCACCAATGCAAGGGATAGTGTCAAACAGCTACATGACCCAGGTAAGACCAGACATACCTAAGGTGTTTTATTACCGATTATTGCGCTCGAAGATTTGCTTCTATAGTTAAATAATTTGACGAGATCTACAGTCCTGCCCAATACAAGGCAATACTATGTGATCACTACCACAGCATAACATTCACCACTTTCGGAAACTACAATGCTTTCGTGCGCTTCTGAAAAAATTCCAAAGTGCCCTTCCACATAACAACACCATAAAGTGAGCACACACATAAATAATAATTAAATGGCTGCATCCGAGCATAGACTCCTCTTAGATTAAGTAAGAATTCCAAAACATGGGGAACGAGTAAACAAAATGCAGCAGACTTTATTCAAAAAGGCTCAGGAAACATGTTCCCATATTCCTAGTGGAGCATGATGACGCAGATAAATCAATTGCTCTTGCTAGCATTGCAGAATTATGTCATTAGCGGATTAAGGTAGAGCCATACAGGCCACCAAATGGGCCCCAACAATGCGGAAGGTACCACCGGAACTGTCAGGCGCCGCAGATCTGCTCTTTTTGTGCAGGTTATCATCAATACAGACAATGCAACAAAGACACGCGCAGCTGCGTACTGTGCAACTTCACACAGCGTGGAGCGCGGTGGAGGGGATGCCCAGCATATGAGAAGCTGGCATTCCCTTCCACTGAACAAACAGCACGCCGCACCATCCCCTCACAGTATCGAGCCGTAGTCTCGGAAGAAAGGGGGACATTTGCAGCGCTAACCAAGGGACGAAAGCAAATAGTCCCTCCGAAAAGAACGGAGAGGGCCCAAGTAAGCAATGAATCACAGACTCCCAAAACTCCGACTCAAACGGAGGAACAAACAAGTCAACAAAGACAACACTTGGAAAGGTAAACGCTACGACGCAGATAGAAAAAGCACACGAAGTAACAGCTGCGGCAATGTACACAAAGGAGGATTCAGAGGTCCATATCGCAGGGCAAGATGTCCTAATAGAACATTACCAACAGTTATGCCCTTTGCACTTCGGCAAGGACATCCAAGGAAGATCACACATAAAAATTAAATACACCATTAAGGCTTATTTACATGCGATAAGAAATGGAAATATAATGCGCGGATACGTACAGCTGGAAGAAATGCACCGGAGTCTTTTTGGTAGATCCTCTACAGGCTGCGAGCTGAGTACGCAGACACATCTATTGAATTACAATGAAATCATTGCTGACACAGTGGCTGGCCTAAGAGACAGAAACACACCGCCCAACGCCAAAGACACACAGAAAGCGATGGTAAAGGAAGTAAAGAGAGAGAGAAAAACAAACAACCTTACACAACATGGCAACTCATACAACCCATAGAATAATTTACTGGAATGCACAGGGGATCAGGCGCAAATTACAAGAATTCAAACATTACCTTTACACAACAACATAACGATAGCACTACTCAATGAAACCCTCCAAACCCCCATAGCCAGACTCAATGTACCAGGTTTCAAAATCTACAGAAATGACAGGCCAGATGGGAAACCTCATGGGGCACAGTTATATTGGTCAAGGACATCCTAGTACACACACATAAACACATCCCGCCACTAGCATCAATGGAAACCACGGCTATTTCAGTACATATATACAACACTCCCGTAACACTAAGGAGTGTATACTCTCCCCGAAACAACTAAACGTGCGAGATATCGACTCTAACAGATGGAAACGCTTTTTCGCGCACATACTCAAAAACGAATACATAATAGACCATCCCGGAGATCCAACATACATACCACATCAAACAAGCCATGCGGCCCATACCCTAGACATCATACTCTTCAAACACACTGCTTTCGAGTACCACATGAAAGTAGTAGATGCGCTAGCCTCAGACCACTTTGCCGTACAAATTGATATACAAGCCCCACTCACCTTCCAACCACTGCTGCAACGAAGGAATTACAACAGAGCAAACTGTGCCTACGCACGTCGACAAAACGCTACCGCATATACTGACACTAACAAACCTCCGAGCGATAGGCTGCAGAAATAATAGAAAGCGCGATACAACAGGCAATAAGAACGGCAGTCCCACTCAAACCACAAATCAAGCACGCAATCACATACATGCCGGATATAATAGAACTAATACACGAAAGAGTCCACGAAAGGCGAAAGTGGCTGCGAACAAGGAACATTCTCCATAGAGTTAACATGACAGACTTGACCAGCGTGAACAAAACGCGAATAAATGCACAGGCCCGACAACAATTGGATCAAACACTTGCACACATACAACCGGAAAACAACGAGATATGCAGCTACTTCGGGCGCTAAAGAAGCAGCCAATTAACATATCTTAACTTCAGATTCTAAACAGTCACCGCGCCTATGCGGAGAGCAACGAAGACAAAGCCAACGTTCTGGCAGACGCGTATCAACAATATTGCAAGCCAAATCACGGCCCAATAGATCGCCAGCTCTGCGAAAACCTGGAGCGAGAGCTGCACTAAACCCTAACAAACACAGCGCATAATAAATGCAGAAAAACCGGCCCAGATGAACTATGTTGGATTATCAATCACCTTAAAGAGCATAAAGCCCCAGGATCACATCAAATACCTAATTTGGCTCTAAAGTACCTTACACATAAAGCCCTACAATACCTAAGCGACATCTGCAACTACTGTTTCCAAAATGGCTACTACCCAACTGCTGGAAGCTTGCAAATGTACTCATATTTCCGAAGCCTGGCAAAAGCAGAGCCAACCCAAATAATTATATGCAATTAGCTTCCTAAAAACAATCAGAAACGTAGCGGAGAAAGTAATTAAAAACGCCTGATTGCCCACAGTAAAAAGTATAACCCAATTATCAATGAACAATTTGACTTCAGAACAAACGATTCCAACGCTGCAGCTAAACAAAAACATAGAGCACATAACCAGAGGCTTCAATGAAAATAAATAAACATTGGCAATTTTTCCAGATGCCCAGCGTGCATTCGACACCATTTACCACGCGGATCTCATACACTACTGTCCGTGAAGTTTAAGTTGTCGTGTCCCTTTTAGACAGAGAAAGGAACACTCACCATCTCGCTCTCGCTCTATGGTGACGCAGGCAAAGCAGATACACCAGCCAAACAAGCATCAGTGGCGGGATGCCCCTCCTCCTCTCCGACCGGATGTTGTTCATTCTCCGATTCACCATCAGAGACTTCAAATGAATGTTCGTACTCATCTTCCGATTCCGATTCTTCTAAATGTATGACTAATCTGTCCGTAATTTCATCTACCAGACCGTCTTTCTCCCAGTAAAACTGTTCAGTGCTTTGTACATGCTCACACGCCCTTTTCCAGTTGTCTGGAGTCACTTTTGTAATCGCATTAACAAACAACGCTTTTACATCACCACTTTTAAATGAAATATTATGTTTGGCAACATCGTTCTTGACTTGCGCCCATATAAGTTCTATAGCGTTAAAATCACAGTGATAAGGTGGAAACCGTACTATGGTATGTCCATGCATTTCTGCTAGTGTATCTGTTTCATAAACTTTGAAATTGTCTTTTTTCAATTTAATTAGCTCATATAGCACTGGTTTTGTCGCTCGGGGATCAAATTCAATATTTCTATTACGGAGCCATTCCTGCATATGGGATTTGAGTGAAGATGAAGTGGGTGCTTTATTAATTTCTATGGAATGATAAGGGGCATTGTCCATAACGATGACACTATTAGAAGGAATGTTAAGTAGCAGTTTATTAACAAACCAATCCTTGAAAATATTGTTATCCATTTCTTCATGGTAGTCTTTATTGGATTATGACTTGAAAGTTAGCAAGGCATTAGGAATGAACCCTGTTGAACATCCAGCATGTACAACTATAAATCGCTGTCCTTTGCCTATTGGTGTTTTAAGAAGGAAATCATTTTCATCACCGTCACACTTCCACGCCTTATTTCTCGTATGGTTTATATTTACCCACGTTTCGTCAAGGTACACTATAGACCTACCAGTATCCCTCAGTTCCTTCATTCGTCTTAAAAACTGAAATCGTTTAGAAACAATATCCATTCGTTCCATTAGAAAACGTCTTCCTTGCGAATTTTTGCTATAACTGAAATTAAGCTTTCTAAGAATTTTTCTTACCGACCAGACGCTTCCTTTCAGTAAGTCTTGAACTTTTAAAGCCTCATAAATGTCCTGCAAACTAGGCAGAAAGTCCGTACGATATAGCGAATAGATTGTTCACTTAATAGCAGCTGTCGTGAATGAGTCTATTTCTGTTTTTTGCGATCTCCTATTCGAGCGCTTCTTGCCTGGAGTTTGCAATCTACCGCCACTAGCTTCAGTATTTTTGTGTTCTTTTAAAATTCGCTTGACGGAACGAACAGAAATACCTGTAGCAGCAGCAGTTCTCTCAACTATACTAGTCACTGAAATAGTCGGCTTTCCACATTTCAACGCGTCACATTCATCACTGAAGAAACTGTGAACTTTGACTACCATTTCCCTACCATCTGATTTTAGAACTTTCCCTCGAGACCCAATTTGAAACAATACCAATACAACCAAAACTACTAGAAAATAATTCAACATTATATCCATATGCTGTAACACTGAAAACATCTTGCGTATCGTGTAAAACACAAAACACCAAACTCACAATCCCGCAGCTCATACGCCACTGTAACCTTCAGTCAGCATACAATAAAAGCGGGAGGGATACGAGCTTCTGCGGGTCTGGAATTTCCACAAATCGCAAGAAAGAAGTGGTTGCTGTTCCACCCCCTGTGCTAGACAAGGACAGCACTCTGTGTGAGACAAAGACAGTAGAAAACCTGCCAAGTTAAACATCACAGAGATTAGCTCAAAAGCATGAAATTCTGCGATGCAATGGTAAAGCTGAATGCACACTATCTTACCAACAGGACCTTCACGATCACACTGCAAGGAAGCTGCACCGCAATGCATAGGCTTGAGGCCGGATGCCACGAGATAGTTTATTGGGACCCGTAGTTTTCAATCTCTACATTAACGACATACCTAATACAAGTGGCACGCAACTGTCCATCTATGCAGATGACCCTGGAATCTCAGCAATTTGTGGAAACCGGAACGATCGGACGAAACCTACAAAACACACTAAGAGAACTAGAAACGTGGCTAACTAGCTGGCGCATCAAGGTAAATACGAGTAAAACACTAAACACCAAAACAAAAGCACGTCACTAACCTTAGTTGGTGATACAATAAATTGGACAAACAAAGTCAAATATCTAGGAGTAACGCCAGACTCCAAACTCACCTTCGCGGTACACACGTCGGAAGTAAGATAAATAGCGAATCAGCAACTGGGTGCCATCTACTCTATTTTAAATCTCAAGAGCGCCTTAAGTCAGAATTAGGACTCGCGCAATGCAAAAGCCTAATTAGGCCTGAAATGACGTATGCTGCCACAGCCTGGGGACACTGTGCCAAGCCACACATAAAGCAGCTACAAATAGTGCAAAACAAAGCCCTTAGAATCACGGCGAAGATCCCCAAGACAGTCCCATTGGACTTCCGACGACACAAAAATGCACACGGCATAAGAATTTATCAAAGCAATAGCATATAACATGTACAAGCAGGCCCATAAAATCACAACCCAGTCATACGTGAGCTCGGGCAATATGACACAACTGACAAACACAAAAGGCCAATGTTGCTGTTCGACCGCACAATCCTTCTAAACAGACATACCACAGATGATGATGATGATGATGATGATGCAGAATTCCGCGAGGATCTCAACAACCTAATACCACCATAACAAAACTTCAGCCGAAGAACAGTATGGTCATCAAGCCCCCGGGTGGATGCCTCCCCCGAGGTGGATCGGGGTGAGAGGGCAGCTCCAAAATAAGACGATCAAGCGCCGGCACTGACACGGCAGGCACAAAGAACCAGATTCAGAAAAAAGGGAAGAAAAAAGAAAAAAACTAAAAAGAAAAAGAAAAGAAGGGAAAAAACAACAGCATTTATATATGTAAGAGACAAGTATGTATAGATAAGCGTTCAACAGTTATTATGAAGATGCAAATACCTATATTACGTCCCCTTGTATCTACCTCCCTCAATATGTGTTTCTAAGCATGTTTCAGGACGATCAACGGACAGCTGAAGACTAACACCTCAACTCCCTCTCCGGTTGAAGCCACCAGAAACGGCAAGTCACCTCAACTTTATCTTAGCATGATACCAAACCGCACTCTTCCTGCATGTGCTTGAATACCGCCTCTAAACTCAGGTCCCTATACTGGGCTTTGCCAAGACCAGTACCTAATACCCACACTGTTTGCATAATCTCTTGCATGTGGGTTTCTTTATAGTAATCACAACCCTTCCGGTTTATTTCGAGGCTACGGAGACGATAGGAGAGACGATATAGACCCTTTTCGGTTAATCGTCACAAGGTGTGGCGGAGGTGGGGCGTCACAGAATTTTCCTGCTATTCAGACAAGGCTTCGGTATCCTCCGTACACTCCTCCATTATGGGGAGGGACGAGAACAGTCATGCTACTCTCCCTGAGAACATTGATATTGGTTCCAGTGTAGTAGGTAAAAAGGGGAAAACCACTACCTCCTGCAAACAGGAGCATAACAGGAACCAGCAGTTCCGCCGAGGAACCTTAGAGGCGCCACATTCCTCCCATCATCGTGGACTCCTTTCGTGGGCTTTCTTCGGGGTTCATGCCTGCTTTCTGTCAGAAGTGCACGGCGACCAGGAGGAAAAGTCGCTACGTCTTTTATCCTAGGACATCAGAGGACTATACATTCTTACTGAGTGCCCTTAGGCGGAAGGACATTCCCAACTTCACGTTTGGTCTTGACAAGATCAGAGACCTAAAATCAGTTATCAGGGTCCCACCTGTGGACACATCAGTCGGGGACATTGAGAATGACCTCATCCATCAGGGCATGAAACCCTAACTTGTGAAGCGGCTCACAAAATCCGCGGGAGCTGGGCAGCAGCCCACTAAAATCCCCATCCGCCTCTTACTGGTAGTGGTGGAGCGGGATAATGAACCGGAGATTAAGATAGATCGGGTAACCTTGATCTGTTATCTCTGGGTCGCCATATAAGCCTACCGCCACCCTGGTGCCCGTGTCCAATGTCACCGTTGGATGGGCTTCAATCACTAAAGCGACTACTGCCACTGTTTGCTACGCTGCCTTCGGTGCGATGGTATGCACCCTAAAGAGGTTTGTCCCAGTCTCTCACAGATGTGTCTACGTTTGCAAACTACAAGGGGAACATATTGCGTGCTACGGGGATGCTCAACAAGGCGACAAGTGATCACCTCCATGCGACCGACTTCTGGAACGCCTCCAGCTGCTCACCAAACACCATTCAGCACAAGACCGACATCTCCCCCTAGGAGTGTGGAGAACTTGAACAGATCATCACCAACGGCCCCCAGAAGTCGGCAGCGCGTACATCATCGACGCGGCAGGCGCCAAGACCAGCACCCCAATCGCCAACGCCAGCACCAAGGGACGCCTCTTATGCGCAGGTGGTCTCTGGTCGGGGTAAAGCACAACATACCGCAACACATCACACCAAGGTCAACGAGCCCAAAGCAAACCCCCAACTAGCCAGAAGAGAAACAGGGCTGACCCCGAGACCGACTCGGACCAGAAGGAGCCTGTGGCTGCAGGTTCTGTACCTGAGCCATTGCGCGCCTACGTGGCCCAGAAGGGAGTCGCGCACTGCCTCTTCAGCCAAACCAACCATCTAAAATCACTCAATCCAATCCTGTAGCTGATTTCTCGTATCTGATGCGGTGGATACAGCTGCAGGATCATTTTCTTTGTGTCCGGGATATCATCTCCAAGTTTATCCAGGCTTCCGATCCCACCAGCAAGCTGATGATCCTCTTTGGGGGCCTCACCTTTTTTCTCACCCTCACACCATTGCTCCAAAATGGCAGATAGAACTAGGTATCGTACCTTATTTCGATTCGCCTTTTGAAATGAAATTGGGGTGAGGGACCAGAAAGATGTGCTTCATCACTTTGCAACCCATTATGCGCGGATCTCATTTTAATATCGGCGACACATTTGCGTCCCAGCATCCCACTCCGCATACCTGGATACGCTTGTCATCGCAGTGATCAGGTGCCTGGTCCGGGGGCGACAATGTGTTTCTTGTTAGGCAAAATGTAGTCCCTAAACCTATCCCTCTTCCTCCTGCAAAACCTTGAGGCGACGGCAGTGTGTGTGGAATTAGGAGGTACGGAGGTTATCAGTCTCTATTTACCACTCACCTGGTAGGCGTTTTGTACCTGCTGACTACCAATCCATCTTAGTCCTTCATCGTTGCTTTATTATGGCGGATGACTTTAATGCCAAACACCAGCGTTGCCATTCGGACCTCCGTGCAATTCCAAGAGGAAATGCAATAATTCGCATGATAGATAGAGATCTCCAGCTAAGAGTACTGCCTCCTGGAAACCCACACCCCATCCGCAAGTTCGAGGACTACCACTTGTCATCGACTTTGCGATTATCAAACACTACCCCTACCACATCACGCTCACATCACTCACGGCACTACATTCAGATCACAATCCTGTGTAAGCAGAGATCATCACTCGGGTTGACAGCAGCTACTTTTCTGATCACTTCAGAGGAATCGATTGGGAAGGCGTCAAGATTTGCCGCAACGCATCAATCCCACCAAACCCCAGGATTACAGACATACTCTCCCTGGAGATAACAGTCAAATCCTTTAGCGCCACAGTGGTACGAAGAGTTCACAATTTTACCATCCAAACGCCTCTACCCCTCATCCCGAGATCCTAACACTGGACTTTGAACTCCTCATCCGCTGTTCCTGGGCAACCCGAAAACTATACCAGCGCACCGGACGCCACACAATCGAGGACTCCTAAGTCATCTACGGCGGGAGGTCCGGTCCACCTACGTGCGCAGAGGATGCAAGTGTGGGAGGTCACAATGGTCCAACAGAACCTCGAGAGTAGTGACGTCTGGAAGATAGCTAAAATCCTACGTCGCCAACGAAACCAGTACTTCTGCCAGCTTTAAGGATATCTGGGTCTTGTGTATGAATCCATGCCAAATCAAATGTGCTTGCAGACTATCTTGAGGACACCTGTAGGCCGAGAGAAGGCCCTTAGGACGTAGCCTTTGCTGCCTGTGTCCAGAAGGTGGTCGATCGCTACTTATGGCTACCCCCTGATGGTGAGGTGAACCCCCTTCCAATTATCCGCCCCATTGGATTCCAAAGCGTACTCCGGCGTCTCAACAATAAAAAGGCTAGCGGGCAGGACTGTGTGACACCCGTTATGATCCGCAACCTTCCCTTCCGAGCTGTGCTCCTTCTTACCAAGGTATTCAATATGTTCGTCGCCTTGGATACTTCCCGTGTGAGTGGAAAGTGGCTCGGGTTGTGTGCATCTTGAAACCTGGTAAAATCCCGGCTCTTCCTTCCAGCTACCGCCCCATTAACTTCCTACCCACCATCTTGAAAGCTTTCAAGAGGCTAGTACTATACCGCTTGTCACCGTTATTGGCCGACATTCCAGCCATCCCAACCCATCAGTTTGGTTTCGTCCTGGGTATTCGTCCGCCCAGCAGCTCCTGAGGGTGGTGGAAGCTGCTGCTCTGGGCTTCCAGGCCAGGGCTTTCAACCCAGCGGTATCTCTGGACGTGGAGAAGGCCTTCTCAACAACCTGGCATAAGGGGCTCCTTTACAAACTTATCCGGATTGGCCCACACACAGAGTTAATCCACATTCTACACAGCTTTCTACACCAACGCTCCTTCACAGTAGTTGTTGCGGGGAAAACACCAACACTGAAACTCATACGAGGCGGAGATCCTGTAGGCTCTGTATTATCTCCTACGCTCTTCAGTTCTGTTTATAGCAGACTTTCCAGGGGTGCAGGGCGTCAGTATGGCTAAGTTTGCTGATGATGTCCTGCGATACACAACAAATCGACACATTCTCAGATCCTTCAACCCTATCCAACGTCACCTTTCGTCCAACTCTGGTGCAGGCAGTGGCGGATGTCCGTCAATCCGTGCAAAAACCATGTTGTCCTGTACACCAAGCGATGACTCCCCGCAGCAGATTTACCAGCTTTCTCCTATCAGGGCCAAAGGAACATCCATCCGTACTTATGCGTCACTCTAAATAAGGTCCTAACCTTTCGTAAACACGTGCGGGAGGCAATGAACAGGGCTAAGGAAGCGGTATCTGCCTTATTTCCGGTTCTGGCTTTTACCATGCCGGTTCACCTAAAGTTACGCCTTTACAAAACGTTTATATTCCCTCTGATGCTCTATGCCTGTGGGTGTGGGGTAATGCAGCAGACTTCTGGCTTCTCTTGCAGGAAATACAGGATAGGAGACTTTGGTCCATCTAATCTGTCTGCCGTCGTTTTCCAGTGAGTCTCCTACATCAAACCTCGGCCCTCCCATATGTGGAGGATGTGATTAGGTGTCGGGCTTAAAATTTATACGCCAGGTTGATCTATCGTGAGAACCCTGTGGGACTACTTACCCACAGAACATCGATACAGACGGTAGCGGGTTCCCCGTATAGCGTGCGGGTAGCCCCAGTGACAAAGGCATAAACATATAATGCTGACTGTAAGTAGTCCCCCGTCCCTTAGGGAGATGTCGTTCAAAACTTAACTCATTCAATCCATTGGGAACCACATACACCAGCGGAGCAGCGTATGGTCGATGTTCTAACACAGCAACCGTTTAGGAGCCTATAAAAATATGGAAGTTACCGCCTATCAAACCACCACCTTAAAATCCAAACATCACCATCGTACAACCATCCTACCATCTCTGTGGTTAAGCCCTACCCAGAGCAGGTCCACAGAAGCATTACCTAGGCTCACCACGAGCCTACCACACTGTAGTGGAGTGGAGTGGGCTGGTAAAAACTTCTTCTTCCATCCGTCATCACACACCCCAAGTTAAGCAGCATTGGGGCCACTAGTCGCGTCTGGGCTAGTGACCACTGAGCCGCACCCCCACTGCTTTCCTTGGTGATCATTCACCATATGTACCCACTCCTTCCGGCTCTCTCGCTAGATGGCATTGATTCACTTGAGGGTCCAGCAAACGGCCGGCTCAGTTAAGTAGCATCGCACTCGGTCACCGCATGAACCGGTACCACCAGACAGTACCACAGACCCGCTCCAATAGCACTACGCGGAGCCAACAACAGCCCTCATCAAGATAACCACGACACACACGCTTGCTACTAGACTAAAATCTACCATATCGCACGGGTGAATCCGTAATTAAACGGAAAGGTAACGTGGCGATCTACCTTCCGCCCGAGTGAACTCGGGCGACGTGTTCTTGCTCCTGATTCCTTTCACCAAGCACGGTAGCTGTCGAAACTTCTGCCAGAACACTTCGACCTCGCCACTGCCACTGAAGATGTCTGTCGCATTCGCAGGCGAAACGTCTGGGAAGAAGAAGGAGCCCAGTTGATCACGGCCCACAAGCCCGGTTAATACTTTATTTAAGCACATTACGTTCAAGAACTTTGAGCATTTTGCAGCTAGAAGGAAATAGAGCTTCAGTGAACAGCTACATCAGTTTTAAAGTTTGTAATAATTTCTGGTATTATGATTTTTAAAAGTGCCTTCAGATAGCATAATAAGAAAACTCTCTAGTCAGCCTGAACCATGCCATAATATTTAGCACATTTTGCTGTGTCTGGCTGCCAGCAAATAATATTTACCTTACCTTGGAGGTTGAGTATCCCACAGTATAATAAAACGCCCTGAATTATCTGGTTTTGTTTATTTATTTATCTATCTATCCATATGACAGTCCTTATGAGTCAGAGGCTCGAGGGGGGACTGTCCATTGCAGCGGATATCTCATAAAATTTACGTAATACACCATACCATAAAAATAAAAATACTTACATAATATATTTGTTTGTATTGAGTATAATGCAAAGAACATTAACGAGAGAAATAAAATATACCAGGCATGCTTTAAAGTAAGTGCCGATAATTTTTTAAAGCATAACTGAATATTATTTTCTAAATATTTTATTATCATTTATTACCTTACACTACCTCTCTACACAGTCACCGTCGTTCTTCAAGCACTTATCATAACAGGAAACCAGTTTTTATACGCCTTCGTCAATGAATGATGCCACTTGTGATAAAAGGCAAGTTTGCACTTCTCGTTTCACATCATCATCGAACGTGAAACGTTTTTGACCAAGGAGTTTCTTCAGATGAAGAAACAGATGAAAATAGTTTGGTGTCAAATCCAGACTGCAGGGAGGGTGGTGGAATTGTTCCCAATCAAAGTATGTGATTAGATCTTGAGTTTCTTTGTTTGTGTGACTGGGAATTGCCACTCATTATTGTTTCACCATAAACCTTACACAAGTGGCAACGAATGTTTGCTGACGTAAAATTTTTCGCATTCAAAAAACAAACCATTGATCTGACTTTACAGCCGGCAGATCGTTCAATTGTTTTGAACATTTCGAAACGCTCTAACAACAGGAAATCACAACGTAACGATCGTTCACAGATACTTGTGGCTTCCTAATAAATGGAGGATGTGAGCGTGCATGTTCAAAATCATAACTGCAGCGCTGCAGCAGCAAAATATTAAAACGGTACTTACTTTAAAAATATGCCTCGTAAAGCAAAATACTAATGCTGATGTACGTACCAAAGTAAAGAATAAATCAAATTTAGAACAAAGAATATTGATGAAAGAGATAAACCACACATACAATATACTAATGCTAAAGTACATATAAAATGTGTATAACATTTATTTTGTGTATTTTTCTCTAAATAAACTTTCAAAACATACATGCACAACATTATTGGTTTTAAATTTTTAAAGTTTAGATATATGTTTGATTGCTTAATTAATTTATTAACAACACGTGCAGCTGCAAGCAGTGCACTCTTTAAGCCATATTTGCGTTATGCTACATTCCCAATAAATAAACTCCCTGATTTTTTGTGTGTCGCTTTTGTGTATCTTACTTCCATGTTTAATGACAGTATTAACTGTGAGTAGTTTAAGTTAGTTCTAAAGAAAAACAAATATTCTGAGTAGTATTGTTAAATAATTACTGGTAGGATGTTAATTTAACCAAATACTTCAAGTGAAGGTTTATGAAAATGGTGACGATAAACTATTTATGACATTTTTGTATAATTTATAGCTTATTAATAAACTGTTAGGCACTTCTTCCCCAAATTGCGTTTACATAGGGGAGGCGAGAATGAATGAGAGATTGCCAATGCAGACCTACATTTTTGAGTATATATAGCACATCTATCGCAATTGTAATTTTGTTCTTTATCTGTGTGATATGTTCACTCTAATCTAAGTGTTGATTTAAAGTAAGGTCCAAATGTGTTAAGTGTGTAACTCTTTAAAACCCGATGCTCATTTATTTCAACATAATTGCTTGTTGTGTGTAAATAGGATCGCTTATGAAAAATCATGTTTTGTTTTAAATGCATCAACTACTAAAATATGTTAGGTAACAGTGTACTAAGCTAAGTCTTTTGCATGCTGTTTATTATTTGCTGTTCAGAGTTACTTTCTTATATCATATGTAGTCTGCCAATAGAAGTATTTTCCCTGTTAAATTTAGACAAGTATCACTAGTAAGCTTTAGAAAAAGGAAAGGTCCAGCACTGATCCTTGTGATACACCGCTCTGAACAGAATATGTAGAAATCGAGGTACAATAAACATTGATGTACTGTTTCCTATTTAAAATAGTTTTCAAACCAATCAAGAGCTATTCCTGCAATGACGCTGATGATAATTTTAGGAGTAATGAGTGGTTTAATTTACCAAACACTTCAGATAAATTATGAATAAGCCTACTGAACCTTTATTGTTGTCCCAAGATTGTTGTACTAATGTTATTGTATAAAAAACTGCCGATTCTCTGCTCGGTGTGAAGAAGAAAATATTGAGATTTGAAGAAGTTAGTTTTTAAAAGAAATTGTAGTAGACTCGACTTCATCACAAGTCCAAGTTCCTTTGCTAAAGAGGATAATATACTCATAGGCCCATAATTACTAGGATCTTATTTCACTCCCTTCTTATATACTGTTATTATTCTTGTAATTTTACAACCATTAGGTACTACTCCAATTTCCATAGATATATTTATAAGGTGTAGAATTAATGTCACAAGGTAATTATTGCATTTATTAAAATAATAAAATTATTTAATCGGTTATTGGTTACATTATATTTGTTTTTAAGGATTATATACCTTGTTAGACTTCTACTGTATTTATTCGCGAAAGAAAAAAATAATTCCATGTATTATCATTTAATGGTACATAACCTCTAGCAGATGCTCAGGTTTTGTTAGATTTTGCACTACATTAAGATAGAATTTTATATATATATATATATAGGGTGAAAGGCGAATTCCGATACACTGACGTGAAACATGCTTAGTGTTGTAATAATCCATTGACGACAACAACAACGATGACGATGATAATGATGATGATAAGAATAATAATATGGTGAACAGATTGTAATGCATGCCAGTAGCTTATACAGAGGAATTCTGGCGCAGATTTTTGTGTTTATATAGGAAAGGATAGGGAAAGCTAGGCTAGATGCGGCAGTTCACGGAGGAAAATGCGTTTATATGGGAGGGATAGGGAACACGTGGAGAGGTGCTATGCTAGACAGATGCTAAAGGAGGAAAATGCGTTTATATGGGAGAGATAGGGAATACGAGGGAGGTGCTAAGATCCACGAATGTTAAAGGTGGAATGCGTTTATACAGGAGAGATAGGGAATAAGAGGCTCATGCTATGCTAGACAGGGGTTGAGGGAGGGGGAATATAGGCTTATACGGGAGAAGTACGGGAATATGAGAAAAAAACCAGGCTAATCAGAGGTCCAGTAGAGTATACGTTTGTATGGATGAGGTAGGGAAAACGATGATAGGTGTTTAGGGATCCTGGTTAAAGAAACTGTAATACAAAGAACAGCATTATTCAAGAACTTTAACAACGACTCCCCAGGGGCTTACCTTATGTGAGTACGGGTTAGGCGTACCCGGGGTGCCCGAGCCAATCATCGCCATCATCATCCCTCCACCCTCGTCCGGTCGATGTGGGTTCGTCCTCGTCACCGGGGGACTCAAGGTAGGCTCTCTTGTGTTCTTTACATTTCGTTCCATGCCGCATCGCCCATAGTTCTTTCTTGTTCTCTCTATTTACGAATATTTCCCACCACGACCATTCATTCTTACATTTCCTTTCCTTCCTCGTCGGCCTACCTGGCGTGCGAAACGCCCAAAAGTTTTGATTTATTTTACTTTTTTCTGTTAATCCTCCGTGGACACAGCCTGGCGGATACCCGAGCACTGGGTGCGCAGCTGGATGAGTGAGTAATGGCGTCATCCCCAACATCCGGGGTCGTCATGTAGGGTTTGTGTTCGTATCCGCTGTTCAACTGCAGTCCCGCAGGGGGGCATTGCATGAGCTGCTGACTTCCGACGGCCATTGGGACCCTCTGTCTATGTTCGGGGAGGTGTGACCCTGGGGTGAGACGTGTATGGATAGGCCAAGCGGGAGTAACGCCCGGAAAGTCAGAGCCCGAGGTTAGAGACGGTTGCAATGGTGGAGGATTTTTTTCGCTATGGAGCCCCCTTTCTCCATTACTAACAACAAGCGCCGAAAAGCCTATGTAACGGAAGTAGCACCACCGACATCTGGTTTTTACCTGGTCAGTTCACGAACGGAAGAAGGGCAAAGTTTTGAGAAGGTGAACTCTTTTATTATTCAGAAGGGCATTGATGCTATTGCTGGTACGGTGCTGTCCTGCACTCGTCTACGGAATGGTTCCTTATTAGTACACACAAAGCCCGATCCGTAAAGTAAGACCTTGTTGCACGCTACGCTTCTCCTCGGTTATCCCATCCGTGTTGAGAAGCATCGCACCTTGAATTCCTGTCGAGGCGTCATTACCACCCATAGCCTCTATGGTTTATCGGACGAAGAACTCGAGACTATCTTTCAGATCAAAAGGTGACAGCAGTGCATCGAGTGCAGGCCAAACGCGACGAAGTACTTGTACCCATTCGAACCGTGTTTAAAACATTTGATGTCGTCGATCTCCCCACGAACATTTCAGCAGGGTACGAACGTATTGCGGTGAGGCCTTATATTCCTAGACCTCTGCGTTGTTTTAAATGCCAACGTTTTGGGCATACGCAAGTCTCATGTAAGAGTGCCGTTACCATCTGTACATCATGTAGCCAGCCCTCACACGAAGGTACCTGTTCAACAGCTCCCGTCTGCGTTAATTGCAAAGGGTTTCCTTCTGCTTCATTTGCCGATTGTCCGCGGTAATTGGACGAGAAGGCGATCCAGGAGATCCGGGTAAAGGAGAAACTCTCCTTCGCTGAGGCCCGGAGGCGTTACCATGCGCGACAACCTTAGCTCCTGCGATCGGGTACCTTTAGTTCTGTTGTTGCCTCGCCTGTACCCCGGAAGGATGTCGAAGCACACACCTGGACCATGACCGCATTGACCGCCACTACCATCCGGCTGTCCATTTCTGGCACATTTATCAAGCCATTTAAAGCTGGTCCTAAGGTACTGAAGTCGCAAGCCACTGAAAAGAAATCAAAGCATAAGTTTCATAGAGATTTTCTGAAAGACTCTCCACGTGCGCGCGGTAAGAAAAGTTCACCTTCTCCTCCTCGAAAGTCGCAGTCCCAGGATGCTCCTGGGACAAGCTGCGCTCAGCGGCACCCCTCACCCATTGCCACCCAGAACCGATTCTCGGCGCTTGAGTCGGTTTCTGGCTCTGAGCGCGTGGGCCCTCCCTTCGAAGAGGCTATGGAGTCTGGCCAACTCCATACCAAAAGCCCGAGCCCAAAGGTTAAACAGAAGGTAATTTTGAGCCGCCCTTCTAAGTAGCCAGTTTATCGCTTTTTCTTCATGGCTATCCTAACTTGGAATTTACGTGTTGTACAATCGCATTGGGCGGAACTGCAAATTTTATTGCGTTCCCATTCACCTATGGTCGTGTGTTTGCAGGAGACCAAGCTTCGCCCTCACAATCCCTTTGAGCTCCGAGGGTATACTTCGGTTCGCTACGATCTTGCACCGGATGAGGATACTCCTGCTCATGGAAGTGTCATGATATTAGTGCGTAACGACGTTCATTTTCAGGTTCTCACCTTACGTCCGACTTGCAAGCTTTTGCCATTAGACTTCACTTACCCGGACTTTTCTTTTCTGTTTGCTCCAGCTATTCACCTCCGTCGTCTCCCCTAGCTAACGCGGACATTCGAGATCTTCTGTCCGCTTTCCCAACACCATTTCTTCTGTTGCGATATTTTAATGCCCATCATCCCCTGTGAGGTTTGCCAAGGGCTTGTGGAGGGGAAATATTCTTTCCGACATTTTTTATAATTTCAGCCCCTCCGTCCTAAATACAGGTGAGCCTACGTTTCTGTCTGATTCTTCTGGTACATTCTCTCACTTGGACCTTGCCGTTTGCTCACTCCAGCTTGCTAGTCGTCTGCAGTGGAACGTCATCACCGACACCTACTCCAGCGACCATTACCCCTCCATCGTTTCTTTGCTGTCTCATCACGTCCAGCATTCCAGAATACCTACCTGGATATTCAGAAAAGCCGACTGGAGATTGAATTCCAGCCTCGTGTGTTTTGAGGACCAGCCCTTTACTGACGTTAACCAAATGGTGCAGCACCTTACCTCTACGATGCTAGCTGCCGCCCAAAGCACAATTCCCCGTTCGTCCTCTCACCCTCGGCATATTCCTGTTCCGTGGTGGAACCAGGATTGTCGGGACGGAGTTCGTGCCCGTAGAAATGCACTTAGGGTGTTTTGGCGGCACCGTAATTTGATAATTTGGTTACTTTTAAACAATCGCTCGCCAGGGTTCGTCGCATTATTCAAGATAGCAAGAAGGCGTCCTGGAATAGTTTTGTCGAGTCTTTTAATCGCTCCACGCCTTCCTCTTTTGTTTGGGATAAACTTCGTCGCTTCTCCGGTGAAGTGTCACATTGTACTGTGTCTGGCCTTCAGGTTTCCAATGCCACCAAGGTGGATCCTGCTGCTATTGCTATCCCTCTGGGTGCTGCCTTTGAGGCGGTTTCCAGTTCAGCCCTATTATTCCGCCGGCTTACGCACTCTAAAAGACCTGCTGGATTCCGAGACCTATAATTTTCAGTCTGCTAATAAGGAGTGTTATAATGAACGTTATACAATGAGGGAGCTTGAGTACGCTCTTCATTTCTCTAGGCACTCCGCTACTGGTCCGGACGGCATTCATGTCCTGAAGCTAAAGAACCTTTCAGCCGACAGTAAGCTGTTTCTCTTACAGGTCTATAACCGTATTTGCCAAGACGGCTTTTTTCCTTCCGTTTGTCGCGAAGCCACCATTGTCCATCCTTCGTCTTTTTGCTCTTTCGTCCGAACCAAGCTTGATAGCGGGTGCATTGTCTATTCGTCGGCACGTCCCTCTGTGTTACGTCGATTGAATGCCTTTCACCATAGTGACATAAGAGTCGTTACAGGGGCTTTTCCAACCAGCCCTGTAGCTAGTCTATATGCTGAAGCTGCAGAGCCTCCGCTGTCCTTCAGGCGTGAGATGCTTTTGTGCAGCTATGCCTATCGACTCTCAAGATTGCCTGACCACCCGTCCTTTTGAGTTATTTTTCGAGGATTCGCTTGATCGGCAATATTTCATTAGCTCCTCTGCATGCTCCCTCCAGGAGTTCGATTTCAACAGCTTCTTCGGCATCTGGACGTTACGCCAGCGCCGGCCCTTCCCGGAAGCGAAACGCGTTTTCCTGCATGGTTGCGCGCTGAGGCCCACTGTCACCTTGGGTTAACGTCATTGCAGAAGAATGAGACCCCTTCTTCAGTCCTTAGATCAGCGTTTTTAGAACTTCAGGCGCAATTCGGGGAATTGCATTTTATTTATACTGATGGGTCTAAGACTGATGTTGGAGTAGGGTGTGTCTTTGTTTTTGGTTAACGTAGTTCTACCTTTCGTTTACCCGTGCAATGTTCGATTTTTGCCGCCGAAGGTTTTATTATTTATCAAGCCATTTTATACATTCAGCGGCACGACTTGCGGCACTGTGTTGTTTTTACGGACTCTCTGAGTGCCGTTCAGAGTATTAACGCGCTGTACAATTACCACCCTCTCGTACAGCGCATACATGACCTTCACCATTAGCTTGGTGCCTCTGGCATCAGAGTCTCCTTCGTGTGGATACCAGGTCATGTGGTCATCTCATGGAACGAGTCTGCCGACGCCGCTACCAAACCAGCGATTTCATTACCCAGCTTTATTTAATCTGTTGTTCCCTCGTCGGATTGGTGTGTTATTTTACGACACCGCATCCTCTCGCTTTGGCGCGATGAGTGGACGTCCCTCCGGGGGAACAAGTTGCGGCAGGTTAAACCTCTTCCGTTAGTCTGGGGTACCTCTTCTCGTTCATCTCGTCGGGAAGAGATACTTTTAGCTCGTCTACGAATCGGACATTGCCTTTTTAGTCATAGGTACCTGCTCAGTTGTGACCCCGCACCACTCTGTGAGCAGTGTGTTGCGACCTTAATGGTGCGTCACATTTTAAAAGGATGTTAAGTTTTAGCTCCGCTGCGCGTTCGTGTGGGTCTGCCTGTTGGCATAGCCAACGTTTTAGCAGACGACACGCGTGCTGTAGAATGTCTTTTACGTTTTATAAGTGTCAGTGGTTTTAATCGGCGCATCTGATGCGCTGAGCGTCTTTTAGCTTTGTGATTTTCTATTGTCTGTTTTAATGGGCTCTTCTCCCCGACGGACATATGGCGCTCATGTCGCTCGCATTCTACAGTTCTTGACACGTTGTTTTACTTTTTTGACCATGCTTTTAGTATGTTTAGTAGAATTTGGTGTTTGTTTTTTAGTTTTCTCGACATCGCAGGTTTGTGTCCCGTTTTTTTAGTTCTTGGATTTTAAATTTTATTCATTGTAAGGGCGCTGATGACCCTAGATGTTTAGCGCCCTTAAACCCCATCTCATCATCATCGTCATCATTTAACAATAAAAGGTTTAAGTAGAGATCATTTGTATGGTATTCGAGGAGGGGTCTTTAGCAGAAAAAACCGCTAAGTCAGTAGGAGGGATTTGGGCGAGCTGGCACAATCAATATGCAGGATTGTGTATTCACATGCTAATTAGGTCTTCACCGACCCCCTGCCACACCCCCAGGTACCTTTTTGCTTGCAGCTGGGGTCATGCATCTTGTTGAGTATAATGGAAAGCTTGACAGCTATACAATTAAGATTGTCCATCACCTGTCAAAATAAACAATAGCATAATAAATTATGCCTTCTAACAAAAGAGGAGACGTTATTGTCTGCATTCAATTCGCTGCATGTGTGCTCTTTTAGGAAAGCTACCTGCAACAACCCCACCCCCAAGCTGCTTTGCTTGACGAACACGTGCAGTATAACAAAGGTAGTACTTTTTTCCTGTCAAAATGAACAATATCATAATAAATTATGATTGTAACAAAAGAGCAGGATGGAGCCACGTAAACAAAAGAGGAGACGCTATCATCTCAATTCCCCTACACGTGCATGATAGAAAGACCACCCTGCAATAATCCCACCCCATCAGCATTGTTTGACGAACACGTGCACTCTAACATAAGAGCAGGCTGGATCCGAGTTAACAAAAAGAATGTAACAAACGAAGAGACGCTATTGTCCCACCTCTATTGAATTCCTGTACACCTGCATGTTAGGTGAATATAAGAAAGAGACAGTCTGGCGCAGCGATAACAAAGGAATTCTTGGCGGCTTTATACCTGGCCCTGTCTTTGTTTGACGGTGGGAAAACAGAGAGGCCAGTTCCCACGGGGAAAAGCAACATTTACCTGCTGGACCATAAATTCTACCCCATTGGACCCCGCCATCATGGCACAGATACTGCCTGAGAGTATTCTCTCTGAGAGTAGCAGAGTCTTTACTAAGACCTACGGTTATCACCGAACATAGACATGCACGATCGTAGCAAGTCTAACACTTCTACTAAGCACACGAATCTCCACGACAACCTACGAGAATCACCGAGCATAGTTATAATGTACTGTTTCTGTTTTTATTGTCTCTTTCAAACAGCGATATCAAAACGTGTTTAACATATATCATTACATATATTAACCGTCTACGCACACTTAGACATCCTCAGGTCTGTGTTCAAATCTTACTGCAGGCAAAAGATTAATGTTTTAATTGCTAATAAATATTGATACTTTTATAGGGTAAACATTATTATATCATTACCCTGATTAATGAAAGGTGTTCTCGGAGTATCCAGAGGTCCGAGTTCGAGTAGTGAAACATTAATGCTTAATAGCTAATAGAATTAAGGAACATAGACGAGTACGGGCAAATCATGTGAACTTTTTATATATCATTACAATCTTTAATGCAGGGTATTCTTAGGCACCTAGAGAACATAGTTCGAATCTTACCCTGCGAAACTCTAATGCTTAATAAATATTAAACTATGTGGGTATGTGCGGTCACATTAAAATGTATTTAACAAATATAATTACTTTTATTAACCCAGGTGTATACTTAGTTATCCCAAAGTCCAGACACGATTCTTTATTTTTTCTTTTTCTCTCTTTTTCTTTCTCTTCCCTTTTCTTTCTATCTGGCTCTTTATTTCTTCTTGACATGCATACATCCAAGCATTCATATATACACGAGCATATGCACAGAGCCATTACACATACATATACACTCATACACATAGATCTTACACATACATACACCAGTGCACTTACACATACACTCACGCACACACATACATCACTGTACGCTCGCACACACCAGCGCGAGCACATACATCAGTGCACATATACCAACGCACGCACATACACCAGTGCATACACTCATACGCCTGTGAACACACAGACACACACATACACCAGTAAACTTACACACTCACGCACGCGCACACACATACTCACGCACACACACGCAAACGTGCACGCGCATACATACACACGCACACACATACGCCTACAAACATAGACACATAGACCAGTGCACGCACACACATACATACACAATAGCATTGGAAATTATTGCCTCTACAGAATTTAAAAATGTTTGCTTCATTTCACTGTAACCTAGCAAAATGTAATTCTTTTCAGGCCACCACATTCACATGACTTTCACCCCAACGCATTTTTTATAGATTGTGTAAAGACATTATGGAGGTACTCTCTGAGAGAGAGAGCGAATGAGAGAGAGAGGGGGGAATTGAACCAAGTAGGGATAGAAGTGCTGAGAGCCTCTGCGCATGCGCAACAGATGATAATTCGACTGGATGCAATAATCTTGTCACGTGGAAACATCCCCACCATGATGATGCGATGACATAGTCAGAAGGGCTTTATGTCCTATATAAACAGGTAACGACGATTGTTGGAAGCACTGCGAACTTATTAACTTTACATTTAAATTTTAAAGAACTTTAAAAGTATCAATTTGAGGTGTTTTTTTAAATTCTAGAAGAGGTGTGAATCATCGATTTCTACACGCATAGCACCCATCAACACGAAACTATGCAAGGGATGAGCTTTTACATAACTATACAAATCAGTGGTGGCTTTTTACGATGCACTTAATTTTTGTTTAAATGATGCAGTGCATGAAAGACGAATCGTTGCATGAGTGTCATATTTTTTAATCTGAAGTTTACATTCACATGGATTTATCTACACATTCATCCTCCATTAACATTCATACGATTTTCTCTACTCATTCTTTGTTTCTCTACACATTCTTCAACCATGTATATAACATGATTTTCTCTACTCATTCTTTGTTTCTCTTCACATTCATCCTCCAGTAACATTCATACGATTTTCTCTTCTGATTCTTTGTGTCTCTACACATTCATCATACATTAACATTCATACGATTTTATCTACTCATTCTTTGTTTCTCTGCACGTTCATCCTCCATAAACATCCATACGATTTTCTCTACTCATTCTTTGTTTCTCTACACATTGTTTTTCCATTAACATCCACATGATTTTCTCTACTCATTCTTTGTTTCTCTACGCATTCATCTTCCATTAACATTCATACGATTTTCTCTATCCATCATTGTTTCACCATCACATGGATTTCTAAACACAGTCTTCTTCCATTTACATTCACACGATTTTCGCTATCCCCTACTCTTTGTCTTACCGTCACATGGGTTTCCACATCCATTGTTCTTCCATTCATATTCACACGATTATCTCTACCACTCTTTGCTTCACCAGCACAGGAATTTCTACACACGCTGTTTTTCCATTCACCATCACACAGATTTCACCACCTACATGATTGCCACAAAATATCGCTTCTACCGAACACCCGAACCTGTACGAATACTTATGAGTATACCCGAGCACAGTTATGCATAAGCATACTTACAAAAACTGTAGTCATGTAGCACAACAAACACATTAGTTTTTATATAAAGAAATGTATAACTTGTCCTTCATCCTGAATAATGCATTGAAAACAATAATTCATGATCAATACCTGTTACAGAGTGTTTAGCAGATAGATTTAACAAGATGGCTGAAGAACGTAGTTTCCCACCGACTCGGCGAGTTGAAGATCTCGAAATAGGTCTTAAATATGACATAAAAACCTTAAAGGGAGCTCAAACAAGATACAGTGCAAGGGTCGTATCTTCGGTGGAGGATTGTCAAGTGTTCTTGCCTGAACTCTACATCGTTAACCAACGAAGAGCTTGCAGAAATGCCTGGAAAATTATATCTCGAACATACGGGAATGGCAGAGTTTGGGAAATTTAAGACTTGTAAATTGTCTTTTGTACACGCAGCGAAGGTATGTAGAAATGTCAAACTTAAGTATTGAAATGTTTTCGGACTTGGCTATGAAAAAAATCGTAAATAAAACAGCTGACTCATTGATATTACATATAAAGATGCAAAAGATACATGTTATAGAATTTATAAAAAAGTTCCATAAATCACAAGGTACACGTTTTGAATATATATATATATATATATATATATATATATATATATATATATATATATGACATTGAAATAGCGGCTAATGTTTATACAAATCTTTTGTGTTTCATTTTCCGTGTATCCTAACAAAAAGATGAAATTCTTTTAGGTTACCTTCACTTACAAAAGCATGTTTTCTAAGACTTTCATTGTGTAATGTTTCAGACAGAATAAGGGGAGGAAGAAGAACAGATTTTCAGCTCAGGAAAGGCTGCTGACGTTCTTGGAGTATAGAATAACAAGCGTCGACACCTCCAAGAAACATTTCGGTAAGAAACGGGAGCTGAGACATCTACATCACCGAAACACATTAATACAGGATTCTTATATAACATTCCAGGGCATACGGTGAAAAAACACGGACAATGTTGTATACTATCCAAGGTGTAGCTGAGAGGTAGCTTTAGAGAGTCTCCGTATATTCGGTGAAAATAACAATTGTGAGCAGTAATTTAAATGACTGTGAAAATACTTTTAAATGTTGATGACACTTGTAATTTAAAAAAGACTTGAATCCTGTATGTATTAGCAGTATCAAGACTATTTGCTGCGGGGGGAAATGATGAAAATTTGCATGACCTAACCGTTGCAATTGAAACCTCATATGCAGGAACGATGACTTGGAGTAGGAGAGCGCTTGAATTGTATGATAAAAATAATAAATAAAATGAAGATATGCTTTTACATGATGTTTTATTCATTAAAAAACGTTACATTGCTAATGAAAAACAAATTCTCACATTACAATGATTAGTTTAAAATATAAGCTGCATCACATGAGTCAGAGGCTTGCATGTGAATACTTTATCATGAATTACTAAACAATACAATGAGATCTATGCAGGGATATTTACACTAGCCTGAATTTCGATTCTGATGTTGACAGCTCCATTTATAACTTCCTCGGGCCGGCGAGAGCAATTTATAACAAATATAGGAGCAAGTTTAAGAAAATCTTTTGTCTTCAATAAAGGGTAATTCTCTTTTTCATAATAATTCCTGGAGTACATATCATATAATGATGCAAATCTTAAGTTTCCGAAGTGCAAACTTATATCGTAATAGGGATCACATTCGCTATTAAGATATAGTCTCAAATTGGTTAGTTACTATGATCAACAGGGGAACAGTCTTTAGATACATTACTCGATCTTAACGTCTGAACGCCTAAAATGACAAATCTCGACTTCTCCATTTTTGGTGTGGTGGCGGCATTCCAGGTAAATGCTTGCGGCACTGCAAACTTGGTATGCAGATCCATGGTCCTAAATGGGTGAAACAGTCTTATCCAGCTTAGGAGTCTTGAGGATTTCAAACATTTCAGGACCAGAAAGACGAATCACAGACATTCTCCACTCGATTAGTACAGGTTTAACAGCAGCATTCCCTTCACCCTGAGGCGTTATAATACAGTTTTAGAGTCCCTGGTTCGAAACACTACCAACACCGACAAGCTATTGTGTATAGGAATTGCTGTAGTAGCTGCTCGATTAATTTTGGTAATATTTCCATTGATGTATAGATAATTGCAACTGGGTAAAGTATATAAATCCTCTGCTTGAGAAGGGATTCTAAACTCGTAATTAGCGTCCAGAGTTGATGTATTATACGGCAAAAACATATGTTCCTCTTCTTTAGCGATCTCGTCGAATCTCGGCGTCTGGGTAATACTGGTGATATCCATGATTATAGGATATTAAAGCCCAATACCTGAAGGAACGTTTGATTAAATGACGTTAACACACTGGTTATCAGTGGTAGAGCATGGAATGGGCGTTGAATCAACCCGTTATTGTATCCTCAAAGCCTCTGACTTATTCTTCTAAAATCCATGGGCATTATGTTTATATCCTTGTTTCTAACGTCAATGATATTACCGTTCTGGTCCACTACAGGAAGCCTGATTTGCTTCATGAAGTGGGTGTTTATGTAAAGCAGGTAAATCGGATATGATGATTCTTGTGAAATATGATATCCAACCGCAGTAGATGGAAAAACTCATTGATCGAGTGTCCACTTTTAACATCGAGGAAGGAGACTGCTGCAATACTGCACTATATTCGTATGATGCTCAACTTAAATGCATAGCATGGAAGTGGTGGGGATTCAAAGGGAGTGCCTTCTTCGTCTTACAACTTATCTAGAGGTGCAAGAATTAGTAAGAGAGGTAGAAATCCTCCTCGTTTCTTCTTTTTGGATCAAGCACCAACAGATACCTTTTCCTCAATTTCTCTGCTATGTCTCATCATTTCGGCCAGTTGTTTATCTGCAGCCTTTTTCTTATTTACGGCTGAGGAAGTTTGTGCTCTACCTCCAGTAGCGGCACCTAGAGCTGCAATAATTGGGATGAGGGGTAGAAATCCTCCTCGCTTCTTCTTCCTGGATCAGCCGTCAACAGCTACCTTTCCCTTTATAATTGCTGTTACTAGTCGCGCTGCCAACTTTTCATCTAATGTAGCATCAGATGATTGCAATCTTTTCCCAGCCTTTTCAGACAGGATCTTGTCTGCAGTGTTTCTCGACCTAGAGTCCTTATGCTGAGCGTGGGCAATGTCGTGAAGTTTGCACGCTTCTTCTAATGAGCTGATTCCTCGGTCTCCTCTCTTTAATCTTTTTTCTAACTTTGCCCGTCAGCAGTATCTGTAACCAGGCAAATGCGCTTCAAATGGCAGACGGTTAATGCGAGAATTAATTAAACCGGAACCTCTTGCGACCTTAACCTCCTTAGCTCTCATGGTATACTAAATTATTATATTGCTGCATAGCTCTTTTATACTCCGTCATTGCTCACACTCATTAGCATATATACATTAAGGGTGATTTATTTTATTTTAGCTGCTCAGATGGAGCTGGTGAAGCAAGTTTGCTCGCTGTCGATTCAGGCACTAGATTTTGCAAGCGACTTCAGGAGAGAACTTCATGGAAAGCTGTTTCCTGTCAGTGCTAGAACACTAATTCTAGACAGCTCCAGCACGTAACCCTCTCATGCTAAAAAGGTAACCTACTCACGCAAAAAGGTAACCCACTCACGCAAAAAGGTAACGCAGTCACACAAAAGGGTAACCCACTCTAACAAAAAAGTAACCCACTCACGCAAAAAGATACCCCACACATGCAAATATATAACCCACTCCCGCTAAAAAGGTAACCCACTCACGCAAAAAGGAAACTCACTCATAAAAGAGGTAACCCGCACAGGCAAAAATGTAACCCATTCACGCTAAAAAGGTAACCCCGTCACGCAAAAAAGTAAACCACTCCCGCAAAAAGTTAACTCACTTACACAAAATAGCGACCCACTCTGGCAAAAAGGTAACCCTCTCACGCAAAAAGCTAACCCACTCACGCAAAAGGTAACCCACTCACGCAAAAGGGAACCCACTCACGCTAAAAAGGTAACCCACTCACGCAAAAAGGTAACCCACTCACGCTAAAAGGTAAGCCACTCACGCAAAAAGGTAACCCACTCACGCTAAAAAGGTAGCTCGCTCTCGCTAAAAGCTCTCATATATGTGCACCATTTTCGCTAAAAGTAGGATGCATGAGTTTCAGACTCGACTTAGCTAGATCAGTTACTCACTCAACTTGGACATTCTCAGTGCTAACTTGCAAGCAATGTTGTACTCTTACCCCTATGAATCCATTTCATGCTTCTTGAATCTGTATATGCTTAATGAAATAGTTATAATTAACAGAAATATAACATTAATATGTGCATACTAGAATATTTCGTTTGGTATAATTTGGTTATGACTGTTTATATGTATCAGAGCCTGAGATCTTATATAAATATGTAAATATCGAATAATCGCTCAGTATATGAACTCAACATCGATAGTATACACTGACAAGTTGATGTATACTGCTTGAGAATGAATACTCATAAAGATGCTCAATTACAGTAAATTTACGAGAAACTTGATTTTTCGTATGTTTCCAAAGAGAAAAGGAATGGTTTTGTTGAGTTCTGCATATGGAATAGAACTTTAAAAAACAGATATATTTCAAGACTAAAGCAATATAGGAGAAGATGCTGTAAAGAGATGACCAGCTGTGTAATGACTACAACCCCCGCACGCGATCCTGAAATCTCTTCAAGCTCGGAAGTGAGGGATTCAAGATGTACAGTACTTGGAACTCATTCAAGTGATTCTGAAATAGTATCAAGAGCTACCATGAATGAATCAATAAGAGCAGTTTCTTTGAATGAGCAAACTCTGAATAAACACATAAATGAAAACAAGCATTCTAGTGTTAACTTACCAAGACTAGAAGATATATCCAAAGCAAATATTCAGGAGATGCTATACCGCTACACCGATCCTAATTACTTAGTAGACTTACTAAGGTTACTAATGATGTTCCGTACACCAGGTAAAAATGACTTTTCTGATGCGATTAGCGAGATTATTCAGAAGTTAAAGACGGGCGGTTTTATAGCGTTATTAGCATCTACGAAACCTTGAAACCAGGGAAAAGGTTAGGAAGATACCTCAGAGGTGTTAAGGTGTTGTCAACACTAAGAGGTATCAGAGTTTCAGCTCAGTCATTTGCGGTCACTTGTGCTTGCAATTTGTATCGCAATGAGTTACACTATTGCTGTCAGTGGCAACGAATCTGCTCTTACTACATGCCTGAATCGTCCTCTTTAGATAGATCCAAAAGGTCATTATTAGGTTGCTCAATTGAATTTTGAAACTTTTTGTTCCATTCCTAACGCTGATCAGAATAATAATCAATTTCATTGATTTTTCTTTCCAATGATTGTTCTATAGGAACATTCTGCGGCTTCAGTGACAACGTTATTCCAGATAATCAGTTGGCTGAATCTGATTTCCTGGTGAATATATTTAAGTTGAGCATCATACAAATCTAGCGCAGTATTGCAGCAGTCTCCTTCCTCGATGGTAAAAGTGGACACTCGATCTATAGGTTTTCCCATTTGTTGCGATTGGATATCATATTTCACAAGAATCATCAAATCCGATTTACCTGCTTTACATAAACACCCACTTCATGAAGCAAATCAGCCTTCCTGTGGTGGACCAGAACGGTAGTATCATTGACGTTAGAAACAAGGATATAAGCATAATGCCCATAGATTTTAGAAGAAGAAATCAGAGGTTTCGAGGATACAATAACGGGTTGATACAACGACCACTCCATGCCCTACTATTGATAACCGGTGTGTTAACGTCATTTAATCAAACGTTCCTTCAGGCATTGGGCTTTAATGTCCTATAATCATGGACATCACCAGTATTGCCCAGATGCCGAGATTCAACGAGATCGCTAAAGAAGAGGAACATATGTTTTTGCCGTATAATACATCAACTCTGGATGCTAATGACGAGTTTAGAATCCCTTCTCAAGCAGAGGATTTATATACTTTACCTAGTTGAAGTTATCTATACAACAATGGAAATATTACCAAAACTAATCGAGCAGCTACTACAGCAATTCCTATACACAATAGCCAGTCAGTGTTGGTGGTAATTCGATCCAAGGACTCTAAAAAACTATTATAACGCCTCAGGGTGAAGGGAATGCTGCTGTTAAACCTGTACTAATCGAGTGGAGAATGTCTGTGATTCGTCTTTCTGATGCTGAAATGTTTGAAATCCTCAAGACTCCCAAACTGGATAAGACTCTGTTTCACCCATTTTGGACCATGGATCTGCATACTCAGCCTGCAGTGCCGCAAGCATTTACCTGGAATGCCGCCACCACACCAAAAATGGAGAAGTCAAGATTTGTCATTTTAGGCGCTCAGACTTTAAGATCGAGTAATGCATCTAAAGACTGTTCCCTTTTTGATCATTGTAACTAACCAATTTGAGACTATATCTTAATAGCGAAAGTTATCCCTATCACGACATGAGTTTGCACTTTGGAAACTCGAGATTTGCATCATTGTATATGTACTCAAGTTATTATTATGAAAAAGAGAATTACCCTTTATTGAAGACAAAAGATTTTCTTAAATTTGCTCCTATATTTGTTATAAATTGCTCTCGCCGTCCGTGGAAGTTATAAATGGAACTGTCAACATCAGAATCGAAATTCAGGCTAGTGCAAATATCCCTGCACAGATCTCATTGTATTGTTTAGTAATTCATGGTAAAGCATTCACATGCAATCCTCTGACTCATGTGATGCAGCTTATATTTTAAACTAATCATTGTAATGTGAGGATTTGTTTTTCATTAGGAATGTAAGTATTTTTAATGAATAAACATGATGTAAAAGCATACCTTCATCTTTTTAATTATTTTATCGTACAATTCAAACGCTCTCCTACTCCAACTCAGCGTTCCTGCATATGAGGTTTCACTTGCAACGGTTAGGTAATGCAAATTTTCTTTATTGTTTAAATGAAAGTCTGTTTAGTTTCATCATTTTCCCCCACAGCAAATAGTCTTGATACTGTCAATGCTAACAGGATTCAAGTCTTTTTTAAATTACAAGATTCATCAACATTTAAAAGTATTCTCACAGTCATGTATATTACTGCTCACAATTCTTATTTTCACCGAATATAGGGAGATAAGAACCCTGTATTAATGTGTTTAGGTGATGTAGACGTCTCCGCACCCGCTTCTTACCGAAATGTTTCTTGGAGGTGTCGACGCTGGTTATTCTATCCTCTAAGAACGTCAGCAGCCTTTCCTGAGCTGCAAATCTGTTCTTCTTCCTCCCCTTATTCCTTCTGAAACATTACACAATGAAAGTCTTAAAAAACATGCTTTTGTAAGTGAAGATAACCTGAAAAGAATTACATCTTTTTGTTAGGATACATGGAAAATGAAACACAAAAGATTTGTATAAACATTAGGCGCTATTTCGATGTAATATATACATATATAAATGTATTCAAAACCTGTACGTTGTGACTTCATGATTTTTTATAAATTCTATAACATGTATCTTTTGCATCTTTATATGTAATATCAATGAGTCAGCATTTTTATTTGTGATTTTTTTCATAGCCAAGTCGGAAAACATTTCAATACTTAAGTTTGACATTTCTACATACCTTCGCTGCGGGTACAAAAGACAATTTACAAGTCATACATTTCCCCAACTTTGTCATTCCCTTATGTTCGAGATATAATTGTCCAAGCATTTCTGCAAGCTCTTCGTTGGTTAACGAATTATAGCGTTTAGGCAAGAACACCTCCTCCACCGAAGATACGACCCTTGTACCGTATCTTGTTTGAGCTCCCTTTAAGGCCTTTATCTTATATTTAAGACCTATTTCGAGATCTTCAACTTGCCGAGTAGGTAGGAAACTATGTTCTTCAGCCATCTTGTTAAGTCTATCTGCTAAACACTCTGTAACAGATATTGATCATGAATTATTATTTTCAATGCATTATTCATGTTGAAGGACAAGTTATACATTTCTTTATATTAAAATTTAAGTGTGTGTTGTGCTACATGACCACAGTTTTTTTAAGTATGCTTGTGCATAACTGTGCTCGGGTATACTCACAAGTATTCGGACTGGTTCGGGTGCTTGGTAGAAGCTATAGTTTTATGACAATCATGTAGATGGTGAAATCTGTGTGATGGTGAATGGAAGAACAGTGTGTCTAGAAATTCCTGTGCTGGTGAAGCAAAGAGCGGTAGAGATAATCGTGTGAATGTGAATGGATGTAGAAATCCATGTGACGGTAAAACAATGAGGGGGATAGAGAAAATGGTGCGAATGTGAATGGAAGAAAAGTGTGTGTGTAGATATCCATGTGATGGTGAAACAATGAGGATAGAGAAAATCGTATGAATGTTAATGGAAAATGAATGCGTAGAGAAACAAAGAATGAGTAGAGAAAATCATGCGGATGTTCATGGAAAAATGAATGCGTAGAGAAACAAAGAATGAATAGAGAAAATCGTATGGATGTTATTGGAGGATGAACGTGCAGAGAAACAAAGAATGAGTAGAGAAAATCGTATGAATGTTAATGGAGGATGAATGTGTAGATAAATCCATGTGAGTGTAAACTTCAGATTAAAAAATATGACACTCATGCAACGATTCGTCTTTCATGCACTGCATCATTTAAACAAAAATTAAATATATCGTAAAAAGCCACCACTGATTTGTATAGTTATGTAAAAGCTCATCCCTTGCATAGTTTCGTGTTGATGGATGCTATGCGTGTGGAAATCGATGACTCACACCTCTTCTTAAATTAAAAAAAACACCTCACGTTGCTACTTTTGAAGTTCTTTAAAATCTAAATGTAGAGTTCATAAGCTCGCAGTGCTTCCATCAATCGTCGTTAGCTGTTTATATAGGACACAAAGCCTTTCTGACTATGTCAGCACATCATCATGGTGGGGATGTTTCCACGTGACGTGATTATTGCATCCAGTGGAATTATCACCTGTTGCGCATGCGCAGAGGCTCTCAGCACTTCTATCCTTACTTGGTTTAATTCCCCCTCTCTCTCATTCGCTCTCTCCCTCAGAGAGTACCTCCATAATGTCTTTACACAATCTATAAAATGCGTTGGGATGAAAGTCATGTGAATGTGGTAGCCTGAAAAGAATTACATTTTGCTAGGTTACAGTGAAATGAAACAAACATTTTTTAATTCTGTAGAGGCAATAATTTCCAATGCTATTGTGTGTGTATGTATGTGCGTGCCCTGGTGTATGTGTCTATGTTTTAGGCGTATATGTGTGTGCGTGTGTATGTATGTGCGTGCACGTTTGCGTGTGTGCGTGAGTATGTGTGTGCGCGTGCGTGAGTGTGTATGTGTGAGTGTGTAAGTTTACTGGTTTATGTGTGTGTGTCTGTGTGTTCACAGGCGTATGAGTGTGCGCACTGGCGTATGTGCGTTGGTGTTTGTGTACTGGTGTATCCGAGCGTACAGTGGTGTATGTGTGTGCGTGAGTGTATGTGTAACTGCACTGGTATATGTATGTGTAAGGGCTATGTGTATGAGTGTATATGTATGTGTAATGGCTCTGTGCATATGCTCGTGTATATATGAATGCTTGGATGTATGCATGACAAGAAGAAAGAAAGAGTTAGATAGAAAGAAAAGGGAAAAGAAAGAAAAAGAAAGAAGAAGAAAAAATAAAGAATCGTGTCTAGATTTTGGGATACCTAAGTATACACATGGGGTAATAAAAGTAATTATATTTGTTAAATACATTTTTAATCTGACCGCTTATACCCACATAGTTTAATATTTATTAAGCATTAGAGTTTCGGAGGGTAAGATTCGAACTATGTTCTCTAGGTGCCTAAGAATACCCTGCCTTTAACATTGTAATGATATATAAAAAAGTTAACATGTGTCTATATTTGTAGACGTATGTGTGTGCGTGTGTATGTATGTTTGTGCACGTTTGCGTGTGTGTGCGTGAGTATGTGTGTGCGCGTGCGTGAGTCTGTATGCGTGAGTGTGTAAGTGTACTGGTGTATGTGTGTGCCTGTGTGTGCACAGGCGTATGAGTGTGTGCGCTGCTGTATGTGCGTGCGTTGGTGTATGTGCACTGGTGTATGCGAGCGTACAGTGGTGTATGTTTGTGCGTGAGTGTATGTGTAAGTGCACTGGTATATGTATGTGTAAGGGCTATGTGTATGAGTGTATATGTATGTGTAATGGCTTTGTGCATATGCTCGTGTATATATGAATGCTTGGATGTATGCATGTCAAGAAGAAAGAAAGAAAGAGCTAGATAGAAAGAAATGGGAAAAGAAAGAAAAAGAGAGTAGAAGAAAAAAAATAAAGAATCGTGTCTAGACTTCGGGATAGCTAAGTATACACATGGGTTAATAAAAATAATTATATTTTTGAAATATATTTTTAATCTGACCGCACATACTCACATAGTTTAATATTTTTAAGCATTAGAGTTTCGCAGGGTAAGATTCGAACTATGTTCTCTAGGTGCCTAAGAATACCATGCATTAAACATTGTAATGATATATAAAAAATGAACATGATTTGCCCGTACTCGTCTATGTTTCTACATTTTATTACTTAATAAGCATTAATGTTTCACTACTCGAAATCTGACCTCTGGATACTCCGAGAACGCATTTGTCGCGGTCATCTGTGCGTGTTATCTCCTTTTGCTGAGCGGCTGTTATTGTTTTACTATTTTGAATTTTGGGCTTTGTCCTCCGGCTAGCTATTATTACTCAGTCCAACAAACATATCTGATCAGGGCGTGTAAACGGAAAGGAGTTGTTACTAAAGGATAAACTGATCAAAGAATTTGTTTTCACACTTTTATTGCCGTCACAGTTAATTAATAGTTCACATCTGTAATCTTTATACACGCCTGACTGAAACTGTTATATTTCCGAATATAATTACTGTCGTACGCTTACTTCACATTTTGTAACTAACTTTACGACGCGAGAGATTCTGTAGAATTGCGTAATGTGTACCTCATGAATGCTGACTTAGAACTGCCTGACGTGTAACTCGCAAGAGAGACTTCTTAGAACTGCGCGACGTTTACCTCGTGAATGATTCTGTAGAACTGCGTAATGTGTACTTCGCGAGAGATTGCTGAGAACTGCGTGATGTGTACCTCGTGAATGCTTCCTTAGAACTGCGCGATACTTGCTTTTGGCTCAAGAATTTATACTCCCTCACCTCGATATGCCTAGACATTATAGAAGAGCTGCTATTGGTTACTAAATCGCGCCAACATTAGCGTCTATTTTGTCATCCAATCACAATTACAAACACATATGCTCTAGGAAAGATATTCCCTCATTTCTAAAGAAAGGCACGCTACCCTGACTCATTTGTTTGTCTCTTCTAAGTGACCCCTCAGGGGCTCACCTTATGTGAGTACGGGTTTTTGGCGCACCCGGGGGTTCCCGAGCCAATCATCGCCACATTCATCCCCTCACCCCCATCCGGTCGAGGTGGGTTCTTCTCAAGGACCGGTGGACACAAGGTAGGCTCTCGTGCGTTCTTTGCATTCCATTCATACCGCACCTCACCATCGCTTCTTTCTGCTCTTTTACTTCTGCGCATTTCGCACCACGTCCATTCATTTACGCATCTCTTTTTCTTCCTGGCCGGCCTACCATGCATCCGAAACGCCCACACAGTTTTATTTATTTTATCTTTTATTTTAATCCTCCGTGGACACAGCCTGACGGATACCCGCGCACTGGGTGCGCAGCTGGGTGAGTGGGTAATGGCGTCATCCCCACCACCCGGGGTCGTCATGTAGGGTATGTGTTCGTATCCGCTGTTCAACTGCAGTCCCGCGGGGGGCCATTGCATGAGCTGCTGACTTCCGACGGCCATTGGGTCCCTCTGTCTATGTTCTGGGAGGTGTGACCCTGGGGTGAGTCTGGTATAGATAGGCCACTCACCCAAGCGGGGGTAACGCCCGGGAAGTCAGAGCCCGAGGTCGGAGACGGTTGCAATGGCGGAGGATTTATTTCGCTATGGAGTACCCTTCCTCCATTAATACCAACAAGCGCCCAAAGGTTTATGTAACAGAAGTGACACCACCGACAACTGGTTGTTACTTGGTCATTTCACGAACCGAAGAAGGACAAAGTTTTGAGAAGGTGAACACTTTCATCATTCAAAAGGGCATTGATGCTATTGCTGGTGCGGTTCAGTCCTGCACTCGTCTACGGAATGGTTCCTTATTAGCACAAACGAAATCCGATCAGCAAAGTAAGACCTTGTTGCGCGGCACGCTTCTCCACGGCTATCCCATCCGTGTGAAGAAGCACCGCACATTGAATTCCTGTCGAGGCGTCATTACCACCCATAGCCTCGATGGTATATCGGACGAGGACCTGGTAGAATATCTTGCAGACAAGAAGGTGACAGCGGTCCATCGAGTGCAGGCCAAACGCGACGGCGTATTGGTACCCACTCGTACCCTGTTTTTAACATTTGATGGCGTCGATCTGCCCACGAGCATTTCCACAGGGTACGAACGGATTTCTGTGAGGCCTTATATTCCTAGACCTCTGCGTTGTTTTAAATGCCAACGTTTTGAGCATACGCAAGTCTCATGTAAGAGTGCCGTTAACATCTGTGCAACATGTAGCCAGCCCTCACACGAAGGTACCTGTTCAACAGCCCCCGTCTGCGTTAATTGTAAAGGGTCTCATTCTGCGTCGTTTGCCGACTGTCCGCGGTACTTGGACGAGAAGGCGATCCAGGAGATCCTGGTAAAGGAAAAACTCTCCTTCGCGGAAGCCCGGAGGCGTTATCATGCGCGCCAACCTTCACTCCTGCGATCTGGCACATTTAGTTCTGTTGTTGCCTCGCCAGTACCACGAGTAGATGCCGAAACTCAGACCTGGACCATGACTGGATTAACCGCCACTACCATCCGGCCGTCCATTAAAGCTACTGTTACCAAGCCCTATAAACCTGGTCCAAAGTCAATGAAGTCGCAAGCCACTGAAAAGAAACCCAAGCAGAAACTTCGTAGGGAAGATTTTCTGAAGGACCCTCCGCGTGCACGCGGTAAGAAAGGTTCACCTTCTCCTCCTCGGAGGTCGCTCTCCCAGGAAGCTCCTGGGACAAGCCGCGCTCAGCGGCACCCCTCACCCATCGCCACCCAGAACCGATTCACGGCGCTTGAATCGGTTTCTGGCACTGAGCGCGTGGGCCCTCCCTCCGAGGAAGCTATGGAGTCTGACCAACTCCATACCAAAAGCTCGAGGCCAAAGGTTAAACCAAACGTAATTTAATCCCTTTTTCTTAATGGCTAACCTGACCTGGAATGTACGTGGTGTACGATCGCATAGGGCGGAACTGCAACTTTTATTGCGTTCCCATTCACCTATGGTCGTGTGTTTGCAGGAGACCAAGCTTCGCCCTCATGATCCTTTTGATCTCCGAGGATATACTCCGGTTCGCTACGACCTTGAGCCGGAGGAGGGTACTCCTGCTCATGGTGGTGTCATGATTTTGGTGCGTAACGACGTTCATTTTCAAACTATCACACTTACACCCGACTTGCAAGAGTTTGCCGTTCGCCTTCACTTACCCGGCTTTTTGTTTTCTGTTGGCTCTGTGTATTCACCTCCATCGTCTCCCCTCGCTCCCGCGGACATTCGAGCTCTCCTGTCCGCTCTCCCAACACCATTTCTTCTGTTGGGAGATTTTAATGCCCATCACCCACTGTGGGGTTCGCCAAAAGCTTGTGCGAGGGGAACTTTTCTTTCCGACATTTTTTACCAGTTCAATCTTTCCATCCTCAATACAGGTGCACCTACTTTTATTTCTGATTCTTCTGGTACATTCTCTCACCTGGACCTTGCCATTTGCTCACTCCAGCTTGCTAGTCGTCTTCAGTGGAACGTCGTCGCTGACACCTACTCCAGCGACCATTACCCCTGCATCGTTTCTCTTCTGTCACACCACGTATGGCATTCCAGAGTACCTACCTGGATATTCACAAAAGCCGACTGGAGCTTGTATTCCAGCCTCGTGCATTTTGACGATCAGCCCTTCGCCGACATTAACCAACTGGTGCAGCACCTTACGTCTACGATTTTCTCTGCCGCCGAACGCGCAATTCCCCGTTCATCCTCTCAACCTCGACGACCGCCTGTTCAGTGGTGGAACGAGGATTGTCGGGACGCCGTTCGTGCCCGTAGGACTGCACTTAGGGTGTTTCGGCGACACCCTACACTTGATAATTTGGTGACTTTTAAACAATTGCGCGCCAGGGCTCGTCGCATTATTCAGGATAGCAAGAAGGCGTCGTGGGCTCGTTTTGTCGAGTCTTTTAATCGCTTTACGCCTTCATCCGTTGTTTGGGATAAACTTACTCTGGGATCTGCCTTTGAGGCGGTTTCCAGTTCAGATTATTATTCCGCCGGCTTTCGCTCTATTAAAGACCGGCTGGATTCTGCACCATATAATTTTCGGTCTGCTAACACTGAATGTTATAACGAACTTTTTACAATGAGGGAGCTGGAGCACGCTCTTCATTGCTCTAGGCACTCCGCTCCTGGCCCGGATGGCATTCATGTCCTGATGTTAAAAGCACCTTTCAGCCGACAGTAAACTCTTTCTCTTACAGGTCTATAACCGTATTTGGCAAGACGGCTTTTTTCCTTCCGTTTGGCGCGAAGCCACCATTGTCCCTATACTTAAGCCTGGGAAGGATCGCCAACTACCTTCCAGCTACCGCCCTATCTCCCTCACCAGTTGCATTTGCAAGGCGATGGAGCGCATGATCAACGGGCGGTTGACATGGTGGCTTGAGTCTCAGAAACTTCTAGCAAACGCTCAGTGCGGATTTCGTCGCTATCGACCTACCGTCGACCATCTGGTGTCCCTGTCGACGCATATTATGATGGATTTCTGAGAAAGTGTCTAACCGTGGCTGTGTTTTTTGACCTGGAGAAAGCTTATGACACTTGTTGGAGGGGCGGCATTTTACGTACACTTTACGCATGGGATATCCGCGGTCGTCTTCGCATATTTCTTCGGGAGTTTATGACGGACCGCGTGTTTCGTGTACGCGTGGGCTCGGTTTTATCTAGCCGTTTTATTCAAGAGAACGGAGTTCCGCAGGGCTCGGTACTTAGTGTCACACTTTTTGCAGTTGCTATCAACCCCATTGTTGATTGTATTCCACCTGGCATTTCATCGTCCCTTTTTGTTGATGATTTTGCCATTTATTTCAGTTCACGGCGGACTTGTCTACTCGAACGCCGTCTCCAGAGCTGTATCGACCATCTCTACGCCTTGAGTAACGCCAACGGCTTTAATTTCTCCGCCGAGAAATCCGTCTGCATCAACTTCTGGCGCCGGAAATATTTCCCTCCGCCCTCTCTCCATCTTGGGCCGGAGGTGCTTCCGTTTGCAGACAAGGTGAAATTTTTTCGGGTTGATATTTGATCGTAAGTTGAGCTGGACTTCTCACGTATCCTTTTTAAAAGCAAAGTGTGACCGTTCTCTTAATATTTTACGTGTTTTAAGTGGCACATCCTGGGGAGTTGATCGGACCGTCCTTCTGCGTCTTTATCGCTCTTTGGTCCGATCCAAACTTGATTACGGGTGCATTGTCTTTTCATCGGCACGTCCATCTGTGTTACGTCGTTTGAATCCCATTCATCATCGTGGTATTAGAGTCGCTACAGGGACCTTTCCAACTAGCCCCGTGCCCAGTCTTTACGTTGAGGCTGCAGAGCCTCCGCTGTCCTTCAGGCGTGAGCTGCTCCTGTGTAGCTATGCCTGTCGACTCTCCAGCTTGCCTGGCCACCCGTCCTTCGCGGCATTTTACGAGGATTCACTTGACCGGCAATATTTAGTTAGCTCCTCTGCTTTGTTCCCTCCAGGGGTTCGATTTCGTCAGCTTCTTCGGCATTTGGACGTTACGCCAGCGCCGACCCTTTCAAGGGGGAAACGCGTTTTCCTCCATGGTTGCGCGTTGAGGCCCTCTGTCACCTTGGGTTATCGTCGATGCCGAAGAATGAGACCCCTTCTTCAGTCTTTAGATCAGCGTTTTTAGAAGTTCATTCGCAATTTGGGGACTTTGATTTTATCTTTACTGATGGATCTAAGACTGATGCTGGAGTAGGTTGTGCCTTTTTTGTGGTGGAAATAGTTTTACGTTTCGTTTACCTGGACAATGTTAAATTTTTACCGCCGAACTTTTTAGCATTTATCAATCTGTTTTATACATTCCGCGGCACGACTTACGGCACTGTTTTATTTGCACGGACTCGCTGAGTGCCCTTCAGAGTATTAATGCGCTGTACCATTACCACCTACTCGTACAGCGCATTCATGACCTGCTCCACTCGCTTGGTGTCTCTGGCACCAGCATCTCTTTCATGTGGATCCCAGGTCATGTGGGCATCTCAGGTTATGAGTCTGCCGACGCCGCTGCCAAATCGGCGATTTTATTACCCAGATTTTTTACCTCTGTTGTTCCCTCGTCAGATTCGTGTGTTATTTTACGTCGCCGCATCCTCTCGCGCTGGCGCGATGAGTGGACGGCCCTCCGGGGGAACAAGTTGCGGGAGGTTAAGCCTTTCCCGTTGGTCTGGGGTACCTCTTCTCGTTCGTGTCGTCGGGAAGAGGTAATTTTAGCTCGTTTACGGATTGGACATTGTGTTTTTAGTCATAGGTATTTGCTCAGTGGTGACCCCACACCACTCTGTGGGCAGTGTGATGCGCCCTTAACGGTGCGTCACATTTTAACAGAGTGTCAGGTTTTAGCTGCATTGCGTGCTCGTGTGGGTCTGCCTGTTGGCCTAGCCAACGTTTTGGCAAACGACACGCGTGCTGTAGAATGTGTTTTACGTTTTATTCATGACAGTGATTTTAATCTGCGCATTTAATGCGTTGAGCGTCTTTTAGCTTACTAATTTTATTCTGTCTGTTTTTATGGGGACTCTAATCCCCAGAGGACAAAAGGCGCTCATGTCCCTTGCATTCTACAGTCCTTGACGCGTTTGAATCTTTTATTGCCTATGCTTTTAGTGTGTTAGTTTTTGGCATTGTTGTATTATTGTTGTTTTAAATTTTTGGACATCGCGGGTTTGTGTCCCGTTTTTTAATTATGCGGTTCTTTTATATTTTTGACTTTCTATTTTATAAATTGTAAGGGCGCTGATGACCTTAGCAGTTTAGCGCCCTTAAACCGCATCTCATCCATCCATCTTCTAAGTGATAAACAACTCACCCCTTCGCTTCATTGTTACCCACTCCTATTGTCAGTTTCAGTGAGGCCGTGTAAACTTATTTCCTAACAATGCTTATAGCTAACAAACATACTAAATCATTGTCATACAATAATGTTAATTTACACTACAATCACTCTGGCATTCACAGTGTTGTGATAATAAATACTGCCTCATATGCCCCACTAGAAACATAATTATAAGTATTTACAACCTCTTTTTTGGAAATTTTATAATTGGGTTCTTAGTCCCTGAATCTTGTAACACACGGTATTTATCACTTGCACGTAACCACACGCATTTAACACACGTTATACATCTTGCCTTTTTCTCGCCACTATTCACTGGCTCGGATCTAATGTGTTTATATACATACATCTGACATTGCAAGTTTTTTTATACAGCAAATACGGTACCCTGAACTATTTAGGTCACTGTTACAAAATGGTTATACTTTCTTAGATTATTGACATAAAAATTTATACACTCAAGATTTTTACCCTGGTTCATTTTGTAATTATTGAACATATTTACCAAAATATTCATCCTCTACACAAATATATTTACATCTCTTAATTCTAAGACATAAGTTCACATTATCTATGTTCTACATAAATCTTTGTCTTTAATTATCCTTGCCCTTTTTTATTGTTTTGTACTTGATATTCACAATACTCTTTGAATTATATCCACTTACTTTTACTTTCATATGACATTAAATCATCCTTATTACATGCTTCATTTCAAATGTAGCTACAGTTTACTAAGAAAATGATCTTTTTCCTCTTTAAACGTTTATTTTTGTCCTGAATTTATTTATCCTTTCTTATGACATAGATACATAGTTAACCTCCTTGCATTCCAATACTTTATTCTGCAGTTCAGTTTTACATATCCTGAATTTACTTTTCATCTTCTTGGTCTTCTATTTCATCTTTATCCTCAATGTTGTATTGTTTCAGCATCTCAATATGGAAGTTTCCAATGTGTTTTCGGGTTGCTGGGTTACATAATTCATATGTGTTTGTTCCATATACTTCAACAACTTCATATGGTCCATGATATTTTAGAAACATTCGCCAATAAAGTTTATTTGCCTAGGATTCGTAAACTGATAGTTTCTGAGCTATGTGATAATGGTGTTAATTAAGATAAGATTGACAATGAAGGCGGTAATGATAACAGCTGTGAAAGAGATTTCGGAATACAAGATGATGAAAAAACTAAGAATTCAGAAATATAAGTGAGCAAGGCACTGAAATCATAAGGAAATTTATATTGCTGAACCCTGAAAATATTCACAAAATGATAAATAATGAGGTTCCTACGAACCTGATACTTCAGAGTCTCATACAAGTAGTTGCATGGAGGAAGAAGAAGAGTATTTTACCACAGATAGAAGTGAACTTACAATGGAATACCTCATTCTTACTTGGACATACCTAGTTTTATTTTTCAAGATAAGTAAGCGTGTTATGTAGAAATAAAGTCAAAACTATTTCTCATTACATTAAAGGGAAAATATTATGTGTTAAAAGAATGTGTTACTGCGGTAATACATTCACATGGAGCTTACAAAACTTAGGAGGAAGGTAATCTGTGGGAACTACGTTAGTAACAAGCTCTTTATTATTATCTGTTTGTACTGTCAACAATTTAAGTCCTGAAAATCACTGGGTTTAGCAGTATCTTCAAGGTTTACATTCGAAATAGGGCGTCACCAATTGTTTGCAAACCACTGTGTATGGTAACGTTTTCGAGGCCTGAACTCGACAAAATCATTCGAAACATGACAGCACCAATTGTTAGAACGTTTTGGGACCAAGAAAGAAAAAATGAACTAGATTCATTAACAGGTAGTGGTGGGCCTGTATGGTTAGAACAGGATGGTCTGCATGATCCCCCCAGGGGCTGAGTATGGGTGTTGTCGTACCCGGGGGTTACCGAGCCACTCATCACCATATTCATCCCTTCATCCCCGTCCGGTGGAGGTGGGTTCGTTCTCGTGACCGGGGGACACAAGGTAGGCTCTCGTGCGTTCTTTGCATTACATTCATACCGCACCTCGCCATCGTTTCTTTATTCCCCTGTCACTTTCCGGCCATTTCGCACCACGATATTCGCACATCTCTTTTACTTCCTCGCCGGCCTACCTTGCGTGTGAAACGCCCACACAGTTTTATTTATTTTATTTTTCTTGTAATCCTCCGTGGACACAGCCTGACGGATACCCGCGCACTGGGTGCGCAGCTGGGTGAGTGGGTAATGGCGTCATCCCCACCACCCGGGGTCGTCATGTAGGGTTTGTGTTCGTATCCGCTGTACAACTGCAGTCCCGCGGGGGGCCATTGCATGAGCTGCTGACTTCTTACGGCGATTGGGTCCCTCTGTCTATGTTTTGGAGGTGTGACCCTGGGGTGAGTCTGGTATAGATAGGACACTCACCCAAGCCGGGGTAACGCCCGGGAGGTCAGAGCCCGAGGTCGGAGACGGTTGCAATGGTGGAGGATTTATTTCGCTATGGAGCCCCCTTTCTCCATTATTTCCAACAAGCGCCGTAAAGTTATTGTAACGGAAGTAACACCGCCGACATCTGGTTGTTACTTGGTAATTTCAAGAACAGAAGAAGGACAAAGCTTTGAGATGGTGAACCCTTTTATAATTCAGAAGGGCATCGATGCAATTGCTGGTGCGGTTCAGTCCTGCACTCGTCTACGGAATGGTTCCTTATTGGCACAAACATAGTCCGATCAGCAAAGTAAGACCTTGTTGCGCGCTACGCTTCTCCACGGTTATCCCATCCGTGTCGAGAAGCACCGCACATTGAATTCCTGTCGGGGCGTCTTTAGCACGCATAGCCTCGATGGTATATCGGACGAGGACCTAGTCGAATATTTGTCCGATCAAAAGATGACAGCAGTGTATCGAGTGCAGGCCAAACGCGACGGCGTATTGGTACCCACTGGTACCCTGTTTCTAACATTTGATGGCGTCGATCTGCCCACAAGCATTTCCGCAGGGTACGAACGGATTTCTGTGAGGCCTTATATTCCTAGTCCTCTGCGTTGTTTTAAATGCCAACGTTTTGGGCATACGCAAGTCTCATGTAAGAGTGCCGTTAACATCTGTGCAACATGTAGCCAGCCCTCACACGAAGGTGCCTGTTCAACAGATCCCGTCTGCATCAATTGCAAAGGGTCACATTCTGCTTCATTTGGGGATTGTCCGCGGTATTTGAAAGAGAAGGCGATCCAAGGGATCCGGGTAAAGGAGAAACTCCCCTTCGCCGAAGCCCGGAGGCGTTACCATGCGCGCCAACCTTCGCTCCTGCGATCGGGAACATTCAGTTCTGTTGTTGCCTCGCCAGTACCCCGGAAGGATGCTGGGACTCAAACTTGGACCATGAGCGCCTTGACCGCCACTACCATCCGGCCGTCCATTTCACTACTGTTACCAAGCCCTCTAAACCTGGTCCAAAGTCTATGAAGTCACAAGCCACAGAGAAAAAACCGAAGCAGAAATTTCGAAGAGAAGACTTTCTAAAAGACCCTCCGCGTGTTCACAGTAAACAGAGTTCTCCTTCTCCTCCTCCTCCTCCTCGGAGGTCGCAGTCTTAGGAAGCTCCTGGGACAAGCCACGCTCAGCGGCACCCTCAACCATCGCCACCCAGAACCGATTCTCGGCGCTAGAATCGGTTTCTGACTCTGAGCGCGTGGGCCCTCCTTTCGAGGAGGCTATGGAGTCTGACAACTCCATACCAAAAGCCCAAGCCCAAAGGTTAAACAAAAGGTAATTTTAAGCCACCCTTCAAAGTAGACAGTTTCTCCCTTTTTCTTAATGGCTATCGTGACCTGGAATGTACGTGGTGTGCGATCGCATAGGGCGGAACAGCAGCTTTTATTTCGTTCCCATTCGCCTATGGTCATGTGTTTGCAGGAGACTAAGCTTCGCCCTCACGATCCTTTTGATCTCCGAGGATATACTCCGGTTCGCTACGACCTTGAACCGGAGGAGGGTACTCCTGCTCATGGAGGTGTCATGTTGTTAGTGTGTAACGACGTTCATTTTCAACGTCTCACTCTTACGTCCGACTTGCAAGCTGTTGCCATTAGACTGCAGTTACACGGTTTTTTCTTTTCTGTTTGCTCCGTGTATTCACCTCCATCGTCTCCCCTTGCTCCCGCGGACATTCGAGCTCTCCTGTCCGCTCTCCCAACACCATTTCTTCTGTTGGGAAATTTTAATGCCCCTGTGGGGTTCGCCAGGGGCTTGTGCGAGGGGAACTCTTCTTTCTGACAGTTTTCATCATTTAAATATCTCTATTCTCAATACAGGCGATCCAACGTTTCTTTCTGATTCTTCCGGTACATTTTCTCACTTGGACCTTGCCGTTTGCTCACTCCAGCTTGCTAGTCGTCTGCAGTGGAACGTCGTCGCTGACACCTACTCCATCGACCATTACCCCTGCATCGTTTCGCTTCTGTCACATCACGTACAGCATTCCAGAGTACCTACCTGGATATTCACAAAAGCTGACTGGAGCTTGTATTCCAGCCTCGTGCATTTTGACGACCAGCACTTCACCGACATTAACCAACTAGTGCAGCACCTTACGTCTACGATTTTCTGTGCCGCCGAACGAGCAATTCCCCGTTCATCCTCTCAACCTCGGCGAATGTCTGTTCCGTGGTGGAACGAGGATTGTCGGGACGCCGTTCGTGCCCGTAGAACTGCACTTAGGGTGTTTCGGCGACACCCTACACTTGATAATTTCGTGACTTTTAAACAATCGCGCGCCAGGGCTCGTCGCATTATTCAGGATAGCAAGAAGGCGTCGTGGACTCGTTTTGTCGATTCCTTTAATCGCTTTACGCCTTCATCTGTTGTTTGGGATAAACTTCGTCGCTTCTCAGGTAAAGTGTCGCATTGTACTGTTTCTGGCCTTCAGGTTTCTAATGCCACCATAGTGGATCCGGCTGCCATCGCTAACACTCTGGGTGCTGCCTTTGAGGCGGTTTCCAGTTCAGACCATTATTCCGCCGGCTTTCGCTCTACTAAAGACCGGCTGGATTCCGCATCATATACTTTTCGGTCTGCTAATGATGAATGCTATAACGTCCTATTCACAATGAGGGAGCTGGAGCACGCTCTTCATTCCTCTCGGCACTCCGCTCCTGGGCCGGACGGCATTCATGTCCTGATGTTAAAGAACCTTTCAGCCGACAGTAAACTCTTTCCCTTACAGGTCTATAACCGTATTTGGCAAGACGGCATTTTTCCTTCCGTTTGGCGCGAAGCCACCATTGTCCCTATACTTAAGCCTGGGAAGGATCGCCAACTACCTTCCAGCTACAGCCCTATCTCCCTCACCAGCTGCGTTTGCAAGGTGATGGAGCGCATGATCAACTTGCGGTGTACATGGTGGCTTGAGTCTCAGAAGCTTCTGGCGAACGCTCAGTGTGGATTTCGTCGCCATCGCTCTACCGTCGACCATCTGGTGTCTCTGTCGACGCATATTATGAACGGATTTCTGAGAAAGTGTCAAACGGTGGCTGTATTTTTTGACCTGGGGAAAGCTTATGGCACTTGTTGGAGGGGCGGCATTTTACGTACACTTCATGCATGGAATATCCGCGGTCGTCTTCCCATATTTCTTAGGGAGTTTATTACTGACCGCGTCTTTCGTGTACGTGTCTGCTCGTTTTATTCAAGAGAACGGAGTACCGCAGGGCTCTGTACTCAGTGTCACACTTTTTGCAATTGCTGTCAACCCTATTGTTGATTTTATTCCACCTGGCATTTCATCGTCCCTTTTTGTTGACGATTTTGATATTAATTGCAGTTCACGGCGGACCTGTCTACTCGAACGCCGGCTCCAGGGCTGCATCGACCGTCTCTATGCCTTGAGTAACGCCAACGGCTTTAATTTCTCCGCCGAGAAATCCGTCTGCATCAATTTCTGGCGCCGGAAGTCTTTCCTCCGCCCTCTCTCCATCTTGGGCCAGGGATACTTCCGTTTGCAAACGAGGCGAAATTTTTGGGGTTGATCTTTGATAGGAAGCTGAGCTGGATTTCTCACATTTCGTTTTTAAAAGCAAAGTGTGACCGTTCTCTTAATCTTTTACATGTTTTAAGTGGCACATTCTGGGGAGCTGATCGGACCGTCCTTCTACATCTTTATCACTCTTTGGTCCGATCCAAGCTTGATTACGGGTGCATTGTCTATTCGTCGGCGCGTCCATCTGTATTACGTCGATTGAATGCCATTCACCATCATGGCATAAGAGTCGCTACAGGGGCCTTTCCAACCAGCCCTGTACCTAGCCTATATGCTGAAGCTGCAGAGCCTCCGCTGTCCTTCAGGCGTGAGATGCTCTTGTGCAGCTATGCCTGTCGACTCTCCAGCTTGCCTGACCACCCGTCCTTCGCGATATTTTACGAGGATTCGCTTGATCGGCAATATATAGTTCGCTCCTCTGCATTGCTCCCTCCAGGGGTTCGATTTCGTCAACTTCTTCGGCATTTGGACGTTACACCAGCGCCGGCCCTTCCAAGGGGGGAAAACGCGTTTTCCTCCTTTTTTGCGCGCTGAGGCCCACTGTCACCTTGGGTTATCGTCGATGCCGAAGAATGAGACCCTTCTTCAGTCTTTAGATTAGCGTTTTTAGAACTTCAGTCGCAAGTCGGGGACTTTCATTTTATCTTTACTGATGGATCTAAGACTGATGCTGAAGTAGGATGTGCCTTTGTTTGTGGTGGAAATAGTTTTGCCTTTCGTCTACCGGGGCAATGTTCGATTTTTACCGCCGAACTGTTTAGCATTTATCAATCTGTTTTATACGTTCAGCGGCGCGACTTACGGCAGTGTGTTGTTTGTACAGATTCTCTGAGTGCCCTTCAGAGTATTAACGCGCTGTACAGTTACCACCCTCTCGTACAGCGCATACATGACCTGCTCCACTCGCTTGGTGCCTCTGGCTTCAGCGTCTCCTTCCTGTGGATTCCAGGTCATGTGGGCATCTCAGGGAACGAGTCTACCGACGCCGCTGCCAAATCGGCAATTTTATTACCCAGATTTTTACTGCTGTTTGTCCCTCGTCAGATGTGTTTGTTATTTTACGTAGCCGCATCCTCTCGCTTTGGAGGGATGATCCGACGGTCCTTCGGGGGAACAAGTTACGGGAGTTTAAGCCTCTCCCGTTAGTCTGGGGTACCTCTTCTCGTTCGTGTCGCCGGGAAGAGGTACTTTTAGCTCGCTTACGAAACGGACATTGTCTTTTTAGCCATAGATACCTGCTCAGTGGTGACCCCGCACCACTCTGTGAGCAGTGTGATGCGCCCTTAACGGTGCGTCACATTATAGCAGAGTGTCAAGTTTTAGCTCCATTGCGCGTTCGTGTTGGTCTGCCTGTTGGCCTAGCCAACGTTTTGACAGATGACGCGCGTGCTGTAGAGTGTCTTTTACGTTTTATCAGTGACATTGGATTTACCACACGCATTTGATGCGCTGAGCGTCTTTTGACTGTGTGATTTTATATTGTCTTTTTAATGGGGCATCTCCTCCCCAGTGGATATCTGGCGCTCGTATCCCTGGCATTCTACAGTTCTTGACACGTTGTTTTACTCTTTTATTCACCATGGTTTAGTGTGTTCCTTTTTGGAATTTGATGTTTTGTTTTTTACCTTTTGGACATCGCGGGTTTGTGTCCCGTTTTTTTTTAACTATGCTGTTTTTATCGGACGTTTATTTTTGGACTGTACATTTCATACTTTGTAAGGGCGCTGATGACCTTAGCTGTTTAGGGCCCTTAAACGCATCTCATCATCATCATGCATGATCCCTAGAATTTTCAGCCAAATAGTTGGTATAGTTTGCCATGGATTTAAGTTCCCAAAAAATTGTTGATTTTGAACCTTTTCAAAGAGCTATAAATGAAAAGCGATTTGGAAAGTCTGCTTGTGACAACATAATGACTAGGTTTGCAACAAAACAGGAAACGGATATAGTTTAAGTTTGTCTCTCTGACAGACAAAGTGCAAAATATCTGTTGAAAACCTAGTATCCAGAAGATGAAAATGAATTCGATGTATGGCATTTGTCTTAAGCTCTAACGAAAAAAATTAAAACTGTAAAAACAACAACAACAACACCCAGAGCTGATGGTATGTATTTTCCTCGTCATTACTCATTGCACTTACACCAATAGATAGAACCAGCACGTTTGTCAGTGTTTAACATTAACAGTCTCGGAATCGCAGTCAGAATGGTATAATTCTTCGAAATCGCACTCTTTTGGTTCAAGCTGAGGAATTCGGAAACCACGTTCACTTATTTTATAAGTAGAAGCCTGACCGATGCCTTTCACGTATATCATGAGAAGTTATTGGTTAGTTTTTAGCTCTGCTCTGTAATTGTAGAGATAAATTATGACTTCTTCTAGTTAAAAATCACTCAGGAACTTCGTTTGTCATTTAAAGCTCCTCTTAATGCTCCATGGCTGTCGATGGTGTTCTATCTTGTTTCTCACGGGCTGGGTGAACTGATGACGTCACGCGTGTGTTGAGGAAGACGATGTAACGCGATTAAAGATTTATCCATATATGGATAGCTGGCCGTGTATTCCGAACAGTCGTCTGCAGCTCTCCGACATGTTGATGGATAGTAAACCAGCTTTCTGTTACCACATTCCCTGCATGTAATACAATTAGCTTATAACGGAAACTCAAACATCTGACATACAGTGCTCCGCATATGCTCATAGTAATAAGTATAGGACTTCAATGAGATAATGGGCGTATTATTCAGTACCATTTTATTTCCCCGTAATATTTCTTCTGAAAATATGAGAAGCGTTTTTTCCAACTTCATAGATACAGCATTTTAAGAACAAATTTAGTTATATATAATACTCAGCTTAAGCATCATTTAGTGAAACCAGATTTTGCGTATCTCGATCTATGTCGTGTGTAGATTGTAAGAAATAACAGTATTTTTTCAAACGTGATAGATCCACCTGCTCGCTTAACCCAAAAGTCGAGAGATTCAATTAATTTGTAAGCAATGTGCAATCAAATAATATTCTGTGAAATCAACATGTGTTTAAAGGAAGGGTGAGGTGGAACTATGCAAGTTGTATTTCCCCATTTTTGTACCTAGGAATAATTTTAATGCATTGCCATGTTCAAATGGCCTAAACCAACATTAAAAGATTGATATCATTTTAGCCCCACCCATTCATTAACTATATTAGAAAAACAATGCAAATGCGGATGTTAATAAAAGTGTATAATAGCTTGTGCTCTTTCACATAAAAGCTTGATTTTGGTCCTAATGAAAAGTCGATGAACTAGTGTTTGAATTAATGTACCCATATGCGACGATATGAACATCCACATTTAAATTTCTTTTGGAGTATGTCGTCTCATGTTACGGTATCCAATAACCACTTCTTCTTTTGGTTACCATGCATCAATATGGTGACCGCTAATTACAACAGCTTGCTTTTTGCAACAACGGTCCACTGCAGTGCGCTCTCCATACAATTTAACTCGTTGAGCGCGATGAGCATTGACCCTAGAAGGGTGGAGCTGCTGTGTTGCTAATTATTAGTGATGACAGATAAACTAATATGTTGAATGAAACAATCATCTTTGTATTTCGTTTCCCTTTAAGTTCCGATTGTTGTGTTAAATGTCATCTGGCATTATAAGAAGCTATCTATCGCTGACATCACATGTACCATCGTCATCTGCTACATAATACACTCCTTTCCGCTCAGCTGAAAGCAGCTAACAGATAGTAGCTGCTCATATTTCTGCTTGAGCGCCGAAGGCGTTCAGTAGTTAGCCAGACCCTTACATATATGAAACGGTTCCCATATTTAGAGGCTTCCTACTCACTTTTACAATTTTCCCAAACGCATTATTATTTCCTTTTTGTCTTCTTTAGAAGTGCTATAAGCAAATACTGGAAACAAGGTTCACAAAAACCAAAACGTAAGTAAACATTATGCAGTTTATGAAATATATTTTCCAAAACTGCACTATCGTCTTTACTAAAGCTTTATACACCTTCGCATTCATCAACTTCTTTGCAAACACGCTTTATACCATGCAAATCGTTTATTTCAAATAATAAGACTGATTTTGCAAAAGAAGTTCACAATATCTTACTTACACATGTCAGTTGCAGATAGATTACAATTCTGTGGACAAACGTAATAACACCAAGATTCACATCATATCTTTACTTTCTATATCACCTAACTGTAGGAGATATAGGAAGTATTGTATTACACCTTAAAATTAGATATCGAAATTTCACTGGAAATAGAAATTCTGTAATCCCCTGAATTAACAAAAACATTAAAAGTCCTTGTGCGTGAGTGTCTATCTGTGAACAGTATAACGAAAAACGGAGAGATACCTCACTTGCTACTTAAGTTCAGAGTCTTCCAAAGATGTGGACGCGACACAAATATTTACAAGAAAATCCTCTGGTTCCAAAATATTCTTTACATGGAACATTTTTCGTTATTTTTAATTTTCTCTAAAATGTCTCAAACTATTTTAGTTCAAGCTGCGTATACAGGGTTATTCAACAAGAAGGAGCAGAGTTTAAACATTTATTTTTAATTAACGACGGTAGATAGAGAATTAAGCGATACACCACTGGATGGAGGAATGTCAAAGTTTTATTTTATGCATTCAATATGAGCAACATTTGTTATGTAACGACGACCAGTGCTTTTCTCTTTGCATTGTAGTTTATAATACTTCTTCTACTCTTAGGCACTGCTGATGCCTCATATATGTAGCAGATGCAATTTCGCTGTATTAAGCAGATCTCAAATATTTGCTTACCTGTTGTAGAGGTGACCGTGAACTTGAAAACAGCAATAAGAGTTCATGTTTCTTCGCCGCTACTCGCTTATCAACATTCAGTGCTTTTACCATTATGCAGGCATGTGGTGGTCACGGAGTAAAGAGATGTGTCGGGAATTTCTAGCTGCTTTGCACAGTTGCTAAAGTGGTTGTTGGTGAAGATAATAGTAATGTAAGACACGCTTGGTTAAAGGGAAAGTTACACAAAAATTAACATAATACAAATCTTGTATTAACATAATACAAAAACGTTTAACCTAAGAAGTCGGTGAGGGGTGAAAACGGTGGGGTGGAAGGGTGGATAACAATTCGCTCATACTCAACAACTACACTGCAAGTTGTTAAGCTTTTTTCGGAAACAGTTTCTTTGAATGTACAGAGTATAGACTGGCAGACACAATCTCCGCACTCTGACTCATCAGCTCAATTGCGCCAAAGAAACTCCCATCTCTTTTGGAGATTCTTAAATTTTATGCGAATGCAAGTGTTTGAGAAAATGGTGAAAAGTAAACATACTTATATTAAGAGGTATCACATTACTGTTATTCACATAAAAACTGAATAAAATTAACTCTATATAACATTTCTGCCCGCCACTCCAAGAAAGAAAATAACTACGTAAATTATTGCTAATAATAAGCACATCGGCACCGTTAACGCCTAAAAATAACTAATTGCATACATGCATATATACATACATACACACAGACATACATGAATGATCGATAAATAAAACTAAAAAGGATATGTATGTGGTGAAAGAATAATAATAATAATAATAATAATAATAATAATAATAATAATAATAATAATAGAATTATTAGCCAGTACAGTCGACCATGAAGTGTTTCTTTTTTTATGTGCCTAGTTTCATAGCAACTGATGTAGGCAAATGTTTAAGAAATGCAATTTTTGGCGTAATGTAAAATGAACTATTTATCAAACATTAATCAGATAAGTTTTTGTTATAGGTTTATTACCTGCCATCACCATCATCTTCTTCATGACAGTCGCCCTCCGTGGTCTGGGGGTACCATACTAGCCTCTATTACCCGAGGTCGCGGGTTCAAACCCGGCGTAGGGCGATGGATTTTTTTCGGGCGTAAAAATCCTTAGCATTGTTTCCTTCAGAAGGGAAGTAAAGCCAATGGTCCAGTGTCGTAGATTTACGGCACATAAAAGAACCTCAAGCCTGATGAAGAGGTCTCTGAGCAAAACATTTCCGATCTTTCGCGCCCAATATGGAATGGGACGTTAGGAACCATAGTAGTTAAAGAAGGTCCAAAAATAAAACTCAATTTAATTTTCTTCATGATATAGGCATGTATATGTTATAAAAATCACAACTTGGGCAATTACTGCAGCCAGAGATGAATTAGCCATTATTAAAATGATAAAACGGATAAGAGGAAGAAGAGAATGATTACACTGGGGAACAGTGATTTTGGTGCCTTACAATTCGGACCTATTTCTGACTGTATTTGGGTCACTGATTCCAAAAATACTCTCAGTTTTGCCCTATCAGCTCTAGTTTTTGAGATACAGCTTATTCAGCTGATACACTAATTTAACTTTAGTGGTCCGCATATACAACTATATTAGTTGCACACAATTAAATAAAGAATATATTTGGATGGATCAAACATATTTTTTCATGAAGCAACTTTCTATCAGTTACTATAATTTATTTATACACTAGTCGCATTAGGTTCATTGATTTTCTTCTATCAGGTCGCTGAATTCTCGTTTATGTGATTTCCTCATTGTTTCTGTCAACCAAAGATTCTGTGATGTTTTTTCCTCCAACGATCATGCTTTCTCTAAGAGGCCACTGTTCTGTCACACAATGTTGATCTTTAACTCTAGAGTTCCACAGGCATATAAAGCATAGGTATTTGGTGTACCCACCTTGTTGTCCTAGAAGAAAGTTCATCTTTATGTCGACACATATAACCCATTGGTAATCACGGTATGAGATCTTCTCTAGAACTGTAGCTATTGTAACTTGACTTTCATGCATAGTAATTGAGTGACCAATTTGTATTGACATGTATTTGTTCCCATTATGCAAAAGAGCACATTTTAAGCTGCGTTTGGAGCTATCAATAAATAACTGCCACTCTGTTGGTGTGTAGTTTCTTATACCCGGTTTCATTAACAGTCCTTCAACAATGATGCAAAAATAAATTTGTTTTCTGTTGTAAAGAACGGTAGGAATTTTTTCTCTCTTTTGCAATAGACTGTCACTTTTGTTCCCGGTAACAGACGCTTCTCTGCCAGCCTAGAAGCCAACAATTCTGACGACTCCTTTGGAAGACTAAGATCTCCAATGAGGTCATTCAGTTCTACTTGATTAAAACCAGACACAACTGATATCCTGCGAAATCACTGTCATTTTGCTCAGCATAGCTTTCAACTGATTCATCCACTTCTTCTGATGACTCTGGAAGACTGATAAATACTGGAACAGGTATCTCCTCTGAATGTGGAACGGGACGTCTTGCAGAGCGTAGAACGGGGTATTTTCACGTATTCCAGATTTTGCTATTGATGCCCTTTACATTTACTGAACATATGTGGTTTATTGGTTCTCGCCATATCATTAGTTCCCCAAATTTCAAGCACTTTCGCTTCCCATTTTTCCAGTGTCGCAGATGCTCTATGCATGTTTTACATACGATGTGAGGTGCCCAAGCCTTATCTTGGTCTCGAAGTTTTACTTTGAAATAGGCCATATTAGTTCTTTTTTACAAAATCGGTTATGGGTTTTCTTTGCTGAATGAATGTGTATTCCCCACAGATAAAACAAAACTCATCACGATTATTCACACATTTTCTTCGTGATGAAGCCATATCAGTTCCTATGAAAAGGAGACAAATGTCAGAATAGTTAAAGTACATCTGCAAACAAAATGAATAGACCTTGGATAAAATACATTAGTATAATGCAAATAATATAACCAAGTTACAAATGATGCTGTAAAACAAAGTCGTCATAACAACAATTTATAAAGATATCAGTATCTCATAAACTAGAGCTGGTAGGATGAAATGGAAGACATTTTTGGAATCAGCAGCATCAAAATACACAGAATCAGGTGGAAAATTCAAGGTACCACGAAAATTGTTTTGTTCCCCAGTGTTATTATAAAGTTGTAATTATAGAATTAGGCATATTTCAATTACAGTCATCACATTTTATTCATTTGAAAATGGTCTGCAACTACCTGCATCTCATATTTTCATGAGACATTCATACGTGAATTAGGTGTAGACTCTTCACCCTCTCAGTACAATGATAGGTGTAACATTGATATAAATAAGAAATTATTAGATACATTTAATATTGACAATATGTGCGAATCGATTACAGTAATATATACTGATGGTTCAAAATGCTTGGAATATAATTCAGTGGGTGCTACCTTCTATATTGAAAATCTCATTTCACGAACTATTAAGATACGGTCTTCTACATTCGTATTTAACGCTCGAATATTTGCTATTAAACAGTCTATCCTTTAAGCAACTCAAAGTTTTTCTAAAGAATTTTGTAATCTTAACAGATTATCTTTCGGCGTTAGAATCACTAAAAATTAGTTTAATACTATTCCAATTGAGTTGTCCAGCTACAAATCGCACTCAGAAGTGAGGATAAACTGTCACTCCTCTTCTATAAGATATATTAGTTTACTTTAAATGTTACATGAATTCTCCATTAAACCATTACATTTTGAAGGGGTTGTGTGAAATCCTAGGTAAGAACATAAAATGTGTTGGATATAACTTGTTTTGTTTCATGATTATGGACATAAAGGATTTTGGAACAGTAAAAATGGCAGTTGTGATTGTTTTTATAAAGAAAAACTAGGAATTTCCATCGTATATAATTAAAGAGGGTTTTACAGCATTTTATCATACCGTTTACAATGGATCATATTTAACAACACAATATTATACAACCTCAACTCTAATCTGAACAGTAAAAAATGAAGACAGTAGGAAAATGTATAACCTTTTCAGAATATACACTGGTTCATCATAAAACCAAAATACAATAGCCAGAACACTAAGCACTCATTTTGACAAAGCTTTAGGATGCATGCACTTTAGTCTTAAACATTAGATCTTCCTCATCATCAGGAACATCCCCAGTCAGAATACTCATAACTTTCCACCTCATTTATAGATGTTCCTCCTGCTCCTATTGGGAGATGAGATCTGCTAGAATTTTAGGTCTTTTAGTGTAACACTATCATGCTCTTCAGAGATCTCTGGAATTTATGGAGTTTGGAACATCACATGTTTAAAGGTACTGGATGCGTATGAATGTAATATATTTTGTTATAGCGTGAACAAAATGATTTTTGCTTCATGATGGTCGATGGGCTTAGTGGATTTTGTAAAAGTACCCAAACTTCAAACCCCCTTTTCGATAGTAAATATTGGCTTTTGTAACAGTGCCGAATTGCTAATATGTACAGTTTAATGTTCACAACAAGATGGCTGCAAAATATTGATTTTGAAATTTTCTGGACATAGCGTGTTTTGTAACTGGACGACTCAATTGTAATGGCACTTATTGAATTTAAAGTACTTAATATTTAAAAATAAGTACAACATATCTGTCAATTTGTTTTGGATTCCTGGGCTTACGAACATTAGAGGTAATGAAATGGTAGATAAATTAGTAAAATTAGGCAGAGAAAACAGAAAATTCTTTGAGTACAGCTTGCCATCTATTTATATTTTAAGACACTAAAAAAATAAATAGATGATAAATGACAAGAAAAATGGGATCAACTAAATGCTGAAAAACCTCTTAAGCACTACAATATTCAGAAAATTATACCGAATATTCCCTGATTCTTTCATGTTAATCTTCTTAGAAAGCTAATAGTTACCGTGCTTAGAATTAGGTCAGGGCATATAACTACACCTGAACAAATAGACAGAGATAAAATTAAAAATTATTCCTATTGTGACTGTGGAGAGTAGGGTTCAGTAAATCGGTTTTGTTTTTTGATTGCCCTAAAGTGTAAAACGAGCTCTATTCTGAGTTCAATACAACAAATTTTGAAAGCCCATAAGTATGCAACTTTTGTTAACTATACCATCTCCAAAAGTTTGTAATATATTATTTAGTTTTTTTTAAAATGTAAAATGAAAGTTAATATAATATATACGTATATGGGCGGATTGGACGCCAATAAAATTGCAGTAAACTTTGACAATCAAATGGTGTATGTCCAAGTGCCCACGCCAGCCAGCTCTGCAGTCGCTGCCTGTTAAGTTGTGTTAACCTTATTTCTCTGTGTACTCCGTATTCTGTTGAATGCGGAACATTGTTGCTATTGTAAAGACTGTATAATAATGTGGCTTATGTGCGAAACATTCATATTAATTGCGTGTCAATCAAGACTGTAACAATATAGGTGGGAGTGCTGCAGTTCAACGGTAGAAGACGGTTAGAAATGACAAAGGAGATCAACGTCAGATTACAAAGGGGTCGCGAAACAGTGGCAAAGCATACAAGGATCGTTCAGGTAGACCCATATCACCAGAGATATTTTGTAATGTAGGCTGCAAGAGCCGTAAGAGGTGCTTTCGGAAGATTACAGAAACTGAACGACAAATGTTGTTCCAGGTGTTTTGGAAAATGAGGGACCTTGGTAAACAAAATTCTCATCTGTGTGGGCTCGTACAGGCTGTACCCATTGAAAGACCCAGCTCTGGTGATGACATTCGCCCACCTAATAATATTGTCAACAAATTTCACCTGCATGTGGGCTCGTGACTGTTGAAACGTGCAAACAATATTTTTTCACACAATTTCAGTGAGTGATGATGATGAAATGAGGTTTAAGGGCGCTCAACATCAACGGTCATTAGCGCCCTTACAAAGTATGAAAGATAAAACCCAAAAACCAATATACGGGCCACTATCTCAAGGCCTGAAATACAAAAAAAATAAATAAAACGGCAAATACTAAAAACCATCACACTAAAAATCATGGTCAAGGAAATATGAAAAAGACGTGTCAGGAAATGTATAAGGTAAAACACAAGAGTCCCCAGTAAAACAGTAAACATAAAATATCAAATCCAAAAGACTTGAGCGCATCAAATGCGCCGGTAAAACCAACAATCACCTATAAAACGTAAAAGACATGCAACAGCTTGCGCGTCGTCTCCCAAAACATTGGCTATGACTAAGAGGCAGACCCACACGAACACGCAATGCAGCTAAAACCTGACACTCTTCTAAAACGTGACGCACCGTTAAGGGCGCATCACACTGCACACAGAGTGGTGCGGGGTCACCACTGAGCAGATACCTATGACTAAAAATGCAATGTCCGATACGAAGGCGTGTTAAAATTACCTCTTCCCAAAGAGAAGCACGGGAAGAGGTAGCCCAGACTAACGGGAGAGGCTTAACCTCCCGCAACTTGTTCCCCCGGAGGGCCGTCCACTCATCGCTCCAAAGCGAGAGGATGCGGCTACGTAAAATAATAAACAAATCTGACGAGGCAACAACAGAGGTAAAACTTCTGGGTGATAAAATCGCCGATTTGGCAGCGGTGTCGGCAGACTCGTTCCCTGAGATGCCCACATAACATGGAATCCACGCGAAGGAGACGCTGATGCCGGAAATACCAAGCGAGTGGAGCAGGTCATGAATGCGCTGTACGAGCGGGTGGTAAATGTACAGCGAGCTAATACTTTGAGGAGCACTCAGGGAGTCTGAACAAATAAAACTGTGCCGTAACTCGTGCCGCTAAATGTATAAAAGAGACTGATAAATGCTAAAACGTTCGGCGGTAAAAATCGAATATTGCCCCGGTAAACGAAAGGTAAAACTATTTCCACCACAAACAAAGGCACACCCTACTCCAGCATCAGTCTTAGATCCATTAGTAAATATAAAAGGCAAGTCCCCGAATTGCGACCGAAATTCTAAAAACGCAGATCTAAAGACTGAAGAAGTGGTCTCATTCTTCGGCATCGACGATAACCCAAGGTTACAGTGGGCATCAGCGCGCAACCATGGAGGAAAACGCGTTTCCCCCCTTGGAAGGGCCGGCGCTGGCGTAACGTCCAAATGCCGAAGAAGTTGACGAAATCGAACCCCTGGAGGGAGCAATGCAGAGAAGCTAACTAAATAGTGCCGATCAAGCGAATCCTCGAAAAATATCGCGAAGGACGGGTGGTCAGAAAAGCTGGAGAGTCGACAGGCATAGCTGCACAAGAGCATCTCACGCCTGAAGGACAGCGGAGGCTCTGCAGCTTCAGCATATAGGCTAGGTACAGGGCTGGTAGGAAAGGCCCCTGTAGCGACTCTTATACCACGAAGGTGAATGGCATTCAATCGACGTAATACAGATGGACGCGCCGACGAATAGACAATGCACCCGTAATCAAGCTTGGATCGGACCAAAGAGCGATAAAGATGTAGAAGAACGGTCCGATCAGCTCCCCAGAATGTGCCACTTAAAACACGTAAAAGATTAAGAGAACGGTCACACTTTGCTTTTAAAAAGGAAATGTGAGAAGTCCAGCTCAGCTATCGATCAAAGATCAACCCCAAAAATTTCACCTCGTCTGCAAATGGAAGGACCTCCAACCCAAGATGGAGAGAGGGCGGAGGGAAAGCCTTCCGGCGCCAGAAATTGATGCAGACGGATTTCTCGGCGGAGACATTAAAGCCGTTGGCGTTACTCCAGGCGTAGAGACGGTCGATACAGCTCTGGAGTCGGCGTTCGAGTAGACAGGTCCGCCGTAAACTACAATAAATGGCAAAATCGTCAACAAAAAGGGACGATGAAATTCCAGGTGGAATACAATCAACAATGGGGTTGATAGCAATCGCAAAAAGTGTGTCACTAAGTACACAGCCCTGCGGTACTCCGTTCTCTTGAATAAAACCACTAGATAAAACCGAGCCCACACGTACACGAAAGACACGGTCCGTCATAAACTCCCAAAGAAATATGGGAAGACGACTGCGTATATTCCATGCGTGAAGTGTACGTAAAATGCCGCCCCTCCAACAAGTATCATAAGCTTTCTCCATGTCAAAAAACACAGTCACGGTTTGGCACTTTCTCAGAAATCCATTCATAATATGCGTCGACAGGGACACCAGATGGTCGACGGAAGAGCGATAGCGACGAAATCCGCACTGAGCGTTCCTTAGAAGTTTCTGAGACTCAAGCCACCATGTCAACCGCCCATTGATCATGCGCTCCATCACCTTGCAAATGCGTCTTGCCAAATACGGTTATAGACCTGTAAGAGAAAGAGTTTACTGTCGGCTGAAAGGTTCTTTAACATCAGGACATGAATGCCGTCCCGCCCAGGAGCGGAGTGCCTAGAGCAATGAAGAGCGTGCTCCAGCTCCTTCGTTGTGAAAAGTTCATTACAACACTCCTGATTTGGAGACCGAAAACAATACGTCACGGAATCCAGCCGGTCTTTGAGAGTGCGAAATTCGGCTGAATAATGGTCTGAACTAGAAACCGCCTCAAAGGCAGCACCCGGAGAGTTAGCAATGGCAGCCGGATCCACTATGGTGGCATTGGAAATCTGAAGGCCAGACGCAATACAATTTGACACTTTACCGGATAAGCGACGAAGTTTATCCCAAACAACACAGGAAGGCATGAAGCGATTAAAAGTCTCGACAAAACGAGTCCAAGATGCCTTCTTGCTATCCTGAATAATGCGACGAGCCCTGGCGCGCGATTGTTTAAAAGTAACCAAATTATCAAGTGTAGGGTGTCGCCGAAACACCCTGAGTGCAGCTCTAGGGGCACGAACGGCGTCCCAACAGCCCTCGGTCCACCACGGAACAGAAATACGCCAAGGGTGGGAGGAAGAACAGGTAATTGTGCGTTCGGCGGCAGATAGGATCGTAGAGGTAAGGTGCTGCACCATTTGATTAACATCAGTGAAGGGAAGGCCCACAAAAGACACGAGGCTGGAATACAGTCCCCACTCGGCTTTAAGGAATTGCCGGGTAGGTGCTCTGGAAGGCAGAACGTGGTGAGACAAAACAGAAACGATGCAGGGGTAATGATCGCTGGAGTAGGTGTCAGCGACGACGTTCTACTACAGACGACAAGCAAGCTGGGTGGAGCAAACGGCAAGGTCCAAGTGAGAAAATGTACCAGGAGAATCAGAAAGAAATGTAGGCTCAGATATATTGAGGATAGAGAGGCTGAACTGATAAAAAATATCGGAAAGAAGAGTTCCCCTCGCACAAGCCCTTGGCGATCCCCACAGGGGGGTGATGGGCATTAAAATCTCCCAACAGAATAAATGGTGTTGGGAGAGAGGACAAGAGATCTCGAATGTCAGCGTTAGCGAGGGGAGACGATGGAGGTGAATAAATGGAGCAAATATAAAAGAAAACGCCGGGTAATTCAATCCTAAAGGCAACAGTTTGCTAATCAGACGTAAGTTTGAGAGGCTGAAAATAAACGTCGGTACGCTCTAATAGCATGACACCTCCATGAGCAGGAGAACTCTCATCCGGTGCAAGATCGTAGCGAACCGGAGTATACCCACGGAGAGAAAAAGTATCGTGAGGGCGAAGCTTGGTCTTCTGCAAACACACGACTATAGGTGAATGGGAACGCAATAAAAGTTGTAGTTCCGCCCTATGCGATCGTACACCACGTAAATTCCAGCTCAGGATAGCCATGAATAAAAGGAATAAACTGTCTACTTAGAAGGGCGGCTCAAAATAGCTTTCTGCTTAACCTTGTGGCTCGGGCTTTTGGTATGGAGTTGGTCAGAGGTTCACAGGTTCCTCGAAGGAAGGGCCCACGCGCTCAGTGCCAGAAACCGATTCAAGCGCCGAGAATGGGTTCTGGGTAGCAAGGGTGAAGGGTCCCGCTGAGCGCGGCTTGTCCCAGGAACATCCTGGGACTGCGACCTTCGAGGAGGAGAAGGTGAACTTTTCTTACGGCGCGCACGCGGATCGTCTTTAAGAAAATCTTCCCTACGAAGTTTCTGCTTTGATTTCCTCTCAGTGCCTTGTGACTTCAGTACTTAAGGACCAGCTTTAGATGGCTTGATAACTGTGCCAGAAATGGACGGCCGGATGGTAGTTGCGGTCAATGCAGTCATGGTCCAGGTCTGAGTTTCGGCATCCTTCCGGGGTACTGGCGAGGCAACAACAGAACTGAATGTTCCCAATCGCAGGAACGAAGGTTGGCGCGCATGGTAACGCCTCCGGGCTTCGGCGAAGGAGAGTTTCTCCCTTACCCGGATCTTCTGGATCACCTTCTCGTCCTAGTACCGCGGACAGTTGGCAAATGACGCAGAATGAGACCCTTTGCAATTTACGCAGACGGGGGCTGATGAACAGGTACCATCTGTGACGGCTGGCTACAGGAGGCACAGATGAATACGGCACTCTTACAAGAGACTTTCGTATGCCCAAAACGTTGGCATTTGAAACACCGCAGAGGTCTAGGAATATAGGGCCGCACCGTAATACGTTCGTACCCTGCTTAGATACTAGTGGGCAGATCGACACCATCGGAAATCATAAACGGGGTACGAGTTGGTATCAACACTCCGTCGCGTTTAGCCTGCACTCGATGAACCGCTGTTACATTTTGGTCGGAAAGATATTCGACCAGTTCATCGTCCGACATTCCTTCGAGGCTGTGAGTGGTGACGACGCCTTGACAGGAATTCAAGGTGCGGTGCCTCTCAGCGGTGGGATAACCGTGGAGAAGCGTGGCGCGTAACAAGAACTTACTTTGTTGTTCGGACGTGCTCTGAACTAACAAAAAATCATTCCGAAGTCGGGTGCAGGAATGAACAGAATCAGCAATAGCACTAGCTCCTTTAACCCCTCGGCATAGAAGGCTGCCGCCTGGGACTTGAACCAGTTGGTAACGCTCGTCTTGAGTTCACCGTCGGTTAGAAATTGTTGTCCACCCAGCCACCGTTTCAAATGCAAGAAGAGTATATAGTCGTCTGTTGCCAGGTCGGGACTATAAGGAGGGTGGTCAAAGAGTTCCCAACGAAACCCTCGAATCTTCTCTTTGGTTTTGGAAGCGGTGTGCGGGCGTGGATGATGCCAGACGACAGTTTCCCGCGGCGTCAATTTTGGGTCGAAGTCTCAGTTTGGTAAGCGTTGCACAGTACACGTCAGCTGTAATTGTTTACCCACAGTCCATTCCGTCCTAAAGTACGGTAGCCATTATTTTGAGATTCGTGTACGGCGATTGCTTACACCTTTTCGGTTTGGGTGAACCGGAACGGCGCTACTGCATTGACTGTTGTTTCGATCTGCGCTGGTGTGCGCTATCCATGTCTTATCGCCCGTAACAATGTGGGAAAACAAACCATCTCCATCTTGTCTATTGTGCTCCAAAACTGTTGTGCGCTACGCATTCGTTGCTCTTTGTGCTGACCGGCGAGCATTTTTGGCACCCACCTCGCACAAAGTTTCTGATATCAAGCTGTTCAGTGGCTATCCTGTAAAGTGAGGTTCGAGCAACATTTGGAAATGTATCAGCCAGACCACTAATCGTCAAACGTCGATAACTTCGAAGTTGTTGGTTCACTTGCTCAATGATGTTCAATCCGAATACTAGGCCTACCACTCCGTTGTACATCGTGAACATTTGTGCGGCCATTTCGAAATTCTCGACACCAGTGTCGAACCTGTTTGTCACTCATTATGTTCGGTCCATACACGAGGCATAACTCACGGTGATAATCCCTAGCTGACGATCCTTTTGCCAGCAAAAATCTAATTACACCGCGCACGATCTACGATTGCCGTGGCCATTGCGATCTGCTCTCACAAACGCCTACTACTGTGTCACTCCAACACTGCGGTAGGTTCCTCAGGAGTCGGTAGACAGCGCTGCAGGCGTGAAACGTCATTCAGGCCTACCATCCGTTAAATATTGTTCACCGGACATTAGTTTTGGAATACGTTTCGCATATTTCTGTTATTTATTCTATTTATATTCTCCCTATTTTATACTTCTCTACAGCTCTACTTACCTTTATTTTACCTATTTATCATCTTAAACAACTTCTCCATATTACATCACTTTTCGCTATTATATCTACCTTTAAATTTAAATTATCTGTTTATCTACTACTCTATAGCTTCGCGATACAATAAATTCATTATATCTCTTTTCGTTATTAAATTTGAAATTATAATTCACTACTCATCAGTAACTAACTTTGCCTACTTTCACACCATTTCACTTTTAATTTAACTTTATAACCACTTGGGTTAATAATTTAACTCACTACACTTCTCGCTCAACCTTATTTCCACTATTTCAACTTTTAATTCTACTTTTTATAACTATATATGTTAGAACTCTAATTCACTACACTTTCACTCAACCTATTTTTCATTTAAAGCATTTCTTGTATCCTTATTCATTTTCTTATTCATATATATATTTATTTGGCATTTTAAATTAGCGCTATAATTTACTATACTTGACACTAATCTTCTACCGCTCACTGCTGCAGCACCACCTCCCATCGTACTTGGCTGATTCCTTCTTCCCCCTTTTCCTGCAGCTCGTCACTCACACCCTGGCACCACCTTCTCCCGCCTTCTCTTTTCTTCTTTGCCTGCACCATTTCTCTTCTAATTTTGTTAATTTTAATGTAATAAATCTTCTAATCGTTTCTTTCCCACTATCAATATCATCTCCTCCTCCTCCTCCTCCTCCTCTCACTTCACCACCGCTGTTCCTCCGCCATTCCTGTACTAGTTTTGTTCATTTAATAATGTATGTTTCGTCTAATCGTCTCCTTGGTCGTCGTATTTTTCTTCTTTCCCACTATAATTATCATCTTTATCCACTTATTTTCTTCTTCACTTCCCCCGTTACTCCGCCATTTCTCTGTTCGTTGTATGAACCTCTTCTTTCCCACTATAACTGTTATCTCCACTATCTTGTTTTCTTTTTCGCCTTCGGCATTGCTGTTAATGAATTTCATTTAATCGTCTCCTTGGTTTTATTCTTCTTCTATCTGCCCAATGCCTTCTCCCCATATTAGTTCCATAAAATCTTCTTCCGCTATAAATTTAATCATTATCCGTTTGTTATTCTACTTCTTCTTCTTTTCCTCCATTTCCTTCATCTACACCCTTTCCTTCTTCTACTCTCATTGTCCGGTTCTGGTTTATGTATCATTTCTAATGATATGAATTATTTAACTGATTATAAATATTTTGTATTCTTATTCTTTCTGATCTTCTAACTTCTGCTTCAGCTACCATTCCTCTTACTCTATTCTTTCATCCCAGGCTAGCTTGCTAATTTTGTGCGCTGATTTTTCAAGATATATGTATAAATCTTTATACCATAACATATAACCAACTTGAAAGCCGCTTAATCTTGTTCTTTCTTCTAATATTCGATCCGAATATCTTACACATTCAAACAGGACATGTTCTGGTGTGTCTTGTGTGTGCCACATCGTGTACAGATGTCATTCTGAGTCTTCTTAATATTTTTCCAATAAGTTGGGTATGGCCCATGTCCTGTCAGATGATGTATTAGTCCTTACATTGGTTTAATATGCCTTAACTTTAACCATTCGTTTATAATACCGAGTATATAATGGGTTCTTCTCCCCTCGTTTATTTGATTCCACTCTAGTTGCCAAATTAGTTTTAATTTGTTCTTTATTTCGTGTATGGAATTGCAACGTGAATCTATAATTTCTTCTGCGTTTTCAAAATTGTTTCCCTTAAGCAAAACGTTGCACCTCTCAGTCTTGCTAATAAATCAATTGGCCAAATTCCTGTAGAGACTAATAAAGCCATTGTGGGTGTGGTGCTAACTGCCCCTGTATAACGAGTAGAATTTTTCTTTGTGTAACTCTTAATTGATTCCTAATTTTTACATTGTGCATTCTTGTACCCTACACCCCAGCTCCATATGTAATTATTGTTGCAAAAATCGTATTATGGTACGTAGTAATAGCGCTTAGAGATATTTTAAAATTTGATTGTATTAATCTGGCCAATTTCACTATGTTTTTATTTCAGATTTGAATTTCACATGTAATGTGTGTTTTCTAAAATTTTGCTTTTCATCTAAACCATTCCCAAATATTTTAATTCCTTTTCAGGTTTTACTATAACATTATTATATTTTATTATCGGGTATCTGGTTAGGCTTCCTTTAAGGGCTATATAACATGATTTTGAGGGGTGAAATCTGTAATGTGGAATTAGAACGTCATAATTTTAATTTCCCTGTTAAATAATTGCTCGTTTCTCCAGCACGTTTCTTGAATTTTCTTCAATAATAAAAATAACGTCATTTGCATAAACGATAGCATTTTTCACATTATATCATTATTTCGTTCTTCTAATAAAATTTCCATTTTAAATCCTAGAAAATTGGCCCTAGGACCGATTACTGGGGCAACCTTTTGTTATTTGTGTATTAACCACCTCTCCTTCTCCCTTTATGTGTGCTCTTCTATTTACACAATAATCCTTCAAAATGGCATAGAAATTTTTTGGAAAATTTTTCCTTGCTAATCTATCAAAACAAAATGGCCACTATAAGTTATCAAATGTCCCAGAAATATCGATAAATATTCCTATTTGAGGCAGTATTTTTAACACTTAAATGATATCAGTCTAATTATATAATATAAAATACAATAACAGCCCGCCTTAAAGCAATATGTGTATAATATAATATATAAAATGTATGTAACAGTCATTGTATTATGTTTATATTATTATGTACATGTTTAATAATGTTATGTGAATGTATTACGTAATTTAACAATGTAGGAGCTGTGAGAATAGAAGCAAAATACCTTCCGTAACAAACAGAATTATGAAGTAGAAGCCAAAAGTTGCTAACAATGAGGTAACCTTGAGACAACAATAAATTAGAAAGTTTAATAAAGCTACTAGTAATTCTTGGAACAATAATGTAATATTTAAAACAGTTCATAAATAGCCAATCAGCAACTAGAAAAACTTAAAGTTAAATAAAAGTATTCTATTGGAGTAGGGTTAGCAAATCAGAGACTTGAAATAGAGGAAATTTACAAATTCAGGCGGCAGACGCTACAAGATAGCTTACCCAAGCAGACGCTACAAGATTGCGCACCCGATCGGTACGATACAGGTTCAATGTGAGACATACAAATTCATTGCGGAAAGAATAATATAAAGTTTACGTGTTTAAAAAGATAATTAACGACAATCTCACAGCTCTACAGTAGGATACATCTCTGAAGTGTTAATTAATCGTGTGAAGGATTAATAAACAAAATACAATACAATTATAACTTGTATAAGCCTTGTTCTTTAGCCACACCAGCCCTGATAAGAGATACGTGTTCTGAAAATTACTACTGACGCAGCCGAGGCATACATATATAATATTTAAATAAATATTAAAATACAAAGTTGATTTTTTAAACATGGGGGCGAATGCCACCGGAAAAGTGAACGTGGGGCGAAGGCCACCGGAAAGTTTGTATCGTACGTGGTGCGAACACTCCAAGAAACATATCTCCCACAATACGTGGTGCAAACAGCTGTAATAAACAACTTCAAGTTTTGCTCCCATATGTGGGGCAACAATACCCGCAAGTTTGGCTCCCATACGTGGGGCAGCAATAACCCTCTCATATTATACATTTAGATTTGGATAATTTAACTGTATATATTACTTCAATTACATCTGCCGTTGACTTCCCTTTCCTGAAAACCCATATTGTTTTTCACTCATGCCAATCATTATTGTATGTTTCATTATTCTTTTATATATTAACTATTCAAAAACTTTCCCAATTGTATTTAATAAACATATGGATCGACAGGATTTTGGATCTTTTGGATCTTTAGCATTTCCTTTTTTAAATTATAACCTTGACCTATTTCCAACAATAGGGAATGCGACCTTTCCATGTACAATCCTTGAAGATTTTAAATACAAATTGTGTTAATTCTTCATCCAAACCAATTAATGCTTCATTAGTTATGCCATCAGGTCCTGCGACTGTTTTCCTTTGAGCTTTGAATCGTTATTTTACTTTCGGATATGTCAAATGGAAATATAACTTTATTATTCATGTATCTTAAGTTCATATTAATTATTTTATAGTACTATTTACGTCGCCTGTTCTAACTTCATATCAGGGAGTAATTTATCCAAAAGTTTATTTATTGATTGTTTCCAGCTTGTGGTATCATACCGTCTTCTTTCTGTGTTGTTAAAATTTCTGGTTTCTTAATTTTTTCCATGATGATTTTATATGGAACTCCCCACACGCTGGTACGCAAATTCCTTTCTACGAAATTTTGTCATGAATTTCTTCTACTTTTGTTTAATAGCTGTTTAAATATTTCTTTAGCTTGTTTATAATTTCTTAAATTGATTTCCCGTTCCTCTGCCACAGTTGATTTTTGATAAATTCTCCTCATTTTTTTCGTGCTTTTTGTAATGCATCAGTTCAACAGCTTAATTCTTTGTTTAGGTGCTGCTTTATATAGCTAATTTAATTATATTCACCAAATTGTTGGCATATTCATCAACCGACTTTCCCGTGTGTTCTAAGTTACTGTTATCAAAAATATTTGTCATTTCCTCCCAATGTGCTTGTGCATAATTGTAGCTTAATTTATCAAATTTAACACGTCCGTCGTGCGGTATTTGTATACAGCAATTAAAATATATTAATCTGTGGTCGCTGGAAGTAAGGTTTTGCCCTACTTTACAATTCGTGATTTCGTTATCAATTTTAAAATTGCACATGGTTAATTGTATATTAAAAGTTCGCTCCTTGGCGATTTTCATGAGTTGGTTGATTATGGGTTTCGTTTTTCATAATAGAATTTAATTTCGAAATTGCTTCTTCAAGTTCCTCTCCCCTTTCGTCTTTGGTTGTATTATACCACCAATCTGATTTGCATTAGCGTCCAGTGTATGTAACATTTCGGGAAGTGTACAAGTTCTATTTATATTTTTTATTTTGGTTGTATATGGTTTAATCTCATGGCTGTATTGAAAATATTGATTGGCGAGAATAAATTTCCCAGTTTCATGGGTAATTTCCATGCTGTTTGTGTGAGAATCATTTATTTTTGTTATACCAACTATTTGCAAATTCGGGTTATCTATTACAATTGCCACCATTGGGTTATTTCCAGTGCTTATTACCTTGCTCTCATGGGAATATTTGTAATTTTACCATTTATAGAATAGAGCTCCTGAATACAAAGTACGTCTAGTTTTAATTCTTCAAATAGATGTTTTAATTCTGACATCACTAATCTGCTTCGGTGTGCTTTAATTTGTCCTATCTTGATTAATTTATAATTAATTTCGACGTAATCTTCAATTTATTAAAGCATTACCAGAAGCATTGCATAGTGATGTTTAAAAGTATATATAACTGTGCGATTCATTGTCGCATTCTCTGATTCATCCATCCAGTATGGCGGCGGAGCTTGTAGACGACGGCTTGCATACTTAGTTCATAGTAAGCGATCCAGATTTCACTATAAGGGTCCAAGGCTCCGTGTGTCTTGGAAGGAATGCGACTAAGTTTACGTTAAGTAAGAAGGATATTAGAGAGAGCAGAGGAAAGCAGGCGGCCGGGTTACCAGTGGCATATTAGAGTTTTCAATGAATGCATGCAGTAAAACAGGCAGTGGGACTAAATGTCTAATATTCATCCGGTTGTGTTACTTGTCTAATTATGCAGTATGCTACATCATTTTTAGGATTTTATTATGGTGTGCATTTAGTTTGATTCAAAACACCTAATATGAGCAAAAATATAAAGAAACATGCCCACCTTGATAAGTTTAAACGTTATAAGCTACAAATATTAGATATTATATAACTATGATGATGATGATAGTCATTGTTATCCACTTACGCATCACAGCGGCTGTTTAACTTCTTCGTTACTCACTGTCACTATCACTGGTGGAACTATCATCATGTGATGTCAGATTCACAATAATATTATCTATAACATCCGACACGATTCCGTCGTTTTTCCAATATTCGCCTCTGTTTCCTACACTTTCTTATCAAACCCTATCCAGTCTGATACCTTTACTGCTTCGATGACCTCCTGTGTACGTTCTTACAGTTTCTACAATCACAGGTTTCCATCGATGTTGCGGCTCCTCTTATGACTTTTTATCTGAGCCCAAGCGAACTCGATGGGGTTTAGGTTACACATTTATGGTGGTAGCCTTACTGGTATGTGCCCTAAACTCATCAGAAACTTGTCGATTCTGAAGCCATTTTTCTTTGGGCGATGGACTTCAACAAAAGGTATTAGATCTCCTTTCCTCATATCCTTTCTGCAATTAACGCACATTTCTGCAAGAACCTCACTATCTCCTTCTTCGTAGAGTATTTGGGCATTTTCAGATAAGACTGAGTGATAAGCAGCGTTGTCCAAAATTATAACAGAAGAATATGGGATTTTCGGATTGAGAATTTCTTTCAATCATTTCTCAAACGTTTGTTGGTTCATTTGACCATGGTAGTCTTCATTGGTACTTCCTGTCTTATACAGAAGCTTCGCTCCATTCACAAACCCCTTCTTGCCTCTGGCATGTAGATGAATGAGCCGACTGCCTGAACCGCAATTTTCGGCCACTCTAAAAACATCTTCAGATTGCCAATAATTCCTCACGGTTATATTACTATACAGCCAAGTTTCATCTAAATGGATTAGGAACTTACCAGCTTCCCGCAAACTTCAAATATTTACAAGGTACCCATGACGCCAAAGCACAATATCGGGTTTCTCAATTAAAATCTTTCGTTTGCTTCCACATTTTGTCCACTAGAAGCCAGTACTTTTTAAAACGCGTATGAAGGATTCTGTGCCTCAAGGAAAATGTATCCTCTCCTTTACGATGAGTATACGTTTCTTTGCTGTTGGGACTACTTTTTGTGTTAAGTAGAATTCCTGAACAACGTTCCGGATAACACACTCCTCAAATTCGTCCACAAAGTCTTTTCGGTTGCCTTTCCATGTATTTCTTTTTTTCTGGTGTTGAAAATACAACGGGACCCCCACTTTGCTCTTGAAGTTGTTTCCCTTCCATTCTAATCTTTAGGATGAAATGTTCTGATTTTCTACAATAGTCTGCTACCCTCTCTGTCACCTGCTTTAGTGGAAACCTTGAGAAATTCTGCCTGGGTTCCTCATCACATGTTTGTGTGATGCTCCATATCAATTGACGAGGCTCACTGTGCACTACAAGACATTGCTTGCGAACGCTCTTCTCTGATGTACCCTTTGCCATTATACGTGACACTAGCACTTAGAGCACTCACAGCATAATGCTCAGAAGTGACACCACATACAACAGGTGATAGACGTCGAAAGAAGAACTTTTGTCTTCAGGGATGTCTACAAATAGAAGAAGAGGAAGAAGTGACAGCACCACCACTAGGCAGTGTAATGTGCAGGAAACTACGAGTAAAACATTCTGCTATCCAAGCAATACATACGTCAACAGTTTCCCTGCTTAATCGTCCTCCCCGCACCCGCTAACACACGGAGTTTGGACCCTTGCAGTATATAAATGCATGACTGGTATGCGCTTACGGCGATCAAGCGGAAATTCGAGAAAATACTGCCTGTTAGCTGTTTTCCTTAGAATGGGAAGTCGGGTGTATAGGAGACGGTGATGTTGGGTTAAGGTGTCTGTCTGACTTGTAAAAGGGTCAGGTTGGAATTCCTTTTGGTGTGAAGTGAAATACATCCACCCACACATACACACACGTATTTGAGATGTTTGATCTCATTAATTAACTCTATAAACCTTAGATGTTTTGAAGGGAAATTAAATCTCAAAGCAATAAAAAAGCATATCGGACGGGTCTTCCACAATGTACTTCTAAACAAGACTAGGTTGAGCACATTTCGTCTTTGTAACTGATAACGGTAGAATGAAGAAGGGAAAGAGAGAACGGTACAAGTAGTGTTTGTTTATCAACCACACAAAATTCCGAATAGTTATGAGAGCGTACTCAACTGGCGTATGTGCATAAGAATGTTTTGGTATTAGTTCCGAACGTGTTCAGGACCGAGCGTCAGAACAAACCTAATAAATCACAGGCATCGAAAACGCAACATAGCAGCATGTGTAAACACCTCTGGGATTTCCACAAACTACCGTCGCCATGTTTCTGAATCTCAAATCCCAGTGTCAGGTCCATTGATTCTAGAAATCTAGAAGGTCCTGACAAATCTTGCGGAAGAACAGTCAAGTGATATCACTTCTTCTACTCGCTATGGTTTATCATTTATGAGTTACTACATTTGAGGTTTTCACAATAGAGAGTGAGTTAAATTGTTCTCATGATCAAACTGATTCGATTCCTCATTCTAAATCAGATGCTCACTAGTGATGGTTCGAGGCGTTACTTTACCGGAACTATTTCCACCACTTCCACTCTACAGTCGGAGTCGTTTCAAGAAAGTAGTTCCAGTTCCACTCCGAGGAAGTAGTTCCGACCTTTGGTGGAACTAATTCCATTGGAAGTACTTCCACGTTTCCACTCCGGAGTATTGGTGAAGGTACTTCCAGTGGTTTACTCCGGAGTGCTGCCAGAATGCCTTCTTCTACTCCATAAACAGGAGATATTGCAAATTGCAATGGCATAAGGCATTGCCATCCCCACCGGAATGCCACACTACACAATTATTAATGTCTGCTGTCGCATAAACAGGTGTTTGTGATTTAATGGCTTGCAGTTCTATGCTAGTATCTTGTGTCCTTAACCCCGTTATATAATAAACTACAAAGTAATATCATATGCAGTAGTGTATACCCTACGTACATGAATAAATTGTGATTCCATTTGCTGTAAAGAAAATATAACCAACGGAAGGCAACACTGCGGATTTAAGAAGGAAGCTTATGCATAGATACATCGTAAAATATTCCTTCATAGCGCGTTAAGCGTTTAGGTTATTAACGGTGTGGTGGTAAATGGTTTTACATTATATGTAGTTTCAGTAAATATAGAACATTCTTTAGGTAAATGAACTTAAATATACTCATAATCTCTAGGAACTGAGTTTCATGTTATTGTGAAGCGGAACATTTTGAGAATTTAATAAAAAAATAGCATGCATTGGCTTACTTTTATCCACAAGTCTACGGGATAACATTTACTGTCTTTAGCAGTTTAGTAGGCAATTCTTAAGATATTACTCAAACTTTATGAAAAAATAGCTCAGCAGATGCAGAATAATGCAAATTGCAAATAACACATTAGCTACACCTACACATGCAGAATTAACAGCTACTTTGCTGTTGACACTACTAATCTACCTCATGCCGGATAGCCAACAACGAAGCGGATAAGGAAAATGCTCAATGTAAAGTGCCAGTATTTTCAACAGAAAGGAGGTTGGTGAAACTTTAAGTAACATTTATTAGCTTCAGCTGATTTAAAACGGGGTTATGTGACGTATGACAATTCATGATTAAATTCTATTCAGGGGCATGCGGACAGTGGACTAGTAGGACTAGGCTAGTCCCCTCTTCGGCTTGTATATAAACTTTATTAAACTTCATGTTTTAACTTTAGAAGACATGACAACACAAATCTTTTTCGTTCACACAGCGCCTGTACCTTATCCAGCACTATAGCCTTCCCTTGCTGCCAGCAACAACCAATCAGCTCGCCTAGGACTAACTGCACTGCATGTGTTCCTCGTGCCACGTTATCAATAGTACGCGTTTGGGTGTGCGCTGGTAAATAATTTCTGTGTATCCATTCTTGCTAGAAAGAATGTGTTGGTACGTTTATTTTTGTGTATTATGAGTTAAGTGTTGAAAATGTGTCTTTGAAGTGTCACACGGATTAAAACAATATTGTATGTTTTACGCTGTTTAGTATTCATAGAGAAGGACTCGGTTCAGTATACAAATCCTCTGCATCACACATCAGCTGAATAGTCATTCCAGCGCACAGCCAATCGCGCCTGCCAACAGTCCCAATGCTGTGTTTTGGGTCGTTTCTTAAGTATCGGTACTTCGTTGGAAACTTTGGGTTTTCAGGCAAAGCAGGACATCATAGCAAAGGGTAGGCCTACTCCGAACGTTTCTATGCGTGCACAAATGAAAAACTATATATGTAATTTCAAAATTGAGTACTGCAATTCTTCAAATTGGCTAACTGCATGCAAATCGAGATACAAATGATTTTGCTGGCCTTGTATTCTTTTTGAAATCGATAGAAGAGTATGGACAGTATAGGTTTCTCCGATATCAATGATTTGCATAAAGCAAAGTTTCGGCATGAGAAGACAATCACATTTATCTGTAATGACGAAATTGAAAGCTTTTGGTATAACAACGATAGACTTTCAACTAAATGAACTATGCAGGTTGGATGTTTTGAAATACAATGTCGAAGTTGACTCTAATAGAGAAATAATGAAGCAATTAATCTATGTAACTTGCCTACTGGCAAAGCAAGAACTACCTTTCAGAGTTCATAACGAGCATAATGAATCCCTTAATCGGAGAAACTATATTGAGTTCTTGCACATACTATTCTAGTATGACATCCGATTAGACACACACAAACCGCTAAAGTTTTCAAAGTAACATCAAATCAAATTCAAAATGATATTATTGAAAGTATTGGCGACGTAATGCTAGACATAATAAGGAAAGAAGTAATATGTGTACCTTTTGTTGCTTTAATTCTGGACAAAAGACGGGTGTTGCAAAATTATCTCAGGTTTCCAATGTCATTTGTTATGTAAACGAGGGTGAAATTCAGGAGAGGTTTTCAGGCTTTACATATGTCAGCAATAATCGCTCTGCAGTTGCGTTAAGTGAGAATGTACATAAAATCCTTACAGTTTCAGTATGAGTGTGAGAACAAACTCGGAACTCAAGGATATGACGGGGATACTACATTTTCTGGTCATTTAAATGGGCTTCAAGCGCCAGTGAAGAAAACATTTTCCAAAGTGCTATTCGTCCGCTGCTATGCTCATCGACTTAACCTAGTTTTATCGCAGTCAGTTCAATTCATAAAGGAATGTAAAGTAATTTTCAAGATATTGTGCGGTTTTTGTTCAATTTTTTCTCATTCAACAAAGCGTGTAAATGCAATAAATGCATCGGAAATCAAGACGAGATTTCCATGGGTGTCAGTTAAGCATTGGAATTACAACTCCAGGATTGTGGACACGGTACATAAAAATAAGACAGCACTGATCTCATTTTTTGGGCATATTGTTGGTGAGTTGATGACCCAGACTCCTGGGGTAGTGACACCTTTATTTGTGCCAAGATATTTAGCACCATCGAAGGATTTGGCCTTCTCTTTTTCTGTTAGAAATGTTCAGTCACATTTTGCCCTCACTGATATATTATTCAATATTCTCTAGACAAAGACTATTGATATAAATAAGTGCATTGCGAAAGTGAAAGAGACTATTGCTTTCATTCAAGAATTTCGAAACAATTTTGATGATATGTACACAACACTAGATGAAAGTAACACGAATGAGAATGACGCTAGAAGGCGACATCGGGAAAAGGTAAATTGGACGATAGCAGAATTCATATTTGTGTTCTTTACAATGATGTAATTGACACGATTGTTAGCCAAATGGAAAACCGATTTCATGATTTAGTGGAACTAAAATATATTGAGCTACTTGATTCGAAAATGTTTGAATCTTTGAAAACTAGATTTTCCGAAATTTTGTTTACGTCTTTTAAATCAGCCAATAAAACTTTATTTCATTTCGAAAATTTTCGAAGTGAATTAGTGGCTGCTTATAGGTTGTCAGACTTTTCAGGCAGGGCAGTGACTGAGATTGCAAATGTTTTGAAAGACACCAAGTTAGGAAAAGAAGCATTTCTAGAAGTTTATAAATAATGCTGGCACATAACTACAATTTCAGTGAGCACATCTACAGTAGAACGTATGTTTGCTGTTTAAAACGTGTAAAATGTTATGTACGGAACACTCCGTGCAAAGACAGGCTTTCCCAATTTTCATTATTATCAATCGAAAAGACTCTATTGCACAAAATTCAAAGTCAAGGATATTTTTATGAACAAGTCATGGAATCATTTGCCCGAAAAGGAGAGAGGGTGATTCCGTTGATGTACAGATTAAAATGAAGGAGATAAGCATTATTCCTATTCTTATACGTATTACCTATAACAACACAGTTTTAAAATATATTTCTCCTGTTTAGATTTGTTAAATGGCGTCGCGACAGTTCCATTGCTGCTGGTACCCGCTGAAAAATAACACCGTACGCCACTGATGTTATTGTAGCTTTGTATCACCCATTATGGTGTTTTAAGGGTTTTCTGGTTTCACAAAGTTATTTTGCTTACAGCGGCAATTTATCAAATGAGAAATATATTTTTGAATGGATAATGATGCATAAGGTGTGCTGCTCTGTAAAGGACTCGTCTACTAATTTTAAGCCTAAAGCTCGCAGTCAACACGAAACGTTGCATTAGGGTGTTAAAATGCATCACCTATACGTCTAATCTTCCTTCTTTCCCCGTTATCATTTTTATAGCTACATTTCCCCCCTCTATTTTCTTCATTCCCGCCAAACCTTTTTACTCCATAACCCCAACTCCTTACATTTCATCCTATAATGCGTTATACTTTCTTTCTCACTGCACATTTCACATATTTCTTTATCCCTACCTCTTATCCCTCTTAAAAATATTGTTCCTGTTCTCATCCAAGTTATCCATTCTTTTCTTGCCTGTTACACTAATCTCTACATGGTGCTCGTCCTGAGTTTCTTTTTATTTGTACACGTTAAATAGGTAAAGCTATACTGCATCATGGCTGACACCATCTATTTATAAAGACAATCCATGCGTCTGCTTTTCAATCCAGCAAAAGTCTCTATCACTCTCTTGATTGAAGAAGTCTTTACTATCATGACATAATATAGCATAACTCTTCCAGAAATCCATTATATGTCCCACCTAAAACACCATTAAGATAAATGGCTATAGTTGGGAATGTATAAGCCAAAGAGAAATAAATCCAGTCAGAGTTGGTAGTGCAGGTCTTGCAGTTTGTGTAACAATGTAATAGTGGTTGCCACGGAGTTGTGACATTGGGAAGTAAATAGGTAGATAAATAAATAAATAAATAACAGAAATAAAATAAAATAAATTGTTATAACTCAATAGAAAAAGTTATCTAATAGAAACTGTTAAGGAGCTGCAATTTCAGTGGATTTCAATATGACAACCATTTGTAGCACGGCAGATGTCGAACCTGTTGTCCACCTCTCTCCAGCTATTCCTCAGCATAGCAATTGTGACATTTTGGATCGCAAGGCTAATTCTGAGTTTCAAATCATCGAGGTCCGCCACTGGTGTTCTGTAAACTTGATCCTTGACGAATTCCCGTAGAAAAAAGTCCAAGGGTGATAAATCTGGTGACCTTGGTGGCCAAGCGATTGTCTCGGATCCTCTGCCAATCCACTGTCTGGGAAAATTGTCATTCAGACACTTGAGTACCTCCAATGCGAAGTGAGGAGGAGCGCCATATTGCTGATAAATGGTTTCTGCAGGAAGTTGTGGGGCGACATACAACTCCAACATATCTAGATAGGTTCGACCAGTCACTGTAGTTTCAGCAAAAAAGAAGGGATCTATCACACGATCTTTCATTAAACCGCACCAGATATTAACTTCGGGTGAATCACGTTCATGTTTAAACACAACAGAGGGATTCTCACTGCCCCAGATTCTGAAATTCTGTCTGTTAGCTTTCCTGATATGTGCAAAGTTGACTAGTCAGAGAAACAGATATGATCTAGTTGCTTTTATCAATTTTGTCCAAAACACTCGCAACAAAATTTAGCCTCTTATGTTTATCATCGTGCTTATTTTCTGTGTGATTTTGGATTCTGTATTCAAGAAAGACGTAGCCTTTTGTGCACAACATTGTGAACACTACCGCGAGGAATCTGGAGTTGTAAACTTGCTTTTCGGATTGGCATTCTTGGGCTGCTTGTAAAGGAGGTTCGTATGAGATCAATGTTCCATTCAAAAACACTTTCCTTAGCATGGTTACCACTACTTGAGAACAAGTTTTCTGTTTGCTTCAACTTTGCATCCCAGGCCATTATTCTCTTATAGTCAGGAATGGGATCATGCCTTTGAAGGATATATTCCCGACGAAATCGACGTCGAACATGCTTCACAGACTTTGTTTCTGCCAACTAAAGAACACGCGAGATTTTCTACTGAACAGTCCACATGTTTGTTGTTTGTCCACAACAAACAAACTAAACATGTTTGTCCACAATCTGCATGCTAATTTAACAGAATGAGCAGTTTGCTGTTATTTATTTATTTCTGAATATCACAACTCCGTGGCAACTATTGTTACATTGTTACACAGATTGCAAGATCCGCACCACCAAATCTGACTAGATTTATTTCTCTTTGGCTTATACACTTCCAGCTATAACTATTTATTTTATTGGTGTTTTAATTGGACACCTTGTATATATACACACAGGATGGACCATTTAAGTTGAGAGTGTACATTATGTCCAAAACTAAGCGCTGTAGAAAAAAATGTCTTGAATAAAACTTGCTTGATACTATGGGGTAAAGTAAATGCAATTAGTCGTGTTTTATTTGAAGGACGTTGTGATGGTCATTTTAATTTGATCCTAATTGTAGCTTCCCGTTTAAAAAAAGTTAAGTGACTCTAAAATTACTATCATAACGTCCTTCATACAAAACATAACTAATGGCATTTACTTTCCCCCATAATATCAAGCAACTTTTATTAAAGAGATTTCTTTCTACAACCCTTAGTTTTGGACGTATTGTACAGTCTCAACTTAAATGGTCCACCCTGTATATTTTATATATAATAGGCTTTCCTATTCGTATGACTATTATAACCTATACTCACATCAGATCTAAACCTCACTGTACAGGAGTGAATTGGTATAACTGTTGAGTATGCTACAATCTAGCGGGATTTATGCCAAACTGAAAAGCAAACGGGGTTCCCAACTTCCCGCCCTTGCACCCTAGCAAGAATGAAACCTCTGCAGTAGTGTGCTACCACCACCGGTATAAGTTTTCTGCTGAGAGATGCATGGAAAGGACCAGTGCACGTCTTCAAGCGTGCACGGCCCGTGTGTATTTCACCCATACGGTGAAATAGTGGGATATAAGGTGAAAATGCGTAGTTGCGTATGTGCAAAAGCTCCTAAAACGTGCACAAGTCAAGATGTACTTGTGACTGTGTTGCCATATCTCATCGAGTTCAGGGGTGAAGCGCGGTAGATTTAAAGCCGTAGATTTTAAATTAACGCATTTATGTTACGTGTAAATAACATTCAAAGAAAAGATAACCAATAAATCTGCAAGGTGTTAAAAATTGGGGTGTTCACGTGCTTTTGTGCTCTTACACAGCAGCCGCTACTGCTGCTACATGACGTGGAAAGCAGATGTAAATGTATCTAGAAATTGGGATTTTCTTATAGAAGCATAATTAACATTACACGATTACATTATAAAAACCAAGCTTCTGCCTATTTTTGAAATTCTGTACATAAAGTTCAACTTACTGCAATATCCTCTTATTAATTTCACTGCTACATGACGTGGGAAGTAGGAATAGATTAAATATAACTAAAAATTTGGCTCATCTCATAGAAACATAATTGGCATTAAACCATTACATCAGAAAAAACAAGCTCATGTATATTTTTGGAATTCCGTATTAACGTTCAACCGAAGCGTTTATTGCATTTGCCGTATTATTCAATAAGACATTTAACCTCAATTTTTCATAAATGACACAAACTCGAATTCATAAGTACTTGAGTCAGAATTATTAACAATTTATTTATCCTTTTTTTAATAATTTACAACGTGACGCAGGCTGCATTGATGTTTTCTCATTTACCGTAAAGGAAATTATATCCAATGTTTTGGCGGCTTCTAAAAATACGCATAACGTAGTACTGATTAATTGTTGGAATGGCTATGGATTTGATGGAATGATGCAATTGAAAGTGTGGAAGCGGAAGTACTCCGGATGAATTGTTAGAAGTAAAGAAGTGTCAGTTCCGAATAGTCGAATGGTTATTTCACACTTCCACGCCTTCCTTTAATTAGGAAGCAGGTCTTTGAGCAAAATCTCCGGTCTTTCACGCCCAATATAGAATGGGACACTAAGAAGCATAGTAGTTAAAGCATATCCACAAATAAAAAATTCTATTCATTTCGACAGTTCCAAAACTGGAAGTGTTCCTTTGAGACGACTCCGAATCCTTCGTCCTGCTCACAGTCACAAGCTGCTAATTTGGTGTTCTGTGGCTGTAATACAGCTTAAGGTGCATACCACACGGGTGAAGCTTGTATTAGAGAAGTGGAAACAAAGGGCACTAACTCCCCACATGAACACGGTGCGTCACTAGTTGTACTTTTGCGGGAAAGGCGAATTTTCTGATTGGCTGTTTCAAGTTTCGAAGTTCGTAACGAACTAAATGGCAGGCAAGAAGAAAGGGACCAATTTGGATTTTTATAGCTGAAAGTTTTCGTCCGATGTTTTTTCACCAGGAATAAAGCAGAGACGGTAGTCATACATTTACGCTATTTCTGATTGAATGTATATGTTTTGTAATATTGGTATTTTCTATTAACTTCAGTGAAATTCGTAGAATGAGGTAGAAACCTTTGATAGGTTATTGTGTGTTGCAACATTTTTATATAACGAATTAATTTTCAGATACATTGAGCCGTCCAGACAGAGTGGGATATGCCTACGATTTACATTCCTTCCAGCGTTGTGGTTCGAGTCCCGAATGGTGACTTAGAATCTGAAGGTATGTTATTTAGGCTTGAATAACATAAAATGGTAATGCTGGATGAAAGGTTAAGATTTTAAGAGCTTCTTATGCCGACTTTTATGTTGTCCTGATTTACTTTTCAGATATAGTGAGTCATCCAGACAGTGGAATATACGATTAATTTTCTTGTTTTCACTACATAATTGATGGGTGGAGATCACAGCCAAAGTGGGTAAGGTAAAAATTAACCTATAATGCAAATTAAGTAGCATGTTATAGTGCCAATATTCAAACACGTAGATACATATCATGCAAGTGATACTCGTGTTTAATTTAAAAATGTAGGGTTATTGGTGGACTGACACTAATTGTCAAAGACAGTATGCCAATGGTACCATATTTTTTTAAAGATTTTCTAATACAGAAGGAAGAAAGATATTTGGTATCATTCATATATATTTCAGTAATTCGCTTGATTTTGGGCATTTTTATATAACTGCCACTATGTCCTTTTTTGAACTGGGCATGGTTTATGAAAATAGAAATTCTGGTGGCTTTTTTGACTATTAGTGTCCTTGTAATCTGTTAGTACAAGTGCCCAAAGTAAATTTTCCAGTTGCCATGTTGATTGTTGGTTTTATATTTTTTAGTTCAGTATTGTCTGTAGTAGTACTTTTGGACCCTTTGATCGGTTATTTATAGTGAACACTTTAACACACTTTAAGGATGTTAAACGCTTTTCATATACAACGCATTGCATCCGAGGTACTATGGGAGGTTAGTTTTATATATATATAGATATATATATATATATATATATATATATATATATATATATATATATATAAACTTAGTTTTCTGAATTCACGTAAGGTTAGCATTAGTTGGTTTTTTTATTATGAAAAGTGTTTAAAATTTCACTATAAATAACATATCGAAGGATCATTCAAAAGATCCGATTCACTGAACCTTCAATGAAAAGATCCATGGATCCTTTGCGTATACTGAATTTTGTTCAAGTAACAAAGTGGCGGTGGTTTTACAATAAAAGTGTTATTTCCTTCTCATTTAACACTTTATCAACCAAACACGAGCTCAGATTCCAATTTTCTCATTTAATTCCTGTTTCTTTACACTTTAGTTATTTGTAGTGTGTTTCACTTCATTAGCTGACTAGTTAATTCACTCATATCAATATTTGCACATTTAAACTTATTTGTGTTTTTTTAAAATGTAAGCAGGAAATGGCCTAACCTCCGTTCACCCCAAAGCATTCTCATTACTTAAGCTGCTGGTTGCATAAAAATGCTGCTAGACACTAGGTGATGATGATGATATGCGGTTTAAGGGCGCTAAACTGCTGCGGTCATCAGCGCCCTTACAATGTGTAAAATATAAGGTCAAAATATAAAAGACAGGTAAAAAACCGCATAATTAAAAAAAAACGGGACACAAACCCGCGATGTCAAAAAAGTTAAAAATAACAATAGAATAACAATAACAATAATAACAATAACAATAATAACAATAACAATAATAACAATAACAATAAAAACAATAACAATAACAATAATAACAATAAATATATCTGAAAAACCAACACACTAAAAGCATAGGCAATAAAAGATTAAAACGTGTCAAGGACTGTAGAATGCGAAGGACATGGGCGCCTTTTGTCCACTGGGTATTAGAGTCCCCATAAAAAATAGAGAGAATAAAATTACTACGCTAAAAGACGCTCATCGCATTAAATGCGCAGATTAAAGTCACTGTCATGAATAAAACGTAAAACACATTCTACAGCACGCGTGTCGTCTGCCAAAACGTTGGCTAGGCCAATAGGCAGACCCACACAAACACGCAATGCAGCTAAAACCTGACACTCTGTTAAAATGTGACGCACCGTTAAGGGCACGTCACACTGCCCACAGAGTGGTGCGGGGTCACCACTGAGCAAACACCTATGACTAAAAACACAATGTCCAATCCGTAGACGAGCTAAAATTACCTCTTCCCGACGACAAGAACGAGAAGAGGTACCCCAGAGCAACGGGAAAGGCTTAACCTCCCGCAACTTGTTCCCCCGGAGGGCCGTCCACTCATCGCGCCAGCGCGAGAGGATGCGGCGACGTAAAATAACACACGAATCTGACGAGGGAACAACAGAAGTAAAAAATCTGGGTAATAAAATCGCCGATTTCGCAGCGGCGTCGGCAGACTCATTACCTGAGATGCCCACCTTACCTGGAATCCACATGAAGGACACGCTGATGCCAGAGACACCAAGCGAGTGGAGCAGGTCATGTATGCGCTGTACAAGTGGGTGGTAATGGTACAGCGCATGAATAGTCTGAAGGGCACTCAGAGAGTCCGTACAAATAAAACAGTACCGTAAGTCGTGCCGCTGAATGTATAAAACAGATTGATAAATGCTAAAAAGTTCGGCGGTAAAAATTGAACATTGTCGAGGTAAACGAAAAGTAAAACTCTGTACACCAAAAACAAAGGCACATCCTACTCCAACATCAGTCTTAGACCCATCAGTATATATAAAAGGACAGTCCCCGAACTGCGCCTGTAGTTCTAAAAAGGCGGATCTAAGAACAGAAGCAGGGGTCGCATTTTTCGGCATCGACGTTAGCCCAAGGTGGATGTGGGCCTCAGCGCGCGACCATGGAGGAAAGCGCGTTTCCCCTCGGGTAAGGGCCGGCGCTGGCGTAACGTCCAAATGCCGAAGTAGCAGTCGAAATCGAACCCCTGGAGGGAGCAATGCAGAGGAGCTAACGAAATATTGGCGATCAAGCGAATCCTCGTAAAATACATCGAAGGACGGGTGGTTAGGCAAGCTTGAGAGTCGACAAGAATAGCTGCACAAAAGCATCTCACGCCGGAAGGACAGCGGAGGCTCTGCAGCTTCTGCGTACAGACTGGGTACAGGGCTTGTTGGAAAGGCCCCTGTAGCGACTCTTATGCCACGATGGTGAATGGCATTCAATCGACGTAACACAGATGGACGTGCCGACGAATAAACAATACACCCGTAATCAAGCTTGGATCGGACCAAAGAGCGATAAAGGCGAAGAAGGACGGTCCGATCAGCTCCCCAGGATGTGCCACTTAAAACACGTAAAATATTAAGAGAACGGTCACACTTTGCTTTTAAAAAGGAAACGTGCGAAGTCCAACACAACTTCCTATCAAAAATCAACCCCAAAAATTTCGCCTCGTCTGCAAACGGAAGTATCCCTGGCCCAAGATGGAGAGAGGGCGGAGGGAAATACTTCCGGCGCCAGAAGTTGATGCAGACGGATTTCTCGGCGGAGAAATTAAAGCCGTTGGCGTTACTCCAGGCGTAGAGACGGTCGATACAGCTCTGGAGACGGCGTTCGAGTAGACAGGTCCGCCGTGAACTGCAATAAATAGCGAAATCGTCAACAAAAAGGGACGATGAAATGCAAGGTGGAATACAATCAACAATGGGGTTGATAGCAATCGCAAAAAGTGTGACACTGAGTACAGAGCCCTGCGGTACTCCGTTCTCTTGAATAAAACGACGAGATAAAACCGAGCCCACACGTACACGAAAGACGCGGTCCGTCATAAACTCCCGAAGAAATATGGGAAAACGACCGCGGCTTTTCCAATCGTGAAGTGTACGTAAAATGCCGCCCCTCCAACAAGTGTCATAAGCTTTCTCCAGGTCAAAAAATACAGCCACGGTTTGACACTTTCTCAGAAATCCATTCATAATATGCGTCGACAAGGACACCAGATGGTCGACGGTAGAGCGATAGCGACGAAACCCGCACTGAGCGTTCGCTAAAAGTTTCTGAGACTCAAGGCACCATGTCACCCCTTGCAAATGCAACTGGTGAGGGAGATAGGGCGGTAGCTGGAAGGTAGTTGGCGATCCTTCCCAGGCTTAAGTATAGGGACAATGGTGGCTTCGCGCCAAGCGGAAGGAAAAATGCCGTCTTGCCAAATACGGTTATAGACCTGTAAGAGAAATAGTTTACTGTCGGCTGAAAGGTTCTTTAACATCAGGACATGAATGCCGTCCGGCCCAGGAGCGGAGTGCCGAGAGCAATGAAGAGCGTGCTCCAGCTCCCTCATTGTGAATAGTTCGTTATAGCATTCATCATTAGCAGACCGAAAAGTATATGATGCGGAATCCAGCCGGTCTTTAATAGAGCGAAAGCCGGCGGAATAATGGTCTGAACTGGAAACCGCCTCAAAGGCAGCACCCAGAGTGTTAGCGATGGCAGCCGGATCCACTATGGTGGCATTAGAAACCTGAAGGCCAGAAACAGTACAATGTGACACTTTACCTGAGAAGCGACGAAGTTTATCCCAAACAACGGATGAAGGCGTAAAACGATTAAAAGACTCGACAAAACGAGCCCAAGATGCCTTCTTGCTATCCTGAATAATGCGACGAGCCCTGGAGCGCGATTGTTTAAAAGTCACCAAATTATCAAGTGTAGGGTGTCGCCGAAACACCCTAAGTGCAGTCCTACGGGCACGAACGGCGTCCCGACAATCCTCGTTCCACCACGGAACAGGTGGCCGCCGAGGTTGGGAGGATGAACGGGGTATTGCACGTTCGGCGGCTGAGAAAATAATAGACGTAAGGTGCTGCACTAGATGATTAATGTCGGAGAAGGGCTGGTCGTCAAAATGCACGAGGCTGGAATACAAGCTCCAGTCGGCTTTTGCAAATATCCAGGTAGGTACTCTGGAATGCTGTACGTGGTGCGACAGAAGAGAAACGATGCAGGGGTAATGGTCGCTGGAGTAGGTGTCAGCGACGACGTTCCACTGAAGACGACTAGCAAGCTGGAGTGAGCAAACGGCAAGGTCTAAATGAGAAAATGAACCGGAAGAATCTGAAAGAAACGTAGGCTCGCCTGTATTGAGAATAGAGAGATGGAACTGGTCAAAAATGTCGGAAAGGAGAGTTCCCCTCGCACAAGCCCTTGGCAAACCCCATAGTGGGTGATGGGCATTAAAATCTCCCAACAGAAGAAATGGTGTTGGGAGAGCGGACAGGAAAGCTCGAATGTCCGCGGGAGCGAGGGGAGACGATGGAGGTGAATATACAGAGCAAACAGAAAACAAAAAGCCGGGTAAGTGAAGGCGAACGGCAACAGCTTGCAAGTCGGATGTAAGTGTGACAGGTTTAAAATGAACGTCGTTACGCACTAAAAACATGACACCTTCATGAGCAGGAGTACCCTCCTCCGGTTCAAGGTCGTAGCGAACCGGAGTATATCCTCGGAGATCAAAAGGATCGTGAGGGCGAAGCTTAGTCTCCTGCAAACATACGAGCATAGGCGAATGGGAACGCAATAAAAGTTGCAGTTCCGCCCTATGCGATCGTACACCACGTACATTCCAGGTCAGGATAGCCATTAAGAAAAAGGGGATAAACTGTCTATTTAGAAGGGCGGCTTAAAATTACCTTTTGTTTAACCTTTGGGCTCGGGCTTTTTGTATGGAGTTGGTCAGACTCCATAGCTTCCTCGGAGGGAGGGCCCACGCGCTCAGTGCCAGAAACCGATTCAAGCGCCGTGAATCGGTTCTGGGTGGCGATGGGTGAGGGGTGCCGCTGAGCGCGGCTTGTCCCAGGACCGTCCTGGGACAGCGACCTCCGAGGAGGAGAAGGTGAACTTTTGTTACTGCGCGCACGCGGAGGGTCTTTCAAAAAATCTTCCCTGCGAAGTTTCTGCTTGGGCTTCTTTTCAACGGCTTGCGACTTCATTGACTTGGGACCAGGTTTATACGGCTTGGTAACTGTAGCCTTAATAGACGGCCGGATGGTAGTGGCGGTTAATCCAGTCATGGTCCAGGTCTGAGTTTCGGCATCTACTCGTGGTACTGGCGAGGCAACAACAGAACTAAATGTGCCAGATCGCAGGAGTGAAGGTTGGCGCGCATGGTAACGCCTCCGGGCTTCAGCGAAGGAGAGTTTTTCCTTTACCCGGATCTCCTGGATCGCCTTCTCGTCCAAGTACCGCGGACAGTCGGCAAACGAAGCAGAATGAGACCCTTTACAATTAACGCAGACGGGGGCTGTTGAACAGGTACCTTCGTGTGAGGGCTGGCTACATGTTGCACAGATGTTAACGGCACTCTTACATGAGACTTGCGTATGCCCAAAACGTTGGCATTTAAAACAACGCAGAAGTCTAGGAATATACGGCCTCACAGAAATCCGTTCGTACCCTGCGGAAATGCTCGTGGGCAGATCGACGCCATCAAATGTAATAAACAGGGTACCAGTGGGTACCAATACGCCGTCGTGTTTGGCCTGCACTCGATGCACTGCAGTCACCTTTTGATCGGATAGATATTCTACGAGATCCTCGTCCGATATACCATCGAGGCTATGGGTGGTAACGACGCCCCGACAGGAATTCAATGCGCGGTGCTTCTCAACACGGATGGGGTAACCGTGGAGAAGCGTAGCGCGCAACAAGGTCTTACTTTGCTGATCGGACTTAGTTTGTGCCAATAAGGAACCATTCCGTAGACGAGTGCATGATTGAACCGCACCAGCAATAGCATCTATGCCCTTCTGAATTATAAAAGGGTTCACCTTCTCAAAGTTTTGTCCTTCTTCTGTTCTCGAAATGACCAAGTAACAACCAGATGACGGCGGTGCTACTTCTGTTACAATAACTTTTCGGCGCTTATTTGTATTAATGGAGGAAGGGTGCTCCATAGCGAAATAAATCCTCCACCATTGCAACCGTCTCCGACCTCGGGCTCTGACTTCTCGGGCGTTACCCCGGCTTGGGTGAGTGGCCTATCTATACCAGACTCACCCCAGGGTCATACCTCCCAGAACATAGACAGAGGGACCCAATCGCCGTCAGAAGTCAGCAGCTCATGCAATGGCCCCCCGCGGGACTGCAGTTGAACAGCGGATACGAACACAAACCCTACATGACGACCCCGGGTGGTGGGGATGACGCCATTACCCACTCACCCAGCTGCGCACCTGGTGCGCGGGTATCCGCCAGGCTGTGTCCACGGAGGATTAAGAGAAAGATAAAAGAAACTAAAACTGTGTGGGCGTTTCGGATGCAAGGTAGGCCGGCGAGGAAGAAAAAGAAATGCGTAAATGAATGGACGTGGTGCGAGATGTGCAGAAGTAAAAGCGAAGAAAGAAACGATGGCGAGGGGCGACATGATATGAAATGCACAGAACGCACGAGAGCCTACCTTGATTCCCCCGGTCACGAGAACGAACCCACCTCGACCGGACGGGGGTGGAAGGATGATGATGGCGATGATTGGCTCGGGTACCCCGGGTGCGCCTAACCCGTACTCACAAAAGGTGAGCCCCTGGGGGGTGCTAGACACTAGCAATTACTAACTGATATGTTAAACTCCTTTAGGTATAGTAGCAATAGTGGACCTACTTTCCATTCCAAACTAGAGTGCCTCTCACTAAAACAAACTCTTTGATTATCTGTGCGAAAATAGTTTGCAATCCCTGCCCCCTTACGACTGCTTCTTCCTCTCACACATAATTGCTACATATTACAGCTGAACATTGTTTAAGTCTATAAGAAGGTGCCCTGTGTGAAAATCATAATTAAAAATGCAACCTTAAGTAACAATTCATTTTATAAGTATGTGGAAAATGAACATTTTACTTATATTAATTCAACTCCTCAGGTAAAGGTGCAGTACCCTAATCCAAATCCTCCAAAGATGACTTAGCTGTCATATTGGAATTAGAACTATCCTCAAAGTTAATGACAAGCTTATCCACAACACTGTTGCGTACAAAACAGGTTCCCACATTTTAGTCTCCTATTATGTCTGTTTATATTCCCTGCGTGCTTTGGTTACACTTTTTGCTGAAACGCCTGTAAACTCAGATGTTAGTGTCGTAATATCTACTATTGCAAGTGTCAGGTGTTTTTATATTAGTGTGTTGAACACGTTAAGTATTTCTTTTTGCCACTTTTTTAACGGTTTGTGTTAAAACAGCTTATTCACACTACAGACTTCTTCCTCTGTCATGGCAACTCAAACTCTAATTGATAAAATCACAAGATTTGATCTGAGCTGAGCATATGTGTGCTAGCGTATTATGAATGACTGTTCACTTACAATTCCTGTGTTATGCAAAGAGTTTATTTGGTACTCAGATAACACCCATGTGAATTCATTGCTGCATTTCTCATATAGGCAAGAGAATAGTATTCCATAGAGTTGGTGATTAACAAACCGATACTCTTTGAGTGTTAGCGCAATAGCAGTTAGAATTAAGGAAATCTTATTTTGTAATCTCTTAACAGTTGTTATATATCCATTACCTTTAACAATGAGTTGTTACGATAACCGCAATAAAATGTGTCACCTTTCCACTCCAATATTTCATGATACAATACATTTATAAAGGAACTATTTACATTGGCATAAGCGTAGTGCTTAATTTCATGACAAGCAGAAGCATATGCTTTGGTTTACATCAGAAAGAACTCTGGTTTACAGTGGATAGTATGTAATGCAATCACAAGGTGTTTGTAGCCCCAAAATTTTCCTTAATGTAAGCAATTTCTCTTTTCAGAAACCTACTGTTAAGGGTAGTTTAAACATGTGTTCTCTTTACTTCTAGGATATACACAAGGAACGTTGGAGTTAAGTTGTGCCTATTTGTGTCCAGTGATGCTTCAAGCCAGAGCACAGAGAGTTACAATGACATTAATAGTGTTAAATGGTGTGGTGAAACTTGCTAATGATATTTATTGCACTGCTAATAGCGATTTAGTGAATGACAAACAATAACTACACTATTGCATATAATGTGTGCAGAAGTTTCTTTGTAGGAAATGGGATTAAGTTATTCATGTTACGCAAATATGTCAAATTGTGTTGCACTATCTAGAGATTAGAATAAAATAACAAGTGTCAAACATGTGTTATTATTCCAATTTTCCTGTCAAAATCCACATCCTACCGGTGGTTGGTTGCAAGTTCAAGTAAAACATAGAGGCAGTTTAAGTGCAAAAGATTTTATATTATTGCAAGGTACTTGATCTTCTCATTCAGCCTCAAAAGTTTAAATGTGACCATTTTGTATTATGGGACAGAAACATACTGCAACCACTATTAACCCCAATAATATTATATAAAAGCAATGTATGTACCGACTATTGGATAATTTAAATAAAAAGAGTTACACAGGAATAAATAGTTGTGTTTTTCATACTAGCCTAGCTGTCTGGTGTTCAGGTGATCATAATTATGTTCTAATATTGTATTGCTACAGTTGACAATGACAAGTTATTTTATGTGAACTTTAATCGATTCCTTTAAAAAGAAATTTGAATAACTCAAAGTGCAATCACGATTACTGAAGCTCACGCAATTAACTTTGTACGTCGTCAGTAGCGATACAGTATTAGAACATATGATCAGCTGAGCCAGACAGCTAGGCAGGTATGAAAAATACAGCTGTAGTAGCCAATGTGGCTAGATAACTAAGGTGAGCCACTCCGGGGTGGGAGCTAGCCATTGGCTGCCCGCCTGTGACGTAAGTGAGAGTGAAGACGAGCGCGCGGAATACATACACAGCGCAGTGAACACACTAAATTCCTTCCGATTAACTCCCAAGTGTTTATTATTAGCACGTTCTTCCAGTTTTTTAAAGGTATACTATTTCAGAGCTTTCTACAAACCTTGTGGGCTAACCATAAAGCAAAACGAATGGAAATTGCATTACATTAGTAATATATTTACGTATAAACAAAACTACTGGAACACATCCAGTACTTCAACGTAAACTGTAGGCGCTACAAGAGATTCAAACATACATTACTTTAGTACTAAAGGAAAATTTACAACTGCTCTAAAGGAATCGCTAAATGGATATGCTGTGTATTTTTTTACCGTAAGAAATGAAAACAATAATTCCAGAATACATTATTCTGTTACAGGATGTAAAAATGAAAAAGACATACCTACAACATTCCACTTGTACTTGTACCTTCACTAAGTGTATATCCAGGCCAATTGGGAATGAACTGCTACAGAACTGCATCTGGGAGCAGAATTTTCTTAACCGCCAAACCTAAAAGTTCACTCTTCAAATCCCGTTTATAGTCACTAGGAAGAAAGTGCACTGAACATACATGTGAATTATTAGCGTTAAATTTGTCAGTACGCTTACAGCAAGACACCCACACGCGCTTTAATTGCTCATTTTTTGGAAATGTGTGATAATTCACACCAACCGTTTTAAAACCGTAATTACGGTATTGTGCTACAGCACAATATATTCTACTCTTAACGTTCTCACTCATTGCACACCGACTTAAACACTTCACCAAAGCAGAGAAAACTGAATCTATATTCAATATTCTAGTTTATATATGTGTGTGCAACTTATTTGTTGAAGTGGGAGGGGGTATATGACTGAGTGATAAGGAACAATGCACTTTCGTACATCTGTTGTTAAGTTGTGAATTTTCCGCCAACATAGCGAGGTAAAGTACGATAATTTACCAAAACAGCTAAAAATATATTATACTTTCAAAATAAAGCCAGAAGCATATATTCCCTTCCGATATATGAGTACATCTTGATTTATTGCACTTGTACGTGACTTTTAAAGCAAAGAGAAGCTTAGATTAATATCTGTTGCCTATTAGCAGTTGAGCGGCATAATTATTTCAAAGGAAATGCTGTTTGCTCTTACAGCCACAGTTTAGCAACCTTTTTCCGTCCACTGTGGTTCTGTAAAGGATTATATACCTGGAAAAGCTCGCCATTTTCAGGGAAGAATACCTTTGGCCCGCATTACATTTATTTTCATGTGCAGACGTATGAGTCGGCCTACCTGCCAAAAAGGAAGTTCTTTATATTCCTCAGGAATGCGTATTAAACAGTAATTATTGTGAGCAGAAGCTATTTGAAGACCAAGTATCATATAAGCATGATCCGGATTCTGATGACATGCCATCTTTTAATTCTTGCAATAAAGATATTGCTTAAGTGTACATAAATCCTTATCATGGGCCCCATATTAAGAATATATATTAGGTCATTTTGGTAGTTTCAAGTTTTCTATTTTGGATAATCTTTTTTTCGATATTACATAATTAATTTGTAATTTCTTTGTCCTTTGCCTCTTTATTTGTTAATTTCCTTGCATAAGTATAGAGTATATAAAGATTATTGGTTGGTCTGGAAAGAAGGAAGGAAGGAATGTTGGTTTACGGCGCTCAACTACCAGGATTATAAGCGCCGTTCTAAAACAGGAAGGTAAAAGCCAAAGGTATACACAAAAGTTAAAAATCAGAGCAAAAGCTGAGGATAGGAATCAGAAGAGAAGTAAAGTAAAAGTCAAAGGTCAATAGACATAAAGAGGAGAATAAAAATTAAACACTAAACACCGAGCGGTGAAGCTTCTCAGGTAGAAACATTAAAAACGCAAGGGTAAGGTAGCCGCGGATAAAAACTTAAAAAGCCTATCAACCGCGTGAGGAGTGTCCGCCAAGACCTCCGCAAGACTTGCCGGCAAAAGCAGAGCATTCCGAAGACGCGCCAGGGAGGCGCACTCCAACAACAGGTGGCGGACCGATAGACATCCGCCGCACGCGGAACATAGGGGAGCAGAGTCACAGCTAAAAAGATAGGCGTGGGTAAAATTGCAGTGGCCAATGCGTAAACGGGCTAAAATAACTTCCTCACGGCGAGAAAAACGACTAGAGGTAATCCAGGGAACAGGAAGGTCCTTCACTACCCTAAGCTTGTTGCCGCGGAGAGCCACACACTCCTCGCGCCAGCACGAGAGGACCGCTCTCCGCAAAACAAGCCGAAGGTCCTCCGACGTTACCCGAGGGATGACAACATCGGGTTGGACTGTCGCCGCCTTAGCCGCCAAATCCGCTAGTTCATTTCCAGCCAAGCCGACGTGACCAGGTAGCCAAGCACACTTCACGAAAACACCAGAAGCGTATAAAACATGAAGGGCATCCTGGATTTGCTGTACAAGAGGATGGTAATTGTACAGCTCACGTATACTCTGGAGTGCGCTAAGGGAATCACATAAAATAAGGCTGTTTCCCAAGTGGTGGCGGCGCACGTATAAAACGGCACGATATATGGCATACAGTTCAGCACAATAAACGAAGTGCCACCAGGAAGACCGAAGGTATGAGTTCCGGGCCCATGAACGTAAGCGCAACCAACACCATTGGATCACTTAGATCCGTCGGTGTAAATAAAAATCCAGCAATGGTAGTCGGACAGAAATTCTAAAAAACAAGCCCGTATACTAGACGTAGGGAGCGTAGACTTCCGGTAAGCCGCCATCCCAAGATCATTGTGAGATGTCGCACGAAGCCAAGGAGGAAACACCCTCTCCCCGGTAGGGAACATGCTGGGCAGTTCAATACCGTGCTGTCGAAGAAGCTCCCGGAAGCGAACACCTGAGGGCCTGGGATAAACGGAGCGGCCCCAATAACGTTCGTCCAACGTGGCGTGGAAAAAGGAAGCGAACGTTGGATGGGTTGGCATACAGCGAAGCGCACAGCCATAATTGCCGAGGAGAAAAGCACGCCGATAACGCAAAGGAGGTTCTGCCGACTCGGCGTAAAGGCTGAGAACTGGGCTAGTTGGAAACGCACCAATAGCTAAGCGAATGCCACGATTGTGGACGTCGTCTAATGCCCTCAGCACAGATGGAGGGGCGGAGGAATAAACGACGCACCCATAATCTAACTTGGATCGGACTAGCGCGCGAACCAGACGCAGCAAGACCGCCCGATCCGCTCCCCAAGACGTACCATTTAACACCCGCAAGAGACTTAGAGAACGATCACATTGAGCTTTCAATTGTGCAACATGCGATGACCAGCTAAGCTTCCTGTGAAACGTCAACCCCAAGAAACGCGCCTCGCCGGCGAAGGGCAGGAAGTCTGGACCGAAACGGAGAGAAGGTGGAAATCGTCCCCTACGGCGCCAGAAGTTAACGCAGGTGGTCTTCTCAGTGGAGAAACGAAAGCCAGTTTTAGAACTCCAAGAGTGAAGGTTGTCCAAACATTGCTGCAGGCGGCGTTCCAAAAACGACGTACGCTGAGAGGTACAGTACACGGCGAAATCGTCCACAAATAAACAGGACGACACCCCTGGTGGAACACATTCGCAGATAGAATTAATCGCTACAGCGAAAAGTGTAACGCTTAGTACGGAGCCCTGGGGCACGCCGTTCTCTTGGATAAAAAGGTTCGAAAAAACCGAGCTGACCCGTACTCGGAAAATGCGGTCCGTCAGAAACTCCTGAAGGAACAGCGGCAAGCGTCCACGAAGGTTCCAGGCGTGTAGGGAACGCATAATCCCCGCCCGCCAACAGGTATCAAAAGCCTTCTCAAGGTCAAAGAAAATCGCAACGGTTTGACAGTTCCGCAGAAACCCGTTCATGATCTGCGTCGAGAGCGACACAAGGTGGTCTAGAGTTGAACGGCGTCGTCGAAAACCGCATTGGGTGTTGGATAGAAGGTTCCGAGTCTCCAACCACCATACCAACCGCCCATTGATCATGCGTTCCATCACCTTGCAAACGCAACTGGTGAGGGAAATGGGACGGTAACTGGAAGGAAGGTGACGGTCCTTTCCAGGTTTCAAAATGGGAATGATGATGGCCTCTCGCCACTTATCTGGAAATGTGGAAGCAACCCAAACGCAATTATAGAGTTCGAGCAGGAAGGTCTTACCCGCAGGAGGGAGGTGTGTTAACATTTGAACGTGGACGCCATCGGACCCTGGCGCTGATAGGCGCGAAGTCGAAAGCGCGTAGTCCAACTCCGCCATGGTGAAAAGGCGATTATAATCCTCAAGATTACCAGAACGAAACGAGCAACGCTGTGATTCTACGCGATCCTTGACAATAAGGAACTCGGGCGAATAAGAATCGGAGCTTGATACCTGTGCGAAAGCGCTGCCCAAGGTATTAGCCACGTCGAATGGAGCAACAACAGCTCCTACAGATGTGTGAAGACCAGCAATGGGCAGATGGGTCGATTTACCGGCTACACGCCTGAACTTATCCCAGACGATAGAGGAAGGCGTGCGGTGGTTAAAAGAAGAGACAAAGCGACTCCAGGAGGTCTTTTTGCTATCCCGAATAATTTGCCTACACAGAGAACGCATTTTCTTGTACTGGATCAGGTTCTCCAGTGTAGGGCGACGCTGGAAAAGACGAAGAGAACGCCTGCGAGCAGGAATGGCCGTTCGACATTCATCCGTCCACCAAGGGATCGGAAGTCGCCGAGGGTGGGCGGTCGACCGAGGAATAGAGTGCGCAGCAGCAGAAAGAATAGTCTCTGTGAGATGTTGAACTAAAGAATTCACAGAGTCCTGCTCATTACACGTGAACACAGCCAACTGGGAGAAAAGGCTCCAATTGGCTCGGTCGAAGCGCCAACTAGGCAAACGGGTGGAACATACAGCAGGAGTTAAGAGACTAAGAAGACAAGGTAAGTGGTCATTAGAGTGCAAATCAGAGATGACATTCCAGCGAAAGGAAACTGCTAACCGTGGTGAACAAACCGCAATGTCAAGATGTGAACGAGTGTGGAAGGCGTCAGAAAGAAAGGTAGGCTCCCCGGTGTTCAGAAGAGCGAGGTTAAAGCTATCGATAAAGTCGGCGATTAAGGTGCCTCTCGCACTAGCCCGAGATGAACCCCAAAGAGGGTGATGGGCATTGACATCTCCCACCAACACAAAAGGTGTGGGAAGCTGGGAAATGAAGTCGGCTAAATCTGTTGCCGAGATGTCGGCAGATGGCGGAAGATAAAGCGTACAGATGATAAATCGGAGGGACGGCAGTCGAATCCGGACAGCAACCGACTGGATATGAGATTGAAGGGACACAGAGTCCACGAAAAGGTCATCCCTGATTAGCAGCATGGTGCCCCCGTGCGCAGGAACACCATCTTCTGGTGGAAGATCACAACGCGCTGAGCGATACCGTGCAAGTTGAAAGGCGTCTTGCGGACGGAGCTTAGTCTCCTGCAAACAAAGAACCAGGGGCTCGTGCTCGTTGAGCAAAAGTTCAAGCTCCGGTCGATGGGATCGAATACCTCGTATGTTCCAGTGTAGGATAGCTATTGTAATTAAAAGGAAGGTCGCAATCGGAAGAGGCGACTATGACGAGAGCGGTGGACGAATTAAGCGACCCTTTTTCTTAGGTTGCGAACCAGCACCTTTAGGGGATGTTTTATCCTGCCGCTTCTTCATAGGCGGTCTGGCAGCGGCGGAGGAATCCTGCTCCATCTCCTCCACGGGGGAGGACCCCGTTCCAATAGAGAATTTCGGTTCGAGAACCTCGAACCGATTGGAGGTAGAGACCAGCGAAGATGTAGAGCGCCGATCGGAGTCCGTCCCAGAAGAAGCCGCAGAAGAGGATCTATGAGAAGAGCATCGCGGACTATTCTTCCCCTTCGACGTTCCCGGTACAGATGGAGGGGTGTCCTTCAGGAAGTCGGATCTGGTGTAGTGGGTCTTGAACTTCACTGGCAAAGCAGTGCTGGTAACGGCCTTTCCAGCCTTAGAGGAGGAAGGCAACGCCTGAGAATGCGATCGCACAGGAGGAAGTTGAGCAGGTACAGTCTTGGCAGATGTCGACGCAGGTGGCGAAGTCGAGGGCTTTGGAAGCGAGCGGGCGACAAGTATCTTATCCAAAATGGTGGCCCCGTTCAAATCGCTGGTCTGTGTGGCGATTTCCCGACTCGGTGCCGGTTTAGCTGCAACGGAGCTATACGTACCGGACCGCGGGACAGACGGTTGGCGGAAGCGCAGGAGCTTCCGGGCTTCTGAGAAGGACACCTTCTCCCTAACCCGGATCTCCTGGATCTCGCGTTCCTCTACAAAACGGGGACAATCGCGGGAACTCGATGGATGTTCACCGCTGCAGTTAACACATGTCGGAGTGGATGTGCATTCCCCATCATGGGAGATGTCACCACAGTTAACGCAGGTAGAGTTGCCATTACAAAAGTCGCTGGTGTGACCAAAGCGCTGACACTTGTAGCATCGCAGCGGGTTAGGGATATACGGCCTGACTACAATGACCTCATACCCTGCCTTAATTCTTTGAGGGAGATCTACCCGATCAAAGGTAGGGAACAGGGTACGAGTCGGCACGAATTCACCTCTGTCCTTCAGCTGAACGCGATATACCGCCGTAACACCTTGATCAGAGTGGTTGTCCAGAATCTCCTCATTAGACATGCCGTCCAATGCACGGGTGTTCACCACGCCGCGCGAGGAGTTGAGAGTTCTGTGCAGCTCGACACGAATAGGATAGCTGGCTAGCAGTTTGGCTTTAAGCAGTTTCGATGCCTGAGAAGCTGAAAGTGCTTCAATCAGGAGCGTGCCATTACGAGAACGCACACAGGATTTAACAGGACCAGCAATGCTGTCCAAACCCTTTTGAATCAGAAATGGATTCACCGTGGTAAACTTCTGCCCTTCCTCAGTTCTCGAAATCACCAAGTAGCGAGGACCACTGGACTCGACTACTTCTTTTCCCTTCACAGGTTGCTTTAAGGTATTGGGTGTGTTGACCATAAAAGATAGTAAAGAATTCATCCCGAAGTGCTCCCCACCCACCACGGAGCCCAACAAGGGGTCATCCCACTGGGATGACAGGGCTACACACGGGATATAGCGGGCACGCCGTCCCACTCACCCTGGAGTTCAGTACAAAACCTAGTCCTGGCCGATTGGCTAGGGGTGGGTTAGTCCCTCGCCGCCCGTTTAGGTGAAGCAAAAGCCAAAGTGGTGTATTGGTATAGCGCATCCTCCCTGAAAACTGTAAAACACAACCAACCAGGCTCAGATACGCCTCCCTCAACCACCAGGATATTTCTTTCCACCGACACGGGTCTCCATGCACGGCCTACACGTGGGTGGGCGCTTTGGCTGACTCCCTCACCACTTGGAGGGGCCCACACCGAGGAAGTCAGGGTGGCTCGGGACCCCGGGTGCACCAAAAACCCGTACCTGCAAAGCAGGCCCCTGGGGGAGGTCTGGAAAGAGTTGCTTGTGCGTGGAGAGATGGTTATTGTCAGGGAAACAGGTATAATTACTGTTGTGAATTCATGTCCAAAATTAGGGATGAGAAGGTCAGTTTTCCCTTTTTTGCTTAATAAGTGCGTATTGCTCTTATTTATGTATGACATGGACTGTGAAATCCTCTTCATTCGCAATTAACATTTCATATTCTGAGTTCTCAAAAGAGTTAATGCTACACTTTTGTAAGACCTGTTTAAAAACACAATAAGTTAGAAAATTAATTGAAAATATATTTGTTCTATGTTCTTGTTTGGAGAATCTGAAAAGCAAAGAAAATAATGTTCTTACTTGTTTGAAGAATCTGAAAAAGAAAGTAAGAAAATTTTCTTTTCTTTTCAGATTCTTTGAACAAGAACATTTTCACTGCTCTTTTACTTATTTTTTCTTCTTGTATAGAAGTTATATCAATATATAAATTAATTTATAACTTTCTGTACACTAATTTTAGTAAATCAAATAAATCTCATTTTAGATAATTTTTTGTAATTACAAAGTCATTTTAAAACAAATGTAGTAATTTTAAAAAATCGTAATCAAAATCCGCGCCCTGCTTATAAAACACCGCTCTGACCTTATTTCCTCTCATGTATTTACGTTCATCTCCCCTGTATTTGCTCACATAATATTGATTTGTTTCGTAAAAGCCTCTCCTGCCAGTTTGGCGTGAAATGTGTCCATGTTTTATACAAAATAACGAAAACTAATATACGAGTAAGTTATTGCACTTTCCTTGCATAAATACTAAATAATATAGGCACCTAATTACAACTGGCAAATTCCTTAGATCTACCTCATTTTAAAAAGATCAGTGTAATATGTTTCAATGATCGCCAGTGCAATACACTAATACACCTTCTTTTAACAACACCCACTTTCCCGTGGGTGAAAACACTACATTTGTGTGCTTTTAAGGGTATTGGTTGCGAGCGTATACTAAAGCATACAGGAAAGGTTGTTCTAAAATTAATATCTCCAAAATATTAAGGCTAGACGCATCCTTGTTCTTACTCTTTCAAGTAGGAAGGATCAAATGGGAACTATGCAAATTAATTATTCATTAATTAAAAATTAAAACATCTTTATACTAGAAATAATTAAGAAACTATGTTTATATAAGCTCATTATCAGCCTAAATAATGAAGCCAAAGTATCCAAATTCTGAACACATCATTCGAATGTGCACTACTCTATAAATTCGGTTTATTTGAAAATTGGAGGATATTTGCAAGACTTGCTGTGCAGATAACTGTTTTTCAGCATGTGGGCACAGTTTCATATGCATAAGTCGATATTCATGTTTTTACCTAGACGCGAAAAAAAAGCCTCGGAAAAAATGCACATATATCAAGTTTTTAGCTATCATGACTTTTAAAACTGCTATGTTAAATCATATTACATAATATCATGATCAACATACAGTTTCTCTCATTAGGCTGCGTTTTTCACAATCCATAAACAAACAATACAATTTAATTTCGAATCAAAGTTTAAGACCCGATAGCGTATAACGGTGAACTTTATATAGCGTATAACGTATTGTCACAACCCACCACTGGGTGTGACCGGGAAGCGTAGGTGGACAGGATCAGAAGGCAAAGACACTCGCTTAAGCTACTGACTGCAAGAATATATTTTGACTGAAAAACCCTGAGATGCGGATTTACAATGTTTTGTCTATGACTTTGTACCTACATGACTGTATGATAGTAAAAGCAATTACTAATAATAATAATAATAATACCCTTCTGGGCTTACCTTGGAGATATGTGCGTCGTACAAGAAGGAGCTGCAAGTCGATGCCAATCGTGACCACCGGTACACGATTCCCATGCGTACTTAAGCAGAGCAAGACCCCCGAGCGGCTTCGCTCGCCTGCTTATATAGAAGCCCGGCTTCTATCGGGGTCTCCATATTGTCCGAGCGGATATTACCGTATATGGTTCGAAGCCGCCCTAGAGTTACGCAAGAGCGCATGACTTTCCCGGAAACACATACTCATTTCTGGAACATTGTTCCATGAGTTTCTATGGGGAAGTTGACGTCACTGTACATCCCAAGAAACACTCCTAGGAAATAAGCAACCGCTAGCGTCCGGTCACGTACACAAGATTAACAGAAATGTCATAAACTGAGAAATAAGTAGAATACGATTCTACATAAATTTAGAAGAATGTGGCCGAATATTAAGATATCACCAATTGGTGTGTAATAGTAAATTCAAGACCCAGCTCCTTACCGGTATAACGTGACATATCCCCCAAAACAAGAAAAGCGACCCCTGGCGCTTGCAAAACAATAATGAGCACCAATAGGGGACGAAAATGAATATACCTAAGGAGGAAATCACACATCTCAGGAGAAGTATACAATGCAAATGTGTACAGCAAAACATAAGTAAACCACTATGTGGTAGTAACGATATACAAGATACACAGCCAGAAGGGCTGAGTGAAAATAAGCGACATACATAAGACATATAATGAGAAACACATCCCGGCGCCCATAGGCAACCGAGTATACCCGCCAAGGGAGAACACCAGAACAGGTCTGTGGGGTGGACAACAAAAAAACAGGGAAGAAAGAGAGGAGACAGGAAGGGGACTCCAACGGCGATGGAAAAGAAGGGGGCGCAAAGACGAAAGGGAGACTCGGCCCAGGTCCATTCCCTGGAGTAAGAGAAGATGAAGTCCAATATGCCATGAAGTAATCATCAGTCCATAATAGTTTCCTGCCAAACACACAAACGCACGAGACACAACTCACTGTCCGAAGTGCACAAACACCAGGTACGTTGCACCAGAAGTGTCATGGGGATGCGGTGAGGTAAACCTGTCCAATAAGCATCCCCCAGTCTGTACCATTACGGCAGTCACCATCAGAAGAGGCAGCATAGGGAAGACATACGGAGCCCGCCAAGGGTCCTAGGAACATATTGGGGCATATCGTTGGTTGGCACTGCCAAGCATGTGTGCGTCTGTGCCAATGAGACGGCTAAGCCAGCCCCTGGAAAGGTACTGCAGGCCGCGAAGAGATGCATCCAAGGCCCTGGCGGCGCTCATCGACGATACCGGCGACGTTCATGCTGGGTGTGAGTGTCTCGTGGGTGTTGGAGCAGACCAGGTGGACGACCGGAAAAAAAATGAAGGCTGAATCAGAGACCGAGCATACAAGGTAGAGAGGGGAAAAGACGAATGGAAAAGGAATGAAAGAAAAAGGCAGGGGAGCAACAAGGAAAGGAAAACAGTACTGGTACGAGTAATACTACCACTAGAAGGCGGGGGATAAACAATATAGTATACAGTATAAAATAAAGAAATACATAAGTGGACCTACACATAAGTGAAATATTACAATTATTGTAATAATTGACCGAGTAATCGGCCTGTCACCCAACAAGGGCAAAACATCCGCCCGGCAGCAGAAGAGAGAGGTGCGTGTGCCGGAACTGATGAAAAGAAAAATATAAAGCAAACGAAACAAAACAGTTAATACACGTCCCGGAAATAAATGAAAAGAAAAAAAAAGTGGTTTGTTCAGTTACGGGAGTGGGGAGAATTTGTATTTTTCGTTTCCGTACTAAAGTACAAAATAAATCGGCACACCTACATCCCCTAACGCTGGTGCGGGACAGAAGTTGAGCTTACTGCTAAGAATTGAATATAAAGAGATATACATATACATATACAGGTATAAATATACCTAGTGGGGAAGGAGCGGAACAGCTGCCCCCAAATAAAAAAAAAAAATACAGCAAGGTATACATACATAAGGATGAAGAAGAACATTGGAATTATTAAAACATAAAACATAGTCTCAAAATAAAAACTAGATTATAAAGAATGGGGCTGAGTCGGAGATAGTTCCCAAAATTGTCAACAAAGTGTATTTACATAGGGTTGGTTAGTAGGACGCGTCACAGCGCGTGGTAGCTTAACACTACGGGGTAAGATGTAACCGCCATCCGCGGGTTGTAAGGATTCATAGATGTGTAGGGGTGCAGAGGCGGTGGAAAGTGCAGACGGTGTGGATGGTGATGGAGAAGGTGGAGCGGGTATGTCATCACACTCCCGCCGAGTGTGGGAGGCGTGAGACGACGGGGGATCAGTACGAGGTATAGCAGCTGACCATGGTGTTATATTACGCCATAACATGGGATGGAGACCATTAGAGAGCGCCATCCAAAAGAAATAGATAAGAATCAAAATATTCATTCCGAATAGGATACCAATTAAAGAGAGAGTGAGCGTAAGAGTGTAATCTCGAGGATGCCATCCGTAGTTATAACACTGAGAAAGGGAGGTGTACGTAGGGTAGGCTGCAGATGCATAAGGGGGTAGAATAGTGGTGTCTATAGAGGACCACGGAGCAGGAATTAGTCGTCTTATTTCCACTGTGAGTGAAGGGGTGGGCGTACACAGTCGAGGAGGGGAGAAGAAATAGTGCGCAGCCGTTGCATTACATCGACATGGAATACGCACTCTATACGCGCCTATGTCGCTCTGTAAATAATATGTGCGAATGAAGTCTGGACATTGAACAGTAAAAGAATCAACATGTGTTAGGATAAATATAAAGGCATCGAACGGTGATACCATGGGTTTAGCAGCAGTCATGCAGGTCATGGGACAGACTTGAGATAACTGTGCTACGGATGTTCCCCGGAGAACGTTTATCGCACACGACGTCAGTAATGCGGGAATTCCATATGCAGGGGTGACCAAGCAAAGACTTGATTTAGAAGTGTCACATTGCGTGAGAAAAACTCTCAAATTTCCCGGCGAATGTAGGATGGCGAGGGCGCGTCCCTCGAAATTTATCATGCAAGTTTGTTGTAAAAATGCAAATGGGGTCGGGGTAAAGTATCGGCCGACTATTTCCTGTACCTCATTGCGAACCAAGGGTATCTGCATTCCGACCATTATATGTTGTGGGGAGAATAGGCAATCCACAATGGGAACGGAATAATACTTGCCTAAGTTCGTTTTTCCCCATACCAACCGGAATCCCGAATTACTGCGTAATACGGAATCCAGGGCCTGTCTTAACAGATAGGGTGTCACTACCCAAGGGCTCAAAAAACGTGAAGCACAGGTTCTATAGACTAAGTCTATGCGACTGGCTTGAAAGAGCAATTCATATAATGCACCTGCTCCGGAAGGACGGGTGACGATGGCATCGTTGAGATTAAAACTTTTGTCACAAAATGAGGCATTAAATACAGAAACAAAAGGACTATGCTGGCGAGCTAACTGCAGTACGTTGTGCATGATTGAGTCAGAGACAAAGAGATTATCAATGTGTTGTTTATCAGCTAACAGAAATTGTGACCCAAAAATGGATCCGTCTCCCTGTAATGGGAGATCATGTGAGTCAAATAGGGAAGGGTAGGCACCCTGTAGCGTGTGAAAACGAGACGTTAACCAGTCACAAAATGCTGCAGTACTCGCATTAATTTTGCAAAAGGCTGTCACTGGCGAACGAACCCAGCACTGGGTCGCAAAAAACAATACGGGCACAGAACTTTCATAAAAAGTCATGTTTGGTAAACGATAAAAGTCGGCACCAGCTGTCACCTCAATGGAGGGATTCTCCATAGGTTGATGTGATACACTCGCAGACGTCAGAGTACAACATATAATTGAAAGGAGGAAGCGAGCAGCCTTGCTCGGATCGGGCACATTAAATGTAACGGCAGAAAAAAACTCTCACGGAGCCGACAACTCCAATCACAATTAAAATAACAAAGTCGAACCAAAAATGTTCGAAGTCACATGTCCCGGGACTCAAAAATACATTCACATAAAAACGAACCAGGAAGCGACCCGCGCCTCTGGTAAAAAGAAAGTGAGATAAGTACCTGTGCACAGGAAAAAGGGGTGAAAAACACAATCGGGAGTCCCTATCTGCAAAATATTTCGAAATTAAGACTTGACGGGGCCTTACGGTTAATCCCTCAAGATAGCATAAGCTTCACGTTTTACTCTTCTATTCTGCCGTATAACGAGAGAGAGAAAGAAAATTCTTCGCAACGTACACGATCACCGGACCTCACGGTCTAACGATGAAAGGAAGAAGTAGATCAATAAACTATTTGACAACCGAAATACCATTGGAGCCGCAAGGCTGATCCAGGGTAAGAGGTGTCGAACAACAGATATGTGATAAATGATAAGAACAATAAACTCTGACGAATGTTCGGTATACACATAAAATAATTAAGCACTTAGATGCTTACAAACTGTAAATTTGCACAAACTTGGCATGTTACGCAACAGGACAAGGAGTGACAGCTAGGCTCAGCAAGTAGCAAAACAGGAAGTGGTAGGTAAACCACATCCATTAAAAGTCTCCGGAGTTCTTGTAGAACTACGAAGATGAACAAGGTTAACGTAATTGTGCAAAATAAAATGATCTTACCAAACAAGGCCAAACTATGCCAAAGTGTCCTCAGCCAAAGTACTCAAAGGTGTAGGTGGTACACGGCGTGCAGCAACAGGCGGCGTCGATAAGAGGAGAACACCACGAGTCCCAGGTCCTTCAGCTGTTGTTGCCGAAGTAACCGATGTGCGATGCATTATTTTCGTTGCTAAAATTGGCTGAATAATGTGTTATTGGTTTTCTTTAACATAATATAATTAAAGTCAAGCAATGGCATAAACTAAGAAAATGGTTTTAAAGCTTGCAACTTAGAGCTTCTGAAGAACTTTAATATAACAAATATCTGCTTTATATCTACATATCTCTCTTTCTTTGAATAACATATATGCTGTAAGTCATCCCTCAAGACCAAATTTCATATATCGACAGCTTTTTAGTGAATATTTCAAGGAGAAATGAAATTGGCGCCAGTTGGGTATTTAGCTGTAAAAAGACAGGTTTGTGTTTATTATTTCCAAGACTAAGTCTAGTTATAGATGCGATTTTGTTTCAAGTAGTATAGAGTCGAAACAGATCGTATAACGAGAATATTATCCGAACTACAGGGGTGATGGTGGTATTGGCTAAGTGGAAACCGAGGCCACTAACTCCCCACATGGACACGGTGTGTCACTAGTTGTACTTTTGCGGGAAAGGCGAATTTTCTGATTGACTGTTTCAAGTTTCGACGTTCGTAACGAACTAAATGGCAGAGGCACGAAGAAAGGAACCATCTTGGATTTTTATAGCTGGAGGTTTTCGTCCGAAGTTTTTTCACCAGGAACAATGCCGAGACGGTAATCATACATTTACGCTATTTCTGATTGAATGTATATTTGTTGTAATATTGGTATGTTCTATTAACTTCAGTGATATTCGTAGAATGAGGTAGAAAACTGATAGGTTACTGTATGTTGCAACATTTTTATATAACGAATTAATTTTCAGATACATTGAGCCGTCCAGACAGAGGGGATACGCCTACGATTTACATTCCTTCCAGTGTTGTGGTTTGAGTCCCGAATGGTGACATAGAATCTGAAGGTATGTTATTAAGTTTCCAGCATGAGAGTGCTGGATGAAAGGTTAAGTTTTTAAGAGCTTCTTAGTGTTGCTGAATTTTATATTGTCCTGATTTACTTTTCAGATATTGTGAGTCATCCAGACAGTGGAATATACGATTAATTTTCGTGTTTGCACTTCATAATTGATGGGTGGAGATCACAGCCAAAAGTAGGTAAGGTAAAATCAACCTTTAATGCAAATTAATTAGCATGTTACTGTGCTAATATTCAAACACATAGATGCAGATCATGCGAGTGATACTCTTGTATAATTAAAAAATGTAGGATTATTGGTGGACTGACACACTAACTGTCAAGGATAGCATGCCAATGATACTATAATTCTTTTAAGACAGTGCCCAAATGAAATTTTCAAGTACAGAAGGAAGAAAGATATTTGATATCATTCACATATATTTCAGTAATTCACCCTCTTTTGGGCATTTTTATCTAACTGCCACTATGTCCTTTTTTGAACTGGGCATGGTGTATGAAAATAGAAATTCTGGTAGCTTTTTTGACAATGTCCTTGTAATGTGTTATTACAGATGCTCAAAAGCATTTGTTTCCAAGAATAACTGAAGTGTTTGTTTTGAGTGAAATTAGCAGCTTCAGTATGTGTTCTGAGGCTTTGAAATTCCAAAGTGGTTTCAATCTTTCGTGTCTGTTTTCTACCATTTAAACTTTGTAGCAATTTTGATGATACAAAATCCTTCCCTTAAAGATACATTGTGCATTAGTAATTAAGTTGCAGGATATTATAAGAAATGTATAGGCATTTAAATGATCGTGTTGTTTTTGTGCAAAAAACAAAGGTTTTGAAGTAATGGGCATTTAATATTTTTAAAATGTATTGAAGCCTTTTAAGTTAACACATATGATAAACATGAAGTTGATCACGATATATGATGAATCATTTGTAGAATACTTATGAAAATAGCTTACTGTGATTAGATAAAGTCTTAGATGGCAGAGCAGTGGTATGGCAAGTTAAAGATTGCTGGTTTGAATCCCAGGCATGGCATTGAATTTTTTGTCTGATTGTATATACTCATCCACTATTGTGTATATGCAAACAACCCATGGCTCTTTTCATGAAGGTTCCATGAATCTTTTCAATGAATTGGATCTTCTGAATGATCCTTTGATCTGTTATTTATAGTGAACATTTTAACACACTGAGTATTTTAAACGCTTTTCATATACAGCACATTGCATCCAAGTTACTATGGGAGGTTAGGTTTTTTTTATATAAGCTTAGGTTTCTGAATTTATGGAAGGTTAGCATTAGGTTTGCTTATATATAAGCTTAGTTTTCTGAATTCACAGAAGCTTAGTAATTTTTTTAATGAAAAGTGTTTAAAATTTCACTATAAATAACAGTTCGAAGGATCCTTCAAAAGATCTGATTCATTGAACCTTCAATGTAAAGATCCATGGATCCTTTGCATATACTGAATTTTATTTTGTTCAAGTAACACAAAGTGGTGGTGGTTTTACAATAAAAAGTGTTATTTCCTTCTCATTTAGCACTTTATCAACCAAACGTTTTTGCCACTTTTTAACGGTTTCCCAGTTTTGTGTTAAAACAGCTAATTCACACTATGCACTTCTTCCTTTGTCATGGCAACTCAAACACTAACTGATAAAATCGAAGATTTGACCTGAGCTGAGCATATGAGTGCGAGCGTATTATGAATGACTGTTTGCTTATCATATTTCCTGTGTTATGCAAAGAGTTTTTTTGGTACTCAGATAGCACCGCTGCGAATTCATTGCTGCATTTCTCATATAGGCAAGAGAATAGCAGTCATCCATACAGTTGGTAATTAACAAAAAGATACTCTTTGATTGTTAATGCAATAGCAGGTAGAATTAAGAAAATCATATTTTGTAATCTCTTAACAGCTACTATATATCCATAACCTTTAACAATGAGTTCTTACGATAATCGCAATAAAATGTGTAGTTCTATACCTTTCCTACTCCAATGTTTCATGACACAATACGTTTAAGGAACTATTTACATTGGCATAAGCGTAGTGCTTAGTTTCAAGACAAGAGGAAGCATATGCTTTGTTTACATCAGAGAGAACTCTGGTTTACAGGGGATAGTGTGTAATATAATAACAAGGTGTTTGTAACCACAAATTTTTCCTTAATGTAAGCAATTTCTCTTTTCAGAAACCTACTTTTAAGGGTAGTTTAAACATGTGTGTTCTATTTAATTCTAGGATATACACAATGGAAAGCTGGAGTTAAGTTGTGGCTATTTGTGTCCAGTGATGGTGCTTCAAGTCAGAGCACAAAGAGTGTCAATGACATTAATAGTGTTAAATGGTGTGGTGAAACTTGCTAATGACATTTATTGCACTGCTAATAGCAATTTAGTGAATGACAAACAATAGCTACACTATTGCATATAATGTGTGCAGAAGTTTCTTTGTAGGAAATGGATTTAAGTTATGTCAAATTGTATTGCACTATCTAGAGTAGAATAAAATAACAAGTGTCAAACATGTGTTATTCTTCCAATTTTCCTGTCAAATTCCACATCGACTGTTGGTTGGAAGTTCAAACAAACCATGGAGGCAGTTTAAGTGCAAAAGATTTTACTATGAAGTATGCAGAAGAAATTATTGCAAGGTGCTGGATCTCATTCACTCTCAAAAACTTAAATGTGACCATTATGTATTATGGCATAGAAACATTCAGCAACCACTATTAACCCCGATAATATTATATAAAAAGCAATGTATGTGCCGACTATTGGATAATTTAATAAGTTACACAGGAATAAACAGTTGTGTTTTTCATACTAGCCTAGCTGTGAGGTGTTCAACTGATCATAATTGTGTTCTAATATTGTATTGCTACAGATGACAGTGACAAGTTATTTTATGTGAGCTTTAATCGACTCCTTTAAAAAGAAATATGAATAACTCCAAGTGCAATGACGATTATTGAAGCTCACGTAATTAACTTTGTACGTCGTCAGTAGCGATACAATATTGGAACATATGATCAGCTGAGCAGACAGCTAGGCAGGTATGAAAAATACAGCTGTAGTAGCTACGAGTGACGTCATCATCCGAGAGCAAGATTTTTCATAGTTTAGTTCCATCCCAGATCACTACTCACGCTGCGATCGCCCGCGTGTTTCCAACGTTTAACACGAGAGTTGCACTTCTAATAGTTTGCTGTTCTATGGTTCATACTGTGGTTGTTTTGTGCTGTGGCTGCACAATTTACATTAGGTGATCTAAGTGCATAATATTTGGTGGCCGTGTGGAATCATAGAACAAAACCACGTGAAGTGTTGGATAAACAGTTCCCTGAATACAGGTTAAACGTGGGCAACGTCTAGTAATAGATTTGGAAAGTACACATATGCTCTTATTCTGTAAGGCATATTAATGTAAAATACCAGCACAGTTTTTGAAAACATAAACTAAATACAAAGAAATAGTTAAGTATCGAAACAGGCTTCAGAAGTCCAAAATATAGTTAGGGTATTACACTAGTACTAGTTTTGTTTTTAATATACACAACTATTCTCTACACCCTTTTTAATTACCCAATTGTTTTTAATGTAATGATAGTATTCACCATTTGCGTTGGCTGTGAGATTACTGACAATGTCAGCGTTTCTGTTGACATAAAATGACAGTGTGAACTTGGCATATAGTACTTTTACCGCGTATTGAGAGAAAAGGAGTACCCATATCGACAGATGAAATGGCCAGCAGTCCCCAAAATTCAACTGAAACAAAATGTTTTATACTGCTATGGTGGTTGTATTTGCACATTTACTTGGCACAAACACGTGAGTTGGACCCTAGGTGGAAAAGCATATGCCCATTAATTTACCCAAATACCCTGGTAGGATTTGCACCTAGGGGAAATGACTCTGCTGGCATATACACAAAGAAAGTGGATGTGCATAGTTTAGAAATGTGTATAAAAACATGTTGTGCTGACAATACATGCAATGTAGTTTTTATGCATGAAAAAACATGCTATCAGGTAAGAGTGTGGTTGGTACCTATCTTTGATTGGGTTAGTTTATAAATTTTTTGGTATTTATTAATTTTGAGTTGTTATTTACACAGATTGAATGTGAAACTAATGAACTGTGCATGCCATTACGCCGCCCAGAAGAAAATTTTGGAACACATGTCACTATGATACTTGTAAGACCAGTGTTACCTAGTGAAACGTGGGGTGAAATTATTGATTTGCCTTGGCCGGATGACTATGTAAGGTATGTTTCATCTTAATGAATACTTAACGGGAAAGTTAAGACAGCTGCACACTAATGAACTAGATATGTATGTGGAATAAGTGCTGAAAACTTGTTCATTATATATTCGTGCAACATGTGTAGGTTTGAATAACTCTTGGGTAAGTTGCTTTTAGGTGGTCTTCAACAGCGATGGAAGCAATGTCTTATATGTCCTACAGATGTCACTCCGTCATTCTCTAGCTCTTAACACAATGCTGGCAACATATGAATAACTAATGACACCAAAGCTGGTAAGATACTCAGCCTCAAGGCGTAGCCGTGGGATTGAAGGCCCCCAGCCTCAAAGCGTAGCCAAGGGATGTTTTTTAGAAGGACAGGAGTGTAGCAGTTGCAAAGAAGTGATGACAGGGCATAGGCGAGGGATCTGCATGTCTAAAACTCGAATGATTCACGTTTGCAGAAATTCCTTATTTCGCGGATTTCACTTTCCATTCAGCGTCTGTTTTAGCGGGAAGATGGCTACGTTTGTTGTGTTCATATTGCAAATTACCTATAAAAGTAAAACACCTAAAACAGGCAGGCAGGTGGGCACCAGGTATTGATGAGATCACTTCTACTTATAAACTCACTCTTAAGGTAATTTACTCCATTCCTTCTTGCTTTTTTGAGCATTTTCAATGAAGACCACCTAAAAGCAAAATAGCTGAAACTATGTGCAGGTGTAATAGCATTCTGTACCATTAACTTTTTTTAGTAAAGTGTTTGACCAAGAAGTTTCTTTGCAAAACCACACAATGTTGTGAACACAGGATTTCTTTGTTTTATTCAACTATGCTTTGCATAAAAATAAAATATTTACCATCATAGGGTGAGTCAGAATAGACTTTTATTTCAAAACTTGTTTTTGATAATTGAATTCATGAAAACTAATGCATCTTTTCCTTTGGTATTTTAATAAAATACAGCTAAATTTACTTCTTGTTGAGGAACAGGGTTGAGTTGAATGTAATACAAGAGGTGATATGCATTCATATCAGTTACATTACATACGCGCATTGTACAAAAGGTATGCTGTTTTAAGGTGTGCTCATCTTTGTTTGTGTTTGTTTATTTGGTCCCACTGTGAGCAATGTTCAGGGACATTGAACACATACAATTATGAAATATACAGTGTAATAACATACCCATCACCAAGAATTTTTTTCCCATTCATATAAACTATAATAACTTTTCACCAACACACAGCTCACTTCCACTGTTAACAAGCTGCAACATTTCATCCCATGTAACTGCCAGAATTCAACTGATAAGTACATCAGTGTGTGTCATGTGCTTAAGAATGAACCTAGTGGTATACATGGCAGCTGTTGCAGAGGTGGTTTAGTCTAGCTGTAAACTTGGTGTAATGAAACCAAATCCAAAATACAGAAATGTAACATAAAAATAGCTTTTGTACAACTATTCACCGTAATTTGGCTGGAAGCACATCACACAAAATTCTCTTTCACCTCAAGGACAAAGATAAAAGTTTTTTTATTAATTCAGAGCAAGTATAGGGTTTTTGGAGTGTAGAACAGTATAGAGAATAAAAGATTTTTAGTGTTTATTTTTCTCTTTTTCCATCTGCCACCATCTTATTTTGACATTTTCTATTAAGCTTTGTGCACTCACCCACCAAGGTGATCCTCGGATAAAAATCTAGAAACCATAATAACTACAGCTTTCATTGTTACTCTTCATGACCAATTGGCCTACACTGCGACCCCTCATTTCAAGGTTAGAGGTTACTAATAGATTGGTATATTGAATATTTCACTAAAATATCCTAAGTGAGGTGAATGAAGCTAAATACAATCTGATTTAACCTCTTGTTACTTATCTTGTGTGTGCATTATTTCAAATAATATGAGAGACATCAACACCTTGACTGGAGTTCAAAAAGGGGATATGGTCATGTAGCAACTTTAAGTTTTTGCTAGGGTGTCAGCTCAAATGGGGAAATATGGAAGACTGATTTTGGATCAAATTAAGATGTAATTCTGCTTACAATTTGTTATACAGTAGAATCTCGTTAGTACATTTTTGCAGGGACCTAAGGATTTGGACGTCATAGGCGGGAAAACATATTTACGAAAATGCAAAGTCTGCAGTTTAAGAACATAGGTAATAAAAATCTAATAATTACTACGCCTCCATGGGCAATTTAAATCGATTTTGAGTACAATTTCATACTGAATACGATCCACGTTTCCATGTTAAATTCAATATGTTTAAATGGATTTGGATACACAAAGCCTGAGAATAAATAATTCAAGCTTTTATTTTGGTCAACTTGGATTTTTTAGGTTATGAATGTTTTTGAGAAAATAAATTGCGAATTGTGGAAGCGGCCATAGTGGTTTTGCTGTGTGTTTTATTACACACGTGATAACAATTTCTGCTAAAAAAGAAAAAATTATGAGCGTGCATCGTGTTACGAGTACAATAGACGATATTATCTTTGGTGTATACAAGACGATTTGAATACGGAGGTGTTTCCATGCAACAAATTTCGTTCCGGTCCTCTTCTGATCCTATTTTCCAAGAGAAAAGTTTTGTTTTAGTATTTTTCCCTTCTTTAAAAGCAGTTTCAATCAATTTAGGTTTGCTAACAATCTTGTTTAAGGTTGACGGAGGAATGTTTAACTTCCGCACTATATCGACATGTTTTATATTTGGATTGTGATTACATGAAGGATTTTCAGTTTTTCACTGTTGGTTATTTACCTACTACACTTTCTTTTTTTCATTGTAAATGAAAAGTTAAAATACAATCTACGATTGTTTGGTCATCACTCAACATTAGAAACTATCGTTAGCGTTTACCGCGCCAAGGTACAGCATTCTCTATCCCGCCCACAGAAATCGTGTCACACAAATATTTAAATGCATGTATGTGATTGGCTGCCGATATCCACCCCGTGACCAAGGATTGACCAAAGTAGCAAATGAGGACGTCAAACTATGAACGTGTTAAACACCTACTCCCACTGTACCGATCAAGGATTGGCCAAAACAGTGAATGAGGACGTCAAAATTCAAACGTAGTAAGCGGGACCAGGAAAACGCACTAAGCAAACATTATTTATTATATTTGGTGGTTTGGTACCGGGACTTTTATAATTCAACGTAATACATGGGAAAACGTGTTAATGAGGAACGTGCTAATGAGATTCCACTGTATAAAGTTTGGGTAAATTGCCTTTCTTGGGCCCGCATTAGCGACAGAAGTGATGTCTTATATGTCCAACAGATGTCACTGTATGTCATTCTCTAGCTCTAACGTAATGCTGGCAATATATGAATAACTAATGCTGTCAAAGCCGGTAAGAAACTCAGCCTCAAGGCGTAGCCGAGGGATTGAGGGCCTTCAGCCTCAAAGCGTAGCCGAGGGATGTTTTTTTAGAAGAAGAGAAGTGTGACTCTGTACAATCTCAAGGCTTAAGCATATAATTGTAACATAATTTTATTTGCATTAAACACATTGCCTATTAACTTATTATAATAAGTAGGTGAAATAATCAATACAATACACATCTTAATTTATTTTAGTGCTTAGAAGAAACTATTTGTAGAAGAACAATAGGGTGAATAGTCCTTGGCGGAACCAGTTTTGCAATGTGTGGCTGGTCAGCGAGACTGGTTGCTATGCGGGTGACAGGAAGTTTGCAGTGATTATAGTACTGCTCATCACGTAGGTTATTTCTAGCAAACATAACATAAACACTTAAAAATAAAAGTTAATTACTCACATATATCATGCAAGGAGATGTTGGAACTGCCTCCCTTCGTTCAAGCATTTCTGGCACCTGCTTAGGAAATTGCCCAATACACTCTGCAGTTCCCTCTGAGAAATAGCAGCAAATTCTTGGTGAATGTTGTTTTTAACTTCATCTAAAGTGTGGGGATTTGGTTTGTTTACTTTCTGTTTTAATGCCCCAGAGATAAAAATTGCAGGGTGTTAAATAAGGAGAACTAGGGAGCATTAAGAGAGAAAGTTTACAAAACAAATCCATACACTTTAGATGAACTTAAAAATAACATTCGTCAAGAAATTGCTACCATTTCTCAAAGGGAACTGCAGAGTGCAATGGGAAATTTCCTAAGTAGGTGCCAGAAATGCTTGAATAACAAAGGGAGGCAATTCTAGCATCTCCTTGCTTGATATATGTGAGTAGTTTACTTTTCTTTTTAAGTGTTTATGTTATGTGTGTTAGAAGTAAGTTAGGTGACGAACTGTACTATGCTTACTGTGAACTTCCTGTCACCTGCATGCTGCGAAACCTGTCCCACCAGGGATTGCTCACATAATACAAAGTCATAAAACAATAAAATCTTATTCATTAATAATAGTGTTATCTCATAATGATACAAACTTGAAGCCAACAAGCGTGTAATATGAATTCAACTATTATGGCTCAAAGACTTCAACACTTCTGAAATTCATAATTCACTCTATTATCAACTATCTTCGTGGTTGTTTCTAGAAGATGCTTTACAGTTTGCTAGATAAAGACAAAGCATGTGTCCTTTTCGTTCATCATAGTCTTCTATTATTATTATTATTATTATTATTATTATTATTATTATTATTATTATTATTATTATTATTATTATTATTATTATTATTATTATTACTACTACCTAAGTTTCAAAAGTCTTATTTAAATTTTCTTTCCATCAGGCTCACTTTGACACATTCCTACATACCTATATTTATTTTCCATTGATAGGAATTCTACTAATGCACATTTTCCTGCTTTGAGATCATCCTTTGAAACTGAAAGGATGTGGTTTCATCTTCGGTATCATCGCTTGTTTCTTTTTCTAATGGCAAAATCCACTTGTATCAGCACTGTTATCTTCTGGAATTTTCTGCTTTTGTTCCTCAAAGGATCTAGATGCACCCTTATTTACAAAATAGTAATACTTAAAAGGAGGAATCTGCTTCTGAGTAAAATTCAGTACATCCTCAATTGAACTTTCACTTTCATTGACTTTTGGGTAGCTACATCACTCCGCTGTTTAAACATAGTGTTGTGTCTAAAGTACAGAGAGAGCCCAAAAACTACGAACTGGTTGCGCAGCGGTTTTCTTGTCAGCATTTTTGGCGCTTGTTGCTGTCTGCCGAACTACCTTTAAAGGCTTTACTTACCAACTTTATGAAAGGAGATGCTGAAACTGGCCACCGTCGTCGTCCATACATTTTTGGCACCTCTTTAGGAAACTATCCATCACTCGCCGTAGTTCACATTGAGAAATACTGACAATTTCCTGGCAGATATTTTGTTTTAAGTTACCCCAGAGATAGAAATCGTAGTGGATTAGGTTGGGGGACTGAGGGGGCCACAAATCTCTACTAATAATTCTGTCCTCAAACACACTTTCATAAAGTTGTTAAGTAAAGCCTTTAAAAGTAGTTTTAAAAATGTTGTATGATTTCATCCGTGCCTTTATTATAGCGGCAGAGGCGAGCGCCGAGGACGTAGACAGGAAAAACACCACGCAGCCGGTTCATAGTCTTTTGACTCTCCCTGTAGTTTCTGGATGCCAAAGATGTTCAGTATTACCTGTACATACATTGTAGTATCCTGTCATACATGTCTCATTTTCAAAATCACAACAAATTATTTTTAGCAAATCACCAGTATTTTGGGGGAAATAATGTAAGCATTTCAGTGACTCAAAAAGGAAATTTAAAGTTTTAATGCTAGCAACAGATGCGAATGTTATGAAGTAGATTTGTTGAAGGGAGAACATGCTTTGGTCTTAATTAATAGAACTTGGATGTTCCAAGCATAACATCTGGATTTTCTTTCACAAAAATTCCATGAGCTTTTGTGATTGTGATAACCATGAAATGCTTCTAAAGAGTAATGTGTTTTTCCAGTATTGGGTTCTTCAGAGATTTGGTGTCTTTTTTACCCGGTGACTGTCAGCTAATGTCTCTCAAATAAAATGAAATAACTTTCTGTTGAGAATCATTCCTGAGATCATTGTTTTTGTTTTATTTTTTTGATTCACTTGAAACACAAACAGGTGAGCCTTGAATCATGTTGCTCACTACAGCTTTTTGTTTTGTTGGACATTTTGGAAGTGATTTCTTTACCATCTGGACAGCTTTGTCTAATGTTTGTAGGCATTTGCATGAGCCTGTACGTGATGACCACAGACTAGGCCTATTGTTCTGCTCTTTTATTTTCTGTCATTGTTTCTTGTGCATGTTTTAATTACAATGAGTGCTAAGCAAGCAGTGGAAGAGAGTGGACGTGTGGGGAGGAAGCTTCTGGAGTGGAAGAAAGAAGGGCTCAAGTAACCATGGAAATTGGTATTGAGGTGTACAGAGCAAGAATTGGAGCATTTAACAAGTTAAAATGGAAGGATTTTAAAACAAACAAAAGTGTAGAAGAGATGGTAAACATGTTTCTTCTCACATGTGTAATAGGTATACTATTGGTAATTGGTGGAGTCAAAATCAACTCTGGGCCAAATGGGGATCGAAACGTCATGGAACAAACGTTGGCATACATTAAAGATATGGATGAGAGATTAGGAAATAAACTCAATGGAATGGAAAAGGAACTAATAGATATCAAGGGAGAGATCAAAAATGAAATGCAAGATATACGAAATGAGGTACAGAAAGTTAAAAGAAGAGTTGAGCTGCTGGAAGAGAGACACCGCAGATTTAATTTGGTTATAGCAGGAGTGAAAGAAAGGAATGGAGTATGGCCTGTAGATGAGGTCAGAGAGATTATAGTAGGAAAGCTTGGTTTGAAGCTACATGGCTGGGAGATTAGAGAAGCATTTATTAGAGTGGGGAGATCAAGAGGAGCCAGAATGATAGTTGCAAGATTTACGCTAGTGCAGTTTGTATATGAAGTATTGAAGAAATCAAAGCTACTAAAAGGAACAAATGTCTTTTTAAACAGAGATTTATTGGTGGAACAACAGGCCTTGCAGAAGGATTTAATACAAATGATGCTGGCAAGAATGGAAGGGAAACGGGCGTTCATAAAGAATCTACGATTGTGGGTCGATGGGAGCATGGTGGCAGGATGTGAAAGTGACACAAGGAACAGCAGATTGCAGGAGCAGGATATGATTCAGCGAAAAATCATCTTGAGACCAGACAGAAGGAATGCAGAGGAAGTTCAAAGAGTGATTGGAGACCAGAGGATAAGGATCGATACACGGAAGTTACGTCACCGGCACGTGGGGCTGGTGGAAAGAAGATGACAGTGTTAGAGAGTAGGCGGGGAGCTGACGCAGTCAGAATGTCAGATCAGAGTGACGTAAGGGCATCAGCTGGCGAAACAAGAAAAGTGATTTCACCTAGGAGGGAGGAAGTTAAATTGGCGCGTGACCTGGCTGTGGGCACGGTGGGGGCATGGTCTCAGTGATGGAACGGAGGGAGAGGAAAGCATTGTGTCGACACCCAGTGGGAGTATACTGGTTTTGGACAGAAATTTAGCGGGACTGTCAAAGGAGGAAACAGGAATAGAATTACGGAGTACGAAAGTGTTGGACAGGTTTAGAAGCAGAACAGGTTCACAATAGGGAAAGGAAAAAGGAAGGAGGAAGATTGGGTTCTGGAATTGTGAGGGATTAAAAAATAAAATATTTACAGGGAAGTTGAGATATCTGCTGGAAAAGGTAGATTATCTAGGGGTAGCAGAAACCTGACTAAGGGTGGCCTGCACCAACCTGGAGTAAGCTCTACTTTCGTAGTAAACTACTATTCAAGTCAATACTCGGCGACTTCCATGTGAGAGTAAACTACTTCTGAAGAATTTTACTCCTTAACTAACCTGTCGATTGAACTAGAATACTGTATCGTATTTGGAGTAAGATATTTTTGACGTGTTCATGGATTACTTAGATAACATTGATGATCTCGATGAAGAAAACAGTGATTACTTAGGTTACATTGATGATCTCGACAGGAAAAAAGAAAGAAAAAAAACGGAAATGCGATAGTGCTATGCGAGAACCATATGATACTCATACAGAGAGAAAGTTCAATGAACATTTCGGTATTCGGAAAGAATCTTATACACGCCTTTTGAATCTGCTTGGAGAACATTTCCATAAAACTCAGACACAGATTCAGCTCTATAATCCAAATTGCAATTATTGTTGTGTGTCCTATAAGTGTTTCGTACCGGAATATTTCAGAAGCTTGAGCCGGCATTACGATGAATTTAACGTAATGTGACAGTCTTACACTGTATTAAATGGAGATATTTAGAATTGACTTAACGCGATGTAACTTAAAAGTTTGGCATCAAACTTCTCCTTCCCGTTATGTCAAGTTTGATTTCACATGGTAATTAGAACCAATCGGTACTAGCTCGAAGTAATAAAAGAACTATGAATCAAGAATCATTCACATTACGTTTAGTGCATGTCAATTGTACCTTTAGTTTACCAGAATGCTCATGTCCCGTTAAGTATAGTTCATCGTAATCCTGGTATTACAAGCGAGCTTATAAATAAACGTTCACCACGCGTCTGCTGACCGTATATTTCACTGTGTTGTTAGAGTGCTTTTGAGGTTAAGAACAAGGTACCTACACATATAAATATACACAAGTGTTAAGAAAATAAAAGGCAATTCGTCTTCACTTTCACAGATTTCCCACACATTGTGTGTGGAATTGACTGCACGCATTTTACTATTTTGTACCCATCCATGAATATGGTGAACTTTTCCGAAATCAAAAAGGGTATTTCTCTATCAACACGCAAGTAATCTGCAGTGCAAAATGAAAATTAGAAACATTGTTTCCAAATTTTAAGCCGCTCTTCAGTACGTTTCCCGTCGCTAGAATTATTAAACTCGTCAATCACGACCTTCCAGCATATTTATAACAGGTTTTAGCTTTTTTGCAGTACTTGGGTCTTCATTGAAAACGTTAATAAATGTAACCTCCCATGAATCAGGAACCTAAGCTTATATAAAACCAAACCCTAACCTATCCTTTTGTAAATCGGAAACGTAAAAAAATGAATAAACCTAAAATAAAAATGTAATTAGGAATGCACGTTGCGAGTGTTGGGGGTATCTCACTGGCTTTGAAGACCAACGTAATCCAGGTTAGCACACGTTTTTTACACTCATATTGTTTAAATGGATTTTCTTTATTTCTACCAACACACATTTATCTCTTTCGCTGACGTTTCTCCCCTTTTCCTATCGCACATAACCTTATTGATGATTGCATCAAGTAAATCGCGCAAACAAAACAATACCTTTGGGAATAATAAGCTCTTACTTCCGTAGTCCTAACTAAAAGAGTAAATTGTAATTGAGCTCTCCAACATTACTTTCGGGGTAAATTGCTCCCGTAGTAACCTACTTCCGTAGTGGGGACTTCTTTAGTAAACGTTACTTCCGAAGCAATTTACTCCAACATGGTGCACGCCACCCTGAGGGAGGTAAATATAGAGGTTAAGGATTATACATATGTTGGAATAGAAGGGGAGGGGATAGCAAGGAAGGGAAGAGCTTTGGGGGAAGTGGGTCTTTTTGTAAGACAATCCATAGGGAAAGTAATAAGAGATACTTGGTTCAGGATTAAAAATGTTTTGTGGATTATATTGGAAGATAAATTGATAAATGAGAAAACCATATGTTTAGGTGTAGTGTACAATGCACCTGCTCCCTCGCAATACCATAATCCTGAATCGTTGAAGGTGTTAGAGAGAGATATAAATAGGTTAAGAGAGAAGTACAGGAATACGGAAGTAATAATAATGGGGGATTTTAATATCAGAATAGGTGAAGGGTGTGTTAATATAGTGTGTGATATGTTTGTTGGAAATGAAACACGTTCTAGAAGGGAGCAGTTCAGGCAAAGTAAAGATAAGTGTATCGATAAGTCATGTGATGGTTTTATCGAATTTTGTGAAATGAACGCTTTAGATATATTGAACGGTAAATATGGAGATGACTTGGAGGGAGAGTTTACTTTTGTCAATATGAACGGGCAAAGTGTTATTGATTATATATTATGGATGATTAGCAAGGCGTATAAAACTTTAAGGTACTAAATTTTGTATCAAATAGTTCCCACTTCCCGCTGGTAGCGGAGATTCAAAGACGATCAGAGGAAGTAAGGGAAGTTAGACGGGAATGGGGAAAGAATACTAAGCAATGTATTCAATTTAAATGGAGGGAGGAACAGAGGGTAAAATTCAAACTAGCATTCGATTCTAAGCATGGTCAAATATGTCAACAGGGAATGAGTTTTATGATAAGGAACCAGGAAATAGAGAATGTAACCAATATTTTTAATATGTTAATGCAAAGAGGTGGGGATGGGATGAGAAGGGGGAGGGGCAGGATAACAAAGGAAATAGGGTAGATGATGAGGAATACAAAAGAACAAGAAACGTGGTGAAACAGGCATTAGTAAGATGGAAAAAGAGAGGGGGTGAGGAAGATAAGAAGGAATACCTAAAGAGTAGGAATTTATATGATGCACTATTAGAAGAAAAGAAACAAAAATGGAGAAATAAAGAACAGAGTAATCTGATTAAAGTTTTAAGGGAGAACAATGCCAACAAGGTGTGGGGAGTGTTAAAATCCACGTATAACAAATGGTTAGTCAAACTAAATATCACTTCAGCAGATTGGATGGGGTATTTTAAAATGTTATTCAAGGAGGAGGGTTTTATTAAACCAGTGGCAGATTTTGGAGTGGGATACATAGATATATTAGATAGTGAAGTAAGAGATGAGGAGGTAGTGAAACAAGTAAAGGCAATGAAAAATAATAAGGCAATGGGTATTGATGGAATTCCTCCTGAGTTTATCAAAGAATGGTGTAGTGATGAGACTAGAGTAAAGATATTTACAGATTTGTTTAATGTAATAAAAACCAAGGGATATGTACCGGAGCATTGGAGGAAAGCAATAATTCATCCTATATACAAAGGCAAGGGGAGCGTTGATAAGCCCAATAATTACAGGGGAATAGCATTACTTTCAAATGTTGGAAAGATTTTCATAGGGATTTTAGCAAATAGGATTCAAAACTGGGTAGAGGAGTATAATATCCTCTCGGAGTTTCAAATGGGCTTTCATAAGAGGAGAAGAACAGTAAATAACTTATTTATAATTAAAACTCTGGTGGATAAGTATTTAAAAGAAAAAAGGGGAAAATTGTACATGGCATTTGTTGATTTGGAGAAAGTGTATGACCACATTGATTTAAATTTGTTGTGGCACAAACTCTTGAGGAAGGGAGTAAGTCAACAGATGGTGAATTTATTTAAAGCTCTATATAAGGAGAACACATTTTGTGTGAAAGTAGGAGTAGGATTGGTGACACAAGAAGTAAACCAAAGGAAGGGGTTACGACAATGATGTAAGGTAAGTCCAGTGTTATTTAATCTGTATATTGATGATATCCTCACTGAGATAGGAAGGAATAATAATTGGTTGCCTGTGATAAATAATGTATCAATTTCTGGGTAATGATAGGATTAGTTTCAACGATTGGTCTGAAGCAGTCCCTACAGCAAATGAATAAATACTGTGATGAATGGAATCTGAAAGTAAATCAAGAGAAGACTCAAATTAAAATGTTTAAGAAAGGTGCCAAACTGAGCAAGTGTGAAAAGTGGAAAAAAGGAGAGAAGGAATTTAAAGTGGTCAGAGATTGTATATACTTAGGGGTTAAAATGGATGGGGGTGGAAAATGGGAGAAACAGAAGAAACTGGTATTAACGAAGGGGAAAGGGGCAATGTCAGCGATTAGAGGGTGCAAATACAGAATACTAGATATAAATGTTAAATGGCTAGAGAAAATATATAACACAGTAGTTGAAGCAAAAATTTTATATGGAAGTGAAATATGGGGAGTAGAACGAGGCTGGGAAGAGATAGATATGGTACATAGGAGTTTTTGTAGAAAAGTTTTAGGCCTGCCAAATGCTACAGTTAAGGAATTTGCCCTAATTGAAATGCAGAGAGCTCTTAAATATTGGTACAGACTATTAAATTTAGAAGAGAAAAACTTGTTGAGGCAGTGTTTGGAATTTCAAGAAAGGAGCTTAAAGAAAAATGGTTGGAGTTATAGTATACAAATTAATTTGGAAAATAGTGGTCTGGGAGAAATTTGGAGAAGGAGGGAAAATAATATTAAGGGCTTTTGAAAGAAGCTAGACGGAGGTTTGAAGATATAGAGATACAAAATTTATTTAGTAACATTGGGAAGAAAAGTTCTTTGGAATCATATATATTAATAAAAAATGTATGGGCTAGAGAACAGTATGTGGATAACTCAAATAAGGAACAAAGAGAAAGTATGAGCAGGTGTATGGAGACTAATAGGAATAAGAAATGGGTTCCCACAGAACCAGTGTTCAATATGTGGGGAAAGAGAAAATTTAGAACATATTGTTTTTGATTGTAAAGGTACACAGCATTGGAGAAAGCAAGCTATAAATGGGAAATGGTTAAAACTGGACAGGAAAGTAGCATTGAGCAAGATTTTTAACAAGGATAGTAAAAAGGTAGGAGAGTACCTGTCCAAAGTAAAAAAGAAATGGTTATGGACAATAAAAAAGATGTGAATTAGTTTCATCATGTGATGTTAAGTTATCTAATTATATTATCATTATTATAATATTAGTATTATTAGATTATTACTTTGGTATTACTACTATTATTTATTATTATTATTATTATCATCATCATCATTTTTATGTATCATCAAAGAATGTAATATGGGTAGAATATGGCAAGATAACAGCTTGGGCTGATGTATAGCCATATTCTAAGGAAGATTGCTAGCACAACTAAATAAATAAAATAAATTAATTACAATTTCCTTTTGCTTTTTTGAAGTACATTTCTGTTTCATTCTTGTTAACATATTTTGCTCTCATTCTTTATTTAGGTGTTCCTTCCATTTTTATTTATCATCTTTCACCCGCTTTCACCATTTACTAACACGTTCTTTGATACCTCCATCTGTTAAAAAATAAATAAGTAAACAAACCTTTAACAATCACATATCATGCAAAGCTTAAAAAAATATTATTTTGTAGACCTAACATATTTTAAGATTATTTACTTCTCAAACTATTCTTCACTTAACCAACTAAGAAATATATGTAAATTGTTTTACAAGTGTGACAGACTTCCTTTCACTGCTGAGGTATTAGCAAGCACACAGAACCTCCTTGCTGAGTTAATTTAAGTACACATTAATTAGTATATTCTGTATAATATTGTGCAGAATTAACATAAAGTATCCTGAAACACACACCAAAGTTGTAGATTGCTAATGTCACACTTTTAAAAAATAAAGAGTTTTAAAATAGAAAAATAACACATGCAACACACTTTACAAAGGATTGTCCATGGGCCAAAAAAAGAAAACATGAATGGACAGCTGTTATATAACGTTTTAAATGTTGGGGTCTTACTTTTTAAAGCTATGCTTTGCCAAAATATTAATGAACAGAAATTGATTAACAATTCAGGGGTATACAAACTGTAATGTATAAAGAATTCTTACTACAAGTATGAAGCAGATATGATTATAAATTATACAAAATAAGAAATTACCACCTTTACACAATACCTTCAAAATCTGACTTGGGTATGGTACATTTCGAAGCAGGGGTGTAAACATAAACTCACTTTGCATCTGACACACATGTACTTTGTCTCTCTTCTTTTGTTTCTGGCCAAGGACGGTGTTGGAGCATACATCTTCTGGCAGGCTTTCTTTTATTTGATATTGCTGGTATATGAGATAAAATGCCTTTCAGTCAGTCTTAGGGGTTGGCCACCAGATAAGACCTCCCAGGTGTACTGGTTAGTCTTGGTATATTGAATTCTTGAAAAAGTTCTGTAATTAGAGTAAGTTGAAAATAAGCCAATGTGGTATCCTTACCAGTTTTTACGTTGCGTAGTGAGTGTGAATTTAGGAGAGTCATATCTAATGGATGGAAGAAGAATTTTCTGTGCCACTTCAAAGTTTTCCTTACACACTCGAGGGAGCTTATCATCATATCTGTTCTGTCTACAGCACCCATATTCTTATTGTAGTCCATAATACAGTCAGGTTTCATTATTTGCCTGTTTGCCTTTTGGTTAACTTTGCCTGTCGGTCTAATTAAGTATGGAAAGTAGTTAGCATACACACCTCTGTCTGTCCTTCCACTTTAGTGCCAACATATTGTCTGTATGTGCAGATTCTACTTGTCCTTGTCTAATTTTGCTGCCAATCTTGGCATTTCTTTTCTGTTCCTTCTAACAATGCCACAAGCATTTGTTCCATTTGCATGTCAGCAGTTATAAAGGAGAGTAGCAGTTGTCTAACCATAAACTGTGTCCTTTATGCAGGTACTTTGTAATGAGGGTTTGTACCACAGGCCCAGACACCCCAAGTTCACGGTCATCAGAAATTTCTGTGGTGATTCCTGTGTACACAATGAAGTCCAATATGTACCCAGTCTCACAATCATAAAGCACAAAACTTTTATGTCAAACCTGTGTCTTTCAGAAGGGATGTGTTGTTTGAACAAAAGCCGACCTGTGAATAACATATGGCTTTTGTCAATGTACAAATTTTGAACTGGTGTTAATAACTCTCTGAAAGTACATCAGAAATGTTCTATAACAGGTCTCAGTTTATGCAGTCTGTCTCCTTTAGCCTGTGATTTATTATCATTGAAATGCAAAAGTCTTGGAAGTAAAAGCTATCAATCCCTGGACATGTAGTTCGAAAATTGTGGACTAGCAATGAGGGGATTTTTTGTCCAATATTCTGCTATTGTATGTTTCTTTATTCTGGCCATAAGCATTGTCAAGCCAAAGAAATCGTAAAGTTCTTCAGGAGAAGTATCTGTCCAAGTATGTAAACAAGAATGGGGGCTTGGTGGTAATTTCTCACACAAGAAAGTAAAATACTTATTACTCTCATTTGCAGAATGATGCATAATATGCAATGAAAAGAATAGTTTGAAAATATCAGCCACTGTCAAATTTTCATTCAAATCTGCTTGCATACCTGAATTATCATCAAAAATATGAATTACTGGCCTGAATAAACCCTGTTGCCGCTGGAAGGAAGAATCAATGTGTGTTTTAGCATATTGCGTGGGTTCTGATTGTACGTCACTGCCGTTACTCCCACTATTTATAATATTATCTTCAATACAACTTTCACTCTCACTGTTATTAAACTCAAAATCGGAAAATCAGATGATAACACTTCAAATTCCACCAGTAAACCCACATCCTGCACAATACGCATCTGCTTGCTGGAAGACGTCATCATTTTGTACACCTGTGATTCCCAGAGTCACGTGATGGGCTTCTACGTCATGCAAATGTTAGGAAGAAAGTTACTGTGCATAGCTTAAGATTTTCTGCTGTAGATGGCACCACACAGCAGAAAAGGAATTACAGCTTGAGTAAATACAACCCCAACAGATGGCAGACCAACACTGTTTAGAGAAAACTGTGTTAGACTGCTTCCTCTTTATTTGCAGCAAGTTGCTTTGTCGAGATCAGTGCATTGGCAACGCTACGTCTTGTAGCGGGGGTTTGGAAAATAAGGAACGTTTTCTGGTGTGTATGAACTTGGTTTAGGGTTTCGGGTACGGAAATATTATTGCCGGCTACTCAGGTAGAGGATAAGTGATTGTGAGATTCTTATCTCAGGGATTGTGTGGATGGGAGATGAAGTGTACTCACAGCTCCTCTCAGTGGCCCATTTATTCTGAAGATCCACACTTGTCGTACTGAAGACCCTTTACACAAGACGCGTTCCTATCTGTTTTTCCCCTTTACAGTTTCCATGCTTCTACCCTCGATTTTATTCTCTTTATTTATTCACAATATGACTTTTGTCATTCCTAGCTACCCTATCTCTCACTGTTATATTATGACAATTTCCTATCGTATATCTCTTTCCCTAGTGATAATATAAACTGTTACACGTTGCTGATTTCCCTATCTTTTACTACATTAAGTATTTCATCTTGTTCTCCCTGACCCTTCACGACACAAAGTTTTTACGTCCTCATCCTAGCTCTTCCCGACACAGAGTTTTTACATCCTCATCCTAGCTCTTCCCGACACAAAGTGTTCCATGTTTCGCGTGTCGAAAACTCGCTCCTGCTCCTAGACAAAAATCTATTTCACGCCTCTTTTCTAGTTTCATTCCCTTGCGTTACTATTCACGTGACTTTTGTTATTCCTTATTGGCTATTTCGCTACTTTGCGCTTTTTCTCCCATTGGTTCAATTTCAACAACCTTATGCACTGCGAGCGTCTCTACTGTTTCACATTATTAACGGCTGATTTGATTTTCTGTCCGCATGAGTGCCTAGCGCATCCGTTTCATTGTTCCGCTTTCCGGCGAGTCGCCGTCGATTTCAATAGAACTTAACTGTTTCTCCTGCTAGCCTTTCCTGTATTTATTAAAGTGTTTTGCCCTCTGGCAGATTTCCTTGTGTCTTGTCTTTTCCTGCGTTTCCTTTCACATTCTGATTTATTTATACGTGTCTCTACTTTATTTTATTTCATCCGTAATAATGTTTATTCCCCCCTTTTCTTAATCTTTAATATTCTCTTTTATCTCCTTCTTATTTTGTTTTATTAGCGGATTAGTCTTAAACTTTTATTCTGGCTGTGATTATTATTGTACTCGCGGATCTTATCACTTCAAATGCCCTTCAGATAAGGCGTTCATTTTATGCGCATGTGTAAAATTAATGGCTTGTCTGAAAACCCACTGAAACTAGTGCTTCGCTGTTCGCGCTAAAGTTCCCCCCTCGCGTCTTGTGTGAGGCTTTTCCGTACTTAGTTCTTACGAACTGTTTTACATACATTTTAACTTACAAATTATGCTTTTGCATGTTCCACCTGAAAAATTTACACAGAAAAATTTGTTTCCAGGGACTGACTTCTGTCTCTCCTGGTACCTTGTGGCGCAATTTACTTTACATAATTTACCTGTTACTTATAAACTATTCTATAACTATTTACATTTTTATTGATGTTTCGCCCTTTTCATTCAGGCCTCGTTTTCTTGTTTTAGTTTTTTTTATGGTGTACATTTTCGTGTTTCCCTTTCGTGAAACATGCTTTCACTTTCTTAAGCACTCATTTTTTTTTCATTTCATGTACTAGTGCTTTGTATTTCCCGGTAACGTATTCCGCGCACTGTTCACTTTCACTTTTCACACGGTTTGTTGGTGACTGTTTAGGGATGTCATTCACCTTTTTGGGTCTACCTGGGAATAATCACTTGTCTGTCTGACCTTACATTTTTGTGCAAGTCCCTATACCTGAATGCAAGTAAACATAATTTTCAAAGATTTACGTTTTATTTTGTTCCTAGTTTTGCTCATGAGTGCGGTCTTAATGTTATTTACAATTAACTTAATCTATGTCCTTATCCTAACATTCAATACATAACAATAACTCTGTACACTCATTTGTAGCATAGTTCAGTGTTTCCTATCATCAGAATTTTAACATTTTCTTTATACAGATGATCGTCCCTCTGTTATGTTTTGGTTATGCCTTAACTCTATACTTCCCCTTTCTCTGTGACTCTACACCTTTTGCATAGATTACTAACTTTTCATGCTTATTGTTTAAGTTTAATATGAATCTACATTCTTTGCCTTAGCTTTAACAGATTTACATGTATCACACTCTTACACATCCTAGTATTCTACTCTTATTCTCGTATGCGTCATGCCTTTACCCTGTTCTGGTCGTACTGTTATTGACCGCACTTATTTTCCTGCTCGATAATTCAATTCCGTTGTTTGTGTTTCTGTTTTAAGTGCTTACTGAGACATTTCAACGGTACATTGTGGTTCATTTTCCGTCATTTTGTAGGTACTTTGTACGGTTTTATTAAGGCCAAATTGTACCTACCAATTATTTTTAGAGTACGTGGGTTTTGTAATTCGAAAGCTCGATCACTCAATTGTTTCCGGATTACAGCCGGACCGTGCCACATCAAATGTAATTTATTGTTCTCTTTTTTCAAAAGGGATGACTTGTGGTGTGCCTTGTATAAAACCTTATCTCCTTTCGGGTTCCATGTCTTGTGTCGTTTCATGTGTTTGTTCCTTAATTCTGTTTTCCTTGTTATGCTTTCATATGCCAGTTTCAACTTTTCCACCTGAGTGGCTTCTTTTGTCGGGATAGCTGATGGCATTCCTTCCATGAGGTAGTGTTGTTGTCCTGTTAGTAAAGTCAGGGGTGTGAAACCTGTGTTGCTGTTCGGTGTTTCGTTGAACGTCCTTTCTATCGTGGGTATGTGGTCCATCCACGATGTGTGATTTTTGTGACAAAGAATTCTTAGATATATCACTAGGTCTCTCATGTATCTCTCGCATGGGTTCGATGGCGGGTGATATACCGTTGAGTTATAGATTTTTATCCCTTGTGCCCTTATGTTGTCTGTAAATTGTTTTCCCCTATGTATTGAAGCGTTGTCCACGAGAAGTGAATTCATTTTCCCGTATTTGGGTATATAGTCGTTGATGATTTTCTTGGCACATGCTGCGCTCGTTAATTTTCGCATAGGGTATAATTTTACAAATTTTGTGAATACATCAACTAATACAAAAATGTGTCGCATGCCTCCTACTCCTGCCGGTAGAGGACCATGTGAAACTGCCGCTACTAAAGATAGAGGTTTATCCCTGATGATATTCTGAGGTGGTGTGTCATATTTTACATTCATTGGTTTGCATTTTTGACATGTGTCACATTCGCTTATATGCTGCCGTACTTTTCGATGTAGTTTTGGGATGTAAAAGTGTTGTTGGATTGCGTTGCATGTCTTTTCTGATCCTGCATGTATCATTGTTTTGTGGAAAGTGTCAATTATTTTTGTTTCCAAAGAACTCGGCGCATATGTCAGCCACGTTGGTTGTTTCGACCTTTTTAGTTTGTAAAGTAGCCCTTTGTGCAGCCCTATCGTCTCCTTCAAGTCAGGTGTAATGTCCTTTGCCTGGCTCATTAGGGTTGCCAACTTTGGTTCCTGCAGCTGCAATGTTTTGATGTGTTCTACCTGTTTGGCAAGTTCGCTACCTGAGTGTAATGAGGTTCTCAGAATTTTAATTTCTCTTCTAGTATGTCCCATGCATTCTGGAATTCCTTCTCTGTTTCCTAGTCGGGACAGTGTATACGCGAAAATGTTGCTGTTTCCTGGGATGTGTTTTATATTGACGTCATATGCTGTGATTTCATGTATATAACGGGCTATTTTGGAGCTGACGAGTTTGCATGATTTAATGAATGATAAGCTCACGTGGTCAGTGTATATTGTGATTGATTTATTATATACGTAGTGTTTGAATTTTTGTAGTGCAAAATATATTGCTGCTATTTCCAGTTCTGTAATTCCCGCTGTTTTCTCTGTAGGGGTCAAAGTTAGCGATGCCGTGCTGATAATATGTTGATCATTTTGCTCGTCGTATTGGCACAAGATGGCTCCGAAACCTGTGATGGCTGCGTCGGAATAAATGTGAAATGGTAAATTCATGTTTGGTCTTTCCAATAGTATTGCCTTTCCAAAGAGTTGTTTTATTTTGTCGAAAGTGTTTTGGTGTTCTTCCGACCATTTCCAGCGTGTGCCTTTCTTTAACAGCTCTCTTAGGGGTGCTACCTCTGGCATAATTTGCGAGGAAGCGAGCTTCATACTGCAGTATACCTAAAAATTTTCTTAGCTGTCTAACGTTTCTAGGGGGTGGTATTGCCTGAATCGTGCGTATGCGTTCCGGGTCTGGTGCCACTCCTTTGTCCGAAATGATGTATCCTAGAAATTTTATTTCTTGGCTGAAGAATGTTGTTTTGTTTAGATTTAGGGTCAACCCGTTTCGTCTAATTTTTGTTAACACAAGTGTTTATGTGCTGAAGGTGGTTCTCAATGTTCGTGCTGTGTATCAGGAAGTCGTCGATGTATTGGGTTAGGTAGTCTTGTGTGGTGTTTCCAAAAATTTTCTCAGTTGCTCTCAAAAATCTTGATCCGCTGACCGATAAACCAAAGGGTATCCTCAAAAATTCTAACACTTTACCCTGGTAAATGAAACTCGTGTATTGTCTAACATGGGGAGCCAATGGGATTTGTAGATATGAATTGTTGAGATCCAAGCATGAGAACCACGTTTTCTTTCCGATTCCGGCAAGGATGTACTCGATACTCTTGAGTCCTCGTGTTGTCGGGCATTATAAAGGTGTTTAAGTGGCGAGCGTCTACCGTAATGCGAACCTTACCTGAGCTCTTTGCAACAACACATAAAGGGTTTATATATGGCGAATTCGACGGTTGTATTATTTTCTGCTCTATCATTTGTGTTATCGTGTCATGTACTGCGTTTTGAAGGGTTATCGGTATATTTCTACATTTATATTTCCATGGGGGAGCTGGTTTCACCTCAAAGGAATATTCGTAATTTTTATAGCAACCTGTTTTGTCTGAAAATGCTTCGCTGTTGTTCCATAGAATTGTAGTTAGTGTTTGTTTTTGTCGCTTGCTGAGGGCTGAAATGTCATTAACCTTTCGTGCAATGCACTCTCTAACTTGTCGGGTGTCCGTTTCTCCGTACAGGTATTGTTCTACATTTTCACCTGGTAAGTCATCCAGTCCGCTTTGCGCCTTCCGGGCTTTATATAATAATTATTCTTTATTTTATCTTCTCTATATTCTTCGTCGTCTTGTTCATTAATATATTCTTCGTCGTCTTGTTCATTAATATCTTCTATTTCCTCTTCCTCATAAAATCTATCATCTAGCTCTACCTGCGCTTTACATATCTCGCCCCCAAGGCTGATGACTTGTACAAAAAACCTGTTCTGCTGAATATCTCTTTCACCCTCCGTTAGGTGTGGTGTTATACCTGGCATCTTGAGAAAGTGTGTTGTGACTGTCTCATTGTTTGTGGTCACTAATGTTGGCTCCCTTGTTCTGTAATTCAGATAGCAGGTCGCTCCCAATTATTAATTGTGTAACGAAATGTGGAACCACTAGAGAAATACACTCAAAGTCTATCTCTTGAATGTTAAATGGTATCATTACTTGTTGGATTCGGGTTTTCTTTCTCCCTATTGCTAAGATAGCGTAAACATTTTTAACAGGCAATGTTTGCAGTTTTATTCCACGCGATATGATCGTTTTATAAAATTCCATGCTGCATAAAGAAGCCATTGCTCCGGAGTCCACGATAGCCTGGTATGCTTCGCCTGCTATTTGTAATGACACTTGTGGTGAGTCTATAATATCGCCTTGTCTTTCTTCATTAATGGAGTTGTTATTCCCTGTGTTGCAAAGAGCTGGGGGTTCTAGAGACGGGAATTGATCCTGACCCCGTTTTAGTTTTCCGTCTCGTTGGTACCGAATGCGCCACCGCACCTATCATCCTGCTGTGTCGGTGCCTGGTTGTCACGGTTGAACTATGTTTGCTTTTTGATGGTCCCTGTGTGTTGTCATTTCGTAGGTGATTTGACCGTGGATTGTATTCTATATTTTCCCGTCGGTTTTCCTGAGGCCATGATAGTGCGTCCACGTTTTGTCCTGGGCGGCTGCGTTCATTGAAAGTTTTATTCGGGCTGTGGTGTCCATCTTGTGTTTCATATTCGCGGGGTTCCGGTGTGTTTGTGCCCCATGAGTTACGTCTCCGGCTCCCGTTTACTCTTACATAATTTATGTACCTTCTCGCGTTGTCTCGCGGTGGGTTCCTGTGAAAATGGTTGTCGCCCCTGTGTCTCATAAACTGGTTGCCCCTGTCATCGTATCGGTTTTGTTGAGGGTATGGACCTCGTCTTTGCTGATAGGTGGGGTGTGCCCTTAACCCACTGAAATTTTGGGTCGGTGCTCTATTTTCCGAGCTACCGCTCTGGTGTCCTTGTAGCGCCGTCAACAGTTCTAATGTGTCAGAAATGGTTGTCGCCCTAGCTACAATTAAATTATTTCGGATATTATCCGGGAAATGCCTCACGATCAGTTTTACAAATTCATCTTCTTGCATGGGTGGGTCTAGTAATTGGCTCTGTTGCGCCAGATCTAGGAAGTAATCTATGAGTTGTTGCCCCTGCCCTGGTGTATATTTGCCATTATTTATTCGGATTCTCACCGCGTATTGGGTGGTAGTATTCCAATATTTGGTTAGGAATAAGTGTTTGAAGTCAGAGTATGTGGTGTGGTCGCCGATCGCTAACCGAAACCAAGAGAGTGCCCTGCCTTGTAACCCTTTCTTTATAATTAATAATTTCAAGGTTTCCGGAATTTGTTTTAACTCGAAATAAGCGTCCAAATCCATAATGTATCGTTTCGCATTGTCTCGCTAGTCATTAAACTGTGGTACAGCTATCTCATTTAGTAAATTAAAATGTAGAGGGTACGCATGCACATTCATATAACTAGGCTCCTCATGAGCTAAACTAGAAATTGGTGTTTGCGGCGACGCAAGCGGCACATGAATTGCTGGTTGCGTTTCCGCGGTGATATTTTCGCGAGAGGTGGCATGATTATTGGCGTTTTGTTTCGACACATTTTGTTGTCTTTCTATAGTTGCTCTAACCTGTGCCAACTCACGCGAATTTTTGTCAATTTGTGCTAATGCCGCATTGTGTTCTGCAGCTGCTTGGTTTGTCGAAGTGGTGATAAGTTCTTTCATTGTTGTTAATTCTGTATTTATATTTTCCTTAATATTTGCACAGGCTGCTTGCAGATCACAATTCAGCTGTTCCTGGTTTACGTGGTCAGCAGACATTTGTGTGACCCTTCCCTTTAAAGATTTTAATTCTGAGCATGCTTCTAGAACATCTGTTCTAATGCTAATGACCTCCGATCGTAAAGAAGCTTGCCTTGCATTCATCTCCGTCACTTGGTTTGCTTGTCGGTTTACCTGCTCCTCTATTTGTGTTTGGTGTTCTGAGAATTTTGTGTTCAGTTTCTCTAAAATTTTTGCCTCGAGCTTCTCCCCTTGGGCAACTAATTGTGTGTGTACCTGGGTCGTCAGTCTCTGTTCTAATTGTTTTAGGGTTTCCTCCTGTGCAGTTAGTTTTGCGTTTAGTGTCTCTCCTTGTGTTTGAATTTGTGAGTGTAGTGTTTCACCTTGTGCGGTGATTTTTTCACCTTGTGTAGTGATTTGAGAATTTAGTGTCGCACCTTGTGCGGTGATTTGAGAATTAAGTGTCTCACCTTGTGCGGTGATTTGAGAATTAAGTGTCTCACCGTGTGCGGTGATTTGAGAATTAAGTGTTTCACCTTGTGCGGTGATTTGAGAGGTAAGTTGCTGGAATTGAATAAACATTTGTTGTATTACTGCCTCTAGTGTATATGGATTTTCCGCACGTTCCTGTTGATTTGTTGCTTCTGTTGTCTATTCCTCTGTAAGGGTGTTCTCCATGGTGATTTTTGTTGTTTTGCCGTTCCGGAGTAACATTCACTTTTCCCTTGGTGAAAGAAATGTTGGTTGTACTTACTCGGTGCTGCTGGTGATGGTTGCTGGTTCCTTGGCGGCGTTCTCCGTTGTGTCGGTGTGAGTGTGTTGGTTTGGTAGGGTGCTAGGCGTGGGTGTAAGACATGTTGGGTGCCATTTTGTAGCGGGGGTTTGGAAAATAAGGAACGTTTTCTGGTGTGTATGAACTTGGTTTAGGGTTTCGGGTACGGAAATATTATTGCCGGCTACTCAGGTAGAAGATAACTGATTGTGAGATTCTTATCTCAGGGATTGTGTGGATGGGAGATGAAGCGTACTCACAGCTCCTCTCAGTGGCCCATTTATTCTGAAGATCCACACTTGTTGTCGTACTGAAGACCCTTTACACAAGACGTGTTCCTATCTGTTTTTCCCTGTTACAGTTTCCGTACTTCTACCCTGGATTTTATTCTCTTTCTTATTTATTCACAATATGACTTTTGTCATTCCTAGCTACCCTATCTCTCACTGTTATATTATGACGATTTCCTATCGTATATCTCTTTCCCTAGTGATAATATAAACTGTTACACGTTGCTGATTTCCCTATCTTTTACTACACTAAGTATTTCATCTTGTTCTCCCTGACCCTTCACGACACAAAGTTTTTACGTCCTCATCCTAGCTCTTCCCGACACAGTTTTTACATCCTCATCCTAGCTCTTCCCGACACAAAGTGTTCCATGTTTCGCGTGTCGAAAACTCGCTCCTGCTCCTAGACAAAAATCTATTTCACGCCTCTTTTCTAGTTTCATTCCCTTGCGTTACTATTCACGTGACTTTTGTTATTCCTTATTGGCTATTTCGCTATTTTGCGCTTTTTCTCCCATTGGTTCAATTTCAACAACCTTATGCACTGCGAGCATCTCTACTGTTTCACATTATTAACAGCTGATTTGATTTTCTGTCCGAGTGAGTGCCTAGCGCATCCGTTTCATTGTTCCGCTTTCCGGCGAGTCGCCGTCGATTTCAATAGAACTTAACTGTTTCTCCTGCTAGCCTTTCCTGTATTTATTAAAGTGTTTTGCCCTCTGGCAGATTTCCTTGTGTCTTGTCTTTTCCTGCGTTTCCTTTCACATTCTGATTTATTTATACGTGTCTCTATTTTATTTCATCCATAATAATGTTTATTCCCCCCCTTTCTTAATCTTTAATATTCTCTTTTATCTCCTTCTTATTTTGTTTTATTAGCGGGTTAGTCTTAAACTTTTATTCTGGCTGTGATTATTATTGTACTCGCAGATCTTAACTCTTCAGTCTTCACAAGAGAAGCAGTGATTATCACTGACAGAACTGTTCCGACATCCGCAGTGAAAGGGTTAAAGGTAGCCTAAACTCAATCTCGTAAAATGTAAACAATTCTGAGCATATTGTTGAAAACAGCATCATTCTACGACCTCTCGTTTTCATTCTGTAAGCACTTTTATGTTTAATGCTCACCTCGCTGTGACGTCATAAGGCTAGGATCGTATCATGCTACTCATTGTCACTTGCATTGCATTTAATTTGTGTTGTTATTTTGTGATTGTAGGTCAGTTTTTCTTTCCCATTGGTCTGTGAGGTGTAAGGACAAGAATGCCTGCACACAGTGCTTATGGTTGTGCAAATAATTCCGGCGTAAACAGAAATGTTGGTTATTATTTTCTCTGATAGAGATAAGAATTGACCTGTGCACAACAAATGGGTTGCTGCTATGAAATGCAAAATCTTTGTGCCAAGGAAAAATGCTAGATATGTGAAATTCATTTCAAAGAAAGTAATTTTAATCAGTCGGATGTTATAAGAATAATGAAGCATAGAAATTCAAAAGCTCTAGACTGAAACATAATGGGGTGCCTTCGAAATTTAGGGAGGACCCAAAGAAAAATCTTCCAAAAAAAGAAATTAAAAATTTCTTAAAAGAAAGCAAGTGCTACAGCTAGCGGATAATTCAGTAAGCAATCTCAGCAAGAAAGTGAAACTACACTAATTTCTGAGTCTTTACATGTGGAGTTGAAGATCGATGCTGAAATACAGTGTGATTTGGGGACTGAAAGTTTTAGCGCTATAAACAGTGCTAATGCGAACCAAAGTTTGAATGACGAGGAAGGCAAATCTTCAGCTTTAAATGGTGAAGATTATAAACCAAATGAATATTTGAGGTCCAATGAAAATGGAGAAAAAATGGAAGCAGAAAATGCAGGTATGTCCAGAAAATATTATTTTGTGTTTGTACATGTAAATTTATGCTCTCCTTGCGCTATTCCGTATTTGTCTCACATGTGTGGATGTGATGTGTTGAATGAAGTAAAAATTAAAAACAAACTGGTTATGTAAGAGTTCCACAGAATACAATTAAATTAAATTGAGTTTATTTATGTATGCTCTTTAACTCCTGTGATCCTTAGCGTCCCATTCTATATTTGGCATGAAAGACCGGTATTTTTGCCCAGAGGCCTCTTTATCAGGCTTGAGGTTTTTTTACGTGCCGTAAATCTATGACACGGGACCACCAGCTTCACTTCGCTTCTGAAGGAAGCCAAGCTAAGGATTTTTACGCTCGAAAAAATCCATCGCCCTTTGCCGGGATTGAACCCATGACCTTGGGAACTAGAAGTCATTACACCATGGAGGATACTCAGAATACAATGACTTGTACAGTGTCATGAATAATGCCAGATTTTTTAAGTGACATTGCGCACATCAACAATTTTCATTGTACAGGAAGCCTTGAATCGTATCACAGTGAACTGTTGAATATGTCTCAAAATGAACACATTTTTCATTTCTAGGTATGTATGTCAGATCAATGTTAGCTGCTCTAGATCATAATTCTCCCCAAGAGAAACAAATAGTGGGCAGTTCTGTGGAATATTCTAAATCAACTGGAGACTAGGGATCGAATTCATAGTCATCACTCATGTGAAAAGGAGATGCTTAAGCAATAAGTATTTCCTTTTGATAAGGAAACGCTTGTTACCATTTGGTATACATAGACTGTACTTATATGCTCAGCACCAAATGCTTACTTATTTCTGAAGCACATGTGGCAACATGGTTCAGCTGTTTCACAGCCACTCAGATGTGCAAAGGAATGTGTAAACGAACTTGCAGGTCACCACATAGCCAGCCACCATTTTTATTTTCATTGTTGCTTTGTTCACAACAACTGTTGAGCACATGGTAGAAGTTTGCGAGTTTTAAATGATAATTTATTAATTAGTTAACTTTTGTTTAAAATCTAGCGGATTGTAAATTTAGTTAAGGGTTTGTAGTAATAGTTATACAGTTACGATAGCTAGGTCGAAAATATGCAAAAGGAAAACATTTCAGCGAGTAGGAAAGAAACCAACTAAAAGAATTGGTGCTGAGATAAAAAAGACATTGTACAATGCAGGCAATCAGACGCTGTGAGATGTACTGGCCTTAAGTGGTATTTACTTGTGGAATATTTTAAAACTGAAAACCTGACTTTCTGGCGTAAAGTGTTAGTAGCTAGAAGTATTTACGTATGCGCACTGTGTATATGTAAGCATGGAAACAAATCTCAAATGCAATTACTACATCAACTAGCAGTAATCAGAAAAGCAAAAGTGCCCAATAACTTAGAATGTTGGGCTTTAACAGTGGTTTTACATGTGAAATCAGTAGACCTCTGTTCAAGATTTTGATAACCCATGTATATTTGCAAATTAATGGTAAAGATGTGGATTTGTTGAGTGATCCATTGCAGTGGTGGTAATTATGCAAAATAGGCAATTTGATCAAGAAAAGCACTGAATAGATGTACTTTATTTATTGCAGAAGTATTTCTGCATTTTATTTTTAGGATTTTATTAAATGATTCAAGTGCAGCGGAATCTCGTTTTCTAGCGACCTAAGTACTTTGGACAACATAAATGGGAAAACGGCTGAACAGAAAACTTCTTAATAGCATCATAGCACTGAGATTCTGTACATTATATTTTCAAGTAAGCCTTTCTCACGTTATGACTTCATAATCTTTGTTTGTTAAGACTACGTTGTTTAGCAGAGGCATTAGATTATTACAGTTGGCTTTGGTAAACCGATATCCCTTCTTAAATTCAGCATCCCTTTGCATTTCAAGTGAATTCTGCAAATCACGCAAATTCGTTTATTAATGTGCAGTACAATTTCGTTATGAATTCCACATGCTTCACGAAATTGCTATTATCGTTAACTTCCATTGTAGGCAGTTGATGCAAGATGGCATCGGCTCTCCTTATTGCATATAAGCAGAGGTTGTGGCTTCTTTATATGAATAAGCATATCCTTATTTGCCTGAAGGAGTAGCGTCTGTGTATTGAAAATCACTGCTTAAGGACTTCCCTGAAATAGACGGTGACTATGAATTCGACCCTGGGTGTATAAAAAGAAGTATGGAAAGAAAAAGAAAAACTTAGGAGTGGAGACAAAACCTTTTAACTGATACAGGGAGTCGCAAAAGTCACTACTCACTTATTTATCTTATGTAACTTATGTTAATTTTTAATAATTTGAACATTATACAGGCCTACCAGCAAATTACAGCACTCATCGCTTCTTTTTGTTTAGACTGTCTCCCTTCTTCATCATTACACTGTTAAAGTCTACCTGAAACACACTGATAAACATGCAAACACAGCTGAAATTGTCCAGATTGTGGAAGGCATCCTCAATATAATCAGTCAGCTCTTCAAGAGTTTGTGGTTTCCTTCCATAGACTTTGCCTTTAACTATATCCCAAAGGAAGAAATCCATTGGGCTAATATCAGAGGATTTTGGTGGGAATTCAATTGCAGCATAACATCCAAGCACTCTTCCTTTGAAAAAGTTTTCAAGGTACGTCCTGCATAATGCGCAGGAGCTCCATCATGCTGGAAGTAGAGTTGATCATAGTTATCCATATGCATGATGATTCCTGGTGTAACCTCTTGAAGCAGAGTCGAGTACTTGTCTCCAGTGAGATTTCCATCAATAAAGTATGGTCCAATTACACCACATGACAGTATTGCCGCCTACACATTTACGCCGGGTTGATTTAGTGGTTGCTCCAAAACAACATGTGGTTTTCTGTGTACCAATGAGTACAGTTATGTCAGTTTATATATCCTGACAACTTGAATGTGGCCTCATCAGACCTCAAGATGTTAAGAAACAAATTGTGTCAACTCAATACTGATCGAGCATAGGATGACAAAATTGCAGCTGCCCGTCTGGATCATCTTCCAGCAACCCATGTATCAAGCATGGAATGTACATTTTGAAGTTCTGCTGCTGTAATATCCTTTTGATTGACCGACGTAATAGTTTAGTCATATCTTTGCAGCGAGCAGTTAAACGTGTAGAGCAGGCCTTAGCATCAAGTCCTAGAAAGTGAAAGTTGTTCAGGAATTACTTCCTGAAATAAGAGGGGAAAATGATTCTTCAAAAAGAGGACACAAAAATGATTTGCCTGAAGAAATTAAGACAATCAAACAATTTTACTAGTATGACACCATATCATGACAATGTCCTGGCAGAAAGGTTATGAAAAAAATAAAAACAAAAGGTTCCAAAGCAACTGCTTCCATTTATGCTAAAGGAGGCATATCTTTTCAAAGAGAAGTATGGTACATAATTCAAAATAGCATTATCAATGTTTTGCAGTCTATGCCAGAAGAAATTCAATTGTATGGATCATAAAAACAAGAAGTTTGCGGCTGCCCTTATTCTGAGAATTTTGGCTAAATTTTAAAGGTGTGTGCCCATGGAACATTGGATATTTCTTCTGCACAAAGATTCCTCAGACATTTAATTTGTGATATAAACAGTGTTGATTGTGTCTTGGGTTCCTGCAATAATTGTGATCAACTGGATTCTGTTTTAGAGGGCATTTCTTTCAAAGTTAGCAAACTGAAAATACAGGTTCAGAAGAATCTCCTTGCATTATGGTAAGTCAATGGATGGTGGGAGTTTGCAACAGATAAAGTGGGACATGGTGGCTGCATGTAATGAACTACAATCTCAGTCTGAGAAAATGAAAAAAAAACATATATTTTTCAGCAAGGAAAAGAATTGCAAAACCACAAGGACTAAATGCAGCCTGGTACAGTAATACTCCAAATTGATTTTGTAGAGAATTTTGCAATAAAACATCAGAGGGAGGTAATGGCAGCTCATTGGAGAAATTATGATACAAATGCTTCTGTTACAGTATATAAGCAGTTGTGTATTACAGCAGAGACATTGCTAGGAAATTGGAGCATCAGTCTTATGCAGTGATATCAGATTGTAAAAGAAATTCATCAATTGAAGTGAAGCTTATTAACGAGCACATAATAGGTGATTTTAAGAAGAATACTCTGAGGCAGTATTTTAATGCCTAAATGATATTAATTGTATTTTTTATTAATTAAATTCAATAACAGCCCACCTTGAAAACAGTATGTATATAATTATTATTTATATTGTATGTAAAGTCATTGTAAATACTTATTTTTATTGTAAACGTATTTATTAGTGTAAATGTTTATGTACTCTAATAGTGCAAAAACTGTGAGAATACTATGTTTTAGGATGTTAATAATGAGGCAATAATGTAATTTTGGAGACACTAATGTGTTTGGAGTTTTAAAAGCAGTGGTTATGAAACAGATCGGTAATAACGTAATTTCGCTTACAGTTTGGAATTAGCCAATCAAAAGTAAAGAAAGATTTTTAGTTTGAATACTTAAATTCTATTGGACTAGAATTTAGTCAATAAGAGAATGTCATTACCCAAGCTAAAGGTTTTTGCCGTTGAATCTAGTCAGTCTCGGTCAAGATGTAGTAAACAGCAGACGTAAGAGTCGCGGACATGAAGTTGTAGAGAGTAGACGTGAAAGTCGTGGGTAAAAATGTTGTAAATGATAAAATTTGTCTTCTCCGCCAAAAATATATTAAGTGTTCACAGTTTTATTTTATAAAGTGTTATGTTTATAAAATGTGCATATATAAAGTGAAATAAAAAGAAGTAAAAATTAAAAGTAAATTGTGTGGCGTCTTATAATTTGAGTCTTATCACAACCCTACAAGAACTCGTGTTTCTATAGTGCGACTAAAAGCAGCTGAGGCAAATAACTATAGTAATATTACGTAAAAACAAGCATCATCTTCACTATAAAGTTTGGCGTCCTAAAAATCAAACAACATCAAAGTGTATCTTCATTACATAACCTTAATAATATTTACGTAACCAAAAACATACCACAAATTGGCGCAAAATGTGTGGGCTTACAAGAAACATCTCACACAAAAACATTGCTATATTGCCTTCTTCAAATTGGCATACAACTGTGGGGCAAACTCCTCCAAATAATTACATAACCTACTATCTACAAGTTGAAAAATATTTTCTTCAAATTGGCTCCCATACGTGGGGCAGATAAACATAAAGCACCTCAACAAAATATACATTCTTCAAATTGGCACTGCAACGTGGTGGCTACGAATACGACTGAGTTGATGACGTCACAGAAGAGAATCCAACAGGGCGGCCAGAAACAACAAACATACAGCGAAACTGCAGCTTGGAACTTCAAGATCAGCACCAAATTGACAAAGGAATCCAGGATAACAACAATTCTTCAGGAGTAAGGGGCATGTGGTAAACATCTTAACAACAAATTACGCAGGAACACTGAGTATTGAAATTAAATAACACTACAAATTAAAGGTCAGAACATTCAATTTTTTTATGTTGTAAATATAAAATTTAGAAAATATTGTAAAATTTAAATAAAATTCATGCTGTTAAGAAGTGGAAAAGTTAAGTTAAATAGTTCAAAAGTTAATAGAAACAATAAAATGGAAGCTATAAATAAAGAAAATATGGAGATAGTTGAGGTTAGGTCAGCTATTACAGACTGTAATGTAAATGTAGATGAAGAGCAATTATCTGAAAATTCAGAAGTAGATGTAGAAAGAGATAGTAATAGTATGCAAAGTCAATCAGATAGCAGTTGTACACAAGGTCAATCACCTTCACAAATGTTAGTGCAAGAAACAAAACAAACAGATACTATCTCTCAAACATCTAGCCAACAAGAGCAAGATTCACAACAAGAGTATGTAAACTTCTTACAATAAGTAATGTGCATGCTAAAAGCAATAACTGAAAGTCAGGCAGAGATGAGAAATAATTTAAATAATATGTTAACTGAAACCAGTAAAGAGTTAAATAATAAAAGTAACTGAAACTAATACAGAGCTGAGAAAGGAAACTAATAGTAAAGTAACTGAAACTAGTACAGAACTGGGAAAGGAAACTAATAATAAGTTCAATGAAGCTAATATAGAGCTGAAAACAGAGTTAAATAAAGTACAAGAAACTAGTCAGGAAACTAAAGAAGTAGAAAACACAAATGTAAACATTGTGCAAATGCAAATGAATGTAACAGTACCAAAGATAAATACAGATGTAACTAGTTATGTAAATGCTAACCAAATGCATGTCAGTAATGCGAATACAGAAAGAGATGTATCACCATTGTTAACAAACAAAACAAGAGATGCAATTGCTTTTTCCATAGCATCAACATCTCAAACACGCAACATGAATGATATCACTCAAATACATGTACCAAATTTCATGTCAAACACAACTGTGCAACATAAAACTAGGGCAAAGCTAAAAAGTCTGGCGTTAGAACAAAAAGAAAGGGAAAATAAAATATGTAGATTATATGTGGCATAAAAGGAAACAAAATAAATCTGAGAAACAAAAAGAAAAGTAAAGTATGTAGGGTATATGTGGCATAAAAAGAAAGAGAAATTATATGTAAACAGTCTGAGAAACAAAAAGAAAAAGAAAGTAAAGTATTTAGGTAATGTATTTCACAAAACGAGAGAGAAAATAAATAAACAATCTGACAAACAAAAAGAAAGGGAAAGTAAAATTTACAGGTTATGTGTGGCATAAGAGAAAAACAAAATAATGTATTTGGAACATACAAAGGAAAATCAATGTCATTTAAAAGTGTAAATAATAATTTTTTTTACTAAATAAAGCAAGTAATAAATAACAAAAGAAAGTTTAGAAACAGAAGAATTAAATTAAAAATCCATTGTTAGTAGAAAATCTAAATAGCAATTACATTTATATTATAAATTAAAATTTAGGAAACAAAGTGTAAACAAAGGGTAACAAATGTTAACCTGTATAATAATATGTAAAATTGTAAAGCATATAAAGTGTTTATTAGTGAAAGTGATAGTGAATGAGATAGTGAATGAGCAAACTTAGCTCAGGTCATTTATCTTTTACAAGGTCATTAACCTCGAAAAGTGATACGCAAGTGAATAGGAAGTGTTCAGCTATACACGAGTGTTGAAGAAAAAGTAAGAAAGTGAAAGTTAGGAAGTGCAAAATAAAAGTTGATGTTTCTTTCTTTCAGGAGACTTTTAGAAAATATTTGAAAATTTAAAAGAATCAACAAAAAGAGTAAATGTTAAATATTTCTAAAAGGGGGCAATTTGAGGCAGTATTTTAATGCCTAAATGATATTAATTGTATTTTTTGTTAATTAAATTCTATAACAGCCCACCTTGAAAACAGTATGTATATAATTATTTATATTGTATGTAAAGTCATTGTAAATACTTATTTTTATTGTAAACATATTTATTAGTGATATGTAAATGTTTATATACTCTAACAGTGCAAAAACTGTGAGAATACTATGTTTTAGGATGTTAATAATGAGGCAATAATGTAATTTTGGAGACAATAATGTGTTTGGAGTTTTAAAAGTAGTAGTTATGAAACATATTGGTAATAACGTAATTTTGCTTACAGTTTGGAAATAGCCAATCAAAAGTAAAGAAAGATTTTTAGTTTGAATACTTACATTCTATTGGACTAGAATTTAGCCAATAAGAGAATGGCATTGCTCAAGCTAAAGGTTTTTACTGTTGAATCTGGTCAGTCTTGGGCAAGATGTAGTAAATAGTAGATGTAAGAGTCGCGGACATGAAGTTGTAGAAAGTAGACATGAAAGTCGTGGGTAAAAATGTTGTAAATGATAAAATTTGTGTTCTCCGCCAAAAATGTATTAAGTGCTCACAGTTTTATTTTATAAAGTGTTATGTTTATAAAATGTGCATATATAAAGTGAAATAAAAAGAAGTAAAAATTAAAAGTAAATTGTGTGGTGTCTTATAATTTGACTCTTATCACAACCCTACAAGAGCTCGTGTTTCTATAGTGCGACTAAAAGCAGCCGAGGCAAATAACTATAATAATATTACGTAAAAACAAGCATCATCTTCACTATAAAGTTTGGCGTCCTAAAAATCAAACAACATCAAAGTGTATCTTCATTACATAACCTTAATAATATTTACGTAACCAAAAACATACCGCAAATTGGTGCAAAACGTGTGGGCTTACAAGAAACATCTCACATCAAAAACATTGCTAAATTGCCTTCTTCAAATTGGCGTACAACTGTGGGGCAAACTCCTCCAAATAATTACGTAACCTACAATCTACAAAAATTGAAGAACAATACATACTTCAAGTCATTCTGTTGGCAGTGTAATAATATGGAGTGATGGTGCAGCTGCCCATTTTAAGAATAGATACAGCATACTGTCTTCATCTCCTCAATATGTATCTTGGAACTTCTCTGAATCTTATCATGGGAAGAGGCCTCATGACAATAGGAGCTGTTTTAAAGCAACATAACTAGAAGTATAACATACAGGGAGATAACACTTTTAATAGGTATAATGCAGCAGATTTCCAATACAGCTGATTTGAAGGTTAAGAGTCTTTATGTTGCAGAAAAAGAAATTGCAACTAGTGAAAAGAGATTGGAGGATTTCTTCAAATCCATTCCTTCTATCATTTGTATTCAGAAAGCTGGTTGTGTAAAGTAGTTGAACAAATGAAAGTTTCTTTGTTTTGGAACTCAGGAGACTCAGTGCCAATAAGTGGGATAATATCCCTGTCTAAAGAAGAATTACAAAATTTCAATTCAAGCAACTTTATGGCAGAAGCTCCTGTGAAGGATTAGTATACTGCACCCAATTTTCTTCACAGTTTAAAACTGTGTGATTGGTGTATAGTGTCTATAAAAATGAAAATTATCCAGGTGAAATCCGTAACAATTGATCTCTTTCAGAAAGAAGTAGTAGTTTCAGTGATGACTAGATGTGGGCCTTACTTCAAATGGCCAGAGGCAAAAGACCAAATTTTTTATAAAGAAGAAAGCATTGTGAAAAAAAATCATTGCAAACGGTAGAGGATATTTTATATTTCTTGAAGATATTTGAACAAGTACTACACATTGTTAAACTATAACATGTCTTATTACATTTATGTAATTGTTGCAAAGTCATTTAGTGAATTAAGTGTAGCCTTTTGTATTTTGTAAGCATTGTACAAAATGTTACGTTAGTCACGACACATTAATTAAGAAATAATGTGATGCGTGTGTTAAAATGTTGTGTTATGGAAGTTCAAGTGTTAAGTTCATCATTAAAAAAGTTTCTCACATTTCAAGTATTTGCATCATTATTTTTCCAATATTAAACTCTTCTGTTATAACAAGCATGTCATAAATGTTACGTTAGTCACATTAGAAAGATAATCAGCTGAATAATAAAAAAAAATGTCATTTTCATTATTGACTGCCTTTATGTCATTAACTATATCTATTAGTTCTTATTTGATAGTTTGAAATGTTCAAAATTCATAAAATCAGTTCATGTAACCTGTAATAACATCAATGCATAGTTCAATTTGTTACGTTAGTTGCTATGGAATGACCCTTTTCACAACATCACAAATGTTCTTGAGTTTTTCTGTGCACTGATTACCATAACATGTTTATTATTTTCACTAATGCTTTTTCCTTTTTCTCCTGATGATGATGAACTTAGTGATCTCTTTTTAGGGGCCTGCATGTAGGCTCTTATAGCCCTTTGTGCCTCTTTCCTGGGCATTAATCAGGTCTAATGGTCCAAATAAAAAGGAACATGTCCTTGATATATGCTCTTATTATATCTTAGGTTACAAAAAGGAGGACCCTAGGGATGCATATCTATTTATAGAAAATCCTTCACATTCACATAGTATATGCTGTGAGGTTTCAAAATCCCTCACACATTTCCTACATAAAGGGTCTTGTGTAACTCCCATTATCTATAAGTGTCTGCACAAAGGGTTGTGGCCTGTAAGATAGCCAACAACTCCTCTTAGCTTAGTCTAGTTAATTTCAAGAGAAAATTAATTTCCCGCCAGGCACCGGTATAAAAACATGGACTTGCCTGGCAGTAGTTTGTTTACTCCAGATCTCAGGGTGAGCCCTCGCCATAAGCTGGGTTATTTCATAGTTGACTCTTCTGGGAGACACACCACAGAAGGGCTCAGGTCCAATAAAGTCAAGCTCTGATCCCCTCTTTGCAAGAGTGTCTGCTATTCTCATTTCCTCCGATACCAACATGCTGGGAACCCAAAGAAGAGCAACCGGACAGCTGGCACAGAGTGTATCCAACATCCTTTGGCATTCCTACATAAATCTGAATGTAGTTTTGACCGCTCGAAGGGCTTTCAAAGCTGCTTGGCTGAGAAGATAAACACCTCTGCCTGTCTGCCTGGCAAAATAACAATATGCATAACACAGGCTAAGATTGCATATATCTCGGCCTGAAAAACAATGGCAACACTTCCAAGGGGTATGACAAGTCTGGTTTTAGGGCCCCAGCCAGTCCTGCCTCCGAAGTGGGATCCAGTAGTGAACCACGTCTGGAAGTGGGATCCAGTAGTGAACCATGTCTGGAAGTGGGATCCAGTAGTGAACCACGTCTGGAAGTGGGATCCAGTAGTGAACCATGTCTGGCTCCCAGCCTTGGGAGAGATCCCGTCTTTGGGTACCACTCCTCCCTGGAAGGTATTACCACAATATAAGATGGACTTAGATTATATCTAGTCCCCATCAGATCCCCAACCATCAGGATAATGGGATATATCTCCTGAAGTCCAGCTAGAATCAGTGAGTGCCCTTTGTAGGGTCGCTTAAAACACCAACCCGTACAGTCCAGAGGTGGTGCACACTCACTTTTGCAAGTTCAAAGGAGGAAAGTCTGCCAGAATCTCCAAGACAGACTGTGGGGTAGTCCGCATTGCCCCAATTATCATCAAACTAGCCAATCTTTGCAGCGAATCCAGCTTGGCAGCAACTGCCTTCACAAGGGAGGTAGGCCACCAAACCAACACCACATAGGATATCAAGGGCCTTATCACCAAGGTGTATAGCCATTTGACCACCTTTGGTCTTAGGCCCCATCTCAGTCCAATGGCTCTCCTGCATGCCCACAAAGCATTTGTGGGCCTTCTTTACTTTGTTATCGATGTTTTTTTTCCAGCTCAGCCCAGCATCCAGGATAACACCTAGATACTTAACCATTCTAGATAGCTTCAATTTCTTCTCAAACAGAGGGTGCTCTACCAACCCTGGCAGCCTCCTCCTCTTTGTGAAGATAATTATTTCAGTTTTGTCAGGGTTAACAGAAAAGTTTGTTTCCTTACACCATTCCGCTAGAGTATGCAGTGAGCCCTCTATGAGCTCCAAGACAGTACTCGGGTATTTTCCACTTGCTAAAAGGCATATATCATCAGCATAGCCCTGAGCATGTATCCCTCCCCTGTTGAGTCTGTTCAGCAGATCATCTACTACCAGACTCCACAGAGTGGGTGACAAAACTCCCCCTTCTGGGCAGCCCCAGGGCACTGATACCCTCTCACTCCCCAGAGCCACCACAGCCGACCTTCCAGGAGGTCATGGTCAGTCTGTAACCACCTGACTGACTCTTCTACTCACTTCCTAATGGTGCCTAAAGCCATATGATTAAAGGCATCCTTACTGTCCAGGAAAACTGTCATGACCAGTTCTCCATAGTCCAGCACCCCCTCAAATCTTGCCAAGAGCTGATGGGGCATTGTTTCTGTGGATTTACCCGGCCAATAGGCGTACTAATGAGGATGTATGGGTCTGTCGACCAGTACCCCATCCCTGAAATATCTATCCACCAGTCTTTCCAGAGCCTTCAGCAAGAAGGATGTTAGATTGTTACGGTGAAATTCTTTAGGCCTGCAGTGCGATTGTCTACCAGGCTTAGGTATAAGCACCACTTTGGCCTGCCTCCAGAGGCAAAAAACATGCCTCATATCAGGCAGGCCCCGAAGGTCTTCACCAGGTGAGGAGAAATTATCTTCCAGCCCTGCAGAAGAACCGGGAAGATACCATCTTCACCTTGAAGACCCCATCTTCAAAAAAAAACAGCCTATTTAACTTTTTTAAAAGTAACAATCTCGGAGGCCACTTGCCAGTCTTCATGCGCAGGCCTGCATGCCCCAACCGAGGTTGGTTCTTCATCCATAACATAAGTCCCTGTGAAGTGGGTCTCAGGCAACAGCCTCAAGGTTTCTCTCTCTGATTGCATCATAGCACCAGAGGGCTCCTCCAACGAGACCATCCTGGCCCCTCCTCCCAAGAGCAGCAATTTCTGCAAGCGAGCAACACATGACTGCTTCTGCATATTATCACAAAAGTGCCTTCAAGACACATCAGAGGCCCCCTTGATCGCTCTCTTGTACTGTCTATGGGATTCCTTATAGGAGACTCCAGTTACCTGACACTTATTAGCCTTATAAAGCCTGCATGTCTTTTTCTTGATGGATGAGGGAGCAATTTCTTTCATAAGCAGAGACCAGGGTGTTTGTGAAAATCTCCATATATCACTTCAGGTCCTCCACATTCCTTAGCCTGATCTGGGGTCCATTCTTAAGTCCACCATCCAGGTCCCTTTTAAAAGAGTCCCAATTGGTCCTCCTAGGGTTCCTGAGCAGGTGGTCCTTTCCTTTGCCCTCAAGATCAAAGTGGATGTGTCTATGATCGGGTAAGGAAGGTTCCAAACAAACCCTCCAATCCTTAACTTCCTCTAGGATCCTGAAGGACGCTAGTGACAAATCTAGGACCACCTCCCTTTGATAATTCGCAAAAGTCTGAATGTCCCCTTGGTTCAAGATCTCAAGGCCTGTTGTGCTCAAATACGCTATAGTGGGATTGCAGTCACAGCCAGTCAGTAGGTTGAGGTTTCTATCTTTGCAATATTATAAAAGATTTCTGAACTTGAGAAGGGGGAAACTCCTCAGAGTCATAAGGGAAATAGGCTGAGCAGACAACTACATGCTGTGGCAGTCCGCCTTCCTCATACCTCACTATGACCGCCGCCAGATCTTTCATGAGAAAGCTTGGTAGAGGCCACGTGTTACTGAGTCTTGTCAAGATGCATGTTCTGGGTTTTACATCAGATGGAGCACTCAAAATAGTAAAACCCTTTATATTTAGTCCCATAATATGATCCTGTTGAAGCCAGGGTTCTTGTATTATGGCAATTTCTAAATCTTGCCTCGTTATGCTGCTACTTAAAACTCTTGAGGCTGTAATGCTCTGTTGTAAGTTAGCCTGAATAAATTAAATCATTACAACCTAACTCATCCCACTTACTCACTCTGCGGAGTAGGGGCCCCAGCTACCAGGCTTTTAGTTATAATCCTGGAGTCCTTATTTGGGGATTCTGTTTTTGGAGACAGGGTCTGCTTCTCCACATCTCCAGGAGTCACAGTTCTTGTCTCCATCGCTGTAGTCTTGGTGCTAGGGTCCCCTTCCGAGGCCCCAGCTACTTCAACTTTATTGTGATTCTCTCGAAGTCCCCTGTTAAAGATCCTCAAGTTTGGCGGAACTAGAAAACTATACTTCCCACATTTAGCTAAGGATATCTTGGGTCCACCCAGGCAGAACCCTGCATGCCTGTGTAAGACTAAATACTCTGAGAGGTTGTCAGGTATATCAGAGGCTCCATTAATGACACATCTCCCATGTGCTAAGCACCCCTTCGGTATGGGTTGCATAACACCTTGGGGCTGGGTAGTTGGTTTGTGGTCACCTATTACTTATTTAGAGACAGACCTGTCCTGTATGTTAGTCAGTCGACACTGCTGGTCAGGTCCCGGCTTTCTATCACTTGCCGACGTGTCCAGTACCCACTCAAGGTTCAGCTTTAAGGGCTTGCAGACTGTTAGGCCATTCCAGAGTCCTCCTGCTGTGGATTTTTCTCCTGGTACATGCAGCAGTTGATTTACTGCATCTTCGAAAATTGCCATGGATGACAACAGCTTATCCCTTTTTCTTCAACTTCAAGATTGCTTCCTTGTGAACTGAAGCAGCTTCATCTTCTGATATAATACCAAGTACCTCATCCATCTTGCCTAAATTGTTGTAATATATGCCCATAAAGATCTAGTTTCCTCATCTGGTCAGAACTCGGTTTGGAGGTAAAGTGAGCTCTGGTACCACATCCTTAAAAACTGGGATTCTTGAGGGTGATTTTGGGAAGGCCTTCTTGTTGTTCGAAGCCAATTTATCCACGAGAGGATACAAACCTCTTACTTCTTTGGTGTTTCTGTGTAGCCCTGGACTAGACAAGTGAGAAAGCATTTTCAAGAAGAAAACTTTCAAAACGTAGCTGCTTTTTTCATGTAAGTTGATACATCAATGACAAAAGCAGGACATATACCATATTCCATGTGGCCAGAATGGCATTAAGGAATTTGTAAGCAATTGTGCCTTGTGGAACACTGCTCTCTCCGTCTCTTCATTTTCAAAAGAAATACTGCATGTTTGCTTTGCATTGTTTCTGTAGTTCTGATGACGACGGCCATGCAATGTCCCATTATATCCATCGTTTTATTATTGAAGACCCAGACTTTCTTTTCAGGAATTCCATTTTGAATCCTCTGCAGCAATTCTTCATAGCACCACCCCACATCACTCTTGCAGTCCGTTGTCACTTGACGACTTTCCCAAACAGTTGGATCGGTCGACTTGGACCTGTGGTTTGACCTGCCAGATTGCCAGACTTGAATCCCCCTAGATTTTTATTTCTGGGGGGACATGAAAAACAAAATGTACAGGGGGGAAATAGAAACTTTAGACGAGCTGCACCAGCACATTTTCTTAGCAACTGAGGAAATTAGAAATAACCCAGGGGTCTTCGCCAGAACTGGTTTAGAAGATGTGAAGCCTGTCTACAAGCAAATGGTGGACATATGAAACACTTCTCTAAACTTGTATTTCAAACTTACATCCTGGAGGCAAGTTCAGATATTTTAAAGTAATCACAATTTTTTTGCTTACTTGTGAATGCTAATAAATGCTGGTGATTAAGGTTATGGTCATTTTTTGTTTCTAAAGCTACCAAGTAAATAATGGTAGTCCGTGACTGTGGAATTCATTAGGCACGAAGAGCAGTGACAATTTTGTTTACCTACATTTTTTAAAATATTTTGTTATCTGTCACACATACTCACGCACACAAATCTTATCAGTAATGTTGGTGTTGCAAATTTCACTAAATCGAGTTTTTTTGCTCTCATAAGCTTATTTTTAAATCATATTGGAGTAACCATTGGCGAAATTGCTTCTAAAAACTTTTTCTGCATCATGTTATACAGGTTCCTTTTTTTAGACCGGTAATTACGAGATGTGCATGCTGGCATGAAGCACATTAGTCCCATTTTAAAATGGGAATATTAAAAATTAAATAGAAGCATACACTTCCCGTTTGGCAAAACTATAAACAATTGCACATAAATTTCCTTTAAGCATATTGCAGTGGAGTGTAAATTCACATTATAAATTATACTTTCCAAAACATTTAGCAATTATTAGTACCACATTGTTAAATTCAATACAGAATAATGGTGTTAATAATGTAAGAGGTGTTTCACACAAGAGTGCCATAATCTTCGGAATGCTTATTTTCATTTCAAGTAAAGCATTGCATTGTCACATAAATATCACTGCAGTATGGCATTGCATAGTAATTAAAACGTACCTTTTAAACTAGATACATAGGTATTATGTGCACACAAACATTTAAACTGTTTAATATCAGCAACAATTCCATGTGAGTTTGTTATCTTACCATGGCATAAGCCTCTCAAACAGAATAGGCTAGATATTCAGGCCTTTAAACATATCAAATAAAATATTTGTAATTATGTGAGAATGTAGAATTTGAGGTAATGTTTACATGCGGTGAACATAACAATAACCTGACTTTTTCCTGGAATTTTTGTGGTGTCTCGCGTGCCAGCGACAAAATATCTGAATTCAATATATGGCCAACGTTACTTAAATTGTTTTATAGAGTGTTGGAATAGTTCAAGGCATTGCAGTAGAAGCAGACTACTCAATCAACAAGTTGCGCCATGTTGCCAAATACTGCTACTTTTAAATGTGATTATCTGGCTAACAGCGCATTTAATTACAAAAAAGTTTTGGAGGTTTTTGTTCATCTACATCTGCTCTCCCACTTCCCGCAGTCTGCAGAACTATTTCACTTCCATACTGTATAGTGAAATTTTGAAAATGTGCCACATAGTACTGCATTTATGATGAAATCCAAGTATTACAACATAATCAAGAGATTGTGTAGAGTTTATTTACTGAATGTCACCAGCAATGAAGTAAGTCTTTTGATTAATTCTTATAATGTGAATTAGAAAAAAATAATTTTGAGAACTTTGAAGATCTGCAAATTAGACGGCTTACAGAACAGAATCTTAAAAATATGCAGCATACATTCATGTTAGTCTGTTATGTGCAGAAATAGCTGAAAAATCATCTCTGTTGTATGAGAATTTACTAACTCCAAAACTTAATTTCCAACGTACAATTTACAAACAAACATTAAAGACTGGTGTAAGTTTGTTTGGAAGACAGCTTATATAAGGAAAGCCTTTTCAATTTTATTACCTTTTTCAATATTTAGCCTCTGTTAACTTCTGTTTAACAGGTCATGACACTTTAACATATGCAGCCTATTGCAGCGGTTTTCTTCCTGTGCACTCTTGGAAGCTGAGACTTTGATAAGATAATTTCACCGTGTTTTCATATTATATCAGTGAAACGCATCTGAAATTCTGCTTTCTCTTTCTCCATCACTAATGTTTTTAAGTAAGCTAGAGCAGAAGTAATTTAAAAGACGGGGAACACCAAGGAACTTCTAAAATCCTTTTCTTGTTTGGTGGTGTTTGTTTACACATGTTACCAGCTGATAGATACCAGACCCAGAGCATTTAGTTACAGTTTGATTTTTTTCATTGTGAAAAGGCAGAAACGCAGAGGAGAAGGTAGTCTAGGGTGGGGGAGAATGGTTTGCAACATTCCCCCTGCGTGGAACAAATACTCGCTCAGAACCATGGTGATGTCACCTTCTCATGTTGTGTACGTGCCTGCTGCTCTGTTACAACTGAACCAACACCCCTCCAAGAAGATAAATGGACTTGTGGAACTACTGCGTATACAGATAAGCCTCTCACGATGAAAAAATTGTACTGTACATTCCAATTTAACTAGGGATTTGATCATCCATGTCCCATAGAATGAGGGCAGTAATAGAAGCAGTGGGTTTGCACATCCGATATTAAGTGAATTTCTATTTTTATTTGCTTTTTCATTTAGGACTACAATATTTACTTATTTAGCTTGAAAACAAAAAGGAGAGTGTTTCAGTTTTTATGTGTGAGCATAAATACCTAGAAATGAAATAAGCCTAGCAATTGGAAATTATAATATGCATAATAAACATTGTGTTTTGCTGGAAAAAAAAATAAAATTATGTTTGGGATACGTATCTCAGTAGGCCTCATTACTAGGACCTGCTTATAACCGTTTGGCTGTCAGCGCATGTTCAGTGGCTGTGACTCAATTTGAAAGGTGACAATAGAAGGAAGCTAAAGGCATGCTTTCTGAAACACCACTGTGAACCGGCTGTGTAAACGATTTGAACTTAGACAAATATACACTTTGAAAGTCTGTTCATTTTTATTGTCTTAGGGTGTATACTGCTATGGTTAGACTCATTGTTTTTATGCTGTCGTAATTTCATTTTGAAAGCACAAGTGACATATTTATGCTAGTATTCACAAAATATTTAAAGTATTATGCATGGGCAAGTACACTGAAGTGATTACAAACAAATACTTGTAGATGAGTGCAAAAGATGAAATTGGACATTGTGACGGACCTCCTCGTGCCGTCGTCTTCCTTCCCTCTTGGAGCTGTTGGTGGCTGGTTCCTGGAATTCAAGCCTAGCACACTTGTGTGTTGCCCTATTTCTAAACTCTTTCCCAGGGTGTGGTGACGGTAGACGAAATGAAACTCCAGATAACTTGAACTTTAATTTGTTACATTGTGATAATACTGTTTTGTGATGCCGCTAGCCGTGTGTTTTGAACCTATATGCAATTCAAAGGGGCCTATCTTCAAAGATTTACCTCCCCAAGCTAGCTGTGTCTCCTATATCTAACTTCACACGCATCGCCACAAACATGGCGTGAATTGTTGCCTCTTCTTCAGGACCAGACGAAAAAGAACAGACGCGCAAGCTCTGCACGTGTGCGCTTTTATACTCGCTTAGGGGATGCTAAGTTCGCCTAGCTCTTTTCTAATCTTTTCTGTTATTGGTTCTCCCCTAAGCGTGCTATGAAAACATTTGCCTCCAAATCTGCAGTCTTGACAAGTTTGGGATTTCCAAGGTGTCAAAATCTCTCTCCCTCTCTTTCCATCTTATTGCTATCTCTCTCCGTGCCTGTGACTGTTTAGCTGTGTTGCCAGCCCTAAACCCCTTTCTACCTGCCTGTTTCTCTTCTCACGGCTAGCTAGCTTCACATCTTACATATATGTTACAATACTCAGCTTATTTCCTATTACATTTATGTTCCCTATATATCATAGTTCCCGCTACAAATGCCCCTCATTATCATTCTAAAAATTTTTGATGCTGTTGGCGGAGAAAGTTTTTCGAATGGCAATGACATGACCCATAGAAGAATACAAAAAGAGAATAAAACAGCCCTAAAATACCCAATGCAATACATAACACACCAATAATCTCAAAAAGAACACCATAGCACTCTACAATACAAATGTACCTAACTTCTATCCTACACAACAATGTAACTCTCAAATAATATATACATCATGATATTTACAAATGTTTACATAAAGTTGCTTTTACGTCACATTGACATCGAGTGACATTTTGGTGATAATTACTGAGTAATCACACGCTTGTGGGCTAGGCAACATTTATTTCACAGAATGACTCACTTGTTTTCCCTTTAGCATATCACTATAGTTTGTTTATAAACACTTCTGGGAGCCTTTTCACTGCCCTATGCAAGAACACTTAAGTTGCCGTATGTCAGCCCATTTTACCTTGCACTGCTTAAACTAGTTTTCTTTACAATAGCATAGAATTGCCTGTAATTGCGGCACGTTGGCTGCCTGCTCTGAGTGATCATTAGGTGTCTGACCAGAAGCCCTTAACTGAAATAATTTTAACCCTGTTTTCTATATACATTATATTACTAAAGATAAAACACTTACATCGCACAATTACATGACTCATCAACCCCGCGCAACAAGCAATCGTAAAATCATGCAAGTGCAAATGTTAACCTATGTCTTGAAAGGTTTCAGCAGTTGTTTGTGATATTTGCCCCAGTTCTTGTTAGTAGTAACTTCCCTAACCTCAAAAGTGTGTGTGCCAAATTGAGCTACAATTACCGCCGGACCTTTATATAATAAGCACATTCTGTGATAGGTGTTGCTCCACCGGTCTGATTTATTCTTATTCTTCACGAGAACCAGGTCACCAATCTTAGGTGTCCATTTTGCCTTGTGCCGTTTTGCCTTTTTCTTCCTTGCTTCCGCTTTCTGTCTTATACGCAGCAGCGCTTTCCTGCATTTTTCCGCCGTAGTGTCTTGATTGCCTTGATCTATCTTGGTGGGTATGTTCGGCAATATCAGTTCCGGCTGCTTGCCCAAGTGCATTAATATCGGCGCATAACCTGTGGATGCATTCACTGAATTGTTTATGACAAATTCAATCTTAGCACAATGTTGGTACCACCCCGTATGGTTTTTGTGGGTTAACATTCGAAAATAGCCCGAAATATCTCGGAGCACTCTCTCTGTCATATTTCCCTGCGGATAATAGTTAAAGCTGTGGTATAATTTCACTCCATTGTCTGCGAGTGTCTTTTGAAAAATTCCGCTCCGGTGCATAGAGGCATTGTCACACAGCAAGGATAATATCTTGCCATGTTTAGGTACATAATCTTTGAATATTTTCCGCAGGCATGTTCTAGCTGTTATATTTTTCACTGGGTAAATCTTTGTGAATTTTGTGAAGACATCAAGTAACACAATTATAAACTTAGTCCCAAAAGTGCTCTGGGGTAACGGGCCGTGCACGTCCATGCATATTAAAGCGTTGGGAGCATCTCTCAAGGCGAACGGTAAATTTCTGCATTTGTGGGAGTATGGAGACAGGGATTTAACTTTAAATCTATGTACATAAGCGTTGCATTTGCCTGGTTGTGAAGAAAAAACTGCCCTGTTCTTCCATAAAATATCCTGCAGTCGGATCTTGTCCGATTCCTCTAAACCACACGTGGCGTTTACTTTCCTTTGTATTAGAGCGGCAATTTCTGTGTTGTTCGCGAGAACCGGTTCGGCTACCTGCCTCTCTCTGTGTAGTGTCGCCGACAGTTCGCTAATGGCTTCGAGCACGTGTAGCCGCACGCGACCTGCGTCTATGAACTCAAAAGTGTTTATATATCGTATGTCAGCCTCATCCTCTGACAATTCCTCCATCTGATCCCTGTGTCCCCCTACAGTATTTATAGCTACAATTTCTGCCCCTTCTTGTGCTTTAATTAATTCTACCCAAAATGACTCCTCTAAAATCTGTTGTTCTTCCACCGTCGGTTCATCGTCTACTGTATTGGTATCCACAAAAGGCATGCACACACCATCTTTTACTAAATTTAGGCATTTATTTTCAAAGTTCACTATTGCTTCCCATTTATGCAAGCAATCCGAACCAATAATCACTGGCTGTTGCAACCTCGGGATTACAAGAAAAATAACATTGAATGCTTTATTATTCATTCTTATCGTTAGCATTGCTTGTTGCCTAAGTTTTTCTTTGCTCTTGGAAATCGCTACCGTGCAATACACATTCGAAATTGGCAGAGACATAATTTTAATTTTCTTTTCTTGCAACGTCTTAAAAAATTCTTCAGAGCACGCCGATATATTTGCCCCACTATCAATTAAAATGTCAGTGTTGACTCCCATGATTTCAGCTTTGATTCTGGGCGAGTCACGATGTCTACATTTTTGCTCTTATTTTGGTGCTGCATGCTGCTTGGTGTGTTATCCCCCTGTACGTGCATATTTATTAAAGCAATGGGCCCTGGTTGGGAAACTTGTGATCCACTGTTTCCCTCTGAGATGGATACTCGGCCGCAGTAGTCATCTATGCTTGGTTTCCCGATTGTTGCGAGTCTTGAGGTCTGTCCTGTCTGCTAGGTCCCTGGTTCGAATCCCATCTACTACTGTTACTACTTACAATTGTTTGTGTGTTCACTGGGCTACTTCTACCCGAAAAATTCCCTTGTCTGTTTTCCTGTCTGTTTGTATTTTCCTGTGCCCTAGCATAATTCCTGTTAAATTCCCTGACATACTCAAACCGGTTTTGCCATGTGTTCGAAGCCTGGATGTGGTTAACATTAAAATTTCTTTGTTGGTCCCTATGCTGATGTTCCCTGGGGTAGTTTCTTAATCTGTCAGGCCGTGGTGTTGGCTGTGTGTACCTGTCTCTAGGGTTTTCTGTGAATTGCCTGTAGTGAGAGTTTCTCTGCCTGTATGCCCCTGACCCAAAAGAATGTGACCTATTTTCCGGCTGAAGTGTTTCTCTCCTATCTCTGAAATGATTTCCCTGTGTCGGTCTCAAATGCTGTGATTAACTCAATCATTTTCGCAATGTTGGGTGGCTCAGCTACTATAGGTCCGTTCCTGATATGAGGTTCAAAGTGATTGGTGAGCAGTGCTATCACCTCCTTGTCTGATAATGGTGGTTCAATTTGGTTGCTTCACTGTGCCAGATTTAGGACATAATTAACTAAGGTACCATGTATATTTGGGTTGTATCTGCCTTGGTTTTAACTCAAGTCGAATTTTGTTGATTTCTTGTGGTCCCCAATATCTTAATAGGAATGCTTGTTTAAATTCCTCATATGTCAGAGAGTTACCCTGCGTTAATTTAAGCCAAGATAGAGCACGACCTTTGAGGCATTTTCTAACTATAATGGGCTTGATGACCTCAGGAGTTGACTTTAACATAAAATATTGCTCTAACTCTTTTATAAACTCTTTTGCCTGATCTTTCAATTCCTCGAACACTGGAGGTGTGAGTTCATGCAAGAGGTGTGAATTAAAACTATTGTCTCCACTGTGGGAGCAAGGAGCCAACTGCGCTACATCACAAGCATGCACATTGTTGGTACAAGTGTTGGTCTCAAGGTTTCCGGCCTCACCGGGGAGTGAATGGTCACTACCGGAGTTAGCTGTACTTCCTTGAGTGATACTGTGAGTGCTATTGGTGTTGTGCTGATCTAATTCTAACACATTCATATTGCATTTTAAATCTCCAATTTCCCTATCATACACAGTACTAATGGCCTGGATTGATGTTTTCAGTGTTTCAATCTCCTGACTAGTTTCTACTGAAATAACCTGTTTTACAGCCTGAAGAGATGACTTTAATGACTCTATCTCCTGGTTTGTTGCTACCTGGCCTGCGGTAATTACCTGCTTAACAGCCTGCAGCTCTTTATCTCATTAACCTGTACATGTGCTTGCATTCTAACACTGTCCTGTTTTAAGGACTCTACAGCTGAGTTTAGGAATTCTGTGAGACAAGCAATTTCACCCTTATTTACATTTATTTCCTGTCTAACATTAATTAATTCTGTTTGAATTGCTTCTTGCCCTGCCCTAATCTGCTCTATCTGCCTGCTGCTAGCTGCTAAGCTTTCTTCTATTTTCTTGCTAGTGGTCTCTAATCTAGCACTAGTTTCTGCTAAACTACTTTCAAGTCTGTGGTTATTTTCTGATAAACTGTTTTCTATTTTGTTGTTTAAGCTATTTTCAAGTCTTTGGTTATTTTCTGATAAACTGTTTTCTATTTTGTTGTTTAAGCTATTTTCAAGTCTTTGGTTATTTTCTGCTAAACTGTTTTCTAGTTTTCTGCTCTGTTCTGCTAGTAGCGTTTGCATCATTGTAATGAGCAAGTGTGCGTCATCATGAGACGCCTCCTACTGCATACACGTGGTAGTATCTACGGTGCTCTCGTTAGAAAGCTCCATGTTGCTATCTGCCATGATAAGCCGGTTACTCCTGAGTAACATAAAAACACATAAAGATGAAGATTTTGTCCTACTTTTAGTTGATTCTCTGCCTGCTGCGTTGCTCCTGCCGCTCATGCGTGTTGAAGTCCTGGGTTCGTCTCCTTATTCGTGCGTGAACACGTTGGGTGCCATATGCGACGGACCTCCTTGTGCCATCGTCTTCCTTCCTTCTTGGAGCTGTTGGTGGCTGGTTCCTGGAATTCAAGCCTAGCACACTTGTGTGTTGCCCTATTTCTAAGCTCTTTCCCAGGGTGTGGTGACGGTAGACGAAATGAAACTCCAGATAACTTGAACTTTAATTTATTGCATTGTGATAATACTGTTTTGTGATGCCGCTAGCCGTGTGTTTTGAACCTATATGCAATTCAAAGGGGCCTATCTTCAAAGATTTACCTCCCCAAGCTACCTGTGTCTCCTATATCTAACTTCACACGCATCGCCACAAACATGGCGTGAATTGTTGCCTCTTCTTCAGGACCAGACGAAAAAGAACAGATGCGCGAGCTCTGCACGTGTGCGCTTTTATACTCGCTTAGGGGACGCTAAGTTCACCTAGCTCTTTTCTAATCTTTTCTGTTACTGGTTCTCCCCTAAGCGTGCTATGAAAACATTTGCCTCCAAATCTGCAGTCTTGACAAGTTTGGGATTTCCAAGGTGTCAAAATCTCTCTCCCTCTCTTTCCATCTTATTGCTATCTCTCTCCGTGCCTGTGACTGTTTAGCTGTGTTGCCAGCCCTAAACCCCTTTCTACTGCCTGTTTCTCTTCTCACGGCTAGCTAGCTTCACATCTTACATATATGTTACAATACTCAGCTTATTTCCTATTACATTTATGTTCCCTATATATCATAGTTCCCGCTACAACATAAATAATGTTGTTACTTATCATGCATTGCATTTTTACACACAGTATGTGCATGCTAAGACTTGGTGGATAGCTTTTGTCTGGGTGGCTTGTGAAAGGAGGGTTAATTCTTTGTGTTAGCAATTCTTTTTAACTTTAGAGATGTGTATTTTGAGCAGTTGCTGTTGGAAATAGTATTGATGTGGCATTTTAAATTACTCTGTATTGTAATTGTAATTTATTTCATCCTCAAGTCATATTAATACAACATGGGGAATGTTGAACATAATATACATTAGTATATACAAAGATCAATGAGTTTACAATGCAATCTTTAAAAATATTAACAGTTTTTAATTATTACTAAGTATTAATAACATTCTTGGTATAGATTGAACAATTTTCCAGTTTTCCTACCATTGGAGAGGAGCCTTCTGTCTTCCTGTCCACTGATTTAAGGTCTCAGTTCTCGGTCACATGCAACAAAGGACATAAAATTGGCATTAGAATTTTCCTAGTTATAGTTTGCACCTTGCAATAGTTAAATAAGGTGAAGAGAGGACCATGTCCGCATCATTTTAAGTCATTTCAATGGAGTGATTACTGAATTCATAGGTTGAATAAAACTGATGAATTAATAAGAAGTTGATTTCTTTTTTGAATCTTGGCTCAGAATTTAAATTTTTCAAGTGTATAGGAAGCTGATTGTATAACTTAGTACCAGTATATTTAAATGATTTCTCAAAGAGGCTTGTTTTATGAAAACTAACATGCAAATTATTTTTATTTCTAGTGTTGTGATTAGAGGACATAAATCGCCTACGCTCACAATTCGGTGGACATAGGTCACAATTATTGTTTAAATAACTAATGCTTTTTTGCAGTGTATCCTCATGTCAACAATTGCTAACTCAATTTTTACACTTGTAGTGATTAACACAAAATGTAGATATGTACAAAGGCTCTCTTGATCAGAGTTGATTAATAAATTAGCTGGAATGCCATGGTCAAAGTGAAATTATTAGTATCTGATGTTTTGGTCAATACATCAATTTGTATCCTCAAGGCAAGATCCTTGGCAGCTTAACAATGACTGCCTGCAATGCAGCAAGTGCTTTGCAATTTATAGCTCAGGCCAAGGTGGAAGGTGGCTCATGATTGGTGAGACTGCAGTGGCATGTCACTGCTGGTATCCATGCAAACTAGCTTAAACTTTACATGTTTTTTATTGATGATGTTTGTGTGCTTGTGTATATCAATTGCTTCTCTATGAAGTCTTGCATGATAATATTTTGTTGTTACTAATGTTTTAGTACCACCATAGAGGATAAGATTAATAAAATTAACAAAATGTTCAGCAATTGCAGACTTACCTCCCTTTGCAAGATGGCAGTATCGCTTATGCTCTGTTATGTGCCCTGGAATACATAAGGGGTCTCTCTTGTCCTTAGCAAGTTTTGAAATATATTGAATTTTAGTTGTGGGTTTATATAATGTATTGATTTTGTGCCTTCAAGGTATTTTCCAATACAGTCTGTAATATTCTTAAAATAAGGTAGGAGAATTTTTCTTTTTAAATACAGGCAATTCATGACCTGGATATGAATTCTTTTTGGGGGAATTGCTCCATTAAAACTTTTGCTAGAAAATCCTTTTCCTAACATGGCTATCCTGAGACGGTAATTTGTATCACAAATTACTCAGATGTAATTAATGATAATAATATGAATATGTATTTTTATGTGACATTGATTTTAGAGGTTTATTAATTGTAAATATTATTGGTAAATAATAATATACGGCTCTACTGAAACTGTTAACAATAACGCAATAATGCAGCAAGGGGTGAGTTGTTTATCGTTACCGAGAACCAGGAAGTTACGTAATGTTTCGCGCCTTTTCGGTAAAAGCTTCTAGAATTTTCCCTAAAAGTAATATGTATTAGTGATTTTCATTGGATAGTAAAATAGACGCTAATGTTGGCGCGTTTTATTAGCCAATAGCATTTCATTTATAATCTTTAGGTGTATCTTGAGGCAAGCCTATAAATAAGCCAGGGCGAGGTAGCGTGTCCCACAGTGTGCAACAAGATTCTCAACACATTACACATCGTCCCCCAGTTCAACGGAATTCTCAGTACACTACATACAGTCAGTAAGTCCTTCATTTCGTCAAGTTACGCGCAGCAGAAGTACGAGAAATCTTATAAAGTATTATACAGTTAAATACAGAAAGTTGAAGTATGCGAGTTAAAAGTGATAATAAGTTATTACAAACAGTTTCAGTATTGCGAGTATCCAAATAAATATGTGAAAGTGTTCGTGAACGTGTTCTGCAATAAAGATTATAAAACCAATTTCTTCGTCAATATCATTTCTAGACAAAAGATTCCTTTCCGCTTCACACCCTGCAAGAGATACAAGTTCTACCAAGAAAAGATGATAGCTAGCCGGAGGACAATATACATAACCTTAAATCCTTTTAGAAACTAATTCATGCAAATTGCTAACGCCAGAGGGAGTTACGAGCCAGAACAACGAATGACGTCACACAAGATGGCAACACACGTGAAGTAAACACACATATTAGCTCTCGCAAATTGGCTCCACAACGTGGTGCTATAAACACATATACAATTTGTTCTCTTACAAATTGGCGCCCAACGTGGGGCAAAGCAACCAGGAAAGGAACTCGAGTAACCAGGAAAGTAGCAGAATTAACTAGGAATGAAGCAGAGTAACCAGGAATGCAGCGGTGAAATCATCTACAAGACGCAGATTCCAGAAATAACAGGGACGACAGACTTCGATCGTAATTCCGAGATTACGATGCAACAAGGAATTCAACTATAAAAACATCGAGACGACGTAGATTCATCATAACACAACGCAGAAGCGACATCAAATCTAGGAGAATGGGGCAGAACGCTGGACATCAAAGCAACAGTAACGGACAGCATAAGTAAGGTTAGAATATCTTAATTTTTTTTGTTAAAAAAAAAAAAAAAAAAAGCTAAATAAATGTACCTTAGGAGCGGTAGGATAATAAAAACAATGGCTGCTAGTAATACAGAAGAAATAATTATGGAGGGAGATAGTGTAACAGTTAGCTGTGATCCAATACAAGTTACAGGAAATAGCCCAGATTTTTTAGGATTTGAAGATGAAAATGTTAGTGTAGAAAGTGAGAATAGAATAGCAGGAAATGTTAATCCTGATACTATTATGATTATGGAAATGCTGAGAAATATGAGTAGGGAGATAAGGGAAGATCTTAGTAAGAAAATAGATCAAAACAGGGTAGATATGCAAAAGAATAATGAGAAATTAGAAAAACTAACTCAGAATATGGAAAAGAATAATAGGGAATTGAGAGAAGATATTGATAGGAGTTTAGAACAAAAACTAGATCAGAATAAGAGAGAATTGAGAGAAGATATTGGTAAGAGCTTAGAACAAAACAGGGAAGAAATGGAAAAGAAATTCATGGAGCTAGATAGTAGTATGATTAGAATGAAAAATGAAAATCAAGAAATGATAGCAAATGAAATAGGTGAAGTTTCAAAGAAAATGTTAGACATGAGCAGGGAAATATCTAACCAAAAAAGTGAGGTTAATAATAAAATAGAGCATGTTAATGTAAAATGTACAGAGCTGGGTAGCCGAATGAGTAGCATTTCAAGTGAGTTAAAAGAGATGATGGAGGCTACAAATGCAGATTTAATACAGGTGCAAGTTAATTTCAGAGGGGAAATATCTGAAATTCAGAAGGAGTCAGAAAAACAGAGAAATAAATTGTCTGATGAAGTTAAAGATTTGTCTAAAGATTTGAATCAAAAGCTAACTTCTGAAATTAACAAACACCAAACTGTTCAAAATGAGAATAATAAAAAATTGGAACAGACAATAGAAAATCTGCAGGGTACTGTAAATAGGTTAGAATTGAATTCAAGGGCAAATATATGTGATGTGAATGTATCAGATGTACAACATAATGATAGAGGTAGTTCCTCAGGTATGACCAATAATGTGAGTGATGCGGCAGCTTCATCTATAGCTAATGCTGAAACTCAGAGTTCACAAGTTACACTAGAGAATTTAAATATGGGAATAGGGAATTTGCAAAATTACAATCATATCTTAAGTGATTTTCCACTTCCAAAATTTAATGAAAACTCCAGTCCAGTACAGTTCATTGCAGAATTATCAGAGTATTTTCAAATTAAAAAGATACCTGAAGCATTGAAAATGATAGTTGTCAAAAGATGTTTGGACCAGAAAACCTTAGATTGGTTACAAATGGTATCAGGGGGTGAAATTTCATATGAATCCTTTAAAAGATTATTCATGAACAGATTTTGGAATGTTACGGTACAGCAAAGAATACGAGCAATGCTTAGTCATGGTCAATTTAATCCACGAGAGGGAATATCGATGACTGATTACTTACTAAAACATGCAAGTCAGGTTAGAAACTTGTCACCTCCAATCAGTGAGGAAGATTTTGTGAGTTTGCTCGCAAGGCATTATCCTATCAGGATACAAAATTACTTATTAATTGCAAAACCACGGAACATCTATGAGATGACAGAATTAATAACAGCTTTGGAACAACAGGAAGAAGATATGTCTCGGGAGTGGGAAAATAGATTTTTAGATGTACGAGATAGAAGAAATTACCAAGGTAGTTATCAACGAATAAGAGGACAAGACAGACATCATGAAATTAATACCAGACAACGGTATCAATCATATGTTCCACAATTTGAAAGATCAAGGATAGATAGGAGACCAGGCCGGCAGGAACAAATAAATTATGTCAGGACAGAAAGATTGCCTGAAAGAGGGCAAAATTATGGAAGGAGGCACACTAGACAGAGGGGAAATTTCACTCACTGGAGGGAAAATAATAACCGAGAAAGATCTGAGGAACGGCAAGAAAATTACGTGTCAAGGGGACAAAATGTCAGAAATCGAGGATTTCGAACTCGAGGAAGGGGAACTCAAAACAATGGTAGCGACACTGAGATAGATTTAGCGCCTGTTAGGAATGGCAGTCCCGTACGTGAACATGGAAATGACCAGGAAAACTGTTAACAGACTCCTGTGCAGTAGGTTCTCAGGACGTCTTTAATAATTCAGTATCCATTACCAATACAAATCATACACCTACACATACACCCTGTAATAAGATTACAACAACAAAAGATAAGAGAGAAAATTTTGAGTCACCTCATGTTAGAGTGGAAATTGCGAAGAAAGAAATCATTGCAACTATAGATTCTGGTTCATCAGCTTCAATTTGCTCACAGAAATTTTACATAAATTTGATTAATGAAGGTAACAAAATTATGGCTCTTCCCACTAGTAATTTAGTTTGTCGTGTTGCAATTGGAAGAACTACACAGGTCATAAAAACACAAGCTCTACTTAGCATACTTATTGGCGGAGAGAATTTTGAGGTTATGTTTCTAATTGTAAACCATCTGATTTGTGACATAATTATAGGATGTGACTTCCTACATGAATATGAAGCATGTATAGATTTTAAACATGAAGAGTTAAAAATAACAAAAGAAGATAGAGAAATAAGGGTACCATTTATAAAAGAAAAATTTCTGTAATCGAGATGACAAAGGATGAGAAAAATATTTGTGACCAAGAGTTTTTTGTGCAAATAACAGAAACTGATAGAAATAGTCAGATAAAGCAGGTAGTCACAGAATATGAAGGGAATACCACGCCATATTTTCAACAGCTAGCAGAAATGCCAGAAGGAGTAGAGAAATGTGTAATCCAAACAAAAGATGACCATGTGAGCGAGACAAACAACAGCAGGAAAGAGAAGAGAAATGAGGAAATAATACACAAGTGTGAAGAAGCTTATAATCTTACGATAATGCAAAAACAAATCCTTCATGATGTTTTGATGAACAATAGTTCAGTATTTAGTAATATCCCAGGCAGATGTAATGTATATCAGCATACATTTCAAGTAGAAGACGTACCACCATATAGGCACAAGTATGACAATTTACCTATAAGTCTTCGAGACAAAGCTAGACAATAAATAGCATGTTAGAAAATGGGATTATTGAGCAAAGTAATTCTCAATACATAAATTCAATCTGCTGGAGTATTAAACGAGATGGTAGTTTGAGATTAACTTTAGACGGTAGATATGTCAATAAGTATATGAAACCAGATCATTTTCAAAGTGAGGGAATTGAACAACTAATTACAAAACTTTCAAGAGGGAGATTTTTGACATCCATCGACCTCACTGCATCATATTGGCAAGTGGAATTAGATCCGCAAGTGCGTGATTACACTTCATTTCAGTACTCAGGGATCCAGTATCGCTTTTGTGTAAATCCTTTTGGTTTAAAAAACTCAGGAAGTGGATTTTTGAGAGCCATTCACAGTATCTTTGGAAATTCTGCAGATGACTTTTTAATAAAGTATATTGACGACTTCTTAATCATTAGTCAAACATTTGAAGAACACATGAATAATGTCCATTATGTGTTAAATAAACTACAACAACATGGTATGACTGTGAACATACTAAAATCAAAATTTTGTGTTAAGGAAATAAATTTTCTGGGTTATGTAGTGGATGAACGAGGTATAAGACCTGATCAGAAAAGAATAGAAGCAATAATGAGAATTCCGCCACCCAGGAACGTAAAACAAATTAGACGTCTCTTAGGGGTATTGAACTTTCAGAGTAAGTTCGTACCAAGATATTCGGCGGAAATAGAACCACTGCGGCAGCTACTCCGAAAGAACAATAAGTGGAGATGGACAGAGGATCATCAAAAATGTTTTGAGAGAGTAAAGGAACTCTTTGCTAAGTCCATATTACTCGAGAGGCCCAGAGAAGATTTGGAATATGAGATTTATGTCGACGCATCAATGCAAGGATACGCCGGAATTTTAGGACAGCGAGACTTCAACAATGACTTTCACGTCATTAGTACAGCTTCTAGAGGACTTACAAATATTGAGCGGAATTCTTCAGTGACTCAGTTAGAAATTGGAGCACTATATTTCTCATTAATTCGTTTTAAAACCTATATTTATCAGCAAAAGGTGAAAGTATATTCAGACCACATCAGCTTAACTTTCATACAACGGTGTAGATTATGTAGTGGAAAACTTGCTAGATACATTCATGCAATATCTGCATTCGATATTGAGATTATCCACATTCCTGGCAAAAATAATACCTTCAGTGATTTGCTGTCAAGATTGAACTACAACCCACAAATTCCCGAAAATATTGACAGGCCTAGAAATGAAGTCAAAATATTGACAATTGAAATTCCTTTAAGCAAAGAAATGATTAGAAAATTGAAAAATATGGGGGAAATTCAAAATGAGGATGCAAAATTATTTGAACTTAAAGAAAATGCACCATTGATTGAGGAGGCAAAGAAAGAAATTATAGCAATTAGAGATGGGACATTATACAAAAAGCATGGAAAAGAAATGCCTAGTTGGAAGGTAATGGTTCCGAAAAGCATGGAAAAGGAACTAATTAAGAATTTTCATGAAGGGTTAGCACACTCAGGGACGGACCGAACAACTTCTATGATTTTAGAGAATTTATACATATCCAAATTGCGTCAAAAAGTTCGGAAATTTATATCGTGCTGCAACCTGTGTCAGAAGGCAAAACAAATAAATGCAGCATATGCATTTGAAACTAATTCGGTTATAAGGGATAAGCCGAGATGTGTAATTAGTATTGATATTCATGGTCCGATGCCTCCAAGTCAATTTGGAAATAAATATATATTTGTCTGTTATGATATATTCAGCAAATATGTAAGAATTTACCCTTTGAGAAAACCTACAGGTTTAGCATGTTTAAATAGACTACTTAAGTCATATGTGATAGAAGAAGGACCTATTCAATCTGTATTGAGCGATAATGCTTCGTATTTCACAGGAAAAAAATTTATGGATGGACTGAAAGAAAATGGCATTAAACAATATTTTTCGTCAAGATACAGACCGAACTCCAACCCAGTGGAGAGGGAAATTAAGGAAATTTCAAATTATTTAAGGGTGTTATGTCATCGAAAACACACCCAATGGTATGGATACGTGAACTTTGTTCAGAACCTACTAAATGAAACCATAAACAATGTGACAGGATATAAACCATGTGAACTTAAGTTGGGAAAGAAGATCAATACAATGTGTAAAAAAATTCCAGAAGCCATTCCAGAGGCGCATTCGATACCACCAACAGAAGAAGAGATGTTCCGAAAAGCATTTGAGAGGATGAAGAAAAAAGCCATAAAAAGAAAAATGAAACATGAAGAAAAGAAGAGAAAGGAATGGAGGATCAAAATAGGAGATTTAGTTTTGGTTAAAACCAAGAAATTGTCGGACAAAGAAAATAAACTTTATTGGCGAATGTTTCTCAAATACCATGGACCATATGAAGTTGTTGAAGTGTATGGAACTAACACATATGATTTATGTAATCCAACACCTCGAAAAAGCATAGGAAAGTTTCATATTGAGATGCTTAAACCATACAACCACGAAGATCATGGTGAAATAAAAGACAAAGATGATAAATAGTAAATGCTGGATAGTTAAAGGCGACTTGCAGAGAAATGTATTGGAACGTAAGAGGGTTAAATAAAAATGTACGTCATGTAAATGGAGAAATAAATTGTGGTCATGACTAACTGTTTGAGAGGAAAATAACATTTTATTAGTAACTGAACATGTGAAATAAAGCATGATGTTATATTAAAGTAAAGTACATAAATACCATTCCAAGAGTATTGTTAAAATAAAATTCAAAATAACAAAAATGGTAAAAATAATTCAAAACAAATACTTATGTAGCAAACAGAAAAGGTGAAACATTGTCAAGATTTAAGAGATGTAAATATATTTGCAAAGTACAAAATAAAAAAAAATTGGTAAATATAATTAAAAATAATTGAAACAAATACTTATGTAGCAAACAGAAAATGTGACACAGTGCTTAGATTTAAGAGATGTAAATATATGTAAAGGGTGAATATTTTGGTAAATATGTATAGTAATTACAAAAAAATTCTTGAATTGATAAATTTTTGGTAACAATATAAGAAAGTAAACCATTTTTTGTAACACTAGTTAAATAATTTATGGTAAAGTATTTGCTATAAAAAAAAATTGTAATGTCAGATTAATATCTAAATTAATTAAACCAGAGCCAGTAAGTAGTGGCGAGATAAAACATATGTCGTGTGCTAAATGCGTGTGAAGTGTTAAGTGAAAGTGATAACGTGTGTTCCAAGATTTAGGAGACTAAAAAGAAAATTATAAAATTTCCAAACAGGTTATAAATATTTATAATTATGTTTCTAGTGGGGCATATGAGACGGTAATTTGTATCACAAATTACTCAGATGTAATTAATGATAATAATATGAATATGTATTTTTATGTGACATTGATTTTAGAGGTTTATTAATTGTAAATATTATTGGTAAATAATAATATACGGCTCTACTGAAACTGTTAACAATAACGCAATAATGCAGCAAGGGGTGAGTTGTTTATCGTTACCGAGAACCAGGAAGTTACGTAATGTTTCGCGCCTTTTCGGTAAAAGCTTCTAGAATTTTCCCTAAAAGTAATATGTATTAGTGGTTTTCATTGGATAGTAAAATAGACACTAATGTTGGCGCGTTTTATTAGCCAATAGCATTTCATTTATAATCTTTAGGTGTATCTTGAGGCAAGCCTTTAAATAAGCCAGGGCGAGGTAGCGTGTCCCACAGTGTGCAACAAGATTCTCAACACATTACACATCGTCCCCCAGTTCAACGGAATTCTCAGTACACTACATACAGTCAGTAAGTCCTTCATTTCGTCAAGTTACGCGCAGCAGAAGTACGAGAAATCTTATAAAGTATTATACAGTTAAATACAGAAAGTTGAAGTATGCGAGTTAAAAGTGATAATAAGTTATTACAAACAGTTTCAGTATTGCGAGTATCCAAATAAATATGTGAAAGTGTTCGTGAACGTGTTCTGCAATAAAGATTATAAAACCAATTTCTTCGTCAATATCATTTCTAGACAAAAGATTCCTTTCCGCTTCACACCCTGCAAGAGATACAAGTTCTACCAAGAAAAGATGATAGCTAGCCGGAGGACAATATACATAACCTTAAATCCTTTTAGAAACTAATTCATGCAAATTGCTAACGCCAGAGGGAGTTACGAGCCAGAACAACGAATGACGTCACACAAGATGGCAACACATGTGAAGTAAACACACATATTAGCTCTCGCAAATTGGCTCCACAACGTGGTGCTATAAACACATATACAATTTGTTCTCTTACAATCCTAAGGTCCTGTATCTCATTTAAATATTGTCCCATACAAATAAGTTTAGTGTAATCAACTAGGATTTTATTTGCTCCTCTCTTTTGTTGCAGAGTGGTTGCAGTACTTATACAAATATCTTATTGGTATGAGTAGGTTTCCTATACACAGTATGTGCCAGTGATCCATCGGTGTTTCTTATAACCGGAACATCTATGAATACTATCTAGTTACTTTCTGCTGCATGTTGAATTGTATCTTAGAGTTAATGTTGTGGAGATGTTCTGCAATTTTACAATTTTTTGTTTACCTTGGGATCACTGGAGGAAAATATCAACACTATACTGATAACCACAACTAGGTTTTAGTGGAATGGTGTCTAGAGATTGAGATTCAAAATGTTCTGTAAAAAGTTTGGCAGTGGCAGGCCAAGTGGATTTCCCAAACAAGTGTCATCTGGTTGATAAAAGTCTTCATTCCATTGAAAGTAGAGGTTGCCAAACATATCTGTAGAAAACATTTTTTCAATTATAACTAAAACTTTGCATAAAGGTTTTAAAAAGTGATACTACTGACTAAAATTTCAGAAGGTGTACACTTTAAAGAATGAGACTGAATATATGGACATTCAAGAAATTAATACATCACTAGAATTAATTAGAGAATCACCAGTAAAGAAAGCAAAATTGGACAAAAAACATTACACAAAAGGTAAACTAATGATCAGTAAGAGTTACAGTGACAAATTAAAACATGTGTCATCAGTTTACCAGCAGACATTCTCAGATTCATCATCTCCATCAGAATATGCAAAAATAAAAGAGAATAAAAAAGAATTTGTTGAAATGATTGGCCAGCTGAAAGAAAAGTTCAAATGTTCAACAAATAGTGAGAAAATTACAATTTTGATGTTCTTCCTAAAAGTTGGAGTATATGCAAATTGAAAGAGAATTCCAAACAACAAATTGGTTAGTCAGAAGAACTGGTCATATCCCAAGGAATACTTTAATCTTCCACTTCTCAACTAAATAAGGCAAGACTTGAAGCAGTATATTTTGAGTAGTAAAATAAAATTAAGATCATAGGGAGCATACATATCAGTAACAGCGAGGATAGTATTAAATAAAACTGGCAAGCGAATGTTACTGTAAGTTGAAATAAGGGTTGAGAGGCAAAGCCATCAGCGGCCGGAAACGGGTGGTTGTTCTGTATTGTTAAGCGTCCCGTTAGGTTGCTGGGAATGCAGACTAGCAGAAAAGGGTTAATGTTCGCCAAAAGCCAGATAGCTGTAGGCCTCAAATGAAAGAAGCTAGGAATCAGGTGATAGTGGAATGAGGTGATATAGAACATTTGAAACAGAGAAACGGAAGATTTTAGAATACTCACTTGGTCATGAGATTTGAGAATGAACACTTGGTTGTAGTAAGTCTGGGGGAGATGCTTGTCAGAAAAGTTTAGGAAGCAGCGGATAGACGCGATGATAAAAAGTGTAACAAATGGAAAAAGCGCGTGTGTGTGTCGAAGTAAATAGCAGGAATCACATGTTAAACGGTGGATGTTCGAATAAACAGCACGCAAAACAAGAAATACCATCGCAAATTGGTGACCAACGTTGGGACCTGAATAAAACCGACTGTACCAGACATTGTGTGAATCAACTGGCAGTAGAAGAAGTGATCATGCCCAGGACATCAGACATAAATCCAGCAACGCACGAGACGACAGGAGACCAGCTCAACACGGCCACAGGAGACGGATGCAGCAGTAACTATGCCAACCGAAGCAGAAAAAAAAGTAAGTCCAGTGTTTTTTATACGAAGTAATCATCAGATTGACTATGTCAAAAGTGAAAGAAGAAGAAGAAAAGCGTAGCTCAGTAAAATATATATATAAATTTTGGTAGTTCATTGATATATAAAAAAAAGTATTTAATGATCTATGATTTTAAGAAATAGAAAAGTTGTAAATAATTTTAAAACAGACACTAAAATGGAGCAGAAATTGGAAAGCGATAACTTAAGCGAAACAAGTGTAGGAAATGTAGAGGCAGCAGGCGAGTCAAATTTTAATAGGATAACGATTAGCGAACAGCAGGGTCAGGATAGCAATATAACCAACCTTTATCAACAAATGTTATTACAATTCCAGGCAATAGATCAAAAGTTAGAAAATCATAAAGAAGCAATAGATAGGAAGTTAGAAAAGCAGAATGAGGTTTTATGTGAAATAAGATCAAATCAAAATTACATGCATGAGGAATTTCTAGTAGTTCGTGCTGAAGTGCAAGAAGCGCACAGAGAAATTGATCATGTTAAAAAGCAAATAGAAACCATAAAATGTAACAATGAAAATGTGCATGAACAATTGTGTGATGATTTTCGTAACAATTGTGAGAGGATCGAGCAAAGACAAACAGAAATGCAAAATTACATCAGCTCTGAATTAAGTACAATTAAAAAAAACAGTGGAAGAGCAAAACAAAAATAATTCGGAAGAAATAAATGTATTAAAGGGATCCCTCACACAAATTGTTGGAAGTCAGCACGAAACTTCTAGGGACTTAGCAGAAATGCGAGAGGCCATAAGTCGAATAGAAATAGAAAGGAATTCAAACCAAAGTGCTAGAACTGGTATATCCGCAGAAGTTTCAAACACAAATGGTACGGCAAATCGATTTCCATTGGGATCGATTTCGCCACACACATGTGAAAATAGCAATAATAGTGCAGGCAATAACTTAAATAATAGTTTTATGCATGGTCAGTTGACAATACCCACTCAATTGTTAAATGAAATTTCATTGACAATGCTAAGCGGTATATCCTTGATTTAGAATCATATTTTGCATTGAAGGGTATTCCTGAAACATACAGAATGATAGTAGTGAAAAGGGGGTTAAAAGGATGATCCCTTAGTTGGTTTAGATTAATCTTAAGAGACCACGCAAACTATCTGCAGTTCAGGCAAGCTTTCTTGAACAAATATTGGAATGTATCCACCCAATATAATGTCAGGATACAAATTAATAATGGACGTTACCAACCGCATGCAGGGGAAGGAATGGTCGATTATTTTCTGAAGCTGGCACAACAAAGTCAACTGTTAGAACCACCTATGAGGGAGGACGAATTTATAGCTTTAATGGCATACCATTTCCCGAGTGAGATTAAAAACCACCTTATAGTAGCTAAACCACGAACAATGGGGGAAGTTCTTGAACTTTTGACGGCTTTTCAAAGTCAGCCTTATGAACGAAGCGATATTGGCCTAAGTACCCACAGAACTCAATTCACGGACGGGGAAGGGGCAAGCCAAAATTTCAACACTCGCAGGCGTGATTCATACCAAGTTCGCGAGAGTTATAGGGACAACACGTATAGACCACCTAATATGCAGAATTATAGGAGAAATGGACCTACAGGCGGGAACTATAATAGAAATGTCAATAGTGCACAAAAAGGCAGAATTCCCAGATAAACTTTATTCAATTTGAAAACGAAAGAAGGGGAGACTATAGGTCGTGGAGAAACAGATGGGGGAGTAATAATATGAAATATGCAAATGGGCCGAGACGCGATGGACACGGTAGCACGAATACCGGACGTAACTCACCACGATGGAGAGGTCGCTCACCCAACCAAACCACGCACGAGGAGGCGAGAGTAAATGCGCCAGAAATAAGCTCAGGACATGTCGAACCAATGTCTCTGGAAAACTCCAATTAGACCGAACTGTATCTTCGGGTACGGTCAGAGAGCAATTAGATGTAAGCAATGAATAGCGCAGGTACAGACACGAGAGGAAAAGGGAAATTTTTGTGGAATATTTACAAACAAATGGTCATGAGGAAATTGAAGTTTTGTTTTGAAGATGATGAGCAATTACAAAAGGATATAGATTGTTTTGAGGAAATCAGTGAGAACGAAAATGCGGAAGACGAGCAGTGTAAAACTATTAAATATTACAGTCTGACCGTGGGACAAGAGTCGAGCCCATTAGCACGCGTAAATAGGGAATCTGTGCAGGTAAACGAGGTTAATGAGCCTGAACCCTTCGAAAAGAAAAATGAAAGTGAATAGTATAAAATGAGCAGAAAGGGATTTTATCTAAAGTTGTAGTTGTTAATAGCCAGTGATTCCTGCGAGAACTGGAAGTTGTAATGCATATAAGTATGAGTTTGATAAAAATGTCCAGGTATAATTACAAAACAATTCGGGGATCGTGCTTTTGAAATAAAATGCATTCAGTCAGGTAAAATTATGGGGAGGTACAACATTTCACTGTTAAGACCTTTTAAGGAATTAAATGAATAGAAACACTGTTTAGCATTGTGAATGGAGTATGTCACACACACAGAAGAAAAAAAAAGTCTTAAACAGCCAAAATAATTAATAATTGAAAAGAGGGGGAGAGCAGATAATGATAGGTCAATTTACCAAGAATAAGCACTCCATTATGTGCATAGATAATAAAGGAGATGTAAATAAATAGGTGAATATAGCATTGTTGGGTGCATCATTAATGGTATAAAAAAATAAATAATTGTATATACATGTTAGAATAAGCTACTGAGTGAAACAGTGAAGTGAAACAAATCGTGAAAAGTGGAAAATGTTGCGTGTGCAAATTATGAATAAATAAGAAGATAAATAGATAAATAAATGAAACATAAAATATTGGAATGGTCATTGCAGAACAATAAAAAAAAAACAATTACACGTATACTGACAAACAAATTTAAAAATATGAAGATTTTGTATAAAATGTAGAAATGTATATTATTTTTATATTGCTTGTAAATTCTTTCTTATTTTGTAAATAGCTTTCTTACATTTAATATGTGTATATTGTAAGGGTATCTGTATGATTGTATTATGTTTGTAAAATGTTTAAGTGTAATTCCTGTGAAGCCGAGAAACGCATACACGTACATGGATTCGTTAAATGTTAGGGAGAGAACCAATTTTTTTCAGACAGGGATTCTGATAGAATGCCAACTATCTTTAGATATTTAGTAAACATTCCATCAGGGGGCATATTGAAGCAGTATATTTTGAGTAGTAAAATAAAATTAAGATCATAGGAAGAATACATATCAGTAACGGCGAGGATAGTATTAAATAAAACTGACAAGCGAATGTTACTGGAAGTTGAAATAAGGGTTGAGAGGCAAAGCCATCAGCGGCCGGAAATGGGTGGTTGTTCTCTATTGTTAAGCGTCCCATTAGGTTGCTGGGAATGCAGGCTAGCAGAAAAGGGTCAATGTTCGCCAAAAGCCAGATAGCTTTAGGCCTCAAATGAAAGAAGCTAGGAATCAGGTGATAGTGGAATGAGGAGATATAGAACGTTTGAAACAGAGAAACGGAAGATTTTAGAATACTCACTTGGTCGTGAGATTTGAGAATGAACACTTGGTTGTAGTAAGTCTGGGGAGATGCTTGTCAGAAAAGTTTAGGAAGCAGCGGATAGACTCGATAAAAAGTATAACAAATAGAAAAAGTGCGTGTGTGTCGTAAATAGCAGCAATCAAATGTTAAAACGGTGACGATAAAATAAACGAGCAGAAAAACCAACAGTGGTGTTCACCACTAACCTGAGATCCAAGATCCATGCAAAGAACCCTGATCTAGTACCGAACCCGGGACCTTTCCTAAAAATCCTGTACCGTAAAACAACCAGAAGTACCACCGCACATTGGCTGCCTTATGTGGGGCCCACAATCCACAACCAGAAATACTACCGCAGACTGACTAAATCATTGAAGACATTGTTCATAGGTTCTATGAATCTAATAAAATTAGTTCTAAAATGCCTGGAAAAAGGGTCTTAAATTGTGAAAAAGGATGGTAAAAAATGTCTGTTCAGAAGAAATTCATACTTTGAAATCTAAAAGTGTACCAAAGGTTTAAAGGTGATTTTCCAGATGTTAGGATTGGCTTCTCAAAATTTTGTGAATTAGACAGAGGCATGTTATTCTTGCTGGAGTTGCTGGAACTCATTCTGTTTGTATGTGTGTTGAACACCAGAATGTTAAACTTTTGGCTGATGCAATAAACTGGATCAACTCACAAAAAGCATGGACTTTCATCAAAATATGTTTACTTTCAAATATCTATTAGCACTAATGAGTTGCAGCCCACCAACCACAGCTTGCCTAATGAAATGAATAATTGCACACGAAGAAGATATTACACACGCACGCACATGAAAATCCCTTTTCTTCAGTTATTAAGGTTTAATGGTATTGATTTTGTGTCATTTAAACAGTGGCTAGCTACAGACACATGCAATTTTGAAACACTCACACAACAGAAGATTTGCAGAAAAACTTTCAAGAAGCCTCAAGAATCTTAAAGTTCATGACTTCATATTTCACCAGCAGTCATTTTTTCTAACTGAAGGAAAATTGTCTCTTCAAGCAGGTGAAGTGATTGTTGGTGATTTTTCTGAAAATTATTCATTTATTGTCCAAGATGCTTCACAGGGATTTCATTGGAATAATCAAGCCACCATTCATGCATTTGTTTGCCATTTAAAAAATTCCAGTGATAGCCTTTGTTTGCAGTTATATCAGACTTCTTGTATAATGACACCATGACTGTGTACACATTCAAAAACATCTAACTATATTTGTGAAAGAGAATCTGTCAAATATTTAAAAAATATACTATTTTTCAGATGGAGCACCACCTCAATATAAAAACAAATATAATTTCAAAAACTTAGTCTACATAATACTAATTTTGGAATAAAACTGAATGGTATTTCTTTGTCACATTGCATGGCAAAGGACCTTGTGATGGTGTGGGTGGTACCATGAAATGTCTAGCAGCTCATTCAGGTTTATAATATAATGAAATATTAACTCCTGTACAACTCTTCTTATGTGCAAATGACAATATTCCATCCATAAAAGTAAAGTTTCCTTAATACTGAAGTTCAAGAAATAAAACAATATCTACAACAACGATTTGAAAATATTTGGACAGTTACTGGCATCTGCCAATATCATGCCTTTATTCCTGTTTCAAACTCCACTCTGATGGCAAAGAAGTACTCTACAATTCAAGATGGCACTTTAGGGTCATTCCATGCCAAATCATCACAGCTCAGAACCCAACCATCACAGCTCAGAACCCAACCATCTCACTAAAGTTGGTAAGATTGTAGAGACCACCAAGTAAATTACATTTGTGAAAGAGTATACTTCAGTAGTGGACCGTACTCATACAGCAGGGTTGCAAACATGATGAAAATGTTAAAATTTATGCTTGCAAGACCCACAAAAAATGGGAATAACCCTGCTTCTAATTATGCTACAACTATAATCTTGGGCTTGTTTTGAAGCTAAAGGAACTGATATGTCATTAAAAAATGGTTTAATTCTAAAATATGTAATTTTTAAGTTTAAGGGTCATGACCTTTGACCTTGAATAATAAAAAAAACGTGTAGGTTCAATATTTTGGGAAATAAAGTATGTTATACACTAAATATAATCTTTCCTTGGTGTAGGTTTAATCTTGGGAAGGCTTTGGGAACATGAGAAAAAAAATTGAAATGCATGGAGATTAATGTAATACGCAAATATTTGTAAGTACATAATATAATGGTGCATATAATGGCTACCAGTACATAAACTTTTCAGAAAACCAACAAGTCAGTGGCTTCTCCTTAATAATGCTGCTTCCGTGCTTTGGATTTTTGTAGCATTTAATGTATATGTTTGTCCAGTTGCAGTATGAGGATCAACCTTCGCCAGAATACTTGCACTGGGTATACTGAAAATGTCAGGCTTGTGAGGGTACACTAATGATGGATATGGACCACTGAATGGAGAAAACTGATTTAACACCTCCTGGGATGCTACATTCACATTCATCACACAACCAAGTCACCAAGCATTGTTATAGACACATGTCACAAATCCTTTTATTTCTTCCAAAGATGGTGTACCATGTCAGAAGCTTGTCTGCAGATCCCTTGTAACGAACGTCTGCTGAAAATCTCTTCATTATTAAGTTATTCCTTACCCTAGTTATGAAAGCATGAAATGCTTGAGTACTGAGAACTCGCTTGGCTTCTTCATGCCATTTGTGTAGTAACTTTTGGTTCTTCAAAATTTCACCTTCAGACACATACAGAAAGTTCATGTTCTTAATGTGATCTTTTGCCCAGTAGAAGAGCTGCTGTGGTGTCATGATTTGTTCAGTATAAATATGCTGTAAGCTAGCCCTAGCTGCTAACCTCTTCACAGTTCCAGGAAGCCCATCACATGAATTCTTGCCATGAGAAGTGGCAAAGAAATGCCACTCAGCTGGAATACCAAAATCAGCTTCATGAGACACTAAATTTGAGAAATTCTTCCTGTTTTTGTATTGGCCTGCACAACCATTTGAGAAGTAATATATTTTGCATACATTTTCATGTTTTGCTTCAGGAAGTGTACAAGGCAGTTCTGAAATGCATGCACAGCAACTGTATTGTGTTGTAAACAGTCTGAAATAACTACCAAGTTTGTACATGACAAATCTTCTGTTTCAGTCTGTCTGTAATAAATAGCAAGTAGGTGAATGGTAGCAATTATTCCAATGGAAACCCTGTACCTCATCTTGCAGTATGAATGAATAGTTTTCTGCAAAATCACACACTACAATAACTTCACCTATCCCTAAGTCATCTTTCAAACGTTTCAAATATGATGACTGTTGAACAGCAATGAAAGAATGTGTCTGTAGTTGAGTTAACTTGGCTACTAGCAAGTCAATGAAATCTTCAGAGGTCATCACAGTTGTCTCAAGTGTGCATATCTGTGATGTTATCCACTGTTTGAAAGTAACATTTTCATTGGCACTTGATTCTGGCACATTTTTAACTTCATTCATTATCTTACTTGTTCCTGGGCGTTCACCACATTCTTTGAGTAAACACACTCCTTTGGTGGATTGCACATCATATTTGCAATATAATGTTGGTAAGTAAAGAGGTGGTGCCCCTGGTCTTCCATTAGATTATTTAATTTGCATCCTTCCAACAACAGTTTCACATTTTGATGCACAGCACAAACACATACCATATGTGCATCACTTGCTCCCACTAGAACACATTGTTTTGGATGCAGGGAGGCAAATTTTGAGAATGCTACCTTTGCATTGGAGTGTGACTGTTTGAAGTGAACATACACTTCTGAAAGATTATTTAAAAGAAGTGGCTTTTGTACGTGTTGTATTTTATCACCACTTTGCAGTGTAATAAAATCCTTTTTGCCAGGCATTATCCTACTGACATCACTGCAATAGAAGCCTACCACAATCTTAACACTATCAGGGTCCAAGCTCCTTCCTAGTTTAGGATTTGATGATGATAAAATCCCAGACTCATGCACTAACTCTTTTGCTTTTCTAATCATGTAGTTACTAGCATGAAGAAATTCTTTCTCTATTCTTCTGATGCTCCAATCTTTAGGAAGAAGAATCAGAATAATCACCTTCACAGAATGTTTTGTAGTTTCTTCAAATTTCTCTTTCAACTGCTGCAATATGGTACTATTACAACACTTTATGATCAGATATAGGCTCTTCATGAGGAACATGCAAAAATGTTCTTTTTAACAACTTCTGCAATTTTATCAGCTTTCCTTTTACAGTATTGTATTCCCTTCATGCTCTTATTTATAGACGAGACTCCAACACTACTTAAACTTTCATTTAATGACAGTAAAGCTGAGTCAGTCTTGTATGCTCTCACCTCTGTGTCACTGTCCTCTTCTGATGTGCTTGGCTCTTCTTCAGAAGGAGAAACATCCCTCTTAATGTGTTTTGTGCAACTGTCACAGACCATCCGGTCAGTTCTGATGTGTGGCAGGATTTCAGTCATCCATGGTAGCACTTTCCGCAATTGTTTTCTACTGCTTTTGTGTCTTTTAATACCAAATGGATTGCAACACTGTGTCTTAATGTACTTCTCCATTATATAAATGTAATTGTTAAGTTCAAGAAATTAACACCACCAGCAATAACATACCTCACAATGCAGAGACATAAGCCACACTGGGAACTCCACTCCACAGACAGAGACAGTGTATATTAGGCAAGTCACCTGCTCAGAGGATTGCTTAATGCAAGAGTAGCCCATGTAGCATACTTAAATATTCATTTACTCGTGTTCCCCAAGCCTTCCCAAGATTAAACCTACATCAAAGAAAGATTATATTTAGCTGTGTAACATACTTTATTTCCAAAGATATTGAACCTACATTTTCTTTTGTATTCAAGGTCAAAGGTCATGACCCTTGACCTTGAACTTAGACTTGTATATTTTAGAATGAAGCCCTTTTAATGACATCTCAGTTCCTTTAGCTTCAAAACAAGCCAAAGGTTACAGTTATAGCATAATTAGAAGCAGAGTTATTCATGTTTTTTTGTGTGCCTTGCAAACATAAATTTTAACACTTTCACAAACCTGCAATACAAAAACCATGTATCACAAAGGGGTAAGGTTGAAAACCCCACTTTTATTGTGATGATTTGGCATGGAATGACCCTTTAGTGACTGTAGCAGAATCAAGTTCAGAAGATAAAATCATTCCCTTCACAACTATTGAGGGTATATTACAGTTGTGTATGAGGATAATTGTGGTTAGGTTATGTGTTAGAGAAATTCAGAGACTGAAGAATTTAAAATCAGATTTCTTCCAACCTCATTTGTGTTCCTATCTCAGCCAGATGAATTAATTATATCTGTGTATCAGATTTTGCCTGTCACATCTGTTTCTGAAACTGGTAGAACATACAAACTCATCAAAAGAGATGAACCACATATCTAAATTACTAGGAGATTTTAAGAAACAATAGACAAATGTTGCAATTTGATAAAATTGGTACGCAAGTGTAAACATTACTGTTATAATTATTTTAAAATGCCTTGAAACTTCTAGATTTGAAAAACCCATACACACAATCTCATTTAATTGTTTTTAAATTTTAAAGTGTATTAATATGCAGTAGAACCCCTATTTAATGTTTTTCTGGGGATACAGAAAATCAACCTTAAATAGGGGTTGAATAATATTTGGGGCTGTGAAAATTTAGTGTTAAATGTGGAATGGAGGTCACCCAAAATTGGGGTTCCACTATATTATTAGGCTAATTTAGAATATAGCTCATTCTTTTGGATACTCAGTGTAATACTGGTGGGTTGAAAAAGCATATTGAGAACAAAGCAATTAAGTTTTATTTGAAAAAAGAAAAATTGTAAAAATTATGTATAGGGTGCTCTGAATCTGAACGACTCAATATCTTGGAAAGTTATAGTTGGCCCAAAACCACATTTATATATGAGGCCGTCAAGTGCAAAACTCATCTTATCCAAAAATTAAAAAAATTGAGTTAGACATGGGATTCAATACTTCTTGCAGTTCTCTACGAACTGGTGACTTTTGGTTTGAAGAAAATTCATCTAATACACCTTCAAGAGAGCCCTGAAAACTGCTGTTCAATGCAAAACTCTTCAAATCCATGGTGGCGGTTGATGCAGAACTTGTCTAATCCATCTTGCAATTCAGAGCAATACTTGCCTTGTCCAATACTTGTTTCACTACAATTGTGCTGTGTGAAGAGCAAAACTCGCCTTATCCAGCACTAAGAAATATTGCCGTTTCGCTTCTCTGTTTCCCTAAATTGGCAGTCCTGTGTGATTCCAACTGTTTTTAGTTTAGTTTTGACTAGTCAAAGGTGCAGACATGTTATTATGGAATCCTCTGATATCCCGAAGTTGGTGGAAAGGGTAGAACAAGGAAAAGGGCATCCCATGAATCGAAACATGAAAGAGAGAACAGGGAAAGGTATGTGTGATCAAATTACAATTAAATAGTATTATTCTGTTGTTGACAGATATGACTCATATAGGAATATACAGATGTGTTTACAGTAGTTTCTATTGTTAAGGCATTCAGCAAGCCTCGGCGCCCGCTTGCCTGCCCTCCTACCTGTAATCACAACAGCAAGTCATTCCAATACAGTAACTTGACACAGAAGGACGTAAGGAAATTCCACGAAGCCTTCTACAGCTGCAGTTCTAAAATTAAACAAGACTGCGTTATACTGACTTACTGTTCAACTGATATACCAATACAGCAGCGTGCAGTCAAAGACGATTCTCGGAAGGGTTTTACAACAAAGTATCACGTAAAACGTGTACAAAGTCTGCCAGTTCAGGTGTGTCAGAAAACGTTTCTGGATATTTTGTAAATATAAAACGACAGAGTACAAAAGACACCTTGAAACTGGAGTGGCGCCAAAGGAATTCTGAGGTGGAGACAGGATGTCACAAAAATAGTAATAAAAGAGAATCTGTAATTAAATTCATACAGAAGTTTAAAGTACTTGACGTCCATTATTGTAGGAGCAAAACATCAACACGGCAATAGTTACCAAGGGAATTAAGCATTAATAAAATGAGATGTATGTATAATGCAGAAGCATCTAATTCATTGAAAGCATCTAAGAGTTTCTTTCGTAATATTTTTAATGCAAAATTTAATATAGGCTTCAAAAGCCCTGTTTCTGATGTATGCTCACTTTGTCTTTGTTATGATGAGAAAATAAAATTGGAAACAGATAAAACTAAACGTTCTGATTTTCTGATAGCTAAACAAATACATAAACATAGAGCTAAGGCATATTTTGATCTCCTGAAAGAAGATGATAAAGTAGCAACGTTTCATTTGACTGTCAAAAAAAATATGGTACTGTCAAAAGTACAGCATCAAGCAGCATACTACAGCAGGCACTTATACATGTATAACTTCTCCATTGTGTAGGGTTCATCCAAGATAACAGTGACAATCAGAATAATTGTAATTCTGTTTGGACAGAAAATGAACGTCCTAAAGGTTCAAACAAAATTGTATCAGCAGTATATGGTCAACTGTGCAAATCCGATTTTTCTGGAGTTAAGAAAGTAAGGATATTTGCAGATGGACAAAATAAAAGCACCACTATGATAGGCATGCATAATAAATGCTTGCTATTCACGCACCATAGAACGTGCAGGTGATAGAAATGATCTTTCCTATTCATGGCCATTCATTCACCCCTCCCAATCGTGTTTTCAGGCTAATAGAGAAAGAAATAAGAATGAGAAACACTACCAGTAGGCCTGAAGAATACTTTTAAATCTATAAAAATCTTGGAAAGGTAATCAGATTAGGGATAGATGTATTTGTACAAGATTGGAATTATGCTGCAAAGGAAACATTGAAGTCTCCAGGATCCTGGTATTTTAAATTAAAGGCATCTAAACATATTATTTTACAACGTTTTACCTCAGGCGAGGTTCTACTGAAAGGTGAGGCAAATTTTTGGGCCGATATGTGTGTAGGCAAGACCATTCTGAAGCGAGGCAAAACCTTAGAAATGCTGATTGCAAGGAATTAAGATGTATTTATAAAAGTAAAGGAGGAAAAAGTTAAAGATGTGCAAAATTTATTAAAAAAACATTTGGTGATAATTGGGAGGAAAATGAAAGCGCCTGTATTTTACAAGAATTTAATATCTAAAAACAATGCTGCCAATGACGATAAAGAAGTAGGAGTTTCTTGGATAGTGAGGAAGGAGAACTTAGAATTTGTTTTTGAACATTAGTTATTAGTATTACATTTTAAACATAATACGTAAATTTTACAAGGCATAAGATATGTGTGATATGAAAACTTGTCAATTTTTGTGATCAAACTATGAAAGGAGTGATTCATGGACATCCTTATGTGAAATTGGCGAAAAAATTGTGAAAATTTAGTTTGTTTTTAACTAAAATGAAATCAGAAATGGTTATAATTATACAAACATTGCAAGAAGTCATTTATTAACATTGTCCAACAGGAATATTGAGAAGTAAATCGAAAATGTTTGCACTTAATTGTAATTTAGTATTGTGTTTGCACCAAAACTCGCCATATCCACTACCGTTGTGTGCAAAACTCACCTTATTCAAAATTAAACTTTGATTTACCACCATATTATTTGAGATTATTTTCAAGAGAATACATGCATATTTAAGCGTCTAGTCCGGACATAACATCAAGAGAATTTTCAAATGTTATGCTGTTTGCCTAATATTAGTTTTTCACGTTTTCTGAAAATTCGTTTACCTGGATAAGGCGAGTTTTGCACTTGACGGCCTCATATATCAGAGATAAAATAATTTGCAACATTTGTGCAAAGTTTCAACAAAACCAAAGATGCTACTTTGTTGAAAAAACTTGTTTATATATTTTAATTTCTCTCCAAAAAGGAGTTAAAATGCTTATTTTAAAGATTATATTGTAACAAGAAGAAAGCAGATTTTGTGAGCCTAAAAATGTTACATAATTGAATTTTCTATCTGTGATACATAAAATGTTATAAATAAAACAGAATTTCAGCTTAGTGTCATATAATATTTTGCTACTGTTTGAAGGTCCCATATCTTGTTGGTATTATATATATTCCAAATATTTTGCAGCAGTGTGTATGGTTTATGAAAATAAATGTATGTGAACATTTTCAGGAAAATCTGAGACATCAAAATTCAGGGGTGTGCTGGATTTCCATGGAATGACCTATAGACCAAAAGCTTGGCTACTTCAAAATTATTTTCGGATAATTTTTATTCAAGCATCTAATGTTAACAAAATATTATAATACTCCATAATGTAGATTCATAATCTTTGTTGTATGCTTCACATATATATGACACCTCTATCTGTTTACTTGCAAACTTGTTATAGGCAAAACATTTTATGGTAGTAACATGTATAGAACACACAGAGGAAATGTACCTTTCATGTTTCTCTTGGAAGTATCTGTAAAGTTTTGATTCATAACTGTTGTTCCACAAATTTATCAGGAAGACATATATGTCAGATGAAAGTGAGGTTGCTATTCCAGTTTCTAAAAAGGGACTTTATGATTATAAATGCAATTTTCTTCAGGGAAAGTCTTAATTGCTTTCTCAATTTAAAGAAAAAACAGCATTTGAGTACTTATGCCAGCAGTATTCATTAGGGCAGAGAATACTCCATAGGCACAATCTTGTCAGTCATGCGACACTGTGCATTAAACCACTAATCACCAGTATCCACTACCCCTTTTGCAGTACTATAATCAAATACACTTGCTTGATTTTTTAGTGTTTTCATATAGTGTGGCTGTTTCTATGACCTTGTCTTTCTTTAAAACATAAGCCATAATAATTATATAAATAACAAGAAGTATTGTATACAGTGGGGCATTGTTATAACTTAATGTTGGAATTTGTAATTTATGTTTATTTTTAACTTCTATAGAGAGAAAGAAGAGAAGTTATGCAAGGGAAAACTAACTAGAGGACATCTCAACCATAAACATGCTAAAGAAACTAAAATACCACCACGTAAAAATGCAGTAAATATTTCAACTCAAACTATTACCAAAAATGAGATCCAATTCTTAGGCCATGCTTTCAAGACTTCCATTATTGTCACCATTTAAATGGCTACATTGCAGACATCACCATTAGCTCCCAATGTTTGGAACTATGGCTCAATTCAAATGTCAAGAAATTTTAAAACAGATGTTATTCAAATACAAACAAACAAATTACCAATGAGCAGTCAATACTTACATTAAATGAGAGACCACATTTTACTTCAAAGCAGGTAAAGGAAGTAAAATAGTAATTACAGATCATAATGATGACAACCACAGGATTTGGAAGCTACTCCAACCTGAACATTGTATATTAATAATAATAATTTATTTGAGCACTAAGTTATTACATATTTAGACTGCCTTCTCTATTTGGCCCTGGCCACTAAGATGAGCAGTCATTGTGAATTACAGTTACATGTTGATACATTTAGTAGTTCTTATATTTATTTTTATTTACATTATTTTTCATCTTTTAACTGTCCATATCCATTTATTCTTTACTTTCATTAAGTATTTACCCATATTTTTACAGTTTTTATCTAGAATTATATGTATATCTTTATTCTTATTCATTCCATACCATAAACTTTCTTTTCTCCAAATCTCTGTTTCTTTGCATTCAAATATAATGTGTTGCATATCTTCATTTTCCCCACATAATGGACATTTACCTTGTTCATAGCCATTTCGCTTCCCCTTTAGCCTCCATATTCCTGCCCTTAACCATGCTATACCTCCTCTTTCTTCTTCATTTGTGTTGTCTACATATTTCTCTCTTTCCCAGTGTTTTTTTTATGTTAACATAAAAAATCAAAGATCTCTTCTCAGTTATCTGACTAAATAATTGTATCTCGATGTCCTCAAATCTTCTTCTAATACTCTTCCAAAAACCTTTGTGATTTGCATCTCTTTTCCTCCAAACATCTCCCATGCCATTATTCTCAAGGTTATTTCTTAGTTCATTTACCCAGCCCATATTTTTTAAACTAGTTTCTTGGTATTTTAGACATTGTTGTAATAAATTATCCTCCTCAGAATTCAAGATCCTGTGCCAATATTTCAAGGCTCTCTCCATAACCATTCCTTTTCTTGTTACTTGTCCCATTTCAATTTGAGCCACTTCATTTGCTGTAGCTGTTGGCAACCCTAGTACTTCTTTACAAAATATTCTGTAAATTGCACTATTATTGGTCTTTTCCTGCCTTGCCTACCCACTCTATACGCTTCTACAATCTCCCATCCTATTAGATCCATTTCTAGCATTGTATATTAACCAAAAACTCTTGAAAAAGTTACACAGATATAACCCAAAAATCTATAAAAGAAAGTACCATACTTCCAAATATTGTCAAAAACAAGTTAACAATCCTATGATACCCAAGCTCTATTGCTTACCAAAAATCCATAAAAATGGTGACAGCACACTGCCAATTATTAATAATATAGATACACCAACTTATGAATTATTGAAATGGTTAGAGGAAGAATTTGACAAGTTCGAAAAGTTGACTCCTTAAGCATACAGAATTCCCTGGATTTTGTTAACGAAATCAAAGAACTTAGTGGTAAAAACTGAAGAGGTTACAGTATCTTTTGACTTGAAATCATTATCCACCACATCCCAATTGAGAAAATACTGGATTTGATAAAACAATGGCTAGGCATGAACAAGATCACATCAGAACAAATTGAAGGTTGCATCAAACTAACTGATTTATGTATCAAACAAAATAGTTGTATGTTTATCAACAAGTGTTACCAACAAACAGCGGGCTTAGCCATGGACAAACCCCCTTTCACCTTTCTTGGCCAATGTATACATGAGCAATTTTGAAATCCACATCACTAGAGCATTTTCACACATCTTGCAATGTTGGTATAGGTATGTTTATATTTTTGACATCATTCCAAAAAAAATGTTAAAGATGCAATGAAGTTACTAAACCTGAAGGCAAGGTCTATAAAATTCACATTTGAAGCAGAAAAACAAGGACTCTTACAATTTCTGGACTTAAACATCATGGGGAAATCAAATGGGATTAGAATTTGGCAATTACTGAAAACTAATATATTTACAGCCTAAGACAAAATAAATGAGAACAGCCAGAGTGAGCTCGATTTGGAAAACATCGTAAACATTTACTGATGTGTTGTTTACAGTACATGATTTAATATCATCTTGCATTCATGTGAAAGCTATGTGATAATTAGGAAGATGCCTTTCAGTTTAGTTGTGTGCATGGTAGCTGAGTGGTGAAACGCATGTCTCATAATTGGAACACATGGGTTCAAACCCTTGGTGTATGTGTCTTTCTTATTATTTAAATTTCTTAAATGTATGGCGATGATGTTTTCCACGCATAAGATATCTATTAATTTTAAGACATTCATGCATAAGAACACAAACAAATTTCTCTTTTCGTTTTCAAAATAAATGCCATATTAGTAAGAATTCTGAAGTGAAAAACTTAAACAAAGTATTTAATTCACTTAATATAGGATATGCAAACTCAGTGTCTCATTCTTCAATTACGAATGTCATTTGCATGATCATGTGCATGTACCTCATAGGCTTGGAGTTATGCATGATATGTTAGCAATCATACTGACTTTTGCTATAGCTGAACGCACACATAAAGCCAGATCTCTCCATACTTAGTGTTACTGGACACTTTGTGTGTCAGGTTGCAAGAACACTTTAAGTCCTATATCTATGGCTATGAGGTGTGTGTGGTTATCCAGGGAAGGGTTTGTCCGTTGTCAGCCTGGTTTAATAGAAAACGTTTTTCCACTCCTCAGCAGGACATTGCACTTCTAGCAGGGGCAGGCAGCAATCCCTTCCAGCATGTGTGTACAATTAGAATTAATTCTAATTTCTCTGGATCGAACCATACAGCTGTGCATTGTTTGACTATAGCAGGGCTCTTTGCTCAATCGGCAACTAAGAAGCAGTGTCTTACAGACGATTACAGATTATGTTACCTCACATTTGTAGAAGAAATGTCAACCATAATTGGAATAGGGTTATGTTCACAGATGAGGTGGCATTTTCATCTACAAATGGTGTGGGGGGGGAGTAATTGTCTACTGCCCCAGAGGAATACGTTACGACGCAAAATACGTGGCACAAATGGATTGCCAAGGTTGCATATCTGAGTCATGTTGTTGAATGTCACGAGATGGTCTAGGTGTGTTGTGGCAGCTTGATGGTACATTAAATAGCCAGCAGTATAGACATCCTGGAAAACATGTTTCCTTCTGTAAGGAACGAGATAGCTGGATGGAATGATTGAATTCAGGCAGTATAACCACCTTGTCCACACAAGTCGGCAGGTTTCAGACTGGTTCTTGCAAAGACAAAATATCACAGTGATTGATTGGCCTCCTTGCTTACCAGATTTGAATCCTACTGAAAATGTATGGGCAGAGGTGAAGAAGGTTTTGGAGTTAAATTGACCTGCAAGACAAGGCAAGACAAAAGAGGTTTTGCGGGATCAAATACAGGATGTTTGGAAGGAAGTATCCTCTCGTGAAAACTTTGACTAGGCATTTGATATCATCCATGCCCTGTAGAAAGAGGGCAGCAATAGAAGCAGAGGGTTTACACACCAGATATTAAGTTAATTTCTGTTTTTATCTGCTTTTTTCATTTAGGAATATAATGTTTAATTATTTCATATTTAGTTTGAAAAGGGAAAGGAGAGAGTTTCAGTTTTTGTGTGTGAGAAAAGCATGCAGAGATATACTACCAACAGTGATTGAAAATGTTCAACAGCAATTCATGCTTCAACTTAGCCACTGAAATGCCTTGAAATCAAATAAGCCTTAGCAATTGGAAAATGTATTATAATAGGTATACGCAATAAACATTATGTTTTTCTAAGAGTGGAAAAAATTATGCTCGGGATACGAACCTGGGTAGGTCTCATTGCTACATACCTACTTATAACTGCTTGGCTGTCATTGCATATTCTGTAGTTGGGACTTAATATGAAAAGTGACAATAGAACGACGCTAAAGGCACACATTTTGAGACACCATTGTGTACTGGCCATGAAAACAATTTGGATGTCGACATATACGCTTCAAGAGTGTGCTCTTTTTATTTATTTATTTTTGGTCTTAGTGTGTACATAACTACAGGGTATTCGACTTGAAAGGAATTCCCAGAAATTGTAAATGCATAAGTATTTCACTGAATGTGATCAAATTTGGATATGACAATCAGTTAAATGAGAAAGTTAACGTGGTAACACTGTACTCAGTAAACCCTGAGGAAGTGTGTCAACAGAGGTTCCATGAGTCGTGTTTTATGTTTGTGTTCCAGTTCAGCGGAAGTGGAATAAGTGGCATAGTGGAATAAGTGACATGGTATGCCTGCTTGTTAGTGCTTATGACAATGTATCATTGTTCCATTGAAGAGTGTGTATTTCTTGTGAAATGATACTGGATTAGTAATTCCTTTTAGACCTGTCAGCGAAAGTTTCTGGAATGGTTTGGTGGCCGATAAAGACCATCAAAACACTGTATACAAAAATTAGTGAGGAAGCTGGAAAACCATGGATTAGTGTTGGATTGACATGGCAGGGGATGCCGGCATAATTTGTTTTACTCTTCTGTGACAAGTGGATTACATGGAACTATTTCAAAAATTTGTGAACCAGTTAGATGATTGGAAACTGATACATGGCTGGTACCAACAAGATGGCACAACTGCCACACTTCTCAAGTGAGCATGGCTGAGATGGAACCATGTTTCCCTGACAAAGTAATTTTGTAAGGATTATTTCCCCCAAAATAACTGAATTTGACCCCCACCTACTTATTCCTATGAGGTAATCTTAAACAAAAGGTCTACAGGAACAAACCACTTTCACCAACTTAAGATGTCATGTTGAACTATGTTTAAAGTTTAGGGAGGTCATTTCCAGCATCTCTCGTGGTGTACTTTCGTTTCTTACACTTACAGCTGACATGCTCAAATTTTGTTTCTTTTCCTCTCCATTTACTTTTTTTATACAAAATTTTATGGGGCTCCTTTCCATTGAGACATGAGGTATATAAAGTGTAAGCAGTTTAACCCAATGCAGCACCAGTATGCTGTATTCCACCTTGTTCACACCCTCTAATATAAATAGAATACAAATGGGTATCCACATATATATGTTATGTTGCTAATTTGAAGGGTTTCAACACCAACTTTATTTACAACTGATTTGGTAAGTACAAAACACAAAAGAGGCTGAAAGAAATCTCCACTGCAGAGAAATTAGAGAAACTTAAATATAAAGACAGTAAATTCTCCTTTCATCCATAATTCTTTCGGAAATTTGAGAAGGTTTTCAAGGGATTAAATATAAAATGTATACTGCAAAATAAATACAGCATCAGGAACATAGAGAATATCAGCAAAATACAGGTGGAATATCTCGTCTGACATTCTGCTGTGACTGGCAGGTGAGGTATGGCATAGCTGTTTTGCTTGACTAAATGCAATGTAGATTTAACAAACTGCATAACAATAATTTCTATACTTTTTTCCATAAAATATTTAAAGTCTTTTATTTGTGTGAAGTATGTGTTTCATACAATAATTATTAGCACCTCTTATCAGACAAATTATACTAAGTGTTACTGAAATTAAGGTTTCTCCTTTTTGGTGGTGGAAAACAAATTAATTCTATGTTAATTTCATAATCAAATTGCCTTAGTAGCATTTCTGTTTTCAGTGTACAATTTTATTAACAAAACATTTTCGTACTGGTGTCTATTTGCACCAGTTGATAAGCAGAACCTTATTTCAGTGACGTCCTGTGAATTTTTACTTATTTTAATTATTTTTGTAACAGTTCCATTACTTTTTTTTTTTGTTTGGGAAAGGCTCTTACACTGGCTTATAATCAGCTTATTAAATAGTTTAATTTTAAAATCAGTATATAAACATACCAAGTTCCATGGCCATGTAACTGTGAAGAAAGAAAGAAAGAAAAAACAAACAACAGTATATGAGCTGCAGATTTTGACTATCTTTTTTTGTGCTTGATGATCTTTGATGTTTCTTAATTTTGACTAAAAATTGTAGATTTGTTTGTAAATTAGAACAGCTCAATTGTAATGCTAAAACTAAATGTATATCAGTGATCCCAAAGCTACAAACACTTGTATCACAATCCATTTTGGAGATAAAATTGCTTCCAGCGACATGTTGAGCCAAGCGTAAATACAGGAATTTATGTCTTCTAGATGTGCACACATTTAGAAAATGCTCCTCAGGCAGGGATTTAAAGAGCTGTAATACACTGTTTTTCAAACATTTAATAAATAAAATCCTAAAATACTGCAAGTAAATCTTGCTTATTAAGTTTCCACTAATATTAGGACAATAAGATTATAGATCTAAATAGATACATGCAAGATCATTAATGGTGGCATTTAATATAGATCCATTTTGTATGTATGATTTTAACCTAATGTATTAAGCAACTACCTTTGCTCTTTTCTATAATTGAAGTACAACTTTGTCACTCATCATGAAACTGACATGATGAGGTCAGCGAAATAGCTTACATAGTTAAGGTGTGTGCTAAGAAAGTAGGTGGAGTGTATGGATGGTGGAGGTAGATACATTTAGCTTTGAGGGAAACAGATCTCAGGGGCCATTTTAGCCCATGCCTGCTATAAGGGGTAACTAAATGTATTTTACCAATGAAATATATTCTTTTGTCACTTGTCATTGCTTTAATTATGCATTATGGTGAATATTCACAGCAAAGACAATCTGATGGAATCAGCAGCGACACATTTTCTTGTACCTGACAACGCTCCTTGTGAAGTTGGTATATTAGTGGACTGCTCTGAAAATGAAGAATGTGTCCAAATGGTTCAACATTCACGCAGTGGTGTATGTCACTGTGTTAAAGGTTATCAAAGGAACATAACTGGAATGTGCCAGCCTGTAGGTGAGTGTGTTAGTATTATGTCGTGTGAGGATGGTGTTTTTGTTGTGCTTACCTCTTTGGTAAAAACAGTTAAGGGAAGATGAACCGGTGATTTTGATCAGAAACTTCATTTATAATGCTGTCGAGTCATGCAAATCTTAAAACAAAATATTTCAAGTTATGTCTGTTTTTCCTAGGTCTATTGCTAAACAGAAGACATTGGAACTTATCCTAAATACCACCAAACACATGATTAAAAATCGCAAAGACTGGTGGCGCAGAAAGGAATTATTGTCATACTAGATCCCTGCTGTGATCTTCACATTATGGGCAAGGACTTAGGATAGGGATAGGAGAGAACTAAAAGCGGAGGGACACTTAGCACCTTGGCCTATGCAGATCTTTTGTACCTAGGCCCCTGACAGCACGCCCCCGGGAAGGAGGGATGAGGTGAGAGGAGACAGGGCAGCCGGACCAGGAGGCACAGAGACAGAAGGCAGGGTCCCTACCATTTACAGATTTGAACTTCCTGAATGGTGGCTGGTGCTGCCAGATCCCTCCTCCCCCTGTGGGCTTACATGTCCCCTGGGGGGCCCGGAACCAGAGACTGCACGCAGTCTGGGGGACAAAGGTTTACTCAGAGCATCCTTTTCTCCTGCCATGCACACCCCAAAACCTCCCATTGACACTTGCAACCCTGAAAGAAACCAAGCCAATGAAGGGTGAATTGAAATGAGAATGGAGATGAAAATGGAGGGACAGGAAATTCGGAGGATGTTGATCTTTCCCAGCATTCACCTGGTGACCAGGGGGAAACCCCTGAAAAAACCCATGGGTCGGGAAGGTTGGCCATGGGAATCGAACCTACGACCTCCCAAATGCGGGCCAGAGATGTTACTGCCTGAGCCATCCTGCGTGTTGGACAAGGACTTAATTAATAGCAGTAACATTTTACATAAGATAAATGGAACTGTGTAAGGCAGAGTACTAATAAAAAGGAATAAGTTACTGTGTTAGAAAATGTTCTCAGAATTCCTAAAGTAAATTGCTATATGTCAAAGGGTATTAGTGAAAGCTTCAGCCTTTTTATATATGAGTACACAGAAATAAAGGTAGTAAAATAGAATTTTACTCTTTGCATCCTAAGTGGATAACATCACATTCAACAAGGAGTGCATGCATGTGCGCGCACACTCTCAGGGTGGTCAGTTTTAGGGGCAGCAAAATCTTAAAACATGAACAAGGTATTGAAAATAGGATTGAGTGAGAAATCATGCTTAAATTCTGGTGACTTTTTGTTATGAAACTGGTGACAAATGAAGCACCAGAGTGATTTGGGTGCAACCATCATTGATGATGATGATGATGATGATGATGATGATGACCAAAGCATTCCATGCACATCAGGTGTTCTACAATAAGCATCACATTTATTAACGGGAGTCTTTCAAACCACTAGCTTTAGTTTATTTGCTTACATTGGTGACTCATGGACCTCTCAGGCCATTATCACCATAGTGATATCCTGGAAGTCCACTGTTTGTGCACTAAATTATTTCTTGTTTGTTAGCCTACTTTATTAGTAAGTATTGCTTATTAACTCCAGAGAAAATAATTTGGACAGCTCTGAATTAAACGCAGTAAGAAGGCATATCTATGGCTACTACACCCTAAATCAACATCCTACCACACACAGTTATTTCTTCACTTAAAGCAACAGAGCTATTTCAGGGAAGCTTTAGCTCTTTGAACAAGGTCCTCCGTGAACTCAGATTTGTGTTCAAGACAGTAAGAGAAAAATAACATTTGAAATATCCTATATTGTAGCCTTAAGAGCATTCTTTTTAAGATATACAAAATAAAAATTTGAGGGAAATAGTATGGGTTGGCTGATATGTGGTTAAACACCGGCAATACCATATCATGGCTATCTGGGTTGATGACAGAATTGAAAGCTCCAATTTTATTATTGCCCACACTGGAACATCTCATTTTTTATGGCCACCTACTGCTCTTATTGAAGAGAGATCTCTTATGAGAAAATCTAGGGATTATTATGAAGGCATTAACCATGATCATTTCTACAGTTGGTTTAAGGATCAGTTACTCCTTAACATCTGATATTGTTATGGACAATGCCCCAAACCTCACAACCCATAAGTGCACACTAACAGTAACACTAAAGCACAAATGATAGAGTGGCTCACTTGTCATAGAGTGGCATAAGGGGAACTTTTTAACTTCTGTTACTCATAAATGAAAACAAGCCCATGCCCAAATATGTCGTGGATTACTAACCAGTGCAGTGGACCGTCAAGCGTGTTTTCATTTTGTATGTGTTTTTTAGTCTTTGAACCTCCTGATGAAGGGGTAAATCTGAAATATTGAACATTTTTACTGTGTGACTGTGTGTTTCTTTCACTCAGTACAATCTAGTTTCACCACATCTCTTCTATTTATTCATTACCCTTGCAAATATATATACTTTATGTGAGAATAAGTAGTAATGGAAGTCTGACATTGCGGATAAAAATTAGTTAGGTCTGAAAGCATGTTGGCGGCATTTGCAATTATTGCATGTGGCGGCAAACTTCTTGGAAGAGGAGAGGAGAGGAGAGAGTAATCAAGTAAGGCATGCAAAATGGGAAGGTAGTAAACTTGTAAAAATATTGTGCCAATCAATTATTTTATTGAAAAGTTTTCCCAATGGACTTTGAGAATCTTAACCCATATTTATATATGCATTTATTTATTTATTTATTTGTGCTAGCAATCTTCCTTAGAATATGGCTATACATCAACCCAGGCTGTTATCTTGCCATATTCTACCCATATTTCTTTCTTTATATATATAACATAAAAAATGATGGTAATAATAATAGTAATAATAGAATACCAATAATAATAATGATAAATATAATAATATATCTTAACATCTTATGATGAATAATTCACATCTCTCTTTATTGACCATAACCATTTCTTTTTTACTTTAGACAGGTATTCTCCTACCTTTTTTATTATCCTTGTTAAAGATCTTGCTTAAGGCTACTTTTCTGTCCAGTTTTAACCATTTCCCATTTATGCCTTCCTTTCTCCAATGCTGTGTACCTTTACAATCAAACACAATATGTTCCAAATCTTCCCCACATATTGGACACTGGTTCTGTGAGTACCCATTTCTCATTCCTTTTAGCCTCCATACCCCTGCTCGTACACAAGTTATACTCTCTCTTTGTTCCTTATTTAAGTTGTCTACACTCTCTTCTCTTGCCCATGCATTTTTTATTAATATGTATGATTCCAAGGAACTTTTCTACCCAATGCTACTAAATGTATTCTGTAACTCTATATCTTCAAACCTCCGCCTAGCTTCTTTCCATAAACCCTTGACATTATTTTCCTTCCTTCTCCAAATTTCTCCCAGACCACTGTTTTCCAACTTAGTTTGTATACTATAGCTCCAGCCATTTTTCTTTAAGCTCCTTTCTTGAAATTCCAGACACTTCCTCAACAAGTTCTTTTCTTCTAAATTTAATAGTCTATACCAATATTTGAGAACTCTCTCCATTATTACCCCTTTTCTCCCCACTCTCTGCATTTCAATTAGAGCAAACTCCTTTACTGTGGCATTTGCAGGCCTAAAACTTCTCCACAAAAACTCCTGTGTACCATATCTATCACTTCCCAGCCTCCATCTACTCCTCATATTTCATTTCCATATAGCATTTTTGCTTCAGCTACCATGTTATGTATTTTCTCTAGCCATTTAACATTCATAACTGGTATTCTATATTTACACCCTCTAATCGCTGCCATTGCCCCTTTCCCCTTCGCCAATACCAGCTTCTTCTGTTTCTCCCATTTTCCACCCCCATCCATTTTGACCCCTAAGTATATACAATCTCTAACCACTTTATATTCCTTCTCTCCTTTCTTCCACTTTTCATACTTGCCCAATTTTGCACCTTTCTTAAACACTATAATTTGAGACTTCTCTTGGTTTGCTTTCAAATTCCATTCATCACAGTATTTATCCATTTGCTGTAAGGACTGCTTCAAACCAATTGTTGAAACAGATCCTACCACTAAGTCATCCGCAAATAATAACCCAGGAATTAATACCTTATTTATCACAGGCAACCAATTATTGTTTCTTCCTGTCTCAATGAGGATATCATCAATGTACAGATTAAATAACACAGGACTTAGCTTACATCCTTGTCGTAACCCCTTCCTTTGATTTACTTCTTTTGTTACCAATCCTACTCCTACTTTCACACAAAATGTGTTCTCTTTATATAGAGCTTTAAGTACATCATCTGTTGACTTATCCCCTTCCTCAAAATGTGTACCACAACAAATTTAAATCAATGCGGTAATATGCTTTCTCCAAATCAACAAATGCCATGTGCAATTTTCCCCTTTTTTCTTTTAAATACTTATCCACCAGAGAGTTAATTATGAATAAGTTGTCTACTGTACTTCTCCTCTTACGAAAACCCATTTGAAACTCCGAGAGGATGTTATATTCCCCTACCCAATTTTGTATCCTATTTGCTAGGATCCCTGTGAAAATCTTTCCAACATTTGATAGTAATCCTATTCCCCGGTAATTATTGGGCATATCTACACTCCCCTTGCCTTTGTAGATAGGTTGAATTATTGCTTTCCTCCAATGCTCCAGTACATACCCCTTAGTTTTTATTACATTGAACAAATCTGTAAGCATCTTTACTCTGTTCTCACCACTACACCATTCTATGATAAACCCTGGAGGAATTCCATCTACACCTGTCGTCTTATTGTTTTTCATTGCCTTCACTTGTTTCACTACCTCCTCATCTCTCACTTCACTATCTAATATATCTATGTATCCCACTCCAAGATCCACCACTGATTTCATCTTAATAACATCCTCCTCCTCAAATAACATTTTAAAATACTCCATTCTCTCTGCTGGAGTGATATTCAGTTTAACTAACCATTTATTATACATGGCTTTTAACGCTCTCCACGCCTTGCTGGTGTTATTCTCCCTTAAAACGCCCCCCCCCCCCAGGGGCTCACTTTGTGTGAGTACAGGTTTGGTGCACCCGGGGTCCCGAGCCACTCATCGCCATCGTCATTCCTCCACCCTCGTCCGGTCGAGGTGGGTTCGTCCTCGTGACCGGGGGACACAAGGTAGGCTCTCGTGCGTTCCGTGCATTTCATTCCGCCCCTCGCCATCGTTTCTTCCTTCTCTAGTCTCTATTTACGAAAATTTCGCAGCGCGAGCGTTCACACATCTCCTTTCCTTCCTCGCCGGCGAACGCAATACCTTGCGTGCGAAACGCCCACATCCTTTTGGTTTCTCATCCGATTTTATTTATTTTAATCCTCCGTAGATACAGCCTGACGGATACCCGCGCACTGGGCGCGCAGCTGGGTGAGTGGGTAATGACGTCATCCCCACCACCCGGGGTGGTGGTTCGTATCCGCTGTTCAACTGCAGTCCCGCGGGGGGGGGCACTGCATGAGCTGCTGACTCCCCACGGCCATTGGGTCCCTCTGTCTATGTTCTGGGAGGTGTGACCCTGGGGTGAGTCTGGTATGGATAGGCCATTCACCCAAGCCGGGGTAACGCCCGGGAAGTCAGAGCCCGAGGTTGGAGACGGTTGCAATGGTGTAGGATTTCTTTCGCTATGGAGCCCTCTTTCTCCATTACTTCACACAAGCGCTGCAAAGTATTTGTAACAGAAGTAACACCACCGACATCTGGTTGTTACTTGGTCATTACCCGAACAGAGGAAGGACAATCTTTTGAGAAGGTGAACTATTTTATTATCCAGAAGGTTATTGATTCTATTGCTGGTTCGGTTCATTCCGTCGTCCTCCGTGGTGTAGTGGTTACCATGCTAGCCTCTACTTCCCGAGGTCGCGGGTTCAAATCCGGCGGAGGGCGGTGGATTTTTTCGGGCGTAGAAATCCTTAGCACGGCTTCCTTTGGAAGGGAAGTAAATCTGGTGGTCCCGTGTCGTAATTTACGGCACGTAAAAGAACCCCAAGCCTAAAAAAGAGGCATCTGAGCAAAATTACCGGTCTTTCACGCCCAATATAGAATGGGACGCTAAGGACCACAGCAGTTAAAGAGCGTCCATAAATAAAACTCAATTACATTTTTCCGTTCATTCCTGCACTCGACTTCGAAACGGTTCACTGTTAGTTCAAAGCAAGTCCGATCAACAAAGTAAGACCTTGTTGCGTGCCACGCTTCTCCACGGTTATCCCATCCGTGTTGAGAAGCACCGCACCTTGAATTCCTGTCGAGGCGTCACCACCCATGGTATGTCGGACGATGAACTGGTCGAATATCTTTCTGATCAAAAGGTAACAGCGGTTCATCGAGTGCAGGCTAAACGTGACGGAGTGTTGGTACCCATTCATACCCTGTTTCTAACCTTCGATGGCGTCGATCTGCCCACGAGTATTTCAGTAGGCTACGAACGCATTGCGGTGAGGCCGTATATTCCCAGACCTCTACGTTGTTTCAAATGCCAACGTTTTGGGCATACGCAAGTCTCTTGTAAGGGTGCCGTTTCCGTCTGTGCCTCATGTGGTCAGCCCTCACACGATGGTACCTGTTCATCACCCCTCGTCTGCGTTAATTGCAAAGGGTCTCATTCTGCGTCATTTGCTGTCTGTCCACGGTACTTGGACGAGAAGGCGATTCAGGAGATCCGGGTAAAGAAAAAGCTATCCTTTGCTGAAGCCCGGAGGCGTTACCATACGCGCCAACCTGCGCTCCTGCGAGCGGGTACATTCAGCTCTGTTGTTGCCTCGCGAGTACCCCGGAAGGATGCCGAAACCCAGACCTGGATAATGATTGCCATGACCGCTACTACCATCTGGCCCCCCCATCTCTGGCACATTTATCAAGCCACCTAAAGCTGGTCCTAAGGTACTGAAGTCACAAGGCACTGAGAAGAAATCCAAGCAGAAACTTCGTAAGAACGATTTTCTTTAAGACCCTCCGCGTGCGCGCAGTAAGAAAAGTTCACCTCCTCGGAGGTCGCAGTCCCAGGACGCTCCTGGGACAAGCCGCGCTCAGCGGCGCCCTTCACCTATTGCCACCCAGAAGCGATTCTCGGCGCTTGAATCGGTTTCTGGCACTGAGCGCGTGGCCCGTCCCTTCGAGGAGCCTATGGAGTCCGACCAACTCCATAACCAAAGCCCGAGCCCCAAGGTTAAGCAGAAAACTGTTTTGAGCCGCCCTTCTAAGTAGAAAGCTTATCCCTTTTATTCATGGCTATCCTGACCTGGAATTTACGTGGTGTACGATCGCATAGGGTGGAACTACAACTTTTATTGCGTTCCCATTCACCTATGATCGTGTGTTTGCAGGAGACCAAGCTTAGTCCTCACGATCCGTTTGATCTCCGAGGGTATACTCCGGTTCGCTACGATCTTGCACCGGATGAGGGTACTCCTGCTAATGGAGGTGTCATGCTAGTAGTGCGTAACGACGTTCATTTTCAGACTCTCACACTTAAGTCCGACTTGCAAGCTGTTGCCGTTAGGCTTAAATTACCCGGCTTTTTCTTTTCTATTTGCTCCGTCTGTTCACCTCCATCTCCCCTCGCTAACGCGGACATTCGATTTCTCCTGTCCGCTCTCCCAACTCCATTTCTTCTGTTAGGAGATTTTAATGCCCATCACCACCTATGGGGTTCACCAAGGGCTTGTGCAAGGGGTACGCTTCTTTCCGACATTTTTGCTCAGTTCAACCTCTCCATCCTCAATACAGGTGAGCCTACTTTTCTTTCTGATTCTTCTGCTACATTCTCTCACTTGGACCTTGCTGTTTGCTCCATCCAGCTTGCTTGTCGCTGACGCTTACTCCAACGATCATTACCCCTGCATCGTTCTCTTCTGTCTCACTTACAGCATTCCAGAGCATCCACCTGGCAATTCAGCAAAGCCGACTGGAGACTGTATTCCAGCCTCATGTCTTTTGTGGACCAGCCCTTCACTGACGTTAACCAAATGGTGCAGCACCTTACCTCTACGATGCTATCTGCCGCCGAACGCACAATTCCCCGTTCGTCCTCCCACCCTCGGCGTATTCCTGTTCCGTGGTGGACCGAGGACTGTCGGGACGCCGTTCGTACCCGTAAAGCTTAGTGTTTCGGCGACACCCTACACTTGATAATTTGGTTACCTTTAAACAATCGCGCCAGGGCTCGTCGCATTATTCAGGATAGGAAGAAGGCGTCCTGGACTCGTTTTGTCGAGTCTTTTAATCGCTTCACGCCTTCCTCTGTCGTTTGGGATAAACTTCGTCGCTTCTCCGGTAAAGTGTCGCATTGTACTGTGTCTGGCCTTCAGGTTCCCAATGCCACCATAGTGGATAAGGCTGTCATTGCTAACACTCTGGGTGCTGCCTTTGAGGCGGTTTCCAGTTCTGATCATTATTCCGGCGGCTTTCGTACTCTCTAAAACCGACTGGATTCCGAGACCTATAGTTTTCGGTCTCCTAATCAGGAGTGTTATAATAAACTTTTCACAATGAGGGAGCTGGAGCACGCCCTCCATTTCTCTAGGCACTCCGCTCCTGGGCCGGACGGCATTCATTACCTGATGTTAAAGGACCTTTCAGCCGACAGTAAACTCTTTCTCTTACAGGTCTATAACCGTATTTGGCAAGACGGCGTTTTTCGTTCAGTTTAGCGCGAAGCCACCATCGTCCCTATACTTAAGCCTGGGAAGGATCGCCAACCACCTTCCAGCTACCGCCCTATCTCCCTCACCAGTTGCATTTGCAAGATGATGGAGCGCATGATCAACGTGTGGTTGACATGGTGGCTTGAGTCTCAGAACCTTCTGGTGAACGCTCAGTGCGGGTTTCGTCGCCATCGCTCTACCGCCGACCATCTGGTGTCTCTGTCGACGCATATTGTGAACGGATTTCTGAGAAAGTGTCAAACAGTGGCTGTGCTTTTTGACCTGGAGAAAGCTTATGACACTAGTTGGAGGGGTGGCATTTTACGTACACGCCATGCATGGAATATACGCAGTCGACTTTCCATATTTCTTCGGGAGTTTATGATGGGTCGCGTCTTTCGTGTACGTGTGGGCTCAGTTTTATCTAGTTGTTTTATTCCAGAGAACGGTGTACCGCAGGGCTCTGTACTCAGTGTCACACTTTTTGCGATTGCTATCAACCCCATTGTTGAGTATTCCACCTGGTATTTCATCGTCCCTTTTCGTTGACGATTTTGCCATTTATTGTAGTTCACGAGGACATGTCTGCTCGAATGCCGTCTCCAGAGCTGTATCAACCGTCTCTAAGCCTGGAGTAATGCCAACGGCTTTAATTTCTCTGCCAAGAAATCCCTCTGTGTCAATTTCTGGCGCCAGAAGGCTTTCCCTTCGCCCTCTCTCCATCTGGGGCCGGATAGTCTTTCATTTGCAGACAAGGTGACATTTATGGAATTGATCTTTTATCGTAAGTTGAGCTGGGTTTCGCACATTTCATTTTTAAAAGCAAAGTGTGACCGTTCTCTTAGTCTTTTACGTGTTTTAAGTGGCACATCCTGGGGAGCTGATCGGACCATCCTTCTGCGTCTTTATCGCTCTTTGGTCTGATCCAAGCTTGATTACGGGTGCATTGTCTATTCATCGACGCATCCATCTGTGTTATGTCGCTTGAATGCCATTCACCATCGTGGCATAAGAGTCGCTACCCAGTCTGTATGCCGAAGCTGCAGAGCCTCTGCTGTCCTTCAGGCGTGAGATGCTTTTGTGCAGCTATGCATGTCGACTCTCAAGCTTGCCTGGCCACCCGTCCTTCGAGTTATTTTTTGAGGATTCGCTTGATCGGCAATATTTAGTTTGCTCCTCTGCATTGCTCCCTCCAGGGGTTCGATTTCGCCAGCTTCTTTGGCATTTGGATGCTAAGTCAGTGCCGACCCTTCCCAGGGGGTAAACTCAAATTCCTCCTTGGTTGCGCACTGAGCCCCACTGTCACCTTGGGTTAACGTCGATGCCAAAGAATGAGATCTCTTCTTCAGTCCTTAGATCTACATTTTTAGAACTTCAGGTGCAGTTTGGGGACTTTCATTTTATATATACTGATGGGTCTAAGACATGCTGGAGTAGGATGTGCCTTTATTTTTGGTCAACATAGCTTTACCTTTCGTTTACCGGGGCTATGTTCGATTTTCACCGCTGAACTTTTTAGTATTTATCAATCACTTTTATACATCCAGCAGCACAACTTACGGCACTGTGTTGTTTGTACAGACTCTCTGAGTGCTCTTCAGGGTATTCGTGTGCTGTACACCTACCGCCCGCTCGTACAGCGCATTCATGACCTGCTCCACTTGCTTGGTGCTTCTGGCATCAGCGTCTCCTTCGTGTGGATTCCAGGTCATGCGGGCATCTCAGGGAACAAGTCTGCCGACGCCAAATAGGCAATTTTATCACCCAGATGTTTTACCTCTGATATTCCCTCCACAGCTTTGTTTGTTATTTTATGCCGCTGCATCCTCTTGCTTTGACGCGATGAGTGGATGGCCCTCCGGGGAACAAGTTGCGGGAGGTTAAACCTCTCCCATTAGTCTGGGGTACCTCATCTCGTTTTTCTTGTCAGGAAGAGGTAATTTTAGCTCATTTACGCATTGGACATTGCCTGTTTAGTCATAAACATCTTCTCAGTGGTGATCCCGCACCATCTGTGAGCAGTGTGATGCGCCCTTAATGGCGCATCACATTTTAGCCGAGTGTCAAGTTTTAGCTCCATTGCGTATTCATGTGTCTCTGCCTGTTGGCATAGCCAACATTTTGGCAGACAACGTGCATGCTGTAGAATGTCTTTTACGTTTTATCAGTGACAGTGGTTATACTCTGCGCATTTGATGCGCTGAGCGTCTTTTAATTTTGTGATTTTATATTGTCTGTTTTAATGGGGGCTCTTCTCCCTGGCGAATATATGGTGCTCTTGTCCTTTGCATTCTACAGTTCTTGACATGTCGTTTTACTCTATTATTTACCATGTTTTTAGTTTGGTGGTTTTTAGATTTTGCTGTCTTGTTTTTTAGTGTTTTAGACTAAGCGGGTTTGTGTCCAGTAGTTTGGTTTTTGGATTTTGAATGTTATACGTTGTAAGGGCGCTGATGACCTTAGATGTTTAGCACCCTTAACCCCTATCTCATCTCATCCTTTAAAACTTTAATCAGATTACTCTGTTCTTTATTTCTCCATTCTTGTTTCTTTTCTTCTAATAATGCATTATAGAAATTCCTACTCTTTAAGTATTCCATCTTTTCTTCCTCACCCCTCCCTTTTTCTATCTTACTAATGCCTGCTTCACCACTGTATTGTTATTTTTCATTCCTTATCATACCACCCTATTTCCTTTATTACCCTGCCCCTCCCCCTTCTCATCCCATCCTCTGCTCTTTGCATTAACATATTGAAAGTACTAGTTACATTCTGTATTTCCTGGATCCTTATCGTGAAACTCATTCCCTGTTGACATATTTGACCATACTTAGAATCTAATATTAGTTTAAATTCTACACTCTGTTCCTCCATTTAAATTCAATATACTGCTTAGTATTCTTTCCCCATTCCCTTCTCACTTCCCTTACTTCGTCTGATCGTCTTTGAATCTCCACTACCACCGGGAAGTGGCAATTATTAGATACAAAATTTAATACCTTAAAGTTACTTATTGTGTACCCCATGCTGATTGGCCATAATATATAGTCAATAACACTTTGCCCATTCATATTAACAAAGGTAAACTTTCCCTCCAAGTCATCTCCGTATTTACCGTTCAGTATATCTAGAGCGTTCACTTCACAAAATTCAATAAATCTATCACTTGACTTATCAATACACTTGTCTTTACTTCGCCTGAATTGTTTCATTTCCAACAAACATATCACACTCTTATGTTTACATGCCCTTCACCTATTCTGATATTAAAATCCCCCATTATTACTACTTCTGTATTCCCGTACTTCTCTCTTAGCCTTTCTATATCACTCTCTAGCGCCTTCAACAATTCAGGATTATGGTATTGTGAGGGAACGGGTGCATTATATGCTACACCTAAAGATAGGGTTTTCTCATTTATCAGTTTATCTTCCAATATAATCCACAAAACATTTTTGATCCTAGATGAAGTATTTCTTATTACTTTCCCTATGGATTGCCTTACAAAGAAACCCACTCCCCCAGAAGCTCTTCCCTTCCTTGCTATCACCTCCCCTTTTATTGCAATGTATATAAAATACTTAACCTGGTTTCTGCTACCCCTAGATAATCTACCTTTTCTAGTAGGTGTCTCAACTTCCCTGTAAATGTTTTATTTTTTAGTCCCTCGCAATTCCAGAACCTTGTCTTCCTCCTTCCTTCCTTCCTTCCTCCTTTCCCTATTGTGAGCCTGTTCTGCTTCTAAACCTATCTAGCACTTTCCTACTCTGTAATTCCATTCCTGTTGTCTCCCTTGACAATCCCACTATGTTTCTATCCAAAACCAGTAAACTCCCATTGGGTGTCGACACAATGCTTTCTTCTCCCTCCGTTCCGTCATTCTGGGACCACGCCGCCACCCTGCCCACAGCCAGGTCACGCGCCAATTGAACTTCCTCCTAGGTATCATTTTCCTTGCTTCGCCAGCTGTTGCCCTTTCGTCACTCTGATCTGACATTCTCATTAGGTCATCTCCATGTCTTCTCTCTGACACAAACCTCTCCTTTCCGCCAGTCCCACGTGCCGGTGACGTAACTTCCATCAGTCCATCCTTTTCCTCTAGTATCCGATCGCTCTTTGTACTTTTCTCTGGTCCCGGATGTATTTAGCTGAATCATTTCCTGCTCCTTGTGTCACTTTTGTATTCAGCCACCATGTGCCCATCGATCCACAATCGTAAATTCTTTATGAAAGCCCGCTTCCCTTCCATTCTTGCCAGCTTCATTTGTTGTATTAAGTTTTTCTTCAAGGCCCGTTGTTCCACCGATAATGTTTGTTCCTTTCAGTTGCTTTGTTTTCTTCAACACTTCATAAACAAACTGCACTGACGTAAATCTTGCAACTGTCATTCTGGCTCCTCTTGATCTCCCCACTCTGAATGCTTCCCTAATCTCCCAGCCCTGTAGCACCATTCCAAGCTTTCCTTCTATTATCTCTCTGACCTCGTCTACAGGCCATGCTCCATTCCTTTCTTTCACTCTTGCTATAACTAGATTAAATCTGCAGTGTCTCTCTTCCAACAGCTCTACTCTTCTTTTGACTTTCTGTACCTTATTTCTTACATCTTGCATGTCATTTTTAATCTCTCCCTTGATATCTATTAGTTCCTTTTCCACTCCATTAAGTTTATTTCCTAATTTCTCATCCATATCTTTTATGCTAGCCAAAATTTCTTCCATGGCGTTTCGATTCCCATTTGGCCCAGGGTTGATTTCAACTCCACCAATTACCAATAGTATGCCTATTACACATGTGAGAAAAAAACATGTTTACCATCTCTTCTGCACCTTTATTTGTTTTGAATTCCTTCCATTTTAACTTATTAAATGTTCCAATTCTTGCTCTGTACACCTCAATACTAATTCCCATAGTTTCTTGAGCCCTTCTTTTCTTCTACTCCAGGAGCTTCCTCCTCACACATCCACTCTCTTCCACTGCTTGCTTAGCACTCCATATTTATATGAAGAATGTGCAAATAAAATGTTTCTCATGTACTAAAGATGAAGCAAAAACATTTGCCAACGTTAAGTCACACATTGTAATTTTCCAGAGCATTGGTCTGTTCTAGCAGGAGAAGTTCAGAGCTACGACTAGCATAGTGATCAAATATAAATTTTTACAGCAGTAACCTATTTCAAGAATGAGGCAAGTTTTGCAGTTAATATAACACAATACATGATTCTTCTTGTGCTTGAGAATAATAAAGAAAGTCTTGGTGTTAAGCCAACCAGAACTATAATTGCTCCACTCTTATAACCCAATTTTATGTAAACAAATGTCATTAACTAGCCTGTAATATGCAGGAAACCAAAGCACACCATAACAAATAGTACCTTAAATGTGCACTATTATCTGTAGGTTTCAAGAAGTTTCTTAAACATAGTTTGAAACTATTGATTAATATGAAATAATAAATAATAAGAGCAGTAAAACTAAAGATGGTTGTAGCTTCCATTTAATTCTTTGCAGTGTCATTCACCCCTCTTCATGATGAGCATACTAAGCCGATAAACATGGCTGCTTCTGCAAGCACTGTTAGTTTGATGAATGACAATATGGGTGAAATAATGAAGCATTCTAAAGGTAAGCCATTAAAAGTGATGAGAAATGAATTCTATTAAATGTTTTTAACAAACTAATGCAGGAGGATCCAACTGTCATTGTGAATAACATTGTTAAACCAACTGCAGATTATACCAGTGTTTTGGAGTGGAGCGTTGGCTGTGCACTAAAGAACCAAAGGAAACAGTTGCATTGAAAACACAAAGGAAGAAAAGAATCAGATGTAAGCCAGAGTAAAAAAAACAGATGACTTTATCAAATATGCTATTCCTGGGAAAATGCACGAGTTTTCTTTTATAATACTCATTATAATGAATGCCAATGTTAGACAAAATCTGTCAACAATGATCCTGTGTTGCCTTCTTTTAAGTGATCTACCTTTCGTAAATTTTATTATAGAAATTGGATTTAGGTTTGTAAAGAGAAATAAAGTGAATATAGAGTACGCCATTTTATTGCATGATAAACACGAGGCTTGAGTCCACGTGTCATTTGTTTGTGTTTAGAAAACTCGAAAATTGGAATGTATTTGTATTAGTGAAAGGAATCCAAAAGTCTCATGATAAGCTATTTCAAGAACATTGGGAAGCTTCATGTAATAGTAACTAATAATTAAAATGTTCGAAGGTATGTTAACCTCAAAGTTGAACTAGATGTATGAGAACCTTAATTCAGTTATTATGTTGATATATGTTTCATTTGGCAACAGTGAGGTTATGGTAGGTGTTAAATTGCAGGATCTCCTGGAATGTTTGTGACCTGTCTATATGGAGCTGAAAGGCAGGTGGTGGAAGTCACACAGGTCAGCTGTGAATTACAAGGGGCAGTATTCATAGTCAATTTTGGTCCGGCCCAACTTGCTACTTCCGGTGGATTTACAGCGGACCATCGATTTTCTTATTCATAGACTGGGATTTGCGTTGGTCCGGGGATCAAACGCCTTGGTCGGGGCCAAATTTTGGTCTACCTCAGAGGGGTAGATTAAAGGCAGACCATATTTACAAAGTGGATGACTTTGGAGTAATGGGCATGGCTGCTTGCGTAGAATTCATGAAATGAGATGATGGAGTAAAACTATCTACCAAAATTAGACATAATTGGAAAGTATGGCGACCTAAACTTCTAAACAAATACAGGTTTAGTAAAGCAAAGGTTAGAAGGCTGATAAAACGGATTCATCCTAACCTATATGACAGACGATGATAACCGAGGCTTGAATCTCAATTGATATGATGCTAATAGTACTTCCACATTATGCAAGGGAAGGGTATCAAGAAAACACTACTGACCATAGTAAGCCGCATTATAACTAATGACTCAAATGCTAATGCTAGATTTACCTTTGTTAAGCCGGGATTACTATGCACTTTACGTAACAAGACGGGATGTAACGCGAAGTTAAGAAATTCTGCTACAGTAAAGGTTTAATTAGGATGCACTTAACGTAACGGGAATGAATCTTGATTGATTTTTCTTCTATTACTTCATGCTATTGCTTCACACCGATTGGTTCTAATTGCCATGTCACATTAAACTTGACGTAACGGGAAGGAAAAGTTTGACACTGCTAAATTTAGGAGGAGAGGAGTGTAGCAGTTGCAACTGGGAAGCGATGACAGGGCGTAGCCGAGGGATCTGCGCGTCTAAACTCGAATGAGAATAGGACACTACACAATCAATTCTACATGTTAAAAAACCCTGATTCTATTTGTTTCTTAGTATTTCATACCTCCTACCCGTATACGGAATAATGTCCTGCTTGAGTTAAGTTCGAAATAATTTAGGCTTTGCTTACGTTTTCCCTCGAGGAGAGGAGGATTACAACTCCCGGAAGATTTATGATGTATTAGAATTTCCTCGGGTAATTATTTCTTATAATTACGATCACACAATATTTATTTGGTTAAGATCCAGAGTGAGATTTTAATAACAGCAAATGTTGCTTCCTATTTAAATATGATTTGATTCTGAAATTTTAAGCTTAAAGGTTAATATTCCAGCAAGTTAAATTCTTATTGAAATGATTAACAATGCCATGAAACTGTGTGGATAAGAACGTTTCCAAAAAGGGAGGGGTGGCAATAGGTTAGAATCATGCACAAAACTGTCTATATATGTATTATCTCTCTCCATACCTCCTCTTTTTTTGCGTTTGCATTTGTCGAAACCGATTTGTTTTCAATAATATCCATCATTTTTTGTATTAAGGGAAACAGGCATTTTCCTCCTCCGACCATTTTAATGCACGCTTCTAGGTTATGTCCATTTTTTTTTATCGCTTTGGGCGAAGAGTGAGCACTGAACCGATGAAAAAACAGCTGTGAAACGACCATAGAAAGTAAAAACTAAGGAGTAACAGTTGTTAGTTTACTACTCTATGGCAGTCGCACATGCGCAGAACTACCTTTCTTCGTCGTGTAACGTTTTCTCCTTGCTGATCCACGGCCTTTCTTGGTCCGAGACTTTTTATCGTCTATGAATATCAAAAACTTGGTCGGCCTTTGTTCCGGACCAAATGAGTCTGGAGATAGTACAGACCTATGTGAAATCTATGAATACGGCCCAAGGGCTATTGTTAACATCATGGCCTGTCCAGTGTATGCACCTTTTCTGCCAGGAAACATTAATCTTATCATAAGTACTCCATTCAGTTGTAAAATAATCTAAAGACAAATTATTGATCACCCTTTCCTGTTAGCAGTCAGCAAGAGTTAATTACATACTAGATGCTGACACTAAATCTGTTGAACAGCTACTCATTTGTTACATTAGAACTGCTTTTACTTTCTCCACTGTGTACTTATAGTATGTAGAGGAAGTGCTTGTTGTATTCCACTAAAAAATTTCATACCAAAATTTCACCAGAAATACATGTTTTGTGGTCCCCTGAACCCAAATAAAGCATTTTTAGAAACAGGCCCTTGTGTGCGTGTGCGTGCGCGTGCGAGGACAGCATACATAACTCAAAAACAGCATTTCCAGGGATGTGATACAAAGATACTCAACAAAATCCCCTCCCCCCCCATCGTGAATATCCTTTATATGGAAAATTTTTCAAAATTTTTAATTTTCTCACAAATGGCTCTTAACCATTTTGATTAAAATACCATATTTTCATGACAAATGAAATGTATATCTTGAATTTACTGGAAATAGCCTTTGAAGTCCTCTTCATTCTTTATAACTGGTAAACCATAAGAAATAGACAAAAGTTTTACTGCACAAAAACTATAGACCTCGTTAAAGCAGACAATTTATGTGAAATCATTTTTTTTTTTTTTTTGTAGAGATAACTATTTTGGATATATTTCTTGTTATTAGTTTGAATTTTCAAACACCTTCTTATACTTTCCTCAAATGCGAAGTTACTGTTTTTTTTTTCCTTCTGCTGGTCATGCAAAGAGAATGGAATTTCAAAGCCATCACATAGCAACCGGCTCTTAAAAGATTTGACTATTGCTTAAGCCTACTGTATGGAAACATGTAATAAAACCATTTCTTAAATGTTTATCTCGATTAACATGAAGTAGATACAAAAGTATGCTTTCGTAAGAATAGTTCATTGCAGAATGGGTAGAAAAAGTCATGTGAATGTAACACATCTGAATTTTTTACTTTCTATGCTGCTTACCTATAGTAAGTAGTAGAAGTATGGCATTCCACCAAAACATTTGATACTGAGATTTCACTAAAAATACATGTTTTGAGACTCCCTGAATCCAAAAGAGGTATTTTTACCTTCTCTACTGCTTATCTGTAGTAAGTAGAGGAAGTATTGCATTTCACCCAAAAATTTGATAACGAGATTTTACCGAAAATACACGTTTCGAGACACACTGAATCCAAAAAAGCATTTTTAGAACAAGGTGTTTTTGTATGTGTGCGAGAAACAGACAGAGAGAAAAAAAGCATAACTCAGAAATAAAGAGTCTGTTAAATACCAAACTTGGTATCAAGTTCAGTATCTTCCAAAGATGCTTTACAAGGATTTTCAAGAAAATCCCCCACCCAAACTACTTTCTACATGGAAGAGTTTTCAACATTTTCAATTTTCTAAAATGACTAACAATTTTTATTAAAATGCCATGTAGTAAAGATATTTACATTGCAAATAAGATTTATATCTTGAATTTTCTGGACATAGCCTATGATGTCATGTTCATTTGGAAGGAATTTTGTATAATGTTGTATACTGGTAAATGTTAAATAATAGACAAAAATGTACCTCATAAAAAATGTAGATCTGTTTAAAACATACAATTTATTCCAAATAACTTTTTTTGTGCCATAAGCCATTTCCTAGATATCTGTTATTAATGGTTCAAATTGTTCTATGCTTTGTAATTGTTTTAAAGTCCTTCGGTATTCAGTTGTTTCTCGTGACTGCATGGAAACAGTATGTACTTTTAAGGCTAGTATATATTGACCAGTTTTAAACATTTGACCATCACTATTACCTTTGTATCCATAACAAAATGTGTAATGTAGGTATTTCTGCAAATGTTTATCTCAAAAGAAGTAGATGGAAAAATAAACTTTCGTAAGAATAGTTTACATACCCACTAATAAACAATAGAGGGTAGAGAAAGTCATGTGAATGTAATGCATCAGATTTTTTATTTAAGCATTCAATCAACAGTGTGTTATATGCTGACGATGGGAGCAAACTGTTCTCCCAAAACGTGTTCGAAGTAAGAACCTTTTAGTGATGTGTAACAACCTCCAACTCTCTTTACTTTAAAAAATACACAGTATATATTCCCTAAAACATTTTATAATTTTACTGATTAAACCTTTCAACATTTCCATATTTGTTTCTGTAATTTCTTTCCATAACATGAAGCACTTATATCTTAAAATGAAATTTCTTAAACATATATTTAAAAAATTCCAGAACAGAATAATATGTCCCCTTTTCATGATAAATGGTACCTACATATATATAACTAATATTCTCAGAATTTTTGAGAAAAAGTCTTCACCAAGTTTTTGTTTATTTGTCAGTTGCTGTTCAAGGGTTGGTTCTAAATATATTTCTTTATACTATGTATGGGCATTGACAAGAGGCATCCACAAGAGGGGGCAAATGCTCCTCCCTGTAATTATGAATCACTTGGTTATTTATTATTATTATTATTATTATTATTATTATTATTATTATTATTATTATGCCCTTACTATTGTCTTCATCATTGCCACATTTAGACTATTTTATAATTTTTAACAGTAGCTATTTCTTTTCTTAGGTCTGTGATTCATTGAAAATTGACTTCGTATTTTGCAGTATAGCGGTTAAAGATATTCCCTTTCTTGAGTTTTGTTTAACCAAGTCTGACATAGCATTCTGCATGCCAGTTTCATGTTATTTACTGTAAACAGTTGGAAACAAAAGCCATGCACAAGATCCGCAATTTCTTGTGCAGCAAAAGGAACAAGGAAACTTAATGCTTTCTCGCTAACTCGTAAAGAACATGACAATGCAACAACACTCAGATAGTCGTGACTTAGCAGTTTATATTCGCTAAGGCCTGAGCTACTTTGCTTTTTTGTGGTATGTTCAATTCAGTTCTAAAACCACTTTTCTTGTGCAGGTAATTGGGAATTGTGTAGCAGAATTGATGGTAATTACTGCATTTTATTTATACTTTTCATGACCATTGTCAAGATATTGGGACATTTTTTAAGAGAAAGAAGATGAGCAACGGCGATGTTTCGCAGGTTTTTAGTGCTACAGCCACCCCACCCAAGGATAATCCTGTTTGTGTTAACCCATTACCAGAAGGAGCAGCATGTTCATCAAATTCAGTAAATGAGGATAATAATTACGCCGTAGGCAGTGGTGTTAATATTCTGGATGGAGGGTGTTATTTAAACTATAGTTAAACAATAAGCATTGACTTAAGGTATGGACTTATCAACAGCCTTTGGGCACCTTCCACAACATACAACTTCAAATCGGATGTAGCAGTAGGAAATCTGCAATTCCGATTACAATGGCTTGCAGAATACTCATTTGGCTGGTATACTCTGCTAAACAGAAAGGTGCTTTGTGTCAACATTGTGTGAATTTTCAAATGAAAGTGCTTCATGGTGTTCAACGTGCATTTATACTGCGCGTGTTTACTAAATACAAGAATTTCCATGAGGCAGCATGAGAGCATATGAAGCCATCTTGGCATTGTGAGGTTGTAAATAAATCTAGCAACTTCATGTATTTGATGAAAAATAAATCACTCAGTGTGGCACAACAGATAGATCATGCTTACAAAAGAAAAATTGAAAAAAACAGGCAAAAGCTTTATCCTATAGAAATTGCATTGTTTTATGTGGAACTCATGATTTACCTCTTTGCGGTAAGAATTCATCTTTCAGCATTTTCCATGATCTACTGGATTTTAGAGTTGATGCTGGGGACACCATCTTAAAAGATCGCCTCAGTACCTGTAGTACCTTCTGTTCAAATTCAAAATGAACTAATACTCTGCAAATAGATTGTTCAGAAGATGTTGATTTCCTTATGCAATGAAAGTAGTGCATTCTGAGTGCTAGCTGATGAATCCGCAGATATAGCAAGAAAAGAGGAGCTCTCTATAGGGGTGCGCTTTGTGGACAACAATAACAGTGCTTACATTATTCGAGAAGAATTTCTTGGCTTTACACCACTTAATGATCTGAGTGCTAACAGTGTAGCAAACACCATTACTACATTTTTAATTGATGCTGGTGTTGATATGAGCAAGCTTGTTGGCCAGGGATAGGACGGTTGCTCAGTTATGGCTGGTAATAGAGATAAATTTCCAACGGCTCTATTCTACCATTGCAGTGCGCATAATCTTAATTTAGTAGTTAATGTCCAAAATAGTGTTCCGGAAATAAGAAACTGCATCATAACAGTGAAGGAAATAATAAATTTTTTTCAAGAAAGTCACTTTGAAGAAAATTGATTCCAAGCATACCTCTATTATGTGAAGCTAGGTGGACTGCAAAAGGTAAAGCCATTGGCATATTTTCATAGTATTTTGCTTTCATTATGAAGCTCTCCAGACATTGTCAGTTGATGTAAATTTAAAACAAGACAATGTGCACATATTCTGTTTTGCTCAGCCTTGACTTCTGGTGTCATTACACATTATTGCAAAATACTCTTCCCATTTGGAGCCTGTGGCTTACAATCTTCAGGTAATTGAAATTGATCTTTTTGGTGTGCAAGAACATGTATTGTAGCTGGTAGCTCTGTTGAGGATCACAGAAAGAGAACAGTTGAAATCTTCAGCAACTTGATGAAATTCGTGGAAGACATTTCAAGTAAACTAAACATAGAACTGAGTGTGCCATGAAAAGTGCCTAGATAAATACACTGGTCTAGCCATCCAGGAGATATGGAGGAGCATTTCAGATGTTCTGTATTCCTTCCCTATTTAGACTCCCTTACCACATTCCTAAATATCGTTTTTCTTCATGCAATAACGCTTTTTCTCTTATGGTACTCCATTCTCACTTAATGAAAAAAACCTTCCTTCAGTGTTTACGTAACTCATTTGAGAGGGATTAAAGAAATGTACTCCATCAATAATATTCTGGCAGAAGGTGAAACATGATATGAAGTATGGAATAAATAAGGTGGTGATCATGAAGATATTAAGTACTTGCAGCTTCTTCACGTACTACCCCGCAGTGCATTCTGCCATCCTCATTGGACTGACACTTTCTGCTATAACATGTACCATAGTACAGTCATTCAGCACTTTCCACTGTGTAAAATCTTGGCTCCAGTCAGCAATGTGCGAAGAACGTCTAAGTGGTCTTTATCTTCTGAGCGTTCATCATGAAGGGGTGAATTTCGAGAAACAAATTGGTGAGGACATCAATAAGTTCATATTGCAGCTTCGTTGACTTAAGCTGGTGTTCAAAAATCCGGAGAAAGACAGCAAGAGAAGAAATTATTAAGGTATGCAGTCTACATAATTTTCAAAAGAATGTAATTTATAACTACATTAAGCATTTAACTTTCAGGATTTATTTAAATTTTGGTCATAATTTCACAATTTGTTGTAGATTTTAGTAATGAAATAAGAATTAACATGCTCCGTTTGTAGCCCAGTGGTTAGCCTGTCAACCTCCATATACAGAGTTACCAGGTTTGATTCCGAGTGTTGAAGGGGTTTTTATTACATTTTATTCCCTGGCAAAGTGTCTGGAGGCATATTACGTATTATGTGTGCACCTACGAACTGGTGCGTTTTTAACCCACAATAGCAAACCTTAACGTTAAACTGGACAACATAAACAAGTTAAGAATACCAGCACGGTTTTATTTCATGCAAGTACACATTACAAATGTAAAATACAAGATTGTGGATGTAAGAAAAGAAAATGTATTCCGAGGAATCCATGTTGTATAAAATGTAAAAATGCGATTTTATAAAATAATAACTGTTACAGTGATACATATGTAAACGTTTGTGAAACATAGTCATTTGTTATTTTGAGCTAAAGGTATTGTTGTGTAATTTTGTAAATGGATATTTTGTAAAATAGGCCCCAGTCATTTCAATGGTAAAAGCTGCCGATATGACTAGTAGTGAAAGGCATAATAACAAGATAGTAAATGAACACATTGTGTTACATTTTGGGTGCTTTTGCAACACATGTTCTTGCATTCTGGTAATCAGTTGACATTTTTGGAAATAGTCCTAAAAATAGTAGACATAGTTTTAGGAAACTAATAATCTGTACTACCGTTAATTTTGCACCGATTTTAACCTTTTTTGAAATATACAGAAAAATTACTTAAAACTCTAAGTAAAAATCTCGACTCCTTATGTGCTTTGGTGTGCATAAGAATTGAAATATTTTAGGATGCTCACCGTGCAAACTAACCTTAATGTTGTACCAAATTTGAAATGCGTTGACAAATTTTCTGCAAACTCTATATAAAAAATCTCGTGGTTCTTGAGTTGTTGGATGTTTTGCGACAGATGCATGGACAATGTGACACTAAAAGGTGCTCCACAGTAGTAAACACACCTAAAAACCAAGGTTAGTATATACACTAATCTTGCGTAAAAATGGGGACTAAGAAATTGGTGTTTTGAATTATGTTCATTTTTGTCCCACTTGGGAAAAGTCCTGGAGATGCCCATGATACTATGTGGAAACAAAAATACTTAAACTGAATACATGAAAAAGGTAAATAAATAGTCCTTTTATCTCTGTTTGTGAGAAATTATTGTAATATAAAAAATATAACATTTGAAAATGGCTTCTGACTTCAGTTTTGAACAGCTGTATCTTAGTTGAATTGTTTTCACAAATAAAATGCAAGTTTTTCTCAGATTCTCCCATGTTTCGCATATTGCAATTTCAGCAAAATTAGAGGCATCTGTCTGAATAAGGATTAGCTGTGATTAAGAGATAAAACCTACCAGAAAAAGAGCAGTCTTCAAGAATATCAGGCAAAGATGACAAAGATTATATTTCACAGGGAATTTAATTCTTTCATACAGATATTAATTTTTCAAAGAATTTTTCTCCTCCAACTTGTCTTCCGGAAATCTAAATTTTCAAACATTGATGTGCATTTTTCCAAAAATTGTAAAGACACAAAATTTTAGGTAAACATCAGACCCATTTTAGAATTACTATTATGTTGAAATGATGAACAATAGACTTTAAGTGAAAATATAATTACTAATAAATAAATAAATAAATATCAATAAAGTATATCTATATATGTACAGCAAGATTATCTATGGGGGATTATCAGTGGCTGCTTTTTCCTCCTCCTCCTCCTCCTCCTCCTCCTCCTCCTCCTCCTCCTCCTCCTCCTCCTCCTCCTCCTCCTCCTCCTCTTCTTCTTCTTCTTCTTCTTCTTCTTCTTCTTCTTCTTCTTCTTCTTCTTCTTCTTCTTCTATTACCAGTTTGTATAGTTGCATACTATATTCCAAAGCGATTTCTTAGTACTATGTACTTCAGAGTGTTTCATTGGTCTGTGATTTGCTAAGGACTGTGCAGTAGCTCCTGCCAGTAAGCTTTCTTTTTTATGACACTTTATTGTTCTTTGTTCATTCACCCCTCAAATGGGAATCCCTTAGTCCCTTGGTTAGAATATGTAAGGGAACAGAAGTGTGTAATCTCAGTTTCTGCATTAAAAGTTGCATCTGGCTGTAAAAAAGTGGACAGTGAGAACATGGAAGAATGGTTTGCAGTTGAATTGGACACTGCCAGATCACTGTGAAGAAATTTTGATGGATGTATAGGGGATAAGAATGATGATTTCATCATCATAATCATCCTCATCCTTCACTCATCCCAGAAAAACATATCTGCCATTCAGCTGCTCTTGAATGGAGGAACGGTTTGCTAGATTGCATGGAACAACAAGAGGATTTTTGTTGTCTGACAAATTAATGCTTTGTAAACTAAGAAGTGCGATACTCTACTGCAGTTATGGAAATGCTTTTGGAGCTCACCCCCTTACCAATTTGGGTCAAGGCTGAGGCCTTTGGGACATTCCATAGGTTAAAGCATCAAACCTTTGGGGCATTCCATAGGATGAAATATCAAACTGAAGTTCCCCCTCGATGGGCACTTGACCTCAAACTATGCCAAAACATTGTTTAGGATACTCAGTATGAGGACTACATTTTAAAATTGAGATTATTGTTTGACAAAACTTTCACTGCCTAAATGCAGTGAATGGGAAGGACAGGTTAAACCTGAAGAAAATGAAGGCAGAGTCTCATATTCAAATGGCTATGAAACCAGATTTAGGACTTGGGCTGGACTCCATGGATATGGTACCAAGCTATCATTTAGCTTGAGCAAATATGGCACGGTCTTTCAGGCAGAAATATTTGCTGTTTTAGATAGTATTTGGGAGAGTGTAAGATGATATAGTAATACACGTCTCATAGGCAGGCCTCAAGGCCCTGAATAAGCACTTGGTTAAGTCCAAGTTGGTCTTAAAACAAGTCCCTCTAGGCACTATCTAACCCATAATTCAGTCAAGCTGTAGTGGTTGCTGGGGGCATGTGGGGATTCTGGGCAATGAAATAGCAAATGAAGCTGCTAAGAAGGGAACTGATCAACCTTTTATTGGACCTGATCTAGTACTGGGACTGTCATCAGGACCAGTTAAGCTGGCTATTAGGAACTGGTTGCTCAGAAAACACAAGAAATACTGGAACTCATCTGTAGGGTTGAAGCACTCCAAAGCTCCCATATGGGGTTTGGAACAGAAGCAGGATGCGAGAACTGCTAAAATGAAGCAGGAAAAAGTTCTCGTGGGCAACAGGCCTCTTTACAGGACACTGTGCCCTTAGAGACACCTGCACAAAATGGGACAGCAAGTGAATCCTACCTGTAGACGGTGTTAACAGGCAGATGAGACAGCTGCCCATGGGCACTTGCTCACCAAATAGCCCTCATTTTTGACAGTTAATTTCCAAAATTGGAAGAGCTTTCAACTATCATGATCAAGAGTCTGATTCAGTTCATTATGAACCTCAGACTTGTGAATAGATGATAATAAGACTGGGGGCATGCAATAGATCTACAAAGGTCGCATTGCAGGGCAGTGTTGGCTCCCCCATCATACTCATACTCAAGAAGTGTGATACATAAACAAAGTGCTTCTTCAAAACAAAATTTGGTAAAGAGAGTATTAAAAGGTCTTGCTGGCGTGTTTGTGTTTAAATAGAGCAGAATACATTTTATAGCTTTTATGAAGTGTAAATATCTTAGTTTTGGAAGGAAAATACTATGTTGTTGTTGAAAATACTTAAGTGTAAACTGGATTAACAGTAGGTGCTTGCTAAAAAAGATAATGCTGATGGGGAAATTTTCAACAAAATGTGAGTTAAATAGTAATTTCTGTATTGTAACTATCTTAATATGTATAAACATAGCTCTCACTAGTGCATACGATAAGGATTATCACAATTTTTGGATTTACTGCTATTTTGCTTTATCTGCAGTAATACTCCCCTCCATTACTGCAGATAATCAATAGTCTACCATGTGTGTGTATATACGAGGGTCATCCAGAAACTAAGTCCCGATCACGTCCAGAGATGGCACCATCAATCGGATAAAAATGTACATGCGCAGGAGTGGAGAGGAAGTATGTGGGAATAATGCAGTATAGTTTCAGTGTTGTGACAGCAGTGGTTATCACACAGTGCTCGGAGAAAATGACATTATGTGCAACAGTATGGTAAGATGATGGTGCAGGCAATTCACTGAAGGATGAACCAATATTCACGTCGAAGACCGTAGTGGTTGACTGTCCCTGATGATGCCAGAACTGATGGAAATTGTGCTGCAAGCAATTGTGCAGAACCAGCACTTAACAATTTCAGAACACTCTTGTTAGTTCCCCCAGATGTCTCGCTCGCATTTGCACGAAATTGTCTCCCAGTGGCTTGGTTTTCACAAAGTGTGTGCAAGATAGGTGCCAAGGCAACTGACTGATGAACACAAAACGAAACATCTGGCTGCAGCATTGCTATTCCTACATTGATATGCAAAGAAAGGGGACGAGTTTCTCGACAATATTGTCACTGAGGATGAAACGTGGGTATCACATGCCACACTAGAGACAAAACAACAATCAATGCATTGGCAGTATAGTGGCTCACCTGTGAGGACCAAATTCAAGCAGACAATCTCCGTCAAAAAAATCATGTGCACTGTTTTCTGGGATCGATGTGGTGTCCTCCTGTGCAAGTTTTTACCGCGAGGGGGAGACTGTAAATGCTGATCGGTATTGTCAAACATTGCCTAAACTGAGAAGGGCAATCCAGGACAAGAGTCGAGGGATTTTGACAAGAGGCATTATGCTATTGCATGAAAATGCAAGACCTCATACAGCCAACACTACACAAAATGTATTGAATCGGTTTGGAAGGGAGATCTTCGGCCAACCACCCTACACCCCTGACCTCGCCCCAAGTAATTTTCATCTCTTCCATCTCATGAAGCGTTTTCTGGCAGGAAAACGTTTCCACAATGGTGCTGAGGTGCAGAATGAAGTGACTTCGTGGCTCCGGACATTGGCGACAGGCTTCTATGTCTTGGACATACAATCGATGGTGCACCATTACGATAAGTGCCTCAACAATGGTGGTGACTATGTTGAAAAGTAGACAGTGAATCTATGTAATTATTCCAATAAATATCCCTTACTTAGTGATGATTTTGTTCTCTTTGTCACTCATCGGGACTTAGTTTCTGGATGACCCTCGTATGAGGAGTAACTTTTCAAAAGGCGACAAGTCCACAAATACAAACTTCACAGGAGAAGCCAAAAGCTAATATTCAATAAAGTTTTATAATAATTGATAGTTTAGGTACAGAAAGTTAAATAATTGATACAATGAAATCAGTAATTGAGGGAGATGTTCCCAACCAATTATGTAAACGATACAATCAAAATCAGTCACTTGTTTTAACGGTTGCATACCTCTCCTTTGAAAAATGTTCTAACATTGTTTAAGCAACACAATCAAAATTGCAATTAAGGAGAACATTTTCGAATATTATTTAAAGAATACAGTTAAAATTTTACTTAATTTTGTTTTTCTTAAAATGTTTTAAAAAATATATTACGCAATTTAATCAAAATTATTAATAATTCAGCAAGTTCTTTTCATGCCTTATAATAAATAACAGGTTCAAAATTAATTTGTTCCTAAATAATCTGCAAAGTTCTTTTTTGCCTTCAAACTTTATCTGAGGAATAAAATCAATATTAATAATTCACAAGAATCTTTAGATATTAAACATATCAGTAAAAAATTATCTTGTTTAAAAATAAAGTGTAAAAACCTGTTTTATGGCACATATTAGAAGAACAAATCATGTGAATATCATTGTCAAAAATAGTTTCATTGACTGTTGTCAGATTGTAGTCAAAATTTTGAAATCTGAATGGATAGTATCTCACCTCTTAACTCCTCTTCAGAGCATTTGATATCCAGGTTCCTTCTCCAAGCAATCACAGTCTTCATTCTCAACTTGCTCTTCTACATTGCTTATTGCAACATCTTCTCCCTCACATAAATCAACATAAAATTTCAGAATTTCATCCTGCTCCCAGCTTATGATCAAGGCGTTGTTTCAAAATTGTGAGTAAGTCTTTCTTTTTTTCTGATTTTATAGATCATATCAAACTCACATCTGGGTCAGAATCTGATCTGCTACACCTCTTTCTAGCAAGGAATTATAACTTTATGATGCATTGTTCTAGTCTGTATGAGGACTCCATTTTAAAAATGATGGAGGTTTTCTTCCCATGGAATTCCTTTTTCAGTATTACTCGTTTCATCTCTCGTACGCCCACCTGCTGCTTTAAATCGCAACAGAAATCCTTGGAGTTTAAAATATTCTAGCTTATTCCTAACTTTTGAATGTTTTCCATTTTCTCATAAATGTTATGATATTGTTCAGCATGTAATATTTCAGATTCTTTCCGAATACTCTTCTCCACTGTGCCAAAAAGGCATTCTGCAGGCAAGTAGGAATGACCACGCATGGGGAATGTATAGCATCTCTCTTTGAGTCTGAAGATTTCTTTAGAAGCCACCAATACAGAGAATGAACTACGTGGGCATTTCTGTTCTGCCCAGTGCAGCCATCGGAAAATAACCTTATGGCTGAAGTGTGTTCTTCGTATCTGTGCTTGCTTAGAACATCTATCAAAGCTGAAGCGACTTCATTTGATCCACGGCCAGCCTGGTTTTCAGTTCAGCAATAGAAGTTTGGAGACTTATTTTCCATGTCGTTAATGCAGAGAGCATAATATGACAGTTGTCGTGCATAATATGCCTTGCCAATAGCAAGTTTTGGTAAGGGTTTTAACTTGCTGTAGACCAAAGCATAAGTCAAGCTGTTGGGCAGTTTCTCTTTCATAATTTTATAAAATTGTTTTGCTTTCATTTTATGGGCAGCAAGCTCTGCTTGCACTCTTTATCTTTTGCTAGTGTCTTTGGTGAGCTTCATTTCATGTTTCATTCTACAGCAATAGCTACAGATGCCAACTGCAGGATCACCAAATCCCAAATTAAAATTTTTAGAGAAGACATTATGGAAGAACCACTTTTTTACCTGTAAATCAGCAATGCTCTCATTATACATTTTAAAGAGCTTTGTGATATTCATGTCCGAAGAAAGAGCTTTTACTTTTTTCTCTGTTGTAGTGGCTTTCTAGCCCTCAAATTCGAAATGAACTTAATCATGTCTTTCTTTGGAATATTTTGTGTTGTTTTATGGTCCCCTCCTCTTTTTGAAGAATGGCATTACCAGTAATTAGTGAGGCAGCAATTTTTAGTGTGGTTGTTCCTGTGCCAAACAGAACTCTAAAAACCTTGGAACATACAGGAACTTGCTCTTGTTTAATCTCACCTGAAACTTTGTAACTGGAGTATTCAGTTTTCTGCATTTTTTCCAAGGATGCCGTCATTTTGGGCTGGACACTGTTATAAGTGATGAAAGAATCCTGTCCTGCTGCTGTTTGTTTACATGGCTGTAGGCCTTCTTCCAGTTCCTGCTAAGATGGTAGGCTGGGATGGTAGAGCATTTAAATCTTCCCTCCTTGTGTGAACAAGGCGGTTCAAACTCCAACATTTCAGGGTCCCTATCACTATACCTGAAACAATGTAATTGCTTAAGTGGAGTTTAATCCACAGATTAAAGCAGGAATATCTTGCTAATAATAATTGTAATAAAAGGCAATTTAAGAAATTTCATCACAAAATTGTCTTTTAAAGCAGTTACTGATAATGCAACACTGTTTTGAGGGTTTGGCATGTTTGCTTTCTCAGGTTTACCGCTTCTTATTGGATTTCAGGCACAACATACATTAGCAACTGTAACAAGCTGGACTTAATCGCTGTTTGAACCAATTTCAATGCTGGACTGATCGCGTTTTGAAACAAAGCCCATAATTTGTACTTGATTTAGAGGTTTAAAAATTGTATTATGAATTAAAGCAACACTGTAGCTCAATGCAGCCCATCTTTTGCAGTAGGAATCCGCTTCAAACTAATTTACGTCTGCGAATGGACTTATTGCATTTTGAAACGTCACTCATATAAAATTTAAGTATGTATTAAAAAAATATATAATTGCAAATAATGACATATTGTCATAAAACCAGATCAGTAAAGTTAAAAAGCATGAACATGGAAACTTGAAATGGTTGCTGAGAAAGTGGGTCATGCTTAGGCAATTTTAACTTTGAGTATACAATGAGTTTTCCTCATAATATAGAATACCTATACAGTTTACTTAATTAACCATTTAGTAATGTTTTTAATTGTTTTATTTAATTGCAAGTAAATTTAGCTTACATTAAGGTAGGTCATGGGTGAAAATGCTATTTTCCACATTTTTTTAGACTAGGGGTTTAGTGTTTATGCACAATAATTTGTTGTTATTTTAATTAACACCTTCAAGTTGAATTGGAATCAGTTTTAGAGGTTTTTTAATTAAGCCTTTTTTTTCTGGGAAAAAAAATGTTTTTTTTTCAAAATCTATCTATTCCCATAAGATATAAGCTACACAGCTGAAGCTGGTGTATTGTGTATTATCTTTGATATGCATATAATTTAAATGGAGAGCTATAATTTGAACATTGAATAAATGAAAGCACCACCCCCCCCCCCCCGCCCCCCCCCAAAAAAAAGAAAGTATCAGTGATTCGAAAATATTATTTTTTTGCTTTCCAGAGAATGCATATAATTGTAGAAAAATACTGTAATATTATTTTCTTTGAGTTATATAATGTGCAGATGCATTTAAGTGTGTTGAAATTATGGGTACTTTCTAGCATTTTAAGGCTCATACATTTGGTCCATATGTGGACCAAATGTAAGATTACAAATTATTACTATTCTACAAGAAATGAAAAGCAATTTTTTTCTATCTGAAAAGTGAATAAAATTTCACCCATGTCTCCCCTTAAAATGGAATTACCTCAGGTTAAAGGGAACAAGTCAGTTCTGAATGTAAGGGAATGCAATGCATATCTTAATAATAAACACTATAGAAGATTCACATTCATGTCTTAATGTATAACTTGGTGACTTGTTCAAGGGTAAAATGACATTCAGTCAGTAATTAAAAAAATTGATTTAGCTGATGTTGTTCATGACAATTTTCTGTAGAAGAATGAAAGAGCAAAGTGTTTTGTGCTACCCACTTAATAGAATCTGCAGAAATTGTATCACCTGATATATTTTAATGCATAGTATTGCTTCAGATGCAATGGTTGTTTGCCTTAAAATCAAAATTTTACAAAAGAGGGAAATATGCTTTTAGAGCTGTTTTCTAAATCAATTATTTATGCTGCTTATGAAAATATCTTTTTACCATTTTAAGTATATACGAATTTTGAAAGCTGAATAATCAAAAAATTCAGAACCAAAACTGGAATTCAAATCTCAGAGCTGTGATTTAATGTGTCAATGCTCTTCTGTAGTGATGGTGGGTTGCTGCCACCTTCAATGTTAGTAGGTAGTGTTAATGTTGGCAGCACATGAGTTTTCAGGATGATGATGTGCGCTGAGAACCAGACTGTATTGTTCTTGATAACCAGGGTTAGGATTTTTAGGTGCAAATTTCAGATGAAAAAAGGAAGGGAAAAGGTGCTCAAATAAGGTGAAAAAAGGGACAATAAGGGGATGCACAACTGAAATTGCTATTTTCTAAATTATCCATTCAATTTGGCTGAAATTTTAACCACATGTCAGTCTTCTTTAGATATAATAGTTTTGTGAATTTCAATCCAAAATCTTAATTAGTTTTCAAGTTATTAATTATCAAAATATAAAATTATGGGTATATACAAAATGCAACACATGATGCATTTTTTTAAAAAAAAGTCTTATGTTCCTTCTATTTCAAGGAACTACAAATCTGTCATATAATCTTTTTTTCTGCCATTCTTAGTTTAAGAGAAAAAAAAGTTTTGCAGTTTTGTATTTGCATTTTTTTCTTTTTTTTTGTATACATTGTTGACTTCAAAAGTTAGTAGCACAAAAACTATTCATTACACAGAAAAATTATATGACAGTTTTATTTATTTGGGTTTTTGAAATAAGCATAAAAAGTGTCAGTATGAATGGATGAAAACTACATGGTGTGGAACATTTTGAATATGCCGAAATGCTGAAAATAAGAAACGCCTTTAAATGAAGTTTTAAAAATATAAACAGCTAGCAACCAAATGCGCAAGGGTATTTAAAAAGTCTTGTAGTGATCCTGAAGTGTTCACTAGGTCAAAAATAAAAGTGGATTCTAAAACTACAAGCAATGGAGAATTTTTTTTTTTTTTTAGATTTTTTTTAGATTTTGGGTTAATTTCAGTTTGCATTCCCTTAACTAATTCAACGATTTCTCTTTCTTCTATTCTAATTTATTGAACTACAAACAAGTACATCAAATTATCACTCATCAAAAGAAGGAAAAAAACATGAAGCTGTTGTATTTCAAGACATTAAGCATCTCCACATTTTTAAAAGTAAGTCTGTTTCTATTAGGAGATAGAATGTCTTTGTAGATGCTAAAGCTTCTTTCAACATCCACAGAAACCAGTGGGGTAAACCTTGTATTCACTCGGAATGGCAACTCTACAGATGTGGCGAATTCCTTAATGTCTGGATTCTTCTGAAGACTAGATTCAAGTTTGTCTTTGGCAAAGCCATCTAACTGCTCCCTCACGGAAGTAAAAATATCCCATTGTTTTTCCTTTTCCATACCTTGTTCTTCCAATCGTTTAATAGCTGCAGGCAGGTACTTGTAACTATGGATGCAATATAGTTCTGTCTGCAAATTATGTGTTTTCTCCGGTAACAAAAATTGCTGTGCCTTGGAAATTGCACCTGCGTCGGATGGATCCAAAGAAAGCACAAACTCTTTAATTTTGTCAAAATTCTCACACAACATAGAGCACACTCAATCCAAGATCCCCAGCGAGTAATGACCGGGAAATTTGGAAGGGGCAGGCCAGTGTAGTAAACAACACGGCTCGGAGCTTTCAGTAGAATCTTCTTCAGGGCAGAGATGAATTGATATGCGATGTCGTATTCGTTCCTTATGGATTCACAAACCCTGTGAAGGGCATGAGGCAAGCATTTCACATGCTTGAAGTTAGGAAATAAAGGTTTCAATTGGTTAACAGCTGAAACCATGTATGGAACATGGTCCGTAACCACAAGAAGAAGTTTTTCAAACTCGATACCAGTAGGCCATAGTTTTTGGCAGAAGTCCATAATGGACTGCATTACTGTACTGGCATTGGCTTTCTGCAGCTTGTACATTTTTAACAACATGGGCTTAACTTTCTCCTCTGCTAAGGGAAAACCTAAAATGTTCAAAACATATCGTTCCATTGAGTCTATGGTTTCATCCACAATGATTCCCACATCGCAATCAGACACTTTCTCCTTGATTCTTTCTATGGTTTCTTGGTAAACAGGCTCCATGTAGTTTTTTCTTAAAGTACTCCATCGGGCATTGACATCTTTGTGTATCTTTCAAGAAATCCGTTGAAGGCTGGATGGTTCACCTTATTGAGTGTAATTCCTGCTTGTGTAAGAGCTGCATACAAATCAATGTTTAATTCCTTCAGATTTTGGCTTGTTGAAGAACTCTGTTGAAATGCATCTCGTAATAGAGGTTGCCGTGATTTGTTTGCTTGAAGAGTCTTGGTCATTTGATGCTTAGAGCTGGAAATGTGTTGTTTGATGTGATCTCGCTGGTGTTTTTCATCTAACAAAATTCCTGAATCACAAATAGTACATTGCATAACAGTTCCATCAGTGTCTATGAAATCTTGTTTGAATTCCTCAGCTAGAACAATAAATTGAGCACTGGACACTTTTGGCATGGTAAAATCTAGTACTAGTACAGTCGTTTGGAGAGTTAACACTATTTCACTTGCTAACACAATGCGACTGTCACACAACTCACTCTTGCGCCCATTTGCTGTCCACATTCTCTTATAACACCGTGACAATTACCAGAATGTTCTCATTCATGCTGGAACTTCAGTCTCAGTGATTTCTAGTAGTTTCGAGCAGAACCCAGTGTTAATAATTCTCGGAACTGCGCGGGTGAGATTACTGCCGTCTCTGCATGCCCAGCCTTCGCCTCCACACAAACAGATGACGTCTCTCACAGTAACAAACCCACATTCACGAACAGCAGGCTACTGATTCTGGTGGGATAGAATCACTCATTGTCAATTGCATTGTAGCGGTAAAGCGAGAGAAAGAGGTTTTTGTCGAACACACAATTATTTTCCATTTTTGTGGGTGTGCTTTCAATTCCCGCGCAGCATTTACTGAAAGAGGTAGGCTTACTATTCATATGTACACAGCAAGCTGAGGAGATGTTAATTAAAAGTTAAAGTATAAATTGGAATGAAACTTAAAAGAAAAAAGTGAGAAAAAGGGAATTATGGGCATGGTTGGGGGGAAAATGGGATAAAGGTGCCAAAAAGGGGTAAAGGTCTCAAAAAAGGGAAAAAGGTGCGAGGAAAAAATGCCTCTTTTTGCAACTAGAAACAAAATTTCACACTGTGAGATCTTTCTGCACAGCTTTAACTTACCCTAAGAAAAAAGGTGTGCAGCTAAAAATCCTAACCCTGTTAATAACAAATCATATTAAATAACTCTAGTGTTGTTATTTCTATAGACCTAAGGCTTACAGAACATGGCACTCTTGTCGGCCCAGTGGCACCAAGCTAATACACTGAAGGTACTAAACTTTCAGAGTAATGTAGTAGTAAACTTCAGAAGATTCAAAAGAACTTTAAGATATATTGAGAAGTCAAAGGTAGGCAGAAATCATAAAACAGCATGCACAGGAGGCCCAAGGAACAACAGAGTCCATGATAAAAGTTGTCATAATATACAGTGAATAGACTACAAAAGCTTCATCAAAAGGATCTAATCTGGCCATAGGCAGAAAAGCAGCTTGGAGCAAGAAGTATGAAGGAAAAAGAGTGTAGTGAAGCATACCTGGTAAAAAATTTGTCAGAAAGCATAGGAAGGCAGAGTGTCCAGCTTTTGGAAAAATTTGCAGGTTATATGGTTTTAGGAATCACTTTCTGTAGGTTGCACTAATATAAAAATGAAGTCAGTAGGTGCTTCACAAAAAGGTGTAATCACAAACTGAAACTAAAGAACTAGTAATTATGGTAATAATGAGAGGCAACAGAGTGGTTACACAACATACAAATCCAGGGTGAAAGTATTGCATTTAAACTGGGATATAGGTGCAGAAGTATCTTTACTATAAGTGTAGTAAATGAATTACGTTGTGAAAAGATCAGGCCAAAAACAGTAATATTCAGTTTTTGAAGGGTGTAAGATAAACCTGTTGGTGAGGTTGTCTTAGAATGTAATACCCAGGTAGGGGTGAGAAATTGCAAAAACAACTTAAATTTTTTGTAACATATGATGCAAAACGTGATAATTGGGCTTACAGAGTGCACAGAATTCAACTTAATAAGCAAATAGGAGATCATTTCATGGAATTAGAAAATGGTAAAAAAAAAAAAAAAATGTATTCCTGAAAGTAAATAATGTTGTATTTATTGGGATAGGAAAAATGAGTAAGGGTGAACTAAAAGTTGATGAACGTTTAAAGCTTTCCATCCAGGAGAGTACCATTAATGATGAAAGAGAAATTAAAAAAAATAGCCTAGTGAGGTCAGGAGCAATAAGTAAGGAATGTCCTAAAATTTGGGTTGGTAATTTGGTTATTGCAAAGAAAACAGATTCCTATTTGAGATTATGTTTTGATTCTACAGATCTTAACAAAGCAATAAAAAGGGGGTTCCCTAGGATTGATGAAATATCCAGTGAACTGCAGGTAAAAATATATTTGCAGTGTTAGATCTTAAAGATGGGTTTATCACATTCTCACTCGAAAAATTATCACAATTATGCATCTTTAGTGCTGCATTTAGTTGTTATAGGTTTAATAAATTTTCCTTTGGAATAATAAGTACCTCAGAAATTTTCTAGAAAGTAAACCAAAGGAATTTTGATGACATACCAGGTGTTCACATGTGTTTTGATAAGCGAGGGATGATAGTGAAAACGATAAACTTTTTAATCGAATTCTTAAGATGGCTAGAAATATAAATGTGAAGTTTAATAGTGACAAATGCAGTATCAAATCAGAGGCTAGATACTTATGGTATATCTTTAGTAAGGAAGGGATAAAAGTTACCCACATTCTGTAAAAGCTATTGAAGCTATAGATAGTCTTAACAGTTAAGGCTGAGCTTCAAAGATTTTTAGGAATGGTGAACTATTTAAGAACTTCCCGTTCCAAACTTGTCACAAGTGATAGCTGTATTGAGAGAGCTACTGAAAAATGTAGAATGAAATTGGTTGCATGTTCATGAAACAGCATTTGTCACACTGAAAAGCTTGTTTGTACAGCTCCAGTGTTAATTAATTTTGATACGGAATTAGTGATTGTCCAGAATGATAGTTCAAAGGATGGGTTTGGAGCTTGTTCATTACAAGGAAAATCAGTAGCTTTTGTATCTAGAAGCTTAACAGAAACTGAAAATGTTCTTAGCCAGGTTGAAATAGGACTTCTAGCATTCTTTTTGAAATAACTAAACTACATAATTTTGTGTATGGTAGAAAATTTAAAGTGCATGCAGGTTACAAACCATTAGTGTCCATAATGAGTAAGAATGTTGCTAATGTTATGTTAGCTACGTTACAAGGAATGAAACTAAACTTACTGAGAAAGATGTGGGGCACTCACCTCTGTGGTATGGGTCGTCCTCCGTGGTGTAGTGGTTACCATGCTAGCCTCTAGTTCCCGAGGTCGCAGGTTCAAATCCGACGGAGGGCGATGGATTTTTTCGGGCGCCTCTGAGCAAAATTTCCGGTCTTTCATGCCCAATATAGAATGGGATGCTAAGGACCATAGTAAAAGAGCATCCATAAATAAAACTAAACTATTATTATTCTGTGGTATGGGGGTAGCATGCCTGCTTTTCAATCTTCAAGGGCCTGACTTCAAATTTTTGATTGGGTAAGGTTTTTTATTCAGGGAGTTTTATCCTCCTAAGTTAGATCTCAGCTCATAGGGCTCTGGGATCATTTAAAAATTATTCAAGCTACTTCATCATCTCTGCAGACCCGAGTTGCTAAAAGGCACATTATACCCCTCACCCCCAAAAATGATTGTTGAGGTCAGCTGACATTATCCTCTCAACTGTTTTGTGTTGGCATCATTGCTCTTTAGGATCATAATTGCTTTTGACTTGATTCAGAGCTGATGAAAAGATGTGGCAGAGTTTGGTATGCTTACAGATCTTTCTTGTAGCTTGATAGCAGACATAAAATTGAGTCAATTAATAATACAAAATAACGCTCACTTTTAAATTTCTTGGAACATGTTTTGAAGGCTGCTCTACTCCATTGTTAACCCAACATCAACTGATCCTAAGTGATGAAACTGATAATGTTTCATCCACAGTCCTCTGGCAGCAGTTTTAAAACTTGTACAGAGAGCCACTCTGGCGAACATTGAAATTGGTTTTTATTTTCCTAATGAAAATTTATTCCCATGCAATAAGTTCTTGTTTCCCTGTTGTGTGTTTTAATAGCTTTAGTTTCAGATTTATGTTGTAAATTTTTTCTCCAAAAGTGGGTGGCAACTGCTGATTTTTGTAAATGTTTGTATTCTATATTTTCTAAAGTGCTCCTTGATCCATGTTTTCAAGTTTCCCTTTGTCTTTCCTATATAAATCTGATTGCAGTTAGTGCATTCTATTTGGTAAATGCTGGATTTTTTATTTAGAGGAATGACGTCTTAGGTGGTTGAGCCAAGTACATTTTTATGGTATATTTGTTAACTGGAGCCAGTTGGATGTTGTGTTCTCTGAAAACCTTTTTGAATTTGTCATACATCTGTGAATGATGTATGAATTTTTTGGAAGTTATCTTATGTGTTTCTTTTAGCGATTTTTTGTTTGTCATTATGTTTACTTATCTACTGAAGACTTTTGGAAACTATTTATTTCTGAAAGTTTAATTATTTTATTGTACTCAGCTTTGTATGTGTGTATTGAGGGTGGTATGTTCACTAGCCTGTTTATTAAACTGTTGGAAACTGCATGTTTATGAGATCTTGGGTTGTAGCTGTTAAATTGATGTAATTGTGTGTATGTGTTGGTTTTCTGTAGATACCAAATTTATTTTCACTTTTTTTATGATTTTTAGGTCTAAAAAGGCAATTGCTCTTTTTTTTTCTTTTCTTTTTTTTTCTTCTGTTTTTAATGTGAATTTAGTAGTAACAAAGATAGTACCGAAGTAACATATTGAGGAGGCACTGAAACTATTAAACTTACAGGATAAAAACCATAAAATTCATTAGAAGCAGAAAAGGATAAGCCATTGCCATTTTTATATCTAAAATGATAAAAAATGCAAACAAAAGTAATTTTTGGTATCTACAGGAAACCAACGCAGACAATTATATCAAATCAGCTACAAACCAAGATCACAAACATGCAGTTTTTGATATCTAGTTTAACACTCGGGCTAGTGAGTATAACCACTTTCAATATGCAAATACAAAGTAGAGTACAATAAAATAATTAAAATTGCAGAAATAAATGGTTTCCAAAAGTCTTTGGAGCTAAGTCAGTAAACATAGCGAGAAAGAAAAAAATTGTTAAAATAAACAACCATGCTTACTATAGCAAAACAGAAGATAACTTCCAAAAAGTTCACATATCACATGCATGTTTGACAAATTCTAAAAGGTTTTCAGAGAACACAACTTCCAATTGGCTCAAGTTAATAAATACACCATAAAAAATGTACTTCTTCAACCACTGAAGAATCATCTTTCAAAATAAGAAATCTTGCATTTACCAAATAGAATGCAATAGCTGCAACCAGGTTTATATGAATCCATTGGAACTGAAAAGTATTAAGTCAATTTCTGCAACTTTCAGGAGAAGGAAAAACCAGTATAGATGGAAGAAAAATAAACAAATGCAGATTGTTGATTTTATAATTCTATAAATTAAAGCAATGTCTTAAAATGCATTTATTTTTAATTGAAAATATAATTTGAATGTGTCATCTGGATTTTTATTTTGTTTTTCAGAAATGCACTTAATGCTTTTCAGTTTCATGGTCACTATTAAGTTCAAGATCTGTATTGATATTTAAATTTAAAAGGTTTATGTTGATCATGTGTATTTTTAAAACAAATTTGCTGAACATAAAATGTCTTTATTACTGTGCCTAAATAAAATTTAAATTGGATGAAAAAACAAACAACAAAAACATGACTTGTGACAGATGGCTTTGCACTTGTTGGCATTTCAGAATCTTCTCTTAAAGCTCCATAGCATCCTGAGGAACATATTTTACTACCTTCGCAATGTCCTGTGCTTTGTTGAAGTTTATGGGAACTTTGTGCTATTATACCTTTTCAGAAGGCATGGTAAGATGTAGTGACTTGAGCTTTCCTGGAAAGAATCTATGTTTAACAGGAGAATTGATATAAAAAGGAGGTTCAATCTCTTCAATGTTGTTGTGGTACTTGAATTGCTTGAACTTCAAGGGGGAAAATACCTGCTTCTTCCTCTTGGGAGTCCTTCACTTTCCCTTGACATAACGGTCTCCTTAAAGTAAGATGGCCACCATTTATCAAAATTAAGTTCTTTTTCATGAACTTCCACACCTTTCCTGCTGTTTCAATACGAAGTGCATTCAAGTTATAACACCTCTGATTTTTTTTTCTCATTAACTAATTACATGAAAACTATGAAACTTGTGTCACTTCACGATGTAATCTCCATGCAGCCGTACACATTTTTCACAACGTTGACACCATTATTTCATGGCTACTACAGACGTTTCTTTAGGAGTCTGTTTTGATCACTGGAAAATTGCTGATGCAATAGCAACACAACTAGTGAATGTACGACCACAGAGAGTGTCTTTCATCGTTGGAAACAGCCAAAAGTCACTAGAAGCCAAGTCAGATGAGTAGGAAGCATGCAAAATCATTTCAAAGTTGTTTTTACAAGGAAATGCTGCGTTACGTTTGCCTGATGCGCTGGTGCATTGTCATGGTGAAAGAGCAAATGTGCAGCCTTTTCCAGTTGTTTTTCATGCAATCTGGAAGGAGCTTCTTCAAAACATCTTCGTAGGATGGACCTGTCACCGTAGTGACAGGTATGTGTAAGGATAACTCCATCGCTGTTCCAGAACATGGCCACCATCATTTTTTTCTGCACTGGCGCTTGCCTAAAATTTTGTGGTGGTAGTGAATCTGTGTGCTTCCATTGAGCAGACTGGTGCTTCGTTTCAGGATTGAAAAACGGCATCCATTGTTTCAATTGATGAAAAGAAAGTCCCATTCATGCCGTTATCACTTTGTCAACATTGCCTGGCAACATGCCATGCACGCAGTCTTGTGGTCATCCATCAGCATTCGTGGCATCCACCTGGAGGACACTTTTTGCATTTTCATGTCTTCATGCAGGATTGTGTGCACAGATCCCACGGAAATGCCAACTTTGGAGGCAATGTGTTCCACACTCATTCAGCAAACCTCCAAAACAACTTTCTCCACTCGCTCAATCATGTCAACAGACCGCCTTGTGTAAGGCCGAAATTGTCTTGATTTGTTGTCACATGATGATCTGCCTTCTTTGAAATGTAGCACCCATGAACGCACCTTAGACACATCCATGACACCATCACCACATGTTTCACTCAACTGGCAATGAATTTCAATCATGTCACACCACTCAAATGGAGAAAATGAATGATTACACATTGTTCTTGTAATGAAAATGTCGCCATTTGAAGTATCAAAAACAGTCCTCACTCTTAGCACTGCTGCTAGAGTTGTGTGTGCCATACAGTGCTGCCATCTCTGTCACGCATTTACAATGAGTGCTCACGTATTTTAAAACAAACTGCATGTTTCTATCTGTTTCCAGTCCTGAGAAAAAAAATCGGAGGTGTTACAACTTGAATGCACCTCGTATTCTTTTGGGGTATGCACTATCAGTACTTTTAATTTTCTTTTTGAATTCCCAAAATTTTTATCACATGGTAGGTATATGACTATGACCATGTTCAGGAATCATTGACTCAAATCTACTAATTGCAGTCAGTCTCATACACATTCACACCATTGTGTGATTTCTGTTTGGTCCAGTACATCTGAAAACAAGCTCAGATGTTTAATGGTGTTCTGGAACGTAGTGTTTAATGTAATGGTATAGGAAGGTGTACTCCTCATTTGCACTTTTTCTTTCATTACCCTTATATTAAAGATACACCACAGAGCTGTCATCTTTTAAATTGTGAATGTTGAACGCATTTACCCACAGTTGCTGCATATAAAAGTTTCATGCACCAGAATTTCTGGCAGGGGAAAATTCTGCATATAGCCAGAGGCCAGAGGCAATAGCTTCCTTTTTTTTTTCGTTTTGAAAAGAGTGAGACTTGACCTCCTTCAGGGACTTGTAAAAGTTGTGACTCCTTCGGAGATGAACTTCCAAATCTGACTTGGCTGTAAGTTTTGAAGGTTTGCAGAGATGGGGACTTTTCAATTTGGCATTAAGTTCCTCACAAAGAGAACAATCATCTATCTGTGGTCTGTGAAATTTATAATCATAAATTTCCCGAAAATATTGCCTGTAGTAGTATTGCAAAGCTGTATCCGGTTAAGTACTACGGTACAACTGATACATTGTTCTCATACATAGCCAAGAATCTAAGTAGCGAATTTCCTTCCCAGCATAATGAGAGGTCTTCAGGGGAAAAGACTTTGGGTGTTCATCAATTGTTTTCAGGATTTTCTGAGAAATTTTATTTCTTTTTGGATTCTTCCCACGTTTATGTTGTGGCAATTCCCATCAATTAAAGTGTGAGTTACAGAAAACACCCACATCATGCCAGTGAAGTGTAAAGTAGAGAATTCTTTTTTACATAACTGCACTCTATGTGACTCACACATTACAAAATATCGAAAACTGGAAGAATGCTTATTTTTTTCATCCCTGTCTGACTTACGGGATCTAAACTGCTTGACATCATATGCCTCAATAAGGCCCTTTAGGTATAATTCTTGAGCATCCTTGTTTGGAAGGCATGACATTTTTGCCAATATATGTATTTTTTCATTGTCAGCAATCCTCTCAAAACAGCATTTCTGGCACCTTCAGCTAAAGTGAGTGTTTATAAATGTTGCCTATTTAATAAAATATTGTGTTATAATAAGCATTGGAAAATAATAAAATATGCTGGCTAACTGGGCATATAGTGCAGTAGAAATAAGGTTCATTATCGTCAATATTGTTGTAATATTAAACCGTTTGTATGTACCTGCAGTCTTCCCATTTTCTTTTCTCCGATTGGTTTTCCACTGTAGCTGGTGTAAGATAAACCTTTAGTAATTGCTTGTTTTATTACATTTTCCTTGTGAATAGAATCATTTCTTTTTCTCTTTGGCGACATGATGAAACATTCACTTCAGCACGACAAACGAACAACTAAATGCATATGAAACCATGCAATAACAATCGGGCGGGAATCAGAGCTTACAGCATAGCCAACATACAGTCACAGCATGGGGCTGAAAGGTAGTAAGTTAATGACCTAATGCTTTTCTCCTTCACACACATTATGTACAGCAGCAGTGTACCATATAAGGGCAAGGCTAACTTAATGCTTTTCAGCACTGTTTGATGCATCTTGTCGAAGCAGTTCACCATGTTAAATAAAAAAATGCAAATTTTGTCTTAATGCCTTTCAGCTCTGATCGATTCATATAGGAAAAATGAAGAGAAACTTGTTAACAAGGGTCAAGGAGCACTTTGGAAAAATCAGCAGTTCCCACCCATTTTTGGACAACAAATTGACGTGAGTCCAGAACCAATACTACTAAAACATACAACAGGAAAAACAAAATTGGCTGTATGAGAACAAATTTTCATTTGGAAAAATAAAAACTGAGTCTTCAATTTTGATGTTCCCCAAGGTGACTCTTTGTACTAGTTCCTAGAACTGCTGCCAGAACAGATTAGGAATGTAACATCGTCAGTTACCACCTAGGATCAGACAATGTCCAGATGACAATGGAAGAAAGTAGCCTCTGAAACATGTTTCAGGAGATTTATATATGAGTGTTGTTTTATATAATTAATCAACTGAGTTTTAACTTTTAAATGATTTTAACAATGCTGTCATTGACTTTCAGTACTTATTCTAAGTATTTACAAGATCATTTTTAAACATTTGCACATAAGCATGTATCTGCTGAAGCTTAATTCACAGATCCTAGTTTTCTTATATCAAAATGTGTGTTTCGTGCTGCTCTCCAGCCTTCCTGTATAATTTTGACATGGTTAATCACATTCATCTTTATTGTGCATATTGAGGAAAGATTACATTTAACACTTGTTATATCACCTGTCTATTTTTGCTTGTATTAATGGTAAAAGTTTAGTAAAACTCACTTTCATTTTTAGGGAATTTGATGTTTAATAACACGAATGAGAAGCCCCTTCATGTTTCTTTGCTGTCAGTCACACAGGCATCTTTGCAGCCCACAAAGGTTAGTGCTAATGCTTAGTAAGTAACAGGGTGTCTACTGATACTGGAAATATTGGATATACTGGAAATGGACTTGAATTTTTTTTTACATAGTGGATATACTGAAATTATACTGGAATTTGTGATTACACGCTGGAAAAATTGGATGAAATATTTGTATAACATTGCTTTATTTCAGATTAAATTTTCAAGTTATTAGTTCTTGGAAAATCTTGTTAATCAAGTATATTTTGAATGTTATTGTTTTGCATGGCTTTTTTTTCATAATTTTTTATCTTAAGCAAACATGACTGAAGCATTTGGATAATCTTTCACCCCTAAAATTCTTTTACAGGCTATACAACATTTCTAGAATTTTGAAGATTGTTGCATGGGAGGGAATGGGGGGAAGCTAAGATTAGAAATACAAAATATGATATTTCATTCCCATTTCTGAGAATATCAGTGAATGTTTGGTCCATCATTATGGATGAGATGGGATAGGAATTTTATAAAATTACAGTTCTATGGGGTAAAGGGGAGAATTCAGCATAAAAAGTTTTCTAGATCACTGTACAATAATTTCATAAAGAATACAGAGTGTAAATGTAATTAAATCATTCAAGATTTAAAAAGTCACCTGTGCAACATCAGGTATGGAAGCTGGTAATAAACGGGTTCATTTTATAGCTGTGGAAATAAATAAAACCGGTAATGATGTTAAGGTAGTCACAACTCGCATTTGAATACTGATCCATTTATACTGCAATATGACTCAATGCAGTCTAGAATTTTGTTAAAACTTGTACTGGAAATATACTGGAATTTTAAACCTTCAAGGCAATAGACACCCTGAAATAAGCAAGCAAGCAAGCAAGCAAGCAGTTATATAATACTTTTCTGTAAATTTTAGTAATTGCCATATAATATCTTTAAAGTAATGAAAAGTGCAAAAGTAATTTTAAGTGGTGTTCATGTTTGTTCTCTTGTTAGCATTCCATTTTATTCCACGCTGTATGTAAAAAAATGTGTAGGAAATTACTAGAGATTAGTTTGTTACACATTTTAGTACACTTATTCTCTTCAGTAAATTATAAAAACTGATGAGGAACAAAACAATGTATATTTCTCAGAAAGCATATGTTTTGTTTGCTGAACAAACCAAATTATTACACTAAGCAAGCCATAAGAGTCAGAATAGTGAAACCATCTTAATTATTAACCCTTAATTAACCTTCTTAAATACTATTTCACTGCATCTGGAAAACACTATAATTTGGTAATGTGCCACTTTTTGACATTTGCTTTCTAAAGGCTATGGTTTCAATATCTCTGTAGTTGACAATATATTATTTGCCCATTAAAAAGTAGGCATTATTGTTTTACAGTTGCATTGAAAATTCCTATTGGTATCCTATAGATTCCAGGTGAGACTTTTGCACATTTTATACTGAGTAGAATCTGCAATGCTTTTTATTTAATTAGTCTTAGCCACATAGAATTAGCTGTCCATTTACTTCATGATGACTTCATTGAAGGTACTGCTGCAGATGATTTTCAGCACCATTGGTCATGCTGCATCCAGGAATGGCCAGATTTGGTTTTTTTCATGCAACCAATTGCTTTTACACGTGCAATATTGATTACAGTGAATTCAATATTATCATCCAGATGCTGTGTGACAGGCTTTATCAAGGTTAGAATGCAACAGTGGAGAGTTAATAAATGTAGCTAAGTAGATTTATGGTATTTTTATTTTCATTTAAAACAGTTTGTAAAGCAGGTTTTAGGAACATTTGCTCTGATTATCAGTTGTTTATCAAATAGTGTGCGATAGATGCAAGCTCTTCCGTGCTGTTGTCTGATGGCCAGATGGTGAACTTAGTGTTGTATATAAGTGGTATTTCAAAGCTGCTTAACTCTTTATGTTTTCTGGCAATGTAAAGTTTTTCTATATAGTTACTCCATTGATGCTTTGAAGTATTTAAGTAATATGAAAAAATTTCAAGACAACATTCTCTTTGTCTGCACTTTCTCACTTGTTATGTAATTCTGTTTCTTTGGTATGCTCCATCAGAAGAATAAATATGAACTTGCTACTGAAAAAATTAAAGAAATTTTGAGTTGATTTGTTACACAGTATTTCACTTACTGCAATTATTCACAAAACAAATTTCAGAAGCAATCACTTCCATTGTCAAATACATTTATGTTTTCTCTTAGTGTATTTACTAACAAAAAATGTAAGACAAAAGCATTATGTTAGATAACTCATCAGATTGTTGGCTATTGAACATACTTTTCTGAAGAAGCATATTGCAATACACAACATAACAACACTGCTTTAATTTATATTTGTTTCACTAATCACTTAATACAAGGCAAATTTATTACTAATAAAAAGGAGGAACTACACAGTGAAGCTTTTTAACATGAATGTTGTTGATGAGGCAACTTTACACTCACTTTCTGCTTCACTAACCTGTAATTGTGATGGTGTGTTTCACAGACCAATGTCTACATCGTCAACTACTTCTTGACTGCTGACCTAAGGTAAATTTTCAGTATGGGAACTAAGACATGCTGCTGGTGGAAACTTAATGAAACTAAAGATTACATTGTGTTTTGGGATGTTGAAATTCATTAGATCATCCACAAATTTATTTACACAAATCTTTACCCATGTGCTAAGATCAGTGGCTGTGTAAACTGATTTAATCAACTTATGGCCATGTGTACCATTTTCGATCAATGCTTGAGTGTGGTTAGTCTGGCATTTGACCACCACGTTCTACGAAATTTTTCAGTACATCAACTAATCAAAGTTAAATGAGGTAGTTGATTATGGTCAACTTTGACTGCAGGTGTTGGACCAATCAGTTCCGTTGATTGCAGTCAAGTTGTACAAAATGGCTGCCTGTTTCAATTTTCTTGAAGGATGTTGAGGACGAGGTGGTGCAGTTGGATTACTTAAATCAGGACCAATGTCAAAACTGGAGCACTGTAGAAATAGGCAACCCTTTTGAAGAGTATAGGGACAGTCAGTTTGAAGAAAGATTCCGGCTATCAAAGGATACAGTGTGGTGGCTAGTAAATGAAATGACTGAGAGGTTAAAGTTTCCTACAAACCGCAATCACCCCGTTTTACACATGAATAGAGTTTTAATATTTTTGAGATCATATGCCACACGAGCTTTTAATATTGTGATTGGGGATAATTCTAGCTTCCACCAAACAATGTATTATCAGTGAGCTGTCAGATATAATTGCTTCTTTTTGTCCATGGTTTGTATTGTACCCATCAAGGATAGAAATAGGATCTGTGATGATGGTTTTCATCAAATTGATGGATTTTCAGGTGTCATAGAAACTATAGACTCTACACACATCAGGTTTCAATCTCCTGAGGGAGACAATGCAGAGCTGTTCTGTAACAGGAGGTGATATTTTCGTTTTACTGGCAAACACTTGGTGGCCATCATTTATTAATGTGAGACATTGTAGTCAGATGGCTTGGGTCTGTGCGTGACAGTATCATATTTTGGGACTGTGGCCTTAGAGGACAATTTGTAAATGGGGCAATGCAGAGTGAGCCAAAAGACTCTGATCGCCTGTGCAGTGTTTTTCCTGTCTGCGTCCTTGGCGCTCGTTGCCATCTGCTACTATCATAGAAAGGCGCGGATGAAACCATACAACATTTTTAAAACTACTTTTAAAGGCTTTACTTACCAACTTTACGAAAGCAGATATTTTTGGCACCTCTTTAGGAAACTATCCATCACTCGCCGTAGTTTACGTTGAGAAATTTCCTGGCAGATATTTTGTTTTAATTCTTCCAGGGTGTGTGAGTTTGTCTTGTACACTTTATGTTTTAAGTTACCCCGGAGGGGTATTTTATGAACAACATTACCGGCTGCATGGTGTTTTTCCATTGGGCATGTGGAAAAATGATAAAAACATAACGCACTGCTGCTATAAACAAAGTCACGCTGTTGTGGTTTTGCTTTGCAGTGTGAAGTGCAGTTTTGAGTTGACGGTGATGTGATGTGGTTCAGTTATTACGAGTTATTTATTATTTTGTCCTGTACTTAGTCACAAAGTATATTATGGCTCAGTATATGTTTTCTACTGCACAGCGTGTATTTATTAATGATTCGTATGTGTTGACTCGGTCAGCTCGCCAAGTGAAAGTATGATTTGCAGAAAGATTTCCAGGTGTAAATGTTCCAGGCCGTACAACAATCCATGAACTTTACAGTAAATTTCAGGCCACAGGAAGTGTTCAGGCTAAGAAATCTAAAAGATGGCGTTCGGTTCTTACCGAAAAAACATTGGACGACATCGGTCATTATTTGGAAAATTCCCCCCAAAAATTCCATGATGGAATAGTTCCCTAAAGAGGTGCCAAAAATGTATGGACAACGACAACGGCCAGTTTCAGCATTTCCTTTCATAAAGTTGGTAAGTAAAGCCTTTAAAAGTAGTTTTAAAATGTTGTATGGTTTCATCTGCGCCTTCCTATGATAGCTGCAGATGGCAACGAGTGCCGAGGACATGGACAGGAAAAACACTGTGCAGGCAGTTCAGAGTCTTTTGGCTCACTCTGTAGAAGGACATTTATTAGGAGACAGTGGTTATGCCTGCAAACCTACCTTACTCCTCCACTTCTCAATCCAGATAGTCCTGCAGAGCACTGGTACAACAGGTCACATTGTGGGAAGACAATATGGGGTCTGGGAAAAGGACATTTCCTACACTATTGGTTGGCCTACAATGTGGCTTGGAAAAGACAATGACAACCGCCACCACCATTTTGCGCATCATTGCAAGAACCACCAGCGGCTCTCTTTAAAGAGAGCTTAAATGATTTCTTATATGAACTTACACCCTCATCTGATTTTATTTTCAATATCTTTTGTTATAGAGTTGGATGCTTTCCTTTGAGTAATTATTGTAGAATCATGATCATTCAACAACCTAGTATACAGTCAGCTGATAGTGGTTGTTGAACGAGAATTAACAATGGTGCACCGCAACTACAGTTTAACCACTGTTGTTAAAGTTGATCATGTTTCATTGACCCTTAATCAACAAGGGTTTGATCTATAATGGTGCACATGGCCATTAACCTCTTGAGATTAGCATGTCCTCGGAATTACAGGTTAGTGAAGCAGAAAGAGTGTGTAAAGTCATATCACCAAAATTAATGGCAAAATAATTACATTCCATAACTCATAACATTATTGGAAACTTTTTCTGAAGAATGAATTTTCTTAAGAAAACTATCATTTTGCTCCAAGTAATTAAAAAGGTCAAGACAACTGTGTTTTCAGTTGACTTTGGTAAGCAACAATGCTTGCAAGTTTCAGTTACATTTTTCTTATGTCCATATTTTATTGCAAAAGCTCTCTGTGTACCTGGAAGTGTGTATTAGTACCTGGAAGTGATAAATCAAATTATTCCACCTTGCAAATGTTACTGAGTGACAGTTTTTAGAGAATAAATGCCGAAACATTTCTCCAATCTCAAACGGTCCTCTTTTCCCTCATTCCAATGAGTGATTTTGTCTACAGTAGCAAATTGACTAAAAAAAAATAAATTCACTGAAAATGCCATTCTTACAAAATTGGAATCACCACATACATTTCTAATCAAAAGTATACATATTTCACCATCACTCCATTTTAGGACATATTAAGCAAGATTCTTCCAAATTGCTTATTGACTTCAAATCTGTCTGTCCAAACTTTTAAGTACTGCATATGTGAATCACAGAAACTATTTGCTGCTTTTACCTTGCCTTCAAGTTCATGTTGCAATTCATGTAAAACATATTTTACGACATGTGGGGTAAAATTGTTCTGCTTTTTCCCTGTCATAGGTGTGATCAAATAGTAACGGGAATTTTTGTTTTTCTTAAAGAATTTTTATTTAATTATCAACATCAACTTTGTCCCCTTCTAAGTAATCCCCCTCAAATATAATACACTTGTGCCAGTGCTTTTACCAATCTTGGAAGCACTTCTGAAACTCACTTTTCTTTATGGTGGTTTTATCTCATCAATGGTGACAAAATGTCGTCCTTACATGGTTCTCTTCAGCCTCGGTAATAGAAGTCGCGGGGAGCCATTTCCGGCGAGTATGGTGGCTGAGGCAGCATAACGGTTTTGTTTTTTGTCAAAAAGTCACAAACAAGCATTCAGGTATGAGTGGGTGCATTATCGTGATACAATTTCCATGAGTGATTTTGCCACAATTCTGGTCATTTTCTTCAGATTGCTTCATGCAACATGACGCATAACTTCCAGGTAGTATTACTTATTGACCGTATTACCATAAGGCAGGAACTCCTGATGCACTATCCCATTGTAATGGAAGAAAAAAGTGAGAAGAACCTTCACATGTGATCAATTGCTTCATGCAACATGATGCATAACTTCCAGGTAGTATTACTTATTGACCGTATTACCATAAGGCAGGAACTCCTGATGCACTATCCCATTGTAATCGAAGAAAAAAGTGAGAAGAACCTTCACATGTGATCAAACTTGTCAAATTTTTTTTCAGTCTTGACTCTTCAGGCAGTTTCCATTGGGACAATTGGGCCTTAGTTTCAACGTCATACCTGTATACCCATGTTTCATCACCTGTTCTAAAGAAGATTATAAGTTCTGAATCATTTTCGACTTCATTCAGCAATTCCTGAGCAATGTCTGTGCAATGTCATATTTGGTCGAAATTCAACAATTTTGGAACAAACTTTGCTGCTACATGTTTCATGCCCAAAACATCCAAAAAAATTACTTGGCATGAGCCAAAGGATATGCCGACATCATCAGCAACCTCTCTGATGGTCATTCAGCGATTTTTCAGAACCATTTTCTTCCACATTGTCATCAGTAATTGATGTGCTAGGGCATCCAGGGCGATCGTCGTCTTCAACATCTTCTCGACCCTCTTTGAAACATTTATACCACTTTTAAACTCTTGTCTTACTCATAGTAGATTCGCCAAAAGCCACAGTCAACATTTTGAATGCGGTGCTGCACTTTATTCTGTTTTTTCAAGCAAAATTTAATGCAAATTCTTTGATCCATCTTTTTCGAAAGTAAAAATTTGCCAAGCACTTGAAAACACTTATAACTTTTTTGATTGTCAACAATAAACTAAATATTCAAAACAGCTGAAAATGCAAATATACATCAGGAACATGTGTACCAACAAAATAAAGCAAAAGTTTTGAACATTGGATGTATAAAGCTCGCAAAATTAAGAAATTCCCGTTATTTTTTGATCACACCTCGTATTCACTTTTAACTTGGAAAGTGCCATGACTACTTCAACACCTGTTGTTAACTCATCTTCTACAAGGAGAACTGCCTGGTGAAAGGTTGTGGTTTGGTTAATGCAGAAAAAGAACAACTTTCCTTGTTGGGTTTTCAAAACAAAGATATTATTAGCATTGGAATTTTACCTGGCTAAGAAAATATGACCCGTGTCCTTTTAAAGTACAAGAACTCTTCCAAATTTTGGCATTGACACTAAATTTCTAGTATTACTATAATTTGAAGTTGTTATTGAGCCTCGTATTTTTGTTGCCAACTTTGAAGAAATTATTTAGCTGGATGCTGGATGTGAGAAGGCCCATGTATGTGCGCCACTTTGTAATAGTTTATAGGTTACGTAATATTACATATATTTGAAAAAGTGTGCTGTTATGTAATTATTTAGATCCACATTGAGGCGCCACTGTGAAAAATGTAGTTTTCTCAATTTGAAGTTTGTAATAGTATTTGCCCCACGTAATGAAGATACACTTTGAAGTTGGTTGATGCTTGGGACGCCAAACTTTGTAGTAGTGAAGATGATGCTTGTTTTACGTAATATTATTTAAATCTGCCTCGACTGCTTCAGTCGAACTATAGAATCAAAAGTTCTTGTTCAGGTCGTGATATGACAAAAATTAAAGACGTCACAGAATTTACTTTTACATTTCACTTCTTTTTATTTCTTTATACTTGCACATTTATAAAACACAACACTTTATAAAAGAAAACTGTGTGAAAAACTTTATACATTCTTAATGTATTTACTAGCGGAGAACACAATTTTTGCCATCTGCACGCTATCACATCATGTCTGTGACTGACTAATTCCAACGGTAAAAACCTTAAAGCTTCGGTAATGCCAGTCTCTTATTGGCTAATTCTAGTCCAATAGAATTTAAGTATTCAAACTAAAACTTTTCTTTATGTTGATTGGCTAATTCCAAACTGTAAGTGAAACTACATCACTACCGATCTTTTCATAACCAGTACTTTTCAAAATTCCAGGCACATTATTGTCACAAAAATTACATTATTACCTCATTATTAACAACCTAAAACATATTATTCTCACACTTTTTGCACTATTAGAGTATATAAACATTTACATAACATTAATAAATACGTTTACAATGTAATAAGTATTTGCAATGGCTTATATACAATTTAAATATTAATTATATACATATTGTTTTCAAGGTGGGCTGTTATTGAATTTAATTATAATAAAAATACAATTAATATTATTTAGGCATTAGAATATTGCCTCAAATTTAATAATTTCATGTACTCAACCTCAGCAAAACTGCTGAAATTCTTTAGGGATTCTACTCTGACAGTGAATGTATGAAAATGGTAGTGTATTTTGTAAATAACCATTTCTGTATAGATAGGTAAACAATCAGCAGCAGTCTTAATTATAGTATGCATTGCAGTAAAGGAGAAATTACCTTGTGGTTGACACAACATATTCCTGTCAGTCATCTACTGTAGGACTTATCTCCTGGACCATTAAATTTAGGAAGACAACTCTCCCAGTTCAGCGATGATTGGTCAGCTGAATGAGAAGCCTTCCAGCAGCTGACTGAAAGAAACATGTATCAATCACAAGAGAATTTCTCTCTTACTGTATAGGCATTGCACTTCCAATGCCAAGGATTCTACAGCCTAATGCCCTTTTAAGTTTGTAGAAAGTGTTCTGCTTCTGTTATGTGCTGCTCCACCAAAATTACTTTTGGTGTTATCACAAAATGCAATTATATTACTACTTTGGCTGTTTTTGCAAGCACATCATTCAGATTATCAGCAACAATGTCTGCTGTTTCACTGGGATGTTCATCAATTTCTGGATTTCGAACATGGACCCCTTTAGGTAAAAAGTACCTAACCATAACAGAAAAAGTCTTGCTCTCCCCATGATTGGAAACGTCTGTATACACCATAGCAAAACTGACTTCAGTTCATTTTGCAATAGTTAACAAGAATGAGGTGCAGGTACATTCATAATAATAGTTCACTTTGTGTTACTACAAGGTAATTTGTGTTTAAACCAATGTCTTGCTAATTTTGAAGTGTAGTCATTAGAGTCAAAGCTGTGATTCTCTCCAATCAAAAGGTATGCCCTGACTCATTACATTGCAATCAAGTATAGTTCACTTGTTGCTGAAGTTGGTAAAAAAATGAAAACCTCTCTATGAAATTGCAGTAATTTTTGCCTTTTAATGTTTAGTTGAGTTTAGATGTTATTAAATGTTGCTCTTCCCTCCATGGGATACAGAAAACTCAGTATTGGAAACAATAAAGATAAGAATCAGTCCGCATTTTCTTTGCGAACGTATATCCACAATAGAAACTAAATATTTATTGATTTATAATTAAATTTTTTGAGTTGAATTTTATTAAATTTGCTATAAACTCTAATTCTTAATGCACCTTCTTGCAATGCAACAGTAAACACACATATGTATTTTGGCATCTTGATTCTTCCATCACTAAACCACCACCACAAAGCACCATAGTGCACTGAAACTGTTGTTGCTGCATTCCTTGGACCATAATGGATAAACTAAGAATGCTAATTGCAGTTGCTACCTGCATTGCCTGTTTCATTAAATGGTCTGAGGCTATCAAAACACATCACTTAAAATTGGTAGGAAGGAAGAAAGAATTCCACTTCTGAGAGTTGAAGCTTTTGTCAGTGTCGGCCATAGTATTATGTTTAGGTTTTGGTATTCTGACTGTCCAGTTTTTCACTGTCACTTCACAAAGTTCTCACTCTCACTTCACTAATGTGACCTAATTCAGTTCTCACTCTCATGCCACTTAGTTCTTGCAACATAGTGGCATAATGAAATACACGTGAAGCAGCCTCTTCCAGACGCTTCACTTGCTGGGGAGTCGAGCACAAAACTTCTCCAATCTTTCGCTCTGCAGCACTCACTGTACATAGCAACTGACGTCACAACCACACTTGTGGTTGCACACTTGATGTAGCATCAGAAATGCACTCACTGACTCACTAACTTGATCATGTGAGAACACTCGCTTATATAGCCATTGGAATTTTCCACAGAGTTCCAGAAAGTTCAGAGTTGGGAAGAAGGGAAACTTCCAGAAGATTTTGGTTATCTGTCAATAGCACTTCTGGTGTATAAACTGGGCAAGAGCACTCCTGCATCTACTCATCTCTGTTTATTTCTCTGACTACCTGCTACCAACCTCCTAATAACCTTGGGCCGTAACTGCTGTATCACAGTATGTCTTTCATATTTTAAAAAATTTTTGGATATTATTTGCATGTTAACTTTGTTAATTCTTTATTTTGTTGTGCTGTATTATTTTGTTTTTATCATAATGGTAACCTCACACCAGTGCAAGTGGGGAACACTGCAAATGCATTCTGTGATGGATAAATTGCCAGCTCAGAAAAATTTTAACTTTTTTCTATACTTAATAACGTTTGTTTTCATATAAATTTTTTCCAACCAGTGTTGGAAAGTAGCTAATTCATTGCAATTACATGTAAGGGAAATTGTCCTCAGTGTGCACTACTTCTTTAAAGATGAATTTGAGGCATTTAAAAATGGAAGGGCTACAGTATCAGTTTTAGGTGTTATAAATAACAGTTATTGGGTAAACTGCTAATGCTTCTGTGACTGGAGTATCTCATGCAAGTGTTTAAAGAATTTTAAAATTGAAGATAATTAATGCACACATTTTAAGAACCAAAATTAAAATCCCAGGCAACAAAAGGGCTAACAATACACCTAACGAGACAAAAATAGACTAATTTGCTGCATCTGCTATTAAAAGATCCATTTATACCTTAAATAAAACAAGTTTCATACCCAGCTTTTATGATATTTGCAAAGTCATGACTCTTATAGTAGTTGGTCAAGAGAGAGGGTAAGTGTACATGCTGTCTGTCTAAAATTTTGCCTCAAACTTGCTCCTCAGCTACAATAAAGAAGGAAACAAACCAAAGTGATGGAAACAAATGTAGCAGTGGTGCTCGATGTCATATTGGTTTCTGCTCACTCCTAAAGCCTACTGCCCATCAATAACATTCCTTTCTAGCCTAGCAGTTATGGACATAAAACAGTTACCTTGATGCAAACAGCATTGATTGTATATTAATGAAAATAAAGTAGAAATGTACTTTTCCATCAAAATGGGACAAAGAGGCATCCCAATTAAACCTAAATGGAAACCAGGACAAGGGGTTGAAAAATGGTCTTGTTCCCTTCAAAATCGGATATCTGGTCATTTTAAAAATCCTCTGTGCCATTGCTTTCAAAGTTGACAGTGCAATACATTGCAACATTGAAGTGGAGATTGAACAAATACCTTTGGTATGAAAAAGTTCAATGCTCTGTAAATCCACAGGCTGGAATTCAAGCCATGGATCTCTGATTACCTGTGCCAATGGACTGCTGCTGATGTACTATGATGAGAGGCCTGTATACACATTAAACCATCTCATCTCAAGCAAATATCCATATAAGCCTTTAAGTAGATGAGAAATAACTTAAAGGTGACTGTTTTATATTACAAGTGCTATTAATTTCCAGACTTTATAGTTAACTACAGGTCACACACACAAAGAAGCAAAACTCAATGTGACGTAAAGCTTGTACTTCTCATTTTTTATTACAAAAATTAATCAGGTATTGTTGCAATGCATTTTTTGTCAGCTGCTTTTAGTTTGTCAAATAAGATAATTGATTTATGTTTTCGGCAGATGTATTCAGAGGGAGAGCTGTTTGGTGGAACAGATCATTCCATACCAGAAGCCACTTCCAGCCATCCAATCAAGCATTTGGTTGTTTCTGCTATCTCTAAAGAAGTTCGTCTTCCAGAAAATGAAGCAACGTTGTCAGCTTATACAGTCCCAGCTGAACAACCAGGTGATTGTTTAGAAAAATAACATAAGTTACCTTTCTAATACTTCATTAGTTGCAAACACAATAGAAAAAAAGTAAAAAAACTCGAAACGTTTTAATGTTTACATGCCTAGCTTTCAGTAATGTAATTGTATGTAAATCATATTGAAGTATGAGCTAGCTTTCTTATTGTTTATGGGGTTGAAATACTGTGCCTTCGTTTTATACCAAGACCACAACTGCCTTATATGTGTATTGGCCAAGACAGCAGTGACCTTGGTATTATGCCACTGTGCAGAAGCAGTGCAGGACATGTCAAGGGTACGTTTATCAGCTGTCTCAGTTGTTGCTTTGTCTTCATGTTGTGAAGTATTTTGACAATACATGTGTTGTGTGTATTTCCTTAGGAATGTTATTCTCTTATTAGTTCACGGAAATGCCTGCCAACAAATTCATGCTTTAACAGCAAATTTATAAGTATGATACATACGTGCAAAGTGAATCATGTAGACAATTTCAGCAGCAATTTTCTGGTTATCCAGTAGTGGGTAGAGACGCTTTGGGATGTTTGGTCAATAAATTTAGGACAACAGGATCGCTAAACCAAAGAAGCGAAAATGACATGTTCTAACAGAGGAAAAGCTAGATGAAATTGGTGCTGCATTTGAACGCTCACCTAAGAAGTGTCTCAGCCGTGTTGCACAGCAAGTGGGAGCCATCCTCCATGGTGTAGTGGTTACTATGCTAGCCTCTAGTTCCCGAGGTTGCAGGTTCAAACCCAGCGGAGGGCGATGGATTTTTTTAAGCATAAAAGTCCTTAGCATGGCTTCCTTTGGAAGGGAAGTAAAGCTGGTGGTACTGTGTCGTAGATTTACAGCACGTAAAAGAACTTCAAGCCTGATAAAGAGGCCTCTGAGCAAAATTTCCGGTCTTTCATGTCCAACATAGAATGGGATGCTAAGGACCACAGCAGTTATAGAGCGTCCATAAATAAAACTCAGTTTAATTTTTTTTACAGCAAGTGGGTGTTTTACAAACTTCTGTTCATACAGCTACTAAACTTTTAAAACTGAAACCCTGCTGTGTGACTGTAGTCCATGAGTACAACCTCATGACGACGGAAAACAGTCACTTTCTGTAACTGGATTTCATAAAATGTATGTGATGGTACTGTTGATCTCCATTTAATAATTTTTTTCAGATGAGGGATGGTTTCATTTAAATGGTCATGTTGCCTCAAAGAAAATAGATACTGGAGCACAGAGAATCCTCATTTAATTCATGAAGCTCCGTTGCATGACGTCAAAATCAGTGTATGGTGTGCTGTAACAGCACAATGGATAATTGGACTTGTATTTTTCACGGATCTGTAAATTCCAATAGGTACCGCAGAGAAATTCTTGCGCTGTTTTTTTTTGTGAACATTGTCAGATAATGAGAGAGAATATGGGTATTTCCAACAAGATTCTGCCACAGCCCATACTGCTCGTAACTCCTTGGAAGACATAAAGGCGGTTTTGTTGACGGTAATTTCTAAAGGATTATGGCCCCCCATTCCCCGGATCTTACTGTGTGTAACTTCTATCTGTGGGGAACCCTAAAAAATAAAGTTTGTAAGAACAATCCCCACACCATAGACAAACTTAAGGACAATATAAAAACAGAAATTATGAGCATTTGCAAGAACTTATGCATGTGAATGGTAATTTCATCCAATGTCAAGAATGTCTTCATGCAGATGGACACCATTCTCAACAACACTTATAACAAGGTTAGTACTCATTACATTTATGTTACTAACACTTGTGAGTAAGTAACACGGGAGTTACGGAATGGGAAATCCTGCAATGTAGTAGACTGTGTGCGGAGCAAGTATTCATGTGATCTGCAGCCTTGGCATAAAATGAAGGCACTGTATGTACTCTTATATTTTCTATTGATTGTATAAATGATCATAATTTTCATTCTGTAGTAAAACAGATTGCAGAGCCTTATAAGCACATGAAAAAACTACTAAAATTTGAACATAAATAGGTAGAAAAATTATATAGTATATATTTTAAAATAGAGAATACAAGCTGGACAGATGGCTTGTTCATCTATATATCTACCAGCTCTTCCTTCCACCCCCCATACACTCTTTACAGTGCATTTTATGAAATGATCTTCATATACCATAGTAAATTCTATTTTACCTCCTCTAAAAATCGACACGATATTCTTTCAGGGTAGATTCCATTTTCAGAAAGAAAGGCCCTTGCATGTACCAAAATAAGTAAAGGAGGCATGTGTACAAAAGCTTGTTATGCATGGTGAAAAATGATGAAAAGGGATTGGCAAATACATGGAGTGTTGTCTGGTGCAGCATCCATGTTTTGTTTGCCCAATCTTTAGGCCCTTAGACACTGCATTTATTCCAAATAAAACTTCAACCATATGCCATATATATAAAACACTACCATTAAAACTATGACAGTTTGGTATTTGAGATATTAATGCCTGTTTTCACAAACGTTTGTTAATGTCCTAATGTCACCTTAAAATATTTAAAGCATCTTAAGTAAGATTTGGTATTATATAAAAAATGTCACAGCTGTTGCACTTAAATATGTCATTAAAGATACCTCTTTGTGATGTCAAATCACATACATCATTCAATTAATTTATTTAAAAGATTTGTAACAGGAAGGCGAGGTTAAATACTTGAGTGTTAGGAGTAGAATTTGGGATTCTCTTGCTTCACTTACTCTGTAATTATACAGGACATGTTTGAGAAGCCTTATCTTCCATCATCAACTGTAGGTTGACTAGTAGCGCTGGTGTCACCATCATTCCAGTCTGTTGTAGATGGTGTAATGAATTTGGTATGCTCTGGACATCTATACCAAACTCATCATGCCGTCTACCAGAGACCAGTCCTGTATAATTACAGAGTAAGTGAAGCAAGTGTGATCCAAATTTGACTCCTAATGCTCGTGTATTTCACCTACATCATGATTTGCCCTTTGGCAACAGGTGCCTGCAAACGTAATTCGCTATCGTCACTCCAACTTTTTGATGCTGTATGACTGCTGTGTATGTATGACTCATCTTCATACATTATAGTATTTTTCTGAAATTTGTAGCACCATCTTGAAAATTGATGCTGATATAAGTACACATTGATATAAGTACATATAAAATTATAGTCATTTGGAAAGGTAGAATCAGACTGAAAAATTCAATGCCATAGCCGGGATTTGAACCACGGATCTTAGGCTTTCCGTGCCGTTGCTCTAACCGACTAAGCTATCATGGCAACATTTACTTTTTATTTTTATTTTTTTTATTTTATTTATTTATTTTGCTTTTCTGTTAGAACTCTTCTATTTGATTTCGGTTTCTTCCATTTGAACCCTAAATCTTTAATAATTTTTCTGAGGTTTGTAGCACCACCTTGAAAGTTTCTGCTGTCTTTCAGCTGGATGAGCAATCTGCTTATTGTTAGCACAGTTTTTTCTTCCACATAGGAATTGTGAATCGTGCGCCGAATGATGCATTCGAAATCGTCTATTTCTGTAATACGTTTAGGAATCTTATGTTTCTTCCCAGGTGTGTCAAATGGCATTCTTTCATCCATATGTTTTTCTTTCTTATCTTTGAGAACTCTGGAAACGGAACTCGGTGAAACACCAGTTGCTTTGACTACTCTTTCTTTCACCCTCTTAAGGCTTTTGTGGATGAACATAAAATTTCTTCCTTCATCTCTGCTTCTTGCTTCATGAAGTCGATGGCATTTGCAATTATTTCCCTACTTTGACTATGTAACACCTTACCACTTAACTTTGAAAACATAGGAGCCATGGTTATAAATATAAAAATATAAAATAAGTACTATTTAGATACTGCTGCTCTCTTTAAAATTACAACCAGATGCAGACACTTTCTATGCAGACTGTATGTGTTATGCACTGTGAGTAAGCAAAGGTGTTATATCGCTTTCGTTGATTAAGCTAAACATAAACAATTCCTAGGCTCGGCAGCTGGGTTGGCAATCAAGGTCACGATTCCAGAAGTTTTGCGCGAGTAATACATACCTGATTTGTTAAAAGGAGAGAGAAATGGAGGAGGGGAGAGATGGACTGACCACCAAACCAACTGTCTTTCTACATAAGATTCCATGGAACATCAATACTTTTTCTCCAAATGTTTCACCCAATTTAAAATAAAATCTGCTGCATATTATGCAGCAAATTTGAAGCTCTTGAATCTTCCTCTCTTTATGTCAGAAACTGCTGAAGGTGTGGAACACTGCTTCACTTAAGTGGCTGTGAACCAAAAATCAAACAAAAGTAGATTGGTATAATAAATTCCTTCCAGCTTTTCACATGTTAATGTAGCTGTATATGGTTTTATGTTGTCGTGAAGAAGAATGAAAGTTTGAATGGGTTTTTAATGTCATTTGCTATGATATGCCTCAACCACAGGCCTTTTGTAGTAGGCAGCATTTATTGCTCTTCTTTCGTGAAGAAAACCCACCACCAAAATGCCCTTGGAGTTTCAAACTTGCAAGCATCTTTCAGTTGACAACTATTGCTTAGCCTTGACTATTGCAGCTTCATCTTCTGCCTCTCCTTGCTTGCCTATTTGTTTAGATTTGGATGTGTAGTGGTAGACCCAAGTTTCATCACAAGTGAGAATTCATTGCAAAAATTCCTCTCCTGGTAGTGAGTAAAAAGCCATCAATAGACTTCCAGGTGAACATGATTTTGCTTCTGGGCAAGAAGACTGGAAACCTATCTGGCAGAAATTTTCCAAAGCCCAAGTTCACCTCATTGGTGGATTGAACATACTGTAGCTGATTCCCACTACACAACTAAAGATCATTCTGCCCATCTGCCTCAATAAGATAACAAACAGCACATGTGTTTTCTTCAGTAATGCTTGCCTGGTCAGTGTTAACTGTATCTGTTTTACACAGCTTACTGTTCCATTAAAAAATTGTTGTGCTATTCATGAACTTGGGCCTTTGAAGGAGTTTCTGTCATAAACACTGATTGCAATGACCTCAAAATTTTGGATGGCTTTATGTCTTTCTTGTTGAGAAACTTGTATAATGTGTTGTTGAAACTACATGTGTACCTTGTGCTTACTCAATGTGCTACTGATGAGAGAAGTGACTTGCTGTGTGTAACCAACACCTCCTAGAGAAAGAAGGCCTGAACATTAAAACAAATTGGCTGCCCATGTAGACCATTGGTTGCAGCAAACAGTAGAGGTAGTTTAGTCATTAAAAGTTATTAGGATGTATTTGACAATCTTATCTTGTGTGAAGGAAAATGTAATTCACAAACCTAAACACAGAAAATATAAACAAATATTATGGGCTGGATTATAAAAATAACGCAGCACACTCACTTTTAAAGTTTCTACTTGGGGCATATGTATTAATAAAATTGGCTACTGCTCACAGTACTTGAAACGTTAGGATAGAAAAGCAAAACGTTCAGCTTTTTGGAAACTTTAAACCAATATGCCCATTTTGTTTTTTTAAGATCCATGCTATAAAGAAAAATTGTTCCTTCAGGCTAGCTCTGTTAAAAATCGTCTGAGAAGCTTTCAGGGATATCTAAGAAAAATACTCCAAATTTCCCTATTTCTGCACATAAATTTAGATTTTCTTCCGAAGAGTAAAGTGTAACAAGTTAATTTCAGGGTGATGGGGGTGAAATCATCATCATCATCAAATCATTGTATTGTTGAATTATATCACACTCGTGCCCATCATGTCATGTTGTCAAGGATATTAGTTTCTGTCATTTAAAATGGAAAGTACTATTATTGTCTCTCTTCAGAATTAGAAGGGGACAGGCCCAAAGAAACCTTCCTTTAAAAAAAGAATAAATATATATATATATATATATATATATATAATCAAAAAGAAAAGAAATATATTAATCCTAAGATAATTGTGGAGGTGGCAAAGATAATCTGGCATATTGCAGGTAAATGCAGCATGAAATTTTGTCATAATATTACTACTATGGCTTGCATATAAAATGCAGAAGACCTTCAGTGAATATTATTTGTTAGTGTATGGAATGGAGAAATATAAAACTAAAATGACATATCCCATAAAGACTTTCTTTTAAGCAAATAGAAATGTTAAAATGATATTCTCCCTCTTTCTTGATATACTAGAGTTTTAAATGTGATTGAGCTCATTTAAAAGATTTCATTTATTGGGTATTTTATGAAAGCTGCATGATGCAAAAGGAAAATACTCCCAAGTACTAAATAGCAATGTTTAGCAAATAAAGATAAACATAAAAGTAATGACAAGTATTCCATAATAACCACAACTTTCCAAAAGTACCAGGAGCCACTTTTTCACTTAAATGCACCTGTACTTTTCCAAGACACTTTTTTCTTTTAATGGAGTCTCAAACTTGTTGGTAGGCTGTGCCTATTATTAAGTCATTCTATTAGCTTTGCTTTATTTGATTCTTTTTCCACTAACAATGCACATGCAAGTTTGATGGTAGGCCTGGATTTCAAAAAATGCTGATAATAATTATTATTGAAAAATTACTACTAATGTTACAAATTTAACTAAGTCTTTAAAAAGAAATTTGTTTAATTCAGAAAAATATCATTGAGTTTATATTTTAAATGTCAGACATACGTTGAAAAATCAATCTGGGGTCCATAAATACTAATTTACATGGTTTTGAAAAATAATCTTTGTTTGGTTAGGTTAGGTGAGGTAAATTTGTTGCCAAATGCCAAAGACTTTTACATATTTACATACCTATGTAGCTAAGCTTATATAGCTGGTCACCTCTTAGACTGAAAAATAAGCACAGAAAATGGGTAGATTACATATATACATATCAATACATTACAAACTGTGATATTCACAAAAAAGCTATACAAGCAGTGCCCTGCAAATATAAGCAATTGGACAGTAATTAGGTAATATTTTTAAGCACATCTAGATTGTAATATTAAAGCAGATATTAGTGGGCTTGCTTATGTGATTCTGGTCAGTGAAAAGTTTTCCCTTTTAATGGTTTTTAACCATGTTGCTTCAAATTTTCATCCTTTGGGAACTTGAACACACAGACTTTGCTGCCATTTTTATAATTTCTCATTGAGTAGGGAAGGAAGCACTTAAAAACCATTGTTGAAAACACATTATAAACACTAAGTCTTCTTTAATCAATCACCCAAACATTTAAATTTTCATTAAATTCAGTAAAAGCTGCAATAGTGTATCATACACAGCCTAGCTAGAACCGCCATTTTGTTTTCTGCGAAAGCAGCAGTGAAGCCTCTCTCTAGGTGGTGTTGTGACCAACAGAGGAATGCCCACAGATGTCATCACTGTTACCCGTTCAAGGTCTCACAAACTGGTTCGCTTACTGTTTGAAACACTAGCTGAAAATTCAGGCTTGTCTCTGATCTGCCTTTGCAGAAAAGAAAACATTTATACACTGCTAGACAATTTCTGGAGTTTTTCTTTTTGTACTGACTGATGGATGGACAAATGGCCAGTGGGTGGGTGGACTTACTTTGTAAATGATTATCAAATGAGCTATAGATTTTACATACAAATGCCTTATATAAAATTTGTATCTATTTATTCAGTGATTTATTTATTACTTTGCAGGTGAACATTATAAATATGAATGGATGTTACTGTCCCAACCAGATGGTGTAAACAGGGGAACCATGAATGATCAAAATGGAGAGACACTCAAACTTAGTAACCTAATTGAAGGGTTGTACATGTTTAAAGTTAGCGTTTCAGCTCCTGGAGCTTATGGTGAAACATATGCAAATGTGACTGTTTTACCACGTAAGTGCTTCATGATTCATATAATTTGCTTTGATATTATAGTTTGTTTAATTAGGTGTATATCCATTATATATTCTGCTAGTTTTTTATTTATCCACAGTACTTGAAGGTTCTCAAGATGAGTCGTTTCCACATCAAACCGAACACACATAAAACACCACTTTCTTCGAATTTTCTGAATTTTAGTTTACGTGTTCTACGCATAAAATAAATGGACACATATTTTATATTTTGCGGAAAATCAAATTATTTTAGGATTTACAGGGTACTTAACATGTTTCTTATATGCGCACAACATTACATAAAAGCAATTTATTTTCGGAACACAGAATAATCAGGGATAAGAACAATGTCGTTTTGCAGATAAAAGTATCGTGGTTTTCCTCATTCAAAATACTATTTATTGGAATAAAAAAAAATCACTTTCTTAATTATGAATATTTTAAACCACAATATCATGTTTAACCCTCTAACATTAAAATCTGGAAAAAATACAGAAGGATTCTGTGATATATTTTGTTTTAATCCTGTTAATATCAGGATGGGATCTTCCTTAGAAGTACGCTTTTAAATAGTTTATTTGTATTAGCATGTAGAATTTTAAAACATAGAGACTGCTTGCTGACTGAGCTTCACACTGCAGCAGCACACCGGTCAATGCATTACGCAGTACGGATGATAGGCTATCACTTCTGGTGTTCAGTGTAACTTAGCAACTGAAATCTGATATTCTATGAAGCCTCTCTCCACTGTTTCATTTTAAGTGTAACTTTGTCTTCAGTTTTTTGTGTTAGAAGTTCATTTTTAGCTCTGTGGTTTATGGAAGTGCATAATGAGTGAACTTAAGAAATGGAGCTATGGCTGTTGCTTCAATCCATTTAATGTTTCCAAGCATAACACAAGGCAGAAGTCGTTAAGCTTAGTTACCCGCAATTTCAAACTTAAAAATGGAGAACTTAACTTTGTCACCAGACCCATAACTATGTGATGCGTGTCGAAAAAAATTCTCAAAGTACCAATCACTGATAACAGTGATTGTATGCTACAAAGTGTCAATGCCATGAATAATTCAAAAGTGGTTTTGAACATAGTGACTATTTTGAGACAAGGTACAGCAACGCAAAAGTGATCTCTGGTACCTTTGAGCTAAATTCATTTATTCCAACAACAATAATGCAATAGTAATCAGATGGTATTCATTTGAGCCCAAAGGAAAAAAAGCGTGCATTTAAATCGTAGTTAAGTTGCCTCCCATAGGATAAGATTGAAAGTTCGAATGTTTCTCAACTGTATGCCAAATTTAAGTTACATGTAAATAAACTAGTGCAACTAAAGTGTTGTGAACAATTGACAAAGCATCCACCACCGCCACCACCTCCGCCACCACCACCACCACCACCACCACCACCACCCCCCCCCCTCCTCCTCATGCTGCTATCCCACTGCGCACTGCTTTCTAAGTTATTTTATTTAAAATTAACTATAGAGGTTCCCATCTTTGTTTTATGCAAATATATATAAAAAACTACAAGAAATTTATTTTCGATTTTTATAGAAATTTAAACTCGCAGGTTAATGGGGATATATAGTTTTTAAATGTTTGGATTATAAAAATTAATGTAAATAATTAATTATATCAATTATAATAAATATTAAGTAAAATATTACATATTAAGCTTTGCATTGCACTTTATAACATAATTTTATCACTTATCGCCTGTGAGATATTCCAATTTAAAGGTAGGGAGGTGTACATTTTTCACAAGCTGGATTGCGCAATATTTTTTAAGATATTGTGATTTAATGAAAATAAGAATTAAAACATAACTCACTTTGTTTTTGTAATCCATCTACAAAATTTGAAGTGAATCAGAGACATGAGGGTCAAATTTTGTTCAACTTGGGATGACTTGGACATAAAGTCTTTTTGTAGCCATAAAGCAGACTACTGGAGACTGAGGAAATTAGCAACTTGAATATTTGTGAAAAGTACTGAATCCAGCAAAAACTATTTCTAAGATAATATGTTCATTAAATGCTTTTTGATCCACAAACTATTAAAGTTTTCGAAGATTTACTTCTAGTCATGAACTTAATCTTTATCTGTGAAATAACCAATAACTTTAAAAGGAATGTGCAGTTTAAGCAACTACTTCCTAAAAACAAATTAACCTCGAAGCATTGTGAGTTTTCTGATATCATTATATTATATTTGCTTTTGTTTGTAGAAGTTGGCAGTAGTATTAATAAATGTATGCTTTAGTGCAAATGGACAATGAGAGAACATTAACTTTCGGCTCTCTGCTGTTTGTTGGTATCTGTATAAAATAGAAAAATGCATCTGAAAGTAATATTGTACTAAATTCAAAACTGTTACTTCAGCTTATATCTAAATTTCATTGCCATCAACTATAAGCATTTTCATATTCTTAGCTTGCATAGTTTTTTGGAAAATATTTCTTTTAAATGTTGTGGATATACCCGGCTCTTAATCGGTTTCTTTCATTGGTCTTGCAGCATTTATGTAAATTGTTGTACTTTCATTTCTTGGTACTTGAACAAACAAAATATCCACCATCACTGCCATTATTAATATACTTAGCATTCATAATGTGGATGCATTTTTCTTATCTATGATATTGGTTAACAATGCTCCCTATATGATTGATGACCTCTGGGGAAACCTCATTCCACCAAGGACCTTATTTATTAACTGGAGACACCTAGAGAGCTGAGTCTGTTACCTCCAATGAGGGGGTGATAATGGTAAGTGGTGATGGAATGAGAAGACCACAGCTTTTATTGTGAACTCTGAACCGTTGGGTCTGGAGGATACTTCACATGAGCTAGACTGAGGTGAAGGCTTAGATAGAGCTAATGTAAAATAAATATTCAAAATACTCCTATAATATATTTTAAGGGTCACTTTATTTGAAGTTTTTTAAACTCTAGGTGTGGAAGATTATTCAGAAAAAAGTATGTCTACTGTAATAAATGGTAGCCTTTTTTGTAGTTTTGGCAGTCCATAGACCAAAATTGCAATTATATTTTCTGTAATTATAGCCAGCAAAATTTATGGAAAGCCATACAAATTGATCAGATTCCATGAAATAGGCCATAAAACAAGTACACAAAGCATTAGGTGAAAACTGGATGGTGGGTGTCATGACCTGGACGATTTGGCTTGAAGAGAACCATAAACAAAAAGCGGACTTGAAGGAATGCAGTTCTTTGAACTTAATGGTGGTTATTTAAGTAAACTACCTCCTGACATTTTGTCATGTTGGAATTTCAAGAAAACATTCTGTAAATAATGGCCATTAAGTTCAAGTAAATACCTAACTTCTTCACACGAGTGCTGTTAAAGTCATAATATTATGGAATATAGAACATTTATTTGTAGAATATTTTATGGAATCTTGCATATGTAGACATTTTTGTATTGCATTTTGCATTGCTTTATATATATATATAGTATGTTTCAGAATTTGACTGATTAACTTAACAATAAACTAAAATAAATTTGAGCCAGTATGCCACTGATACCATCATAATGGTGTATGCAAGTATTTGCTGCACTGCCAAGAAGTGTACACGTGTGGCTCAGGTGAAGTAGGGAGTTCTCAAGCCAGCGACACCAGATTTCAAGTTCAAGCCCTGTTGAATGTTGTTTCTCTCTCTCTCTCTCTCTCTCTCTCTCTCTCTCTCTCTCTCTCTCTCTCTTTTTGGTTGTTAAATTTTCATTCTTCAAATTGTTGATTGTGAAGGATATGGAATATGGCACTGCTCCATTTGTTATTACTGTTGCTGTTAACTAGTCAAGTAAATCAAATGAATGAATTTTGAACAGGAATGTACAACATAGGAAACTGTAATGTTCTAAACATACACATGATATGTAATCAGAATCCTTTATGGAGGTGACTTTAAAAAATGGCATTACCATGAGGTGGGAGTAGTACATTATTGTGTTCATGAATTGAAAGAATGTGCTGTTAGCTCTGGAAAAGAAATAACTAGTGTACAAGGCAAATCACAGTCACATTCCTTCTTAAATTTTATTTATCCACTTCCAGGAACTGTAGAAAAGCATATTTCTTCTTCAGATATATGGAAACAGCTAACAATGAGCATTCACATTTGTGAACTCTGATTTTCTGAAATACATGCATATTGTCCTTTCAGGAAGTGCCAGTGATTCATGAGATAGCATTCCTATACATGTGCAGAAAGTCAAGTATACCTATGAAAGTGCCTGTTGTCTCTCTACAGATAGCTCACTCGGTAACATCATTGACAGTAGTGAAATAGTGCTGTGTTCAATTCCCTCTGTAAAATAACTTTTATTTTCTTCTTGTGTTTAAGATGAGAAGTACGTGCATATGCGAATAGCAATAGTAATTTTAATTTCTGAATAATGCAGAGGAAGATAATATTTAGTTTTAGTGTAATAAAGTCCTCTCTACACATGGTTTTGTCATGCAATGTTTAAAGCTATTGCTCAGGAGTACATGCATTATTCTTGTACACAGTGCGGTTGCAATGCTTAGACACAGTGCTATTTAGTTAAATGTAGAAATTAATTAATGATAAAAATGTTGTACAAAAGAAGCAACAGTAAATATTCTGTTGCATGGATATAAGAAATAATCAGGGAATGCTATAGCACATGCGTTTTAAACAATGCAGTGGCAATAGCATGACGGTGATGTAAATTTACGAAAACGAGGTCGAAATGTTAGAGATAATGAATGAAGAAAGAAATGTAGCTTTTAATTTTACAATAGGCCAGAGGAAATGCACAAAGATAATTCGGTAGTCATGCCTCACATGTAAGTAGATGCTAGTAATCATAAAAAGAATAGGTGTTAATGGTAAAATACATTGGTTACTTGTTATAGTCTTGTATACACCATGAATAGAGAGAACACATAATGTAAATATTAAGGGAGAAATGCCCAAAAATTTATTACTCCATCCATTCCCCCTTAGGGATGGAGAAATGTAGCTGTTAAAGATGAACAACAATGGAAACCATACATGCTCATATTTTGTAGAGAAGGGCATTTGTGAACAATAAGGAAAAGTAAAAAATATTATAGTAGTTAGTAATACGTCGGAATGGAGGAAATTAGAACAAGAGGAAATTAAGAAAAAAGCTTTTTATTCAAACCTCAGGCTAGAGGAAATTAGGTGTAAACAATAACAAAGAACAAGTAAAATTAAAATTGTTTGTCCTCACAGCGGAGGAAGCTTGAAAGTGCTAACAAGGAGATGGGGGAGGGGGATTGTGTATTCAAACCTCGGACTGGAGGAAATAGAAGCAGATTACATATCCAGGAAGATAATGGAAAATTAACGTAATTATCCTTAGTGGAGGGAACTGGAAAATGATAAGGACAAATTAGGGAGAAAAACTGTTTATTCGCACCTTGTAGTGGAGAAACGATGTAGAAACTATGGAAGATAAAGGAAAATAAAAGCTCTTATTTATCCTTGAATTGGAGGAAACTGGAAAATGACAAAGAATTAGGAGGAAAACTATTTGTTCACACGTCGGTTTGGAGAGGAAAGTTGCAGAAATTAAGGAAGATGAAGGAAAATTAAACTACTTGTTTATCCTTTAGACTGGAGAAAAATGATATGAACCAAGGAAAATAAAAGCTGCTATTTAGCCTCAGGATGGAAGAAATTTATAAAAACAAGGAAGATCAAGGAAAATTAAAGCTCCTATTTATCCTTGGAGTGAAGGAAACTTGAAAATTACCAGAAAAAGCAACAGAAACTAAACATGTTATTCGTGCTTTCATGCAAAAAGCATTTCAAAGGTGTTTTCGAAAGTGATGTCCTTCAACTTCCAAGCTTAGGTTTCAACGATGAAGAGACGCATCTCATACTCTCTCGAAGATGCCTGGAGTGTCACAGATTACATCACAGGCAGCCATTGTTCTTGTGAGCAGTTCCTATTCTGAGTTTGTTGGGGTATCGTGTATAAGGCCCTTAATGTGACCCCATAAGAAATAATCTGGAGGAGTGAGATCAGGAGAGCATGGTCGCCAAGCAACAGTACCACCACAACCAATCCATCATCCTGGGAATGCATTATTTAGATGGTTTCTAATGTCCCTGTCAAAGTGGGTGGGAGCTCTGTCATGCTGGAACCACATATGGGTTCGGAGGACAAGAGGAACATCCTCTAGAAACCCAGGTAGAACATGAATCAAGAATGGTGATACACTTGTCCATTTAGCCAAGATGGAAGAAGATGGACCAACAAGGTAATTGGAAATTATGCCAGCCCAAATGTTGATGCCGAAAATGCACTGACTGCTCCTCTGCACAGTGGCATGTGGATTATCGTGGTTCCACACGTAGCTATTTCTCTGGTTGAATGCCATTCCATTCCCTTGTAAAACAACACTTATCAGCGAAGAACACTTGGGAAAAGAAATCAGGCTGTTCGACGTGCTGTTCAGAGATCCAGTTACAGAACTGCATTCGTTGATTGAAGTCTGCTGGTGTCAAGGACTGTACCTTTGGAGTCAGTCTTCCTGCACCACCCACCACACACTTGAATGATTGTAAGTGCAATAGCATGCGTACTAGCTGAAGGGGTCCCCAAACCTTCTGGGCACATCTTCCTCAAATACCGGAGTGCAACATGTTCATCTTGCACTGGCATTTGGTCAATGCACCTCCAGGGATCCAGTTTCCCTTAGATGCTGGTGAACAGACTGAAAATTTGAGGGATATGGATGTGGTCAGGATATCTTCCTCTGTAAATTCACGCAGTTTCATGCGTGTTGCCTTTAGCTTCCCTTTAAACAAAATGCATGTTTACTACCTCCTCAAAACTAATCAGCCATTCCACTGAATACAATCAAAATGACACAGCATGACAGCCAGCCGTAATGACCTTCAGATTTACACATGTGCTTGGGTATTGCACTCGCACTGTATGAATAGCAACATTGCATGTGTTCCTATACAAGAGATTTAAACAGTATAATAAACTCTCTTTAGAAATGACTTTATTACACTAAAGCTAAACGTTTGCTCTTTTGAATTATTCAGAAATGAAAATTACCATTGCTATTCGCATATTCATGCACCTCTCACCTTAAATACAAGAAGAAAAACAAAAGTTATTTTACTGAGGGAACAGAACACAGCACTTTTTCACTACAGTCAACGGGATTACCTAGTGAACTATTCATGCAAGTGACAACAGGCACTTTCATAGATATATTTAACTTCCTACAAACTCCTAATGTGGACTGAGAAGGTATATAGTTACCAAATGTTGAGTTTTATGGAATAAGATGTGGGTTATTCACAACTCGTTATTTTTTTACAGTGTATTACTACAATGAAAATTCTAGCACAATACAACATACCCTAAAATAGTTATAAATTAAAAAGAAACTTGCATACAAATTTTAAAAAATGACCAGTTTTTTGTAGGAAAAAATCCTGTAATGCTAGACTGATTCTTGCACCCATTTCATCATCATGCAGCTTCATCACATAGGCAACAGAGAAACAAAATATCCAACAGATGCACCTTGGTCCTCCAAGTTAACGGAGCATTTCTTCAGCTTCCTTTAGTCCTTTACTATGAGTCATGTGTTGTCTTCTGTATCTTCATCTTATAATTCATCTTCATTTTTATCCTCATTCTCTTTCACTAGTGCAACTATTTGACCATCTCCTGAAAGTTTACAGTTTTCATCCTTCCCAATCAGTAACCTCTTCGCAGCCTGGAATTTTCTTCAATAAGTTCACTATTTCATACTTTTTTGTCTCCTCTCTGCTTTCTTGAAACTTGTTTCCTGAATGGTTCAGCAAGTTTCTTCAGGAATAAACAAGGCTTGTATGCTCAATTTAATTTCAAGATTCAGATATTCACCCCACTACATCCATTCTATACTTAATTTCCTCAGTTTATCGGTCATGTCAAACCCTTCCTCCATGACTAAGACAGGACAAGAAAGAGTTTACGTCTGTGTCTCTTTCTCGGTGCTTCCAAAATGCCTTGGCCCATTGGTTGGCATACTAGTCATGTTAGGAGGGAGAAATATGGATTTTATATCTTCGCCTGGTAACTTTCCACATCAAGTTGGAATGAGGCATTGTCAAGAATGAGAAGTGCTTTCTTTGGCAGATTTTGTGATAGAAATTTTTCTACTGAAAGAAAAACTGCTGATAAAACCAGTCTTTAGAAATGGCTCCATTCATCCATGGATTTGGTCTGTACCAGACAGGCAGTTCATGAAAGAATCTCATTAGCGCCCTTTTTTTTTTTTGTGTTTCTAAATGCCTGGGTTTTTTTTCATTTGTGTGTGAGCACTTTTTTTGGCTGCTTTGGGCTAATTTTCTTCCATGTTTGCAAGCGTTTTTTAAGGCTGTCATAAAAAATTCAGACCAGACTCTTCACAGTTGTAAATTTGATCCCCAGATTGACCCTCCTTTACAACTAGTTTGCGGAAACTTTGCTTGAATTTATTAAAATTCTCCATGTCCATAGATAGTTTTTTTTGCCACATACATGTAATTGATGTTGTAGTGCTGCTTTTGCTTTTCAAGCTAGCCAACACTAGCAGTAAGTCCAGGCTTTCCTTGAAATGCTTCATAGAATTTGAGGGCTTTCTCTTGCAAAATTGATCCTGAAATGGGTGTTCCTTTTTCCCTTCACTACCTAAACCACAAATAAAGTGCATCACTCACTTTCTCGTATTTTTCACCTTTCATACCTTTTGTTATGTTTAAACTATCAATACATGCTCTTTTCTCACACCAAGGCTTGATTTTGGACGTCTTCTTATTCCATCCTATTAAAGCAGTTCTTCTTACACCTAAATCCATGGCAATTTTATTAACACTCTTCCCTTTGTAATTTCATTTCCATTCTCATGTTAATTTGTTTTCTTTTCTTCTCATTCAACATTCTCAATTGCACTATACTTACACTATACTTGTAAGCCTGGAGGTAAACTGAGAAATTGTACCCAGAATGAACTCGATGACGGTGGATGAAGTGAATAAAAAGTAAGCTATAACTTAAAGTGTTAAGTTTAGCATTAGCTTTAGACTTTCAGCATTAAGTTACAACTGTAGCTTTAACTTAAAAATGTGTGAATAAATCTGAGATGATGCTAGTAAGTTTAAGCTGGAAAATTTTAACTGAAGCTGTTCCTGCAAGGTACATGTCAAACTAGTCAAAAGCATGGTGTTAAAACATGTGTTCTGTTACTGGTAAAGACAAGTGGTCACTTGCTTGCTCACTCAGTTGGTGGGTAAAACATACAAAAACACCAAGAATAAACATGATCTACAATGATAATGCTTAAGTTTGAACTCGTAGATTTAAATAATTAAATTTTTGAATGTAAATGGTATATGGTTTAACGATGCTCTGCTTAATGACTGTTTAAATCTGGTGCTACTTTGTTCATTGTAGTGATCAGGTAGGCTGTTTGCAAATAAGCTCTTCTTTGTGTGATGCTACTGTGTCTTTTATTAGTTTGGCAGAAGGAGGCATATGTACGATTTAATGCTCGAGTATTGTGTGAATGATACATACTGTTTGTTTTGAAAAGGCTTCTGTTTTTATGTGTGAAAGATAATGCTTTAAGAATATAAATATATGTAGAAGGGACAGGTAAAATATTTAATTCTCTGAATACTATTTTACTAGGCAGTTTTATAGGAACTTGTTTGATATTTTTAATATTTTCTTTGCTGTTTAAAAATTATAGATATATTTGATGACATGCCCCATACTGGAATACTGTAAGTTAATATGGAGTGGATGTATTCAAAATGCATGGATTTTAAAGCGCTTATGGTACATACTTTTCTTGCTACTGTGAAAGCATAACAAATTCTAGATAACTTATTTGCTAGATGATTAATATGTGCATTCCAATTTTAATCTGCAGCCCTTTATAAGTTTTACATGGACTACATGTTATGAGGAGTGTTTTATCATTATTTATATGAAGTTTATTTTCTGACCGTCATTTGTGCAGAATTATGTTCTTAAGATGTATATCATTTTTGAAGTAGGAGATGTATTATAGTTCTTATGTTGGGGAGCCGAACTTGAAGTTGGTTGCAACCGCACGTATGGTACCCGCTTTCCGGTAGCCTTCGCCCCAAATGTACTTTCCGGTGGCCTTTGCCACAAAAAGTTTAAAAAAAATATTAACTTTGTAATTTTGACTATTTCTTTAAATATTATATATTTATGTTTGCCTCGGCTGCGTCAGTATTTGTTAGAGACACATTTCTCTTAGCAGGGTTGTGATGTGACAAGAATGTAGGTTTACAAGATTATAATTTTACTTCACTCCTTTTGTTAATACTTGATACGATTAAAATAACACTTTACTGATATAGAGAGCTGTGAGATTCTTTTTATTAATTAATTACACTTTTTAACATGTAAACTATTTTTCGTTTCACATGAATACGTATTAAATCTCTCGAGGATGTGTCTTGCATCCAGTTAGGAACACTGTTTGCAGGCAACTGAATAGATTTCAACCGTCTAAACTTGTAAATTTCTGTATTTCAAGTCTCTGATTGACTAAACCTACTCCAATAGAATACCTTCATTTAACTAAAGCTTTTTCTGGTTGTTGATTGGCTATTTTTTTTTAAACTGTCACAAAAATTACATTATTGCTTCCAAGAATCACAAGTAGTATTGTTAAATTTTCAAATTCATTATTGCCTCAAGGTTACCTCATTGTTAGCAACTTTTAACCTATTATTCTCACAGTTCCCTACATTATTAAATTACATAATACATGCACATAACATTAATACATGCATACAATAATATAAACTTATACAATGACTGTAATATACGCTTTTTATATATTGTTGCATACACATATTGCTTTAAGGCGGGCTGTTATTATATTTTATATTACATAATTTGACTGAAATCATTTAAGTGTTAAAAAATACTGCCTCAAATTGCCCCCTTTTAGAAATATTTAAAAGTTATGTTCTTTTAAATTTTTAAATATTTTCTCAAAGTCTCCTGCAAGAAAGAAACATAACCTTTTTATTATTGCACTTTCTATTTTTCACTGTCACTTTTATTTATTTTTTTTACTTTCTTTACTACATATAGTAATTAGGGGAAGTATTTTATTTATTTATTTATTTATTTGTGCTAGCTATCTTCCTTAGAATATGGCTATACATCAGCTCAAGCTCTTATCTTGCCATATTTTACTCATATTACACTCTTTAATTATAACATAAAAATGATGATAATAATAATAATAATAATAATAATAATAATAATAATAATAATAATAATAATAATAATAATAATAATAATAATAATAATAATATAAAATAATAGTAATGATACCAAAATAATAATCTTATAATACTAATATTATAATAACAATATAATTACATAACTTAACATCACATGATGAAATTAATTTACATCTCTTTTTATTGTCCATAACCATTTCTTTTATACTTTGGACAGGTACTCTCCTACCTTTTTACTATCCTTGTTAATAATCTTGCTTAAAGCTACTTTCCTGTCCAGTTTGAACCATTTCCCCACATATAGCTTCCTTTCTCCAATGCTGTGTACCTTTACAGTCAAAAACGATATGTTCTAAATCTTCTCTTTCCCCACATATTGGACACTGTTTCTGTGGGAACCCATTTCTCATTCCTATTAGTCTCCATACACCTGCTCGTATCCAGGCTATACTTTCTCTTTGTTCCTTATTTGAGTTATCTACATACTGTTCTCTAGCCCATACATTTTTTATTAATATATATGATCTCAAGGAACTTTTCTTCCCAAAGTTACTAAATAAATTTTGTATCTCTATATCTTCAAACCTCTGCCTTGCTTCTTTCCAAAAACCCTTAACATTATTTTCCCTCCTTCTCCAAATTTCTCCCAGACCACTATTTTTCAAATTAGTTTGTATACTATAACTCCACCCATTTTTCTTTTAGCTCCTTTCTTGGAATTTTAAACACTGCCTCAACAAGTTCTTCTCTTCTAAATTTAATAGTCTGTACCAATATTTAAGAGCTCACTCCATTATTACCCCTTTTCCCCCCACTCTCTGCATTTCAATTAGAGCAAATTCCTTAGCTGTAGCATTTGGCAGGCCTAAAACTTCTCTACAAAAACTCCTATGTACCATATCTATCTCTTCCCAGTCTCGTTCTACTCCCCATATTTCACTTCCATATAACATTTTTGCTTCAACTACTGTGTTATATATTTTCTCTAGCCATTTAACATTTATATCTGGTATTCTATATTTGCACCCTCTAATTGCTGACATTGCCCCTTTCCCCTTTGCCAATACCAGTTTCTTCTGTTTCTCCCATTTTCCACCCCCTTCCATTTTAACCCCTAAATATATACAATCTCTGACCACTTTATATTCCTTCTCTCCATTCTTCCACTTTTCATACTTGCCCAGTTTAAACACTATAATTTGAGTCTTCTCTTGATTTACTTTCAGATTCCATTCATCACAGTATTTATTCATTTGCTGTAGGAACTGCTTCAGACCAGTCGTTGAAACTGATCCTATCACTAAATCATCAGCGAATAATAATCCAGGGATTGATACCTTATTTATCACAGGCAACCAATTATTATCCCTTCCTATCTCAGTGAGGATATCATCAATATACAGATTAAATAACACTGGACTTAACTTACATCCTTGTCGTAACTCCTTCCTTTGGTTTACTTCTTTTGTCACCAATCCTACTCTTACTTTCACACAAAATGTGTTCTCCGTGTATAGTGCTTTAAATAAATTCATCATCTGTTGGCTTAGTCCCTTCCTCAACAAATTTAAATCAATGCGGTCATACGCTTTCTCCAAATCAACAAATGCCATGTATAATTTTCCCCTTTTTTCTTTTAAATACTTATCCACCAGGGTTTTAATTATGAATAAGTTGTCTACCGTTCTTCTCCTCTTACGAAAACCCATTTAAAACTCCGAGAGGATATTATATTCCTCTACCCAGTTTTGTATCCTATTAGCTAAAATCCCTGTGAAAATCTTTCCAACATTTGAAAGTAATGCTATTCCCCTGTAATTATTGGGCTTATCAACGCTCCCCTTACCTTTATATATAGGATGAATTATTGCTTTCCCCCAATGCTCCGGTACATACCCCTTGGCTTTTATTACATTAAACAAATCAGTAAACATCTTTACTCTAGTCTCATCACTACACCATTCTTTGATAAACTCAGGAGGAATTCCATCAATACCCGTTGCCTTATTATTTTTCATTGCCTTCACTTGTTTCACTACCTCCTCATCTCTTACTTCACTATCTAATATATCTATGTATCCCACTCCAAAATCCGCCATTGGTTTAATAAAACCCTCCTCCTCGAATAACATTTTAAAATACTCCATCCAATCTGCTGAAGATGATGTTTGGTTTAACTAACCATTTATTATACGTGGATTTTAACACTCTCCACACCTTGTTGGCATTGTTCTCCCTTAATACTTTAATCAGATTACTTTGTTCTTTATTTCTCCATTCTTGTTTCTTTTCTTCTAATAGTGCATTATATAAATTCCTACTCTTTAGGTATTTCTTCTTATCTTCCTCTTACCCTCTCTTTTTCCATCTTACTAATGCCTGTTTCACCAGCTTTTTTGCTATTTTGCATTCCTCATCATACCACCCTATTTCCTTTATTACCCTGCCCCTCCCCCTTCTCATCCCTTCTCCTGCTCTTTGCATTAACATATTAAAACTATTGTTTACATTCTCTATTTCCTGGTTCCTTATCATAAAACTTATTCCCTGTTGACATATCTGACCATGCTTAGAATCTAATGTCAGTTTAAATTCTACGCTCTGTTCCTCCCTCCATTTAAATTCAATATATTGCTTAGTATTCTTTCCCCATTCCTGTCTAACTTCCTGTACTTCCTCTGATCGCCTTTGAATCTCCACTACCATCTGGAAGTGGGAACTATTAGATACAAAGTTTAGTACCTTAAAGTTTTCTATTGTATACGCCTTGCTAATCGGCCATAATATATAATCAATGACACTTTGCCCATTCATATTAACAAAAGTAAACTCTCCCTCCAAATCATCTCCATATTTACCGTTCAATATATCTAAAGCGTTCACTTCACAAAATTCCATAAAACCTTCACTTGGCTTATCAATACACTTATCTTTACTTCGCCTGAACTGCTCCCTTCTGGAACGTGTTTCATTTCCAACAAACATATCACACTCTATATTCACATCCCCTTCACCTATTCTGATATTAAAATTCCCCATTATTATTACTTCTGTATTCCCGTACTTCTCTCTTAACCTATTTATATCTCTCTCTAGCACCTTCAACAATTCAGGATTATGGTATTGCGAGGGAACGGGTGCATTGTACACTACACCTAAGCATATGATTTTCCCATTTATCAGTTTATCTTCCAATATAATCCACAAAACATTTTTAATCCTGGACCAAGTATCTCTTACTACTTTCCCTATGGATTGTCTTACAAAAAGGCCCACTCCCCCAGAAGCTCTTCCCTTCCTTGCTAACCCCTCCCCTTCTATTCCAACATATGTATAAGCCTTAACCTCTATATTTACCTCGCTTAGCCAGATTTCTGCTACCCCTAAATAATGTACCTTTTCTAGTAGATGTCTCAACTTCCCTGTAAATATTTTATTTTTTAATCCCTCGCAATTCCAGAACCCAATCTTCCTCCTTCCTTTTTCCTTTCCCTATTGTGAACCTGTTCTGCTTCTAAACCTGTCCAACACTTTCCTACTCTGTAATTCTATTCCTGTTTTCTCCTTTGACAGTCCCACTAAATTTCTGTCCAAAACCAGTATACTCCCACTGGGTGTCGACACAATGCTTTCCTCTCCCTCCGTTGCATCACTCTGAGACCACGCCCCTGCCCTACCCACGGCCAGGTCACGTGCCAATTTAGCTTCCTCCCTCCTTGGTGAAATCACTTTCCTTGTTTCGCCAGCTGGTGTCCTTGCATCACTCTGATCTGACGTTCTGGCTACGTCATCTCCACGCCTTGTCTCTAACACCGTCATCTTCTTTCCGCCAGCCCCATGTGCCGTTGACGTAACTTCCATGTGTCGATCCTTATCCTCTGGTCTCCAATCGCTCTTTGGACTTCCTCTGCATTCTCTGTTCTCGGATGTATTTCGCTGAATCATATCCTGCTCCTGGAATCTACTGTTCCTTGAGTCACTTTTGTATCCCGTCACCATGCGCCCGTCGACCCACAGTCGTAGATTCTTTATGAAGGCCCGTTTCCCTTCCATTCTTGCCAGCATCATTTGTTGTATTAAATCCTCCTTCAAGGCCTGTTGTTCCACCGATAAATCTCTGTTAATAAAGATGTTTGTTCCTTTTAGTAACTTTGATTTCTTTAATACTTCATAAACAAACTGCACTGACGTAAATGATGCAACTATCATTCTGGCTCCTCTTGATCTCCCCACTCAATGCTTCTCTAATCTCCCAGCCCTGTAGCTTCAAACCAAGCTTTACTTCTATAATCTCTCTAACCTCATCTACAGGCCATACTCCATTCCTTTCTTTCACTCCTGCTATAACCAAATTAAATCTGCGGTGTCTCTCTTCCAGCAGCTCAACTCTTCTTTTAACTTTCTGTACCTCATTTCGTATATCTTGCATTTTATTTTTGATCTCTCCCTTGATATCTATTAATTCCTTTTCCATTCCATTAAGTTTAATTCCTAATCTCTCATCCATATCTTTAATGTATGCCAACATTTGTTCCATGATGTTTCGATCCCCATTTGGCCCAGGGTTGATTTCAACTCCACCAATTACCAATAGTATACCTATTACACATGTGAGAAGAAACATGTTTGCCATCTCTTCTACACCTTTATTTGTTTTAGAATCCTTCCATTTTAACTTGTTAAATGCTCCAATTCCTGCTCTATACACCTCAATACCAATTCTCATGGTTACTTGAGCCCTTCTTTCTTCCACTCCAGGAGCTTCCTCTTCACACATCCACTCTCTTCCACTGCTTGCTTAGCACTCCTACTTTTATTTAACACTCACTGGTTTTTCACTACACTCCTGTATAGCAGAATACTTCATATTTTGTTCTTCTACTTGTTCTGCACTTTAAGGTCAATGACCTTGTGTAAGGTAATGATATCTTGCCTAATGATGTAAGGTAAGGTTCAATGACTTGAGTGAAGTTTATTTATTCACTAACACAGCCACTATTAAGCATTTTATTTGCTAGTCATTTAGCATTTAATTAGGCATATTAACACTTGTTACCCTTTCTTTACAACTTATTTCTTAAGCATTTTTATTATTTTCTTACAATTTCTAACAATTTATACCATATACAATATAAATGCAGTTGCTATTAAGATTTTTTTATGTTTTTTCTGACTAATAATGGATTTTCTTTTATTACATCTTTTTATCTAAACTCTCTTTTGTTATTTTGACAATTGGTTACATTTAGTAAAGATATTCTTATACATTTTTTTTTAATTACATTGCTTTCCCCTTTTATGTTCCAGATACTTTATTTTCTTTTTCTTCTTGTGCCACAGACTGTTTACATTTATTTTCTTTTTCTTTTTGTGACACACATAACCTACATGCTTTATTTTCTTTTTCTTCTTATGCCACAGACTTTTTAGACTTGCCCTAGTCTTATGTTGCACAGTGGTATTCCAAAACTTATTCATGAACAAAACTGTAAATGTTTCAGAATTCATTTCACTATCTGCTAGCATATGTAACCATTCTAAGGTTTTGTTATCCAAGCATTTTCTAACAAGTATCATTTATAATGTTTCTGGCACATTTTCAATTTAAAATATTCTACTAGATCATGTATAAATTGTACTGGACTTGAGGAAGCGTTAAAATAAGGTAATGGTAATTCATTAAGCACAGAATAATAGTTTGACATTTGATTTGGTACATGCACATGTGTGTCATCATTATTGTTTTGTGTTTGAGAGGCTGATGCTATGGAAAAAGCAGTAGCGTCTCTTGTATTATTAGTTAACAAAGGTGATACACTTCTTTCTGCACTTGCATTATTGTCTTGCATTTGATTAGCATTTACAGAGCTAGTTACATTTGCATTTACTTTTGGTACTGTAAGATCTATTTGTATTTGTACAATATCTGCATTAGTGTTTTCTATTTCTTCAGTTTCCTGACTAGTTTCTTTAGTTTATTTAACTCTGTGCTAGTTTCATTCAGCTTATTATTTAACTCTTTACTGGTTTCAGTTAACTTATTACTTAACTCTACTCTTAGCTCTATATTAGTTTCAGTTAACTTATTATTTAATTCTTTTCTTAGCTCTGTATTAGTTTCAGTTAACTTATTATTAAATTCTTTTCTCTCTCCTCTCATTTCAGTTATTATTTCATCTATCATTGTTCAGTTAACTTATTAGTTTCAGTTATCTTATTATTTAATTCTGCATTACTTTCAGTTACTTTTCTCAGCTCTGCATTAGTTTCAGTTACAGCTTTTAGAAGGCACATAAAATTTTGCGATAAGTTTTCTTGCTGTTTTTGGCTAGATGTCTGAGGGTTTCTTTCTTTTGTTGTTCCCTGCACTAGCATATGTAAAGGTGATTGACCTTGCATATTACTGTTATCTCTTTCTATGCCTACGTGTGAATTTACAAATGATTGTTCTTCTATTTCTAACCTATTTGTTTCCTCTAGCTATGATTGTAAATTTACATTGTACTCTGTAATGGCTGACCTATCCTCTCTTACTTCCATATTTTCATTGTTTTCTGTTTTCATTTTGTTTTGTATATTTTCATTTGTTATATTTGGTTTGGAATTGCTCAATTTTAATTTACCCCTTCTTAACAGCATGAAATTATCTTAATAACAATATATTTTCTAAACTATTTTGACAGTTATATAAGTATATATTGGTATTTCCTGAACTTTTTTTTTTTTTTTTTTTTTATTCTGGTGCTCCCTTGTAAATTGTAGTTGAATTGTTGACTGCATGCCCCGTACTCCTGAACGAATTGTTGCTGTCCTTGGATAATGTTGATTCTGAAGTTCTCTGAAGTTAAGTCTTGTAGTTTCGTCGATTCTGGTAATTCTATGAGGTTTGTTGATCTCTTCTTTTCAGCTGTTGTCGCCAATTCTTGTCTCTTCGAGCCCCACGTTGGGCGCCAATTTGAAGAAGGTATTTTGTTGTATTGAAGGAGTTGTATTATATTTCGACTGTTGGGGAGCCAAACTTGAAATTGGTTGCAACCGCACGTATGGTACCGGCTTTCCGGTAGCCTTCGTCCCAAATGTACTTTCCGGTGGCCTTTGCCCCAAAAAATGTTTAAAAAAAATATTAACTTTGTAATTTTGACTGTTTCTTTAAATATTATATATTTATGTTTGCCTTGGCTGCGTCAGTATTTGTTAGAGACACGTTTCTCTTAGCAGGGTTGTGATGTGACAAGAATGTAGGTTACACAGATTATAATTTTACTTCACTCCTTTTGTTAATACTTGATACGATTAAAATAACACTTCACTGATATAGATAGCTGTTAGATTCTTTTTATTAATTAATTACACTTTTTAACATGTAAACTATTTTTCGTTTCACACGAATACGTATTAAATCTCTCAAGGATGTGTCTTGCGTCCGGTTAGGAACACTGTTTGCAGGCAACTGAATAGATTTCAACCGTCTAAACTTGTAAATTTCTGTATTTCAAGTCTCTGATTGACTAATCCTACTCCAATAGAATACCTTCATTTAACTAAAGCTTTTTCTGGTTGTTGATTGGCTATTTTTTTTAAACTGTCACAAAAATTACATTATTGCTTCCAAGAATCACAAGTAGTATTGTTAAATTTTCAAATTCATTATTGCCTCAAGGTTACCTCATTGTTAGCAACTTTTAACCTATTATTCTCACAGCTCATACATTATTAAATTACGTAATACATTCACATAACATTAATACATGTATACAATAATATAAACATATACAATGACTGTAACATACACTTTTTATATATTGTTACATACACATATTCTTTAAGGCGGGCTGTTATTATATTTTATATTACATAATTTGACTGAAATCATTTAAGTGTTAAAAAATACTGCCTCATTTTCTAGGGCAGATAGGTTACTATTTCTGTACAGTATATTTGTGTACGAGATGGAGCGACTGGCATTTACTTTCACAAACTGTTTTCTTTTGGTGAAATACAATTTAAACCAATCATTTGTTGTAACCCTTATGTCACATTTCTTTAATTTATCCACTAGTATATCATGACTGGTTGGCTGGAAGTTGTACTGAGAGTAGACATGTCTCTGGTAGCTCTCCCAGCTCTTGTGTTTACTGCAGGTATGACTGCCAGCATATGTAATGGTTGCAAAAGCAAGGTGGTGAATGGATTGAAATGTGTTGACTGTAATGGTATTTTTCACAATAGTTGTTGGAAGCTAGTACCTAATATTACAATTATTGTCAAGCTTTAATTGAAATGTTGTGACACTGAAAGTACCCGATCTACATCAGTGAATGATGACTTTTTGGAGGCTCTAGCTCAGTTTAGCAACAGTGATAATAAGGTGGACATTCACCTTTTTAAATAAATTGAGAAACAAAAGGACTCAATGAATTACAAGAGCGAATTCAGCTTCTTAGTTACCAACTAATTTCATTGAAAGGCAGTCAAACTGGGTTCATTGAGCAGACTACCCAGTGTGGTTTAAAAAACTGAAAGTAACAAGTCTACTATTAACTAGGCTCATTCTCAGAAGACAAATAGTAATGTAACAAAACTATAGTGATTTTCTCTTCTAAATCTAAAAGCATGGCCATTGTGTATTATGTTTTACTGAGTGCTTGTGAAGGCATATTAAGAAATAAAAGTGATTTAGTAAGGAATCAGCAATCTTTGGCTCAAGTATTGCATAGACCAAGTCATGTGAATGTATTTGGCAATAAGACTGACAAGCAGGGGCAGCTTCTTAGTATGGTAGCACGTTTGCGCTACAACCAAAATCCTGGCTCTCCCTTTAATGTAAATAACGTATACGATTCATACATTTCGGTTATCATTCTGACATGATCTTGTGGAGTGGACTTCGGCAAGCGTTGTATTGTTTGCAGGTGCCAAGTAGTGCACTCCCGGCTGCAACCCACATTGGTATAATGGTGAAGTATAGGGAATGACGAACCAAGGGAGCGCAGAGGTGTATTGTGGGGAAGTGCAAGGCATAAGCTGCATGTTGTTGGTTAACCTAGTAGTCAGAGAGCATAGAATGGGATGATCAACAGGAACAATTCTTTTTGTTTCGTCCCATACACAGAGCCATCTATTGAATTCACAGTAAATGTTTACCTCACTTCCGGTCTTCTATCTACTGAACTGCCTCTCGATCATTAGCCTGTATGCCACATGGTTTGTGCCGTGTTGTGTGTATCGGGTTTTAATTTATGGATCAAAGTGGTTTATTTAGTTAAATACAGGTAAACACTGCTATAAGGAGAAACAATGAATTCCATTCACTCTCTTTTAACGCAACCATTTTCAATGCTAAACTTGGAGGAAAAGAATGAAATTGGCAGGCCCACACCATACCTAAATATCACTCAGGTAGTTCAAACAAAAACAAGAAGCTTTAACAGGAATTTTAACAGCGATGTATATGAAAAATATGATTGGATGTGTGGTTGTGATATTAAAAATGCCCTGTTTTGCTTTCCTTGCATTTTGTTTGGTGGTGAAGATACATGGACAAAGCATGGCGTGAATGATTTGTAGCATCTTCATGACCGCGCCAAAAAACATGTAGCGTCAAAGTTGCACATGAAAAATACTGTCAGTCTTGTTATGTTTGGCAATGTAAATATAGCAAAACAGATGGACAGTGCATATCGGAGAGCAATTGAAGAACACAACCAGAAAGTGGCTCAAAATAGATGTGTTTTAAACATTTTTTATTAACTGCATTAGGTTTTGTGGGGCCTTTGAGTTGGCTCTTCGAGAACATGATGAGTCAGCGACTTCAAGTAACCCTGGTATTTTTCGTGGAATGACAAATTTCAGTGCAGAGCTAGACTGTGTTCTGAAAAAACATTTGGAAAATGCAACAGTGTTTAAGGGAATGTCAAAAATGATTCAAAATGAGATTTTGCCATGCATGCTTGAAGTCTGTCATGAGGAGATATCGAAAGAAATAAAAGACTCGCCATTTTTATCTGTCATAGCAGATGAAACCAGCAACGTAGCACCCAAGTATCAAATAGTAATTGTCTATAGATATCTGGTAAACCATAAGCCAGTGGAAAGGTACTGGGGTTTTGTGAATCCTATAGGGCACAAAGCAGATAACTTAGCTGCATGCATATTGCCAGAACTTGATTGACATCTGCTAGGCTGTGAACATAAATTGATTGCTCAAACATATGATGGGACTAATGTTATGTCTGGGTCGAAAAATGGCGTTCAATCCATCATAAAAAGAAGTACAGGTCTGCAGAATACATTCATTGCCATGCACATCAGTTAAACTTAATTATGTTAAATGCAGCATCAGCGAATAGTAGTGTACGAATTTTCTTCATAAATCTTCAAGGAGCTTGTGCTTTTTTTTCTACCTCTCCTAGAGAACATCAGTTTTAGAAGTAGTGCAGAAGCGGCTGCCAAGATCAGTGCAAACGAGATGGAACTTTCAATCTAGATCTGTCAACACAGTTTTCGTATACAGGGAGGAGTTAATAGAATGTATGAAAATCATAAGGAGAGGCGAAAGAATCACCAATTCAAGTTCTGTTCTTCAAGAATCTGGTTTTATTGGAATTTTGAGTGATGCAGATTTCATATTTTATGTGTCCTTCCATAAAATTATGCTGCATGTCGATATTTTCTACGACCAACTTCAGAGGAGCGACTGGCTCCTGTAATGGTCAGCGTAGCACAATGTCTGAGGAGAGGTTATCTGCGTTGGCCATGCTTTACATTGAAAGGGATTTCATCATGCAGATCAAGAACTTCAATGAGCTGGACATTGATAAGTTTGTTGGCAGGAAGGAGAGAAGGGCTGATTTTCTCTATAAATAGGTGAGTGCTATATGCTACACTGTTTACGAAATGTGCATGTGTTATATATTGTGAATTCCCATTTCTTGTTTATTTGCGTAAATTAATCAGCCTATAGTGAGAAACTTATTCCATATTTATTACTGAAAACATTTCAAATTGCAAAGATAATTTTGTGAACCACCAAAGTTCAGTCACACCAGCCGCCCCTGCTGACAAGGAAAACTAGTTCCAATTTTATGAAACTAAAAGGAATACCAAGGCTTACCTCACTTCATCTGTACAGACTGGCGCTGGATACAACTACCCAGCAAATTGGTTTCTTAAAACCTTACTATCCTGAGGTTATATGTGAATTGAAATTGAATTTTTATTTATGGACGCTCTTTAACTGCTATGGTCCTTAGTGTCCCATTCTATATTGGGCGTGAAAGATTGATAATTTTGCTCAGAGGCTTTTAATGTTTATTACCAGAATGTTCAGTTTGTTTTTAATAAACTTAACAACTTTGAGCTTGTTTTAAATGATAATTCATTTTCGGCTTTTTGCACTTTTGAACACTGGGCTAGTAATCTTAGCTAAGATCTTATTTCATTTAAGGGCCTTGTTTTTGCCAGTATATATTGTAGAAGTTTTGATTATCAGGGAGATAAAGGCATTTTTTTAAATTGCAACATTTAATTTCTGCCTTTAAATATTTTTAAATTTTGATCCAAGTTGCATATTGAAGCTGCTACTCTTATCATGGTCTTTTTAAACTAATTTTTGTTTGTTTATATCACTCTCCTAAAGAAGATGTACATATGCTTTTAAGTGAAATGGAAAGCTTAATGTGTTCTTGACTACATTTAGCTTACTTATAGTTGTGATGGTAAATTGAGTCACACTTTTTTACACTCACCCAGTCGCTGAGGATGAGGATGAATACCCTCGAAATCGTTTCTGTTTTATACAACTTTTAATTAGTGAAGGCGAGTTTAAAAACGTGTGACTCAATCTACCTTCATGATAAATACTTCACGTTAATAGTGCTTCTGTTTTTAATCTTTACTTACAGTTATTTGTGGCGACATAAATATTGATGTTAATGTTAACCTGTGCTACATCTATACAATTGCCTAACATTCTGAGGTCTGTAAATTGTTACTATACTAATACAGCAGGAACAAGGAGTAACTCATGCCTTGATAATGTAATTACAGACCTACATAGAAACCTAATTATTACAAGTTGTGAAATTCCATATATTTGTGGAATTAATTGTTCTTTCACACAAGCCGTGTGTTGGACAGGGTTGGAAAGGTAGAATCAGATGACTGAAAAATTCAATGCCATAGCCGGGATTTGAACCATGGATCTCCCGGTCTCCGTCTGGTTGCTCTAACCACTGAGCTACCATGGCAACATGCCGGCACGCCATTAAATTCTCCAGCTGACTCGCATTTTTCCCGGTAAACCACAAGGAGATCTCAAATTGTATTGAGATGTCATATCCCAATGGCGACTTACATAAGTCCCGGGCTTTTAGTGTCAGCCACTATTAGGTCAATTCCATATATTTGATCACACTGGTTTCCGAGTTGTCATAGATGTCCCAAATGACAAAGTTGGTGATGATGGATCCCTCATGTTATTGAAAACTTGTAATTTTAATCCTAATAATTTATTAAGTTTCAGTTTTCAATTAGATAGTATTGATTGGCATGTTGTTTTTAGTAGTAATCACAGTGCTTCTTGTTTTGACAAATTTATGTTAGTGTTTTTTTTTGCTATGTTTTAATTTGTTTTCCTTTCAGGACTATCAAACTGGCCAGTCATAATAATGTCTAACTTTAAAATAAAGAGGTGTACTAATAACCTGAAAATGTTAAAAGAATTTCTCTCCCACTTACATAGGTATATGCAGTGGGTAGAACGCTTTGGAACCAATCCTGTTGAAGCAAGACATTTATATACTAATGCTTTGAAAAAATATGCTGTATGTCAAGCTAAACTAAAGTATAATGAAAATTATAAAAACAGTTTTAAGAAAAAATACAAAATGATGTTTTTAGAGAATTGTAATTTGTCAGACAACATGTTTCATTGGAGGTCGGTTACATATTTTGATGTTCTACAAGTTGTCCAGAGCCTAGACAATCTAAATGCAAGGATGCTTATGATATAAGTGTTGACTTGGTAAAAGGTGTGATTCATACAGTTGTAACACCCCTGATGCTTTGCATAAATAATTGTTTGATGAATGGTCCATTTCCAGAAGCTCTTAAATTTCCTTAAGTTGTACCCATTTTAAAACATCTGTGTTACATTCACATGACTTTCTCTACCCTCTATCATTTATTAATGGGTATAAAAACTATTCTTACGAAACCTTATTTTTCTATTTACTTCATTTTAATCGAGATAAACCTTTGCAGAAGCAGCTCTATTACACATTTTGTTATAGATACAGAGGGAATAGCAATGGTCAAATGTTTAAAAACTGGATGCTATATGCTGGCCTTAAAATTCCATACTCGTTCCATGCAACTGCGAGAAACAACTGAATGTTAACAGGACTTCAAAAGAATGACAAAGAATTGAGTAATTCAAACATGAATAGCGGACATCTCAGAAATAGCTAATGCCACAAAAAAAGTTATTACTATTAATTAAAAAGTTATGCTACAAAAAAAAAGGCAATATGTATTTCAACTGGAGCTGATCATGATGCCTACTGTTTGCCTATGTTCATTTCTGAAACAAATTTTAACTGTTATCAATCAGTATATGTTTCAGTGTCTAATGAAAGTCAAATGTAATTATCAGATCTTTGGCAGAATGCCTTTTTAAATGTGTTAAATTTATCTTCGATTTGAAAGTGAATCTGTACAATTTACATCTTTGCGATTGAAACGTTGCAGTTTTATGTTGCAGTTTTCCACTTTTTATATATATAAATGTGTAGTTGTCAAAATAAATGCCTTTTGTTGCCTGTTTTTCTATTATTTATTCCTTTATTATTATTATTATTATTATTATTATTATTATTATTATTATTATTATTATGATGTGTATTTAATTTATTTCTGTAACCGCTGCAATGAATGTGATTGCACTGAAACTATGTTATTTATTGCCTTCCAGTCAGTTGGTATTCTCATTATAAGCAGCAATGAGTGTTGCAGTAAAAATAGGAACAGTAGGTAAGGGTTTTAATTATCGCTTGTACTTACTTGGCTTCCTATCAGATCATACCTCCTTCAAAAGCAACAATGAGTGCTGGAGCTAAAATGTGGTTTCGTTCTAAACTTCTCTTCCAGTTTCCATTGCAACGTTGTTGTGCAAGATAGCTAGTAACATGCTGAAATTCAGAGTTCCTTCATGCAGTAAATTGCAAAGTTACATTAATACTTTCAGATCTTATGTATTTTCTGCTGACAGTAAAATACTTCTGTGCAAAATATGTGAGCAGTCGAACTACGAAAAGAAATATTTTGTTTCTCAACATATCAGTACAATCAAACACAAAAGTGCACTTTCCAAGGCTACTAGGAAGAAGATTTCTTTGCTTCCAATGGCAATTGCAACATCCAGTTGAAAATTACAATATGCATTCGACTTATGTAAAACGTTTATTGATGCCGGAATCCATTTGTGGAAACAACTGAATCCTACATTAAGACAGTCTTTAGAGAAGCATGTGGACAAATCTGTGCCCAGCGAGTCAAGTTTGCGAAAATGTTACTTAAGTGAATGTTACGATGATGTAATGAAAATCATTAAAGATGAACTAAAAAATAAAAAGATTTGGATTTCAGTCAACGAGCCAACTGATCCTGCAGATCGTTTTATTGTCAATATCATTGTTGGACCATTAGATCCTTCAGAAGGTGAATTAATAAAAGCATTCCTGCTTACAACAGTGTGTCTGGTAAGTTAACAATTCAACTACTGCACCGTCACTTACCAATTCATTGCAGTTACTGTGGCCTGAAGATATTCAATACCACATTGTATTACTTTTCATCTCAGACGCTGCACCATGCATGAAAAAGGCTGAGACAACTTTAAAAGTGCTATTTCCAAACATGCTTCATGTGACCTGCGTAGCACATGGTTTTCACAGGGTGTCAGAAGAGATATGAAGCTTGTTTCTGGATGTCAAAAAATTGATTTCCAATATTGCGAAGATCTTTGTGAAAGCCTGTCGATGATTCAGACATTTAAAGACATTGCACCAGATATACCTCTATCTCCAGTACCTATCATAACGAGATGGGGGACATGGATTTCAGCAGTGGTTTACTATGCTTCAAATTTCCCGAGTATAACTAAGGTGGTCACCGCTCTGGAGGATGAAGCATCTTCAATTGCAGCAGCCAAGAAACTTCTCAAATCTTCGGAAGTGAGAAATGGCTTAACTTTCAGGGTGGCATGCACCATGTTGGAGTAAATTGCTTCGGAAGTAACGTTTGCTAAAGAAGTCCCCACTACAGAAGTAGGTTACTATGGGAGCAATTCACCCCGAAAGTAACGTTGGAGAGCTCAATTACAATCTACTCTTTTAGTTACCACTACGGAAGTAAGAGCTAATTACTCCTGAAGGTATTGTTTTGTTTGCGCGATTTACTTGATGCAATCATGAATAAGGTTATGTGCGATAGGAAAAGGGGAGAAACGTCAGCGAAAGAGGTAAATGTTTGTTGGTAGAAATAAAGAAAATCCATTTAAACAATATGAGTGTAAAAAACGTGCGATAACCTGCATTACGTTGGTTTTCAAAGCCAGTGAGATACTGCCAACACTCGCAACGTGCATTCTTAATTACTTTTTATTTTAGGTTTGTTCGTTTTTTACATTTCTGATTTACGGGAAGTTAGGTTAGGGTTTTATAAGCTTAGGCTCCTGATTCACAGGAAGTTGCTTTTATTAACGTTTTCAATGAAGACCCAAGTAATACAAAAAAGCCAAAACGTGTTATAAAGATGCTGGAAAGTTGTGATTGTGACGAGTTTAATAATTCTAGCGATGGGAAACGTACTGAAGAGCAGCTTAAAATTATGGAAACAATATTTCTTATCTTCAGTTTGCACCGCAGATTACTTGCGTGTTGGTAGAGAATACCCTTTCTGACTTGGGAAAAGTTCACCATATTCATGGATGGGTACAAAATAGTAACATGCGTGCAGTCAATTCCACACACAATATGTGGGAAATCTGTGAAAGCGAAGAAGAATTGCGTTTTATTTTTTTAACACTCATGTATATTTACATGTGTAGGTACCTTGCTCTGAACCTCAAAAGTGCTCTAACAATGCAGTGAAATACACGGCCAGCAGACGCGTGAAGAACATTTATTTATAAGATAGCCTGTAATATCGGTATTACGATGAACTTTACTTAACGTGACATGAAAATGCTGGTAAACTAAAGGTATAATTCGCATGCACTTATCGTAATGGGAATGATTCTTAATTCATAGTTCTTTTATTACTTCGAGCTAGTACCGATTGGTTCTAAATTACCATGTGAAATCAAACTTGACATAATGGGAGGGAAAAGTTTGATGCCAAACTTTTAAGTTACATCGCGTTAAGTCAATTCTAAATATCTCCATTTAATACAGTGTAAGACTGTCACATTGCGTTACATTCATCGTAATGCCGGCTCAAGCTTCTGAAATATTCCGTTACGAAACACTTATAGGACGCATAACAATAATTACAATTTGGATTATAGAGCTGAATTTGTGTCCGAGTTTTGTTGAAATGTTCTCCAAGCAGGTTCAAAAGGCGTGTATAAGATTCTTTCCTAATACCGAAATGTTCATTGAACTTTCTCTCTCTCTCTCTCTCTCTCTCTCTCTCTCTCTCTCTCTCTCTCTCTCTCTCTCTCTCTCTCTCTGTATAAGTATCATATGGTTCTCGCATAGTTTCTGTTGTTTTTTTTTTTTTTTTTTCCCGTCGAGATCATCAATGTAACCTAAGTAATCGCTGTTTTCTTCATCAAGATCGTCAGTGTTATCTAAGTAATCCATGAACGCTCAAAAATATCTTCCTCCAAATACAATACAGTATTCTAGTTCAATCGACAGGTTAGTTACTCCATCCAGGTCGCAAGAGTAAATTCTAACCTATATTTGTGCTCTATTTAATTCCATAGTAACATACTACATGATGGTGCTTTCTGACATTTACTTCTACGGTAATTTAATCTGGGAGTATCTGAAAGGAGTATAATTCTTCGGAAGTAGTTTACTCTTGCATGGAAGTCGCCGAGTGTTGACTTGAATAGTAGTTTACTACGAAAGTAGAGCTTACTCCAGGTTGGTGCATGCCACTCTCATTGCGGCCGAGTTTGGTTTCCCTCCATAAGTAATCTGCCAGCTTCAAGAAAGAGGGTGGCCTTTGACGAAGTCAGTGAAAATTGTGGATGATGCAGTGCAAAGATTGGAGAGTGTGCCAGGGAAATGTGGTTCATTAGTTAGGGAAAAGTGTAAAATGGTGTTTTCGAAAAATCCTGATCTTGACAAACTTGGAAACTTTTAAAAAATTCTACAAGCTGGCAATTCTGTTGCAGTAGAAATGGACCCTACAATAGTTCAATGTTTTAGATTTGCTTCAATTACCTCAGTAGATGTTGAGAGGTCATTTTCTCAGATGAAAAATGTATTATCTGACAGGAGGCTCATCATGACTCCAGAAAATTTAAAAAAGCATTTGGTTGTCATGTGCAACCAATAAGCCGATAAGGCATTGTAATGCAGGCCTTCAAGAAATATTTTCATTTTTGTGTCAAGTACAATTAGCATTTTGTTTAAAACTTTAAAGTTACTTTAAAAATGTAATGCAACACTTTGACATAAATATGCTGATTGTGTGATTGAATAGTGCAGTCTAGTAAATAAATAGGCATAATGTAAGGTTTTTCTATATTGTCTATTTTAGCTATTTATAATGCCTTTCATAATGCCTAAGCTTCTGGTCTCTGGTAATAATAATAGTTTTATGAACAACAGTGATATTTATCATTACTGTACAAGAGACAGTTACCTTCTTGTTGCTCCCGGGGTTAGGTTAACCAAATCCCAACATTGGTATAAATATTTAGCTGTTTCTTCTTTAATAAATTACCATAACAAGCTTATGTTTTACATATCAATGTTTTTAAAGCTAGAATTAAGGATTAGTTAATCAATAACCCTTTTTATGACAGAGTGTTTTTTGCATCCTCTGTAAATGTACTTTAATTTTTTCTTTGGGGCAATGTCTGAGTGCCATATTCGTCACCATGACTATACTAATTCTATAAATTTATCAATAAAATAAATCATGATCGAATACCTTTGTGAGGTCTAAAAAGAGACCAACTGTTTTCTGATTTTGATCCTTTGCTGTGGAGATGTAATACTTTTGTGAGGTCTAAAAAGAGACCAACTGTTTTCTGATTTTGATCCTTTGCTGTGGAGATGTCACCATGATGCACAGGGATTTCTCTTCATTCCTGAGGTTGACTATCACACTTCTTAGGATTAATGATGGATAATAGTTTTAAATGGAACAAACATGTAAAAAAGATCAATAATAAAATTAATTAAGAGTTTATATGGGTCATTCTATGTTGAATAGAACACTTAAAAAACACTGCATTTTTCTTAAAATGTTAGCACTATTTTAATACATTTCATACATCAGAGTAAGTAACTGCACAGTGTCAAATTTTATCTTACATAATTTCTCACAAAATTATTTTCAGTCAGATTTATAGACATTGGCTTGTTAAGGTGAGCTATAAACACATGCATCTTGTAATCTGTATATTTTACTGGTTGAAGTCATGGCTCATTTTGAAGCCTAAATGGTGGGCTTTCAGACTGTGCAATTCCAAATGTAACTGAAAGTAAAGAAAAATAAATTAACTTGATTTTAACATTAATTTTGAAAACATTTAGCTTAGACAGTATGCTAAACATCTCTAAAAATACTAGCATATTTGTTGGTGTTTGTTCTAATGGTCATCAATATTATTTTAAAATGGAATTCCTATTAGAAGCATATAAAATAAATGTTATTCGAGAAGTATCTTTCCAAAATTAAGGGTTATTGTGCAGCCTTTGAACTGTTTACCTTACTTGACCTGGCATAGAAAGGAGGAATGACTAATGAGTGTTTGTTTATAACTCTTAGTGTTTACACAAGCCTTGAAGTATTTAATGGCCTGCTTGAAAGAAGGAAGGGAGTAAAGAAATTAATAAGCCCCAGTCTTAGATGTATTGTTCGTGGAGAGTGATCTTATTCAGTTCATATCATCATTAGGCAGGCTTTTATAGAATATCAAGTGAATTAAATACATGAATGATACTAAAAGATGTGACTGTGATGTGTGTTTTAATACTTTATATGAGAAAAAATCACAAACATAAAAAAAAGAAAGTCTCTGTGTCATGTGGCAAATGCTATGTTAGTGAAATTGAAGTTGGAGAAAATAGTTTCGTCCACACAGCTGAAAATGTAATATTTGCCAAAGAAACATTTCAAAGCTTCCTGACCTGAAATGTAACTAGTAAGCTGTGTATATCAGGAGTTCTCAAAATCTTCCCAAATCCAAATCCAATAAAAGTTCAGAAAGTGGTGATAAAAATTTGTCTGGTACAAGCTCTATAAAAGGACAGGAAAGGGTCCACTTATCTATTACCAATGAAAGTTTGCTGTCATTATGGGAACCTTACTGAGAAGTTTCCCATGCCAGAAATTACTAAAAATAAGAATGCACTTATAGTATTTCATATTGAAAGCAGCTCTACTTCGGATGGAAAAGAAGATAAAATTCAGGGTAGTTCAAATATAGCACCAAAACGTTAACTCATTTCATGCTCTGCAGAAAGGGAAATTTTGGCCATATCTCAAATGAAACCTGGGAAGAGTTTAGAAATTTCAGTGAAGGTGATAAGAGTTTTACAATTCCGATAATGTCAGTAGAATAATTGCAGGCAAAAACAATTATAACATAAATGTTAAAGTAAAGGAAAACAGTAAAAATTACATAAACAGAAATTATTGCTGTTGAGCAGCCTGAAAGAAACTTACCGTTGTTTTAAACACCACCCCCCAATTTGAAAGTTAGTTTTTCAAAATTTGTGCAATTGAGACCAATGCAATGCTTGCTTACTGCAGCCCATGGCACACATTCTGTTTGCATTTGTGCTTACTATGAAAATGTAAAGCTAATGATTGATAGCTGTATAGCTCTAACATTTCTAGAACTGTTGAAAAATTCATCTGTGGCAGTCAGTAATTATAATTGTCTGATGCAAATAGTCTGTAATCTTCCACAATCAGATTATTATTTAATGAAATGTGTTACCTGTCCAAAAACTAACAATCTAATTAAATACCTACAGGAAATATTGGATGCAGAAGATATAGCTCAGATTGCTTAGGAACTGTGGATAATAGTCGACCATACAAACTTGAAATATTACAGTAGTCCATTGAGGACTGCTTAACAGTTTTTTTTTAATAAACTATTGTCTGTTTTGTCATGTACATTTATAGCCACAGCAATCTTTGTTTCATAAAGAATGGAAAGAGCAATTGGTGCCAGCAGAATGCATTGTAATTGTTGACTGCTGAAAATGGTGACTGCATTTGTGATAAAAGATAGTGTTCAGGGTGTTCATTGGATTAATAGGCAGGCCACTTTCCACCCTTTTGATGTATGATACAAAGAAAATGATATAAAAGGACACAACAACCTTGTAGGCTTATCAGAGTATCTAAAGCAGATGCAAATATTGTCCACCTTTTTCAAACTGAATTGATAAAATTTGTAAAAAGAAAATAGCAAACGTTAAGATGATTTTTCCAGTGTAAACAGCACATAGTATAAAAATCTGATGTGTTACACTCACATGACTTTCTCTACTCTTGTACAAACTACTTTTACAAACGCTTATTCTCCATCTACTTTATGTTAATCGAGATAAACATTTGCAGGCTCTATCTTATTGCTAAGTTTCTTGTAGATGTAAGGGGAATATATACTTACAAGGGCAATATAGAAATACAGTAGCCTTTAAGCATATACATCTCTCTTAATAGCTGGTTGCTAGGTGCAGCACCATTCTCTTTGCTACAGATTAATACTCTTTGCATATACAAGAGAAAAAAATCTGATGTGTTACACTCACATGACTTTCTCTGCTCTTGTACAAACTATTTTTACAAACTCTTATTCTCCATCTATTTCATATTATCGAGATAAACGTTTGCAGAAACGATCTTTTGACATGCAAAGAGAATTACATTTTACATATAGTGACCATTTCTAAAAATATTTGACTATGGCTTAAGGCCTACGAAGTTCTTGTTTTGTATTTGCAAGGGCAATATAAAAGTACAGTAGCCTTTAAGCATCGACATATATCTTAATAGCTGGTTGCTTGGTGCTGCACCATTCTCTTTGCATATACAAGACAAAAAAATGAATAACGAATTCCTATTTGAGAAAATAAGTATTGAAAAATTTAAGGGAATAACAAGCAATATCTCGAAAACGGTTCACTCAACAAAAAAAATGTATATGACATAAATTGTGTATTTTAATGCGATCTACATTTTTTGTGTAGTAAAATTTTGTCTATCCCTTATGGTTTACCAGTTATGCAAAAGTCGTTCACAATGAAGAATACTTTTGGAGACATTCCCAGAAAATTCAAGATATACATTTTATTTGTAATAAAAGTATCTTAAACATATGATATTTTAATCAAAATCGTTAGCCATTTTTGAGAAAATTAAAATGTTCGAAAAATGTTCCATGTAAAGGGTAGTCTAGGGTGGGGGGATTTTCTTGAAAACCTTCGTGTCGCATCTCTGGAAGATACTGAACCTAAATACCAAGTTTGGTGTTCAGCCGACTGTTCGTTTCTGAGTTATGCTGTTCACAGACACACACACAAACACACACACGGACATGTTTCCAAAAATTTTTTTTTTTGGATTCAGGGGGTTTCATAACATATATTTCCGGTGAAATCTCGGTATCAAATTTTTGGGTGGAATACAATACTTCCCCTACTTACTATACGTAGTAGAGAAAGTAAAAATTGATGTGTTACACTCACATGACTTTCTCTACTCTTGTACAAACTACTTTTACAAACGCTTATTCTCCATCTACTTTATGTTAATCGAGATGAACATTTGCAGGCTCTATCTTATTGCTAAGTTTCTTGTAGATGTAAGGGGAATATATACTTACAAGGGCAATATAGAAATACAGTAGCCTTTAAGCATATACATCTCTCTTAATAGCTGGTTGCTAGGTGCAGCACCATTCTCTTTGCTACAGATTAATACTCTTTGCATATACAAGAGAAAAAAATCTGATGTGTTACACTCACATGACTTTCTCTGCTCTTGTACAAACTATTTTTACAAACTCTTATTCTCCATCTATTTAATATTAATCGAGATAAACGTTTGCAGAAACGATCTTTTGACATGCAAAGAGAATTACATTTTACATATAGTGACCATTTCTAAAAATATTTGACTATGGCTTAAGGCCTACGAAGTTCTTGTTTTGTATTTGCAAGGGCAATATAGAAGTACAGTAGCCTTTAAGCATCGACATATATCTTAATAGCTGGTTGCTTGGTGCTGCACCATTCTCTTTGCATATACAAGACAAAAAAATGAATAACGAATTCCTATTTGAGAAAATAAGTATTGAAAAATTTAAGGGAATAACAAGCAATATCTCGAAAACGGTTCACTCAACAAAAAAATGTATATGACATAAATTGTGTATTTTAATGCGATCTACATTTTTTGTGTAGTAAAATTTTGTCTATCCCTTATGGTTTACCAGTTATGCAAAAGTCGTTCACAATGAAGAATACTTTTGGAGACATTCCCAGAAAATTCAAGATATACATTTTATTTGTAATAAAAGTATCTTAAACATATGATATTTTAATCAAAATCGTTAGCCATTTTTGAGAAAATTAAAATGTTCGAAAAATGTTCCATGTAAAGGGTAGTCTGGGGTGGGGGGATTTTCTTGAAAACCTTCGTGTCGCATCTCTGGAAGATACTGAACCTAAATACCAAGTTTGGTGTTCAGCCGACTGTTCGTTTCTGAGTTATGCTGTTCACAGACACACACACAAACACACACACAGACATGTTTCCAAAAATTTTTTTTTTTGGATTCAGGGGGTTTCATAACATATATTTCCGGTGAAATCTCGGTATCAAATTTTTGGGTGGAATACAATACTTCCCCTACTTACTATACGTAGTAGAGAAAGTAAAAATTGATGTGTTACACTCACATGACTTTCTCTACTCTTGTACAAACTATTTTTACAAACGCTTATTCTCCATCTACTTCATGTTAATCGAGATAAGCATTTGCAGACTCTATCTTATTGCTAATTTTCTTGTAGATGTAAGGGGAATATATATTTACACCGGCAATATAGAAATACTGTATCCTTTAAACACATACATATCTCTTAATAGCTAGTTGCTAGGTGCAGCACTAATACTCTTTGCATATCCAAGACAAAAAGATGAATAACGAATTCCCATTTGAGAAAATAAGTACTGAAAAATTTGAGGGAATAACAAGCAATATCTCGAAAATGGTTCACTCAACAAAAAACATGTATATGACATAAATTGTGTATTTTAATGCGATCTACATTTTTTGTGTAGTAAAATTTTGTCTATCTCTTATAGTTTACCAGTTATGCAAAAGTCGTTCACAATGAAGAATACTTTTGGAGACATTCCCAGAAAATTCAAGATATACAGTTCGTCATGAAAATATCTTAAACATATGATATTTTAATCAAAATCGTTAGAGCCATTTTTGAGAAAATTAAAATTTTTGAAAAATCTTCTATGTAAAGGGTAATTTGGGGTGGGGGTATTTTCTTGAAAACCTTCGTGTCGCATCTCTGGAAGATACTGAACCTAAATACCAAGTTTGGTGTTTATCCGACTGTTTGTTTGTGAGTTATGCTGTTCACAGACAGACAGACACACACACACACCACACACACACACACACACACACACACACACACATGGACATGTTTCCAAAAATGCTTTTTTTGGATTCAGGGGGTCTCAAAACATGTATTTCCGGTGTAATCTCGGTATCGAATTTTTGGGTGGATTACAATACTTCCCCTACTTACTATACGTAGTAGAGAAAGTAAAAATGTAAAGAATTTTGCAAACTTCTGTTTCCGTGAATAGGATTTTGGTATTAGCCCTGAATGACACTTTTTTGTGACATTTCATGGTAAAGGGCTTTGTGATGACATTGGAAGTACCACTAGAAGACTTACGGCAAAGGCAGTGTCCATATAAGTCAGGATCCCCTCACAACACCTGAAAAACTATTTATCTGGGCCCAAAAAAATATTAATAACAAATCATTGAAAATTTTTTGCTTGGGAGTGAAACAAAAACATAGTCAGGTTCTGACCTCTTTAAGTATGAGAAAACAAAACTAATAGCTGGCACATTAAAGTTGCATTCCATTATCCCACTTTTGAAAACAGTGGTCCTAACGAAACAGTGCTCTTTTGAAAATGGAGGGAAGTCTGTTCTTATTTATAAAGATTAATGTAATGTGTTCTTCTCCATTATGTGATTATTATGTATATTTGCATTATATTTGTAATGATAGCCTTGAATTTTTTTTCTTCTGCTTATGTGAAACAATGCATTTAATTAAAGTGTTAACTCATTATGTGCACTTCGCTTCAAGGACATAGTCTGAATCAGTGATGTAGGATCCCAGGTCCTGCTCACACTTCCATGCTGCACACCCAACCTGGTAAGCAATTTAATTCTGATATAACTATTGGAAACTCCATCATGCAATTTTGTAGTGTTATACGTATGAGGGAATTAAATTATGTTTTTTTTTGTAATTTTAGAGCATTTTGTGTAGGTTAAAATATTTTACAAAAATAAAATGTATAATGTCTTGCATTTTATTTTTATCTCCATAAAGTAAATTAAGCAAAAATTGCTTAATTTTAGCTTTACTTTGATATATATGACAATTCTCTACCATGAATATAACCAGCGATATGCCTAGTTTTAAACGAAGAGATGCACCAAATTTTCAAAACTTCGATATTTTGTTTATTTAACTTTTTCAATTATGAGCTTAGCCAAACTAACAAAGTTTTAAAAAACAAAGAAAAGAATAAGAACATAAAAAAGATGGAACAAGATTAAGAACAATGGAACAAATGTCACATATGAGCCATTCCACGTCAAGTTGCACAAATTTTCACAAAATCTGACCATCATGTCTCTGATTCACTTCAAATTTTATCCATGGATTACAAAAACAAAGTGAATTATGTTTTAAATTCTTATTTTTTTAAAATCTCAATATTTTAAAAAAAAATTGCGCAATCCAACTTGTGAAAATGGCACACCTCTCTACCTTTAAATTAGAATATCTCTCAGGCAGTGAGTGATAAAATGACATTATAAAGTGCAATGCAAAACTTAATATGTAATCTTTTACTTAATATTTATTATAATTGATATTAATTATTTACATCCATTTTTAAAATCCAAACATTTAATAACTATATATACCTATTAACCCGCAAGTTTAAATTTGTATTAAGATTATAATTAAATTCCTTGTAGTTTTTTGTATATATTTGCATAAAACAAATATGGGATCCTGTATAGTTAATTTTAAATAAAATAACTTAGAAAGTGGTGCATAGTGGGATACCAGCATGGTGCGGCTGGAGAGTAGGAGCAGCAGCAGTAGCAGTCTGTCATTGGATGCCTTATCAATTGTTCACAGCACTTTGGTTGCACTAGTTTGTTCACATGTAACTTAAATTTGGCACACAGTTGAGAAGCATTCAAACTTTCAATCTTATCCTATGGGAGGTCTCTTAACTACAATTTGAATGTGTACTTTTTCCCCTTCAGGCTCAAGTGAATACCATCTGGTTATTATTGCACCATAGAGCTGAATGAATTTAGCTCTAAGGTATCAGGGATCCCTTTCGCATTGCTGTGTCTTGCCTTAAAATAGTCACTATGTTCAAAACCACTTCTGGATTATTCACGGCATTGGCACTTTGTAGCACACAATTACTGTTATCAGTGGTTGGTGTTTTGGGTTTTTTTTTTGTTTTGACATGGATCACATAGTTTTAGGTCTGGTGACAAAGTTAAGTTCCCCATTTTAAGTTTGTAAACATATTGCGCGTAACTAAGCTTAATGATTTCTGCCTTGTGTTATGCTTGTAAACATTAAATGGATTGAAGCAATAGTCATAGCCACTTTTCTTCAGTTCACTCATGCGCTTTCAGAAATCACAAAGCTAAGAATGAACTTCTAATGCAAAAAACTGAGCACAAAGTAACATTTAAAATGAAATAGTGGAGAGAGGCTTTATAGACTTGATTTTTCACAAAATATAACATATGTGTCCATTTATTTTATGTGTAGAACTCATAAACTAAAATTCAGAGAAAGTAATGTTTTGTGTGTGTTTAGATGTGGAATGACTCATATGAATAGTAAATTTATTTATTTTCTCTGGTAAATGAAACTATGCATGGACCAGAATACACTGAAATAGTTTGAGAAAAATTAGACACCTAAAAGTGAATTATCACGTGATTTTATTCTATTTCACATGGAATGACTCATGTGCTAAAACAAGTAGCTTAAATCATGGACAAAGATAGTGGATTAAAAGTATTATGCTTTTGAACACACACATTTGAAATGTGGGCTCATTTTAGGGGGTACAGCGGGAAACAAATGTAGCAAATTAAGTATAATTTTAAAAATTTGAAAAAGAAATAATCCGCGAAAGTAGTTTTAAAGGAGAATTCTTTTACCACCTGTCTGTATATATTTGAATGTCTTAAATGTATAGTAAGAATTTGCAAAAAGGAAAGAGAGAGAGAAAAAAAAAATATATACCATGAGTATTTGCAAGCATAGCACCAGAATAAAACAGTACTGTTTTAGGAACAAGTTTAAAGGCTCATTGGTTACCAAACATATTGAAAGTAATGCAAAAGATTTATACAATCATTTACCTCACCCGATTAAGGAAAAAAATGATTAGGTGAAGAAAATTAAAATACGATTAAGACTTACCCTCTAAACAGTACTTTCTACTCAATTGAATGTAAAAAAGCAAATCTAAATAGTAGTTAGCTTCAATATATGATTTTCCACTAGTCTGTACATGTATCCCCATCCCATCCCATCCTGTAGCTTTTGTCGTCCTCCATGGACTAGTGGTACCGTGTTAGCCTCTGGTTCCCAAGGTCGCGGGTTCAAACCCGGCAGAGGGCGATGGATTTTTTCGGGCGTAAAAATCCTTAGCATGGCTTCCTTCGGAAGGGAAGTAAAGCCTGTGGTCCCATGTCGTAGATTTACAGCACGTAAAAGAACCTCAAGCCTGATAAAGAGGTCTCTGAGCAAAATTACCGGTCTTTCATGCCCAATATAGAATGGGATGCTAAGAACCATAGTAGTTAAAGAGCGTCCATAAATAAAACTCAATTTCATTTCCCATCCCATCCCGTTCGTATTTCTCCGTAATATTAATGCACTTATGATGTATATTCACCCTAAGACAAAAAAATAAACATTCTCAAAGTGCATATTTGTTGAAGTCCAAATCGTTTCAGCAACTGGCTCATAATGATGTCTTGAGTCACATGCCTTTGGCTTCATTCTGTTGTCACCTTTCAGATTGAGTCCCAGGTTTTTCATCACAAACCAATATTGACTGTCTTGGAACAATGCACAATACCAGGAGTGGGACCATTCAACATCACATGAAGTTAGTCTTTCATATTTTATCAAAGGAATGTCACTGGCACACACATTTTCAGTTCCACCAACATCTACTTGCCCTTCCAAAACCTTGGTAATTTTACACATAGTATGTAGTCCACCATTTTTTTTAACACACTTTTAAATTTCTGTTTAATAGCTTCCACATTGGTTCCTTTGAGTGAATTAATTTTTTTCTCAATGCGATTAACTGTCTCAGTTAACAAGTTGGATGATGTTTCTAATTTTTTTATAGAGTGACACAAAAAACTCAAATTTGCAGATATGTAAGATAATTCATTTTTTAGTGTACTGTTGTTGAATAGGTTCTGAAGAATTTCATTTGATGAAGCATCATCTTTATTTAGTTCATCAATCACTGATTTAAAATTTTCAAAATTGTTTGCATAATACACTGTTGCTTCCAACCATGTCCCCCAACAAGTAACTATGGGTCTAGGTGGAAGTGGAAGATCTGGATTTTTGGTTCCGAACAAATCAATTCTTGTTGGTGCTTTCACAAACACTTTTTTGCCATTTGAGATTAATTTGTCCACTTTAGGATACAATGTACGTATCTGCTCTCATACTCTGTGTAAACCATGTAATATACAAGTTGCATATATCATGTGTGGGAAGGTCAGAAAGGCCTTCTTCACATACGGAGCAGCATTCATAAGTAAGAGTAAAACACATTCAAATTGCACCCCATTCAACCATAACAACTACAGAGATTCATTGAATAAGCAAGCCAATGGGTGATATCGATAAAACTGAGCAAACTCTCAGGAGAAAACCCTCGAGAGCAAAACGGAGTAAACTATTCTGCAAGAGCAAAATCTTTGTTTTGTATCAATAAAAACTGTTTACGTGTGCAGAGCATTTTCTCCATAGTGATAGCAATTTACTCTGCTTCTCTTATCGCCACCTTGCAGCTGCATAAACAAACAACCGATACAGCCAGAGTGACCATGCAGTGAGAAGACAAACATTTAGGTGTTAATCATTACAATGAGCAGTTCCAAAGAAGAACGTGAGGTTGAATCTCAAGCGGTTTCGTCGAAATCCTAAAAGAACATCCCGTGGTTTTAGAAAAATCCCACTTACCGGAAATGAGGCAAAAAAAGGCAACGGCTTTAAAAGAAATAATGAAAATGTATACGGTGAAATTTGGTTCTGACATAAGTGAGTCACAACTGGCTAAAAAAATTTTCAATATGAAGAGCAGGTTGAAACGAAAAACAGATATGAAGAGAACAGGCAACAAAAAAATACATCTGAAGGAATGGGAAAAAACACTGTTTGACCTCATGCAAGGGGAGACAAACCTAACCATAATGCAGTTAACAGGTAAGAATCTATTTTAGTTAAAGTAATGCTTTTTGAAACATGAATCAATGTTTATTTTACCACCACAGTACATTAACATTTTAACCATTTTACATGTAAATTGTTTATTTTTAATTAATCTTTGTAATATTTCAGGGGGAATCATTGATGGTATATGTGTGTCACCACTACCAATAGCAGATCATCAACAGGCAGATATAGATTCCAGCATCACACCTGAGTTGCAAGATATACCACAACCATTCATCTCCACGCCGGGATTCTGCCCCGCACCTGATCCTTTGATGGATGCTGCTGCATCTGCTCCAGTGAAAGGTCCGAGGCATGCTAATAAAACAGCAAACCCTAACGAAACTGAGGAAACAGTACATATGTCCCTATACGAACTGCAAAGAGATGTCTTGCTGAGACAAAGAAAGGTACTTATACTTAAAGAGAGAAAATTGTCGAGAGATGTGCAACAGGGTGATAATTAAGTGCTGCTGGGCCAGAGCATTTTCAGTTATAGTTTAGTGTTGTTTATGCAGTGTAGTGCAATTCAGACCACTCTATACATTCCGAAATAAAACTGAATTATTGTGGATAACCTTATGTTTTAAAGTAAGCTTGAAGTCAGCGAACATGAGAAAGCTTATTGTTTTTGACATTAAGGTATGTTACTAGAATATTTGTTAACTCTTAGTGGTATTCTTGGGGACTATTTCAATATTATATACCAAAGTTTGTTTTAGAAGTGTAACAATTCAAGTCCTCCCAATGCCAATAAAGCAAAATGAAAATACTTCAACAATTTTAATGATGCATTCACCAAATTTTCACCAGGAAAGTATGTAGTTAAATTTCCGTTTCCTGCAATAAGTAGTGTACATTATATGAGTAGTTTAACTCATGAATATTCCTTTTACAATGCTCCTCGTGCTACAATTTTGATTGTTTTGGATACGTAAGCGAAAGGTGCTATTAATTTTTCTCTCAAATGCTCCGTTGACTTGTGAGTTATACCTACACTTTAACATTGTAAAAAAAAATAACATTTTTGTCTTAAACAGAGGCGATGAATAAATGAAATGTGTGAAGTAAATACACAAATGAGCCCAGAGTCCCTAGGACATAAGAGTTGCCCGACATTTGCCTTATGAGGATAAAAACCTTATCTAGACAACCCACTTTACCGAGATTCGAACTTGGGGCCTCTTAAATGGGAAGTAGGCATGTTACTACCACACTAACACGGTCTTGAGAAACTTTTAAATAAAATGTATAAGCAAGTACATGTTTGCACTATATGCAAATTTTAAATTCATTCTGAAAGAAATTGTTGCACAAGTACATTTTTAAACAAAAAAGTGATTCTTTATAAATAAGTTGTTTGAAAGCCCAGCGTGGTAATATTTGCCTACAAAATACACTAAAGAAATACAGCTTTTAAAGTTATTGCTATAGTAAAAGACCAAAATAATTTTAAAGCTAAAATGTGTCATGTATTTACAAATCCATATATTACTCACTTAATTTTGGAAGCCATGTATAATCTCAGCTATCTCGTCTCTTCTTTGCTGCCCTCTTTCTCTGATACGTCTTACAGCTTCCCCTTCCCAAGCGTCTTCTTCCTAATTATTGTTGACTTCAATTTCGAAATCTTCGTCACTTAGATGTTTAGCCACATTATGCAGGACAAAACAGCAGACAATAATGGAAGGAATCTTTTCTGTTGCTAGTCTTATTTTGCCTTGGAGAATAGGAAAACGTTTCACTTGACCAAAGCACCTTACTATTATGACATGCTCCTTACTCAAGCACTTATTGTAAGATCTCTGTTCTGGGGTAAGTACATTGTGATAGGGTGTCATGAGCCATGGAGCAATTGCATATCAACATCACCAAGAATTAAGGCATTTGCACGATTTCCACACACAATCCTACAGGCATCTGAATTTGCCCATATACATGAATCATGTACTGATCCAGGCCAAGTAGCATCAACACTGGTAAACATTTCTTTAGAATCACATGTAGCCTGTACATTAATACTGGGAACACCTTTTCGATTAATATAGTCAACTCCATGTATACTGGGTTTCTTAATCACAACATGGGTGCAATCAACAGCCCCTATTGCAGCAGGGAACGTGTAACGCTCCTGCCATTCAGCTTTTGCAGTTTCAAGTTCATAGGTAGTTTTAGGGAACCTTATCCAAATATGCGCTTTTCTTAATATAGCATCCATAACACTATAAATTGTAAGGGACACTGTACTCTGACTCACACCATCATCTTCAGCCACACCAATTTGAAATCCAGGATCTCCTATATAACGCAAAAAAATTCTCATTTTTTCTTCCTTAGATAACGCTCCTCTTGTTTCGTTGCCATCTTCTTCAAGGAAATGTTCCACTAACCATCTCACATTTTCCTTTTCAAATCGGTAAAGTTGCTTATTGTTAAATAATAATGCGTCTCGGCGGGGCTTATACACTTTTATGCAACGAACAACCATCATGTACTGAGCCATCCTACTTAAAACTTGTTGCTCTATCAAGCAGGAGTCGCCTACTGATATAGCTCCAATATTTGAGAGCAAATTCTCCCACAGAGGAGCAACTTGTAATTCTTATTGATACGGAAGTGGAGATACTGCTGCCATCCCAAGGTCACGGAGCAACATCCGTTGGAGGGGAATATTGCTCACGGAAGGAGTAAACTTTATTGATATGAATGTGAGCAGTTTCTCCAGAATTGGAGCAAAAAGCAAACTCTCTGTTTTAGTCATCACCCATTATTGCATGATTTGATGCTGATATTTCTCTATGTGCTAATAGAAAACACTGCTTGGAAACTATTTCATAATTTTGTAGCACATCCACCACATTTCCCACTTTCCTACTGTTAGAGTCTGGTGATTCGTGAATGCTTACCCATATGTTTTTTATTTTCACATTCTGCTCTGATCTTTCTTAGCATTTCTTAGAAACAGGTAGGGACATAACAGTTTCTTAATGTTGATTCTTCTGGTGTTTACAAATTTGTGTATTTTGTATGAAAATTTCTGAGCTTTGGACTTCTCAATTTTTATAAAGGAATATCAAATGAAAGAGTAGTTTTGCATAAATTTGCATAATATTCAGAACTTTTTGAAACTAGGGTATATGTAGAGGAAGGCTGTTTCACCTAAAAGAACTTGTCTAGAAGTTGTACATGAAGCGGCCATTCTGTGTTGACTAACCTGCTAAATGCTGCAAGATTTGAGATCACTGATTCGCATTTACTGATTTCCAACATTTCTGATGGAATAGAATTCTTCAATCACTTGTAAAGATGCCACTAAATTCAGCAACATATTGTTGCAAACGAATAAACACTTGACTTTACTTTCTGCATTATATCGCCAATCACATCATTTAAGATACTGGTACTGTATAAATGCTCTGTTTTAAACAAGACAAGGGCAATGACTGAATGAAGACTGTTGTGTACATTGCATCAGCTGTCATCATAAATGAGGGATTTCCCATTCAAATAGCGAGGCAGCACGTGCATTGAAAGTCACCCACTATGCAATATGTTTACGATTGAAATTCTTTCAAATTGATTCTCATAATATGACAATGCACAAGTTTTTTAATTAAATTTAACAATTATAACAAAGATAAATAAATTATGTGTTTTTACCAAAGTTATTTTAAATGTTTATTTACATAAAAATATTACAAAAATATGTATATATATGCAAAATAGAATTTTGTATACAAATTGAAGTGCACTGGTTTGGAATTTCTGTCTTAGTTAGTCTTTTATCAATAAGCAAAAAAAAAAATTATTTACTACAAATCCATTCACCAGTGATAAGCGTGACTTAGTTGTATAGCAATATTGGCCCTATCCAAAGCACTGAGGTCTTAAACATTCATATGTTTTTGCATTTTCCTTGTGGTTTTTAATTTATACGTTTAGATGTCCAAGATCTGTCACACCACCTGTGCACCACACAACATTATTGCCAAAAATCAGACACGGTAAACAAAAAAGAGCCTTCCTGATTTTGCATCCACACACCCAGTCATGGTCCTAAATCTTTCTGTTAAATTTGCAAATGTATGTTGATTTATTTTTTGTGGCTGTTTATTTTAGATCAAGATCTGGTGTAGGCCTACCTAACTGCTTAATTTGTATCTTTTCCATGAGTTGCCTGCATGAGAAAGATAGTTTTAACACACTGTCCACAGAATTTTCCATCACTTATCACATTTAATTATCAACGCTGTATGATTTCATTCACACTACCTATCTTTCGCTTGCAAGATTGCATTGCCTTCTGGCCAATGGTTTAGAAAAACTCCAAGGTGTTAAAAAATCATGCACACATTTGCCAGTACAAAGATGTAAAATACACATTAAAAAATTAAATCTCTCAGTTTCCCCTATCAGTATGTATGATAGTGAATTATAGTGGTTTTATGTTTGTCATGTTGAACGAGGGAGGAGAGAAAAAAATGAACTGCTTATTGCCAACGTTGCTTAAAATGTTCCTGGGAAGGCATTTCCCTGATACCATAGCGCTTAATATGTTGACAGCATGATTCGCAATAGCAGCATGTGCTGGGGCACTCACAGCCATAGGCAGGTTGAAGTGAGGGGACAGGAACGGGAAGCTCTGCCCAAGCGCATTGTGTGTTTCTCCTGTACTCATGACCGTAACATAGTTTGTGCTAAGAAAACAGCACATCTCCTCTCAGACACTGGAAGCTGACAAAATAACACTGCATGCATTTGAACAGCGTGAAATCTAAAATACGAAATCCGCAATGTTTGTAATGCAGCACATATGGAGCTGCTGCCACTGATTTCCAGTACCCTAGCTATGAATATCATTTACCAATAGAATAGTGCCTTTTTGTGATCATATAATAGGAGCTCAAAAATATAATAGCCAAACCAGAGTTAAAATCCAACATTACTTGAAAAGGGGTTTACAACGCTCTAGAGTTATTTTTAAAATTTGAATGACCTTTTTCGCAGGATTAAAATTTTACTTAGCTTAGTGCTGTTGCCATACAATAAAAATCCATATTTATAAACAGTTTCAAATAATGCATGGTATGTTTGAGTCATATATCATAAAAGAATTTTGTTATGAATACTCTTAATAAAACTCTTGAGAGCCTTTTATGACATGAGCATGCTAATTTAACTGAGGATCTAGGAGCATGTGTAACAACTTTGTTTCGTATGTTCAAATTATGTTGGATTTGTTAGACAATTTTTTGTATCTTATTAGCATTCACTAGAAAATGATTGCAGGAAAACCTTTTTTTAATATCTTTAATGATAGTTTTATGAGTTATTACCCTTTTGAGGATATGGACGTCATATGAGGAGAAAGGATATGGACGTCAATAGACATCCTGTGTATGCATGCATTTAATGCTAATTTAACCCTAATTATTATAATTTGTTTCTTTTATAATAAATTTAAATAAATTCTATAAGACATCAAGGCTTACCTTTAAAGGTTTCTTCTTGAATGGTATACCTCATAACATGGATAAACACACAAGGGCACATCACATTCACAGCAAATCATATTAGTTTCCTTGCGAACACCTTTTTTGCAACACACCAGACACTTTCGAAATGGATGCAACTTTTTTTGCAGTGGATGGGTATCCTTTTAGGAAAGTGTTTTCCTTCAAGTCTGAAGGGTGCAGGAGTTGTGGATTTCTTACCCCCCGTATGAAGAGGCCTCTGAATGTTATACTGCTCAATTAGGCTATGAGCTATTGATATGCGAAAGTCCAGGTATGTCATCGTCTTGCGTGGGTTTAGAGCTCTCCAAATTACCAAACAATTGTATATGGTTATATCCAACTGGTGCAAAAATACTTTTTTATACCATTTAACTGTTTTTCGTAAAGAGGGATATACTTGCAATACCTGATCTACTCAATCCACACCATCCATATGCATATTGTGTTCCTGGATAACATCAGGCTTGAAAATTGAGAATCTATTTTTCCAGTGTCAATCATCAAAATCTTAGAGCTGCAATTGGATAATGCCGTAACTACCCTCCTGTCTTGCCAAGCAATGTAGGTCAAAGGTGGGAGCTGACGCACCTGCCTTTCTCCTCTCCTTAGAGCCTTTTATTCACATCCTTTGGCAAGCCAATACGGTTTGAACATACTGTTCCAATTCCATTTGTTTTTCTTTTGTATAAGGCCATGTATAATTTTGGGGAGCTGTACCAATTATCTAAATATACAGTCCTATCCTGATCAAGTAGAGGTTCCATCAGGTGCATTACTATGGAGCCAGTTAACCCCAAATCTTTGTCTCCAGTATTATCAGTTCCCTTGACCAGTGTATATGCAACTATTATAAAGATATCGCATTTTACTTTCACAAAGATCAAAACTCTTTATGCCAAATCTGGCCCTCTTTGTTTTGATGTATTGCTTCCAACCTAAGCGGCCCTTCCAAAGCATCAAGCTTTCATCAACAGTGACTTTTTCACTAGGCACGTAATTTTCTTTAAATTTTGAAATAATATAATCAAAAACTGGCCTGATTTTGTGTAGTTTATCATTTACATTTTCTGTGCATGCAAAATGAAGGAACTGCAAAATGGAAGTAAACCTATAATTTGACATGCATTTCCCAAAATATGGAGTAGCTAGCATGTCTTCTGTAGACCAGTACATGTGTAATGTAGGTTTACGAATAACGTCCATGAGCGTAATTAGACCAAGTAGCCTGTAAATCTCATTCAGTGTTACTTCTGTCCACTTCTGAATTCTACTCTTAGGGCCTAAATTTCCTTCAGAGGTCAGGTCTTCCTTCACCTTACTCGCATATACAATTGTTTCCATAACAATGAGAGACACTAAGTCAACAGTAAAAAAAATTTGTGAAAATGTCAATTGGTTGGCTGTTAAAAGTAATTTGAGCCTGGGGTTGTGCACCAGAGGCTGTGTTCGTGAAGATATGTCCATTTGTGTTGGAGTTATTTGACCACTCCACAATGTTTATTCTTCACAAACACCTGAAGGAAGAGTGTCATTTTCTTCCTCACTGCTACCTATATCCTCAATACCCCCCCTCAAAATCTGAAAACTCGCCTTCTATATCCAAATCTCTATCACACAGTTAAAAGTCCTCACATTTTCTGAAGTAATTTCAGAAACCTGTACACTTCCTATGCGAGCTAATTGATTTGCTACATTACTAGTTGAAGGCATGGTTAGCACTGAGATGTAACAATTTCAAATGTGTTTTTCAGCACAGAACACAAAAGCTTTTCAGACTGAATGAAAATGTCACTGCATTTGTCTACCATACACTTCGGTTGTGTACTGTTCTAAGATGTAGGTACCGTGGGCTCCAAATGTTTTCCGATGGACCAAGGGGTGTAGAGGAAGAGGGGGGAAGAAATTTCTTCTCGACTAGTCATGCCTGGCTACAGCCAACAGTAAATGCTGGTCGTCTCAAAGGTCACATTTACTTCTGTATATGCATTCAGCAACCTGACTCTAAGAAGAAAGAATATGAAACCAAATACTTTTCACTTCACTAGAACTATTCAAGTGAAATAAATTAACATATCCTTTGCATAATATGTTTGTTTAAAAATCAAATATTGTACTCTTTATGCGGGTGCTACACAAGTTTAAGTTTCAGTAATTTTCTTAAGAAACAAGGTTCGCATAATGTATATCTTGTTTTTAACGTTTGTTGCTAGTAATAAATAATAATATTAATAATAATAGTTTCATAATTATCACCAATAGAACGTTCTACGTGTACTCCGAAAGTATTTATTACCTTGAAGGTAAGTTTTGTTTTGCTTTTAAATTGTCATAGATATTGATCACAATGTTTAGCACTAAGTGTGTAGTTCCATACAGTTGGCACATTCAGTTCTGATAATATCCAAGTAATGTTTTAAAAACATGGCAGAAAATGTAATATTAATGTCAAACTGTTGAAACAGTTTGGGAACAATTAAGTACAGCATTAAATTTCTTCAAAATGAGATATATTTTGCGTTTGTTACTGAAAAACGAATAAAGATTGTTTTATTTGAAACATAATTCCCCTTACATGCACACTCACAAGAGAAAAGAAGAAAAACCATGCCAGTCGTATAGTGGACGTAGAGTAAAAATACCTATTTAGGTATACCTATTTGTATGCAAAATGTTAATAGATACGAGGAAACACCGTTTAGCGCAAAATATGCAGTTTCTATAAAGTTGTTTTATTCGGTTAGGCTAACATATAACCTAAATTTTCAAAATAGTGACCTGAAGTGTTAATGCAGATAGGTTGATGCGCTTTTGTTGCAATTGGTTCATTTGAAAGCACTCTATTCTGAAAACTAAATTGCTTTCAAGTTACAAATCTGAAGATGCCCCCCCCCCAAAAAAAGAGTTTGTATCACGATTCACGTTCTGAATTCTTAAAATCCTTCTCTTCTCTGGTCTAGAATGGAATGGAATGGAATGTGTAACGGAGTGGACTCGACCCTGATCCAGTAAATGAGGATATTATGCTTGTGCCTCTTGAGGGAGCGCTCCCGGGAGGGAGGGACGAGGTGAGAATCACTGAGCGGCTGGATCCAGGAGTGACGGCACAGCAATGACAAAGTTCCTAAACTTTCCAGATTGAGATGACCTGACAGTTGGGCAGGCAAACCGGGGACCCCACCCCAAACAGAGGGTCCAACGCCCTCCCAAGAAGCGGTCCTTATACCCTGGCAACCAGCCGAAGACCGAGAAACGGATAAGGTTCCACAGAGAGAATCCTTTTTCTGTGCCACGCCACACCGAAATACCATTGCCGACACTTCCAACTCTGAAACAGACCTAATGGGGTTAAGGATGAATGGAATGAGGAATGGAACGATATTCGGGGGATGAGAGAAATTATATCAGCATTCGCCTGACGACCCGGGAAAACTCTCGAAAAAAACCCGCGGGTCAGATTGGGTGGTAGCCGGGAAGCGAACTAGGGATCTCTCGAATGCCAGTCACACGCGTTACCGCGGCGCCACCTGGACGTAAACTGGAAGATGCATAGTTCAAATCTCAGTTATGACATTGAATTTTTCAATCTGTTTCTATCTTTCCAACCTTGTCCTACACACGGCTTGAGTGAAAGAGTCTTCTTGTTAATTGAGATGTAACTCCAATTGCAAACTTCGTTGTAAGTATAAGAAGAATGGAGTAGCTCAAATGATAGCCAGATTTTTATGTGGTATCTTTGAAACTCCACGCTCTTTGCAGTACCACGAGAATTATGATTAAGAAGAATTATATTTAAATATAGATTAAATTATTATTTTAAATTGAACAAACTAACATGTTGCATTCACATACCTTTCTCTTCTCACCATTCTACAAATTCTTTTTTGTAAATCTTATTTTTCTGTCTACTTATAATCCAAATAAACTTGCAAATCACATTTAGCTCATCTGTGTGGTGTGGGGTCTGTCTCACATTCAAGAGGTCCCGAGTTCGAATCTCGATTAAAGTGAAATACCTGGGTAAAGCTTTTTCCAGGGTTTCCTCATATCCTGAGAAGATGAATGTTAGATTCTAATTTCTAGGGACCTCGGGCCCATTTGAGCATCATTTTAACCATTTCGTTCATTCACCATCCATAATGGCCTACCCGGTTAAAGGACTTTAATTGAATACCAAAAGAAAAAGTTCACATTTACATGTTTCGTTGTATATGTAGATAAAGCGATAGTCACACTTTCAAAACGCAAGTCACTACGTGATGCTTTGAAATTCTATGCTGTTGTATGATTGCGACAAGAACAAAAAGAATACAGACTTCTCAGTTATAAAAGGTATTCAAACCAAAAACAAAAAATATCTGGGGATTAGTTAATCTCATAAAATATATGTATAACAAACTGCGTGCTTTGACGGGGTCTGCATTTCTTGTGTAGCAAAACTTTGTCCAATCTTTTAGAGTTTACCAATTATGCAAAAGTTACTCAGAATGAAGAAGGCTTTAGAGGCTCTTCTCAGCAGTTTTCAAAATATATATTTTGTTTGTCATGAAAATATTTTAAACAGTGAGTATTTTAATCAAAATCATTAGAGCCATTTTTAAGAAAATAAATTTCGAAAATTTTTCCATGTAAAGGGTTGTTCAGGATGGGGAGATTTTCTTGAAAATCCTTGTCACATCTTTGAAAGATGCTGAACTTAAATATCAAGTTTGGTATTTAACCGACTTCGCTTTGGATTTATGTTCACAGAGACGCAGGCATATAGAGCTTTTGCCCTAAAATATGATGTGTTGCATTCGCATGACTTTCTCTACTCACACTTCTTACAAAGCTTATTTTGCACGTATGTCATGTTAATATGCATAAAACTTCATCACTTATTTTCACAATTCATTGTAGGTATAACCAGAACATATTAAGCTAAAGCGATAGCCAAATCCCTCAAAGCTGATCACTAGGTGATAGCTTTGGATTGGTTGGCTACGGAGGGGACTCGGCATTGATCCACATAGTTGATATTGTGCCTACATCCCGCAAGGGGGTGTATCCGGGAGGCAGGATGAGGTGAGACAAGACACTGGGCGTCCGGAACCAGGGAAAAGGCACAGGAATTGCAGGAATCTAAGTTTTCAGATAGAGACTCCCTGTCAGACGGACAGGCAGACCGGGGACTCCATCCAGCACAGTGGGTGTCCAACGCCCCTCAAGGAAGTTAGGATACTCCCGACAGCCAGCCGAAAGCTAAAGGATGGAGAAAGTCACAAAAAGCATCATTTTCCCCTGACATACTGCACCAAAACACCATTGCCGACACTTCCAATCCTGAAAGCGACCAACGAATGAAAGATGAAGGGAAATTAGAATGGAGATGAAATGGAGGTCTGGAAATTCAGTAATGTGAGAATCCTTCCCAGCACTCGCCTGGCGACCCGGGAAAACTCCCCGAAAAAACCTATGGGTCAGGAAGGTCGGCCAGAGGAATCCAACCCACGACCTCCCGAATGTGAGCCACAGACGTGATAGCTTTGAAATTCTGTTCTCTTTGTATGAACACGAGAAAGAAAGAAAGAAAGAAACAAAGAAAGAAGGGAAGGGAAAGGGGAAAAGGGGGAGCTATTTGCAGTTGAGAGAAGTATAAAGTATTTGAAAATTCAAACTAATAACAAAGAAACTTTCAGAATAGGTAAAATATAAAAGTTATTTGACATAAAATAAATATGTTATTTGATATAAATTTTGTGCTTTAACAAGATCTACAGTTGTCGTGTGGTAAGATTTTGTCTCTCTCTCTCTCTTACGATTTACTAATTATTAAAAGTCATTGACAATAAAGACTAATTTACAGACTATTCCTAGAAAATAAAAGATATACATTCTATTTATGATTAAAATAGCTTAAACATATGTATTTTAATCAAAATCCTTAGTCACTTTTGAAAGAATAAAAAATTTCGAAAAATGTCCAATGTAAAGGCTAGTTTAGAGTGGAGGATTTTCTTTAAAATCTCAGTGTCGCATTCTTGGAAGAAGAACTTAAACACCAAGTTCGGTTTTTAACCAACCTTTTGCTTTAGAGTTATGCTATTCGTGGATACACACACACACACACACACACACACACGCATGCACTCTCTCTCTCTCTCTCTTGGATCATTTTCTAAAAATAAATTCATTAGATTCAGGGGTCACAAACGTGATTTTTGGTGAAATTACGACATTGAATTTTCAGATGGAACACAATACTTTCTCTACTTACTGTGGCTACGTAGTAGAGAAAGTAAAAAGACTTTCTTTAGATTCAGGGAATCTCAGAACGTGTATATCCGGTGAATCTCGTTATTCAGTTTTTAGGTGGATAACAATACTTTCTCTACCTCCTGTAGCTAAGTAGTACAGAAAGTAAAAATGCTTTGTTTGGATTCAGGGGGTCTCAAAACGTGTATATCCGGTGAATCTCATTCAATTTTTGGGTGGAACACAATACTTTCTCTACCTCCTGTAGCTATGTAGTAGAGAAAGTAAAAATGCTTTCTTTGGATTCAGGGGGTCTCAAAACATGTATTTCCAGTGAATCTCTTTATTGAATTTTTGGATGAAATACAATACTTTCTCTACTTTTGTATACGTAGTAGAGAAAGTGAAAATGCTTTCTTTGGATTCAGGGAGTCTCAAAGCGTGCATTTCCGATAAATTCCATTATTAAATTTTTGGGTGGAATACAATAATTCCTCTACTTACTGTAAGTGCATAGTAAGGAAAGTAAAAATGCTTTCTTTGGATTCAATGGGGCTCAAAAATGTGTCTTTCCGGTGAATCTTGTTATTGAATTTTTGGGTGGAACACAATACTTCCTCTGCTTATTGTAAGTGCGTAGTAGGAAAAGTAAAAATGTTTTCTTTGGATTCAGTGGGTCTTATAAAGTGTATTTCCGGTTAATCTCATTTTTTAATTTTTGGGTGGAGTACAACACTTTCCCTACTTATTATAGGTAAATATTAAAGACAGTAAAAAGATGAGTTGTGAAATAGATAAGCGACTGGTTGTCGTTACGGCATCTTCCATGCAACCAAATTGGGAAAAGTGTAACTTAGACTGTAACTTTAAATAATTTCTAGCCTAAATTGTTGTCACGATGCACGGAAAAACCATACTTCATAAGGACGTTATGAAAATAAAGGATGTTATGAAAATAAAGAACATATGTTAGTTGATAATGGGTAGAGAAAGCAGTAAACATTGAAAACCAAACCATTTTGTTTTAACACTTGCTTGTTATACAATAATATGATGCCTGTAATTCCTAAAAATTATTTTGTATACTATACTGCTTATGTCGCTGTGTTGTAATGTTATTGCTGTTTTCTTTTCAAAGTTATTACATTCTTACAGCCATGTCTAAGGGAAATGTGTTGGAATGATATTTTGTTTAGCCTGTTACATCCCTTAACCTTCCTTGTAGAGCGGGTATGAGCTAAGATACCTGGAATAACCTCTCGATAAGCACTCTGCATGCCCCGCTGCCAGTGCAACGGAAGACATTTGGAGCCGTCTGTACATACAAATGCTGGCAGAGAGGTTTACTTTGTTTGTAGCTGGCATGTTTCAATACACAGAAGTATATTATCACATTGTAATATAAACGAAACATGAAACCTTGAACTGGAGAGCACATTGCTGAGGCAGCTACATAGTTCGTACGCACAAATAAGAAGCTGACTCACAAATTGGGTGCGTTCGACGCACAAATGGCTTTTGCTACAGAGAAACAAAGCAGTGAAATTTCAACATTTTTTTAAAATAGTCTACACTTTTTTGATACCTTAGGTGTATACTACCTTTAATGAGCTTTACACCAGTTTTTGTTTCATTAAAATAACTTAATAAATACGGAAGATACGAATGTGTATTTATGAAGCATTTTTACCCCATTTAAGAATTTAAATGTCTTGCGCTGTTTATTGGGTACCCATTCTCGGCCTGTGCGGGGTTTAAATGGCTATCGCTGAAATGGTTAAGAGTATCAAAGTTGCTATTTGTCATCATAAAAGTCAAATCCTCTCCAAATAATATTGACTTTACAGGTACATTTAAAGGTCAATTATTTATCATTACAAGCAACAAAAAGGTCCCAAAATAGACACCACAATCAGTTTGTGCCATTTATATAAACAGTGTGGGAACGTCCACTTAGGTTTGTATTCCTAAATGGTACTTTCATTGATAGCTTTTTGTAGACTGTTTTGTTATGAAAGTTTAACTTGGAAGTCTTATTCTTAGACAGCAATTTCAATACTTTAACTTTGACTCTGAAAAGTTCAGGTTTCATGACAAACTTCCGTTGGCTAACCTATTTCCAAATTCACAGCCCTCTATAACAATAAAATAAGCACATGTAGGTCTATAATCAACTGAATATACTAATAGAGAAGGCATTGGCCCAAGTTTCTGCATTTCGCTCCTCCATTAACACATGTTTATTGGGAAAACTTGAATGTGTTGAGGTTAGATTGGATATTATGCTGTTGTATTGCTCATATCTTTTATTTTGTTTTTGGAAAGAAGGATAACTTAACTGGTAGTGATTCTTACAATACAAACACACAGAGCATGAACATTTAAAAGTCCCTTGGATAAATGAAGGAGTTTCTAGCTCATATGTCAGGAAATTTTAAAAAAATCTGCATTTTTGTGTATGTCAGAGGCATAGCTACAGGGATTAGGACTTTTCCCTCTTTGGGTCCTCCACTCAGTATTAACACAGCATGTTGTTGAATTAGATCCTTCTGTTAATCAAAGAAACTAATTCCAAACCTTTCCTTGAGAAAATTCTCACTATACCATTGATGTTACTTTCTCTGAATGAGCTACAATACTTTTTTATTTATTTGTTGCTTCAGCAGCCTAAAAAATAATCAAGGATTTGAAATCGCAAATGTTGCATTTTTCATTCTCTCTCATATGGGGTCAGGCTTTGGGGAAACTGTGCTATATCAAAAAAATATATTTGTCTGGCAAAAGAAAACTATTAGATTAATGGTAGAATTAGGACCACAGCAAATGTGTAAGCCTAGCTTTAGAAATCTCAAGATAATGCCATTACCTTCATTATATATATATATATATATATATATATATATATATATATATATATTTAGTAATATTATGTATGTCAAAGAAAATATGAATCAATTTGTAAATCGTTCCACTGTACATAATTATGACACTAGATGTAAATTTTGTTTTAGACATACCCCATAACCGATTAAACGAGAGTATCAATAGCCACTACTACCAACAGCTAAGGTTTTTTAATATACTTCTCAATGTAAGAGAACTACCATGAACAGGTTTATCATCTTAGTCTGAAAATGGCTCAAACAAACAGCATTTTACTCTGTAGCTGAATATATGGAATGTAATTTTCACACCTCAGAATTTATGTAATTCTGCTATGTTGAGTATTAGGCTGAAGACTTTTGAACTAAGTAAATTTGTGTACTTTAAATCAGCTTTTATATAACTTCTATACTATCTTACTTACAAGACTTGTATATATATTTGCAAATATGTTCCTGATGAAACCTATTGCTTTTTGTAAAAGTTTAATGGTGAATAAAGTTGTGGTTGTTGTTGTTGTTGTTATTATTATTATTATTATTATTATTATTATTATTATTATTATTATTATTGGTAACAGGTAAGGACACTCTACTAATATAGCCTTACTCAGGGAGTAGCGACCCTGCCCTTATGAGCTCCAGGGCCTTCTGACCCGGAAGGTAGTACCTGGTAAGGATCCCACCCACAGGGTAACGTGGGGGATGGACTGAGTTCCTAAGCCGTAGTGAAGGCAATCAGTCTAGGAGAAGATGACTCCAAAATCAAACTCCTGGTCTCCCAGGTTGGGGGTTGTGCAGTAGGCTGGTACCCTACTCAAGTTAAAAAAAAAAAAAAAAAATATATCACTCATAAACTCCAAATTAATGGATGGAACAGCTTTATTTGGAGTCAAAACAGATCACCAGTGGTCTGATCCCTGATTGTATGATTTATTATTATTATTATTATTATTATTATTATTATTATTATTATTATTATTATTATTATTATTATTATTATTATTATTATATATTCCTTTTGTTATAAATACCTTGCCTGTCTTGGCTTACATATAAAAGTACCTACCAATAGGCAGAAATTACTGGCATTCTGAATATGAAACCCAAAATGTGATGCAAATGATGCCTTTGTTATTTAAATATACCTATATGTGAGAAAGCAATAATGGATTTCAAGGAGAATGGCGAGATTGAGGTAGTTGTTTGTTTATACTCAAAATTACTTAATTTTAATGTGAAATGTTTTAAAATGAAATTTCACTTTAGTTTCGAATTCAAATTGTCAGCCTCTCCTAGCAGTAATCATAAAAAAGCTTTGTTCCATAATTGTGCAGCAGAAAAGAGCCTTAAATTATGGATACACACCACAACCTAACCTCTTGTTTACTAATGTGAGATTTACTGAAATTACTATTTATTGTAAACTAATGGAAGATAAACGAATTGATGCCATTTTGCTGCATAATACCACAGCGAAATTAATAACTATATGATGGGTGGAATAGGTAATCCACTTGATGTTTCTTTCAGCAAGATGTGTGCAAACATAGCCACTATATCTATGGTCTGTTTATCATATCTGGATCTGAATTCAATGTCCCAGTAGAACTCTACTGGATTTTGCACATTCCTTACAATGTGCTGAGGAATACAAGCATTGTCAGTAATATCCTGGATTTGCTGCATATTTTCGGCAATGCTATTTTCACTGTTGTCTCCACAAAGTTGGGATGAAAGTCTAGCATATCAGCAATTTTGAAGTAAAGTTCCAATCAATGCTATCTTTCTGCAAATTATCATTCTTGAATAACAAATTGACAATTCTATACCTTCATATCTGTACTTTTATCCAAAGTCTCTCGTTCATGAATACAAGCTGTATGTAGGATAAAACATAATTCCATTTGTTACCTTTCATTCCATAATAATGTACCAGGGCTGATCGAAAAGTAACACACAATAATTTTTTTTCTGCCTTGGTATTGCAGCTGGAATGTTGCAATTTCACACAGATATAGTTTTGAAGTTTTCACTACAGAGGGTATTTTTTGTTCCATGTGCAGCTCTAGCAAGATAAGCATGGACTATGCAACAAAGATGGCATGCATGTTACTATAGTCCACATGTGAAGAGCAGAGAAGTGTGGTTCGATATTTGTGGGCCAAAGGGCATAAACCGAATGATATTCACAGGGACATGCGTGGCATGTATGGGGATGATTGTATGGACTGTAGCAATATCTCCAGGTGGTGTGCATTCTTCCTAGAGTTCCATGTGAACCTTAGTGATTCGTCATGCTCCGGGAGGCCAGTAACAGCTGCAACACTACAGAATGTCAGAGGCATTGAGGTGGCAATTTTGAACGACCGGCATGTGCAACTGCAAACCTTATCGCAACAGTTCAACATTTCCTATGGTGCAGTGTACGATATTGTTCATGACACATTGAAATTTTGTATAGTTAGTGCTAGCTGGGTGCCTAAGAACCTGACAGACAACCACAAGGGCCTGAGAATGATGATGAGCTTGGATCACCTAACGTGGTACACTGCATAAAGGCATGACTTTCTGAAATGAATCGTCATTGGTGTTGAGTCGTGGGCATACCACTACACACCTGAAACCAAGCAGGCAAGTATGGAGTGGAAACATGCTGGTTCCCCGGTGAAGAAAAAATTCAAAGTGACTCAATCTGCTAGGAAAGTGCTTGTGAAGGTGTTCTGGAATATGCATGGTGTTTTATTGGTAGACTTTGCTGAACACGAGACCACTGTGAATGCGTATATGAAAACTTTGGCGAAGTTGCATCATGCCCTTCTTGACCAACGCCACAACATGAATGCTGACGATGTCAAAATTCTTCATGACAATGCTCGCTCCCATGTTGCTGCTGTTCGTCAGAAAATCACCAAATTTGATTGGGAGATGCTCCAGCATCCACCATACAGACCGGACCTTGCACCATCAGACTTTCATCTGTTTGGTCCCATGAAGAAAATCCTGGCCGGCCAATGCTTTACGACAGATGCAGAAGTGAAATCAGCAGTCTGCAGATGGCTATACTCCAAGGAAATGGACATCTACGAACACGGCATATTGAAGCTGGTATCACGATGGGAGAAATGTGTTGAGAAACTTGGTGACTCTGTCGAAAAGTAGGTAAAAGGTGTAAGTTCATTTGTGATTTTTTGTTTTAACTATTAAACTTTTTTGTAAAAAAATTATGTAAAAAAATTATTGTGCGTTACTTTTCGATCCGCCTTTGTAGTTTTTGAAGTAATAAGGAATGTGGTATGCCTTCAAAGATCTTGCTTAAATCAAGCAATAATGTTAATGCAAATTCCTTCTCTTCCAAGATATTATAAATAACGTTAAGAAGATCTTTGATTGCAATCTGACTACTGTTACCAGGAGAGAAACCAAACTGTGATTGAATGAGCATATTATTCCCCACAAAGTATTTTCTAAGTTGCATAAGTGTAACAACTTCAAATATTTTCCCAAGTACCAATACTATAGCTATGGGCCTATTGTTTGCTGGATTGTTTACATTGCGTATTGGCATTGTTTTAAGTCATTTTCAGTTCATCAGGTAAAATGTCTGCCTTCAGGCACAGGTTAATACATCTTGTTAAAGGCATTGATATAATATTTATTACTTCTTTAATTATTGTATTGTTTAAACCATATATGTTTTAATTTTTCATTTTCATGACAGCATTAACAGGGTCACATTCTTCACTTCATGCCGCTGGAAATTGGTAATATGGTGTATGACATGGTTAAGTAACAGTCTGTGAGTGGAGTCATCAAATTCATCAGCTGTCACTTTGGCCTTTAAGACAGTTTTGTTTTACAGATTCAGAAAAATTGTTAATAAACACTTCAGGTTCAGTAGTAATGTCATGTTTGCATAAATTGCTTCCAGTTTCATGTTTTACAGTATTTTTAGCTGCTTTGTGTTTATTTTTGGCTTTATCAGTATAATTGCTATTAAATAATTTTGCCTTTCTTAATGCTGTCTTGTAATGTCTTCTGTATTGTTTACAGAATTCTAAAACTATTTTAGATTTAGTGATTTTATACATTGTATTCAGAGTCATTACTAGTTAGTTATAGATTCTATTTCTATTGATTCGGTATCATCTCAAAGGTCACATTTACTTCTGTGTATGCATTCAGCGACCTGACTCTAAGAAGAAAGAAGACAAAACCAAATACTTTTCTCTTTACTAGAACTATTCAAGCGAAATAAATTAACATATTCTTTGCATAATATGTTGTTAAAAATCAAATATTGCACTCCATGTGGGTGTCACACAAGTTTAAGATTCAGTAATTTTCTTGAGAAACAAAGTTCACATAATGTATATCTTGTTTTTAACGTTAGTTGCTAGTAATAAATAATAATATTAATAATATGTAATAGTTTCATAATTATCACCAATAGAATGTTCTACGTGTGCTCCGAGGGTATTTATTACCTTGAATATAAGTTTGTTTTGCTTTTAAATCGTCATAGATATTGATCACAATGTTTAGCGCTAAGTGTGTAGTTCCATACAGTTGGCACATTCAGTTCTGATAATATTCAAGTAATGTTTTAAAAATACGGCAGCAAAAGTAATATTAATGTCAAACTGTTGAAGCAGTTTGGAAACAACAATTAAGTATAACATTAAATTTTCTTCAAAATGAGATATATTTTGCGTTTGTTACTGAAAAACGAATAAAGATTGTTCTATTTGAAACATAATTCCCCTTATATGCACACTCACAAGAGAAAAGAAGAAAAACTGTGCCAGTCGTATAGTGGACGTAGAGTAAAAACACCTATTTAGGTATTGTATGCAAATTTTTAATAGATATGAGGAAACAACCTTTAGCGCAAAATATGCAGTTTCCATATAGCTGTTTTATTCATTTAGGATAACATATAAGCTAAATTTTCAAAATAGTGACCCGAAGTGTTAATGCAGATATGTTGATGTGCTTTTGTTGCAATTGGTTCATTTGAAAGCACTCTATTCTGAAAATTAAATTGCTTTCAAGTTACAAATCTGAAGATGCCCCCCCCCCAAAAGGCTTTGTAATTGAATTCTTAAAATGCTTCTTTCTCTGGTCTACAATGGAATGGAATGTGTAACGGAGGGGACTCGACCCCGATCCAGTGAATGAGGATATTGTGCTTGTGACCCTCGAGGGTGCGCTCCCGGGAGGGAGGAACCAGGTGAGAAACACCGAGCGGCGGGAACCAGGAGTGACGTCACAGCAATGACAAAGTTCCTAAAATCTCCAGATTGAGACGCCCTGACAGTTGGGCAGGCAAACCGGGGACCCTACCCCAAACAGAGGGTCCAACGCCCCCCAAGAAGCGGTCCTTATACCCTGGCAACCAGCCGAAGACCGAGAGACAGATAAGGTTCCACAGAGAGAATCCTTTTTCTGTGCCACGCCGCACCGGAATACCATCGCCGACACTTCCAACCCTGAAACAGACCTAACGGGGTTAAGGATGAATGAAATGAGGAATGGAACAATATTCGGGGGCTGAGAGAAATCATATCAGCATTTGCCTGATGATCCGGGAAAACTCCCGAAAAAAAAAATTGCGGGTCAGATTGGGTGGTAGACGGGAAGCGAACTAGGGGTCTCTCAAATGCGAGTCGCATGCATTACCGTGGCGCCACCTGGACGAAAACTGGAAGATCCGTAGTTCAAATCTCGGCTATGGCATTGAATTTTTCAATCTGATTCTATCTTTCCAACCTTGCCCCATACACGGCTTGAGTGAAAGATTCTTCTTGTTAATTGAGATGAAACTGCAATTACAAACTTCATTGTAAGTATAAGAAGAATGCAGTAGCTCAAACGATAGTCAGATTTTTATGTGGTGTCTTTGTAACTCCACGCTCTTTGCATTACCATGAGAATTATGATTAGGAAGAATTATATTTAAATATAGATTAAATTATTATTTTAAATTGAATAAACTAACGAGTTAAATTAACATAACTTTCTCTTCTCACCATTCTACAAATTCTTTTTTGTAAATCTCATTTTTCTGTCTACTTCTTATAATCCAGATAAACTTGCAAATCACATTTAGCTCATCTGTGTGGTGTGGGGGTCTGCCTCACATTCAAGAGGTCCCGAGTTCGAATCTTGATTAAAGTGAAATACCTGGGTAAAGTTTTTTCCAGGGTTTCCTCTTATCCTGAGAAGATTAATGTTTGATTCTAATTTCTAGTGACCTCGGGCCCATTTTAGCATCATTTTAACCATTTCGTTCATCACCGTCCGTAATGGCCTACCCGGTTAAAGGACTTTAATTGAATACCAAAAGAAAAAGTTCACATTTACACGTTTCGTTGTAGTATATGTAGATAAAGCGATAGTCACATTTTCAAAAAGCATGTCACTACGTGATGCTTTGAAATTCCATGCTGTTTATATGACCACAACAAAAACAAAATGAATAGCGACTTCTCAGTTACAAAAAATATTCAAACCAATACCAAAAAATATCTGGGAATTAGTTAATCTCATAAAATATATGTATAACAAACTGCGTGCTTTAACGGGGTCTGCATTTCTTGTGTATCAAAACTTTGTCCAATCGTTTAGGGTTTACCAATTATACAAAATTTATTCAGAATACAGAAGGCCTTAGAGGCTCTTCTCAGTCAGTTCAAAATATATATTTCGTTTGTCATGAAGATAAATTTCGAAAATTTTTCCATGTAAAGGGTTGTTCAGGATGGGGAAATTTTCTTAAAAATCCTTGTCACAACTTTGAAAGATGCTGAACTTAAATATCAAGTTTGGTAGTTAACCGACTTTTCGCTTTGGATTTATGTTGTTCAAAGGGATGCAGGCATATGGAGGTTTTGAGCTAAAATATGATGTGTTGCATTTGCATGATTTTCTCTACTCACTCTTCTTACAAAGCTTATTTTGCACGTATGTCATGTTAATACCCATAAACCTTCATCACTTTTTTTCACAATTCGTTGTAGGTATAACCAGAACATATTAAGCTAAAGCGATAGCCAAATCCCTCAAAGCTGATCGCTATGTGATAGCTTTGGCTTGGTTGGCTATGGAGGGGACTCGGCACTGATCCACATAGTGGATATTGTGTCTATGACCCACAAGGGGGCGTCTCCGGGAGGCAGGATGAGGCGAGACAAGACACCGGGCGTCCGGAACCAGTAAAAATTGCACAGGAATGGCAGGGTCCATGAGTTTTCAGATAGACACTCCCCGTCAGACGGACAGGCAGACCGGGGACTCCACCCAGCACAGAGGGTGTCCAACGCTCCTCAAGGAAGTTAGGATACTCCCGACAGCCAGCCAAAGGCTGAGGGACGGAGAAAGTCACTAAAAACATTCTTTTCCCCTGCCACACTGCACCGAAAAACCATCGCCAACACTTCCAACCCTGAAACAGACCAATGGATGAAAGATGAAGGGAAATTAGAATGGGGATGAAATGGAGGTTCGGAAATTCGGGGATGTGAGAATCCTTCCCAGCATTCGCCTGGCGACCCGGTAAAATCCCCCGAAAAAACCTATGGGTCAGGAAGGTCGTCTAGAGGAATCCAACCCACGACCTCCCGAATGTGAGCCACAGACGTGATAGCTTTGAAATGCTGTTCGCTTTGTATGAACACAGAGAGAGAGATAGAGATAGCGATAGCAATAGATCTACTTGCTGTAACTATGTAGCAGAGAAAGTAAAAACCTTTGTTTGGTTTTAGGGAGTCTGAAAACGAGGATTTCCGTTCCAAGTATTAATATCGTTATTAAATGTTTGGGTGGAATACAATACTTGCTCTACTTACTGTAACTACGTAGTAGAGAAAGTAAAAATGCTTTGTATGGTTTCAGGGAGTCTGAAAACTAGTATTTCCGTTCCGAGTATTAATATCGTTATTAAATGTTTGGGTGGAATACAATACTTGCTCTACTTACTGTAACTATGTAGTAGAGAAAGTAAAAATGCTTTGTTTGGTTTCAGGGAGTCTGAAAACGAGTATTTCCGTTCCGAGTATTAATCTCGTTATTCAATTTTTGGGTGGAATACAATAATTCCTCTACTTACTGTAAGTGCGTAGTAGGAAAAGTAAAAATGCTTTCTTTGGATTCAGTGGGTCTCCAAAAGTGTATTTCCGGTGAATTTCGTTTTTTAATTTTTGGGTGGAATACAACACCTTCCCTACTTATTATAGGTAAATAGTAGAGACAGTAAAAATATGAGTTGTGGAATAGATAAGTGGCATGTTGTCATTACAGCATCTTGCATGCAACCAAATAGGGAAAAGTGTAACTTAGATTGTAACTTTAAAATAATTTCTGGCCTAAATTGTTGTCACGATATACGGAAAAATCATACTTCATAAGGACATTATGAAAATAAAGAACATATGTCAGTTGATAATGGGTAGAGAAAGCAGTAAATATTGAAAACCAAGCCATTTTGTTTTAACACTTGCTTGTTATACAATAATATGATGCCTGTCATTCCTAAAAATTAGTTTGTATACTGCTTATGTTGCTGTGTTGTAATGTTATTGCTGTTTTCTTTTCACAGTTATTACATTCTTACAGCCAAGTCTAAGGGAAATGTGTTGGAACGATATTTTGTTTAGCCTGTTACATTTCTTAACCTTCCTTGTAGAGTGGGTATGAGCTAAGATACCTGGAATAACCTCTCGATACACGCCCCGCATGCCCTGCTACCGGTGCAATCGAAAACATTTGGAGCCGGTTGTACAATTAATATGTAAGTCTTAAAACTTTAGTACTCTCAGTTTCAACATTGTTTATATGCAACAGCGATAGTGTTACACATGAATGGTCAGATATTGAGGCATTAACCACTCCTGCTATGTACTCTTCATTATTGACATTTGCTATAAAGTTATCAAGACATGGATTCAGTCTTGTTGGAGTTTTTATGAACATAATAACAATTGAATGACCTAAACGTATTGCAAAAGTTGTCATTTCTAATACAGTAAAACTGGTTAATTCAAACGTTTTGTTTCAAATTATCCTTTAGTTTTAACTTTACTATGTCCCCTTGAATTTGCTACGTAAACAGTGCTTAAATATAATCTTTTATTTAAACATAGTTTTATTTAATTTGAAGAAAAAATGTCTGGAGTGATGCCAAGTTATGGAATCTGGCAGGGGAGGGGACTCTACTATGACAATAGGCAAACTTCTATTTCTAAAACTAAAATATTTTACAGTTAGCTGTTTTTTCTGCTTTCAAGAAGCGAGAGGTATAACAATGGACTACCTGTTGGGGTGACTTTTACTGTACTCCACTCATGAGAACATGTCTTAAAGGAATTTGTAGAATCAGCAACTACAGGAATACAAGAACTAGAGTACAGCTCAGATTCCAATATTTCAACAAGGAGTGTATTATAATGTAATTGATTTTTTAATCTTAAGTGCAGTACATTTTTTCACCTTATTTCTTATAAAAATTTATGTATTTCTAGTTTGTGTCGATACCAGCGTACTATTTTTTCTTTTAGAATAGTTACTCAGGAAAATGGTTGTTGAAGCCTATATTAATTTTTTTACGGACACTTTGCAGTATGGCCATTACCACATATATCTGGTTCCCATAAAAGCTCCTGAAAAGTTATTGCACATAAGGTAATTTCACATACTAGTTCCCTCTGATTCCTAGTGTGCAAAAGTTTGTTCTCAAACTATTACAACATTTTGATACTTTTAAAAAGTTGTACAAAATAACATTTACTACAGGCAGTTCTGGATACAGTAATTTACCTCATGCTTTTCATACTTATAAGATTGTATGTGTTATCGTCGGTGGTAATTTGCTCGTCAGTTACCATAATTTCTTTATAGCACAAGCACTTTAACCTTCTTAAAACACTATAGTAGCATTACCCCTATATAAACTAGTATAGGAATACTTTCATTGCACTGATCAATATTCTTGTCATATACAGGGTGGATTATTTAAGTTGAGACTGTACAATATCTCCAAAACTAAGCATTGTTGAAAGAAATGTCTTTGATAAAAGTTGCTTGATATTATGGGGGAAAGTAAATGCCATTAGTTGTGTTGTTTGGAGGACATTATGATGGTCATTTTAGGGTCAATTTAATTTTTTTTAAATGGGAACCTACATTTTGTATGTGTTTCTCTCATTAGAAAATGGTTTATAAAAAGCTGTTTATTTTGTGGTGAGGAATAAGGAAACAAAATAAAAAATGTTGGTTCACAATTATGAAACTTAACTTGAACGTCAAATGACCATCTATGGATGGTCCAACCATTCATTGTACTCTTTGTAGACAGCCATTCAGAATTTTTGTTGTTATTTACATTGGTGTAAGAACAATTGCAAAGTGCTTTATACAAATGTTTAGTTTTTTTATGAGGAGTGAGAAAACAACATAAAAAAGGTAGGTTTCCATTAAAAAAATTAAATGGATGCTAAAATGACCACCACAATGTCCTCCAAATAGAACATGACTAATGGCATTTACTTTCCCCATAATATCAAGCAACTTTTATTCAAGGCATTTCTTTCTACAATGTTTAGTTTTGGAGATATTGTACTGTCTCAACTTAAAAGGTCCGCTCTGTATATCAGTTCCCTCAAAGTCTTTGTTTGTAGGAATATGAGGCAGTGGGTCCTCATTTACTTCATCAAACTGTGATATTTCAATATCTCCAAATTCTGTTGATTTTATTTTAAGTGGTGCACAGGACTTTAATCTCGACTTTTGTTCTACCTCAAAAATTTGTCTCGGTGATATATTGTGAACACCTGTGAACTGCCTATACTGGCCAAATCTGTCTTCTAGTGCATTGGTTTGAAATTTACGTGGCAAAATATACTTAAAATCCATTTCATTTATGCAGTATTTCAGTCATTTTAGAAGGCCCTCAGTTAAAAGAATAGCATTCATTGTTTCATGTGCGAGTACATCCTTTGTGTGCAGACTTTTCCACCTTAGCAACCAATTGTATAGTCTGTTCAGATATTGCACATTTTCATAATTTTCAGAGAAGATTGGTAACATTAAAGTATGGTTGAGCCTCTTGCCTTTATCTGGAGTCTTAACATTGACAACGTTCTACCAATTTAATATCACCTGTATAAAATCTGCAGTTTCTATGGTATGAGGCAGATTTTGCTGCACACCCAATATTTTCAACCCATGTATGACATTTTCATTGAACACTTGAAGCACTAATTTGACATTCTGTGTTTCAAAAGAGGTTGGATTTAGTGCTTTTACACTTAGACCATAGCTAAATTTTAGCAGTTGACCCTCTTCTGATTCATACAACTTTTGACAGGATTAAGGAAGCTGTATGAACACTTTGATCATCCTCATAATAATTTGGAAAATTAATTAATGCAAATCTCGCTTTTTTTTTTTTGTTTAACCAGTTGTTTCTTATACATTTTCGAATGTGTACCTAGTCAAAAAGAACAAATAGAGCCCTGTTCTCATCAGCAGGATGTGGACACTTACAGGATAATTCATTACCTAGGGAGAACAACTGCAAACACGTTTTTTGTTAATTCCATTTCAAACTTTTTGCAGTTCAGTACCGTGTTGTCATTCACCAGACATACAACTACAAAGCCTATATTTTCCAAACCAATTACTACCCTGTTTGTTATTTCATATAACCTTTCAGCACATATGGTTTTCACTAGGACAATTTGAATAAATTCTTTGAAAGTTGAGAGTAAATTTGAAATCATGAAAACATGTGCGCTTGAAGCTGTATTTTAAAATAGAGAGTTGAGGGTTGTTACACTACATCACTATGATAAACTTACTTGAACGCGTTTCGGGAGACGGCTTGTCCCCATCGTCAGCATTCTCTCTCAGCATTGAGTTGAGAGAGAATGCTGACGATGGGGACAAGCCGTCTCCCGAAACGCGTTCAAGTAAGTTTATCATAGTGATGTAGTGTAACAACCCTCAACTCTCTATTTTAAATTATGACACATCACTGTTACAAGCTTCTAAATCTTCAAAAATTGAGCTTGAAGCTGTATGTTCATTGTTGAAAGCACCACCTTCAATATTACCTCTTTATAATCCATATGTGCTTTAATATGGACCTCATTAGACTTGAAAGTTTGTCCTCATCATTGCCAGAAAACCTTTTCCTTATTTGCATAAAAAATTTGCAATTCGTGCTGCTCAAGATGTGGACCTAAGTCATATTCTTTTTATAGTATTTGGATGGGGCAATATCATAAATCCTAAGTGCCTAATGTATCTGTAATTGGTTGCCTGTGATAAATAAGGTATCATTCCCTGGGTTATTATTCGCTGATGATTTAGTGATAGGATCAGTTTCAACGACTGGTCTGAAGCAGTTCCTACAGCAAATGAATAAATACTGTGATGAATGGAATCTGAAAGTAAATCAAGAGAAGACTCAAATTATAGTGTTTAAGAAAGGTGCCAAACTGGGCAAGTATGAAAAGTGGAAGAATGGAGAGAAGGAATATAGAGTGGTCAGAGATTGTATATATTTAGGGGTTAAAATGGATGGGGGTGGAAAATGGGAGAAACAGAAGAAACTGGTATTGGCAAAGGGGAAAGGGGCAATGTCAGCGATTAGAGGGTGCAAATATAGAATACCAGATATAAATGTTAAATGGCTAGAGAAAATATATAACACAGTAGTTGAAGCAAAAATGTTATATGGAAGTGAAATATGGGGAGTAGAACGAGGCTGGGAAGAGATAGATATGGTACATAGGAGTTTTTGTAGAGAAGTTTTAGGCCTGCCAAATGCTACAGTTAAGGAATTTGCTCTAATTGAAATGCAGAGAGTGGGGGGAAAGGGGTAATAATGGAGTGAGCTCTTAAATATTGGTACAGACTATTAAATTTAGAAGAGAAGAACTTGTTGAGGCAGTGTTTGGAATTCCAAGAAAGGAGCTAAAAGAAAAATGGGTGGAGTTATAGTATACAAACTAATTTGAAAAATAGTGGTCTGGGAGAAATTTGGAGAAGGAGGGAAAATAATGTTAAGGGTTTTTGGAAAGAAGCAAGGCAGAGGTTTGAAGATATAGAGATACAAAATTTATTTAGTAACTTTGGGAAGAAAAGTTCCTTGAGATCATATATATTAATAAAAAATGTATGGGCTAGAGAACAGTATGTAGATAACTCAAATAAGGAACAAATAGAAAGTATAGCCTGGGTACGAGCAGGTGTGTGGAGACTAATAGGTATGAGAAATGGGTTCCCACAGAACCAGTGTCCAATATGTGGGGAAAGAGAAGATTTAGAACATATCGTTTTTGACTGTAAAGGTACACAGCATTGGAGAAAGGAAGCGATATGTGGGAAGTGGTTCAAACTGGACAGGAAAGTAGCTTTAAGCAAGATTTTTAACAAGGATAGTAAAAAGGTAGGAGAGTACCTGTCCAAAGTAAAAAAGAAATGGTTATGGACAATAAAAAGAGATGTAAATTAATTTCATCATGTGATATTAAGTTATGTAATTATATTATTATTATAATATTAGCATTATAAGATAATTATTTTGGTATCATTACTATTATTTTATATTATTATTATTATTATTATTATTATTATTATTATTATTATTATTATTATTATCTTTTTTGTTATAATTAAAGAGTGTAATATGGGTAGAATATGGCAAGATAACAGCTTGGGCTGATGTATAGCCATATTCTAAGGAAGATTGCTAGCACAAATAAATAAATAAATAAATAAATATGCAAAGAAAATGTATCTGTAACAATGGGGTGAAATTAAGTACAGCAAGTATGCAGTTATAAGAAAACTTATATTGTAACTTTTCTTTTTGCTTAACTTTAGTTTCAACTGCTCTAGGACAAAACTAATTGGGTTTGCTAGGTCTGAATCAGTTTTGTCAATAGTCATCAAAAATTAGCTTGCCAATGCAATAGTATTGTTCATATTGCTACTGTCTTTGGGCTTGTCTTTCTGAACACATGACGATTCAAGTTTCACTAGTATATCAAACATCAGTGCTAAATAGTTTGTCAGGAAACTTACATTTGCCTATATTAAACACCCTAGTTTCATGCAGGTATGCCTCTATGTGTAATGTTTCCTGAATTACAAGAGGACAAGTAATCTTTGGAGCTGGACAAGCTCTAATGTTCATGAAGTAAATATAAATACAATGTTTTGTCATAACCATGTTCCAAAATTCTGAGAAATGTACCAGCACCATTTTCTGCAGAAATTCTTGAAATGAAACAAATGCCCTTTCTATCAGTTGTTGTTGGAATTGGTTCTTACTTTCTCCTGCAACTCTCTTAAGATCTCTGTTTTCTCTTATTTTATTTTCTTGGGGACTTACTCTGTGGATAACCAGGACAGTTTGGCAGTAATGATGGGATTGCTCTTTTAATGAGTCTGGGAATTTTCATAGTTTGAAATATTGTGTTCCTCACCTCATGTGAAGTAAAATGCAGTTCACAAACCTAAATGCAGAAAATAACAAAATTTTATGGGCTGGATTGTAAAAATAATGCAACCTATGCATTCGCTTTTAAAGTTTCTTATTAGGGTATATGTGTTAATAAAAAGTTACTGCTCACACTAATAGAACTGAAATTTTAAGAAACAAAGCCAAACATTCCAATATTTGCAAACTTTAACCAACATGGCCATTTTGCTCTTTAAGATCCATGCTGTTACAAAGAAAAATTATTGTTTCAGGCGAGCTCTATTAAAAACCATTTGAAACTTCCAATATCTAAAAAGAAAGATTCTAAATATTCCTATCTTTGCATATTAATTTAAATTTAGTTTCAAAGAGTAAAGTCTAACAAGTTAATTTCTGGTTGATGAAGGTGATTATATTGTTAAATCACTGGTATGGTTAAATTATTCATATATTCATGCCATGTTGTCAACGATATTAGTTTGTGCCAAATTATTTTGGTGGAAATTAGTATAATTGTATCACTTCAGAATGAGAAGGGAACAGTCCCAAAAAAAGAAAGAAACAGTATAAATCCCATGTATATGGTCACAAAATATAACTTAACTCTAAAAACATTATGAAGATAGCAAAGGCAATATTACATTTTGCAGGTAAATGAAAGGAACTTTGCAACAATATTGCTATGGCTTTCATACATAATGCAAAAAAGCTTCAGTGAATATTATTTGTTTATGGATGGAAAGGGGAAGTGAACAACCAAAACTATTAGTCCTGTAAATGTCCTTAATGAAAAGTGCTAGATGTAAAAGGAAAATACTTCTAAGTACTAAATAACTAATGAAAAGTGCTAGATCTAAAAGGAAAATACTTCTAAGTACTAAATAACAGCAAACATATAAGTGATGACAAGCATTCCATAATAACCACATAGCCACTTTTTCTTTCAAATGCACCTGTTAATAGAATCTTAAACTTTTTGGTAGGTTGTGATTAAGTGCTTATTAAGTCCTTTTATTACTGTATTTGTTTCCTTTTTTCCACAAATAATGCACATACAAGTTTGATGATATGCCTATATGTCAAACAATGCCGATAATCACTGCTGAAAAATTAATATGTGCCAACCTTAAAATTTAACTACATCTTTAAAACAAGATTTGCTTTATAATTCTTAAAAGTATCATTGAGTTTGTATTTTAAATTTCAGACACACTTGAAAAATCAAATGGGAGCTCAGAAATACTAATTTATACAGTTTTGGAAAATAATCTTTGCTAAGTTATGAATATGTTACCAAATGCCAAAGACGCTTTATATACCTATGTAACTATTTAAAACTTATTTAGCAGGTTGCATATTAAGTTAAAAAAAACCAGCACAGAATACGGATGCATTGTGAATGTTGTTTGTTTGTTGTTTTCTAATGTGCTGCATTTGACACCAAAGTCATTAGCAGTCTTGCTCTCCAGTACTTTGTAAATGTGTTACTAGCAAAAACTATATACAGTGTCCTGTAAACATGAGTAATTGGACAGTAATTACATTATGTTTGTACCCACGTATAGATTTTAATATTAAACTAAATATTAGCATACTTGCCTCTGAATTTATGTTCATTCATTCATTCATTATCTGTTTACCCTCCTCTTATGTAGGACTTACACCCCCCAGGACTTACAAGCGGGTGCCTGGGGTCAGAGGCCCGTCGAGGAGCAGACACTCATGGATCACACAGAGCATCCAGGATGGGTGATCAGCCCGATGCCTGGTATGGGATGAAGGAAGTAGATGAAACGAAATGTTGGTGAAATGGATGAAAGGAAAGGTGATGATGGAGCAGTTGGTGGAATGAATGGCGGGGGAAACCGGAGAACCCGGAGAAAACCCGCCCAGACGCCGCTTCGTCCACCACAAATCCCACATGCAGGTCCCTGGGATTGAACCCGGGCCGCCTAGATGGGAGGCGATCGGTCTAACCGCTCGGCCACGGCGCCGCCCTCTGAATTTATGGTTGGCGAAAAATTCTCCCTTTTAGTGGATTTTAACCACTGTTCCTTCAAATAGTTATCCTTTGGGAACTTGAACACATGGACTTTTCTACTATTTTCATAATTTACCCTGCAGTTGGGAAAACAGCACTTTAAACCGTTATTGAAAACACGTAAAACCACCACTACACCATCTCCTTAAAACAAGCATCCAAACATGTTTAATTTTTACCTAGTTCTGTAAAAGCTGGGATGCTTTCTCTAGCGCTCGCAGCCTAGACAGACTGCCATTTTCTTTCTCATGATGCCAATGCTAGGCCTACTCTCTAGCTGGTATTGGTTCTGCAATGGCTATAATTTTATAACTCTTATACGAATAGACTTCTAATTGGTTTAACCTAGTTCTAAGCATTGAATATGTATGAAAAGAATGTTAAAGTATTTGAGGGAGTCATGTGTCAGGAGCTTACCAGGAAACATCTGAAGGTTTGTACTAGACACACTGGGAGGTTTTTATCTTACGTAAATATTATTATTACGTATATTTGCAAAAGTGTTGTTATGTAATTATTTAGCTCCACATTGAGGACGCCAATTTGAAGAATGAAATTGAGCATCGTATTTTTTGCCAACTTTGAAAAAGTTATTTAGCTGAATGCTGGGTATGAGATGTGAGAATCCCCACGTATATGCGTCACTTTGAGAATGTATTTAGGTTATGTAATGAAGATACACTTTGATGTTTTTGATGCTTGGTACGCCAAAACTTTATAGTGAAGATGATGCTTGTTTTTACATAATATTATTAAAGTTATTTGCCTCGGCTGCTTTCAGTCGCACTATAGAAACACAAGTTCTTGTAGGGTTGTGATAAGACAAGAATTAAAATACGTCACAAAATTTTACTTTTTAATTTCACTTCTTTTTATTTCCCTTTATACTTGCACATTTATAACACAACACTTTATAAAAGAAAAGCTGTGAGCACTTTATATATATTATAGCGGAGAAACACAATCTTACCTGCGACTTTCACGTCTGCTCATTACAACATCTTGCCCGCGACTGACTAAATTCAACGGTAAAAATCTTATAGCTTCGGTAATGCCAGTCTCTTATTGGCTAATTCTAGTCCAATAGAATGTAAGTATTCAAACTAAAATCTTTTCTTTACCTTTGATTGGCTAATTCCAAACTGTAAGCGAAATTACATTATTACCGATCTTTTCATAACCAGTATTTTTTAAAACTCCAGACACATTATTATCACCAAAATTACATTATTACCTCATTATTAACATCCTAAAACATATTATTCTCAGTTTTCGTACTATTAGAGTATATAACATTTACATAATATTAATAAATATGTTTACAATAAGAATAAGTATTTACAATGACTTTACATACAATTTATATAATAATTATATACATATTGTTTTCTAGGTGGGCTGTTATTAAATTTAGTTAAAATAAAACACAATTAATATCATTTAGGCATTAAAATACTGCCTCACACTATTTCTCTTATGTGATGTTTCAGATGTAAATTTTGGGTGGCTCGGTTAGGCACTGGCCTTCTTATCCCAAGGTTGCAGGTTCAAACCTGGCCCACACTGATGGTTTTTAAGTGCGTTTAAAAGTGACAGCCCCATGTCAGTAGATTAACTAGCATGTAAAAGAAATTCCAGCACACCAATGGCTCTGATATAATCTTGGCAGTTGACAGTGTCGTTAACAAGCAAAATATTTATTTATTCAGATGTAAATGTTTTTATTGACATTGCGTTGATTAAACAGGTGAGAGCCCTATTATCATTGTGCATATCATTCTACTCAAGTGACCTCATTCTCCTTTCTGAAGGAAAATGACACTGATGGGAACAAATGTTTCTCATCAAATAACTGTATGAAAATTTTGAGATACTTCACATATTATGGAATGACTTTAAATTCCTGTAGGTCACTCAGTTATCTTATAATTTCTTCACAGCAATGATGCTTTCTATAGCTGCTGCAGTGGGTCTTTTGCATCTCTTCCTCGTTTTCAATAATGTTCAACCCATCTTATATGCTGAAAACTATTTGAAGAAGATTGAAGGCAAAGGAGTGATATCTTTTAAAATCTGTGTAAATTTCTGAAAACCCTGGTTTGAGTTGTTTTTGAATTTGTAAAACAACATTGCAAGGAAATGTTTCATTTAATCTCCATTGCACAACATTATGTTTGACAGCTGTGCATCATTTGATTGTGAAGGAGTGAGACTTTCTCTATCATGGTTACTTCAAAAACAGTTAGGCTCATGGTGCTGAAAGGATGTTTATTGAATCTTTCCCCATAATGCAGTGCCTCCTTCAGAAAGTGCAATACAAGGATTAGTGAACAAACTTGAAGCCAGGTTTTGGTTTTTGATTAAAAAAACATCTCTAAGCATTAACAGTATTAACAGAATGAAATTGGATCAAATCAGAGCCAATTTAAAGCAATGCCACAAAAATCATTGACTAAATTTGGACAGCAGACAAACATTTCTCCTTCCCCTGCAAGAAGTGCAAAAAAATTGTTACGGCTAAAACCCTCCAGGCATACATGTTTCTATGCTTTGCAAGAAGGTAGACCCATTTAAAGAATGATTTACTGCAGAGGTGGCGAAAATGTGACTTGCGAGTTATTTTGACTCGCAGGCACCATTCCCTCTCTACCACATTCCCATTTGCTTTTCACGTGCCGCTGAGTGATGCAGTGCGTGTTGCATATTTGGTGACTTGCGGAAGGAAGGCGTTTTCACCACCCATGATTTACTGCAATTGTTTCCGAATTCAGTTTACAATGGCAAAATTGATCCATAGCTCCTTTTCTTCATAGATGAATAAGGATTTCATCTAAATGGGCACCTGAACAGAAAATTGCTATTTCTGGTATTCTGAAAAACCCCATAATTTTGGAGGAAACCTACAGTTACGACCAGAAAATTTGTGCCTGGAAGTGCCAGAAGAATAACAAGCAGGTCCAATTCTTTTAATGGGATAATAATTGCAGATTGAATCAAACACTAATCTTAGGACTGTTTCTTCAGCAGCTTTAAAAAAAGCAGAAATTATTATTATTATTATTATTATTATTATTATTTATTTATTTATTTATTTATTTATTTATTTAACATACAGTCAACTGAAAAAAAAAAAAAAACTTGCCAAGACTAGGCTAAGGTCTCTAAAAACTATAATGATGATAAAGAAGGAATTATGTTCAGTTCCAACTGGAATCTGCAACTACATTTTGCATTCCCCTGATTTAACTGGTTGATTTTATTTATTTGTAGCTGGAAAGTGAAAGTGTTAAGCATTAATTCTCACACATTAGAGAAACTCTGAGCTAATATTGAAAATGAAATAAGAAGCATTTCATTGGATGAAATTAAACAATTAGTGATGACATATACTCATGATATGATGCTTGTATAAGAGAAGAAGCATCTACTCTTATAAGATTCATAATACATTTGCATTACTGCAGAGTACTTTACTAGCTGATCAGTTAACATTTCATCTGAGAGGAAAACCCTGAGTGTATTAATGACCCTGGACTACTTGCACAAGGCTTTCTTCCTTTTAACATTTTTGATGTCGCATGGGTAGCAGCTGGTGAAAGGTATGTTGATTTGCGTAAAGTATGTGTAATCACTGTAATCACATAGTATATATGTTTATAGATTATTACAGTTTATTTTAACCCAGAAACTTTCTGAATGTCCCTTATATTTGTAATATTATTTACTTCGTGGCATATACTAAAGCATACATTAGAAAAAATAATAATGAATTGGGTTAATTGGTTTGCAGCATGTCAACAAGCTCATTAGTATATAGTGAGATCACTAGTGGCAGAGGCATTTGATTGCCTGATTTGGGTTAGACCTGAACCTCCCCCAGCCTGTCCATTACTAATTACCTCCATTTCACCTCGCATTTCACATTGGCCACAGAGCTACAGAGAGCAGAATTTCGAATCTGATAAGAGTATATTTTATTTGTATTTATTTGTACTAAGCCATCATACATAGTATATGGCTAACATCAGCCCAGGCTGGTGTCATAGCCATACTCCGAACCAGTTATCCTTATATCTAGTACTACAACTACTACTCCACTACAAATATAATAATAGTAATAATTATAATATTAACAATGATACAATGTTGTTAATGTTATTTATATACCAATCTTCGTAACATTGCTCATGAATAATAGTAACAATAATGATGAGGGTTTAGACGTGTGCAATGTTCGAATTAGTGCTACTAACTTTTATTTTCACACACATCGCAATCTTAAGTCTCATTTTCTTCTGTTCTTAAGGACCACAACCATTTCTTCCTAACTTTAGTCAAATACTCACCTGTCTTCTTGCTGTCTTTGCTAGAAAGCTTAATTAAAGTTACTTTTCTGTCTGATTTAAACAATTTCTCACTTAAACACTGTTTCCTCCAAAGCTCTGTTCCTTTACATTCAAACACTATATGTTCCAAATCTTCCTTCCCTCCGCATATTGGACACAAGTTCTGTTGGAAACCTTTTCTCATTCCTTTTAACCTCCACACGCTCGCTCGAACCCAAGCAATACTCTCTCTTTGTTCTTTATTCAGTTTGTCCACATATCCTTCTCTTTCCCATGTACTTTTTATTTGTACATATGATTCTAGTGATCTTTTATCCCCTATATTCCTAAACAACTCTTGTATTTCTATATCTTCGAATCTCCTAACTTCTTTCCAAAACCCATTTACATTATTTTCTCTCATTCTCCAGATATCGCCCAGCCCATTTTTCTCTAATATAGTTTGTATACTGTAACTCCATCCACTATTCCTTAAATTCTTTTCCTGGAAATCCAGGCATTGTCTTAACAAATTGCTTTCATCTAGATTTAGTATTCTATGCCAGTATTTAAGGACTCTCTCCGTAATCATACCTTTCCTTCCCACTCTTCCGAATTCAATTTGAGCAACTTCCTTTACTGTTGCGTTTGGTAAACCTAGCACTTCTCTACAAAACATCCTGTGTACTTTATCCATCACTTCCCATCTGCCATCCAGTTCCCATATTTCAGCTCCATATAGCATTTTTACTTCAACTACCATATTATATATTTTTTCCAGCCAATTTACATGTATGTCTGGTAACTTGTATTTACACCCTCTAAGCGCTGCCAATGCTAACTTTCTTTTCTAAAGCCAACTTCTTCTGTTTCTCCCATCTCCCACCCCCATCAGTTGTAACCCCTAGATATACACATTCTCTAACCACCTTGTATTCTTTATCTTCTTTCCTCCACTTTTCATACTTGCTCAATTTTGCCCCTTTTTTAAAAACTATAATTTGAGTCTTCTCCTGGTTAACTCTCAGATTCCATTCTTCACAGTATTTATCTATTTGCTGCAAAGATTGCTTTAGCCCAATTATCGAGATGGATCCTACTACTAAATCATCTGCAAGTAATAGCCCTGGGATTGTTAAATTATTTTGCTGGCAGACAATTATTATTTTTCCCTATCTCAGTAAATATATCATCTATGAACAGATTAAAAAGCGCAGGATATAATTTACACCCTTGTCTTAACCCCTTTCTTTGATTTATATCTTATGTTGCCATTCCTGCTCTTATTCTCACACAAAATGTATTCTCCTTGTACAAAGTTTTAAGAATATTTACATGTGCTGACTAACTCCCTTGCTCAAGAGTTTAAACCATAGCAGTTTTAAATTAATATGGTCATACGCTTTCTCTAGATCTTGCGATGGTATTTAGCATACGTAATATTATTACATATATTTAAAAAAAATGTGCTGTTATGTAATTATTTAGATCCACATTGAGGCGCCACTTTGAGATTGTATTTTTCTCAGTCTGAAGTTTGTAACAGTATTTGCACCACGTAATGAAGATACACTTTGAAGTTGGTTGATGCTTGGGATGCCATTTTGAAAAATGTTGTTTTCTCAATCTAGAAGTTTGTATATTAAGCCCCACAGTTGTAGTAGTGAAGATGATGCTTGTTTTACGTAATATTATATAAATCTGCCTCGGTTGCTTCAGTCGAAGTATAGAAACAAGGTTCTTGTTCAGGTTGTGATATGACAAAAAATTAAAGATGTCACAGAATTTACTTTTTAATTTCACTTCTTTTTATTTGTTTATACTTGCTCATTTTAAAACACAACACTTTATAAGAGTAAACTGTGAGCACTTTACATATTCTTAATGTATTTACTATCAGAGAACAGAATTTTTGGCATCTACACGATATCACATCATGTCCGCAACTGACTAATTCCAACGGTAAAAACCTTAAAGCTTCGATAATGCCAGTCTCTTATTGGCTAATTCTAGCCCAATAGAATTTAAGTATTCAAGCTAAAACTTTTCTTTACTGTTGATTGGCTAATTCCAAACTGTAAGCGAAACTTACATCACTACCAATCTTTTCATAACCAGTACTTTACGAAATTCCAGACACATTATTGTCACAAAACCTCATTATTAACAACCTAAAACATATTATTCTCACAGTTTTGCACTATTAGAGTAAGTAAACATTTACATAACATTAATAAATATGTTTATAATAAAAAATAAGTATTTGCAATGGCTTACATACAATTTAAATAATAATTATATACGTATTGTTTTCAAGGTGGGCTGTTATTGAATTTAATTATAATAAATAATACAATTAATATTATTTAGGCATTAAAATACTGCCTCAAATTGCCTCCTTTTAGAAATATTTAAAATTTACTCTTTTTGTTTTGTTCTTTTAAATTTTCAAATATTTTCTAAAAGTCTCCTGAAAGAAACATAACTTTTATTTTGCAATTCCTATCTTTCACTGTCACTTTTTCTTCAACACTGGTTTTTCACAACACTCGTGTATAGTTGAACACTTCCTATTCACTTGTGTAGCACTTTTCAAAGTCAATGACCTAGTATAAGATTAATGACCTGAGCTAAGTTTGCTCATTCACTATCACTTTCACTAGTAAACACTTTATATGCTTTACATTTTTATATACAATTATACATGTTAACATTTGTTACCCTTTGTTTACAATTTGTTTCCTAAAATTTCTAACTTGTAATATAAATGTAGTTGCTACTTAGATTTTCTACTAACAATGGATGTTTATAACTTCTGTTTCTAAAAATTTTCCCTCATTATTTATTACTTACTATATTTAGTTAAAAAAAAATTATTATTTACAATTTTAAATTACATTGCTTTCCTCTTTTATGTTCCAGATACATTAATTTCTTTCTTTTATTGTGCCTCAGATTGTTTACTTTTATATGGCTTTAACATTTGTTTGTGGAATTTTCCAATTATTTTATTTGTGTTATTGTTTCTAAGTTCGTATGTATCTGTTCCAAATATATTTATTACTTCATAAGGACCATGGTAGCTCAAAAATAATCTCCAATATTCTTTACGAAGTTTATTTGATAATCTTTTATTCTTCACTAACACTTGATCTCCCAATTTTATTTTCCAAATTCTTCGTTTTCTTTCTTCATGTTTTTGTTTTCTCTTGAGGGCTTTTGCTTGTATTTTCGAAAATGCTAATTTGAAGATTTCTTCTTTCTCTGGTACTTTAGTTGTTTGGTCTTCAATAACTTTTGGCTCAAAGTATTGTACAATTTTCATGGTGAAGTTCAATTGGTTTAAATCCTGTAACTGCATTTATGGATTGATTTAATAGCTTTTGGATAATACTGATGTATGAGTACCAACTGCTCTGTTTGTTATGACATACTATACATATATAATTTGCAATTTCTTTAATTTCTCTTTCCACTGGATTGGCGTTTGGTCTGTATCTTGATGAAAAATACTGTTTGACTCCTAAATCTTTAATTCCATTCATAAATTTAAAACTAGTAAACACTGATGCATTATCACAAAGTATGGCCTCAACTATTCCTTCCTCTGGGAAATATGATTTTGTTGGCTTGCTTAAGCATGATATGCTGGTTGCATTCCTGAGTGCATAAATTCTAACATATTTACTAAATACGTCATAGCATACAAATAAAAATTTGTATCCAAATATACTTGCAGGCATCGGACCATGTAAATCTAAACTCAATAAACATCTGGGTTTATCTCTAAGTACTGAGTTTGTTGTATAGTCATAGTCAACATTAATTTGTTTTGCTTTCTGACAGAGGTCACAACATGATATATATTTTCTAACTTTATGTCCTAATTTTGAGATGTATAAATTTTCCAAAATGGTTAAAGTTGTCTTCTCTGTATCTGCATGTATTAATCCTAAATGAAATTGCTCTATTATTTCTAATTTCATGCTTGTTGGAATATATGTTTTCCACCTCTTTATTTCTTTTCCATGTTTCTTATATAGTACACCATCTTTAACAGCGATTGTACTGTTCTGTGCCTCTTCTATCATTGGAGCTTTTTCTTTTAAACGTGCTAGTTTAATATCTTTGTCTTGCTCTTCTTTAATATTCTTGAATTGATTCTTCAATTCTTTCCTCATTGGAATGTCAATTGTAAGCACTTTAATTTCATATTGTTGTCTTGAACAACTTTCAGGAAATTGTTTGTTGTAATTGATCCTTGATATTAAATCACTAAATGTATTTTGTTTTCCTGGAATATGTACAATTTCAACATCAAATTCCATTATAGCAAGAATCATTCCAGCTAACTTGCCACTATATAACTTACATTTCTGAATGAAAGTTAGGCTAATATGATCTGTATATATTTTCACTTTCTTCTGAAATATATATGTTTTAAATTTTAGTAGTAAAAAATATAATGCTCCAATTTATAACATTGTTACTAATGCATTCCTTTCAATATTGGTAAGGCCACGTGATGCAGTACTAATAACGTGAAATGTGTTGTCATGTTCTCTTTGTCCAAGTATTCTGGCATATTCCTGACAAGATGCATCCACGTACAACTCGTAATCTAACACATCTCTTGGACGTTCTAATAATATTGCATTTGCAAACAGCTTTCGGACATTGTCAAAACATTCTTGTAGCTCTGCTATCCATTTCCATTTATATGTCTTCTTCACCAGTTGTCTTAAGGGTTCTACTTCTAAAGCATATCTTGGTAAGAATTTACTTTCATAATTCCAAATAAACGTCTTAGCTGTCGAATATTCTTAGGTGGTGGTATTCTTAATATGGCTTCTATTCTTTCTTCATCCGGTCGAATGCCTACTTAATTTATTACATAACCTAAAAATTTGATTTCAGGTACACAAAATTTTGACTTTTTGACGTTTACTGTCATGCCATGTTCATGTAATTTGTTCAACACATAAATTACATTTTCTAAATGTTCCTCAAAGGTTTGACTTATAATTAGGAAGTTGGCAGTGTATCTAATTAAGAAATCATATTCTGTGTTACCAAAGATACTATGTATTGCTCTCAGGAATCCACTAACACTATTCTTCAATCCATATGGATTTACATAAATCCTATATTATAATCCAAAAACTTGAAAAGCTGTATAATCACGTACTTTAGGATCTAGCTCGACTTGCCAAAATGAAGCTGCAAGATCTATGGAAGAGAAATATTTGCCACGTGATAATTTTGCAATTGTTTAAAAAATTTCTTCGAGCAGACAGAGCTTGATGATCCTGAATCTACTGCAACATTTACTTCCTTTCCTGCTCTTATAGTTTGTATGTATGGTGAATCATATTTGTTTTCACAATTCCCTGTGTTTTTACTTAAACGATAACAATCAAAGTGTGTAGATATTTTACTTTTGCCGTTTAGAGCAGAAGGTACTGAATTACCAGAATCTACGTCAGGCAATACACAACTTAGTTTTCCTGGTAAGTATTCTCAGTATTTACCGGATTGCCATGTTGTACCGCAGTTACAATTATTTCATTATCAATATTTGAATACGAGCCACGCCCCCTAGCTCTCGTTCTTCCTCTGAAATTGCTACTTCCTCCGTGTGTATATTCTTCACGATGATCGTCCCTAGTCTGATTATAGTTATGAAAGTTTCCCCTGTTTTGCATATTTCCTCTATGTTGGAATCTGTTATTACCCCTGGGTGAAGTAGAATTTTGCTGGTTCATTCTCTCAGTTCTCGCATAATTTGTGTGTTCCTGTCGCCCTTGTTGTCTTGAATCTCTGATCTGTGTGTTGTAGTTAAATCTAATCTGACCCTGAAATTCATTATTTCTTCTGTTCACATTGTGGTAGCGTGTATTGTACGGCATATCATTGCATCTTTCTCGCCTGATCTGTCTATCTCGCCTGTGTTGGACTCCACATTTCATTACCGCAACTTTCTTGTTGTTCTAGTGATGATATAAGCTCTGTCATCTCGTAGATTGTTTTGGGTCTAGCAATTAGGATGTAGTTTTTTATGTGTAGAGTATAGTGTCTAGTAATTAAACAAATGAAATCCTCCTCATGCATGGCTGGAGTTAAATATCTGATATATCCTGCATATTTAATCAGATAATCTGTCATTGACAAATTGTCGTCCGTATTGTACTGTGAGTAGCTTAAGCTTGCCCTAATCTTATGTTGTACAGTGGTATTCCAAAATTTATTCATGAATAAAATTCTGAAAGTTTCAAAATTCATTTCACTGTCCGCTACCATATGTAACCATTCTAGTGTTTTGTTGTCTAAGCATTTTCTAACTAGGATCATTTTTAATGCTTCTGGTACATTTTTCAATTTAAAATAGTCTATGAGATCATTAATAAACTGCACTGGACTTGAGGAAGCATTAAAATTAGGTAATGGTAACTCATTAAGCACAGAATGATAGTTTGATGCCTGGTTTGGTACATGCAAATATGTGTCGTCAATGTTGCGTGTTTGAGAAGCTGATGCTATGGAAAAAGCAGTAGCATCTCTTGTGTTGCTTGTTAACAATGGTGATATACTTCTTTCTGTACTTGTATTATTTACATGCATTTGGTTAGCATTTACAGAACTACTTGTACTTGCATTTACCCTTGGTACATTTGTACTTATATTTTCAAAGCTATTTCTAAGTTTATCAATTTCCTTATTACTTTCTTGTACTTTATCTTTGATTTTGTCTATCATTAACCTTACTTGTCCTTGCCCTGTATTTGCATCTTTAACTGCAACTGCATTTGTTTTAACCATTTCATGCATTTAACTAATCTCCCCAGTTATATCTATTTATATTTGTACAAGATCTGCATTAGTATTCTCTACCATTGTTTTCAATTCTTCACCTTGTTTATCTAATTTGTAACAAATGCTCTGTTTAGTATCAGCGAGTTTTAACTCCATTTCAGTTACATTTTTGTCAATATGACTTGACAATTTCTGTTCTAGCTGTTTACAACCTTTGTTTACTCTTACATCTATTTCTTTCTGAATTTCTTTGGAAGATTGTTCTAACTTTATTTCAAACCTCCTGCTTTCTGCTTTGCATTCTTTCATACAAGTTTCTATTTGTCTAGCTAGGTCAATTTTAATACTAGATAGCTCTGTATTAGTTTCTGTTAACTTATTACTTAACTCTGTACTAGTTTCATTTAACTTATTGTTAAATTCTTTACTTAATTCTACTTTCATTTCCTCTATCTTATTACTTTGTTCTGTATTAGATTCTTTTAACTTATTATTAAATTCTTTTTTTAGCTCTGCCTTACTTTCAGTTATTGCTTTTAGAAGACACAAAAATTGTTGTTGTGAGAAGTTTCCTTGCTCTTGTTGGCTAGATGTGTGAGGGATAGCATCTGTTTGTATTGTTTCTTGCACTAACATTTGTAAAGGTGATTGACCTTGTGTACTACTGCTATCTGATTGACTTTGCATACTATTGCTATCTCTTTCAACATCTACTTCTGAATTTTCAGATAACTGCTCATCTACTTCTACATTAGTCTATAATAGCTGACCTAACCTCAACTACCTCCATACTTTCAATGCTTATAGTTTCCATTTTATTGTTTCTATTTACTTTTGAAGTATTTAATTTAACTTTTCCATTTCTCAACAGCATAAATTTTACTTAAAATTAACAATATTTTCCTAAACTTTATATTTACAATATGAAAAAATAGAATGTGCTGACCTTTCGTTGATGGTTATTTAATTTTTTAATACTCAGTGTTTCCGCGTAATTTGTTGTTAAGATGTTAACCACGTGCCCCTTACTCCTGAAGAATTGTTGTTATCCTGGATTCCTCTGTCAATATGGTGCCGATCTCAAAATTCCAAGCTGCAGTCTCGCTGTATGTTTGTTGCTTCTTGCCGCCCCGTCGAATTCTCGCTTCTATGACATCACCAATTCTTGTCGTCTTCGAAGCCATCCACGTTGCGCGCCAATTTTAATGGTATGTAGCTTACATAATATTATTACGTATATTTAAAAAAATGTGTTGTTACGTAATTATTTAGATCCACATTGAGGCGCCACTTTGAGATTGTATTTTTCTCAATCTGAAGTTTGTAACAGTATTTGCACCATGTAATGAAGATACACTTTGAAGTTGGTTGATGCTTGGGACACCATTTTGAGAAATGTTGTTTTCTCAATCTTGAAGTTTGTATATTAAGCCCCCACAGTTGTAGTAGTGAAGATGATGCTTGTTTTACGTAATATTATTTAAATCTGCCTCAGTTGCTTCAGTCAAACTATAGAAACATAAGGTTCTTGTTCAGGTCGTGATATGACAAAAAATTAAAGACGTCACAGAATTTACTTTTTAATTTCACTTCTTTTTATTTCTTTATACTTGCACATTTATAAAACACAACACTTTATAAAAGAAAACTGTGAGCACTTTACATATTCTTAATGTATATACTATCAGAGAACAGAATTTTTGGCATCTACACGCTATCACATCATGTCTGCGACTGACTAATTCCAACGGTAAAAACCTTAAAGCTTCGGTAATGCTAGTCTCTTATTGGCTAATTCTAGTCCAATAGAATTTAAGTATTCAAGCTAAAACTTTTCTTTACTGTTGATTGGCTAATTCCAAACTGTAAGCGAAACTTATGTCACTACGGATCTTTTCAAAACCAGTACTTTTCAAAATTCCAGACACATTATTGTCACAAAAATTACATTATTACCTCATTATTAACAACCTAAAACATATTATTCTCACAGTTTTTGTGCTATTAGAGTCTATAAACATTTACAAAACATTAATAAATACGTTTACAATAAAAAATAAGTATTCGCAATGACTTACATACAATTTAAATAATATTTATATACATATTGTTTTCAAGGTGGGCTGTTATTGAATTTAATTATAATAAATAATACAATTAATATTATTTAGGCATTAAAATGCTGCCTCAATCTATAAAAACCATGTACAATTTTCCTCTTTTTTTTCTTTTAGATACTTGGCCACTAGCGTTTTAATTATGAATATGTTATCTATAGTTCTTCTCCTCTTACGAAAACCGATTTGAAAAATCTGAGAGAGTGTTATATTCCTCTACCCACATTTGTAGCCTATTTGTTAAAATTCCTGTGAAGATTTTTCCAACATTTGATAATAGAGCTATACCACTGTAGGTATTTGGTTTGTTTGTACTCCCCTTGCCTTTATATATGGAATGGATTATTGCTTTCCTCAATGTTCTGGTACATATCCCTTTATTTGAATTAGATTAAACAGTTTTGCAAGCATCTTTAATCTTTTACATCATTATACCATTCCTTTATAAATTCTGGGGGGATCCCATCTGTTCCTGTTGCCTTATGTTTTCTCATTAATTTTGCTTCTTTGGCTACCTCTTCAGCTCTCACTTCACTATCCAATATTTCTATGTAGCATGTTCCAAAATACACTCTTGGTTTTAATTTAATATCATCGCCCTCTTCAAATAGCATTTTAAAGTATTCCAGCCATTCTACTGGAGTGTTATTCGGTTTGTTTACATACTTATTAAACGTAGATTTTTAGCATTTTCCACACTTTGCTAACTATAATGCCCACTCTTTCAGAGCGATAACGTTCTCTTCGTTCGGAGGGAATGTGGTAGTTTTCTATTTCAGGAAGTGATAAAGGTTTGTCATGAAATAACACAAGAGAGTAACTGGAATATGTTAATATATATTTGTATAATTATATATGTAAAATAAAATGTTTTACAATGCCAGTTCGTCATCAATCCATCCTTTACTATTTATTACTTACTCGAGGTCCAATATAAGCAATAAGCAATTATATTAATAAACGGTTCAAGATTTAGTTTTCCCCTCCTAGCGTTGCATAGCCTCTTTCTAATTCCCTTAATATATATGTATATATATCACACAGTAAAGAATTGTTACAAATTAATCTTCCCCTCTCCTGTTTAACACGTTACATTAGTTTAAAAGCTATATATTATAAGACAAACATTTATACGACTCAACTCACTCTCTTTGGTACTTCTTAATGATGTAAATGTTCTTAAATGTTTTCCTCGACGATATAAATGATCTTAAAGATTTTAAAGCTTTTCTCCCAACTCTCTGTAAATGATCTTAAAGATTTTTCCCCCAACTCTCTGGCAGTATCTTAGGCTAATTACTTGTACTCACTCATTACAGTTGTGAGAAGGACAATGCCCTTCATTGTTGCATGTAGCACAGGTTCTCCTAGCAACACAACCCAAACTCCTTCTGCCTGTTGCTGGTCAAAACGGCCTTTTTATATAAGTGTTAAAATCACGCGCTTATTACTCATGGCTTTACAAGAAATAGTTGCTAACCCTGGGTGACGCACATCCTCAAATCTTGTTGCATCAGTTCTTGCAAGAGGATCGAGCTGGCATCCTGTTACAAAGCTGAGTTCTTGCATGAAATGAAGCAATCCTTCATTGTGCAATTTAACATGTACATAATGCTAAATATTCAAAGATACTTTTAATTTATAAACTTAATAAACAAAATTAGTCCCCAATTATCTGCCAATCTACCAGAGAGTTTCGATAGTCACTATATTCTCCCCTACCTGAATGAAACAGAAGGTAAACAATCCTGTGTTTCACCTAAATTTCAATGTGACCTCGATATGTAAATAATCAAAAGTTATACATTAAGTTAGTCCATATAGTGTAAAAATGTTACATATATTCTTTCGTGTTACATTGTATGTGTTCTTCATGTAAAATAATCTTCTCTCTTGAGCACAAACACTATCACTAGCACTTACCACTTTTCTTGATGCACAATATCTAAAAAATGCTGTGATGACTGTAGACGGTCTCCCGTTCTCGTTCTGGTGTTACCTGTATTGTCGACTCTGGGTTGTCACCTCCTTCCTCGGAACTGGAATCGGTTGCTGTAGCAAAGTTTCTTCTGCTGCTTCTGAAGCTCGCCCTCATTGACTCTGGATAGCTAGTACAATGGCTCTCCTCTTGTACACCACTACTACTATCAAAACTGAAATCACAATGCCAATTATCCAACCAATGTATGTATTATCATGTTTGCTCACAGTCAGTCGTTTTGCTAACTTAATTTGAGCTAACAATTTCGAAATTGGGATTCTCGGTGCTCGTTCATCAGCTTGTAGACACTCTCGGATCTTGGATAGTTGTTGATAACTGAAATCTGCTTGTTGTAACTCCGTCGAAATATTCTGTCGTTCCTCTTCGTCGAAAATAGCTGCTATTTCTGGTACGACTATGGACGTTGCGGTCATATTCCATGTTGATTCTCCTGTAATAACTGGTAACAAAGTCATTTGATCTGAATGATGATAACAATCTAGATCATCGTGATAAATCCTGTTCCTTGGAGCATCAAGGTCTGCGTTGATTCTTGTCGTCTCGCGCTGCATATTTTGACTACTTTCAATGGTTTTGAGATTGAATAAATCCAATAACTGCGTTCTTGGCTCTTAGTATGAAACCAAATTGATGTACAGTTGGCTGCTACTAGTGTCTTACTGCATAACCTGTAAACTTGTCGTTCTTGGCCAAAGAATAATGATGAAATACATGTATAAGCTGTGCTTGAGTATAAAGCAAATTCTGCTGGACATATAGAAATGATGGTCTTTTTACAACAGCTAAGTTGGTGTTCCGTGAGTACTGCATATTTTTGCCTATTTTCAGATACTGCCAGATACTTAACCGATGTGTCAATAACTACATGGCCAACTCCCTGTACTTTTGTAGGTAAAGGTATTACTTGAAATAAATCTAGAGCTCTATTGGCTTCTTTCAATGGAATTTGGATTAATATTGTAATTATTCCTGATGTCGAATATACTATAACATCGCAAAGACTATAATACATATACATGTCTCCTATGTCAGCTCCTGCTATTAGTGATAATCCAGTAGGTAATGTTGATACTACTGATTTCAAAATACTTGATAAATTTTGAGGTGTAACTATTGTAGCGCTTAATCTCTCTGATAATATCACATCAAGACCTTCGTGTAACTGCATTAACCTTTGTTGTAAATCTAAAGCTATCATTGCCATTTCTCTTTGATATTCTAGAAACTTTATTTATTCTGTAAATGCTGTAACTGGTGCTTGTGTTAAACTATATATGATATCTGTTAAATTTTCTAGCATTTGCATATGCAAACAAGTTCTATTGTCCAATTGACGTAAATAAGTAATTTGTTCTTCTGCAACATTCGTCATTATATAAGTTTGATACTGCAATTTTGAAATGGTCTCGTGAACATTATTCATTTAGCCTCTATCTGGAGTCCCAACAAGTAACTTGATTATAGAACCTCCTATGTCTAACAATCCTCTTTTATCTCTCCGCATCTGATGTGGAAGATACTGATCTAATGTTTTTAACTCATCAGCAAGATATGTCATTCTAGGCAACCCTGCCAAACGTGTTTTTGTAAAGTCGTTTCTGTATTCATCCTCAGTATATGCTATCCTCGATTTAATATTAAAATGTGGAGGAATGCGACTTATGCCCCTCCTTATTCTTTCAAGTGCATCTTTATAATTTTGAATAGAAATATCTATTCCTACCGTCCATTTATTTCCTGACATCAGAATCCTTTCCTGGTGGGCGAACACTGCTCCTTTATTCAGCTTAGTCAGCATTGACTCATTTGGTAACATGAAAGGATCTCCTCCACATACAAAACCTGTAACCAAAAGGCTTACTTAATTTTGAACATTCTTTATGCTTCACCTTCGTCATCCACTCTATCACTTGCCTCTGTTAGTCCCTTATTTCTAGGTCTAAGATTCCACGGAATCTCTGGTATCCTGTTTTGCCTAATTTCTCTAACAATTCTAGGATCTTTCCATGTAGAGTCTATAAAACTATCATCCCCTATCCTCGTATCATCAAAATCTATCTCTCCCTCATTGTCACTGTTATCTGTACATTGTACTGTTTCTTCCACAATAAATCCTGTATTTGCTGGCGGTATGTAGTTTTCATTATCATCTCTATCCCTTATTTCTGGCACCTGTCTTGTTTTATGAGCTGTCTTTAATCTATTTGCATGTATAGCCCTAGTCTCTTTCTTTCCTACCCTTAATTTATAAGTTAAAGGAGAACATTTTTCTATTATCTCCCAAGGCCCACTATATTTTGGTGCTAGTTTCTTACATTTATTGTTTCCTATTAGTAAATAAAACGGACTATATCTTGTCACCGTGTGTGGTGCTGATCTATAAGCCATTAATACAAATGGAACCATTCTATCCCATTCTTCTCCATACTGTGAAATCATCATTGCTAATGAATCATTTAAATATCTATGAAATCTTTCAATGACCGAATTTGATTGCGGATGCATTGGACTACTATTAGCCCTATCTATTCCAAAAAATTTACATACTTCTTCGAATAAAGCTAATTGAAAATTAGTCCCGTGATTGGATAATATTTTCTCTGGAATACCATGTCTACATAATACTTCTGTTACTAATGCTCTAGCCACTATTCCAGCTGTCTGGTCTGGTATCGGAATTGCTTCCGGGTATTTACTAAAATGATCTATGACTGTGAACCTATATTTATTCCTTGCGGTCGTAACTTGAAGTGGTCCTGTTATATCTATGGAAATTAACTGAAAAGGTTTGGTTGCTGTTTCTGAAATACCTAATGGTGCATTTGGTCTCCTAACTATTTTCCTTTGTCCACATGTTTCACACAACCTAATGTAATCTTTTACATCTTCTCTTATGGTTGGCCAAAAATATCGTGCCTCTATCAAGTCTTTAGTGTGTTTTTCTCCTTGATGAGCGCTAAATTTCGTATCATGATGCAATTTCAAAACTCTCGATACTAGTTCACATGGTATGATTAATCTATCACCCCCATTAGTTTTCCTGTAAAGTAATCCATCTTTATCTAAGAAAACAATGTTCCTTTTTGCCCTCATATCTTCTACTAACTGCTTACAGTACAAGTCACTTTTCTAAGCTTTAAGTATTATTTCCCAAGTCATTCCAACATCAGATGATTCTACTGTATTTTTAGTGTTTGTTTCTCCTTCTAGTAACAGACATTGTAATCTAGAAAGCATGTCTGGCATGACATGTTGTTTACCTGGCTTGTGATTAACTTCAAAATCATATTCACTCAAAGTTAAAACCCAATGCGTTAATCTAGCGCTTAAATGTGGATTCTTTGTTGTTAATAACCACATTAATGCTTTGTGATCTGTATATACTATAAAATGATTTCCAATTAAGTATATCCTAAATTTCTTTACTCCAAAGACTACACTCAAAAGTTCTTTTTCCGTACTTGTATAATTCAGTTCTGGTGACGTCAACAATCTACTAGTGTAACCAATTGGTCTTTCATTATTATTTTGTTCCTGCGCGAGAACAACTCCTATTCCATACATGCTAGCATCACAAGACAAAATAAATGGTTTCGAAAAATCTGGGTGAGCTAATACTGCTTCAGATGTTAAAGCGTTTATTAACATTTGAAAAGCATTCTCCTGCTCTTTTTGCCACATGAATGGTTGACTTTTCTTTAACAACTGTGTTAATGGTTTACTCTTGTCTGCGAAATGTTCAATAAATGATCTATAATAGCCTACAGCACCTAAAAATGATCATACCTGTTTCACTGTTGATGATCTTTCAAACTTTTTGATGGCTTCTACTTTAGCTGGGTCTGGTTTTATACCTTCTACACTAACTACATGTCCTACATATACTATTTCCTTGTGAGCAAAATGACATTTATGGAGTCCTGGCTTCAAACCTGCTTCCATAAGTCTGTTAAATATCTGATCTAATCTATCTGCATGCTCATCTATTGTTCTGGAAAATATCAGTATGTCATCCATATATACCAAACATATCAGACCTCTAAGTCCTCCCATAATTAAATCAATAGCTTTAGACCATGTCATTGGTGCTGATACCAACCCATATGGTAACCTGTTATACTGGTAACTTCCTTCGGTACAAACGAAGCTTGTTTTGGGTTTGTCTTGTTCTTTTACTTTAATCGCATGATATGCTGAATCTATATCTATGATTGAAAAATAAGCATTTCCACTCAACATTGATAAATTTTCTTTAATATCTGGAATCGGCCACGATGGTACTTTCGTCACTGCATTTAATTTTCTATAGTCTATACACAATCTATACTTAACCTCGCCATTTAGAGCTTTCTTAGGTACAAACAAACAAGGACTAGCCCATTCTGATTTTGTATGTTCTACGATTTTCTTATCTAACATCTCTTTTATTTGCTTTTTGAATTCATCTTTTAGCGCAAATGGTACTCTATAGGGATTTTGTCTAATTGGAAGTGCATCTCCAGTGTCTATAGAATGTTCTACCACATCTGTATATGGTAATTCACCTGTTACCGTATCCATAAATAACATATTGTGATGATGTACAACAGTTTCTATCACTAATTTTTCATGACCCTCTAAGTGCGATACTTTTTCTCCAATTAATGCTACTATTTCATTATACTTCTCTCCTCTCTCTGGGGGTGTCATAATCAGCATACATTTCCTTACAACGTTTTTCCCTTGCTATTTGTCTCGTTAGGTTTATTCGGCTCACTGGGTAAGGTATTGTTTCCTTATTCTCACATATGACACATTTTAAACTAGTTCCTCATCCTGCTCTAGTAGACATTTCTCTATCACTGTACTTATTCATCCAACTATGGTGTTGATGTATTCCTGGTATACCGTCTTTTGGGGTCTTACGCAACTTAACTCAACCTTCTTCCCTACTACATAGTTATCATTTGTCACAACGCAAGAATGCTGACAACTGTCATTGCGGATCTGATCAGATTGTCTACTAACATTACTTACGACTTCGGGCAACAGATCATGACTCTCACTAATCATTGGTTCTTACACAGGATCGTATCTACTTTTTAATTCATTACTAGCCATCGGTCCGTACACAGGCCCTTGATTAATTGCCCATGGGGAAACGAGATGCTGCCGCCCTTTTCGATCTTCCAACCGTCCCCCTTCTATACCTCCTCCAGGTATAGGAATTCTGCCCCATGAACCTGTTTCTAAGCAAGGTCCCTTCCATTCGCCGAAATTACTTGCACCCCTATTTTCTTGCCCCTCAAAGGCTCGCACGAATGGGAATTCCCTGGCCGCTGTCATATGTTTAACATCTACCTCTGCTTCTTCTAAATTCATCTCCTGAACTCTTTCTGTCATTTCCGTTATATCTGCTTTCTCCTGTGGATTCTTATTCACTCGCTGAACTACTTCAGCATTCGCATATGTTGAAATACAAAAATGTTTACAAGGGTTACATAACATTACATTTTCCTTATCTACCATGGTAAATCTATAAGTATTTCCCTTCATTTCACTACTGTATTCAGAAGCTTCTCCTATTTTAGTCCCTTTCTTTAACAAAACTGGATTAACATTTAAATTTAATATTCTCACCAAACCATACTTAGCATCTCTATCATATTTCTCATGCCCCTGTCTAAGCCAATTGGGTACCGTATTTACTTCTTCACTTTTATCTACATTCTTTTCTTGTTGTTCATCCACATTAACATTTTCCCTAACAGTTTTGTTCAGTGGAGTCTCTTTATTAATATCACGATAACTTAACACTCTTGTTATCACTTTGGCCATATACACTTTATTCTCCAGCACTTCAACTGGTTCTACATAAACTTCTGCGGGAAGAGGTTTTCTCTTTATACTCCTTATGTAAGCAAGTGTAACATTTTCACTACAAGGCTTTAGAATTGTATTTTCTGCTATTAATACATCCCAAGTTATTTCTTTAGCGTCCAGTTCCTGAGTACCTACTGTTTTTAGCATGAATATCTGCTCGGGTTAGCTACTCTCGATACTTCAATTTGTGAGATGGTCACTAGCGGTACGCTTTCCCTCCTAAATGTAGTAGTTCATCACAGAGATTCACTCGAGCCTTTAATTTATGCAGGATATCTAAACCTAATATCCATGTACAGCTGATTTCTATGGGTGCTATATAAAACTTATGTTTTGTCATTGTGTTACCTATTGTAACCTCTACTGTCATTTCACCTACTATTTGTAACTGAGCCCCTGTAACTCCTACTGCATGTAATTTTGTTTGCATTACTGGATCATTAAACTTTATTACCCCTAACTTTATCACTGAGACATTCGCCCCTGTATCAATTATCATATGGTAAAATACCTCATGTATCACTACTTGTACATATAATTCCTTAGTAGTGCCTGCCCCTACGGGTCCTGAAGCTAATACTGCACCATATCCCCACTCCTTGGCATAGTTTTGTAGTTTTCCTGATTTGAGCATTTCCACTTACAATCTCTCATCATATGCCCTGGCATATTACACTTATAGCATCTCCTATCCATTTTTGCCTGTCTATTTGAGTTAGACAACTGCCATGTCGGTTTATTTAAGTTCCTTGGTCTCCACTTTTCAGAATTAGGTGCTCAGAATTAGGTGCTTTGAAACCTCTTGGTTCTTCCCTTACTAATTTATTTCCACCATTATACTCTCTATTCACCCGTTTCACTCTACAGTTTGCCATTACGTGTCCCACTTTATGATACCGAAAACATGCTTTTGCTACCGAAAAAATTTTCTTTTCCGCCCCATTTGGTCTAATCTGAATATTGCTACCATCCCTTTGTTTCTCTGCATTAAACTAATGAAATCCTCCTCATACATGGCTGGAGTTAAATATCTGACATATCCTGCATATTTAATAAGATAATCTGTCATTGATAAGTTGTCATCCCTATGGTACTGTGAGTAGCTTAGGCTTGCCCTAATCTTATGTTGCACAGTGGTATTCCAAAACTTATTCATGAATAAAATTCTGAAGGTTTCAAAGTTCATTTCACTGTCTGCTACCATATGTAACCATTCTAAAGTTTTGCTGTCTAAGCATTTTCTAACTAGGACCATTTTTAATGCTTCAGGCACATTTTTCAATTTAAAATACTCTATAAGATCATTAATAAACTGTACTGGACTTGAGGAAGCATTAAAATTAGGTAATGGTAACTCATTAAGCACAGAATAATAGTTTGATATCTGGTTTGGTGCATGCAAATGTGTATCTTCATTCATGTTGTGTGTTTGAGAGGCTGATGCTATGGAAAAAGCAGTAGCGTTTCTTGTATTGTTAGTTAACAATGGTGATGCACTTCTTTCTGTACTTGCATTATTGACATGCATTTGGTTAGCATTTACAGAACTAGTTACATTTGTATTTACCCTTGGTACACTTGTACTTAAATTCTCAAAACTATTTCTAAGTTTATCAATTTCTTTGCTACTTTCCTGTACTTTATCTTTGATTTCATCTATCATTGATTTTACTTGTTCTTGCCCTGTATTTGCTTCTTTCACTGCATTTGCATTAGTTTTTACCATTTCATGCATTTTAATTTCCCCAGTTAAGTCTATTTGTACCTGTACAAGATCTGCATTTGTATTTTCTACCATTGTTTTCAATTCTTCACCTTGTTTATCTAACTTGTAACAAATACCCTGTTTAGTATCAGCAAGTTTTAACTCCATTTCATTTACATTTTTGTCAATATGACTTGACAATTTTTGTTCTAGCTGTTTACAACCTTTGTTTACTTTTAAATCTATGTCTTTTTGAATTGCTTTGGAAGATTGTTCTAGCTTTACCTCTAACCTCTTGCTTTCAGCTTTGCATTCTTTCATACAATTTTCTATTTGTCTCGCTAGATCAATTTTAATACTAAATAGCTCTGTATTAGTTTTAACTCTCCTCTGATTTCAGTTAACTTATTACTAGTTTCAGTTAACTTATTATTAAATTCTCTACTTAACTCTACTTTCAGCTCTGTACTAGTTTCAGTTATCTTATTATTAGTTTCTTTTAACTCTCCTCTCATTTCAGTTATTGCTTTTATAAGGCACATCACTTGTTGTGATAAGTTTTCTTGGTCTTGTGTTTTAGAAGTGTGTGGGATAGTATTTGTCTGTGTTGTTCCTTGCACTAACATGTGTAAAGGTGATTGACCTTGCATACTACTGCTATCTCTTTCTACATCTACCTCTGAATTTTCAGATAATTGCTCTTCTATATCTAACCTATCCGTTTTCTGTAGCTCTGATTGTAAATCTACATTGCAATCTGTATTGGCTGACCTAACCTCAACTATTTCCATACTTTCATTGTTTTGAGTTTCCATTTTACTTTTTATATTTGCCTTTGAATTGCTTAATTTTAGTTTTCCACTTCGTAATAACATGAAATTTGCTCAAAAATAAAAATATATTTCCTAAACTTTACAATATAAAATGGAATTTCCTGACCTTTTGTTCTGGCTGTTATTAAATTTTAATACTCAGTGTTCCCGTGCAGATTGTTGTTGAGATGTTAACCACGTGCCCCTTACTCCTGAAGAATTATTGCTATCCTTGGATTTGACGATCTTGAAATTCTGAGATGTAGTCTCGTGGTTTCTGGTCGTGTTGTTTTTCGTCAATCTTTTCTTCTCTGACATCACAAATTCTTGTCGTCTTTGAAGCCCCTCAGTTGGTCGCCAATTTGAAGAAGTGGGTATTTTGGTGACGTAGATAGATGCTTTATGTTTAACTGTCCCACGTATGGGAGCCAATTTGAAGAAGTTGGTTGGTTGACTCGGCTCACATATTTTTTAGCTGCTTTTTGAGTTAGCCCCACGTATGTGCGCTAATTTGAAGAAGTTATGTTCTTCAACTTTTGTTACGTAATGAATTATGTAAACTTAAAGAAGGTTATGTTGTTCAACTGTTGTTTTATGTAGTTTGTAACACTTCTTTGGGCATCGGTTTGAATTTAATGCTTACGTAATATTACTGTTTGAATTTGCCTTGGCTGCGTCAGTCTTACTCTAGAGTCAGGATTCTTATGCAGGGTGCGGTATGACAATAATTGTAGACATTACAGAATTAAACTTTTAAATTTCACTTCTTTTATTTAAATTCTTGCACATATTTATACAGCACTACACTTTTAAAGAACTGTGAGAAACTTTTATACACTCACTTAACGTGTATATCTGTTTTTACTAAATGCCCGTAGAGAACACATTTTTCCATCTACACACTACCAAGTCTTGCCAGGAACTGAATAACCTCAACGGTCAAAACCTATAGCAAGTCTCTGATTGGCTAATTCTAGTCCAGTAGAATATCTGCATTTAATTTAAAACTTTTCTTTGCTGTTGATTGACTAATTTTAAAACTATCACTGAAACTACGTCATCGTCACTCTAATCATGACCAGTACATTTCAAAACTCTAAACACATTATTGGCACAATTTCCTCATTATTACTCATTGTTAGCAACGTCAAACTTATTATTCTCACAGTTCTTACATTATTAGAGTATGTAATGTATTCACATAACATTAATAAAATATGTTTACTATAAAAATGAGCATTTACAATGACTGTTACATACAATTTAAATAATTATTACATATATATTGTTTCAAGGCAGGCTGTTATTGAATTTAATTATAATAAAATATGATTGAAATTATTCAGGTATTAAAATACTGCCTCAGCTGGTAACTTTTCTGTAAATCTATCAATAAAAGCGCTTTAAAATCCTTCCACGTAATTTCACTTACCTGCAATTCTGCCTTTCCTTTGAAAAATTGTAGAGCTATACCACCCAATTTTGCTCTAGCTATGTTCACCTGATCCTTTTCTGTCCAATTGTCTACAACTGCTAAGTGTTCTATATTTGCAAAGAAATCTTTAACTGGCTTACTTTGTTTTGGATCCCCAGTGAATTCATGTATATTATTAGCAAAACTCATATCCTTATTCCGTAGTAGAGACATTTGACTAACTTTATCCGCTAATTCTCGTACTTTTAACTCAGTCGCCATGGCTGTCTATGGTCTTCTATCTACTGCTACAATGATAAGCGAGGTATACAAAAAAAGAAGTGGCTACTATAGCTACTACTAAAACAATATAACAACCTTAATCTCTCACTATACTATCTATTTTCTCGACCCACATCAGTAACTATCAAACATGATACATGAATAATTAAAAAAAAAATCTAACAGAGTGGATGCGAAGTCGTTAGCACCTTATACACTAAACTGCTACATTTAGTATTTCACAACACAACACATGATCTAAAAGAAAATGAGTTATATCATCCTTTCACAGAACCAAAGCCACACATCTTAAATCTTACTCACTGAAAAGAAAACATATTTAAACCACAACATGAATCCGTGCGTTCATTAGATACGCAACTAACATAAATATAAATGTGTAATTTCTTTAAGTTTTATTTTATCTCTCTCCAAAATTATGTTTTATATCCTACAGGATATTTATTTTATCCCACCGCTGCCACCAATATAATGCCCACTCTTTCAGAGCGATAACGTTCTCTTCGTTCGGAGGGAATGTGGTAGTTTTCTATTTCAGGAGGTGATAAAGGTTTGTCATGAAATAACACAAGAGAGTAACTGAAATATGTTAATATATATTTGTATAAGTATATATGTAAAATAAAATGTTTTACAATGCTTTGTCATCAATCCATCCTTTACTATTTATTACTTACTCAAGGTCCAATATAAGCAATAAGCAATTATATTTAATAAATGGTTCAAGATTTAGCTTTCCCCTCCTAGCGTTGCGTAACCTCTTTCTAATTCCCTTAATATATATGTGTGTATATATCACACAGTAAAGAATTGTTACAAATTAATCTTCCCCTCTCCTGTTTAACACGTTACATTAGTTTAAAAGCGATATATTATAAGACAAACATTTATACGACTCAACTCACTTTCTTTGGTACTTCTTAATGATGCAAATGTTCTTAAATGTTTTCCTTGACGATATAAATGATCTTAAAGATTTTAAAGCTTTTCCCCCAACTCTCTGGCAGTATCTTAGGCTAATTACTTGTACTCACTCATTACAGTTGTGAGAAGGACAACGCCCTTCATTGTTGCACGTAGCACAGGTTCTCCTAGCAACACAACCCAAACTCCTTCTGCCTGTTGCTGGTCAAAACAGCCTTTTTATATAAGTGCTAAAATCACGCGCTTACTACTCATGGCTTTGCAAGAAATAGTTGCTAACCCTGGGTGACACACATCCTCAAATCTTGTTGCATCAGTTCTTGCAAGAGGATCGAGCTGGCATCCTGTTACAAAGCTGAGTTCTTGCATGAAATGAAGCAATCCTTCGTTGTGCAATTTAACATGTACATAATGCTAAATATTCGAAGATGCTTTTAATTTATAATTTATAAACTTAATAAAGCAAAATTAGTCCCCAATTATCTACCAATCTACCCGAGAGTTTTGATGGTCACAATATATCATTATTTTCTCTTAATATATTAATCAGAAGACTCTCCCTTTTTTTTTCCACTCTTGTTTCTTGTGTTCTAGCAATAAACTATAAAAATTCCTCTTACTTAAGCACTCCTGCTTTACCTCATTGCTTCCTACCTCTCTCCATTTAACTAATGCCTGCTTCACCACTCTTTTTGCTAATTTACATTCCTTATCGAACCACACTTCACCCTTCCCTTTCTCATCCCCTCTCCTGTTCTTTACATTAACGTGTGAAATATGTTCACCACCTGCTCTATTTCCTGGTTCTCTAGCATAAAATTTACTCCCTGTTGACAAATTTGCCCATACCTAGAGTCTAAAATAAACTTAGTTATTTCGTTGATCCTCATTCCATTTAAACTCAGTATACTGTCCTATATCCCCTTCTCCTAACAGTTTCTCCCCTTCCTTGTGTTGTATTTTCATTTCTACCAACAGCAGGAAGTGGCAACTATTTGAAATGAAATTCAATATCTTAAAATTATTCAACATATGCCCCATATTTACTGGCCATAGCACATAGTCAATGACACTCTATCCATTCTTGTTAATAAAAGTGCAAGCGCCTGTTAAAATTTTCTCCATATTTACCATTCAGAATATCTAGCCCATTCACTTAACAAAAATCAATAAATTTTTCACTTTCCATGTCTATGAATTTGTCACTACTATGTCTTACAGAATCTCTTTTCATTCTTATATCATTTCCAAACATTATATCACTCTCTATATTCAAATCTCTCTCGCCTATTCTAATATTAAAGTCTCCTAATATTATATCTTCTATTTCCCTGTATTTCTCTCTTGCTCTCTCCATATCTTTTTCTAGCACCATCAGCAAGTCAGGGTTATGATACTGCGAGGCGGCCGGTGGATTATACACTATAACTAGGCATATAATATTCTCAAAGATCTGTTCATCTTCCATTGTCACCCACAACACGTTTTTCATCCTTGACCATGTTTCTTGTATTACTTTATTTAGGGACTTCCTTACAAAAAAGCTCACACCTCCAGACACTCTCCCCTTCACTGACCCTGTATCCCCTTTTAGCTCAACATACGTAAAATCCTTTAACTCTATTAATCAACCTTATCCAACAACTGTTGTGCTTTTCCCATAAAAAATCTCGTTTTTGAAACCCTCGCAGTTCCAGAAACCTAACGTTCTGACATTTTGCATTCCCTATTGTGACCCTGTATTGCTCCGGAATTTATCTAATATCTTCTTGCTCCTTAAGTTCAATATCACTCCCTTCTCTTGATGTTCCCACCTTGTTACTGTGTGGAACCAATAGACTTCCATTCGGTGTTGAAACAATACTTTCTCCTCCCTCCTCTGTTCCACTGCTCTGTGATCACACCCCTGCTCCGTCCGCTGCTAGTCCACGTGCCACTCAAATCTCCTTCCTCAGTGAAATACATTTTCTAGTTATCGTCATTTCTTCTTTTGTTCTTGATGTATACTTTTCGTCATCAGTATAACTATCTCCTGATGTAATTATTTCTCTGTCGTCACTCTTCTGTGTCAATGACACATGTTATTTCTATCTATCCCACACATTTGTGTTAGCTGGTATTATAATGCCGTTTGGACTTCCTGCAAACTCCGTTTCTTTGGCCATTGATGGATCGAGATGAGTAATTTCTTGCTGTCGTGGTTTAATGCTTCTTATGTCACTTTCTTGCAAATCCACTATTTTATCATCGATCCACAGCCATAAATTCCGAATATATGCCTGTTTCCCTTCCATTCTCGCATTCTTCATTTGTTGTATAGGTTCCTTCTTCATAGCGCGTTGTTCCACCGATAGATCCTTGTTAATAAAAATGTCTGACCCTTTTAACAACTTTTCAACACTTCATATACACAAACTGCACAGAAGAAAATCACAACACTATCAATCTTGTTCCTCTTTGCTTCCCCACTCTGAAGGCTTTTGCAATCTCCCAACCCCATAATTCCATTTCCAATTTTCCTTCCAAAATTTCCTTAACGTCTTGTGCTGGCCATACACCCATTCTTTCCTTCACTCCAGCAATAACTAAGTTAAACCTTCTATATCTCTCTTCCAGCATCTCTACTCTCTTTTTAACATTCTGTACCTCTACTGTCACACCTTGCACTTTGTTTCTTATTTCTTCCTTGATTTCCACTAGTTCTTTCTCCATTCCATTCAATTTCGTACCAATTTTCTCGTCCATCTTCTTTATTCTATCCAAAATTTCCTCTATAACAGCCTGATTTCCATTAGGTCCGGGGTTAATTTCAACTCCACCAATTATCAGTAAAGTGCCTATTACACTAAGTATAAGAAATATATTCACCATCTCTTCTAGGCCTTGTATCGTTTTATTCTTACTCCACTTTATATTGTTAAAGGTTCCAATTCTCCCTCTTCATATCTCAATGCTTACTCCCATTGTCTCTTATTCCCTTTTTCCTTCCACTCCAAGAGCTTGCTCCTCACATGTCCTCTCTCTTCCCCAGCTAGCTTAGCACTCCGATAGAGTATAGGGGTGGAATTCTCAAACATTCCTAAAATACGCTCTTAAGGCTTCCTTTGTTAAGGAAGTAATAAGGAATGTCCCTCCCTTAAATGTGAAATCGTATACTTGAAGCTTCCTTACGATTACCTTAACGAAAGAAAGAACCAAAGGTCTCCTTCTACTGCCGGAAATAGCCGGCATCCAAATAAAGATAAATATTCCCACGTGTTAATCGTAAAATTAATACAATGCATAAATAATTACTTTGGTATAATAAATACAGTTATAGTTTGACGCCATTATGCATTCTAATTAAAATTTGTTTCTAATAGCACACTGCGTTTGGGTAGAATAGGAATGGAAGTTTTAAGGAAAATTAGTTTATGTTGGCAATAAAAGCAATGTGCTAGCAAGGTCCTGCGCTTCTCGCATATATATAATCAGCATGTACTTGTAATTGTGTTTGAAATGGAAAAGAAGCGATTTTCAGAACAAGAACAGAACTTTCTATTGCATCTTATAAACAAATACAAGAATGTAGTGGAGAATAAAGAAACAGATGGTGCAACCCTTCAAGAAAAGCGCAAAACTTGGACCGAGATACAAGAACGGTTCAATTGTGAATCGGACCATTTGGACGTTAGTTATCCATTCCTGCTTTTTAATACCACATTAAACAGTTCTTGGTTTCTTTTGTTTGGTTTTTTTCGTTAATGTGACGAGTCATTTATTACCTTCTGTTGCAGGGAACCGTTATCCAACTTCAAAAATGTTGGGACAACATTAAAACCAAAAGAAAGCGACAGTTGGCCGCTGCCAAACGGGCCAGATTGGCAACAGAAGGTAGTCTGATGCAAATATCAAAAGATGATGACAGTCCAGCGGATGCTATCATCCTAAATGCAACAAATGTAGAGCTTGAGGATGCCTTGGATAGTGATACGGTTATGTTGCTTAAATGTAAGTTGATAAAAGAAATCCATTTTTATATTATTTTCTGAAATTTATTTTGGGTAGAATATAATATGCATTAGCACCGAAACCTTCATCTTTGACATTTTCTTGTATTTTTATTAATCAGTTTCTGCTTTGAATAATCTCTCTGCTATAATCTCTCCTGCACACTAAATTAAATGTAACTTATAAATGCTGCAGGTTTAAATTAACATAAGTCCACAATCAACTGAAATTTATCCCATTTTTGTAAAAAAATGTATTATTGTTTTAAGTGCATCTGAACAGAATCAAAACTATGAACTCTCTAGTGAAGTGTTTGTGCCTGCACAACCATTAGACACAGTAGAAGAGCCTAAAACTTCTGCAGAAAATGAAGTCCCACAAATTGATCTAAATGGTTATACATTATTATTATTATTATTATTATTATTATTATTATTATTATTATTATTATTATTATTGATCAAAGACATTTGTAGCACAATTACTCAGATGATAAGTAGGTAAAATGCAGGTACCTAATCTAAAAAAAAGATAATTACAGTAACTAATAAATGAAAAGTATGAATATTCCAGCATGTATATGTTACCCCACCAGATCTGTTATTAGCATAAACTCCAAAGAAATGTCCAGTAAAGTAAACATTAAAAAACCTGCATATGGTTGGGCAGCACACATCTTCCAGTGTGTATTAAAGCTCTGAATCAAAGCCATCATAAATATTTGAATTAAATGAATGCAAGCTGCAGTAAACTCTTCAACAACCATCTCCAAGTGGTTGCTAAAATTCCCTGAATAGGTTAGATTTACTTACACATCCCAATTTTTATATTACACCTGAGATTGGAGTAGGTTATTGCACACGCACGCACACACGCACAGAGCTATCACTAATCGAAATGTGAAGTAAACCTATCCAGTGACAATGCTTAACACCCATGTGTAAATGTTAGGGTATGTTAACTGACATAGGTTCTTTTAAATACAATTTGAGAGTTATGTTTGCTTTAGTCTTGAACTGAAAGCTTAATTTTTCATGTGCTTGTTTCTTCAAAGTAAATTTAAAAGTATGTTAGTGTTAATACCATAAATGACAGAAGTATATTTGCTTCAAACTCTCCTTTCTTACTCATATATTAGGCAAGCTCAATAAAAATACTTGCTGCCCACCTATCATACCACATCTGTCTCCACCAAAACTTCCTATGATGCTTCCAATGAATGGAACTGTATTTGTGTCAGTACTAACTGATAAAAACCATGAAAATAGCTGGGCAAACAACAAATAATGCTTTGTTGGTATGCTATATAATTAACCTCATCTGGAGCGCTCCATTAGTAATCTTACAAATTCACAATAGATTTTATTATTTCAGTAGAAACCCCAAGATAGTGTTTTAAATAGGTAATTTGCTCCACTTAATTAGTGCTATAACTATATTACAGGTAATGTAATTTTTCAAGGTGTACACAGAAACAGTATAATATTTCTTGTTCCTTACATTATTCTGTTAAACTTGCTATAGCCATCACTGTCAACACATATATTGCAGTAGTCCTTGGCATATTAGCACCTACTTTCTCCTTAAATTTATTATTTTCTTTTCTATTTCAGTTTCTTCAGAACCAAAAACATACAAAAGAAAATTATTGACAGCGCGGCAAACAGCAATTAATGCTGAATTAGATGTGCGGCTTAATAAGCTTAGCAAACTTACCGATGATGAGCTTGAATTGCATCAAATAAAGAAAAAGGAGGCAGAAATCTGCCAACAAATGGCATTAGAAGAACTGGAGCAACTTCAACATAGCAGGGAAATGGCAAAAAAAGAACAAGAAATTAAAATTGCTACAGCTCAGCAAAGATTTGATTTTGAAAAAAGATTGTATGAGCTGCAGACAAAATTTGCTATAGAGAAGCACCAAGCTGAGATGGAATTATTGCTGAAAAAATGATTATGATTGTGCCTTATGAATCATAGTAATGATTCTTTCTTCAGATTAAAAAGCTAATTTTTTATCACAGAAATGTATACATTGTATTTCTTTATTAATCCCTTATTCTATTTTGAGCAATTGGAAATAGGAAATATTGGAAATTGGAAATATGCAGATATTGATGTCCTTGCCATCTCCATGTCCCTTGAAAATAGAGCACACTATTTCATGTGATAAATATTAGGTTATGGCATCTTCATCCTCATTGTTAAAATGTGTGTACATGGCATACAAGGAAGTAATCCTGTGCTTCAATATATTCAGATGAATGTGCTAACCCTGAGAATTATGTTTACTGAATTACTGAACAAATTGTTTTGAAATGTCTGCACTTTTGTATAGCATTTACTTACATAAAACATTAAATGTTGTTTGCGTGAATGTGCTACTCCCCAGATTAACAATAACAATGTGTTCTGAATTCAGTTTTTTAACAATAGCAAAAAATAAATATAATACAATAACACAATTCAGCTGATAAATTATAGGCTTACACGGCTATATTTTCAGCCAATGATAAATATAAAATAAAAGGTATCATTTAGAATAATTGCTCTCAAAAAAGCAGATATTTCAATCGGACTAGCATATTCAATATGATGTCTGTTTTGCATAGGTTAAAATAACACAAACAAAAACTCACTTACAAAACTCAGGGTCCTTTGTCAGCACAGTGGAAATAGAGCTTTATCACTCATAGAAGTACTGAATTTCGCATTATTTTCCATTTCTTCCACATTTTTAAATCTCTTAAGTTATTTAGCTTATATCAACTGACTTACTTTATAATGATATATATATATGGGTCCATATGTGTTTTTTGTTTTTCATCATTGCAACTTGTCACTGTTCTGAACTAAACATGCATTAACTGGGCTTACCAAAGATAGATAATGCAAGCATAATCACAATAATATTAAGCACTTCAGAAATCCATTTTAAAGTGTTGAACATGTTTAAAAATTTAACTGTACTTTCCTAAGAAGAAAGCAATAAAAGCAAATGTTAATACATGAAATAAATCAAAGTAATGTGTTGATACCAATCACAATGAATCTGTATAACATAAAAACTTTGCTTGGGCTGTTTGAAATGCAAAAAGATAATTTTATATATTGCACACTGAGTAAAATTCAGGTTCTCAGTATTGGTATTATAAAATCACAAGTTTCTAGAAGCACCAAACTGCAAAAACATGGAGATTGCACCACATATTATAGATTGCATTAAGATTTCTTTGTGCCATGCATCTCTTGAAAGTCACAAAATTTGGTTGTTTTATTAACTGACCTGCCATTCAGTAAGGGACTTCTGTGGAATGAGAGATGATCGCACTCAACAGTTTACATTTTTAAATTAGGTTGCTACTAGCCCAATTTGATGAATGAGAATTCTGTGCTTTATAACCTCTGTAACAGATAAATATTTATGAACTTTAAACACCTTTACATTCAGTACATGGCAAGGTGGAAGAGTAAATGGGACGTATAGCTCAAGAGATGGCATGATAATTTGAATTGCAGTTATACACTGTTAAAAAATATGGAAGTGCAAATAATGTGGTTTTACAATATGTACACAACTTTTAGCATGCACAAATCAGTTTACATTGCTTATGTTTGGAAAAAGATTTTCTGAACTTAGAATATATGTTGACTGTCATAGTCAGAAAGTACATCTGACTATCCAGTGCTCTTAAATGTATTTTTTTAATTAGTGCGACAACACTTAAAAGCAGTAGGTACATGAAGTGAAATGTGTTTTAAGCAACATTTTTTATTTCAGTTTTCTGTTATACTAAAAATCTGAGTGCTAATTAAAATTAAAATGTAGAAAACTAAAACATCCTTATTGTTTAGAACAATAAATGCAGCATGCTTTAAGCCAGTTAATTACTGACTTGCTGCTTGTTAATGACATAGCATTGTAACCAGAGAACATGTTGACTAACATTGTCTGTGAACAAAATGGCATATAATATGATGTAGTTGATGATTATTAAAGTGCACTGCTGTTGCTAAATAAATGCATATACAATATAATACAAAACATCACATTTGTAACATTTAACTGATTAATTTGGAGTATTGCCAAAATGGCGCTGGATGAATGTTTGTTTAATTACTCTGCCTCTGTCTGTTTCTCTTACATTAAGTGCTTCTATGACTAGGTTATCCCAGTCATGTGCATTCCCTTCCACTGGAAAATCTTGGGGATTCCAAGCACTGCCAATATTGTGGAGTACGGCACATGCAGCAATTATTTGAGTGGTTGTTCTTAGCTTATTTCTAAGCTTCTGACAGAGGCAAGGAAATCTACGCTTAAGTACACCAAATGTTCTTTCAACAGAAGTCCTGTTGGAATTAGTGCACTGTTATAGCGCTGCTCAGGAACTGTTTGTGGGTCTTATACTGGTGTATAAAGATATTTGGTTTGGCGGTTAACCCCATCACCAAGAAGAAAGGATTTCTTGAGGTCCCTATCCTCAAGACGTACCTTAACCTCACTATTATCAAAAATTCTGGAATTGTATGTTGATCCAGGCCATCGTATTACTATATCAAATATTTGAAGCTGAGGTCCTGTTACAGCTTGGACATTTAAGGACATCCAACCTTTTCTGTTTCGGTACACCTCTGCATTTTGACCTCCAGGGTTTATAATGGGTATGTGTGTACAGTCTACACATCCAAGGACATTTGGGAAGTGTCTCATATTAAAAAAGTCAATTTCCACTTGATGACTTCCAGCTTCAGTCTGAGGAAAATGTACTACATTAGGTAAATGTCTTGTCAATCTTTCTGAAATCTCTCTTATAATTCTGCAAGCATTTGCCTGGCTGATTTTTGACAGTTCCCCACATACAATCTGCAATTTAGAAATAAAGTACATTAAAGCAACGAGGATTTTATTAGAATTCCATAGAAATTCAGAAAATAAGCTAATTAACCAAACAGTCCCCAAATGATAGAAACCTAAACATTATATAACCTAAAATAGAGAGTTGAGGGTTGTTACACTACATCACTATGATAAACTTACTTGAACGCGTTTCGGGAGACGGCTTGTCCCCATCGTCAGCATTCTCTCTCAACTGATATTTGAAAATATCAGTTGAGAGAGAATGCTGACGATGGGGACAAGCCGTCTCCCGAAACGCGTTCAAGTAAGTTTATCATAGTGATGTAGTGTAACAACCCTCAACTCTCTATTTTAAATTATGACACATCACTGTTACAAGCTTCTAAATCTTCAAAAATTGAGATTATATAACCTATCTATCAAGGCCAAAAAAGGAAAGTTCTTATCTGATAACTTCCTGTAGCATAAAATCTCAGTGCAGTTGTCAGTCTGATGATTGGGGGAACTGGCAAACCCCTGTTTGTTTCAGGTTCTTGCAAAGTTAGAGGCATTATATGATGCACTACTGTATTTTTGGAAAATCTATCTTCTCAGAAACTGTGCATCACTGTATTTGTGTAATGGATTCTCATAGTCCGGAAATAATCGTGGAATATTCTCATACAAGTCGTCGTCCATTACATAATTCATAAACTCAAAAAAATCATCTGCAACCAAAGCCATGACGTTATCTCTTATGCACCAGTATAACCTCTAAAGAGCATGAAGGAGAAACAAAGGTAGTTCTTTAGCTTCCTTCAGTCTTTAAGGAAAGGAACCTTCCTTTCCTTCTTCTTTACAGTAAAGGAAGCTTTATGAATAGCAAAACTAGCCATGTAAGGAAGGTTTAAGGCTACCTTATAACTCTAAGGAGTCTTCCTTTCTTAAATACAGCAAGGGCGATTTCAGAATTCGAAAAGCTATGTAAGGAGGATTGAAGCTCCTTCACTTAAACTTCACCTTACCGGCAAATCTTTATACTCCAGTACAAGACACACAAACTGTTCCTGAGCAGCGCTATAACAGTGCACTAATTCCAACCAGGACTTCTGTTGAAAGAACATTTGGTGTACTTAAGCGTAGATTTCCTTGCCTCTGTCAGAAGCTTAGAAATAAGCTAAGAACAACCACTCAAATAATTGCTGCATGTGCGTACTCCACAATATTGGCAGTGCTTGGAATCCCCAAGATTTTCCAGTGGAAGGGAATGCACATGACTGGGATAACCTAGTCATAGAAGCACTTAATGTAAGAGAAACAGACAGAGGCAGAGTAATTAAACAAACATTCATCCAGCGCCATTTTGGCAATACTCCAAATTAATCAGTTAAATGTTACAAATGTGATGTTTTGTATTATATTGTATATGCATTTATTTAGCAACAGCAGTGCACTTTAATAATCATCAACTACATCATATTATATGCCATTTTGTTCACAGACAATGTTAGTCAACATGTTCTCTGGTTACAATGCTATGTCATTAACAAGCAGCAAGTCAGTAATTAACTGGCTTAAAGCATGCTGCATTTATTGTTCTAAACAATAAGGATGTTTTAGTTTTCTACATTTTAATTTTAATTAGCACTCAGATTTTTAGTATAAAAGAAAACTGAAATAAAAAATGTTCCTTAAAACACATTTCACTTCATGTACCTACTGCTTTTAAGTGTTGTCGCACTAATTAAAAAAATACATTTAAGAGCACTGGATAGTCAGATGTATTTTCTGACTATGACAGTCAACATATATTCTAAGTTCAGAAAATCTTTTTCCAAACATAAGCAATGTAAACTGATTTGTGCATGCTAAAAGTTGTGTACATATTGTAAAACCACATTATTTGCACTTCCATATTTTTAAACAGTGTATAACTGCAATGCAATTATCATGTCATCTCTTGAGCTATACGTCCCATTTACTCTTCCACCTTGCCATGTACTGAATGTAAAGGTGTTCAAAGTTCATAAATATTTATCTGTTACAGAGGTTATAAAGCACAGAATTCTCATTCATCAAACTAGTTGCTAGTAGTAATTTAAAAATGTAAACTGTTGAGTGCGATCATCTCTCATTCCACAGAAGTCCCTTACTGAATGGCAGGTCAGTTAATAAAACAACCAAATTTTGTGACTTTCAAGAGATGCATGGCACAAAGAAATCTTAATGCAATCTATAATATGTGGTGCAATCTCCATGTTTTTGCAGTTTGGTGCTTCTAGAAACTTGTGATTTTATAATACCCATACTGAGAAACTGAATTTTACTCAGTGTGCAGTATATAAAATTATCTTTTTGCATTTCAAACAGCCCAAGCAAAGTTTTTATGTTTTACAGATTCATTGTGATTGGTATCAACACATTACTTTGATTTATTTCATGTATTAACATTTGCTTTTATTGCTTTCTTCTTAGGAAAGTACAGTAAACTTTTTAAACATGTTCAACACTTTAAAATGGATTTCTGAAGTGCTTAATATTATTGTGATTATGCTTGCATTATCAATCTTTGGTAAGCCCAGTTAATGCATATTTAGTTCAGAACAGTGACAAGTTGCAATGATGAAAAACAAAAAACACATATGGACCCATATGCAACAGTTAAATGGGGCCCCATTTAATAGATATTTTCTATTTTCCTTCTTAATGGTATCTTCAGGTGCAGATTTAAAAAAGAATTTGTTACATATATATCATTATAAAGTAAGTCAGTTGATATAAGCTAAATAACTTAAGAGATTTAAAAATGTGGAAGAAATGGAAAATAATGCGAAATTCAGTACTTCTATGAGTGATAAAGCTCAATTTCCACTGTGCTGACAAAGGACCCTGAGTTTTGTAAGTGAGTTTTTGTTTGTGTTATTTTAACCTATGCAAAACACACATATTATTGAATAGGCTAGTTCGATTGAAATATCTGCTTTTTTGAGAGCAATTATTTTAAATGATATCTTTTATTTTATATTTATCATTGGCTGAAAATATAGCCGTGTAAGCCTATAATTTATCAGCTGAATTGTGTTATTGTATTATATTTATTTTTTGCTATTGTTAAAAAACTGAATTCAGAACACATTGTTATTGTTAATCTGGGGAGTAGCACATTCACGCAAACAACATTTAATGTTTTATGTAAGTAAATGCTATACAAAAGTGCAGACATTTCAAACAATTTGTTCAGTAATTCAGTAAACATAATTCTCAGGGTTAGCACATTCATCTGAATATATTGAAGCACATGATTACTTCCTTGTATGCCATGTACAGACACACATTTTAACATGAGGATGAAGATGCCATAACATAATATTTACCACATGAAATAGTGTGCTCTATTTTCAAGGGATATGGAGATGGCAAGGACATCAATATCTGCATATTTCCAATTTCCAATATTTCCTATTTCCAATAGCTCAAAATAGAATAAGGGATTAATAAAGAAATACAATGTATACATTTCTGTGATAAAAAATTAGCTTTTTAATCTGAAGAAAGAATCATTACTATGATTCATAAGGCACAATCATAATCATTTTTTCAGCAATAATTCCATCTCAGCTTGGTGCTTCTCTATAGCAAATTTTGTCTGCAGCTCATACAATCTTTTTTCAAAATCAAATCTTTGCTGAGCTGTAGCAATTTTAATTTCTTGTTCTTTTTTTGCCATTTCCCTGCTATGTTGAAGTTGCTCCAGTTCTTCTAATGCCATTTGTTGGCAGATTTCTGCCTCCTTTTTCTTTATTTGATGCAATTCAAGCTCATCATCGGTAAGTTTGCTAAGCTTATTAAGCTGCACATCTAATTCAGCATTAATTGCTGTTTGCCGAGCTGTCAATAATTTTCTTTTGTATGTTTTTGGTTCTGAAGAAACTGAAATAGAAAAGAAAATAATAAATTTAAGGAGAAAGTAGGTGCTAATATGCCAAGGACTACTGCAATATATGTGTTGACAGTGATGGCTATAGCAAGTTTAACAGAATAATGTAAGGAACAAGAAATATTATACTGTTTCTGTGTACACCTTGAAAAATTACATTACCTGTAATATAGTTATAGCACTAATTAAGTGGAAGCAAATTACCTATTTAAAACACTATCTTGGGGTTTCTACTGAAATAATAAAATCTATTGTGAATTTGTAAGATTACTAATGGAGTGCTCCAGATGAGGTTAATTATATAGCATACCAACAAAGCATTATTTGTTGTTTGCCCAGCTATTTTCATGGTTTTTATCAGTTAGTACTGACACAAATACAGTTCCATTCATTGGAAGCATCATAGGAAGTTTTGGTGGAGACAGATGTGGTATGATAGGTGGGCAGCAAGTATTTTTATTGAGCTTGCCTAATATATGAGTAAGAAAGGAGAGTTTGAAGCAAATATACTTCTGTCATTTATGGTATTAACACTAACATACTTTTAAATTTACTTTGAAGAAACAAGCACATGAAAAATTAAGCTTTCAGTTCAAGACTAAAGCAAACATAACTCTCAAATTGTATTTAAAAGAACCTATGTCAGTTAACATACCCTAACATTTACACATGGGTGTTAAGCATTGTCACTGGATAGGTTTACTTCACATTTCGATTAGTGATAGCTCTGTGCGTGTGTGCGTGCGTGTGCAATAACCTACTCCAATCTCAGGTGTAATATAAAAATTGGGATGTGTAAGTAAATCTAACCTATTCAGGGAATTTTAGCAACCACTTGGAGATGGTTGTTGAAGAGTTTACTGCAGCTTGCATTCATTTAATTCAAATATTTATGATGGCTTTGATTCAGAGATTTAATACACAGCGGAAGATGTGTGCTGCCCAACCATATGCAAGTTTTTAAATGTTTACTTTACTGGACATTTCTTTGGAGTTTATGCTAATAACAGATCTGGTGGGGTAACATATGCATGCTAGAATATTTATACTTTTCATTTATTAGTTACTGTAATTATCTTTTTTTTTAGATTAGGTACCTGCATTTTACCTACTTATCATCTGAGTAATTGTGCTACAAATGCCTTTGATTAATAATAATAATAATAATAATAATAATAATAATAATAATAATAATAATAATAATGTAACTAACCATTTAGATCAATTTGTGGGACTTCATTTTCTGCAGAAGCTCTAGGCTCTTCTACTGTGGCTAATGGTTGTGCAGGCACAAACATTTCACTAGAGAGTTCATAGTTTTGATTTGGTTCAGATGCACTTAAAACAATAATACATTTTTTTACAAAAATGGGACAAATTTCAGTTAATTGTGGACTTAAGTTAATTTAAACCTTCAGCACTTATATGTTACATTTAATTTAGTGTGCAGGAGAGATTATAGCAGAGAGATTATTCAGAGCAGAAACTGATTAATAAAAATATAAGAAAATGTCAAAGATGAAGGTTTCAGTGCTAATGCATATTATATTCTACCCAAAATAAATTTCAGAAAATAATATAAAAATGGATTACTTTTATCAACTTACATGTAAGCAACATAACCGTATCGCTATCCAAGGCATCCTCAAGCTCTACATTTGTTGCATTTAGGATGATAGCATCCGCTGGACTGTCATCATCTTTTGATATTTGCATCGGACCACCTTCTGTTGCCAATCTGGCCCGTTTGGCAGCGGCCAACTGTCGCTTTCTTTTGGTTTTAATGTTGTTCCAACATTTTTGAAGTTGAATAACGGTTCCCTGCAACAGAAGGTAATAAATGACTCGTCACAATAACGAAAAAGCCAAACAAAAGAAACCAAGAACTGTTTAATGTGGTATTTAAAAGCAGGAATGGGTAACTAACCTCCAAATGGTCCGATTCACTATTGAACCGTTCTTGTATCTCGGTCCAAGCTTTGCGTTTTTCTTGAAGGGTTGCACCATTTGTTTCTTTATTCTCCACTACATTCTTGTATTTGTTTATAAGATGCAATAGAAAGTTCTGTTCTTGTTCTGAAAATCGCTTCTTTTCCATTTCAAACACAATTACAAGTACATGCTGATTATATATATGCGAGAAGCGCAGGACCTTGCTAGCACATTGCTTTTATTGCCAACATAAACTAATTTTCCTTTAAACTTCCATTCCTATTCTACCCAAACGCAGTGTGCTATTAGAAACAAATTTTAATTAGAATGCATAATGGCGTCAAACTATAAATGTATTTATTATACCAAAGTAATTATTTATGCATTGTATTAATTTTACGATTAACACGTGGGAATATTTATCTTTATTTGCTTGCCGGCTATTTCCGGCAGTAGAAGGAGACCTTTGGTTCTTTCTTTCGTTAAGGTAATCGTAAGGAAGCTTCAAGAATACGATTTCACATTTAATGGAGGGACATTCCTTATTACTTCCTTAACGAAGGAAGCCTTAAGAGCGTATTTTAGGAACGTTTGAGAATTCCACCCGTAATCTCCAGTATTCTGATTAAAGGGATTTATTTTTCATGTATTGTTGCTTTCCTTCTAAAACCTCCTTAGCCCAACTGTGGTAATTTTTAGTTACTGACGCCAAAGATAGAAAAATGAAGCACTCCACTAAGGTTAAAAGTCTTGAATGTCCATCACTGTTATTTTTGTCAGTAAGAAAAGCTGAACCTAATGTTTGCTGCTGATCTGGCAGTCGGTATTATTGTTGACAATGATGAAACAGTCAATATGACTGTTGAAAATATTTCTTATACGGTAAAAACATGGTGCAACTAATGATGTTTCTTTAAATATTAATAAAACTGAAAATATGAATTTTAAAATAGGTCACTGATAACCTTCTGAGATTCCTAGGCATATATCTTATGGCTGGATTAAGTTGGTTAACTCATGTTAACTATATTGCAGAGAAAATCAGCACTGGTATATACATATTAAGAGGTCTTACAAGCTATATAGCATTTAAGTGTCTTATTACAGTGTATTTTGGCCATATACATAGTCACTTAAATTACAGTATTCTTCAGCACATAAAATTGTTTTATTACAAAAAAATAAGCTCCAAGACAAATTTATGGGGTCTCACAACAGACACATTGTAAACCACTTTTTGTTAAATCCAGTAAACAAGAAGTGTTCAAAAACAGACCAAACCTTTGAAATAGCACATCAACTGGCTCAGGGAGCATGCTGCGGCTATTGAGTGCACTAGTGGCAGGTTTAGACACCAAATTGCCACTTTCCTCTTTTGCTATGCTCGTTAGTTGTCAAGCTACAGCTGCTGAAGTGAGCATGTGCACAAGGTGTTCGTCGGATTGGTGACAAAGTGACAGTGAAAGAGCTCGAACGTGTGTGTGTGAGATTTTGGTAAAACTTTTACCGAGACATTTCAGTTGCATAGCCAAGCATGCAGGGAGGACTGTATGAGTTGCATGTAGTGCTATGAGTGACTTAAGCATTTTGAACATGGCAGAATGCCAGTCGGTGAGGATCCCAGGCCTGGACGACCTTCCACATCGACAGATGACCATGTCGAGAGAGTTCGTGCTGTGATTCGTGGAAATCGTCATTCAACTGTTTGAGAAGTTGCTGACGCAGTGGGCATCATTCTAGAATCATGCCATAAAATTCTGAGTGACAAACACTGAGATGCATCATGTCAGTGCAAAATTTGTGCCATGTTTGTTGACTGATGATCAGAAACAGACCCATGTTGAAATCAGCCAGTAACTGCTTGCCACTGCAAATGGCAATGAAAACTTCCTTGAGAATGTCATAATGAGATGTGGGTTTATGGCTATAATATTGAAATGAAACTGCAGTCACAGTGGGTGGGCAAAGATCCCCTTGTCCAAAAAAGCGTGCATGGGTCGGTCAAAGATCAAGGTGATGTTGGTTGTGTGTTTTGACTGCAAAGGCATTGTCCATCAGGAATTTGTGCCACATGGTCAGGGGGTAATTAACGAAGTCTACCAGGGAAATTCTAGTGTGTTTGAGGGATACTGTGCACAGGAAGAGGCCTGAATTGTGGAAAAACCAGACTTGAATATTGCACCATGGCAATGTACTGGCTCATGCGTCATTCCTTATCCACAGCTATCTGGCAAAACCTCAGACACCTGTTCTGCCCCATCCACCGACCTAGGCCTAGCAGACTTTTTGCTGTTTCCCAGACTTAAAACCATGTTGAAAGGATGCCATTTCCAAGTCATAGAAGAGATTCAGGACAGTACGACAAGAGGCCGTGCCATTCCAGAAAGTGCATTCCAGGAGGCTTTCCAAAAATGGAAGAAATGTCAGGAATGGTGTATTGTCAGTAAAGGGGACTACTTTCAGGGGGACTGCTTAAAATGTTGTACAATGATCAATAAAGATGTTATAGAAAAAGTTCAGTCTTTTTATGAACACACCTTTAATCTTACACTACTTTCAATGTTCTTTCTGACTTGTCTCTAGTGTGTAACAAAAAAACAAAAAAAAAAAAAGTAAGCCAGTTTACAACTTGTGATCAATTCATAGATACTCTACAAGAAATAGTTATGTATATATAAATATAACAAAACAGAAAAGTTTTTATATTATCTCTATTAATTTATTTAATCATTTATCTTCTCGGGTTAAACATTTACCAAATATTTAAAAGCAATGTCAGAACTGCATAGTTGCCTTCTCTTTTTGTAACATTTACCTGTTCTCTCATTATTTTAAAAATGAAAGATAGGTGAGTAGTATTCTATGGAGTAAATATTCATTAATGATATAGTTAGTATCGGATAGTGACTGCAAGACATACTGTTAGACCCGAAGGCTGTGTTGAAAGATAGGGATGCAAGGAATCTCTCTCTCTCTCTCTCTCTCTCTCTCTCTCTCTCTCTCTCTCTCTCTCTCTCCCTCTCTCCCTCTCCCTCCCCCTCCCTCCCTCCATAAGAAATCATACAGAGTTATTGGTTTTGTCCACAAGTATATACAAGGAAAACATATGTACAAGTTGTATTAAAAAAAACAATATGCAGGTAGACAAGCTCTTGTCAGTCCATGTATGTCATCATTTAAGATAATCTTGAGAACAGCAATTATACAATGGTTTCGAAGGCAGACATCTTCTTGGCTGAAGTGGCTCCCTCAGATGAGAACAGGACCCATGAAACAAATGAGTTCACAAGATATGTAAATATTTACATAAGTTTTGCTCGTACAGTATTCTACATATTCATCTAAAGAGTAAAACTGATTTTTTCCAAAGAACTTATGTAATTCTACCTTATATTTATTTGACGAGGTTATATTTTTAAAGTACCTGGGTAGTTATATAATTTTAAGCCGTTATACTTAAAGGATGTTTCAAACAATTTGGTTTTGTGAGTGATCGAGTGTAATTTGTCCTTATTCCTTGTATCGTGTGAGTGAATTTCACCATTTGTGACATAATTTGAAATATTCTTCTTGGTGTATATTAGCAATTCTTTCATATACAAACTGGGTAAGGTCAAAATGTTCAAGCTGTGGAAATATTCTCTGCAGCTTTCCGTTTTTGGGATTCCCGCTAGTATTCTTAGTGCTCTATTTTGAAGTTTAAATATTTTGATACTATTTGTAGTATTTCCCCATAAGGGTAGACCATAGAGCAGTCGCGAGTGAAAGTAGGCAAAGTAACAAATTTTGAGAATTTTAGCTGATACACGAGGCTTTAGTTGACGAAGAATAAAACAGGTGCTGCTAAGCTTGCCTAATAGTTTTTCAATGTGAAAGTCCCAACTTAAATTATTATCCAGCCACAGCCCTAGAAATTTTGTTTCACCCGCAAAGCTGACCAATTTAGAACCAGTTTTGATGCTGGGATTCCCTGACTTTCTACAAGCTTTATGTTGAAAATTTAGAGCTACAATTTTCTCTTCATTTACAAGCAGTTTATTGCCTTTAAACCAATCAATTATTTTATTCACGACCACTTTTGTATTTGCTATAGGCTACTATTATCCTTCCCTGTAATGAAAATGCTTGTATTGTCTGCAAATAGAGTTATTTTGGCTTGTGTTGTGTTTTCAAGACATAACGGTAAGTCATTTATGTACAACAAGAACAGCAAAGGACCCAGAATAGAACCCTGTGGAACCCCCGATGTTACAGTTCTTTTTTCAGACAGGTCCTTTCTAATTTCATTGTATCCTGTTTCTATAAAATCAATTTCAACTATTTGATCTCTCATTTCTAAGTATGATTTAAACCAGTTGAAGGCCACTCCTCTTTCACCATATTTATACAACTTATTTAGCAGAATTTTGTGATCCACCATGTCGAAGGCTTTTGATAAATCCAAGAATAATCCAACCCCTAATTTGGTTCTGTCCAGTATGTCATAAATATTATCAACGAAGTTTATTACAGCCAAGCTAGTTGATCTATTGCTTTGGAATCCATATTGGCAGTTATTAATTATATTATGTTTGGTAAGGAATCCCATTAATCTCTTGTACATCATTTTTTCTAATATTTTTGAGAAGATTGAAAGTAACGCTATTGGCCTATAGTTGTTGGGGTCTTGAGGTTCTCCTTTTTTGAATATTGGTTTAATTTTAGCAGTTTTTAGCTCAAGTGGAAAAGTGCCACTTTGAAGTGATTTATTAACGATGTGGCATAGTGGTTTTAAAATATGCTTGCTACATTCTTTAATTAAATAGCTCAAAATTCCATCCATGGCTTCAGATTTTTTATTTTTTAGTTTACATATTATGTGAAGCAGTTCAGTTTCACATACAGGAGTTAGGAATAATGACTTGTTATTGAAAAAGCTTGGGACTGAGTTATCAGTATTTTTGGACAGCTTTTACTTTGCAGGATTATTACAATTTCAACAAAGTATTTGTTAAATATACTAGCAATTTCCTTAGGGTTTGTTATAATATTGTCTTTATACTTCAATTTGATGTTTTCTTTCATTGGGGAATTTGAGTTAGTTTCTTTTTTTTATAATGTTCCATATAGCTTTTTGACCATTTCCTGATTTATTTATTTTTCTAGAATTCTCTAAAATTTTAGCTGCTTGAATTACCATTTTGTAGATTGATTTATATTTCTTGTAGTAATTTTTGAACTCCTCAGAGCTGCTTCCATTTTTAATTGCATTACTGAGAAGTTTTAATTTCTTGCCAGAAGTTCTTATACCTTTAGTTACCCATGTTGAATGCTGTTCTTTGATGTTTAGATTAATCAGGGGAAAGGCTGTCTCATAGTAGTGTTTGAAAGTGTTTAGGAATTTAGAGTAAGTGATATCAACTGAATTTTCCTCGTAAACATCTTCCCAAGTTTCGTTTTCTAGCAAATAATTAAAGTAATCTATATTTTCAGCCTTCTGTAGTCTGACCTTTTTAAACATAGTGCTTGCCTCCCTTAGTTTCTTCCTGTTTGGCCAGTTTATACTATAGATTGGGCAAAATGATCTGATAGGTATCAAAAACCTCAATGTTTCTAACACAATTGGTTAAATCACTACTTATAGCTACCTGATCAATTGATGTTTTAGAAGTATTCGTGACCCTTGTTGGCACATTTATTGTTGTTTGAAGGCCATAAAGATTTAGCAAAGTAAGGAATTTTGATATTTCACTGCTGTGTTCTAAAAAATTTATGTTAAAGTCCCCCAGCAGAATTACGCTTTTCTTTAGCTTAAGGAAGTGATTAAGAATAATATCCAAACTTTCAATTAGAAGGTTTATGTTTCTCGAAGGATTCCTATATATGCATATTATTATCAGCTTATTTGCAACTTCTATAGTGCTGGCTTCAAAATGTTCTTCTACATTTAATGCTTGAAATGTTTTTACAGGTTTAGCCTTTATATGCTTTTTTTTATTAAGATTAATAACCCGCCATTTCTTTTAATTGACCTACTGTAACCCTGTATTAATTTAAAGCTGTTATTCTCAATTCAGTTAATTCACATTGGGTTAGCCAGTGCTCAGTAATGCACATTATGTCTATGTGTTTTAACTCCCCCTCTATTAGTAATTCAAGTTGAAGAGACTTACTTCGGATATATTTTAAAATAGAGAGTTGAGGGTTGTTACACTACATCACTATAATAATCTTAATTGAACGCGTTTCGGGAGACGGCTTGTCCCCATCGTCAGCATTCTCTCTCAACTTTAGTGTAACAACCCTCAACTCTCTATTTTAAATTATGACACATCACTGTTACAAGCTTCTAAATCTTCAAAAATTGAGCTTACTTCGGATACATTGAATGTTTTGGTGAAGAACGCGCAAAGTATGCAAGTTTTGAGATTTTTGTTGTTTTTGTTTTCCTTCCCCAAATTGTGATCGAAGGAGTCAGTTCTTAAAGAAATGTTTCCTATTTGCTTGCAGTTTTCACTTTTATCCCTTATACTAAGGGAAGCATCATGAGCATGATAAGATATGCAAAGTTAGGAATCCATTGACCAGAATCAGTGTCCTATGACGATCAATCTGTGGACTGGCAATTATTGGAAAATTCATTATCTTATTGCCACATCCAGTCCTGTTGCAGATTCTAGGGACAGATGGGAACTATGAGGCAAAAGTACTCCTCACAACTAGATTTTTCAATGTTACATGTTGTAAGGACACTGATGACCTTTGATGTTTAGCGCCCTTAAACCCCATCTCATCATCAATGTTACAAAAACCAGGGAAACATTCTTATTGAGTTAAATGAACAAATGGCAGAGATAGATAAAGAACTCCTCTAGAATTAAGTTACAGCTGTGGCAGATCAAGGACCAAATGTAAAACGCTTTAAAAATCACAAACATCTGCCATGTGCAGTGCACTGCATAAGCACAGCAGTAAGGCACACTTTGGATCAAAATTTACTTCATGAAGAGCTACCTGATGTTTACAACTCCATATGGACAGTGCTTAGAATAATAAGGTACATGAAACAATTTGCGCTTTTGACAAGATTAAAATAATTAGGTCAGAATAGTGAAACTATGAAGTGCATCCAGAAAGTAAGTTTCTCTATTTTTTTAAAACAAAGAAAACCTAGTTACTTGAAAAACATTATTGACAAGAGGTACAACAATGTTTGAGCTATTTTTCGACATAGTCACCGCAAGAATTGAGACACTAGTCATATCGTGGGATCAACTTTTGCATTCTGGTATTGTAGAAGTCTGCTGCCTGTGAATGGAACCAGTGTGTGACAGTCGTCTTCAGCTCTTTGTCGTCAAAACGCTGACCAGAGGACAGGCATTTCTTGAGGTGCAAGAAAAGATGGAAATTGCTGGGAGCAAGATCAGGACTGTATAGTGGATGATCAAACAGCCCTCAGCCAAACTCCTGCAGTACAGTTGCTGTGCTCCGAGTCGTATGTGGACGAACATTGTCATGGAGCAGCGTAACACCAGCAGTTAGCATTTCATGCCTCTGTTTTGAATGACACGTTGCAATTTCCGCAGTGTTTCACAGTAATGATCAACGTTCACTGTTTCACCTCTGGGCAGAAAGTCAATGAGCAGAATGCCCTTCCTGCTCCAGAACACCGTGGACATCACTTTCTGCATCAACACAGTCTGTTTGAATTTCGTCTTTACCGGAGATCCACTGTGGCGCCAATGCATTGACTGCTGCTTGGTTTCTGGGGTAAAGTGCAAAATCCACATCTGATAGCCCATTACGATCCTGTCGAGGAACTTGTCACCGTCATCATGACACCGCTGCAGAAATGTCAGTGCTGCTCCTAAGTGTTTCATTTTGTGCTCGGATGTCAGGTTCTTTGGCACCCACCTGGCACACAAATTCCTGAACAGCAGGTGCTTAGTGACAATTTCATGCAACAAGGATAGTGATATCTGTGGAAAATGGCTGCTTAGCTCATCGTGAAGCAACGGCTCTCCATGATGCTGCACCAGCTCAACAAGGTCATCATTGATGAGGGACAGTCGCCCACTGCACTCTTCATCATGGACACTTTGATGACCTTGCCTACACCAGCGGCGCACCAACTGTTTGCTCATGATGTTCGGCCTGTTGACCTGACAAAGCTGCTGATGAATTTTGATCAGTGCTGTGTTTTGTGCAGTAAGGAACTTTATCACTGACCGAAACTCGCAGGCAGTGGGAGAGCGTATAAGAGCCGCCATTTTGGGCCACTGCAGGCGAGACCTGTCCGGTTGGCATATGATTGATACGTCATAGATCTGTTACACTTGCACAATTTTCCCGGCTAAATACATTTACTTTTAAAGGAAACAAAATTGGGAAACTTACTTTCAGGATGCGCCTTGTAGATGGAATAGCATTGACATGATGCTGGATTCACTTCATTTGCAACATAATAATATTGAGGACCTACTATTTGCAAAAAGCAAGCAGGAAGTGAAAACTTGTAATAGCCTGGGATGATGGAAAACATAATTAAATTCTTGAAATGTCTCAAAGACCCATCAAATGATTAGAAGAGTGAAAAAGAACCAAACTTGCCTTTTGTAGTACCATGGAGTTTTAGTCTATTAGATGCATACAAAAGTGATGACAGTAGAACAATAAAGATAGTTAAAGTTAGACAGAAACCTTCATCCAAGAGAAAGCTGTTAATGAACTGCATGATTTTCAGTATATCGCTATGCTTATCCATCCATATTTCAAGGAACTTACAGTTCTAAATGACACAAAAAAATCTACCAAACTGTTTAGCAGAGGTTAAATTACTTAGTGTGGTGAAGAGAAAGAAAATGTTGTGCCCTGTCCCACAAAGAAAATTAAAAAATGGCATCCACCTGCTACATATAAAGATGAACTTGAGAGGTATTTAAACATGGATGGCTCAGCTGATGACTGCAAGAATATATTGTTATCTTGGTGGATGGCCAATGTTTGTATTTTCCCAAAACTTTCCAAAGAAATCCTTTGCATTCCTACCAGTACTACAACAAGCAAAAAGAATTTTAACTGACAGGCCTAGCTGTGTCAGAAATGCAGCTGTATATATCCAGATTGTATTAATGACATTTTGTTGATTCATAATACTAAGAAGGAATATGAGTGACTTAATGCATAATGTCGGATCTTTTTTCAAAAATGCGTTGTAGTGCTAGAGAATCTGCTGGAAGTAAATTGGCTATAGTTTCATTATAAGTCTGAAGATACAGTAAAGTCTTTAGAAATTTGTGTTACCAGAGGTAATTTTATCATTGTAGGCATATTGCTGCCTTATCATTGTTACTTTCTCTAGTTATTACATTAAAATAGATAACCATTATTCTTTCCAATTATTGTGTGTATATAATTTTATGTACAGTTGCTATATTACATTTTGTATAACCATAAGAATATTATTTCTTCTACTGGGTAATCATTAGATGAATTTATAAACTGAATATGATTATCTGACAAGAATTGTGTACTGCTTATGTCGTTAAATATTTACCTGGCTGTAAACTACAAATTTCTTGCAGGATAAACCTGAAAGTAATGGATTGCAGTAAAACTCGAACTCACTATGTGAGTAATGCTAATTTCTAAATCATTGTATAAGATAACAGCATGGAAACAGTGTCTTTAAGACATATTATCCAAGGACAAATCTTGTTCCCATGAAATATGCAAGTAGCAGTTGACTGTCTCTTGGGTTCATGTATGCAGTGGTATACCAATCAACCCAGAAAGATGTCAGCAGACATTGACCTACCATTTTCATAACAGCAGCAAGAGAAATTATATAATAAATCATTCATCACATTTTATTCAATAATGGTTGGTACTTTTATGTTCAGCTCGAAGGAAGATCATTGAGGTCATATAAGAAATATGCGGCAGTATCCATTGTAATCTTAACACATTTATTTGAGCACCAGTGTGAGATACAGCAACAAAGCATATGTCACTAACATTCATTTCACTGAGTGAAACATTTATAATAACTGCATTTAGGTATATTCAAGGAGAATAAGCTATGTTGTGATATTACATGTATCAGTTTACTTTACAAATTGTACATCAAACTACTTCTCCTATTGCCCCCATGTATTGTGAGTGCTTGTACTTGATGCATGAAATTCCTGTTGCCTTACTGCCAAGTAGCGGCATTGTCTAGAAGTAATAAGTGAGAGTGGCACAGGTTTTTACTACCTCTAATAGTAACTCTCAGCGGAATGGATCCTGGGTTCAGCATCATTTCACCCATTTTATTCAGCATCTCTGCAAACCTGAGTTGTAAAGAAGTTTTTAAAAAGGAAACCCTTTTTTTTGAGATCATTGCCAGTACTGTTGCTTAGTGAAAGAAGAGTGCAATCTCAATATATAACTGTTTTGTTTCCCTTTCTTCCCAGATCAATACCTCTACAATTAATTTATGTTTAGACACTGTCAGGCAAAGGAAAATTGAAAACCACTGTAATATAGAAGTGAATGCTTTTTAAGGACCACACTGCATTTTAATACAAGCATTGCACATAATGTTGTTTTGTTGTTTTAATATCTGTAATAGCAGACATTCTTGATAAATTCATTTCTATTGCAGCAAAGCGAATAAACCAACCACCTGTTGCAATGATTTCTCCAAGGTCTCAGACTGTAAAGTTGCCTAATACAGGTGCAGTACTTGATGGATCAAATAGCAAAGATGATGACAAAATAGTCAATTGGCATTGGGAACTTCAGCAAGGGCCCTTAGGTTACCAACCACATCTTTTGGACATGCCAACACTTCAATTGGATAATCTGATAGTTCCAGGCAACTATACCTTTAAGTAAGTTATGCTACAATAATTTGTTTAACTTAGGCCCTCTTATCTAGAAATTAAACAGTTGGGTTTTACTTAAAATTAACATAGTTCATGATATGGAGCAGGCCTTGGTTTAATCCTTGAAAGCATACTTACACTACCACTGCCGCCACCAGAATAAAAATAAAAATAAATAAATATTTTATCATTTAAGCCTTTTATAGGAATAGACAATGTAAATGTGAATATTTCACTTTATAGAACAGGAAATAAGGAACATGCAGAATGAAGTATAACAAAATCTCATATAATAAGAAGTAGAGAGGATAAAAACACATATACAGTTGGTCAAAGAATGTTTAGCCACTTGTTAGAAACAAAGATCACTTTGTGCTTCCGAATATAACCAAAGTCACAGGCAGGCTCCTACAAGGCTCCTATAAGGTGTGTGTTGTAATAACGTTATATGGTATGATTGCAAACATTATTGACATGAATCAACCTTCATGTCACAATCGTTTCCTCATTTAAAACACATAAGTTTACCTCTTTTTCCATTAAAAACCTAAAACGTGAATAGGTGCTGGGTTTGCACCAATTAAATAGAATGTAGTCAGGTACTGTTTTCTATACCACCATATCAAAAACAACAGAGTTGAGATTCCCATCCTAGAGTGTCTAAGCAGTTTAAGACATTACATCATTGGCCATAGATTTCAGATAGCTTGTGTTGATCCTTGCACAATTTCTGTACTTTTTATTTTTGTCTTGTTTGCATGACCAACAACACAGTAGAATGCAAATTTTTAAATATAAGAGGAAGCTTAAATGCTTTTAGTTTTAAAAAGTATATTGCTGTCTTAAGACCTTTCATCTGTGGTCCTAAAATAATTATTTAACTGGAGACACTGCTCATTCCCTATTAAAAATTAAAATAAACAAACAAAATGCAAAATAGAAACAAAGTTAATATCAAAGCTAATACAGCAATGTGTCTGTCTAACAAGGCAGCCATATCTCAGTTGAAAGTAATGTCAACAGTAAGGTGTATCCTTTAATTCAGTCGCTGAGAGGGTTAGTTGTGTGCTGAAGCACATGTGTGGTTTGCTCTGTAGTAGAATAAAGGAACTGAAGTAGTACTGAACCAACCAAAGATGGTTAGGATACCAAAACTGTAGGTATGCATTACAAAGTTTTATAAGTACACTGAATGCATTTATGTATAGTAAGACATACATATTTTAAATTAATTATTTAATGTTTATAAAATAAGCAATTATATTTCTTTCTTAATCAGTGGAATGATGTGAGCATTGAAGGGAAGAAGGTGATGCTATACAGATAATTAGTTTAATATCACTTAAAATACACATTTTCTAAATTGCATTGTTCATAAAAATAAAATGAAAGATAAAAAAAATGTATGGAAAATATAAGATTCAAATGTAAAAACATGCAAGATTTGAACGTGCATACTCTCTGTCACATTTCAATAGCGTCTCTACTTTTGCTACTTGGTCACAGCTGCAGTCTAACTGAAGGACCGCTGTAGGGACCACTAGTGTCTTATTGAAAACATGTGCTTTCGCTCTACCTCTGGAATTCGTTGTCATCTGTAGGGACCTTGATCTGAAGAGGGACTTAGTTATATATTGCCATTCAAGAGTGTAGCCATTCTTTTTTGAGTGTCTGTACAATAACATATACACAATAAGAAACACCTTTTGCAACACGATTATAAAAGCTGATGACCTAAATCACATTAAAAATTACATTTTATCATCAAAATATTCCTGTATTAAATAAAACATTTTAATCACGCTGAAACATAGTTCACTGGTAAAATTTATAATTAGCACATGTTGATTGTTATATTGCTACAGCAACATTGCGATATGAAATGTCAGCTGCTCAGTATCTCTCAAACGTTCACTGTTGAATGTTGTGGTAGTGTAGCTGATGTGAAATAATATCCAAGTTCTTGAAAATAAGCTTTAATTTACTGAATGCCGTGCTGTAGTAATTTTTATAAACATTTGTAATGAAATTAAGCACATAAATTTTCAGAAGGGCAAGTTCATTTAGTTTTATTTGATTCTCTCTGAACTTTAAAACCCAAATGTAAATGCAATAATAATAATAATAATAATAATAATAATAATAATAATAATAATAATAATAATAATAATAATAATTAATAATCACAATACAGGGTTATTCAACAAGAAGGAACAGAATTTAAATATGTATTTCTAATGAACAACAATAGAGGGCAACACATGCGATACATCACTGAATAGAGAAAAGTTCAAAATTTAATTCTATGTATTCAAAATGAGCACCATTTGTTATGTGAGGTTAACCAGTGCTTTTCCGTTTGCATATGCAACCATCTTCTGCAGATTTATTGTATCAATTGTAAATTTTTTATGACGAGGTGGCTTGTTGTTGAACTTACAACGAAATGATTGCTGCAATGAAACAATGGATTCACTCATTGCATAATGCAGCACACAAAACGACTTCCTGTGGTGTTGCCATTTTCTCGTAAACAAACACAGTGCTGCTGTAGGTACTGAATGGAACTAATAGTTGGGGCTTAAAACTTTGAACTTTCCTCTATTCAATGATGTGTTGTATGTGTCGCTATCTATTGTTGTTCATTAAAAATGAATATTTAAAACCTGTCCCTTTTTGAGTAACCCTGTATTTCCAAAAGCATGTTTGATCATTGCCATCTTCTTTTTCTTCTGACGATAATAAAGAATGATATTTCAGTAGTAGTCATTAATCTACTCAGACTCTTGTCAGCCTCATGCTGTTCGTCCTCATCCTCCTGCCATTTCTCCTTGACATCTCAAACAATCTCTAATGCTGCCTGCAGGAGTAATGGATATTCAACAATGCAGCTAGGAAAGTGTTAAGTGACAAATAATCAAGAAGTAGCTGCTTGAATTGTTATCAAGCAGAAGACCCTCTGTTGTATATGTAAATAAAAATGAGGAGAATGACAAACCCTATCTGCAGGATTTGTCAAGAGAAATTCGAGAAAGAACATTGCATGTGGTTATGCATGAATTGTGTAAATTAAATTTAGAAGTGAAATCAACGTCTTGTTTTTTGTTAAAGACAGTGTTATTGACTTAGGCATAGTTTTTGTTAAACAGAACAATAATTAAAATGAAAAGTATTCTTGATTTGGTGTATTACGTTTGGTTAAATATTGTATATCATAAAAACTATGAATGTAATTAAAGTGTACTGAATAAGGTTTGTCTTATAGTGTTAACCAGCTATATGGCTTACATTTAAATCTCTTAATAGGTAGTTTTACTAATTCTGTAATGCATATGCTTTTAGAAGGCATATGGGGCAGTATTTGGTGAGGTTTGCACAGAAAGACTGGGCCATCATGCATGCAACCTTTTGTACCAGCATGAGTGTGAGCAGTAGTGTTCCCTATTTTTCTTGTGCCTAAAAACCTTATTGAAAGTTTGTAATTTTAATCTGCAATAATAATGAACAGCAAGAAATTTTGAGGCTGACTGTCCAGGAGCCACACTTCCACACTGTATGCATATCAAGTTTCTGTTTTATGAGTAAACAAAGGGCATTACTCTTATGATTTTTGTATTTGTGCTACTCTTATTTACATCCTTGTCCTTGCAGTTGCAACCTTCAAGATATTATTTCAGATTCTATTTCATTCCAACTGGAATAAATTCATGAATCAAATAATCAGTTAGTATAAAGGTGCATATGTTTCAAAGTGTTCTCAAAATTTCCATAATAAACAACGAAAGGATGCATAGTTTGAGATGTTTTCCCATTGTAAGATCCTGTAAGAAAATGATAGTTTTCTGAATAACATGCTTTAACAAATTCCTTGCATTTAGGGTTACCAGCCGTCTGGTTTTTGCCGGACATGTCTGACAATTACGTGGTTTTATTTATGTCCAGCAGGCATTTTAGTTTTTCTCTTGAATGTCCGGCATTTTCCCATAACAGTATATTTTAAACATTCTTTCAGTTGTACTTAAGCCTCAGAAGCATATTATCGCATTATTTGTGGTGAATAGTGGACTGTGGTGGAGATATGATTTTGCTGCCAATAAGCGAGCAAATCCATATACTGTGATGTAACTAACTAGAGTGCCACTTTGTCATATGATTTTTTGAGATACACTAACCATATTTAGGTGAAAATACACTGTTATGTATATATTCAAGTAAGAATACAACATGCTTTCACTATTTAGATAAAAGTGTTGGATATACCTTCTTTCTGGGCGGACGACAGGTACAAGTGTGTAGAGTGGAAGTGCTGCCAACTTGCTTGCCTCCCTTCCACTTCTCAGGGATTCTTAGGATTTATTATGGCAATAAACATAATTACAAGGGCTGGTCAACAAAGACTGAGACTGATTTTTTTTCACAGATGTTTATTACTCCAATTCAATGTTTACATGATCTTTTTCAAAGTAGTCCCCTCCTACTTCAATGCACTTTTTATACGTCTCTGCCAGTCCTTGAACACGTGCTGCAGACCATTCTTTGTCAGGTCCTTGAGAATCGTCTCACTTTTCTTGAGCACTGCTTCAGAGTTCTCAAATCGAATACCCCTAAGCTTTGCCTTTAGTGATGGGAATAAAAAAAAGTCACAGGGTGCAAGATCGGGGCTATACGGTGGATGTTGTACACAGGTAATGTTGAATCAAGCCAGCAACTGCATGACTTGATTTGCGACGTGAGGCCATGCATTGTCATGATGAAGTCGCCACCCAGTCCGAGAAAGCTCTGGTCGTTTCTTTGCAATGTGCTTCCTCATTGTAGCCAATACTGACGTGTAGTATGCTGCTGTAACAGTAGTGTGAGGGGGAACTGCATGCTGGTAAATCATTCCATTACAGTCAAAAAATGTGATCATCACTTTCCCTGCAGGTGGCAACTTTTGCCTTTTTTGGTGTTGGAGAACCTGGCGATTTCCACACTGTGCTGGCTTGTTTTCCTTCAGGATCATAATGATGCAGCTATGACTCATCACCGGTGATAATCAATTTAAAAAATGCATCCCCTCCATCAGCAAAGAGACGCAGCACCTCACGGCTTGTCTCCATTCGCACAGCCTTTTGTTCAGGAGTCAACAGATGTGGCACCCAACAAGCACAAACTCGGTTCATATGGAGATGGTCGTGCATAATTGTAAACACACTGCCATATGAAATTCTCAACACTTCACTGAGGTTATGTAATGTTATACGTTGATCCTCTCGGACAATCACGGCAGCTGTGTTGATGTTGACTTCAGTCACAGCAGAAACCGAAACACCAGGCCCATCTTGCTTAACACTGACAAGTTGGCCTTCTTTGAAGTTCTTGAACCACCTAAACACTGTTGCACAAGGTAGTGCATCTTCACTGTGCGCTTGCTTCAGCTTTTCATAAGTTTCGGTGGCTGTATGGTTTAAACGAAAACAGAATTTGATTGCGCTGTACTGCTCCTCTCGCGTCACCTCCATTGTCTGGTATGTGAAATGCACATAGGGTCTACAAAATAGAGCATTACTACCAACCTACCAATACGAGAGTGCTGCCGCCTACCAACATTATACATAAAAACCTGCTCTTTTCAAATATTTATGTTACAGATACGAAACTATCACGGAAGCTACAGGAAAAAATCAGTCTGTCTTTGTTGATCAGCCCTCGTATGTGATGTTGAGCAAGCAGTATTGATAACTCTGTAATTGCAGAACCCAAGTGCCAGGCATCCGTCCAGAAAGAAGGCATGCCCAAAAAATGTCAGGCCTTTTAAAGAAAGGTCCTGCTTTTTTCCAAGTATTGTCCTGCATTTGAGAATTTTGAGTTGGTAACCCTACCTGCATTGGATGGTACTTGTTAAATATTTTGAGTATGATGACTGCGGTTAATGTTAAGATGAGTCAGTTGTGGTGATACAAACACTTCACTTACTAACCGACTCATCTCAACTTAAATTATTTGTTTGCTTCATTGTCAACTTCTGCTTTGCTACACATGATGACTGTGCTTTAACATTAAGTATATGTTGTATGATTTTTTAGATTGGTAATAAATTTATTAAGTTTTCGATACCTTTCACTCATTTTAGCTCTGTCATATTCTTTCCATTATTTGTATACTAATAATTCTCCTACAAAACTTTATGTAACAATAAGTTTAAAAATACCAACTAGTTTTCAAACCCTTAGACATTCTTAGCAGTTACTGAGGAAATAGATAGTTTGGTGAAGGATTCCAACATTTTAATTTATGTGTGAGATAATAAACAGAATTCATTTCGGACTTGCCATCCTGGTTTATCTTCTGCAAAAAGATTAATATAGGTAAGTATTTTCACAAAACATATCATTCACTCTTTGCAATGCAGTTGCCCCTGCCAAAACACAGCATTTTAGTCTAAGAAATACAGGCTTGAATATCCAAATTATAAATCAGTTTTTTTTTATGGGAAGCACAGTGAAGTGAATTCATAACAACTGAATAAGGTTATGTCAGAAAAACTTAAAATTCCCAGGATATGTTTCAAAGGCCTCTACAACTTTAGAGATACCTTTCATCACAGACTAAGAAATATTTCTGTCTAACTTTTCAGTACTGTAATTTCCTTGAAAAATGAGAAGAATGTTCGCATCAGAAATCAGAACCTACAATAAGAGACAGGTTGCCAGCCTTGGGGCAGCATGCACCAACTTAGAGTAAGCTCTACTTTCATAGTAAACTATTATTTAAGTCAACACTCAGCGACTTCCATACGAGAGTAAACTACTTCCGAAGCATTTTACTCTTTACAGATATTCCCAGGTTAAATTACTGCAGAAGTATGTGCTAGTCAGTTCTCTCATTTCTCAGTGAATCGCAATTTCAAATCTTAAGCACAAAGGTTACACGTCTTGTAAACTGAATAACTCTTCAATTTTCCAAGTTTCTATTATGAAATTTGTAAGAAGTCATAAGCATACATTAATTTCAAAGTGCACAAAAACTATAACACTACAAATCTTTTATTTAAAGGTGAGTCGGAATTGTAACACTAACATCACTTAAGTTTACTCACTTAACATGTTTCAGGAAACCGTTGTTCCCATCCTCAGAAGGTTAATTCGACTGAGTGAGTAAACTTAAGTGATGTTAGTGTTACAATTCCGACTCACCTTTAAATAAATTCAATACACATCACTGTTTCTAGCTTCTTTTCATTACAATAACTACAAATCTTGTCGTACAAAATACAAATTTATCTTTAATTCACCATTGGTTTTATTGCCTGTGTAAATGTTAACTCATAGCAATTCATTATTAATATAGAATGCATAATTTTAGCTTACTTTGATGAAGGTTTTAGTTTACTGCCACTTAATTGGCAGAGCTTATGATCTTTAGAAAAAATGTGACAACTCGAAAGTTGTAAAAGCATAGGCACATCAAATAGGTCATTGCCTTCTCTCTCAAGCTGAATGTTGAAATACGTTATTCTTACACCTCAATGTATTGCAGTGCTGCCATACATTAAACTGCTGTGTTGATGTCACTTTGATTTCACATATTCTAGAAAAAATGTTTATGTTCATAACAAAGCAATTCTCCCCAAATTCTTTCACACAACTTCTTTATTTCCTATCACATTTGCGTATTGTTTTTGGTTTAAAGTTGTATGCTTGGTTGACTTTTCTTTAATAATTTTTGTATTGATTTGTGTGAAAAATGTTTACAGTTTTTTGTTGGGTTTTTGCTCCTGTTTTTGTTAATCTATCTGCTGTTTCATTACCAATTACTCTGTGCATATTGGGCACACTGCAAGGAGATGATTCCACCCCATCACACACAGTGTTTGCTAAGACCATTCTTACGCAGCTCCACTTTTTAACATTAATCTCTGAGGAAACAGGTATAAGAAAATTCTATTCAGTTGAATTTCTTAGAGCCATCCTGGACTAGTAGAGCAGTAGCATACTCGTTACTACATCTATGTAATTTTAAAAAGAACATAACACCATGTATCATGTATGATTTCTTTTTCCTTTGCAGATTAACAGTGGAAGATTCTGACCATGCAATGAATTCTACCACAGCTAACATCACAGTGTTGAAAGTAACTGATTATCCACCAGAAGCTAATGCAGGGCAAGACATCATAGTATATCTCCCTAAAAACAATCTTATTTTAAATGGAAATTTAAGCACAGACGACAGAGGCATCGTGAGCTGGGAATGGACAAAAAGTCCTTCAGACCAGGATAAAGCAGTGGATATGCAGGTAGACATGTCATATAAGCAAAATAAAATGTAATGATGCATTTGTGTGAGAAAAACAGACATATGACTTCTGCACTTCAGAGAGAGAGAGAGGGAGAGAGATATTCAAGTCCTATTTGGCTTACTGTCCTCATTTTGTACATGGCTTTTACAGTTTCTATGTATAAAGCAACCATAGCAGTTGGCTAGAAATCTACTAGGTAATAGAGTGCTAAAAATAGAGTTGCTTTTGAATTTGTGATACTGACACAGTTAATATTGCCTTCATGGCTTGCCAGAGAATATCGCTACATTTGATGAGTTTCACATGCATGGGATGTGATGCCACTGCAGCTCAGTGGAATAGTGTCAGAATGTAAAGCTGGAGGTCCAGGGTTTGAATCCCAGCAATTCAAATTTCCATTATTAGCTAACACACACTACGAGGGTGGTCTGAAAAGTTTCCCACCTCAACATGAAGATGGCAGCATTCGTAAATAAAAGCTAGTGAATTTTGTTGTTCATTTGTTGACAGTTACTCACCAAAGATTCAGCCATTTTGAACGCTCAGTTGTTATGTAACAGTCGTTTGAGTGAGGTGATGTGAGTGTTTTTATGAAAATGGACAAAATTGAGTATCGAGCTGTCATTAAATATTTGTTTTTGAAAGGCAATACGCTTACGCAAATCAAAGATGAGTTGGATTCTGTGTATGGGGACTCTTCACCATCATTTACCACAGTGAAATTTTGGGCAGCTGAATTTAAACATGGCTGTAAGAGCTTGGGAGACGATGAACGTTCGGGACGTCCAAAAATTGCAACTACCAACGAAAACATCGCCAAAGTTCACCAAATGGTGCTAGACGACCGCCGAATTAAAGTTAAAGAGATAGCAGAGGCTATGAACATGTCATAAGAACGTGTTTGTCACATATTAAATCAACATTTAGACATGAGAAAGCTGTCCGCGCGTTGGGTGCCGCATTGGACCAAAAACATGTTCGAATGATCATTTCCAACGCTCTGTTGGCGCAGTTTAGGCGCAATAAATCCAAATTTTGGCGCCGATTAATTACTGTAGATGAAACTTGAATACACCATTATACGCCCGAAACAAAAATACAGTCCTATCAGTGGACTGCAAAGGGGGAACTGGCTCCAAAAAAAGCAAAAACTGTTTTTTCGGCTGGGAAAGCGATGGCGACTGTTTTTTTGGGATAGTCATGGAGTTATTTTAATCGATTATCTTCAAAAAGGAAAAACCATTAAAGGAGCATACTACCCATCATTACTTGACAAGCTGAAGGCAGAACTTGCGGAAAAACGGCCACATTTGCAGAAAAAGAAAATCCTGTTTCACCAAGACAATGCACCGTCTCACACCTCAGCGGTTGCAATGGCGAAAATCCATGAATTACGGTTTTAACTGCTTGACCATCTGCCTTACTCACGAGATCTAGCCCCAAGCGACTTCTTTTTGTTCCCTCATCTGAAAATTGCGCTCGGAGGACAGAGATTTTCGTCAAATGAAGAGGCAATCACCTTCGTGAACAATTATTTTGCAGAGAAAAATGCTGAGTACTATTTGGATGGGTTACAGAGATGGGAGCATCGCTGGGAGAAGTGTGTAGAGTTACAAGGAGACTATGTTGAAAAATAAAAAAAAAAATTCTGAAAAAATGTCTTGTATCTTTATTAGGTCGGAAACTTTTCAGACCACCCTCGTAAGTGTGCATAAGAACATTTGAGGCAGTATTTTTAACATTTAAAATGATTTCAGTGTAATTATATAATCTATAAAATATAATAACAGCCGCCTTAAAGCAATATGTGTATGTAACAATATATAAAATGCATGTTACAGTCATTGTATTAATGTTTATATTATTATGTACATTTTCAATACTGTTATGTGAATGTATTACGTAAATTAATAATGTAGAAGCTGTGGGAATAATAGGTCAAAAGTTGCTAACAATGAGGTAAACTTGAGGCAGTAATGAATTAGAAAGTTTAATAATACTGCTGGTAATTCTTGGAAACAATAATGTAATTTTTGAGACGGTTTATAAATAGCCAATCAACAACCAGAAAAAAGCTTAAGTTAAGTAAAAGTATACTATTGGAGTAGGAATAGCCAATTAGAAACTGAAATAGGGCAAATTGTACAAATTCAGAATTCAGTTGCATGTAGACAGAGTTCCTAACCGGACGTGAGATGCATTCTCGAGAAGTTTAATACGTATACAGTATGAGACAAAAATAGTTTACGTGTTAAAAAGTGCAAGTAATTAATAAATAATCTCACAGCTCTCTCTATATCAGTGAAGTGTTATTTAAATTGTGTCAAGGATTAATAAAAGGAGTGAAGTAAAAATTATAATCTGTGTAAGCCTACATTCTTCAGCTGCATCACGCCCTGCTAAGAAATTCATGTCTCTACAAATTAATACTGGCGCAGCCGAGGCAAACATAAATATATAACATTTAAAGAAACAGTCAAATTACAAAGTTAATATTTTTAAAACTTGGGGCGAAGACTACTGGAAACATTTTTTTTTTACCATACGTACAATTACAACTACTTCAAGTTCGGCTCCCCAACATAAGAACTACAATAAAACTCCTACTTCAAATCGGAGTGAAGCAACAAACTACTTCACACTGCAGCTCAGTGGAATAGTGTCAGAATGTAAAGCTGGTGGTCCAGGGTTTGAATCCCAGCAATTTAAATTTCCATCATTAGCTTACACACACTAAGTGTGCATAAGAACAATCTCTGTAAGTTCTAGATGCAAACTAACCCAAGAATTTGACCAGAAATTGCAATAGCAAGTCACCTTTGAGGTTATGACACTCTTAGAATTTGATTTTTTGGAGGCTTGCCAGAGAATATAATATATGAATTATGGAGTACAGGTTCAGTTTCTGATTGGTGATGAAAGCCAGCTCAATGGAAGAGTACTGACATGAGAAAGCTGCAGGTCTATGGTTGTAATCCTAGAATTTTCATTATTTTACACTTTTACCACCAACTTTTTAAGATAGCACAAGTTGTATAAATACGTACACTGGTGGAGAGCTTAAAAACGTTGTGGAGAATTTAAGTTCCATGCTTTTAAATGTATCAACACATCACTTCACTCATCCTGTATTGAGAGGAATGTCAGCCATAAAAGAATAACATAGTTAAAATTAAGTAATATAATTTATAATTCAATATGATGTTCTTACGTACATTACATTTATTTTTCAGAACACTCGAACACCATATCTGCAACTTTCAAATTTAGAAATGGGTATGTACACTTTTGTACTTAAGGTTACTGATGATTCTGGGCAGTCTTCATCTGCAGAAGTTCATGTGTTTGTGAAACTACCTACAAACAAACCCCCATTAGGTATGTATTAAGCTTTTTGTATTATGATTCATCTCGCACAAGAAAAGATAAGATGTTGATGGTGATGTTGAGCACTTAGCAAATTAGATATATGTGTCAAAATAACAAATTTAAATAATGTTGGTTTATGGACAGATTTGTAAATCAGTGTTTTGGAGTGAAACTTTCAAGGGGAGAAGAACCTCAATATATGGACATGCTGTTTTCAGAGTGTTTAGGAACACACAACTGTTAGAGTTAGATAATACAAAGTTTTAAATACAAATACCTAACAATGTACATTAAAAATCAATTTTAAAATTATGTGTGATTTAATGTGCCTCCAAAATGTGCAAAAAATGTGAGTGTGTGCATGCGTGCATGCATAAGTTATGTGGCAGCACACCAGGGCAAATCCACAGTGCACGTTTTGACCTTGACTAATATTAGAAATGATACAAGTGCTAGAAAAATGTATTTTTCATTTTTCAATGCAGATTGGTATATGTGCCATGGCCAATAAACCGGCAAAGGATATATCCTCATTGTGGTTCAGAAAGCATTTTCGTTAGATGTCTGTTGATGTATGTGCCAGGGGAAGTTTCCAAAGGAGTGATACAAGTGCCCACACTATCAGTTGCAACTTGCAAGTTTGTGCATGTAACAGCTGATGTTGCTGCTTGGAAAGTGCTATGTGCTTAGTTTATTAATATTATAATGGGTACAGTAGTAACGAAGTCTAAACAAGTTGTTAATAGGGAGAAAAGAGTTCATGGGGAGCCTTATTCCAATGGCAAAGGAGAAATCAAAGATGGAAAATCATCACCACCAGCTATGTTAAGTTTTGGTATGATACATTATACCATTCTATAAAGATCTTTGCAAGTGAGTATGTTTCAACATATTCTAGATTTTTTCTACTTCATATGCAAGAAATAACATTTTGCAGATACTGTAGGCTTAGGGTAAAGTAAAAAGGTACTAGTTCATTATTCATGTTATAATCCAATGTTCGCTTATGTTCTATGTAATGATTTTACCGTATCTAATATTCTTGTATCCTGATGATGACTAATGTTTGGTACCTACATCTATCATGATGAAGAACCCTGTGGCACTTATACCTTTTTCAGATGTGGAAATATTTGCTTGATGTTATGTTTTGCTTATTAATGAAGTACATAGTTTCATATGACAATGTGTAATATGACAGGCGTAAATACTATTAAAAATGTAAAATCTTTAATTAATAGAGTACAACAATGTTTTTCTGTTTCCTGTTTCCTCACAATTTCAGTTTTTGGACTTAAATCGTTTTCCATGGAAATTCATATTTGTTCATTCCACAATTTCACTTCAAGTTTGGAAGTAATTTTACTGTTTGTGTGTAACAACTGTATTGAATGTTGTGTTATAATTTTGCCACAAGATAAGTACACATTACAACAAGAATTATTATTTATTTAAAGGTGAGTCGGAATTGTTACACTAACATCACTTAAGTTTACTCACTTAACATGTTTCGGGAAACGGTTGTTCCCATCCTCAGAAGTTAATTCGACTGAATTAAAGTTGAAACATGTTTCCCGAAACATGTTAAGTGAGTAAACTTAAGTGATGTTAGTGTAACAATTCCGACTCACCTTTAAATAAATTCAATACACATCACTGTTTCTAGCTTCTTTTCATTACAATATCAAAGAATTATTATGTAAAATTCAGTATGATTACATCATCTTGCAGAGAAGCTAGAAGGTGATATTTAACAAAATTTCCAGCTGTCTGTCCTCCAAGCAGAAAAACCATGCTAAACCTTCTAAATCAATTTAAGGAAACAGGTTTGATTCATGATAAGCAGCAAAGGGTAAAAGATATGTGCTACTGAGCAGAAATTAGACAAAAATGGAGAATGGTTAGAGCATTATCCTAAAAAATCTGTGACGGCTTGCACAGGAAACTGCAATTGAGGACCATTTTAGCAAATCCAAACAAAACGCCATTTATAAAATTTTATAGGAGGGGTATTTTTTAGTTGTACTCAGTATTGTTAATTCAAAAAATTTAAAACAAAAAAATAGTACTGGTAATTGTTGTAGATATGAATTGATGAAGGAATAGTTGAAGTTCATCACTAACTGCCTTTATTGAAAAAACAAAAAATTAAGATTACAAATGTTTACAAAATTTGACATATTCACTTTTTCATACATGTTTTGTTCTTTATTTTGTTAAGCCAAGTGTTACAAATATACATTTTAAGCATTTAAATCCAATGGGCTCTTAAATATATTATATTTTGTAGATAGTATCAGAATAGAAGTTAGCAATGTATTAGAAAATTTATATTTTTCTTGCAAGTTAACACATGAACAGAAGTTTTCACAGTAACAAAATCTGTTTCTTACATCTTCACCCTATTATGAAACTCATAGTCACACATTTTAACAAGGACTAAAGCAATAGTACATATTTTAATTCAACAATTTTTAGATTTAATGCTGTGTGAAATCCAAAATACAAACACAGTCCTCTTTAATGTAAAGGTTCTTCATAATTCAGAATTTTGACTCGGTATCAATAGCATTCCCTTGTACAACCTTTGAATATAATTCTTTACTTTTCTCTGAATCATTTTCAAAATAAGACATCTTCATGTCATTAGCTTTATTTTTGCTTACATGATTCACTGATGGAAGTTGAGGTGCTTCAAACGTTATTGAAGCACTTCTCTTTTGGTTTCAGCACCTCAACTTCTATTGGTGAAGCAAAGTAAGTATTTTGAAAAAGGCATTGTGCCTTGGTCTTATGTCTTCTTACATAATACAGCACTCTTGCGTCAGATATCTTAAAAGGCAATTTGACTTTCATTACATGTTTAGAGATTGATTTCATATCATAACCATCCAGTCTTTACCCTAAACATTAGCTTCCCAAAACTTTCCCAAAATGCCATAATATTCTGAGGGCAGAGTGATTGTTTCTTTTTCAATAAGACCAAAAACCCTGTCAATAGGCAAATTGTTATGTCCATGTATTGGGAAATAATGTTGAATTTCTTTAAATACCTTTTAGCTTTCAGTGTAACTTATAAGCATTGCTATCATTGTGGAGTTTTTGTTTTGGGAGCCACAAGAATCAAAAAATAATCTGAGACTTAGATTATCTACAACTTCTTCATTAAATGCTTTAAAGAACTTAAATAGTCTCTCACAGCAGATGCAATTTCATGTCCCCCCCCTCCCGTCCTGAGTCTGTCTCAAGCCATGTGCAGTTAACTACTTTACTTTCTTTTGTAAATATTTTAAGACCATACTGTTATACAACTAGACTTGTCTGGATTAAAATACTTCTACAATAGACAGTTACGTAAGGGTTGCTATTGCTGGCAATCAAAGCAAACTGTTACGGTGTTGCTTTTATTTTCATTTAAAATGTTGAAAACTCTTTTTGCCCTTATTTTGCGAACCTATAATTTGTTCTTATATTATTTTTTTAATTCCAAATCTTGAGCCGACTTTAACTCAACGAGAAAGCATGCACTAGCTGGGCAACTATCAGTATGAGGATTTTCAAAACCCAGATTAAAATATTTGTTGAATACCTTTTTATACTTTGAAAAAGAGCAGCCCAACAACCCTTGTCTAGCTCAAGAAGCAATGTACCTACCATGCATTTTTTAAAGATTTAGCTCTGGTGGAAGGTATGACTGCTTAACTTTATATCTAGAATAATGAGAGGATCTGCATTTATACTTAAGTATATCATTCATAAGGAACTGCGCCTGTTCTTCATCCCTTTTCTGCAGCTTGCGAGTTCACCTTGATTCTCCTTAGGTAATGCACCCTCTAGCTTATATCTTTTGGCAATACGCCTGAGTCTGTCCTTGGACACTCCTAGAAAAATACATATGAAATAAATATAACCTCTTCAGACAATTATTTTCATTCTGCAAACTTTTTGTTTAGGCTATAAATAAAATCAGACTTACCTGTCACTTTTCTGAATGTTGAGACACTTACAGGAATCTCTCGGCCTTCTTCTTATATAGTATGAGAGTGACCCAGATCTTTGTTTATTTTTATCATCTTCCTTCTGCATCTTTTAGGCAAGCTTATTATCATGTATCATAGTAATAAATTGCCCTATTCTACTTTTGTCTTATTCATATACAGGCTATCTCTAAAATGGAGAAGATCAATGAAACACAAACGTCCTGCTTTGCATGTTGTTTCTTTTGTGTTTCAATATGGTTACAGTCTTTACTCAGATCTTCAATTGAGGGGTGCAATCATGCACTTCTTACTCTTCTGGCATTGACAGCTGCTATTTTGTCTTCCATTTTTCACCTTCTGAACTGTTTCAGAATCTTCTAACATCAAAATAATGATGTTCCACACAACAGCTTTCTAAAACTGCTAATCTTAAAATGAAACAGTGGCTGAACATGAAAGAGAATTAATTATGTGGAATAAATGTGCATTGTTGTCCAACAATCACTCAGCAAACAGTTGGCATTTCTTGTCACAGTTGTGCGATTCCCCGACAATAAACACATGTGAGTGTAAGGGCTATTAAATTTAACCTTTAAATAATTTATGTTCTTAGTTTTAACCATGCAGTGTAAAACAAGGATTAGTTGAGTTTTGTGAAATCTTGAAAAATGGAAATGTTGAGTTTCATGAAAATTTGCTACATTTAGGCACCTTTTACAGCAGCGAATATTCAGTTTTGTCATATTTTCTGTTAATTATTGTATGAGGCTCATATTAAACCACTAGAATACATTAAAAAGCAAATTTTGAAAACAATGGCACTTGTTCAGTTTGTTAAAACGGTCCTCACTTTCAATTAACTCAGCATGGCAAGCTGCCAAACTCTTAAAATTCAAATTATAATACAAGATCGCATTGTCCACAAAGTGCTACCATGTGATAGCAGTAACAGTTTGTAGCTGGATTTTGAAGAAAGTTAAGAATGGGGTTATTGATTCATGTTTAATAATCTTCTCTGATGAAGCTTGATTCTGTTTATGCAACCATGTTTATTGTGGAATAACCAGTACTGGAGCTCAGATAAACCCAATTTAGTACAGGAAATCCTGTTACATGATAAGAAAATCAGTGTATGTTGAATGGTAATTGTGTATGCAATAACAGGGCCAGTATCCTTTACAGATATGTAAGTGCAGAACATTACAGGAATGATATACATCATTCTTTAAACTTCTGACTATTGAATTTTGTATGTGTCACCACACATATGGTTGAAGAATCATTAAATTTAATTGAGGAAATTTTTGAAACTAGGGTAATTAGTAAGAGATTATGGTTCTCAATCATTCATGGAGGAACTTTAAAAAATAAAGTGCATAGGTCAAAGTTTCACACAGAAAAGCTGCAATAAAATACCAGGAGAGAAATTAACTGTGTGTTGAAAGAAAATTTCCTTAAAGGTTGACAGTATTGTGTTGCAGCTGGAGGACATTTTCAGTACCTCCTATGAGCAATGTGCTTATTTTCATTTTAGTTGTAACTAGTTGTGAGAACCTGAATCATTACAAAGTTTTATATATACTGCTAAGTATAGGTGCATACGTGCTTGTGGTCTGACCTTAGCACTAGTTGGTCATTATGCAAAGGTCAAATTATTACATAGATAACCTCTACCTTCTAAAATTTATCTAAGTCACGTACCTTTCAGCTGACCATTTCCATTTCATCCTTACCTTCCATAAAATCTCCCCTAATTCAGGTATCTACTTGTGATTTTAAAAAATCTTTCTCATGTAATTTCTTTATTTCTCAGTAACCATTTCTTGTCTCTTATTAAGTTTCCCTCTAATCATTTGTGGCATTACTTTGGAAGATAATATGGATTTCAATTAAGGTATTTACTTGTGATTTTAAAAAATCTACCTCATGTAATTTCTTTATTTCTCAGTAACCATTTCTTGTCTCTTATTAAGCTTTCCCTCCAGTCATTTGTGATATTACATTGGAAGATAATATGAATTTCATCATCTTTATCCCCACAGATGTAGCACCTTCCCGGGATAACATCTCCCTCATTCCCCTTAATTTCCAAATATCTAATTGAAACCAGCTATCCCTTCTCTTTTGCAAATGAAATTGTACTCCTTTATTGGACCTTCTTTTAATTCAATGAAACTCTTTTCCCTAATTTGAACATATAAAGTTGATCTATCAATGTCTTCTATTCTTGATCTCACTTCCCTCCAGAAACCTTTTCTAAGATATCAATTTTTAACCAAAATACCTCATAGCCCATTTGTAAGTAATTGTTATCTGATTTTCTTCATCTAGGCATTATTCAATAAGCCAAAGATTTTTTCCTTATATCTCAGACATATTTCCATACTGTTCGTATCAGGTAGCTCTTGAACCTGAAATAAATATTTCAGTATTCTCTCCATCATTAGCCCTCTCACACTTACCTTTCTAACCTCTTTGAAAGCATTAGCAGTATTGTTGGCAACTCCCAAGATTAGTTAACAAATGATTCTTAAAATTAAATCCATGGTACACTATCCTTCATCTGTTCCCCAAATTTCCCCTCCATAAATCCATCGTGATTCGACCAGGGCAAAATAAAGTCTTTCAGACCATTTAATGCTTATTATTGACATCAGGTATAAACATTTTCGTATTGCTGTCATGGCCATTCTGCCTTTGCCATTGTAGTTCTTTCCTGTTTCTTCCAGCCTCCATTACTACTAAGCTTTATACCTAGATATGAGAATTCACTAGCAACCTGGAATTTCTTGGCCTGCCATGAACCATATTTCACCCTTGCATAGTTACCCTTCTTGTACATCATAATTTTGGTTTTATCCTGATTCACCTTCAACCCCCACTCTTCACAATATCTATTGGATCTCACTTATTGCTAACTTTAAACCAATCACTGATATTGAGTATACCCCCAGGTCATCTGCATAAAGTAACCCAAGGATGTCTACATTTTTAATTGCAGGCATGTGGTTACAAACATACTTCAAACAGTCCAGGATATCATCAATGAACAAATTAAACAATATGGGGCTTAATTTACAACCTTGTCTAAGTCCTCTCTCTTGTCCAAGGGCCTTAATTACTTCCCCAAAATCACTCTTGATATAAAATCTATTTTTATAGTGTAAATTCTGTTATATATCTATCATATTGGCACTTAATCCCATCTTGTTTGATTTTGTACCATACAGCTTCTTTATCCACCCTATCACAGGCTTTTCTAAATCAATAAATGTATACAATCTACCCCTCTTTTTGTTAAATATTTGTCTCTGCATTTTAATTATGAATATATTATCCACTGTTCTTTTTACTTTCTTAGACTGAGCTTGATAGGGAGATATCCTTTTTTTTTCTTCTGCCCAATTTTGAATAAGATTTTTTCAAAATTGAACAACAGTGCAATTCTGTAATTATTTGGGTTTCTTTCATTCCCCTTACCTTTATATATGGGGTGTATGATTGCTGTACGTCAACTATCCAGCACCTTCTTCTTTTCTTTAATTATATTTGTAAGTCTTGTCAAACATCAAATTTGCTAAAAGCTTGGCCAACCTTCGAAACACTTGTGAAACTTCTTAACCTATCCAGATTATCACACCAAACTTTGAAAAACTCTGTGGGTAAACCATTGTGTCCTACTGCTTTATTTATCTTGAATTTATAAGCCTGACTTTTAACTTCTTCCTTGAAAATGGTCTGTTCAGTTCTTCCACATAATTACAAGGGCTGTCCAGAAAGTAACCTCAGTTCATGCATAGCATGAGAAGTAGTGGGGGTAGCACCGTCATTTCGACATCAGCGTGCACAGTGGCTCAGTACGCCTCTAGCTATGCAAGGCGGAGCATTGTACTGTCGCATTATAACCTAAAAACATGAGTGCCGAAATAACAAATCCCACCAAGTGTGAAAAGGCTAAGAAGACCAATCCAAAACAAGTGCCGTGGTCTGCTGACATCTGGTGTTGTGTTTTTGCATGACAACGCTTGCCCTCACACAGCAAAAAAAAAACAAATTAACTTTTGGCCAAGTTCAAATGGGACTTTTTGATCATCCTCCATACAGCCCGGACTTGGCCTCTAGCGACCTCCATCGGTTCCTGTACATGAACAAGTGGCTTGCAGCTCAGTGCTTTGGCAATGACAAAGAGCTTCAAAATGCTGTGACGGTTGGCTTAGTTCACAGGCGGCAGAATTTTATGCAGAGGATATTTCAAAAACTGTGAAAAGGTATGACAAGTGCTTGAATCTGTTTGGAGACTATGTAGAAAAATACAGAAAAGCTGTAGTTTTCAGATGTATATAATAAAACTTTTGTTTGTATACCGGTTTCATGTTTATTTCAAAACGGAGGTTACTTTCTGGACAGCTCTCATATTATAACCTTCCATATTCAGATTGCTCCTCCCCTTAGTTTCTGTAGTAAAGAAGCTCTGAAAATGCCTAATCCAGTCATTTGGACTTATGTATACATTTCTTCTCGCCCCTTTCATACGCTGATTAATAATCTGCCAAACTTGCTGCCCCCTGTCTAAATGCAACTTATGCTCAATTTCTGAGGCTCTATCTCTCCCCCACTCTTGTTTTTTGTGGTCAAGTAGCCATCTATATCTCTCGTGCAATTGAATCATAATCTATTTAATCATTTCTCTCTCTCCATTTTATAATGGCCTCCCATACCATAGCTCTCATTTCTCTACACTTCTCATCAAATTAATTAATCATAGACTTGCTTATTCCCTCTATTGCTTATTATGTCACTTTCAGCTCATTTAAGTTTAAACTCGCACAACTCAATTGCATCATGACTTTTGCCTAAAGAAGTCATTAAATGAATCCTATGTAAACACAACTTAGTCATTGTTGAACCTAACATCTCACAAAACCCTTCAGCTGTTTCTGGGGCCCTTATAATGAATTATCTTCATACCAGAACTGCATATCTCATCCATTCCTTTTCAGTACTCTCATGTACTGTACCATGACACTATAAGTGGAAAATGCAAACTTGTTCCAACCATGTTTATCAGCTTAAATTCACAGTTAACATAAAATGTCATTACTGCATAATACATAATCTACAGTACTCTGTCCACATGCACTTTTAAACTTAATTCACCAGCTTCATCTCCCCCCCCCCAACAACCATTTAGCATTACAAAGCTATTATCCTCACAAAACTTAATTAATTTTAACCCCTCTTCATTTACAACCTTGTCTTTATTGTGTCTAAGTCATATTTTGAGAAGTTTATCTTTCCCCATATCCTCCCAAATGCTCAATTCCTTGATCTCCAACTCTCCCACCCTCGCATTTAAATCTCTTATAGGTACCAGGTAACTCCCTCAAGGGAAATTCTGCTTTCATATCTAATAATTCCTTTTCTATTTGCCAAACGAGATCTCAGTTGTGAAACTTGGAATTCACAGGCCAATTGTACAATACTCCAATGCATAAATCTCACTCCTGCATTAACACCCACATAACCCCCTTAATTTCTGACTTACTCTCCCTCACTTTGCTTGCCAAATTATTCCTTAACAGCAAACCTATAGCCCCAGAAACTTGATCTTTAATATTGCTCCTTACACCATGTTTATAGATGAAATCATAACCCTGAACCTTAGTGCATTCAGTACTCTCTAATCAAGTTTCAGCTAGCGCTAACAAATGTAACTTATTCAAAATGTCCTTGAAAAAATCTCCTCTCATCACTCTACACAATACTTCAGAATTTAATAGTTCCCGAGGTCGCAGGTTCAAACCCAGTGGAGGGCGATGAATTTTTTCGGGCGTAAAAATCCTTAGCATGGCTTCCTTTGGAAGGGAAGTAAAGCTGGTGATCCCGTGTCATAGATTTATGGCATGTAAAAGAACCTCAAGTCTGATAAAGAGGCCTCTGAGCAAAATTACCGGTCTTTCACACCCAATATAGAATGGTACGCTAAGGACCACAGCAGTTAAAGAGCGTCCATAAATAAAACTCAATTTAATTGAATTTCAGAATTAAAAAAAACAAGTTTCACAACCCTCCCTCTTTCTTCCTCTTTTCATTCAGAGCGGAATCTAAATGTGTCCAACCTGCTCTTGCATCTGAGTATTCTCCCATATTAGTGCCATTGGGACAATGTGGCTAGATAACTAAGGTGAGCCACTCCGGGGTGGGAGCTGCCATTGGCTGTCCGCCTGTGACGTAAGTGAGAGTGAAGACGAGCGCGCGGAATACATACACAGCGCAGTGAACACACTAAATTCCTCCTGATTAACTCCCAATTGTTTATTATTAGCACGTTCTTCCAGTTTTGTTTAAAAGGTATACTATTTCAGAGCTTTCTACAAACATTGTGGGCTAACCATAAACAAAACGAATGGAAGCTGCATTACATTAGTAATATATTTACGTATAAACAAAACTACTGGAACACATGCAGTACTTCAACGTAAGCTGTAAGCGCTACAAGAGATTCAAACATACATTACTTTAGTACTAAAGGAAAATTTACAACTACTCTAAAGGAATCGCTAAATGGATATGCTGGTGTATTTTTTTTTTACCGTAAGAAATGAAAACAATAATTCCAGAATACATTATTCTGTTACAGGATGTAAAAATGAAAAACGTTCCACTTGTACTTGGACCTTCACTAAGTGCATATCCATGCCAATTGGGAATGAACTGCTACGGAACCGCGTCTAAGAGCAGAATTTTCTTAACCGGCAAATCTAAAAGTTCACTCTCCAAATCCCGTTTATAGTCACTAGCAAGAAAGTGCACTGAACATACACATGAATTATCAGTGTTAAATTTGTCAGTACGCTTACAGCGAGACACCCACACGCGCTTTAATTGCTCATTTTTTTGGAAATGTGTGATTATTCACACCAACCGTTTTAAAACCATAATTACGGTATTGTGCTACAGCACAGTACATTCTACTCTTAACGTTCTCACTCCTTGCACACCGACTTAAACACTTCACCAAAGCAGAGAAAACTGAATCTATATTCAAGATTCTAGTTTAAATATGTGTGTGCAACTTATTTGTTGAAGTGGGGGGGTATATGACTGAGTGATAAGGAACAATGCACTTTCGTACTTCTGTTGTTAAGTTGTGAAGTTTCCGCCAACATAGCGAGGTAAAGTAGGATAATTTACCAAAACAGCTAAAAAAAATCTGATGTGTTACACTCACATGACTTTCTCTACTCTTGCACAAACTATTTTTACAAACGCTTATTCTCCATCTACTTCATGTTAATCGAGATAAACATTAGCAGAGTCTGTCTTATTGCTAATTTTCTTGTAGATGTAAGGGGATAATATATTTACAAGGGCAATTTGGAAATACAGTAGCCTTTAAGCACATACATATCTCTTAATAGCTGGTTGCTAGGTGCAGCACCATTCCCTTCCCCACAGATTAATACTCTTCGCATATCCAAGACAAAAAAATGAATAACGAATTCCCATTTGAGAAAATAAGTATTGAAAAATTTAAGGGAATAACAAGCAATATCTCGAAAATGGTTCACTCAACAAAACAAATGTATATGACATAAATTGTGTATTTTAAAGCGATCTACATTTTTTTGTGTAGTAAAATTTTGTCTATCTCTTACGGTTTACCAGTTATGCAAAAGTCATTCACAATGAAGAATACTTTTGGAGACATTCCCAGAAAATTCAAGATATACATTTTATTTGTCATAAAAATATCTTAAACATATGATATATTAATCAAAATCGTTAGAGCCATTTTTGAGAAAATTAAAATTTTCGAAAAATCTTCCATGTAAAGGGTAATCTGGCGTGGGGGGATTTTCTTGAAAACCTTCGTGTCGCATCCTTGGAAGATACTGAACCTAAATACCAAGTTTGGTGTTTATCCGACTGTTCGTTTCTGAGTTATGCTGTCCACAGACAGACAGACAGACACACACACACACACACACACACACACACACACACACACACACACACACACAGACACATACACGGACATGTTTCCAAAAATGCTTTTTTTGGATTCATGGGGGTCTCAAAACATATATTTCCGGTGAAATCTCGGTATCAAATTTTTGGGTGGAATACAATACTTCCCCTACTTACTATACGTAGTATAGAAAGTAATATATTATACTTCCAAAATAAAGCCAGAAACATATATTCCTTTCCTATATATGAGTACATCTTGATTTATTGCACTTGTACGTGACTTTTAAAGCGAAGAGAAGCTCAGATTAATATCTGTTGCCTTTTAGCAGTTGAGCGGCATAATTATTTCAAAGGAAATGCTGTTTGCTCTTACAGCCAAAGTTAAACAACCTTTTTCCGTCCACTGTGGTTCTGTAAAGGATTATAAACCTGGAAAAGCGTGCCATTTTCAGGGAAGAATACCTTTGGCCCGCTTTACATTTATTTTCATGTGCAGACTTACGAGTCGGCCTACCTGCCAAAAAGGAAGTTCTTTATATTCCTCAGGAATGCGTATTAAACATTAATTATTGTGAGCAGAAGCTATTTGAAGACCAAGTATCATATAAGCATGATCCGGATTCTGATGACATGCCATCTTTTAATTCTTGCAATAAAGGTATTGCTTAAGTGTACATAAATCCTTATCATGGGTCCCATATTAAGAAAATATATATATATTAGGTCATTTTGGTAGTTTCAAGTTTTCTATTTTGGATAATCTTTTTTTCGATATTACATAATTAATTTGTAATTTCTTTGTCCTTTGCCTCTTTATTTGGTAATTTCCTTGCATAAGTATAGAGTATATAAAGATTATTGGTTGGTCTGGAAAGAGTTGCTTGTGGATGGAGAGATGGTTATTGTCAGGGAAACAGGTATAATTACTGTTATGAATTCATGTCCAAAATTAGGAATGAGAAGGTCAGTTTTCCCTTTTTTTGCTTAATAATTGCGTATTGCTCTTATTTGTGTATGACATGGACTGTGAAATCCTCTTCATTCGCAATAAACATTGCATATTCTGGGTTCTCAAAAGAGTTAATGCTACACTTTTGTAAGACCTGTTTAAAAACACAATAATTTAGAAAATTAATTGAATATATATTTGTTCTATGTTCTTGTTTGGAGAATCTGAAAAGCAAAGAAAATAATGTTCTTACTTGTTTGAAGAATCTGAAAAGGAAAGTAAGAAAATTTTCTTTTCTTTTCAGATTCTTTGAACAAGAACATTTTCACTGCTCTTTTACTTATTTTTTCTTCTTGTATAGGAGTTATATCAATATATAAGTTAATTTATAACTTTCTGTACACTAATTTTAATAAATCAAATAAATCTCATTTTAGATAATTTTTTGTAACTACAAAGTCATTTTAAAACAAATGTAGTCATTTTAAAAAAAATTAGTCATAAAATTCCGCGCCCTGCTTATAAAACACCGCTCTGACCTTATTTCCTCTCATGTATTTACGTTCATCTCCCCTGTATTTGCTCATATAATATTGATTTGTTTCATAAAGCCTCTCCTGCCAGTTTGGCGTGAAATGTGCCCATGTTTTATACAAAATAACGAAAATTAAGATATGAGTAAGTTATTGCACTTTCCTTGCATAAATACTAAATAATATAGGCACCTAATTACAATTGGCAAGTTCCTTAGATCTACCTCCTTTTAAAAAGATCAGTGTAATATGTTTCAATGATCGCCAGTGCAATACACTAATACACCTCCTTTTAACAACACCCGCTTTCCCATGGGTGAAAGCATTACATTTGTGTGCTTTTAAGGGTATTGGTTGCAAGCGTATACTAAAGCATACAGGAAAGGTTGTTCTAAAATTAATATCTCCAAAATATTAAGGCTAGACGCATCCTTGTTCTTACTCTTTCAAGTAGGAAGGATCAAATGGGAACTATGTACAATTAATTATTCATTAATTAAAAAATTAAAACAACTTTATACTAGAAATAATTAAGAAACTAGGTTTATACAAGCACATTCTCAGCCTAAATAATAAAGCCAAAATATCCAAATTCTGAACACATCATTCGAATGTGCACTACTCTATAAATTCGGTTTATTTGAAAATTGGAGGATATTTGCAAGACTTGCTGTGCAGATAACTGTTTTTCAGCATGTGGGCACAGTTTCATATGCATAAGTCGATTATTCATGTTTTTACCTAGACGGAAAAAAAAAATCTCAAAAAAAATGCACATATATCAAGTTTTCAGCTATCATGACTTTTAAAACTGCTATGTTTACATCATATTACACAATAGCATGATCAACATACAGTTTCTCTCATTAAGCTGCGTTTTTCACAATCCATAAACAAACAATACAATTTAATTTCGAATCAAAGTTTAAGACCCGATAGCATTTAGAAACTAGAAAAATTGTTTATTTTAGTTATTTTCACTCTATAATGACATATGGAATCATACTCTGGGGAAACGCAGTGGGATGGAACACCATTTTCAAATGCCAAAAAAGAATCATACGTATAATGTCTCAAGTTGGAGCAAAAGAACCATGTAGAAAGCTATTTAAAAAGCTTAAAATACTAACACTACCATCTCAATATTTATATGAATTAAACAAATATATCCATACTAATTATGATAACTTGCACAACTTATAATATCAACATAATTATGGAACCAGAACAAAAAACAATTTAAAACCATCCATGCATAGGCTTAAACTGTATGAAAATAGCCCACTTTATGCAGGTGTAAAAGCGTATAACAAACTACCAAACCAAATTAAAGCCATAAAGGACCAAGGTTTATTTAACAGGACATTGAAAAGCTTCTTAATAGATAAGGCTTACTATTCAGTAACTGAATACATAACCATGTAAATAGTAGAATGTAACAATTATAAATAGTACTCTCTAAGGTTTGTAATGTTTATTTAATTAATGTATTTATTATACTTGACGAGTCACCTGTTTACTGAGCTTTGCTCATGTACTCTCTAAGGTTTGTAATGTTTATTTAATTAATGTATTTATTATACTTGACGAGTCACCTGTTTACTGAGCGTTGCTCATCTGATATGTAAGCGTTTTGTGACAATAAAGCATCTTATCTTATCTATAACGTTGAATTTTATATAGCGTATAACGTATTTTATTTTCGTTGCTAAAGTTGGCCGAATGTGTTATTGGTTTTCTTTAACATAATATAATTAAAGTCAAGCAATAGCATAAACTAAGAAAATGGTTTTAAAGCTTGCAACTTAGAGCTTCTGAACAACTTTAATATAACAAATATCTGCTTTATATCTACATATCTCTCTTTCTTTGAATAACATATGCTGTAAGTCATCCCTCAAGACCAAATTTCATATATCGACAGCTTTTTAGTGAATATTTCAAGGAGAAATGAAATTGGCGCCAGTTGGGTATTTAGCTGTAAAAAGACAGGTTTGTGTTTATTATTTCCAATTTCTAGTTATAGATGCGATTTTGTTTCAAGTAGTAAAGGATCGAAACAGATCGTATAACGAGAATATTATCCGAACTTTCATGCCGAAAAGTACGTTGCAGAATACTGGCTAGCTAAAACTTCACTCTCGATGACGTCATGCAGCAGGCGGACCGAAAGCAGTACAAGCGAAAATGGTGCGGGAAGAGACCCCCCTGCCATTGGGATGTGTACCAACAGGGAATACGTCCCAATGTTCTCCACCAATAGCATCAGATTGACTATGGACCGCCTCATCGTACTTCCTCCACTCCTCCCAACTTATAAAGCTTCAGCGATTTCCCATCCATTCAGAGCCATCTCCAGTCTCCCTTTCAAAAGCTCTCTCACTTCCAAAATGGGTCTTACTCCTCTTCTTTCCTCAACTCCTGATATTACCAAATTAAATTTCAGATGACTTTCTTCCCAAGTATCTGTACTTCTTTTGATGGCTTGCACTTCTGTTGTCAAGTTTTGCATTTCAATTTTGTTTGATTTTATATTTGATTTCTTTCCCCACATATCATTTTATTCCCCAGCCTTTTCTCCATTCCCTATAATTTGTTTAGGATTTTTCTAATTTCTTCTTGATCATTTTTAAGTCTAGGTTTGATCTCAATTCCTCTGATAATTAATAACACACCAGTTACAAACACCACAGTGAAAATATTTCTCATCTCTCCACACTAATCTTTTTTCTTGAATAGATTCCATTTCATATTAAAAAAAAAAAATAAAACAGGCCAATCCTTGCTCTAATACTCTCTGTACCCATTCCCATTGTTCTTTATGCCACTTTTCAATTCCTTCCTGCAGCCCAAAAAAAACTGCAGCGTCTCATTCACTGCTGGCTTAGGAACAACTATTTACATAAAATCATTGCGTAGATATTATCTTAAAAAAATATAGCCATACAAGCCACATGCATTCATATTTTTCAAGAATACTTAGATGATTACAACATGACGTATCAAAAGGATGTAAAATGGTTTTCTTCATGGATACAATGCCATTACAAAGTAAGTGGTTGCAGTTGTAGAGATATTTTATCCAACTGCTTGGGAGTAAGCTATGGCTCCTGCAGCCAAATCTGCAGTGGTACCACCCAGCTTGTAGAGAAACACTATATGCATATTTACGTTAAATGGCATGGAAATATTAACATAATTTATTTTTAACTCAAACATGTTTCAAGAATCCAATTGTTCTCATCCTCAGCAGGCGTTTGACTGATTTGTGGTGGCGGGGTGGTATTCTGGCATTGGTAAAATATATTTCCAAAGTGGGCTTGGTGGCAGCAAATCAAAATTCATTCATTGAGATCTGTGCTTCACAGTGAAGATTTTCTTCCATGTGTCCAGTGCTGATACATATCCAGTTGGTTATAATAATGCTATGTTCGGTATTATGTTATGATTGGATGTCCAGAAATGGTATGAAACTGCAGATTTATCTGTTTGTATTTTAGGTATTTCATATTTTCTTTTGGTTTTACCTATATAGATACCTTGCAGTCAGAGCAGTTGATTTTGTAAATTCTGGAGTTTTTTTCTGTGGTATGTGGTTTATTACAAAGTAACTTTTCAGTTTCATGGTATGCTTCTTGAAGTTCCTCTATGTGTTCCTGCTTGATATGTGAATTTCTTGAAACTTGATCTGATTTCTCCACTGGACAAGCTTTGTAGCACCTGAAATGTGTTTTAGTTTTTGGAATTCTGCTATATTTTGGTCAATCATTTGTTTGTTGAAGTCATTGTTTTCGGCTGTGTTGACTATGTGTTCGTATTCCAATTCATAGTCTTCTTTCTTTAAGAGTGTGTCTACGTGTTATGCTATTTTGGGACTGCGAAATTGCTTTCTTTATGTAGTTATCCAAATGTGTAGTTTTCCTATATATGCTGATGTTTATGTTTTGTTGCTCCCAGATTATTTTCAGATCCAAGAAGGGTAACATGCCTTGTGTTTCCACCTCTATGGTAATCTGCATTGATCAATTTTGTAAGTTTAATAATTTAATGGAATCTTGTTTAAACCTATTGGCGACTGTTGTGGAGATGTCATCCCCTTATCTATGCCATATTTTTAAAATTTGGAAATGCAGTTGTCATATGAGTTTCTAGGTAACTCAAAACAAATCGGCCAAGAATGGCGAAAGTAGGTTACTCATGGTTAGGCCTAAAGCTTGCTGGTAGAACTCGAATATAAAGCAGTTTTGGTTGATGCTTAGTTTTGTGAGATTTATGAGATCTTCTATTTCATCTTGTAGGATTTGCTGGATGAGCCATTTCTTTAACTGTAGGACAAGTTCATGTTGGTATGCTTGGAAATACTGCAGTGACATCAAATGATACTAATTTGTCTTCGGTTGTACTTCAAAATCTGTAATTGTTTTAATTAAATCATATCCTAAAGCTTAAACTATTGAAATTGGTTAAGAAGGTGAATTTTTGCATTAACCATTTGGCTGGTTTATAAGTGGGAGACTCAATCTTGTTTACTGTTGGTCACATTCTTTTTCCAGGTTTGTGGATTTTTGCCAGGTATACATTCTGTGCAAAGTGATATATATGATCTGGTTTAATTTTTTTTTCTGTCTGTCAATGTATTTATTTCTTTGATGGCTTAGTTGTAGGATTCTATATGTGACTTCAGTGGATTGGTTTGGATTGCTGTACATTCTTCATTCTGTAGCAGTATAATCTTTTTCTAATACAACTAATTTGTTCCTTTTATTGGCCTTAGTGTACACTACTGGTTTTGATTTGAATGATTTAATTACATGTTTGAAAAGGATATTATTGTGAGTATGTTTGTGTCTCAGGATTGCTTCACAATATTTCTGTATGGATGTTTGGATGTGTTCATCAAAGTTGTTGGGGCAATGTCTGCTATTTCTTTTAAGAGCGGGTTTCAAAACATAAACAGAAGTATTTTTTTTGCTGGAAAATACTGCTCATCTTTATTCAAATACTTTTACAAGCCTTCAAAGTATTTTCCCTCGGATACAATACAACAGCTACAGTATTCTGTCCAATGTTTCAAAAGACTCCCTAAAGCCTCTTTTGGATAGTCTGTTGGGTGTACTTGAAATTGTATGGTTTAACTCGTGATCACTATGAAAATGACAACCCCAAAGCACATTTTTTTTTTACTGTAGGAAATAGATGGAAGCCACTTGATGCTAGGTCTGGTGAATAAGGTGGATGTGGCATCACCTCAATGCCTAATTCCGTGATTGTTTCTGAGTCTTCATTGTGCGATGAGCGGGTGCATTATCCTGATGAAGGATCCATCCCATTTGAGCAAGGTTTGGTCTTTTCTTGGGAATTCTCCCCCTTAATGGTCCCATCAATACTTCTTAGTAGTAATCAGTAGGAACAGTACACTGTTTATCCACCACGTGATCATACACAATACCTTGCTTATCGTAAAAGACAAGATGCATGATTTTTCCTGCACTTGGTTGAACTTTGACCTTTCTGGGTCTTTGACTTGAAGGATGTTTCCATTGGGGACTGTTTTGTCTCTATGATGAAACCAGGCTTCATCGCATGTGATAATTCGGTCCAAGAAATCGGTTCTCGCAGAAGCCTTCCTTTCAATTGTTGATGACGTGCCATCACACAGTGAGCCTTCTGCATTGATCACAGGAGGCACTCAGTTTTCTGCAACTTTCCTATAACCTAGAACATTTCGTACAATGTCTTCACCTGATCCATAGGATATATCCATAATCTCTGCAATCTTTGGTAATGATAAATGGCAGTCTTCATGCAATATGTCATCCTCCATGGTGTAGTGGTTACCATGCTAGCCTCTAGTTCCCGAGGTCACGGGTTCAAACCTGGCGTAGGGTGGTGGATTTTTTTTGGGCGTAAAAATCCTTAGATGGCTTTCTTCGGAAGGGAAGTAAAGCCGGTAGTCCCGTGTAGTAGATTTACGGCATGTAAAAGAACCTCACGCCTGATAAAGAGGCCTCTGTGCAAAATTACCGGTCTTTCACGCCCAATATAGAATGGGATGCTAAAGACCATAGTAGTTAAAGAGCGTCCATAAATAAAACTCAATTTAATTTTTTAATTTAATTTCATGCAACCTGACATCAGTTGTGTTGACATTAATGTCAGTCTTTGAAGTTGAGGGTCTTCCAGAGCTTGGAGTATCCTCAAGGCCATTTTACCCCCCGGGGTTGCTTATGCCATTTGAAAACCTGGGTTTTTCCCATGGCCTATTCTCTGTAGATTTGCTGCAACATTTCCAATGTTTGTGATGGAATTTTATCAAGAAGAACGCAACATTTAATTGATGCACGTTGTTCCAACTTAAGATCTATGTTGGGTACAGTTAACACGCGCTTCTACTTCACCTACTTCCCTCCAACTGAGAACAGCCAGGTGAACGACACACATGGCATTTCATCATTCAAGGTCAGACGTTTCCAATGCTGTTAACACCAAGCTCCAGCTCGGGTGCATTACAATGCAAAAAAAAATTCTGGTTATTTTTTGACATGCCCTCATAATAAATTGTATATAAGCTTTTAGGCCTTAGTTGTGCAATGATAATTCCAGTTCTATGAAAGTTAAATTGGAAACGTTGCCTACCTCTTGGTTTGCACCTTTTTTATTTTTTGGGGTTAAGTGGATCTGACTTTCATTTCCGGTGTAGGCTTTTGAGTTTTCTCATTAATTTTGTTTTATTTCATCTTGTAATTGAGAATAGGGAGGAATTTTTGACTGCAGAAAAAATTGCAGAATTCAAAAAACGGAAACACATTTGAGACACCACAGAAATCATTCTGCAGAGAAATCGGATCAAGTTCGAGAAATTCACAATATCAACCAGGAACACACTAGAGGATCTTCATGAAACATACTGTCAACCTATCCCCACAGAATAGATATAGCTTAGAAAAGCTACTTTACAATAAATTAAAGGACCCCATTCCAGAGGACAAAAGATCTGGAATTTACAAAATCAGCTGTTTCAAGTGCTTCATGATCTAATCCTGCTCAATAAATATATTTGTAACTTTGTTTTTTTTGCATTTGCCAATGGCATTTAAATTTCGTGGCAGTACATTTAACAAGTTTCAACCTCGGCCTTACAGCTGTTCTACTGATTCTAAATGAATCTGCTATTTCCCAGCCTTGGGTTGTAATTCCAATTTTTCCTTAAAAATGTCTTCCACTTCTTCTGAAGCTCTCTTCTCCCTGTTTTCTTGGGCTCCAAAAATGATGTTGAATTTCCTGCCATTTGCCTCGATGTTTTTCAAGCCTCATTATCCTTTGGTTGTGATTCTGGAGATCTTGTTCCACTCTTTGCTGATATGCTGTAATAGACTTCTTCATTTCCTGGGAAATATTGCTTATTTTTGTGTCAAGCCTGTTCTCCATGTTTTTTAACTTGGTAACCTCTTGTGAAATTCCATTTATTATCCCGACTACCTGATTCAAATTGGGACCGGAGTTAAGTTCAATTCCGCTGATCAAAAGTAACACCATCAACACTAAGGCATACCAAAACATGGTTCTTTGCTCATTAGAGGCATTTTCATTTCCTTTTATCTGCCTTGTATTAAAAGAGCCAATCATGGCCCGGTAAACTTCTACTGATACTCCCATTCTATGTACTAATTGGAGTGTATGTAAGTACATCTATCCTTGGCCAGTTTCCTCGCACAGCTCCTGTGTTACAATTGTTGCTACAGAATGCAACAATTTTATGCCTCGGATGGAATTTAGTAAGAACTTCTATGTTAAGATATGTTATAACTAGAGCTCGGATTTTTGCATATTTGCATGTTTTATTCCGTGATAGTTAGATGTATGCAAGTAAGTAATAAATTTATTCCATATTGTAAGGAGTTTATTACGGAAGTTTTGTAGTGCATATAAATGCATATTTAAGGGGTTAGTGCATATTGAATTAATTTCTGCATATTTTTGCATATATTTTACTTTTTCAGCAATTATTCATGAAATACGAATTTGTATTTCACAACGATACTTTGAGAAAGAGAGGGTTCAGAGAAAATTTCTCTTTTGTTGTTCTGTTTGTGTAGAACTGTTAAGCTATCATGTTTCTAAATGCATAACAGGTCGCCGAAAATGAGAACATAGCTATCAACAACCAGCGCTTCCTGACATAAAAATGTGCCGTCAACAGATAAACTAGATATGCGGCAAATCTTTAAAGTTCGGCGAGGCCATTGTTACTAGATATGGTTTGTATTAATGTTACACAAACGAAGCCGTCTGATGCAATGATAACATTTCCAAGAATTAAAAGGTGCCATTTTCAGTCACTCTTAAACTTGTAACTAGTGTGTATTCTGAAGTGTAAACAGTAGGAAACGGAATATTACAATGCCTAAGGAGAAGAGTAGTAAAGCTTACTTGCTTCGAAACTGGATTGATGGAAATCCTACTCTAACAACAGATGGAAATATAGTATTGTGTCAAGTGTGTGAAAAACATGTAAGTTTTATTGTTGTATTTTCAGAATATTTTAAAAATCAACGTGATTTTCGTTAGTGAGTGTTGGTTTTATTTAACTAAAATAACCTCATACTAATTTTATAAATTGTTATAGGTGTCCTGCGACAAAAAATTCCAGATTATGCAACATCTACAAACAGCTACTCATAGACATGCTATCAGTAAAAATGTCTCCAAGATCCAAACAACCTTACCAGCAGCATTTTCTGCAAGCAGAAGTGGAAACGATGACAGTAATAATTTTTTGAAAGATATCTGCAATGCATTAGTTTCAGCCAACATTCCTTTGAATAAGTTAAATAATATGGAATTTCGAAATTTCTTGGAAAAATATTCTGGACGAAAAGTTCCTAACGAATCAACAATAAGGAAAAACTACCTTGGCAAAGAATCAGATGACTGAAAAATTCAATGCCATAGCTGGGATTTGAACCACGGATCTCCCGGTCTCCGTCCGGTTGCTCTAACCACTGAGCTACCATGGCAACATGCCGACACGCCATTAAATTCTCCAGCTGACTCACATTTTTCCTGGTAAACCACAAGGAGATCCCAAATTGTATTGAGATGTCATACCCCAATGGCGACTTACATTCTTTGTAAGTACTTAAGTCCCGGGCTTTTAGTTTCAACCACTATTAGAGCAATCGGACGGAGACCGGGAGATCCGTGGTTCAAATCCCGGCTATAGCATTGAATTTTTCAGTCATCTGATTCTACCTTTCCAACCCTGTCCAACACACGGTTTGTGTGAAAGAACAATTAATTCCAATACCTTGGCAAAGTTTATGAAGAGGTAAGTTTAAAAATTTATTAAACAAAGTTAGTTTGTGTATCAACTACCCCAACACCCTCCCTAATATTTTCAGCTTTATAAAAATTTGTCGTTTATTTAAAACTTTTAAATGCATTATAGACAAATATTTTCAAATGGAAACAAAATTACGTATGGCCCGTAGTGTCACAGAGTTTTGATTTCTTTAGTTGTTTATCAAGAAACACTTTTTTATATATTTTTAAACTTGTTTCCCCTAAAACTGAGCCTCTAAATTACATCCTTTATCTTTACTAATTTTCAACATAATTATTTTTTCAGGTAATACAAGAAATAAGAGACAATATCGGCGACTCAAACTTGTGGTTATCTGTAGACGAAACAACTGACTCGTGTGGGAGATTTATTGCCAATGTCGTTGTGGGAAAAATGACTGAATCGGAACCAGGAATGCCACATCTCATTGTCTCCAGGGTACTGGAAGTAACAAACTATTCAACGATTGCTAGAGTTGTTCGTGATGCATTACGTGTTTTGTGGCCTTCTAAGGAAAATGAGGCAAAACTCTTGGTGATAGTTACAGATGCAGCAGCATACATGCTTAAGGCAGTTAAAGCTTTGCAGGTATATTATCCTAAGGCAGTTCATATGACTTGTTTAGCACATGCTCTCCACCAGTTAGCAGAGGAAATTCGAGCGAATTTTCCAGAAGTAAATGCCTTAATTTCCTCTGTGAAAAAAGTGTTTGTGAAGGCGCCATCAAGAGTGAAATTATTTACTGATATGATAAAAGATATTGGTTTACCCCCAGAGCCTATCCTCACGAGATGGGGAACATGGATTGAAGCAGCTCTATATTACAGTGATCATCTGGAAGACGTGAAAAAGGTGCTCGATGTGATGGACAAAAATGAAGCTGCAAGTATCCCTGCTGCAATGAGTGCTGCAATGAGAAGGGTCTCCAGAGTAAATTAGTGTTAATTAAGACCTACTTTAGTAAAATACCAGCCGCAATCAAACATTTGGAAAAAAAAGGAATGTCTTTATCTTCTGCCCTGCAAGTATACGATACAGCTGTCGCCGAAGATATACCTGGAGAAATAGGAAAGTGTCTTAGTAACAAAATTGAGAAAATTGAAGCAAGAAATCCAGGTTTAATGTTTCTTCGGGATGTGAATAAGGTGCTACAAGGAGAATCTGAAAAAGAACTTAATGCTTATTCTGTAAGTGACATAGCCTCTTTCTGATACTGTCCTGTGGCTTCATGTGAAGTAGAGAGATCTTTCTCTTCATGTAAAAACATTTTAAGCGACAGAAGAAAGTGTGAAACATATTTAACTGTGTATTGCAATAAAAACGACTAATGGTAAACTAGGCTGAAAGAAAGACTAACAATTATTAATTTTGTTAATGTCTCTGTTTAAGACTGAATTTACAATCTGATTACTTCATCAAGATTAATAAATGTGAGAAAGTTAAAATAATATGCTTTATTTTAAGTGCATATTTTAAAGTTTTTAGAGCATATTTTACAGATTTTAGTGCATAGATGCATGCATATATTCATACTTTATACTGCATATAAATCCGAGCTCTAGTTATAACATTAGCTGTTTCAACTGTTATACCCTGGAAGTTAATTACCTTTATTTGAATGCCCTTAGGTGGCACAAAATACGTAATAAGCACTGGTATTAGTTTTGTACATTTGTGATTAGAAGTGTCCACCGTAATTGAAATGTACTTCACATCTTTCAGTTCCTCATAAATTTGATGTACTGTTATGGGGCCAACATATTCACAAAAATATATTTACACTTTGTTCTGGAACACGTAAATTTCTTCTCAGACAGCTTCCTGATGATCCAGCAGTGCAGTCTATTGACCTGAAGGAATAGTTGTATTTCATTGTATGGAGAGCAAGCATGCCTTCCTCAGCAGCAAGATGGTTTTCTTCATCATTTATAGTGGCCCTTTTCTCATGTTTCACAACAAAAGACATCACACTTTGAGATGAAATTTTGCTTGATACAACTAGGTAGCTTGTGTTTCTTTAAATTAATGTGTTGCCCAACATATGATTGGTCACCATGGTGAATTAAAAAAGAAATTTTACACAATCTGCAGAGTAATTTCTTGCTTTGCCATTCTGATTGCAGAAATAGAAAAATTTCATCGGTAAAAACTTACTTTTTTGGGGGGGGGGATTTTTATGAAAAGCTACAATATATCACAACAAGTAATGTAGCTAATGCCTCTTAAACATGCTTTTACATGCGGCAAGTGGCCGTGCACAAAGAAAACATGAGAAATGACAAGACTGTCAAAGAAAAATGACAAGCTGCATTCCTTGTGAAAGCATTACCTACTACCAATCAAAGAATTTCAAAATTCATGCCTTATTCAGTTTGGTTTGATCAAAGAGCATATTTTTGTTACTCTTTGGGTATGACCACATTTTGTTCTCCAAATAGTTCTGCTACATGTTACTTAAAACACAATTTCAAAATATACGCGACCATTAATAACAAAAGGGTCAATGTGCATCCTGCATGTATTTTGTCAGGACAATGGGACACTTAAGCTAGTAAGGGACGATGCCATAAAATATGGAAGTCTGAATACCCTAGTTGAATAGCACAGTAGTATTCTTTATTTTATTTGAAAAAAATAGGTGGTTAAAATCCCTGTCCTCAAATGAGGACACTGTCTATTAGTGATATATAAAATTACATGAATACAAGAACATAGTTTTTTGAGTCACGAGCAATACAACTTATAATTTTTTCAATATAGTGATGAAGACGCAGGCCGTTAGTGGTATATAAAATCATTTGAACACAAGAACAGAGCTTTTAGGAGTCAGAAATTATTTTGCAATATACATTTTATTGGAAGAATTAACAAATGTGTTAAGAACTTTTAAAAACAGTAAAGTTCCAGGTTCTGATGAAATAAACATGGAACTTTTTAAATATAGCCCAGAAGGTCTTCAAACTAGGCTTTTGAATTTCCCTAAATATTTGCTAGAGAATGGTAAGAAGCTGTGATTGTCCTGATCTACAAAAAAGGAGATAGAAGACACTGTATCAATTATCAAGAAATAAGTTTATTGAATACAGGCTATAACATATATTACAAAATAATAATGAATAGATTGAGTAAAATAGCAGAACACATACTTCTAGAAGAACAGAGTGGTTTTAGGAAAAATGGATCGTGTATTGACTGTATTCCCCTTAAGCCACCTTGTTGAAAAACACAGAGAATATAACATAGTCCAACTTTCATAGGCTTTCTAGATTATAAAAAAAAATTGACACAGTTAACCAAACAAAACTATGAAATATACTCATACATTGAGGGATCCCACAACACTTGGTGTGAATAATACAGAGTTTATATATGAACACAAAAATCGGGGTTAAAATAATGTTACAAGTGAAACTACTAGAGATATATCTAGAGTTATAAGACAAGGGTGCTCTTTATTACCCATATCATTTATATATATATATATATATATATATATATATATATATATATATATATATATTTTATGAAGTTTGCCAATTATTTAACTGATAGAGAAGACAATTTACAATATGCCTTATTCAGTTTAAATACAATTCCTGCAGAATTTTACTTAACAATATCCACTACAAAAACAAAGGTAATGGCTTTTAAAGGAAATACACCATTAAGAGCAAAAATAATCTTAAACAGCAAACCAATAGGACAAGTGAATCAGTTCAGTTACTCAGGATGAACTATTTTATATAGACATATAAGTGATATGGAAATAAAACTCCCAAAATTTCAACAATTAATAGGGACAATAAAAAGAACTCTCTGTAAAAAGGTAAGAAAAGAGACTATACTTAAGTTGTACAAAGTAATGGACATTCCAATATTGTTATACAGACTTGACTATACAACAGAAAAATAGATTAGAAGCAGCTGAGGTGAAACTTATAAGACCAGTTGCAGGATATAATTTACTGCACCATAGACAGAATGTGATTACTAGGGAGGATTTGAAAGTACCTTGTATCCTAGAAGTAATACAAAAATATATACAAGGATGGCATGAACATGTACTTAAAATGGAGACAGCCCACTTACCTCAGATATTATAAAACTGTAAACCACAAGGAAGACAAAGTGTAGGCTGACCAAGAAGATGATGGTGTGACCAGTTTAATTAACACTATGTGGAGACAGAACAGGCCATATGGCGTAAATCACATTATTGTTGTTGATAAATTTTACTTTGTATGAAAGGGTACAAAGCAGGTAACACATGGTGTAATATTACATTTCTTACAAAATGTCCATTGTTTTTCTTTAGTTTTTCACTTGGTACCTTCTTAGTTTATCTCATTTATGAATGATATGATTTTTATTATTATAATGATCATCTATGATTGTAGGTACTGGTTTACTAATCTTCCTTCCAAGCACTTGTCTTGGATATCCTCCTTAGAGATGATAAATGAATATTTGTCTGCTAAAATCCAGGAGTGGCATTGGTGTTTTATCCTGTGGATTTGCCATCATATGGATTATCAAAGCATTCATAATGCTCATGTTGAGCATTCTTGTAAATAATAGCCAACACTGTTTCTTTCCTTCTATGGAGATATTGGGCCATATGAATAAAACTTAAGCACAAGCTTGGAAGATAAAGTTGGAGGTCAGAGAATTTGCTTGCAAGCCGAAGGAAGAAGTGTGAACGTTGACTTTAGATTGTATGAATAATCTTTACCTTTTTCTCCAACCTTTTACATCTATGACAAAAACTAAAGCTTCTGGTGATCTGCTTAGCAACCTGTGTAGAATAAACACAGGCATCTGTCTGATGATTTCACTGTTTTGTTGGTCTTGATGCTTCCTATCGCTTCATTTGTTGTAAATGAGCATGCGTGACGTGTCTATTACAAATGTCATCATTTGATTCGGGTGACAGCTCAATTTGTGCAGAAAGTACGGTGGTGTTTTTAGCTACGACTGTAGAAATGTATCCTGGCAGAATAGAGAAATCCCAACTTCCAGAAGCAAAAATGAGGAAACCAAAGAAACTCAGTCATACATTTATTTGAGACTAATTTTGGTAGACCAAGTTATACAAAATAGTTGCTAAAAATTAATATTAAAACCACATTAAAAAGGAAAACAGATAGGACATATTGCAAAATAGGAAATCGCCTCTTTAGTTGGCCAAAACAATACTCTATTACAACCTTCTCTTTTTTAAAATCTTGTTAAACGATTTGTGACTGTCCTCTGTTGGATTACAATAAGGGGTCATCAGACAGAGCTCTAGGCCATACGTTTCATCAACGAAAAGGACGGTGTTCTCAAATCCATTTAGCACATTCCTAGCGCTTGAAATTCTCCATATTCGATTGTCATGCTCTGTCTCGGGGCAGCTAGCCACAACACTAGTGAACTGATTGTTCCTTTGCATTGCATTAGCCAGCACATTGATACTTCTGTAACCCTTTCTATTAGTATATTCCGTATTTGTTGTCATACTGCATACATTTTGAAATTTGCACTTATACATAATCAAGTACATAATAGCATTTTAAAGTTTACATTTTTCTAGTCAGTCATTATTTGCCACAGTCACATCATGTGATGAGAACAGAAACTTGATCCATAAGTCAGCTTTTTACAAACATTTTTTAGAAACGCTAGTCACTGTTTTATTCACTGTAGTTTGATGAATCCTATTTCTTCTGCAATGCCAGACTGGAATCCTGGATCAGCCACATAGCAAAGCAAATCTTCATCCTCTGTTCTGAAGAAGTGCTCTACCTCTTCTTTCCTGTGCGTCCGGTAGAAAATGATTTGCAAACCACTTAACATTTTCTTTGTTGAAACAATGTAGAGTTTTATAATGCCCTCCAGGTGGACATCGGCATGATCTGTAGCACTTTTCAAGGCTAATTCAACAATATCTGCTGTCTGCAAAGGTGAGTACAACTGACCAGACTTCACATTCTAGAAGCAATTGCTTCCAGAATGAAACCAGAACTTTATTCATACAATTTATCTAACGCCGAAGCCAGAGCTTCAAGGCAAAGGAAAAGCTTCTTCTTTTGTTTCATCAACACAGCCAAAGCTTTTGCTTCACATTTTATTCATAAATTCCAAATTATAGACTTCGAAATTAGAAGGAAAAACATTTGCTTTGCTTTATTCATATGGACCATTGTACTTAGACACTACCAAGAGAATAGCTTAATGAATGATGGATGGGTAAGTAAATTATGGAACATTTTGGAGAAAAATGGGTTAGGAGATATGTGGAGAAGGAGAGAAAATAACGTGAAAAATTTTTGGAAAAAGGCGAGGAAAAGACTGGAAGATATAGAAATACAAATCATGTTCAGTGAGATTGCCGAAAAGAGCTCATTAGTTTGTTATAGGCCAATGAAAAATGCATGGGGTAGGGAAAAATATATAGACATAGTAAATAAAGAAGAGAGAGAATCTATTGCATGGGTAAGAACCGGAACATGGAGGCTAAAAGGGCTAAGACAGTGTATTCCTCAGAACCAATGTCCGATATGTGGTGGTAATGAAGACATTGAACACATAGTATTTAAGTGCCAAGGAACTGGAGAAAAGAATTTTTTAATAAGAAGTGGTTGAAGGGGGATAGAAATACACTTATGATTGAAATGATATGCAAGGACGCTAGAAGCATGGGACAGTTTTTGTGTAAAGTAAAAAATAAATGGCTTTGGACAGTGGAAAGAGAAAAGTAAGAGGTAGCGCATCTTACTTTGAATGGAAAACTATAGTGAATGTGTGATGGTTAAGTAATCAATAAATGAAAAGTGAAAAACAAGTGGAAATGGGACATGGGGGGAAAAAAACTGAAAAAAAAGAGCAAGAGAATTTATTGACAAGAAATTGTAAAATGTAAATAAACTGTAATGATTGTCTACTGAATGAGTGACCAGGGTCAAAGTGCAGTAGACAATCAAATTGTAAAACTCTTAGCACAATAAATACTACAATACTACAACCAGTCATACTTGTCAACTCCCCCATGTTAGCATTATAGTTCTTTATTACATGCACCCCCTGCATAACCTTGAAGCTTGGGGGGGAGGCTCTATGCATCTGTGAACCTGTGGGCTGTACTGAAAGAGTTTCTCATGCCAGGGTGGCCACAGGGGAGATGCTAGATGAAGAAGTGGCTTACCATAGCCTAACCCAAAGTGAAGAGCGACCTGTGCTGAGGGGGTGTATAGCATGAGGCTAATGTGTTTTAAGTGGGGCCTCTGGATACCAGGCAACCTCCAGAATGTAAGCCTTACCCAGGCATGTGGGGCTTTGCACATGTGGACTTTATAAATCCCCAGTTTCTTGTGGGACCTTTAATGGAAGCCAATAAGAAAAACAAATCTATTTTTGAGGATCACACTAGTGAGCCCTCAGTAATATCATCCCTTCTCTTAATGTGGAAGCTCTTTCAGAGCAAACCTCTGACATAGAACCGGGAAACTATGAAGGCCATAAAAGATCTGGATAACAGAGCCTTTTGTGGGCCTTGGCAAACAATTCCAATTGTGACTCTAGCAAGGAATAGCTATAAAGGTCTCTTTCTTTTTTTATTTTATTTTATTTTGGATGCTCCTTAATTGCTGTTGTCCTTAGCATCCCATTCAATATTGGGCGTGAAAGACTGGTAATTTTGCTCAGAGACCTCTTTATCAGGCTTGAGGTTCTTTTGCGTGCCGTAAATCCATGACATGGCACAACCGGCTTTACTTCAGCTTGAAGGAAGCCATGGTAAAGATTTTTACGCCCGAAAAAATTCATCGCCCTCTGCTGGGTTTGAACCCACGACTTCGGAAACTTAGAGCATAGCATGGTAACCACTACACCACGAAGGACAACTTAAAGGTTCCAGATCAACATGCGCACTAGCTGCCTTCTGTAAAATCTTCAATGAAGAAGGAATAGACCCAGCCCTGATTCAAGAACTCTGGATAAACAATGGCCAAATTTTGGGACTAGGTGAATGTCAAGGTAAGCTAATACATTGCAGCAAGGGCACTCATAATAGTTGTTGTATTCTTGTTGGTAATGGAATTCAATGACTACCATTTCTAGAATGGTAATCTCTTATCTAGTGATATCACCATAGTAAGAATCAATTACGATGCAGGAGAGGAGAACAAAAGCCTAACAGTGAGCTCTGTCTACCTCCCCCACAATGGCTGCAACCCATCCACTAGAGAACTAGAACAGTTGGTGGCATACTGTACTCGAAGAATGAAACAAACCATCTTTGGGTGTGATGCCAACTCATTGCGAAATCTGGGGCAGTCAAAATGTCAATTAAAGGTGTCAGTATCTTTTAAACATTCTGTTTTCCAGTAATTTATATATTTTAAATGTTGGCAACAAGCCTACTTTTGCTAATCGAATAAGGCAGGAAATTATTGACATTACCTTTTGTAGTGAGTCTCTTTCAACTCAGATTACAAATTGGAGAGTCCTGGATGAACCATCACTTTCAGATCATAACTATATATTTTTTAATGTTAATGTATTAAAAGAACTAATCCCTACAGAAATCCCAGGATAACTTAATGTGAACCCTATGTGCAGGATCTTTCAAGTAGGATAGGGCAAATTGACAGGATTAGATCCTTTGGTGATATCAACAAGGTCGCCTACTTAATTCAAGAGACGACCTTGATATCACCAGCTATCATGATAATTGCCCCATGTAAACATGGATAAAAACCAAGAGAATGACTTGGGCTATAGAGCTTGAACATAGGAGAGGCAGAGTAAGACATCACTTTAACAAGGCAAAAACAAAAAAAAAAAAAACTGGAAACTGGCGGGAGTATCATACAGCCCTCACAGATTATATAAAAGCATAGGCAAAGCCAAATGATCTTTCTGGCAACCGTCTATCAGGAAATATTTAGCTTCTCAGTGGCAGCTAGGCTACAAAGAGCATTGGCTTACAATCCAATAAATTCCACAGGAATAATATGTAAGCCTACAGGAGGGTTTATGTGCTTGACTGAAGAAATGCTCAAAGTTTTCTTTGCGGTATACTTCTCTGGGTACATATATGATGACGAGAGCTACAAATTCGAAGGCCACTGTGAAAACTCTAGACCAAGAGCATTACAGGACAGAACTTGCATGTCAAGTAGTCACAGTTTGCAGTGTTAAATGGGCAATAGATAAATTTAACCCATTTAAATCACCAGGCAGAGATGGTATTTTTTACTGCACTGCTGCAGAAGCGAACTGACTCGTTTTTTATCCTCTATAACCTCTTCCAGCCAGTATAGCCTTTTGCTATATTCCTCTGGCCAGTAGAACTACCAGATTAGTGTTTATTCCCAAGCACAGGCATAATAATTACTCCAAAGCTAAGGCCTTTTGACCAATCAGTCGTGCATTGTTCCTTTTAAGGCTTTGGAAAGACTGATCAAAAGATATATTCAAAGGAGGTGTACTGTGAGATACCCCCTCCATTGAAACCAGCCATCTAAGTCCTATGTAACAGTGTTGCACACACTAGTCAGTTGACGATAGGACTCAATGGCTTAGAAGGTAATAGCCCTAGGGGGGGGGGCCTTTCTGCATATAGAGGGTGCTTTTGATAACACCCCTTATGAGTCTATGGTTTTGGCTGCACATAAGTACGGTGTCAATGACACTCTTTGGATAAACTCCATGCTCAGGAGCAGGAAAATTATAGCTAGGCTCCTTGGGGAAATGAGGGAATTGTTGCCACGAGGGACTGTCCACTGGGGGAGTTCTCTCTCCTCTGCTTTGGAGTCTCGTGGTGGATAGTCTGCTCAAAGACATGTCCCAGAGGGGATATATACATGGCTATGCTGATGACATAGCACTGATTACTTTTGGGAAACTTCCTAATACAGCCTCAGGCATGATGATTCATGGATTGAGAAAGATTCACAACTGGTTCATGTAGGAAGGCCTGTCCATCAATCCCAGCAAAACAGTTGTTCTGTTAACTAACAGGAGGAATTTAAAGGACCTAGGAAATCTTAAACTAGGCAATACACCCCTGGAATATTCAGAGTCAGTAAAATATCTAGGCCTTGTACTGGATAAGAAACTAATTGGGATAAACACATTGATATTACTCTCCTTAAGGTGGCTGCTTGTAAGCATCAAATGCACTATTGGAACAAACTGGACATGAAGCCACACATTAGCCATTGGCTATATGTTGCAATGTTTTGGCTCCAGGTATCTTATAGTGCAATAGTGGCAAAAAACACTACAATCTACTGTAGCAGGTAAGCTTGCCAAGCTCAGAGATTAACTCTATATTACAGGGCCTTCAGAAGTACTCTAGCCATCACATTGGAGACACTTCTGGGACTTCCTCCCATGAACTTTATTTACAAGTGGAGGCTAGGCTTACTGCTTAGTGCAAACAGGAAACTGGAGAGGTAGTCGCTCAATTACTGGACACACTCCTATTCTAAATTTTCTGGATATCTGAGATTGAGTATGTGGTCTAACCTAATGAATTTTCAATATACCTCTTCCCCTCCATTTAAGGTAACTCTCGGGTTTTGAGAAGACTGGATGGAAAAGTATATGACCTGATAAAGTATATGACCAACTTGTGTGGTTTAAAGATGTATCCTGTTTAGGGATCCAATCAGGAGCAGGCATGTGTGGTCTATCTCCAAGGACAAATATCACTATGAGCCTTGGAAAAAACTGCATAGTTTTTCAGGCAGAAGTATTTGCTATCCTAAGCTGTGCTCTAAGAGGACTTGAGAAAGGTTATCATGATAAATAAATTCACATCCTCACAGATAGTTAAGTGCTTTAAAAGCACTTTCTTCAGCCCAAGTAAATTAAAAACTGTTATGGGAATGCCTAAATGCCCCGATTCCCCTGCCATCCCACAACAGGCTCCCAGTTGCCATGACATCAGGGCCTCTATGGAAATTAAAAAACATCAGCTGGCAAAAAGGGTTACTGAGATACCCTATGTTGGCCATGAACCCGTGGTTGGAATCAGTACATGTACTCCCAAAACCTCAGCAGAAACATGGATTGGATTAGGAAAACATACCAACTCAGGTGGCAAATCTATTGGACAAAGACAAGCCAGGAAGCTGGTCTTAGGTCCATTCAACATTCTTTCCTCATTTCTCCTGATGAGATTGGACAGAAGAGAAATAAGGAAAGTAGTTGCATTAATTTCTGAACATGGTCATTTCAGGAAACATGCATGTAAAGTAGGACTCTACAGAGATGAACACATCTCTTAGAATGTACAAAGAGGATGAGGAAACTGCCTTGCATATCCTGTTTCTTCTTTCCTGGCAAGAAAGTCATTTTCTCTTTCTATAACCAGGGAAGACCTAGGAAAGGATGCTGACATTGGAACCATATAGCGCAACTTGTCCAGGGAACAAATTTTTGGAAACAATGAAGGCATTCTTTCCAATGGGATTGCAATAAGCCTTTTGGGCTGATGTGTGGTAGGTTGATGAAGCTCCAACCCCCTACATCTATCTTATCTCTCTCTCTCTCTCTCTCTCTCTCTCTCTCTCTCTCTCTCTCTCTCTCACTCACTCTCACTCTCATATGCAGCTGTTGGACTCGAATTCTTTTCTTTCTTTCCTACTCTGGCAACTTAACATTATTTGCTGGAATAACATAGCCATGATTTCTTGCCACAGTTATAGCACTGTTGCCATTACATGTACTAAAATTGTACATTTCTCTCTCTTGTCTCTTCATTTCTTTGCTAATAAGTAGATGGCACCTTAGTGTGTGGCACGAAGTCATACATTTCTCTGCTCAACTAAGAGTGGGTAACATAAAAAAAAAAGTATCAAAATATTTCAATATATTTGTTATTACAGAAAGGAGGTTTTCAACTACACTTGTACCTAAACTTACTTTTTGCTCTGAAGAAAGATTTTGTGTTTTGCCAGAATACAGATAGAAATGACAGTACCCTGAAACTATACATAGCCCGAGGTTTGGAGCTGAATCTTACTGGTTTTCCTTTAATGAACTGTTTAATTACTCTGGGTTCATAATATTGAACAGTCATCCACAGACAAATCCTGCTCAAAGTATCCACAATTTTGAAAACATTTGTCAGGCCTATGCTCTGGAACCACCAGGTCCCATTTTCACGTAAATGTAGCATTCACTTTGTTGGCCTGAAGTGATTTCTAGACATTGCTTCTTGAACCAACTTTACTCCAACATCCTGAGGAGATGACCAGTATAAGTCCTGTTGTAAAGTTTATTTTAAGCTAAACCACAAGTATGCCCAGAAAAACCTTCAGCTCCTAAGTGCTTAACACAAAAACTATTTGTTTATACACTGTGACTGCATACTTAAACTTCCTTTTACAATATATCTGAAAATGTCAGAAGAAAACAATTTTTCAAAAATTTCAATGGGGGTTTGGGTTTTAAATTCAACAGTAACTTTGATTTATATTCTGATGTTAAGAGACACTTAGGCCTTATTTGTGTATATTGTAGATCCACCTTCCTCCATTTGGTTTGCACCTCACTTTCATTGACCTCAATATGTATAACATTTTCTGATGTTGGAGGAGAGGTTTCAATCTTAAGGTACTCGTTCCACGATACCAGTTTTATGGCATGCCATTTTTCTTGCGAGCCACAAATGTGGCACGTTCTGTTTACACACAGCTTGCAAAGTTGCACAATTTAAAGCGGCATGTCCACAGAAATGTTGCACTGAGTATTTACATGATGCTATATTTGTGGTGGTAATTTTTCTGCATGCCACTTTCTAGTCAGCTGTGTGCTTGGTATGGTGAATATGTTGTCTGATAATGAAGTTTTATCCGTAGCATGCCTGTCTCTTATTTTACTTCATCGACGTAGAGAAAAACGTAAAAGGACGGCCAGAAAGTGTTGGGTAAGAGAGTGGATTTTAAGTCGCGAATATTGTGGGGTTGTAAACAACTTGCTGCAAGAGCTCTACGACGGAGATCAAAATTTAGAATTTCCTATGCATGTCAGCGGTTGATTTTAATTATCTGCTTAGAAGAATAGCACCTGTAATACAAAAGCAAGATACACTAATGAGAAGGTCAATATCAGCAACAGAACGTCTTGTGTTGCCACAGGTAATTCGTCTTAAAATAATGGAGTGGCAACATTACCGAGTTTAATATATAACACATTCGGCTGTCATCTATATAATCAAGGTGATTTTTTTTTTTTTTTTTTTTTTTTTTAGGCAGCAGCTATCAGTCAAAGATGTATTTATTTCTTATATTTGGCACAACAAGAACTAAGACTTTGTGCCGTTGCAAAGAACTATAAGTATGAATCCTCATACTGCAGCAAAAAACGTTAGGAATTCAAGAAGTATTTTTTGCCGTGAAGGAGAAGTTTCATGGCAATATCGCTACATTTAAAGTGAGTGTGTTGGTACTTACCAAAGAATCTACTCATCTACTGCATCATTATTGGTGCTGGTGTGGTAAAACATAAACTGCAGTGCATTGTAAAATTCCCATTTTGTTTTATACTTGTCTTTTGCACCACTTCCAGATTTCCCTGCCTTCATTTTGTTCCTTTCGTTGGAGAACCGGGTTCTCAACCTGTGGATTTTTACTTTAATTTCCTCTGCTGACATGTAGAACTCTATTTCTATATAATGTAACGCATTTTGTCACTTTTGTTTATTTCTGTAATCCATAGTGTCTACTCTCCACAAGCAATCTTTGGTCTCAATCAGTTCAATAAACTTTTTTATCATTTCCCTCGTCCATTTATTGTTAAGGACATTATTAGCTATGAAGAAATAAATTGTCACCGTACTACAATAAATTGTTCATATTGTTAAGGAAATAAAATGCACGTATCTGTCTTAATTCTGTATTTAGTGTAACACAAATTATAATCCTTGTACCTACCTCTCAAACAGCTATTTACTATCACAGCAGACGACATAACAAAGTTGCACGGAAAACGCCACAAAAGTTTTCTAAGCTGTTCAAGCCACTTTCAGATGGTGTAACTTTCTTTTTTTCGCTGTGTACACGAAGCAACTTCCTAAGTTGTACACCACTTAGAAGTTGCGCTGAATTTGAGTTGCGCGTGCAATTTTCCTACTTGCTTGGCAGTTTACATGATGCAACTCCACTTTTGTTGCACAGTTTGAAGTTGCAAGCCATTTAAGTTGCATCGTGGACGAGTACCTTGTGTCTCACTTCTCATAATATATTGTAATTCTAACTTATCTGGTACACTACTAACTTGGACTTCTCCTGTTAGATTGTTGTCAAAGTCATCTTCATCAGTTAGTTCATCTACTCCATCAGGTGGAAGAACAAGATCTGCATTCTCCACACACTCACCAGGCTCATGTAATATCTTCTTTAAATATGTGAAAAGTTCTATCCCAAAATGATAACTTATTGGCATAATGCGGAACTTGAAATTATCACAGCACATTACAGTTACATCATACACATAACTTTATTCAACAAACCTATCTTTTTCATTGTTTATAGGACAAAAATAAAATAACAGTGAAACAGTTTTAAGAATCTGCTTCTTACAGAATAGGGTCCTTGAAGTTTTCCTCTTGAAATCTTATATGCAACTGATTGACTATAACTGGAACTGCATTCTTAACAATAATTAAATAAAGTAATTAAAATAAACACAGACAAATCCATCCACTCATAACACTGCCAACAACACTGGTACTCATAACAATGACAAAAAAAAGTTGGCTTAAACAGTAAACTTTCAAGATAACAAATCATGTGTAAATTATGTCTAAGGCCAGTGTCCTCATTAAAGGAAATGACTGTTTTTATTCTCATTTTTGCAAACATAATTATGAACAAATTAAAAGTTGCTTCCTTTCTTTGACTTTTGTAAACAAGAAAATATGCATCTAATTTAAAATTGACAACAATAAACTTGATTTTATTATTATTATTATTGGTGCTGGTGGTGGTGGTGGTGGTGGTGGTGGTGGCGGCGGCGGTGGTGGTGGTGGTGGTGGTAATTTTTGTTGTCTAATATAGCTTCTTTTTAATATGATTTCGGATTAAAACTTATATACAGTTGTACAGTAGTACAAAAAAGCTAACCATACAATATTGTAATGCAAAAAATTGATATATTACTTTTAATAACTTTTATTAAGATGTTCTCATATAAGGACAATGACCATTAATGGGAAGAATTGAGGGAATCAAGGTACAAAAATAACAAAAGATTATTTAGGCAAAATTGCAGAAAAATTGAGGATAATTAAAAGGTATATTGTAGAAGAAAATTTAAGATCAGAAAAGAAACACACATAATGGGAGAAGAAACAAAACATATCTACTTTTAAGTACTACTTCGACATTACCTTTCGCCTAAAAGCTATTAACATAATGCAAACTCAGAAAAATAAAAGCTGGTTAATGAATGGTATATTAACTTCCTGTAGTAAGAAGAGATTAATGCATGAAATTGCCAAAAATAAAAGCCACCTCCACCAAATTTGATACCTACTTCAAAATTTTTAAATAACACATTGGAACACCCAACTTTTTAATAATTTATGCATACATACAAATATTTAATTAAGCTAACCATTGTACCAACATAGAAACTTTCAAATAAAAAACTAATATATTAAAAAAAAAGTATTTAAGTATAAAGCAACCCATAATAAAGTCATACTATAAGCTAAATGAATGAGCAATGACAGTTACATTCAACATTTATAAAATAAAATGAAAGCTACACAGAAAATAATTAAAAATGGTATAATAAATATTTCACACAAAAACTTAACATAAATGGGGAACAAGGTCTTATTAAGAACCCAAGCTTAATAGCAGAAATGTTTAGCGAATTCTTTGTGAATGCTGGAAATAATTTAGGAATAAAAGATACAGCATCAAATTTGCAATTTGATCATAAATCTTGTACACAACAGACCATATTCCTGGACCCAACTGACTACAAGGAAATTGGAACATATTGTCACAATTACAATAAAAAAATATGATGGGCTTGATAACAGATTCTGTAATAAAGAAAGGTGCTCACTTGATTGCATATTTTTTGGCAGACATATGCAACAGCTCTCTAGAACATGCAATTTGCCCCAATATTTTAAAAAATAGCAAAAGTGAAGCAACTCCATAAAAAAAAAGTGATAGATGGAAGCATCTAACTAAAGGCCTGTGGCATTGTTTGCTGGATTTTAAAAAATAATTGGGCAAGTTTTTTTTATGCAAGACTATTAAGTTTCATTGAGAAAAACAAAGTTACCTCTAAATCTCACCATGGCTCTAGGAAAAATAGATCAACAGAAACTGCAATATCTCTTTTTATTAACAACATCCTAAAAACATTTCATAACAAAGAAAACATAACAGGAATATTTCTTGACCTATCCAAAGCATTGGATGTCCTAAGTCACGACATTTTGTACCAAAAGCTAGAAATTTTAGGCATTAGAGGGAAATCATTAGAGTGGATCAAATTGTGTATGGAAGAGAGAAAGCAAATTATTGAAATGGTTACACAATATGTATCAACTGCAAGGGAGATTAAACTTGGTGTACCTCAGGGATCAGTGTTAGGTGTATTCTTTTCCTGTTATTCATAAGTGATTTAGAGAAAAAAATATCTCGGAATATTACTCAATTTGCTGATGACACAATGATAACAGTAATGAGCACAGATTCAGTAGTCCTTCAAAAACTAACCCATCATATAACAGCAGCAACATTTAAGTATTTTGATAAAAACAAATTAAAATTAATTTGCCAAAAACAGTAGCAATGCATTTTCACACCACTCATATTAAAAGTTTTGTGCAGTCTAAGATATTAATAATTAATAAATTATATAATGATCAATAATGTAAACACCATCAAGTTTGTTTGTTTCTGGATTCAGAGCAATTTAAAATGGGACAAACATATTGTAATAAATGAAAATGCCAGTTGCTGTGAAAACACACTTTATCACAAAGCGCTCAATATAACACAAATGCTACATTTAGCCACTTTGGCACACACTCAGTATACAGCCCAACTGATCTGTCGAACCAAATCACAACTGAACTGCTGAACTGCATGACTCACAATTGATGACTGCTGAGTTACAACTCATAATTTGAGGAAGTATTTTATATCACAACACTGAATGCCAGAGTGATTGTAGTGTAAATTAACATTATTGTATGATAATGATTTGAGATGTTCGTTAATTATAAGCATTGTTAGGAAATAAGTTTACACGGCCTCACTGAAACTGACAATAGGAGCGGGTAACAATGAGCGAGGGGGTGAGTTGTTTATCAATTAGAAGAGACAAACAGATGACGTCAGAGTAGCGCGCTTTTCTTTAGAAATGGAGGGAATATCTTCCCTAGAGCATATGTTTTCGTACGTTTGATTGGATATAAAAATAGACGCTAATGTTGGCGCGCTTTATTAACCAATAGCAGCTCTGTTATAATGTTTAGGCATATTGGGGTGAGGGAGTATAAATTCTAAAGCTGGGGATAGGTAGCACATAGTTCCACAGAATCATCCACGGGTTACACGTCGCGCAATTCTACAGAATCTCTCGCGTCGTAAAGCTAGTTACAAAAATGTGAAATACTCGAATTAATAATGTGCGGCAAATAAGTGTTATAGTTACATTCGAAAATATAACAGTTTCAGTCTGGCGTGTATCAAGAGTAATTGTGTGAAATTGATAAAGTGTGATGACAATAAAAGTGTAAGAACAAATTCTTTTATTAGCATTATCTTTTAGTAACAACTCCTTTCCGTTTACACACCCTGTTTAAGAGATTTGCTCGACTGGGTAATAATAGCTAGCCGGAGGACAAAGAACTCAAAATTCAAAATAATAAAACAATAACAGGCGCTCAGCAAATGAGATAACACGAAAGTTACCGCAACAAATTAAACTGCATTGTCAGTTCTAATAGAACTCGACACTAGACTCAATTCAACCTGGTTAGTCCTGCCGCCAGCAGTCCGTTATATAGACCTCGCATACAAAGCTGAATTTTGGAGAACAAGAATCTACCAAAGGATCCAAAAGGAATCCTCTAGAGTGTGGAAGTGGCACACAATGACTTGTTTCAAGCGCCCACTATCCTAGAGAGGGATCAGCCATTAGCTTAACCCGCGACAGGTAGATGGGCCGGCACGTGCTCGCACCGCCGGGCCGTAGGAACTTCGCGCACTGTCACACTGCTCCCTCCTCAGGACTAGTCGTCCCTACCAGCACTGTCTAGAGGGCTAGACAGTCTATATGTACCACCAGCATCTTGTCTCGGGGCAGTCTCTGCATGCGGCAGACTATATCATTGATCCACTTCACGCGGTGCGGTCCTTGTCATGATTGTTGGAGCATGGGACAACGCACCTTGGTCCCGGTAGGGCGATACAGCCACACCAAATCACCTTGCTGGAAACCTTGGCTGTTGGCCAGGCGGTCGTAACGGGTCTTCATCCGGTCACTAGCTACCTTGATGTGTAGCTACCACGAGGTTCTCCACATAGTCGATTGCTGGTTGTTCTGCCTTCTCCCAAACATAGGTCGTACGGAAGACGCAGCTCCCTGCCGAAGATTAAGCCGGCTGGTATCAACCCGTTGGTACGTGAGTCGAGCGGTAGGCTAGCAAGGAAAGCGACACCTTGACATCCCAGTCCCTCTGGTGATTGTCCACGACCTTCCTCAAGTGCTCTTCTAAGATCTTGACGTCTATTGTGGGTGGAGAGGCGTTGTACGCGTCTTGTTCACTCCAACACTTCCCTCATCAGATTCGACTCGAAGTTTGTGCCCTAATCGCTGTGTAGCTCAAACGGTACCCCATATCGTTAGAACACCTCTTCCACTAGGCAGTCCACGATCGTCTCGGCCTCCTGGTTAGCAATGGTGTATACTTCCGGCCACTTGGTGAATTAATCCGTGACCACCATCAGATACTAAAATAAAAATTAAATTGGGTTTTATTTATGGACGCTCTATAGCTGATGTTTGCCTTAGCGTCCCATTCTATATTGGGCGTGAAAGACCGGTAATTTTGCTCAGAGGCGTCTTCTCCAGGCTTGAGGTTCTTTTAAGTGCCGTAAATCTACGACACCGGACGTCAGTTTTACTTCCCTTCCGAAGGAACCATGCTAAGGATTTTTACACCCGAAAAAATCCATCGCCCTCCGCCTAGTTTTAACCCGCAACCTCAGAAACTAGATGCCAGCATGGTAACCACTACATCACGGACGACGACCCAACATATACTTGTTACCCCTGTCGGACTCGGGGAATGGTTTAGCTATATCGATGACGACACGTTCAAAAGGTGATCCCACGTTGTACTCCTGCATGCGATCCCGGCTGCTAGTCTATGGGTCGCGACTTGCCGCACACGTGACATTGGCGGTACCACCTCTCAGCGTCCGTCCGTAGTCTCATCCAACAGTATGTCGGAGCTTGTCAATCGTTCGGTTGGGTCCAAGATGTCCTCCCGAAGTGTCCGCATGTACTTCCTCCAGGACTTCCGGCACATTCGAGGAAGGATCAATTGCTCTTTCCGGGTCTTCCCGTCAAGTGACTCCCTTACTCTGAACAACATACCTTCCTTGCTCTTCAGTGAGTTCCATTGAGACCACAAGGACTTAAACACACTACTCCCTAATGCAATGTTCTCCTGACTTGACCTAGTTCCTGACTCCACTTCTCTCAGGAGCGGTCCCAAGTCGGTGTCCGCCAGCTGCTCCCTCCTCAGGCCTGTGCTATCCCATCTATCTGCAGGCACTGCTCCTCCACCCTAGTGCACTGGCCGCACTCTTCCGGACAGGGGCTTCTTGACATGACATTCACATTGGAGTGGCTCCTGCCTCTCTTATGCTTTGATGTTAAGTTGTATTCCTGAAGTCTCCTATGCTTTAATGTGAAGTATTCCTGAAGTATCTGGATCCAATGGGCTGTTTGGTCCTTCAGGTTCTTAAAGCTTAATGGCCAGGTGAGGGCTTAGTGGTCACTTGTCAGGTGGAATGGCTGACCGCACAGGTACTCAGGGAAGTGTTCCAGCGCCTACACAACTGCCAGGAGCTCCGTCGGGTAAAACTAGTTCTTTTCCGCCTTGGAGAGCGTCTTGCTGTACTACACAATTACTTGCTTCTGACCATCCTGGACCTGGGATAGTACGCCTCCGATACCACTATCGCTGTGGTCGGTGTCCGCGATAAAATCGTCGCCCGGTTGTGGAATACCAAAATAGGCCATTTCGCAGAGTGCTGATTTCAGCGCATGGAACGGTTCCTCGGTCTCTTCAGCCCACAAGTAAGATTGGTGTTATTCCTTCAGACGAGTGAGGGGTTTAGCGATGTTGGGGAAACCTCTAACGAACCGGCAGTAGTAGCTGACTAGGCCCAGAAAACTGCAATGATCGCTTATTTTTCTGGCGAGGCCATTCTCTTACAGTCCGAGCCTTCTCCGGGTCCGTGGCCACCCCAATTGGTGAGACTATGAGACCCAAGTAGTTAACCTTCTTGCAGAAGAGTTGACACTTCTTTGCATTCAGTTCAGGTTAGCTGCTTGCAGTCTCTGTAATACCCTGGTCAGGTTCTCTAGATGACCTTCAAAGCTGCTGCCAATGACGATGATGCCCAAGTACAACAGGCAGGTGCCGTAAATCAGTCCCCTCCTCACGAATTCTGTCAGGCGCTGGAAAGTGTTTGACGCGTTGCAGAGGCCAAAAGGCATAACCGTAAACTGCCAAAGCTTTGGTCTGTCGAGAATACGGCCTTTCCCTTGTCTCTGGGGTCCAGGGTCACTTGCGAATATACAGATTCCAGGTCTAAAGTTGAGAACCACTGCGCACCAGCAAGAGTGTCCAGAGTATCGTCAATTCAGGTTAAGGGAAAACAGTCCTTTTGGATGACAGCATTCAACTTCCTATAGTCCACGCAGAAGCGTAGTTCGCAGTTCATCTTCACCAAGACCCAGGGCTGTCGGACTCTTCGATGATGCCCCAAGATTTCATGTCCTTCAGCATGTCTCGTACCTTTGCTTGCTTCGTCAAAGGAACACGTCTTGGCGATTGCCAGATTGGCCAGTGTCGATGTGGTGGAGTACTCGGTTGGCGCGGCCATAATCGCCACCCGCTTGGCTGAAGGCGTACCGGTATTGCTTAAAGAGGTGCTGGACCTTCTTCAGTTGTGACGCGGTCAGATGGTTGCCCCCTCTTCAACAGGTCTTCCAGCCGGGGTCCCAGATCTTGAGACGGTGCTGATCGAGTCCGTCGCACGGTGATACTCTCGCATTTGGCTCGCATTCGCCTAACTCCGTTCCGGCTTGTATGTTCTGATCGGTGTCCGATGGATTCAGCAGTATCACTGGCACTTCCTCCCGGCAAGGCAACAATGCTCTTGCAACGCATAATCCACCTGGTGATGTCTTCCGATCCAAAACCTGGTTCCTTGAGCGCTGGCCTTCCAGACGCGCCTTCACCAGCACTTTGCTTATTGCTGGCACAACTACAGAATCACCCTGCAGATCCATGGATGTTCTTTGGGGCTCCGGAGCGTCACCTCGTCTCGCCCGAGTCTCAAGACTCCTGCCGAAATCGACCGTCGCCTCGTTGCTCCTGAGGCATCCAGTCCCAATATCACACCTTCAGCCACTGCCGCGACGAACAGCCACAGCCTAACGATCTTCAGTCCTAGAATCAACTCCAGCAGGACCTCCACAGGCAAGGTATCGCCCGATGCCGTCACTAGTTGGAAGGGTCGATTCGGTTTCCTCGACGGCAAGGATCGTCCTCTGCGGTCTAGGGGTACCATGCTAGCCTGTAGTTTCCGATGTCGCGGCGGAGAGCGATGGTTTTTTTTGGACATAAAAATCCTTAGCACAGCTTCCTTCGGAAGGGAAGTAAAGCCGGTGGTCACGTGCCGTAGCTTTACGGCACTTAAAAGAACCTCAAGCCTAGTAGAGGCCTCTGATCAAAATTTCCGGTATTTCATGCCCAATTTAGAATGGGACACTAAGGACCATAGTAGTTAAAGAGCGTCCATAAATAAAACTCAATTTCATTTTTCGACGGCAAGCTCCTCGCCATGTTAGGTCTGATTACGATCACGGCTGCACCTGTGTCGACTAGTACCGACACAGCTTCCCTTGTATCCAGCCGTCCGCGACGAGTCTGTCATCTATTCTTCTGCCCTAGGCACGCAGCGTCACTCGAGGGGGTGGTAAAACGTCCCCGACGTGCATCTCGCCACGTCGGTGCTTATTCGTTTCCCGGCTGCTTGTAGGCTTGGTGTGGACAATGCTTTACTAGGCGTCCTGGCTGACCACACCCTCAACACACACTGCTTGAAAATCTTCGTGGATGTCCTTGGGTTGATCCTCTATCCTCGTCATATTGAATGCTCCTGGTCTTCGAGGTCGGTATTGCTGTTACCTTGGCCGCCTTCACCCTCAAGGCGGCCGTTAAGCGCCTCATGGATGGTCTTGTAATCGCAGAGCGAATTGTCAGCGGAAGACTTCGAAAATTGACGTTCCGTTGTATTTGGGTGGCTTGACGTGCGCAGATGTGTCGTGTCCAGGGCGTCTCGATCTTCAAGTCCTTAGTCTTCATTCTAAGCATTTCATCCATCATGGCATTCAGTTCCTTGACGCTGCCGTCAACTCTAGCTTCCAGCATGCTAAGCCTTTCTCCGACATCCTCCAGGGCATCAATGTGTTGGCCAAGTCTTTCACCTTTATGCCAAGCTCCTCCATACCTTTCTCCACATAAGCCAGTCGTTCGTCAGTTTTGTCCGATAGCTATGTGTTCATCTTAGACATTTCTGTCTGCATATTCTCCATTGTGGAATTCACTGTTGTTATTTCACTTCCCATCTTGTCCATTCCAGATTCCATTGTCTTCTCCATTCTCCATCTTCTGCATTCTAGATTTCATTTCCATCTCCATCTTCTCCATTCCAGATTTCATATTCTGCACTTCACTCAATTTTTGAAGTAGTTGCTCCATTGTGGCATTTGGATCCCACTTCTGACATCAATGCAACAAATGAGACAATGTAACAAACCAGTTACTGCGAAAACACACTTTGTTTATCACAAGGCACTTAGCATAACACAGACATTACGCATGTGTCACTTTGGCACATTTGGAATACAACACAACTGATTCATTGAGCCAAATCACAACTGAACTGCTGCGTTACAACTCACAGTTAAATTGCACTGTTCACTTGCACTGTCACTTCTAACAGAACTCAACACTTGACTCAATTCAACACTGGCTTGACCTGCCACCATCAGTCCCTTATATTGGCATCACATACAAAGCAGAACTTTTGAGAACGAGAACCTACCAGAAGGGACCAAAAGGAATCCTCTAGAACGTGGAAGTGGCACACAGTGGCTATTGTTCCAAGCACCTGTTGTTCTAGAGAGGGACCAGCCATTACCGTAACCCAACAGGCAGATGTGCCAGCAGGCACTCACACCGCTGGTCTTTGTGAACTTAGCATGTGCTGTCACTATATTGATTCTTTAATAAAAATGCAGAGCATGGTGTGTTACATTTTCAGGAAATTAGCTGACACAATTAGTAAGGAAACGGCAATAAGCGTGTATTTTGTATTTGCGCATTGAATCCTTGGTTATGGAATAGTCTTTTGGGAAATTTTCCTCATTGTAAAAAGCTGTTCATAATGCCTAAAAGAATTATAAAAATATTGCTCAGAGTGAATCAGAAATACTCATGTCGACTATTATTCAGAAAAGTTAACCTATCACTCCCGATATTTATGTACACGAATCAATCCTTTTCAACAACATTGCAATTTACATATAATGAAAGCAAATATTAAACTGTATCAGGATGGAATAGTGTACTCAGTATCTATATTTTATAACACATTACAAAATCAGATTAAACTATAAAGAAAATAGTATCGTTTAGAGCCAAACTACTGTCTTATTTGATTGATCACTGCCATTACTCTAATAGAAGAATTTTTAAATGAATCTGTACAACCTTATGTACATATGTAATATGGAAACCATATGATACCAAATGTTACCTATTACCGGAAAAGTAATCTTAACTAATTTAACAATTTATGTATATAAAAGGTTATTTTAATTTGTGCAATATAATTTACATTTTTGATTTATTTTATGACTAACTGGATCAATAAGTTAAAAGTTTGTTTTTTAGGACAAGAAGGTTCTGGCTGGCCCCGTAGCTCAGTCGGTAGAGCACCTGCCTGCTGTGCGAGGGGTGCCGGGTTCGATTCCCAGCTGGGGGTGGGAATTTTTCTCTAGCCATGAGTATTCCCTATCCTCCCCAGAGTCTGGAAGTATGAATGTGTGTGTGATCTAATGATTAAAACCCAAAAAGTGCAAGAAGTCCAACGACAAGAGTAAACAAGTTAACACCATTGCCAATAGGCAATAAGTTCCAAAAGAAAGAAAGGCCACCGATAAGACCAGTGTAGTTAAAGGTGTGGTATAAATGGAAGTAAAAAAAAAGTTCTAGGTAAGCAACTTCTAAGATAAATTGTGAAGTTGTACAAGGGTATTTGCAGTGAAACTTGATTAAATAATAGGTTTTGGGATTGAGGGCTGTCCATATTAGTAAAAGCTCACGCTAATAGAAATAAAAAGAATAAGAAAGACAAATTCATAAACAATTTTAGCAATAACCCATGTAAATAGCTGAACCGTAAATCCTCTCATCGTATTACTGCATAGGGGGATCCAAAGGTCTGTATATAGTTTCACTATTTATTGTGAGTTAGTGTTTTCACTTTTATTATACTATTAACTTTCATAAATGTTGGTCTGTCTTGCTTTCTTAGTGCACTGTCTAGAGTAAGTAATATCTAATGTAATAGGATCCAGATGAATGGGTTATATTTCATAAACTATAAATGACTAGGGTAAAATAATTTCTTCAACTGTGTCAGTCTGTTGTAAACTTAAGTGATTTCATTCATTACTTTATATTCTATAATTTGGCTATTTATTATATATTAATAAGTTAATATTCAGTTTGATTTCATATTTCTAGATCCTTTTAGACAGTGTTTAAACAGATTCTTCTAAGAATACTTAGATTAAACAATCCTTTCAAGGGGCATTGCTATATGAACGCTACAGGTATATGTGTAATAAACAAATTGTATTTAAGGATATAAATGTAATAGGAACGATTTTTTATAACAAATTACCATTAGAAATTAAAACTGCAAGAAAATGTAACTTCAAAATTTGTCTAAAAAACTACTTGATTGAAAAATGCTTGTATTTTCTGGATGAGTTGTAAATAGGCTTACTGTGTTGTAAATGTGAGACTTGACAATGTCTGAAACTTATATACAGGTCTATGGACAATAAAGCATTATTATTATTATTATTATTATTATTATTATTATTATTATTATTATTATTATTATTTATTACAGTATTTTGTCACTTAAGGAATCACATAGGGCTTGAGCATATGTAGCACAGCAATTAACTGTATCATAACAAAGGTGCATATATTACACTGAATACTTGAAAATGCCTGTTTCACATAATGAGCAAAATTCTGCTTTTTTGATGAATAAAGCAGCACAGTTGCTGATTTCAGTTACTGATTTCATGAAATCAGCAACTACATATGTGGAACAGTGTCTCGCTCTAATGGAAACTAATACTAGTGTTGTCTTTCAGCTGAGTTGTAGAATTGTATTTCTCTGCACATTCAATTCCTTTGGTCTGGTATAATGATTGTTATTTTAATTAGCGAAACCTTGTTTCAGGAAGGCATCTGCAATCAGTGTTGTGCTGTAACATGACTGACTGATATTCAGAGTGAGGTTGATAAAAGTAACCAGCTTTGAACTTGAGAACAGGAGATTGAGATTATAAATCTTTTTAAGCATAAAGATCAAGGTTTAGGTACAATTTGCCAAAAATATTGTCATATTAGAAGCATATTTAAGTTGATTTCCTCAAATGCAGTGACAAAGATAGCCAGAATTAAGGGCAGCAAACTTAAAGCTACAAAAACAAAGCATTATATGCACACAGCTTGTGGGCACAAAGGTGAAAAAAAGACTTACAAAAAGGTTTTATAATATTACTTGAATATTCCAATGCTTCATTGAGCACCATGTTAGTTGTATGGTAAAAAAGAAGAAAACTTCACAAAAAGTTGTAGAATCCATTCTTAGAGTAAAACATTTTTTCTTTTTCAGAATTTTTCATATACAGTAGACCTTTGCTAATTCGAAATCGGATAAGCCAAAAACTCGGTTAATCCATAGTAGCTGCTCGGTCCCTGCCGAATTAGATGGAAAAATCTACTGCTTAAACCGAATTTCAGATAATTCATACTATGAGCTAAAATTTGGTCCCCTCATTACATATTCCATATCTTATTCTTCGTTTAAACCGAATATGTACATTGTGCGTGCACTACAATATTTTACGTTACGCATTTCACATAATTTTTCTCAATTTTCTTTTCCACTGTCCGTCCCCATGCATCAAAAGAAGGTTCAGAAAATCCCCAAGAAAGAAGGAATTTCTGGGTTTGTGTCTTCTGAGGGTTGCTATAGCATTTTCAGAAGAGGCATAAAATCAGTGTTGTCAGTGTCTGTGGCGAGGCACATAGAGTAAATGAGGAAGATGCCAATGAGTGGGCGCGGGAGTTTCAATCTAAGCTCTCTCATCATCACTCAAGAAATGTGTTTAATATGGGTGAAGCAAGCGTTTTCTATAACTTGATGCCTGAAAAAACACTATGTGCCAAGGGCGGAATATGCCGTGGAGGAAAATGCAGCAAGGAGAGACTGACGATGGTCCTGTGTTGTAATTTAGATGGTTCTGAAAAGCTCAAACCATTAGTGATTGGAAAGTACAAAAATCCACGTTGTTTTAAAAAGGTCAACCTATTCAATCTGCCAAGTCAGTACGAGCATAACAATAAAGCTTGAATGACCAAATCTCTTGAAGATTCAACAACAAATAGCTGCAAGAAAAAGGAACATTTTGCTAACTTTGGACCACTGCTCGGCACATCAGTTCGATGACCTGGAACTTCCGAACATAGAAGTTGTCTTCTTACTAGCTAACACTATGAGCCATCTGCAACCATTGGATCAAGGAATAATGGCCTCAATGAAGTGTAATTACAGATGTCAATTGGTTAAGGCTGCCATCAGTGCAATAGAACTACAAGAAACAGTTCCACATTGGAATGTACTGCAAGCTATCCGTAACATATCTGCTGCTTGGGATGAAGTTACAGTGGACACCATAACGAACTATTTTAAGAAGGCCTGGACAGCAACTGATAACACCGCTGAAACTGAACAGAAAACCGATGATCCACATCTGAACTTATAATGTCGATACAATTGGAATTCTGATAATGCTCTTCTACACGCTTACACCCAGTTGGTGCCCTTTTGTACCGTCATTATGGAAGAATGGACGTAGGTAGACAACATCTGTGCTGCTGAAGAACCAGTCATTTGCTGATGATGCAGAAGAGAATGATGATTCTTTATTGTCATCTTCTGAGGAGGAACATTAAGATACGACACTGTGACCCCGCGCTGAAGTTGCAGCTGCAATTTCTGTTCTCGAGAGATTTGCTGCCACTTCTGATGTCTCCATGTCATTTCAGGCTGCCCTGGATGAGGTATCTTCAGAGAGTGCCATAATATTACGACCAACGGTCCTCCAACAACAATTAATGATTTTTTCAAATTATAGAACTAATATATGTAATGGATAAGAGTTTTAACTAAAACATGTGTTCCGATTAAAACTTGGTGTTAAAAGAACGGTATATTTAAAGTGTTTCTTAAGGTTATTGTTTGTTGTATTATACGACTCACTAATGCAATGAGTACAATATTGTTCCAAATAGTACTGTTTTAAAAAAAATTACGACAAGCATTTGACAGTATACTTCCTCAATTAAACAAATGCCACATATACCGTATACAATAGTTATTTTTACTTTTTCTTAGAAGTGGAACACCTCATTTGTTAGTACGCATAACAAGAGAGAAAATGAACTCAACAGTCGTATTTTACCATTTCAGATAACGCAGGATTATTTTTACAAAACTTCGTTAATTCAAACTTCATTAAACCGAATTGGCTATTTTTTGGTCCCTTGGAATTCGGTTAAATGAGGGTCTACTGTATCTTTATTGAAATAAATGATTCTGTGTTTTCAGCTTAAATTAGTCAGTAAAACAAAAGAGTGTTGATTTTGCTGTAATAATTGTTTATATAGGTAAATATAATTGTTATTCAAATGTCTTTAAACCATTGTTTTTTTTCTACATTATCTTTAACTTTATTGGAATAATTTATGATTGTCCTCAGTTTTTTGCATTATAATCAGGTCTCAGTTTCTGATGTGTAATGTTGCATCATAGGCATTGCTGACATGCACATAAATCCTTATCATGGATCCCAGATTATGAAAAAGCATGTTTATTGGGTTGTTTTTGGTCATTTTATACCATTTTCTATTTAAGGGCTTTTTTTCCCTTATGTTTAGATTTTATGTCATTAGTTTGCCACTTTCTTGTCTTTTATGTCTGTATTTAGTCACTTTCCTGCATTCACATTGAGTATACAGAAAGTTGTATGTAATTGATATTGTACATAAGGACAACGTTTCAAACATCAGAAATTTCAGTATTCAATTGAGAAATAAGGTAAATTTGCCCATCCTTTACTCTCATTCTTGGAAAAAATCAGTTTCCTTTTTAGTGGTTAATCTGGAAAAGGTTGCATATGGGTGGAGGGATTGCTATTGTCAGGGGAGTGGGTGTCATAACTGTTACAAATTCATGTCCCAAACTAGGGATGAGATAGGTCAGTTTTCCCTTTTTTGCATTATTGAGTGCCAAAAGTTAGGGTGCTGTTGTCTTTGTGTTGTGTCATAAGCTGTGAAGTCCTCTTCATTCACTATGAATTTTGTGTATTCAGAGAATCAAAAGATCTAATGCTACAGTTTTGTAAGACCTGCTTCAAAAACAACTTTAACTTTCTTTTCAGATTCTTTAAACAAGACCTTGAAGAAATATGAATTTTTAATTAATTTCCAAATTATCTCCATTATTCTTATACCTACTTTTTCCATTTGTATAGCAGTTATAGCCATGTATGAATTCATTTATAACTTTCTGTTCACTAATTTTAATAAATTAAATAAATCTCAGTTTTTAGGTAATTTTTTTAACTATTATGTCATTTTTTAAAAAAAAGTTATAGCCATTTTATAGGTCATTTTTCATACATTTTTAGGACATCAAAATCTGGACCCTTATTATAATTATAACAGTAAAGCTACTGTGATACAGTAGAATTTGCTTAAACATATAAAAGTATATGGTCAGCACTTTTATTCTCTTCTAAGCGCTTATGCAGATTTTCACTTTGAAATACTTTTAAGTTATTGCATATTTTATTTTTGCTAGTGTAGAAAGGAGTGCATTAAACCAGAGAATTTTATATAAAATACATGTTTTACATCCACTGAATAAAAAAAAAAGTATTTTCAAAAACATTAAGTGTGCTTTTGAATGAGAGAGGAATTAACAATGTAAAACTGATAAGTGGCATAAGTGCTGAATTTCATACTTAAGCCAGGCACTGTTAAAATTCAAAGATTTTCAATACAATACATTTGTATAACTTCAAAGCCATATAAAATTTACTACATAAAAATTTACAGCACATTAAAATACACACTTTCTTACAAACAACTTTAGTTTTCTTTCTTTTAATATTATAATCCAGTTCCAAAATGCTCATTATTACACAGGTTAAGATTTTTCCAGATTGAACTGCGATGTAGCACTATTGAAAACATGCTGTTCTTTAAATTGCACTGACTCAAGAGTTTGCGTGTTACATGAAATAGGCAAAAAAATTCATAAATTTGCCAAATGTATTGCTTACTTCAAGTAATATGCAAACTTCAGACTACATTACTGAAATAGGCATTTTCAAGAATTTGGTTTAACATATGTCATTCCATGTCAAGTCGCACAAGTTTTCACAAAATCTGACCATCATGTCTCCGATTCACTTCAAATTTTGTCCATGGATTACTAAAACAAAGTGAATTATGTTTTAAATTCTTACTTCTTTTTTAAATCGCAACATTTTAAAAAATGTTGCGCAATCCAACTTGTGGAATGTGGCACACCCCTCTACCTTTAAATTAGAATATCTCACCAGTGATAAGTGACAAAATTATGTTATAAAGTGCAATGTAAAGCTTAATATTTAATCTTTTACGTAATATTTATTATAATTGATATAATTATTTACATCAATTTTTAAAATCCAAACATTTAAAACTATATATCTCTATTAACCCACATGTTTAAATTTCTATAAAAATTATAACTAAATTCCTTGTAGTTTTTTTTTTGCATATGTTTGCATAAAACAAAGATGGGATCCTGTATAGTTGATTTTAAATAAAATAACTTATAAAGTGGTGCATAGCAGGAATCCAGCATGGCGCAGCTGGAGAGTGGCAGCAGCAGTAGTCTGTTATTGAATGCCTTGTCAGTTGTTTACAGCACTTTAGTGCACTAGTTTTGTTCACATGTAACTGTAAAATTTGGCATGAGAAACATTCGAACTTTCAGTCTTTTCCTGTGGGAGGCAACTTAACTACAATTTAAATGTGCACTTTTTTCCTTCAGGCTCAAATGAATACCATCTGGTTATTATTGCATTATTGATTGATGGAATAAATGAATTTGGCTCTAAGGTACTATGGATCGCTTTTGCATTGCTGTATCTTGCCTTAAAATGGCACTCTGTTCAAAACCACTTCTGGATTATTCACGGCATTAATACTTTGTAGCACATATTGCTGTTATCAGTGGGTGGTACTTTGGGAATTTTTTTTTCGACATGCATCACATAGTTTTAGGTCTGGTGACAAAAGTTAAGTTCTCCAATTTTAATTTTGTAAGCATATTGCGGGTAACTAAGCTTAATGATTTTTACCTTGTGTTATGCTTGGAAACATTAAATGAACTGAAGCAATAGTCATAACTACGTTCTTCAGTTCTATCATTATGCTCTAGTTTTCAGAAACCACAGAGCTAAGAATGAACTTCTAAGGCAAAATGTTGAACACAAAGTAACATTTAAAATGAAGCAGCGGAGAAAGGCTTAATAGAATACCAGATTCCAGTTGCTGAATTTTACCAAACTCTGGAAATGGTATCCTATCACATTCGTACTGAGTAATGCTTTGGCCGACGTGGCATGATGCTGTGGTGTGAAGCTCTGAGTCAGTAGTTTGTTCTAAAACCCTACTCACTAACACAAATAAACTGTTTAAAAGCGTACTTCTATGGAAAATCCCATCCTGATATTAACGAAATTGAAGCAATATATATCACAGATTCCTCCTGTATTTTTTCCAGATTTTAATATTATGGCTAAATATGATATTGTGGTTTAAAATATTCATACTTAAAAAGTGACTGTTTTTTTATTCCAAATAAATGGTATTTGGTATAAGATAGATAGATAAGATAGATAATTTATTGTACTTTTCCTACATACTTCTTTTTACAATGTTCCACTTATAAACTAACTTAACATATGTCCCAATTTCCTTACCAGCTATGCTGCTCTTTTTGCCTGGCACCCTGGCCTTCTGGCTCCTCTAAACATTCCTTACTACCTTTTATCCATATTTGCCCATCTTCTCCTTCCTCCATTTGCTTTTCTACCTTTCTTATCTCTCTTACTTTTCTACTCCATTTCTCTTTTACTTTCTTTAAGAACTCCCCCATATTCTTAATTTGCTTTTCTTTTTTTCTCGTTAGCATTTTAATTGCTACTATTTTCCTATCCATTTTTTCCCATTTTTCTTCCCATACTTCTTGTCTCCATTCTGCTAATTCTTTGCATTCTGACATATAATGCTCTGTGCTTTTGCTATCGTCGCATAATTCACAAATTCCATTTTTTTTTTTTTCCTCTTAACCCTCTCAAATACATTGCTCCTGTTCTCATCCATGCAAACGCTTCTTTTCCTGCTCTATTACAATAATCTACATACCCTTCTCTTCCCCATTTCCTTTTTACTAATCTATAGAACCCTAGTGACTTTTTATTTTCTAAGCTTCCCCAAATCTCTTGTCTTTCTATATCCTCCACTCTGTTTCTTACTGCTATCCAAAAACCATCGCAATTTCTTTCTCCTATTCTCCAAATATCTCCCATTCCTATCTTCTCCATAATTTTTTCTACCCCTGTCCACCAGCTATTTTTATTTTTCATACTCTTTTGTTGTTCCATGCATATCTTTAAAATTTCCTCTTTATCTTTTCTCAAGCACCTAAACCAAAATTTTAATATCCTTTCCAATATCACTCCCTTTCTTCTTGTTCTTCCTAATTCCACTAATGCTACTTCCCCTGGTGCTGATCTTGTTAGCCCCAATAGCTCTTTACAGAACATTCCATAGCTCTGGTCTATTTTCCTACTTAATTCAGATCCTCCCCAAATTTCTACTGCATATAACATTCTTGTTTCCACCAATGTTTCATACATTCTTTCTAGCCACTTAGTTGGCATTTCCAATTTATATTTGCACATCCTTACTCCTGTCATTGCTGCCTTTCCTTTAGCCACAACCTTCCTGCTATGCGCCCCCCATTCACCATTACTGCTCAACCTCACCCCCAAGTAATCCATCTCCTTGACTTCTAATTTTAAACCCCCCATCTGCCATTTCTCTTCTCTTTTTAGTTTATTTCCTCTTTTAAATACCCTAACTTTTGATTTATTTATATTTACTTTTATTCCCCATTCTTCGCAGTATTCTTGTATTCCGTTGACTGCTTTCTGTAACCCAATTACCGTTATAGCCCGACCATAAGATCATCCGCATATAGTAAACCTGGTATCTCTGTATTTGCTATTATGGGGCAGTGCAGATTTTTTCCTTTCACTCTTTCTAATATGTCATCTATAAATATATTAAATAGTATGGGACTCAATTTTCACCCTTGTCTTAATCCTATTCTTTGCTCCGTCATTTCTGTAACTCCATTATTTTTACATCTTATACAGAACCTTACATCTTTATAAATCTTTCTGATTTCTTTTATAAAGTTTTTGCTTACCCCTTTCTTGCTTAATTTATATGCTAATGCTTCCCTATTTATTGTATCAAATGCTTTTTCAAAATCTGCAAAAAACATATATATCCTTCCTCTTTTCCTGCTCAAGTATTTATCTATTATAGTCTTTATTATAAATATATTGTCTATTGTTTGTTTACCTTTCCTAAACCCAGCTTGATATTCTGACAGTATTCCTTCCTCATCAACCCAGCTTCTTAATCTATCGGCCAGTATACCTGTGTATATTTTTCCTAATATTGATAATAAACTTATTCCCCTGTAATTCTCTGGTCTATTTGCTCCTCCCTTTCCTTTGTAAATTGGTACCACCATACTTATTTTCCAACATTCTGGTACATCATTCTTTTCTTTAATTTTATTTAATAATTTTGTCATCATTGTTAGCCCACTTTGTATTTCCCCATATATTTTCCAGAATTCCCCTGGTATTCCATCTATTCCTACTGCCTTACCTTTTTTTATATTCCTTATTTGCTGGCTAACTTCCAGCTCTGTGATTTTACTGTCTAATTTCTCATTAAATATTCCTCCTTGTCCTACCTCTTTCATGTCTAACTTTATTTTCTTCCCATCTCCAATTAGCCTTCTAAAGTACCCTATCCATTCGTTCGGTGTAATTTCATTTTTGTCCTCTCTCTTCTTATTCATCATCCTCACTATTTCCCATATTTTTTTACTATCCTTACTCTCTATTGCTGCCTTTAGATTCTTTTCTATACTTCTCTGCCATTCTTTCCTCTTGGCCTCAAGCAAACCTTTATATTCCCCCTTAAGTTTCACCAGATTTTGTCTATCCCTTTCTTTCTCTGACCTCCTCCAACTAATAAGCTCATTAAATACCTCCTTTTTTTTTCTACATTCTTCATCAAACCACCCCTTAATTTCTTGGTCTTTTCTATGCCTTCTTTCCATCCCTACTCCTGCTCTTGTTAGTAATAATTTTAGTAACTGTAACACTTTTTCTGAATTTCCCTCATCCATAGCCATTTTTATACCACACTCCACAATCTGGCTTGCCTTTGACTTTAATACTTTCACAAATTTCTCTTTTAATACTTCTCTCCATTTATACACCTTTATTGTTTTTATTTTAACTGTTTCTTTATTCTTTACCCTCTGTTCCAAAACATTTATTTCCATTCATTAGTGGGAAATGACTACTACCTACTACTTCGTTTATTGCATTTGGTATAAGGAAAACCACATTGTTTTTATCTACAAAATGACGTATTTTTCTTATCCCTATCCATTCTGTATTGTGAGAGTAAATTGCTTTTATGTAATGTTGTGCTTGTATAAGAAAAATATTAAGTATGCTGTAAAACCTAAAATAATTTGATTTTCTGCAAAATATAATGTGTGGAACACGTAAACTAAAATTCAGAAAATTCAGAGAAAATGATGTTTAATGTGTGTTTGGTTTGATGTGGAATGACTCATAGTAAAAGTATAGAAAGCTCAAGATATGGTTGCAGGGTCCCTGCATGAAACACAACCATATCTTGCATTGCTAATTTTTCTTTGTTTCACATAATCTCCGTAGCAAATGCTGGATTGGATACTACAGTAGCTCTTCCACAAACTTGGATTTTCTTAGATGGTTCTGAAAGCAAAGATGACATTAAAATATCAGCATGGAAATGGGAACAAGTAAGGTCAGTTGGAATTCTAGTTGATGTTTTCTTTTTCTTTCTTCTGTTGTACTACTATCATTATGCATGTTGTAGGTATGTACATTTTCTTGCAGAAATGGTGATTTTATATTATGTATGAACATCTGGGCTGTACCAGGGAAGTTATTTTACAATAGGTACCTGAACAAGAACAATGGCTAATGAATGGTTCTGACCAGCCAAGTGTTTAAACTGTTGATAGGTTTCCTGTATTGTACCCCATTTTGTTAGTTGCTCATCTTCCTCCTGTTCACTTTTATCCTGTTAACCAATATGACTTGGTTTCCTGAAAGGTATTCAAGTTGAAAGCAGACTGCAAGTGATGTTTCCATTTTACAGAAACACAAATACCCTCATACAAGCCACTTGGCAATACCATAAATGAGTTACAGTACAGAATATGAACATAGCTGAAATAAGCATAGTTGTGCATAAAGCAGCACCACAAACAGAGAATTTTAAATTAAATTGACATGTAAGCAAAATGACATATTTTATCTAAATATTCAGAAAAAAAGCAAAAATAGTTTCCAAGTCATTTTATTTTGAAAATATTGTCCTTGCTCACTTCAAATACTAAATATGCTGTTTTCAAAAAGAAAAATAATGAGCAAACTGCATAAAAAAATTTGTAACCTGCCAGATAAACTAACGGGATATCAGTATTCAAGTGTTAAGAAGGGAAGAAGAAATGGGTGAAGGTAAATTCTTTATAAATATTTTTAAACTCTAAGGGAATGAGGCATAAAATGGATTTAGGCGAGGCCATTGCTCGGTTCTGACATGGGGGGGGGTGCGATACAACAAATTGTGAGATACAAAAAGAGCAATTAGTAAATAAGGTATTTTAATAGGAATTTATAATGCTATTGAAATTAATTTGAAATTATCAAACTTTGTGAAACTGTATTTGTATCAGTTACAGCCATTATAGAGAAGCTAATTTTTTATATACTTTATAGACATACAGTTGGAATTGCATAAACATGCTCCTTGCAGTGAACCGCTAGACATTTCTGACTCAAAATTTAATTTAAGTTGTGAAGAATAATATACAGAATCTGTGTTTTATTCAGAAATGCTGCTGCTGCTGCTGATGATGATGATGATGTAGTTATATTGAAGTGCTAAGGTATGACATGTATTGGGCTACCCATAGAAATTGTTTCTGGTCACTGTACAGGTGCAGCCTATCTTATGTTACAAATTGCATTATCCATTACTACATCAGGTCTGATTTATATATTCATAATTGATTGTTCCATTCCTCTTTTAACAGTACATTTTCATTTATTTTTTACTTTTTCTAAATATTGCCGTATCTTCTTACATTGCCTAAAATTGTACTTATGTCACTAATACTTTCCTATTCATATTAACCATACACCTTCTTTTCTCCATATCTCAGCTTCCCTGCATTCAAATAGTAAGTGTTGTGCATTTTCTTTTCCGCCACATAATAGGCACTCACCTTATGAATAGCCATTTCATTAACCTTTTAACCTCCACACTCCTCCTCTTAGCCATGCTATTCCCCCATTTCTTCTTTGTTGGTGTTGTCTATGTACTCCTCTCTTTCATTGAAACGTAGACTACTAATGACCTCTTTTTGTTAGTTGACTGAACAAATTTTGTATCTCACCATATTGATATCTTCTTCTTATGCCTTTCCAAAAACTTTTTTTATTTGTTTATTTTATCCCCCAAATATTCCCCATGCCATTATTTTCTAAGTTATTTCTTAAAATCGCTTATCCAATCCGTACTTTCTAGACTTGTTTCATGGTATTTTAAACATTGTTTTATCAGCTATCATCTAAATTCAAGAACCTATACTGGTATTTCAAAGTTCTCTCCATAATGGTTCCTTTCCTTGGTACCCTTCCCATTTTGGTTTGAGTAACTCCATTAGCTGTTGCTTTTGGCAATACCAGAACCCTCTTGCAAAAAATCCTGTGTATTAAGTCACAATTTCCCACCCATTATAAGTCTCCATGTTTCAATACCTTATAACACTCGAGTCTCAGCCACAGAGTTGTTTATGCTTTCCAACCATTTCACCTCCATGTCTGGCATATTATACAAACATCCTCTCACAGCCATCATTGCTGCTTTCCCTTTTGCCAATGCCTATCTCTCTTGCTTCTCCCATTTCCTCCTGCGTCTATTTTAATTCCTAAGTGCAATCATACACTGCTTTGTATTCATTAGTTCCTTTTTTCCATTTCCCATATTTACTCAATTTGCGTTCTTTCTTGAATACTACAATTTGTATTTTTTTCCTGTTTATGTTTAGTCCTCATTCTGAACAGTAATTATCAATTGCTGTAAAGAAAAGTTTCTGTCAGTTGCTCTTCTCTTGGATTGATGTCATTGCTGCCCCATAAAACTTGGTGAGCATTGGCATCAGTCCCTATGATGAGTTCCTTGTCCATCTGGTCACAGTGAGTTGCCAAGTTTCTCACCAACTCCAGCAGCAAATTAGGTTCATCATAAGCTAGGTAATGCTAATGGGAACATTACGGCTCTCTTCCTGTCCCCTAAGAACAGTGCTTTACATGTAACAATGCATTTAACCAATTCCTAGTATTCCCTTACAGTGCCCTTTTACAGCCGATGTTCCTGTATGAGTGCTATGTCAATGTTTTCCTCTGCCAGTATTTTGCTTAAAATAGCAGAGGCTGCTTTGCAATGCTGCAAGTTAATCTTAACTACTTTGATAGCAAGGTTTAAGCAGGCACTTACCTTATACCACTACAAGTAGAGGGTCGTAGTTGCAGATCACACCTAGTTCTCGTTTCTCTGGCCTTCCTTTTTATCCTTCTTGTTGCACCAGACAAATTTTGTCCAGGTGTATTCTGTTCATAGATGATGCAGTTTTGCCCATCTTATATCTGATAATTGGTGCCTCTCAACTGAAGGGTCCCTATCATTCCTTTTTGAGTTTTGGCTTCCATAAAGGTCCCACAATTACCAGGGAAATAATGGTCACCCAGCACAGAGCCCTGATTATGCTGGGAAGGCTAAATACTACAGGTGTTGCCTGGTACCCTGTAGAGATCGTTCACAACACTTGTTTTCACCTACTCCAGTGCCACACATCCATTGGCATGATGCATTTCCAACTTGGATTGGGTAGACCAGAGCCCATTCATGGTGAATGGTTCTCCAGCTGGGAGCTTCTGGGTTGGGTTTTGGGATGATAAGCTGCTACTTCCCCTGTAGCCTCCCTGGCATGAGTAACTCTACTGGTGATATCACCTCCAGTACAGCCTGCAGGTTTACAGGGACATGAAAGCTCCCCCACCAACTACAAGATCTGGCTGCTTCTAGGGCAAGTACTTTTGTGCTGATATATTTCCTTCCATTCTGTTTCTTTCCTCCATGTGTCCTTGCCCATACATGCTACATTTTCTCCCATCTATACAGGGATATAGATAGTGAATGCTTGCTTGCCTACTGATATTGTTTCCATCAACCTCTTAATTAAATTTCTTTTGAGTGGCCCTCAAGTCTTTGTTTATAAATATATTGGTGCCTTTTAGCATCTTCGTTCTTCTTAAGATTTCATAGATTAGGATGGATGTTGAGAATTGTACTATTATTGGTCTCTTTCTGCTTTGCCTTCTAACACGGTATGCTCCCACAATCCCTCAACCTTTCAAATCAATTTTCAATTTATCTGTTATTTTAATTATTTCATCCACTGGCCAAATTTAATACCTCTTCACTCTTCCTTTCCTATGAACACCAAATTGAAGCTGCTACTTTGTTAGTCCATTCTTTCCATTCTCTCTTTGATTCCATCTACTGCTCTTTTTGTTAAATGTACATCTTTTCTGAAATATTTTATTTTTTTTTGGCCATTTTATTCAGGCTGTTCTTTATACTTTGTTCAATTTGATCCATTTTGTTCATCTTTTTTACCAGGTTCTTGAACATTGTTTGACTATCCATTAGTCGTAGGTTTAGTTCAGTCCTGCCTATCACTAAAATCATGAATTTTACACTTCTAAATATGGGCCAGTTCATTAACCTGTTACATAGGTTTTCTTTTGATAAATTTTTTATCTTGAATAGCACTGTCGTAATTTTGTATACTGCAACTTCCACCACCATTGCTGCTTGTTTCACTTTTTTCTCACTATTGGAGCTCTCCTTAGATATAACCTTCCTCCATTGTTCACTTAGCACTCCCCATTCTTTTTAGGACATGAAATTTGGAGTTAACCCCCCCAAAAAAAACAAAAAAAAACTTGTTATTGTCTAACCCTCTCTTACCATTTGGAACTGCAGTTTACCAGAGTCCTTGTGATATTCATAATAAGGCACAAAAATTCCCTAAGAATGGAAGATTTTCTTCCTATTCACAGACTGGGAAGAAAATTGACATATGCTGTATTAATCCTAATCCTCTGCTTGCTTTGGAAATCTTGAGGGTGCTTGTAGTCCTTTATGTTTCATCTGCAAAGGAAGTGTTTAAATTGTTTCATTAGCTTCTTAATTAAGAGTAATAGTGGATATTTAAGGGCCTTCATTTTGGCCCTTTATTTGTTGTCATTAAAGCTTTATAGAATTCAGAATAAGATACCAAATGAACCCCCTGTTATAAGTATTCAATCAAACAGAAAAACTGCCAAATGAGAAAAAACCGGAATCCTTTTAAGCATTATAGCCATTTAAACATTATATCTGTAACCACTATGAAGAAGAGAGTCTTTTGTGGGTAAATACAATGAAAATCAGCTGAATTATTTCTAGGATATGCTAGACAGGCAAACACATCTATGTAGAAACAAATGTTCATTTTGTGTATATTACCCAGATTTGTCGATATAGCTATTTGATTTAGATTCATCTGTAAGAGGTTGAAAATGGTAAAGTAATTGGTGTTTCAGGACATCTGCAAAAAACTCTGAAGAATGATAGATGTCGCAGAGGGGAACATTTTTTGTCAAGCAACCACCATCTTCCGACACATTGTTACGGAGTTATTCACCCCTGTTTGAAGCGTATCTGGTAGGATAGGTTTGAGAGGCACAACCAGCACACTTTGACTCTCTGTTTGTTTACAACCACTGAATCAAGTGACATTGCTTCTTTTTTGTCCCTTGCATCTGGTTAGGTGTAGTAGGTCTGAGATGCACAGCCTAGTTTAACTCAAATGGGGTGGCTAAACGTAAGGTCCCAGCAGATGATCAATGATTTCAGCGTAGATGTTACGGAATACTTTTGTTGGTGATATCTAATGAACACTGCATGAGCGTTCTCAACATCCCAAATTTGGCTGTTCTTGCTGTTGAAGTTTCCGGCTCGTGTGAAGCAGGTCTCATTGGTAAACAAGATATGAACAGGAAATGTAGGATCTGCGATACTTCATTGCAGAAACCACTGGACAAACTGAAAATGAAGTGTGAAGTCATTCAGCTCCAGTTACTTTCTGGAAGTCGTATGTGTGGAGCTGTTGTTCACAAAAACTGTTCCCCTCTGCGACATCTATCATTCCTCAGAGTTTGTTGCAGAGGTCCTGAAACATTCTGTATAAAGTTTTGTTCAGATGGACCAGTGTAGATCTGTATTTTGAAAACAAGGAAGAGCATTAGACAGGCTGATGATACAGCAGGCGTGTACATGTGCACAAGGAATGTACTACCTGAATTTTGCATCATCTTTAAAGTGCAGGATTGTGTATTTACCAAACTACAGGTTAAGTTGAAATGACCCCTGCTGCAGGTGTTTTCAACCATTTCCAGTGACGTACCATTGCATTCACTGCAAAGTATTAGAGGTACCAGTAAGCAAATTTTATGAAATAAATGCATGATTTTGTGGTACAAGGGCCAAAATAAGCATTTTTCTACATTTATAACAATACTAGTCATGTATTGAGTCATTTATTGTATGTAGTATTTAGAATTAGATATTTACTGGAGAAAAAACTGTTCAATCTATTCCTATTCAATGGATTGTTCTGTTAAATGTCTTACAAATTAATTTTTTTATGGCTAACATATAGTGAAAGAATACATAAACTTTGACAAACATAATACAGTCCTCATATTGGTACTCCAGTAAAAGATATAAGCTTTACAAATGTAACTAATTTCTGACATACTTTTGTTTCAGTGTGAAGGCTTTGCTTATTTAGCTAAACACAGCTCTTTAATGTTTGGTTTCAATTGAGTTAATTTTAGTCTTAAATCGGGATCAACATTCAAATTATTTCTGTACTTTTTGTTTTTATAAGTTAGAGAAGTCCAAATTCACAAAAGTAAGTAGACACAAACATGGACAAAAATTTTACAGTTTTTACCGAAATCATTAGATATTGTTTTTTTCTTCTTTGTATTTTTTTAGCCAGAAGTCTGTTAAATCCATCTTCTTGATCATTTACCTGGGACTTCCATCACATGATAGTTCGATCAATTTGTTTTTCTTAGTCACAAACACGGGCAAAAACTTTACGGTTTCTACCGAAATCATTAGATATTGTTGTTTTTTTCTTCTTTTTATTTTTTTTAGCCAGAAGTCTGTTAAATCCATCTTTTTGATCATTTACCTGAGACTTCCATCACATGATAGTTCGATCAATTTGTTTTTCTTGGAAGGAGTTAAGGTTTCTGGTAAGGTGTTAGCAATAGAAAACAGGTATGTAATGCAGAATTCTGAATGCAGGTTTCCAGGGAAGCATACGTTGAAATCTGAAATGAGACTCCCAAGGTGCTCCTTAATATTCATGATGTTCAGAGTCAGCAAGGATTTCAATTTCATTTAAGAAAGCATCAAACCTTGGAAAGGAAGATGTGTTTCCATTATTGATTTCTGTTATCTTGAGACCTAGTGTTTTTCTTAAGGGCCGCAATTTTATCCTGTACCAAGAATATGGAAGTAAGTAAACTCTTGTTCAGCTTTAATATATAGAAATGGTTGCAAATATACAATTTCACTAAAATAGGTTCAATACCTCAGAACTAGTTTCGAGGAATCACTTCCTCATCGTCAGCTGATTGCAACTGGTTGGCTTTCCTCTGATGGTTATAGATGTCTCATCCCTCTAGTGGTGGTTCTACAAGTTCCGTAATCAAATTTTTGTCTATAGGGATGTCGAAATTCATTAACCTTGGACGAAATTTCCAAAGAAATATTTTCTCCCAAATGTTTAATTCCATAGGTTTTTGTGCCTGCTTGATAAGTGATACTGTGTCCTCAATTTCATGTCCCTGTATCCAAAAATGTGCTGCAACTGCTGATTTTTCTTCTTCCCTGGATTTGATGTTTCGAAAATGTTCCTTAAGTCTTGTTTCTATGTTACGCTTAGTTTGACCAATATAGATTTGTTCACAATCCTTGCAATCGATTCTGTAAATGCCAGCTCATAAAAAATCTGGGATTTACAGAATAGATTGCAAGGATTGTGAACAAATCTATACTGGTCAAACTAAGCGTAACATAGAAACAAGACTTAAGGAACATTTTCGAAACATCAAATCCAGGGAAGAAGAAAAATCAGCAGTTGCAGCACATTTTTGGATACAGGGACATGAAATTGAAGACACAGTATCACTTATCAATCAGGCACAAAAACCTACGGAATTAAACATTTGGGAGAAAATATTTCTTTGGAAATTTCGTCCAAGGTTAATGAATTTCGACATCCCTATGGACAAAAATTTGATTACGGAACTTGTAGAACCACCACTAGAGGGATGAGACATCTATAACCATCAGAGGAAAGCCAACCAGTTGCAATCAGCTGACGATGAGGAAGTGATTCCTCGAAACTAGTTCTGAGGTATTGAACCTATTTTAGTGAAATTGTATATTTGCAACCATTTCTATATATTATACTTAATCTTTTCACTATGTTTTCCGATTTAAAATTAATAATTAATCTTGTTCAGCTACTTGAGGTGGCAAAATACATCTGCCAAGTAAGTCAGCTGGGCAAGCCACAGCTCATCAGTGAAATAATTGAAGTCTGAACGTGAGTGAGAGAAAAATCTGCACTTCTGAATGACACTCAGACAAACAGTTCAATATATTTTTCCTCGACAGTCACCTAACTTCAGTGTGAAATAAAAGACCTTCATGTTCAGTACCCATTTCAGTATACAAAACAGAAAATAATGGTGAATTTATAGCTCTGGACTTAATGAAGTTGACAACTTTCACACACTTTCTATGTCTTTAGAGTAAAACACATCATTCTTGCTGATAAAGCCTCGTGATGATTGTCACAATGTACAAATTTTGCTTCTGGGGCAACCTCTATAATCTTTGCAGCAACACCACTGTGTTTCCCAGTCATTGCATGTGCTCCATACAAATAGCTACCTATACATTTTATTCTATACCATTAATTTCCATAAATTGTTCTAATTTTGAAAATATTTAATTTGAGGTTGTTCAAGCAGGCAATGTTTCACATAACAAGCAGTCTTCGTTTGCTTTCCCCATATGTAAATCTTACATAAGAAGATGGGCGAAGGTCATGTTAGTAGTTTCATCCAACTATATGGGTAAAAAAATTGACTAGCGTGAATTGTTCCTAGTAACTGCTGCTACATTTATAGATTAATCTAACATTCTTTGAGGTATGGTCATGGGATAATAGAATCACTTCAAGTTGATTTGCTGCCTTGTTCCTCAACATTTTGTAAACATATCCATAGCTGGAGAATATATTTTTTCCGGAAGAAAGTAGAGGAATAAAGGAGAGTAAATTAATTTGTAGTCCTATTCATGCTCCTATTCATGAATTAGCACATAATGAAATTAATACACCTCTAATTAAGTAATATTAATGACTCTCCGATTGTGTGAAGTTTTCCCGCCTTAGCTATTCTTAAACTGACTTCATAAGATACCTTCAAAGCCTCCATGTTAGATCCTGCAAGTGAGATTGTTTTTTTCCTTGATGACAAGTCTGATAGCTTTCTCTGAAAATATTCCAGTGGTTTGTGTTTCAAATTTCTGCTTAGTCTCAAAATAGTGTCTCATAAAAGGATTTGAAAATGTTTCATGACAAATCACACAGCAGTATGGATAGTTTCATCTCAAATATATGTGAAACCATATGATAAATAGCTTATATTATACATAAGTATTCTTTGTGTTCAGGGATTTTTGTTGCTTTCTTGTACAATGATGTTCTCTGTTGGATACTTTTAAGATTTATAAGTAGTGGCTTCTGGCAAAGTGGAATTGCTTACACTCATTTCTCCCATTTCAAGCAGAGTCCTTTAATTTGCATGTTCTAGTTTACGACTTCTGAATCTGGTACAAACTATATTATAAATCTGACAATTGAATAAATAAAGTCACGCATTCAACAGTAATAATGTAACTCCACTGTTTTCTTAACTGTAAATGCATCTCGCATACAAAATGTTTCCCACTGTTGTGTGATTAAATATATTCTAGTTGTGCACTTTCATTTTTGTAGGATTGAAATTGAATTTCCATATTATTTTTGTACAGTATCACACAAAAGTTTATGCTGATGTAAAATCTATTGTTTCTGTTTAGTTATAGTAGAACTTTCAAATATTTATTGTTTGTGAAACAAATGTTAATTTATCTAATTTGATAAAACTTTCACGTACCACCTGGCAGTAGTTCACGTACAGCAGGTTGAGAATAGAGATTTACATTTCTCAATTCTGTGAATTTTACTGCCTGCACCTGCTTGCCCTGGCAGGTAGATTTTCAGTGGGCCTACCTGGTGGTAGGAGCGAAGGTTTTAGAGATGCGGTACTGGGAAACCTGTCTCTCATACTCTTGACTGCTGCTAGTGGGAAACTGGCAAAGTGTTATTACATGCATGGCCCTAACACTACATTAACATCTTAATGCTTATCACTGTTAGATTAAGTTGTTTCCCATAATCAATTATTGATTACATTATAGTTAAACAACAAACGAAATTAAAGGTGCAAGATGTGAGAGCGTATAGAGGGGTAGCATTTGGTGACCATTTCTTAGTTAATTCCAAAATCTTATTTCCTTTTATAACAGTGAATGGAGGAGAAATTCAAATTGAGTGTGATAAGAAAGAAAAACAGAAATAAGCGCCCATAAATATAATTTGACAAGTTTAGAAGATGAAAGCACTGTTTATCTGTATAGGAAAAGACTGAATGATAAATTAACAGAAACAACATTTGATTCTATGCAAATTCAATACCAGTACATTTTGTATAAAATACATGAAGGTGCAAAAGAAGGTATTGGTGAAAAATGTGACAGTCAAAAAAAGAATAGGCATTGTTATTGGAATGAGGAAATAAGAAGTACAATTAAAGAGAGATCTATCTAAAATGGCTAAACACAAAGGACATTGAAGATAAAATAGAACATAGAAAACAAGCAAAGATTAGGAAGAAAATATCAGAAGCAAAAAACAACAATTTGGAAAAAAAACATGTCAAAAGATAAAGCGCTCATTGGAGGAAAAAGGAATACAGAAGCTTGGAGGACTTTAAAAAAGTATTAGGAATGATGAAGAAGTGTTTTGTAAGTATATTAATTTTCAAACATGGGAAAAGTATTTTAAGACCTTATTGACAGAAAACAGAGAGCAGTATATGAGTACAACGGAGGAAGAAGTTAATGAAAAATTGAATGAGTATATGTACTTAGAATTAGAAATAGTAAAGGAAGCAATGAAATCATTAAAATGTGGAAAAGTACCAGGGATTGAAGGTATCCCAGATGAATTGCTAAAGTATGGAACAGATAAATTATATGAAGAACTGAGTTTTATTTGAAAAATGCCTGAATGGTGAGGATGTGTTGGAAGATTGGAAAATAGAATATATTTTCACAATAAATAAAAAAAGGAAGAAAAGATGAATGTAAAAACTATAGAGGCATTACAATAAATATCACATTAAGTAGACTATATGGTAAAATAATTAAGCATTTCCTTGAGCTACAATACAAAGATTTGGAAGCAGAAGAACAGATTTTAGAGCAGGCGGATCAACTATTGATCATATATTTTGTTTACAACAGATAATAGAGAAGAAAACAGTTAAAACACAACTCCTCCAATTGATGTTCAATGATATAGAAAAAGCCTGTGATAATGTGCCAATAGCACAATTATGGTTAGCTTTATAATTGATGGAAATTAGACCTATTTTGATCAGAGCAATTCAAAATTTATACAAAAATGCACATGTAGAAGTAAAAATGGGAAAATATGTTTTAAACTGATTTCATGTTAATAAAGGATTATGACAGGGATGCTGTGTATCTCCTACATTATATAAAATTTACACAGAAAAAGCTGTAGAAAGTTGCAAAAATAAGTGTAAAAATATGTGAATTCAATAGATGATGACTCAACAATATACTCCCTGCAATTTGCGGATGATCAGTGAATTCTGGCCCAAGAATATGAAGACATAGAATTTCTTACAAGGAAATTGATTCAAGAATACAGCAAATGGGGCCTAAAAGCAAATATGGATAAACACAAATATATGACCATTGGAGATGTTCATCATATGTAGTACTGGAAGACAAAATGAGGATAATTAAACATACAGGGGAATATAAATACCTGGGAGTAAGGATTACGCAAGATGGGAAACAAGGAAAGGAAATAAGATCAAAGATAAACTCAGGAAAGTATGCTATATCTACTTTGAATGGTATATTAAGGGATACACAGGTCTCAAAAGAAACTAAAACTGCAATTTTTAAAACAGCAGTTAAAAGTATTACGAGTATAACCTAATGGCTCCAAGGTGCGGACTCTGAACTATCAGTTAAAAAGAAAATTATTGGCAACAGAAATGGATTATTGGAGGAGATCTGCTAGGATATCCAAAAGAGAAAACATTAAAAATAAGATTATAAAAGAAAATACGAATGTTCAAAATTCTATTTTAGATTTTATTCAACAGAAACAATTAGAATGGCATGGGCGTGCTAAAAGAATGGAAGATGAAAGCTTACACAAAAGAGTGAGAGAGTGGACACCACCAGGAAGGAGGAGAAAAGGAAAACCATATAGCATGGGGATTCAAGGAATTACAGGGGTAATGATGGATTTGGAAATTGAGGAGGTAGATATCCAACAGGCAAGAATGGGGAGAAGTGATAAGATGTTAAAAACTGTAGTCCTGGGTGCCAGAAAAATGCTTGTACATTGTAAAACCAGAATATATATATATGCCATAATTATATGCTCCAAACTGCTAATGAAATAATAAAACGTCACCACTTAGAAACTGTTCAGAGAGTTTTAATTGAGATTATTTCAACCATTATGTTTTACAACCCTTTTTGATGATTTTAAAATAGCTTCAGATGTTAGCAAACGTTTTCAGCTTCGCAAGTTTATATACGTTTATTATTGTTATTATTATTATTTATTGTTATAAATGGCGTTATATCCTTGTGCTTACAATTGTTCAAAATGTATGCTTTTAACAAAATGCAGAAATGACCAAAAGTATCCTCTCATCTCATAATTATTTATTTGCCAATGTTTTCCCTTTTAAGTATCACCTTTAAGTTGGTACACTGCCGATTTAATAATACACTCCCATAGAAGGTGGTCTACCACTTGGTCCCTGTCACTGCAAAGACATATGTTTAAACTGGATGAAATGTAATAAAAGGGTCAAAAATGTGTAAGAATGTATAATTTTTAAAAGATCAAAACATTTATATTAGAGCTAAAGCATCAAACAATGACAAATGCATATAAAAATGCAGAAAATGCACAGTAATATGGGAAGCAAAACAAAATTTATTAGTAATAGGTTAAATGTTGTATAATTGTTGAAAATTATTTTAAAAACATTGAAGGTGCATTAATAAGGTGTTAAGAAAGAAGTCATTCTTGCTACTATATGGCAAAGGATCCAGACGTATTGACCTTCAGTGTTAGAGCGCTGCATTTGCTTGGTATCTGTACTCTAGAACAGCGAAACACTAGTAACTAAGTGTACATTAAGTAATAAAAAACAAATGGAGCACTCTGGAGCTGGGTATATCTTGGTATGAAAGTTTACATGATGATTAATTATATGCAACTGTAATTACACGGGTACATACTAGTAAAACAGCCTTAATGATAGTAAATGCATTACATATGTACGTAATTGTGATTGTAATAAACTAAATTATCTTCTGCAGTTTCCATAATAGAAAAAAGAAAGAAAAGAAACTGAATTAGTCACTACACTTCTCTTATTAAGTAGGTAATAGCTTCTGTAACTATAGGTAGTGTATGATAATATAACTAATTTTCTGGAGTGTAGTCAATCTGTACACCTGGAATAATCTCTAAGGAGATGATTTAGTAAGTATCAAGAGCATAATGTCAAACATTTCATCAGCAGTGTCCATTGAACTGACAATGAAAGATGTCTATCTCACTATCTATTCCTATAGAAATGATAACCTCCCAACTTCTTTTTTGGACTGACAATGAAAGATGTCTCACTATTTCACTATCTCACTATCTATTCCTATAGATATGATAACCTCCCAACTTCTTTTTCTAATAATCCATGCTTTTCCCAATAATCAACAATTCTTTTAGACTTCTCAGTTGCAAAACTCTTATGATGTTATATCGAGAGAGCCAATGAACTAAGAACCAGCTGTGCAGTGCTTTTCCACTGGGGTGTGGACATATAATTCTGTCCTGCTTCTGAAATCAAGGTCACACTACTGATATGGCTTTCCTCTGACTCTGCAGTATTGAGTTGACAGTGATATGGTGTAGTTAAGTTATTACGAGTTATTTATTATTTTGTCCTTATTTAGTCACAAAGTATATTATGGCGCAGTATATGTTTTCTACTGCACAGCGTATATTTATGATTTGTATGTGTTAACTTGCTCAGCTCATCAAGCAAAAATATGATTTGCAGAAAGGTGTAAAAGTTCCAGGCCATGCAAAATCCATACACTTTATAATAAATTTCAGGCCACAGGAAGTGTTCAGTCTAAGAAACCTAAAAGACAGTGTAGGGTTCTTACTGAAAAAACATTAGACGACATTGGTCTTTTGGAGACTTCTCCCCAAAAATTGCTTAGGCATCTTTCACAACAGGCAGTCATTTCTTATGGCTCTGTGTAAAGAGCTATTAAATTGTTGAAGTTAAAACCATATAAAATGACTGGCACATGCTCTTCAAACAGGTGATCCTGTAATTAGGTGCACATTTTGTGAGTGGAGTCTCAATAGTGTATACAATGCCAAAACAGACCCATATTTAATATTTTTCTTGGACGAGGCTTGGTTCTACCTTCATGGATGTGTGTACAAATAAATAAATAAACAACACCTGAGTATGCTATCCTGGCATCTTGGTTACTACACCAGGACATACATTCAAACTTTACATTTATTCTTACCAACACATTTACATTTTAGATTACATCAATTTTTTTCAGATAAAATAACTACAAACTACACAATGTCTACAAAATAATAATATAATAATAAATAAAAATAAAAGAAAGAAAGAAAAATAGAAATTATTAGAATAGAGTAAAGGCGTAAAAAAAAAAATTACTTACAATTCTAAATTCTATATTTACCTACACTTGCTGGAAACCAGCAAAAATGTACTGGTAGCCAGCACAAAACCTACTAAACTACTAATCGTTTTAATAAGTTTATTTATATTGTATTTAAAATTTTCCTTAATTAAATTTTTTTTTATAAGGTTAAAGTTATCTATTTATAACATTCCATTGTTCTCACAGTAATTATCTTATTTATAGTAGTTCAATATTTTATTCAATTCATTCATATCTTTATTTATACATTTGTGTTTATTTATTTACCGTATAACATGTTGTTTAATCTCAATATTAATTTTATATTATCTCCTTTTAATTTCTTTATATATAAATTTTTAAATTTTATCAGTATATATTAAACCTTTACAACTTTTAACCAAACACTAAACCTTCTTTCTTCTATCACTAAATATCTACTCACTTTACCCCACAACATTTCACTTCCCTCACATCCTCGATTTTATTCTAACACCAACTCCACCTCCAACCTACATAAACTCAAAATTCCCCTCCTATTAATAACAATAACAAATTCACATCTCCATGCATCTAACATCACCATAATTCCATTCACTATCCCTCCAAAACCACATTAAACTACTCCTCCAGTGGCAAACCTGCTAACTCCTCCTCCAAAGATGGCGAAACTGCTGGCTACTCCTCCAATCATGGTAAACCTGCACCCCAAAACCAACATCATCTTCTCTCCTTTCCTCTTCTTCCTTCACCCTCATTCTATAATCACCGCATTTCTCTCCTTCCCGTTGTCTTAATTAAAATCTTCTCTCTACCCATTCCTCCTCCTCCTCCTCCTCCTCCTCATTCTCCGTCAATGTCAACATTTGTAAACTAACCATTTCTTCACTTATGCTTCCATCTTCTCCCGAATCTAAATTTTGATTTATTATTCTAATCCTCTCAGATCTTCTAATTTCCTCTCTCCCTCTCGGTAATTGTTCTCTTCTTACTTTTGGTCATATATCTTTTTTCCCACGCTGTTCTACTTACATAATTTGCTAATTGTTGTAAATATTTAATTAAATCAGGATGTCTTAAAATTGTATACAGGGTATATCCTCCTAAATGTTTCCTTTCTTCTAATACATGTTGATTGTATCCATTATATTAAAAAACTGCATATTCCAGTATATCCCTAATTCCACAACTATCGCATACGTCGTCATTTGTTCTGTTAAGATTAGACCACTGGTGATCTGTTCCGACTCCAAATTAAAGCATGCCCCTTAATAAAGTGTATTAATCCTTTTGTTGGTTGTATATGTGTTAGTTGTAATATTTCTTGAACATTTGAAAATAGCTGAAAAACTCTTCTTCCCTCCTCTATTTCCTCCCATTCATATTGCCATCTTGTCTTCAAATTTTGCTTAATATCTAATAAAGTATTACACTTTACTCCAATTATTTTTTCTACCATTTGAAAATCCTTTCTTTTAATCCAAAATCTAGCTCCTTTCAAACATATCAAATAATCAATTGGCCATATTGCCATTGTTATTAATAAAGCCATTGTTGGTGTGGTATTTAGCACCGGTAAAACGTAATAATACTTCTCTTTGCATCCTTCTCAATAATTTTCTAATAACTACATCATCCATCCTGGTTGCCCAGGTTCCCGCTGCATATGTTATAATGGATGCAAATATTACATTATGGTAGGTTGTTTTTGTTTTCAATGATAATTTAACATTTTTCTGCATAATTCTACCAAGTTGCATCATTATTTTTTCTGATTTTTGACGAATATATTCTGTATGTTTTTTAAAATTTAATTTTTCATCCAGCATAATGGCCAGATATATGGATTCTTTTTTCCTTCTTATATTTTCATTATTTATCTTAATAATCGGATCTCTCTTCAAATTTCCTTTAAACAACATATAACACAATTTGTTGGATGAAATTTTAAGTTTAGATTTCTTACACCAATTGCTTAGTTTATTTGCCTTGGTTTCCAATTCCCTTCTGTTTTGATCTTCAATTATAAAGATCAAATCGTCTGCATATGCAATCGTATTTGATATATTGTTATCATTTTCCGTTTCCTCAATTAAAGTTTCCACCACTAAGTCCTAAAAAATGGGGGCCCCAGGACTGAGCCTTGTGGACATCCTTTAGTGATATCTTTACAAATTGTTCGATTAATGTCTTTAATATACACTTTTCTATGTGTACAATAATCCTTCAAATTGTTATAAAGTGTCTGGATAATTCTTTTCTTTAAGTCTGCCGAAAAAATAAGGCTACCATAAGTTATCAAATGCTCCAGATATATCAATTAATACCCCAATTACATAATGTTTTTTACTTTTCCCAATAGTTTCTAATTACTCCATAATGGCATCCTCCGTTGAAAATCCTTTTCTAAATCCGAATTGTTTGTAATTTTTCCCAGTCATTTCTCTAAATTCCACAATTCTTTTATAGATTAATTGTTCTAAAATTTTCCCCATGGTATTTAGTAAACATATGGGTCTATATGATTTCGGTCATCAAATCCGTATCATTTCCTTTTTTAAGTATTACTACTCGTGCCTCTTTCCAAATGTCTGGAAATCTCTCTTTCCATAAGCAATCATTAAAAAGCATATGCAAGAAGGGGATTATTTCATCTTTTAAATTAAACAACACTTCATTCATAATCCTTCCGGTCCTGCTGCCTTTTTGGCCTTTAGAATATTAAATATAAATTGTATCTCCAATATATCTATTGGGAATATAATTCTTTCGTTATTGCAGGGTATTTCTAATTCCACTCTACTTCTGGTGTTTATTTCTTTATCCATATCAACTTCATCATCTGGTAATAAGGTATTCAATAATAATTTAGTCGATTCTTCCCAATTATCAGTCATAGCACCGTCACGTCAATATAGGGTTGTTATAATTTCTGGTTTTCTTATTTTATTCATAATAATTTTATATGGAAGGCCCCATACATCTTGTGTGATTTTGTCTTCAACAAAAGACTCCCAATGCTTCCTTCTAGTTTCTTCTAATAGCTCCTTGTATTTTTGTTTAGCCTCTCGGTATCTTGTAAATTAAATTCTCTTTCTGTAAAAATAACCGCTTTTTGGTAAATTCTTCTTAATTTCCTGGTTAATGATCTAAGCTGTTGCAGTTTATCTATCCATACTTTTTCGAAGAACTTGTTGGGTCTTATTTTTGGAACTGTACTCTTAACAACTGTCTTAATGGTCTCAGTTAAGAATTTTGCATCCTCTTCGACTGAAAGCCCACTATACTTAAGATTTAGGTTTTGAAACTACTACAAATCTCCTTTTCCATTATATTTTGCTTTAGTTTCTATAATGCTATAATCAAAATATATTATATTATGGTCACTTGTTGTCAGGCCTTGAGACCCACCCTAAAATTTTTTATTTTAAATTCTGCTTTCCTTGAACACAGAGTGATGTCAATATTTTCACTTGCACCTGCTCTGATCTGGAATGTGGTGGGATTGTTTCTTTGATTTAAAATTACTAAATCCAATTCGGAAATTACTTATAATTTTTCACCCTTCTCATCCGTTGCTTTACTATTCCACCATTTTGATCTGGCATTACAATCACACAAATGAATAATCTCTGTGTTTTTGTATTTGTTATGGATATCTTTCATTTGGGATATAAAGGGCTGTATCGGTAGACTGTATTGAAAATAATAATTTACTAATATCATTTTCCATTTTTGTGCGTTATTTCAGTGCAGTTTACATGACTATTCAAATATTGCGCTAAATTAGTTAATTGTAGCTCTGGGTTTATTACAACTATTGCAGCCATGGCATTTTTACCTAATACAATTTGTCTCGCTAAAATTGGCATGTGTGCTACTCAGCCATTTATTATATACGGTTCCTGGATGCATATTACATCAATATTCAAGTCCTCAAATATCTTCCTTAATTCCATCATAACTAATTTACTCCTTTGACCATTTATTTGCGCAATTCTTAAAAATATCAGTTTCTTCTTACTTAGGTATTAAATTTCTCCCTTCTTATCTTCGAAAAATTTGCCCTATTTTCACTTACCTCCCTGCCATGTTCTTATTAAAGGGCTGCATTTTAGCTCTTGTTTTCTTATTTTGATGTTTGTTAATTTTTAATTTGGTTTCCTTGTTACTTTTATTTAACTCATTTAAAACTCCACTTATAATATTATCAGAATTTTCAACCCTCTTTGGTACTTTGTACCTGTTTATTTTTCGAATTGCGATTTTGGGTTTAAACAGTATAGCATTCTGTTTAATAACTGGAATTTCTTTCTTTTGTATTGTTGCTGTGGGTTTTTTTATAGGTTGATCCCTCATACCTAACCTGCACATAGCAATTCGGCCAGTTTTGATTCGGATCAAGAATTACTTTACCATAACAGAGAACAAAATCTCTAAAAATTTCATCTAAATTAAATTCTTTACCCCTCCTTGCATATACTTGTTCCAGTAAATTTAGTAATATTCCCGGTTCTGTTGGTATATTTTTAGATTTGAATTCAATTCTGTCAAGAGCGTCTGGTAAAGGAAACAATATTTTTTCTCCATTCTCATATGTCGTCCTAATTACATGTCTCATTGCTGCAATCAGCATTTTTGCTTCCTCAAGCCTGGATAATTGCAGTGTCAGTTCAAAGTGTTCATATACTCAAGGAGCTTTAACTGCAGGTTGCGACATTGATACTGTCTCAGTGTTTCCTGCATGTTTTTTTTTATGGTCGCTGTATCATTTAAATCCTCCTCGCAAAATATAATATTTCCCATCTCCTCTTTATTATAATCTTTTTTATTCTCATTCCTGCCTTTTAATCCATATACTATCTTTTTCAATTCTCTTCTTTTTCAGACGTTTTCTAAGAATTTAATTTCTGTATTTCTTATGTTATTCTCTTTTCCTAGTTCTTCCTCTGTACCTGAATCATTCTCAATGATAGCGTCATAATCCACAGAAATTTTCTTTTTTATATTAATTCCCATCTCTTGCTCAATTTTATATATTCTTCTTTTTAGTGGTAATTCTGCCATCTTCTCTTCCTTATTAATTTCATTGTTTTGATTATTTTCATCTTTGGTTTGGTGTATTAACACCTCCACTCTTATTATATTATTATCAATATCTTCCATCTGTGTTGTAGAGTTGTTTGTATTAATTTGTTTTCTGAGTTTGTCTGCAATAACACATTTTGGATTTCTATGAATTCTAGACGGGATATCTCTTTTTCTTTTATTTTGTCTCCATCTATCTTCATACAAATTATTCGCCATAATCTGTCCTTTCTAAAGTTATATCCAACTTTAATTTGTATGACGAACAATTTACCTTATCCCCACAATCTTTCTTTCTTCTAGCACATGGTATACATGTGGCTTGTTGATCCTCTTTATTACCATCTTTCTGTGCATGATCTTCTTCACCACAGTATCCACAAACGTCTTTTTCTTTATTTAAAGGTGAGTCGGAATTGTTACACTAACATCACTTAAGTTTACTCACTTAACATGTTTCGGGAAACGATTGTTCCCATCCTCAGAAGCTAATCCGACTGGCCCGTGTTGTTGGTGTTTCCGTTTTTTGGACTGGATACTGCGGTGGCATCTTGTGGTGGAGAAATGTACTTCCAGAGAGGATTTGGTGGCGGCAAATCAAAATTCATTAGATGTGTGTTGTGTTTTAGAATGGTGATCTTCTCCCATGCTTCTAATTCGGCTGCAAATTTGGCTGGTTTGACTAATGTTATATTGGGTTTGATGTTGTGATTAGTGATCCAAAAATGGTGTGAAACTGCAGATTTGTCCATTTGTTTGTATTTGATACATCTCATGTGCTCCTTTAGCCTAGTTTCTAGGTTTCTTTTTGTCTTACCTATGTATACTGTATTGCAATCTGAACAATTGATTTTATAGATTCCAGCTTTTTTGTCTTGTGGGATGGGGTCTTTTAACTTGTTACAAAGTAATTTCTCTATGTTAAATTTGTTCTGTGGAGCTAGGCTGCTGATGTGTTTCATGAAAATCTTCTTAAATTTGTGAAATGTTCCTGGGTGGTATGTGAATTTCTTGAACTTTAGCTCTTTATCTTGCTGGCTGAGATTTGTTGTGTTTCTGATGTGCATCTGTCGTTTGAATTTTGCAATTTTTTTGTCAATAGTTGTTTTGTTGTACCCATTATGTATTGCTGTGTCTACTATATGCTGGTATTCTAACTGGTATTCTTTTTTATTTAAGGGGGTATATACCAGTCTATGTGTTAGGCTGTTTAGTACTGCATGTTTGTGTGTGGTTGGATTGAAACTCTTATTTTTTATGTAATTAGTAGTGTGTGTTGGCTTCCTGTATATGCCAAAGGTTAGGTTCTTTTGTTCTCTGATGATTTTTAGGTCTAAAAATGGTAGCATGCCTTCTTTTTCTATTTCTATGGTGAATTTTATTGATTGGTTCTGTAGGTTTAGTAAGGCTAAGGAGTCTTGTATGAACCTATTAGGGACAACAGCGAAGATGTCGTCAACATATCTGTGCCAAACTTTAAATATGTATGGAAAGGAAGTTGTTATGTGTGTTTCTAAGTAGCTCATAAATAAATCTGCCAAGAAGGGTGAAAGTGGGTTGCCCATGGTTAGACCTGTTGGTTGTTGATAGAACTTCTTATTGAAACTAAAACAATTTTGTGTAATGCATAAATTGGTAAGTTGTATGAGGTCTTCTATTTCTTCTTCAAGCAAGTTAGTCTGCTGTAGCCATTTCTTTAATTGACGCAGGAGTTGATCTGTAGGGACACTTGGAAATAGTGCAGTGACATCAAAGGAAACTAATCTGTCTTCTGGTTCGAGTTCCAGGGATTTTATCTTCTGTATTAAATCTTCTGAATTCATTATGTTTTTGCTATTGAATTTTGGTAGTGAAGAGAATCTCTGTAGTAACCATTTTGCCAGTTTGTAGGTAGGAGAATCAATATTGCTGACGATTGGTCTCATCTTATTACCCGGTTTGTGTATTTTAGGTAGAGCATACATTCTTGGTAAAGTGGGGTGGTCTGGTTTTAATCTAGATTAATCAGTGTCTGTTATAGTTTTGCTTTCCTGGATGGTTTGATTGAAGGCTTTTAAATGTAGTTTTAATGGGTCTTCTTGAATTTGTATGTAATTTTCTTGTTGCAGCATATTTTCTACTCTGGCAATATAATCATCTTTTTGAAGTACAACTAGTTTATTTCCTTTGTCAGCTTTTGTGTATACTACTGGTTTTGATTTTAATGCTTTGATCACGTGTTTGGTTGGGAAATTGTTATGTTTATCTGCTTGTATTTCTTGGAGAACCATTTCACATTCTTTTTTTATAGTGGTTTTACTATTTTCATTTAGGTTGTAAGTAGCAATCTCAATGTCTGTGACTATTTCATCGGTTGTTTTTGTGTAGCCAACACATGTTTTTAGGCCAAGGTTTAATACCAATAATTCCGCTTTGGTGAAAGTTACATTTGAAAGATTAATTACGTCTGGGTATGAAGTCGTTTTTTCATTTTTTAGGTTAGGTTTATATGAACGTTGCTTCTGGCGTAGTATGTCTAGTTTTTTCTTTAATTTCAGCGTTTTTGTTTTCATCCTGTAGCTAAGAATAGTGAGGAATTTTGATTGCATGTTTTGCCAAAGTGGGTAGCCGAGTGTGTCCGTTAATTTAAGGTGAAGAGCATATAATTCCAGTTCCAATTTTTGTAATTTTGCGTAGTGGTTGTTTCTCTCAATTATTATTACTTTTTTATCGGCTGATGTTTGGTGTTTGCTGTTTTTGTCATATTTTACAATTCTCCTTACAAACTTTGGTGTGACTTTGCTTTGTATGCATAGGTTTAAAAAACGGATGTCCGCAAATGTGTTTTTTCTCTTTTCTTCAATTTTTTGGTATCTTTTGATGTCACTTTCTATTCCACTGAATTCAGTATTGAAATTTAGGGTTTTTCTAATCTTACCTTGTTTTCTGCCATGACTCGTATCTTTTCCACGTGGTGGCCAATTATAACTTTTGCTTCTTGTGACTTGTTGGTCTTAAATTACGTTGATATTGTATTGAAAAGAAGCTAGAAACAGTGATGTGTATAGAATTTATTTAAAGGTGAGTCGGAATTGTTACACTAACATCACTTAAGTTTACTCACTTAACATGTTTCGGGAAACGGTTGTTCCCATCCTCGGAAGCTAATCCGACTGGCCCGTGTTGTGTTTCCGTTTTTTGGACTGGATACTGTGGTGGCATTACTGTTTCTAGCTTCTTTTCATTACAATATCAACGTTCTTTTTCTTTATTGCAATACTTCGCCACATGTCCATAATCATAATGTCACAACCCACCACTGGGTGTGATCGGGAAGCGTAGGTGGACAGGATCAGAAGGCAAAGACACTCGCTTAAGCTACTGACTGCATGAATATATTTTGAAGGGAAACCCTGAGATGGTGATGTACAATGATTAGGCAATGACTTTGTAACTACTTGACTCAGTTAGTATTGTCAATTACTAATAATACCCTTCTGGGCTTACCTTGGAGATATGTTCATTGCACAGGAAGGAGCTGCAAGTCGATGTTAATCGTGACCAGCTGTACACGATTCCCATCCGTATTAAGACGAGCAAGACGAAGAAGAGCGCGAGCGGGCCTCGCTCGCTTGCTTATATAGAAGCCCGGCTTCTATCGGGGTCTCCATATTGTCTGAGCGGATATTACCGAATATGGTTCGAAGCCGCCCTAGAGTTACGCAAGAGCGCATGACTTTCCCGGATACACATATTCATTTCTGGAACATTGTTCCATGAGTTTCCATGGGGAAGTTGACGTCACTGTAAATACCAAGAAACACTCCTAGGAAATAAGCAACCGCTAGCGTCCGGTCACGTACACAGGATTAACAGAAAGTTATAAACTAAGAAATAAGTAGAATAAGATTCTACATAAATTTAGAAGAATGTGACCGAATATTAAGATATCACCAATTGGTGTGTAATAATAAATTCAAGACCCAGCTCCTTACCGGTATAACGTGACATATCGCCCAAAACAAGAAAAGCGACCCCTGGCGCTTGCAAAACAATAATGAACACCAATAGGGGACGAAAATGAATATACATAAGGAGGAAACCACACATCTCAGGAGAAGTATACAATCCAAATGTGTACATCAAAACATAAGTAGACCACTATGTGGCAGTAAGGATATACAAGACACACAGCCAGAAGGGCTGATTCAAAGTAAGCGACAGTCATACATACAATGAGAAACACAGCCAGAAGGGCTGCATCCACAAAAATATTGCAACTGACCTACACTGTAAGAGGTAAAACAGTTGATGGCAATACATTGTACACAAGCATAAAATCAAATAATTTGGAATCAGATAATGGTACAGAAAAAATTAAGGCACAACAAGAGCGAAAGTTTGTTGTACAAATATAAAAAAAAACTTAAGAGAAAATTAATACAAGTGAGTGACACAATACTAATGCATAATAGAGAACCAAGGAATATGCTGTCTAGAAGGTAAGGGAGGACGGGAGGGAATAAGGGAAGGAGTAACAGAAGGGGATGGGGTTGCAAAAATAAAGTTTAGTATTGGCGCACACGAGAACAAGGAGTCATAGAGGCACACATACATATTCACACCAGGTAACAAAGTTCAGATGTACGACCAGAGTTTATAACGATCCATCACTGCACGGCAAAATATTCATCTTGACGAAGAGTACACCACTGCAGACAGAGTGCGGTTGATAAGAGCATTCGCACGAGAGTACAGATAACAGTTCTGATGTCCTTGAAGCGAAGACAGTGTAATTAATAATCAGCTGAAGATGTCATGATATAATAAGCAGTCGAAATGTAGAATTCCAAGCCAATAACTAAGGTGAGCCACTCCGGGGTGGGAGCTGCCATTGGCTGCCCGCCTGTGACGTAAGTGAGAGTGAAGACGAGCGCAGGGAATACAAACACAGCGCAGTGAACACACTAAATTCCTCCCGATTAACTCCCAATTGTTTATTATTAGCACTTCTTCCAGTTTTTTTAAAAGGTATACTATTTTAGGGCATTCTACAAACATTGTGGGCTAGACATAAAGCAAAACGAATGGAAACTACACTACATTAGTAATATATTTACGTATAAACAAAACTACTGGAACACATCCAGGACTTCAACGTAAACTGTAGGCGCTACAAGAGATTCAAACATACATTACTTTAGTACTAAAGGAAAATTTACAACTACTCTAAAGGAATCGCTAAATGGATATGCTGGTGTATTTTTTTTTACCGTAAGAAATGAAAACAATAATTCCAGAATGCATTATTCTGTTACAGGATGTAAAAATGAAAAAGACATACCTGCAACATTCCACTTGTACTTGGACCTTCACTAAGTGCATATCCATGCCAATCGGGAATGAACTGCTACGGAACTGCATCTGGGAGCAGAATTTTCTTAACCGGCAAACCTAAAAGTTCACTCTTCAAATCCTGTTTATAGTTACTAGGAAGAAAGTGCACTGAACATACACGTGAATTATCAGCGTTAAATTTATCAGTACGCTTACAGCGAGACACCCACACGCGCTTTAATTGCTCATTTTTTTTTGGAAATGTGTGATAATTCACATCAACCGTTTTAAAACCGTAATTACGGTATTGTGCTACAGCACAATACATTCTACTCTTAACGTTCTTACTCATTGCACACCGACTTAAACACTTCACCAAAGCAGAGAAAACTGAATCTATACTCAAGATTCTAGTTTAAATATGTGTGTGCAACTTATTTGTTGAAATGGGGGGTATATGACTGAGTGATAAGGAACAATGTACTTTCGTACATATGTTGTTAAGTTGTGAGTTTCCGCCAACATAGCGAGATAAAGTAGGATAATTGTACGTGACTTTTAAAGCGAAGAGAAGCTCAGATTAATATCTGTTGCCTTTTACGCAGTTGAGCGGCATAATTATTTCAACGGAAATGCTGTTTGCTCTTACAGCCAAAGTTTAACAACCTTTTTCCGTTCACTGTGGTTCTGTAAAGGATTATATACCTGGAAAAGCTTGCCATTTTCAGGGAACAATACCTTTGGCCCGCATTACATCTGTTTTCATGTTATGAGTCGGCCTACCTGCCAAAAAGTAAGTTCTTTATATTCCTCAGGAATGCGTATTAAACAGTATATTATTGTGAGCAGAAGCTATTTGAAGACCAAGTATCATATAAGCATGATCCGGATTCAGATGACATGCCATCTTTTAATTCTTGCAATAAAGGTATTGCTTAAGTGTACATAAATCCTTATCATGGGTCCCATATTAAGAAATATATATATTAGGTCATTTTGGTAGTTTCAAGTTTTCTATTTTGGATAATGTTTTTTTCGATATTACATCATTAATTTGTAATTTCTTTGTCCTTTGCCGCTTTATTTGGTAACTTCCTTGCATAAGTATAGAGTATATAAAGATTATTGGTTGGTCTGAAAAGAGTTGCTTGTGGAAACAGGTATAACTACTGTTATGAATTCATGTTCAAAATTAGGGATGAGGAGGTCAGTTTTCCCTTTTTTGCTTAATAAGTGCGTATTGCTCTTATTTACGTATGACATGGACTGTGAAATCCTCTTCATTTGCAATAAACATTGCATATTCTGAGTTCTCAAAAGAGTTAATGCTACACTTTTGTAAGATCTGTTTAAAAACACAATAAGTTACAAAATTAATTGTAAATATATTTGTTCTATGTTCTTGTTTGGAGAATCTGAAAAGCAAAGAAAATAATGTTCTTACTTGTTTGAAGAATCTGAAAAGGAAAGTAAGAAAATTTTCTTTTCTTTTCAGATTCTTTGAACAAGAACATTTTCACTGCTCTTTTACTTATTTTTTCTTCTTGTATAGGAGTTATATCAATATATAAATTAATTTATAACTTTCTGTACACTAATTTTAATAAATCAAATAAATCTCATTTTAGATAATTTTTTGTAATTACAAAGTCATTTTGAAACAAATGTAGTCATTTTAAAAAAAAAAAAATTAGTCATCAAAATCCGCGCCCTGCTTATAAAACACCGCTCTGACCTTATTTCCTCTCATGTATTTATGTTCATCTCCTCTGTATTTGCTCACATAATATTGATTTGTTTCGTAAAGCCTCTCCTGCCAGTTTGGCGTGAAATGTGTCCATGTTTTATACAAAATAACGAAAACTAAGATACGAGTAAGTTATTGCACTTTCCTTGCATAAATACTAAATAATATAGGCACCTAATTACAATTGGCAAGTTCCTTAGATCTACCTCCTTTTAAAAAGATCAGTGTAATATGTTTCAATGATCGCCAGTGCAATACACTAATACACCTCCTTTTAACAACACCCACTTTCCCATGGGTGAAAGCATTACATTTGTGTGCTTTTAAGGGTATTGGTTGCGAGCGTATACTAAAGCATGGTTGCGAGCGTATACTAAAGCATACAGGAAAGGTTGTTCTAAAATGAATATCTCCAAAATATTAAGGCTAGACGCATCCTTGTTCTTACTCTTTCAAGTAGGAAGGATCAAATGGGAACTATGTACAATTAATTATTCATTAATTAAAAAATTAAAACAACTTTATACTAGAAATAATTAAGAAACTAGGTTTATATAAGCACATTCTCAGCCTAAATAATTAAGCCAAAATATCCAAATTCTGAACACATCATTCGAATGTACACTACTCTGTAAATTCGGTTTATTTGAAAATTGGAGGATATTTGCAAGACTTGCTGTGCAGATAACTGTTTTTCAGCATGTGTCCATTATCTACTTCAAGTAGTCGAATGTTATGTGAACTTAATTCATTTTGTGGAGTTACTCTCTTCTGCCAAAATAGTTATATTAATAAAATTCTTTTTAAAAAAATTATTTTAAATATGCATGTCGATTATTCATGATTTTACCTAGACGCGAAAAAAAAAGTCTTGGAAAACATGCACATATATCAAGTTTTCAGCTATCATGACTTTTAAAACTGCTATGTTTAAGTCATATTGCATAATAGCATGATCAACATACAGTTTCTCTCATTAAGCTGCGTTTTTCACAATCCATAAACAAACAATACAATTTAATTTCGAATCAAAGTTTAAGACCCGATAGCGTATAACGTTGAACTTTATATAGCGTATAACGTATTTTATTTTCGTTGCTAAAATTGGCCGAATAATGTGTTATCGGTTTTCTTTAACATAATATAATTAAAGTCAAGCAATAGCATAAACTAAGAAAATGGTTTTAAAGCTTGCAACTTAGAGCTTCTGAACAACTTTAATATAACAAATATCTCCTTTATATCTACATATCTCTCTTTGTTTGAATAACATGTATGCTGTAAGTCATCCCTCAAGACCAAATTTCATATATCGACAGCGTTTTAGTGAATATTTCAAGGAGAAATGAAATTGGCGCCAGTTGGGTATTTAGCTGTAAAAAGACAGGTTTGTGTTTATTATTTCCGAGACTAAGTCTAGTTATAGATGCGATTTTGTTTCAAGTAGTATAGGGTCGAAACAGATCGTATAACGAGAATATTATACGAACTTTCATGCCGAAAAGTACGGTGCAGAATACTGGCTAGCTAAAACTTCACTCTCGATGACGTCATGCAGCAGGCGGACCGAAAGCAGTACAAGCGAAAACGATGCAGGAAGAGACCCCCCTGATTCCAAGCATAGTTGTTGTTGTCTTGCAAGGGTCAGTGCAAACAGCAGGTGCGGTGTGATTGAGCCAGAGGAAATCCTCCGGGATCGTGAGCGATCTTCAACAGGCACAGCCAAAGTGCAGAAGTTCTTGATAAATGTTCTCGTGCCAAACCCCAAGGTCAGGTAGGTATGATGAAAAATAAAGACAAAGGGGTGCATTAGTAATCAAATTAACTGAATGGAAAGTAAGCATAGGAAGGTAATAATTTGTAGAAGGGAACGGGAGAGAGAGATTGTCTTTCGATAATGGAAAAATCATAAGAAGGGAAGACAAGGGAGGAATCAGGGATAAACTACATAGGTAAAAGGGAAATAAAAAAAGGTTCCCTATAAAACCTCACAGAAAGATCTGTTCAAAAAAGTAGTTTAACAATTAAGCAAAATAAATGAATTTATCATATGGGTGAATAAAATTAAAAATTTGCTTACTTTCAAAAGTATGTTACAATCTCCAATGAAATCTCATGATAAAATTCCAAATAAAAGAATAATAAATGTACAGAAATTATACACGTAAGTGTAAATTAACATGCTCAGTAGAAAAAAACTAAAATAGTATCACATAGTGAAACCATGAGAGCATGTCAGATATTACCAAAATAAAATAGTAATGTGACCAAATAAAGCAATAAACTGCTAAAAGGATTTTTATAAATTTAAATCTCAATCTATAAGAAAATAATTAAATCATCAGCTATAGCTTGTAAACCTACTAATAAAAATCAGACAGTGAATTAGTGCAAACACCGAACATACAAAATTAAGCTAAATGTCAGCATTTGTCTAAGGTAATGCTTGGCGGTGTGTAAATTAATTCTTAATTACAACGTAAAGAAGGGTAGAATCCCCAAATAAAATTTAGCACAACCAAGGATGGGCAAAACAGCAACAAAGCTAAAATAAGTAAGGGAAAAATTCAGAACCAGTTTGCAATAAAGTTATTACCCATTACACACCGACATGCATAAAAGATTAAAAACCAAAGTACATAAAAATGTAATACTATGAAATTTCAAAATTAATAAATTTGAAATTGAAAGTTACAATAATTGGTAACAAAATAGAGTATAATACAACCAAAACAAACAGTTGAGTCTTCTGGCCATATTGTGACGTGAAGCGGTGCTCGAAACATAGCAACCTTTAGAAAGGGACGATGCCACAGGGAAGGAATGTTATTCAGACGTAGTGTAGTCATAAGTTTCACAGTTTGAAGCAGCCGCTGGTCAAAATAATTTATTCTGAAAACAGAACTTAAAAATATGTATTAATCACCAATGTTAAAGAAAATAAACATGACAGCAAAGGGAAATAACCCAGAATTCGCTGAGAACTGTACTGGCAACAAGGGTACCGAATTCTCATGCCAGACAACCAGTTCCGGACAAAACTAATGTGTATGGTCACCTAATGAATTTAAACCGGCCGAATACTTTCACAATAACGGAATGACAGGAAAATTGGTCATACTACAAGTAGTAGTAATGTAGGTAACTCCATAGACCTACAAAAATTACATCAAATATCACCATCATCAGCAGGTAACTCCTTGGACCGACTAATATTTCCGCGCTCCTCCGGCGCTAAAAAAAACATATTTACACGTGCAATAACAAAAATATATACGTATCCCAACTTCCGAATGGGCATCTAATAACAGCTTGCAAGCACGAAACAACAAAGTGCTCGCCTGGGGAGGCCACGTAGGGTAACTTCCCAGAACAGAGCCACAATATATTTGAGCGTCCCACGCTCATGCTTAATACAGGGATAATTGAAATCTTAGGGGTCTAGCGACAAAACCTAGGACGGCAATATCCAAAATTCTTTATAGATTCCTTGCTTCCAGTGCCTCGTGGCGTACCTGTAAACAAAGGAAACCAACGGCGACTCCCATAGTCGCTTAAAAACTATATCAATGATGATAATGTAAAATCAACACCATTAAAACAATACAAACTCTACTATCTGGATAACCTCGTGATATATCCAGTGGAAAGTCGTTAAACCAGAAGTTCCTGACATGCCGTAGACACGTACAATATTCAATTACGAATCATTATCTCCAAAAAGTAACCTAAATAACCAAGCCTGTACTCAAACAAAGCTTAGAGATCCGGAAATCAAGAATTAATGAAACTTAGGGACCGAACAAGCAATCAGACGCAACCTTATACTATCATTCGCAAGAAAAAGTTTGTAAGGGGAAACACGAATAGGAACAGTGAATTTGCACGGAAAATAAGTAAACCTATTACAGTAAGACAGAAGAAACATATATAAATATGTAGTTATCGCAGAACTATATCCGGCAGTTTAATTGTGTTTAAATATAAACAGAAACTCATAAAAGCAATATATATGCCAAGAAAATCTAAATAATGTAAACTATTATATAGGTAGAATTCGAAAAGACTAAATAAATGATTTTTCTACATGAATTATTGAATCTGTAAGGCATCTTGGTATGTAAATGTGACGTTAAGTGTTTAAAGAAAAGAAATTAAATAAAATATCAAGTAGGGTTTTAGGTTTCGTCCCTCTTGTACCGAACGGAAATAGTTGTTGGGGTACGAAGGAAAACATATTGATTCTAAAAAGGTACGGTTAGGGAGAAGCGAGATAAAAAAAAGTGAGTTCCTACCATTCCCTGCCGACCATAAAATGGCGGTAAAGCAACTTTGTGTAGATGGTAATAACCCAAAGGTAACACCTAATCAGAAGAATAGCTCATATTGCGCGCAGAGCTACATTGCGAAAGGGTGTACCTCAAAGTTAACCTCTAATGTGCAAATGGATATAGAGTGGGTAAGGGTGGATAAAATTACACTAGTAAAGAAATAAAGATGGCCTGCGAAATCCGTAATAAATAAACATGTAAACAAAACATCACCTAAAAAGAACACTTGGCAGCTCCCAAGTTTACAATCTGTACTTATAAGGACGTTAATAGATAAGAAAACAGCTGATCATGTGCAGTCAGAGCATTCAGCAAGATAACAAAGATGCAATCGCTCTCAAATTATAGATCAAGCAAATAACAAACAAGGGTGCTCAGCAGAGCTAGTAGAATATTTGGTACAATATAAAAGTTAAGAAGAAAAGGGTGGCATCATGCATTTCACAAATTTTGGTTCATTGTCTGGAAAAAGAATTAAGGATATTTATCATACCCTAGAGTATAGCAAAATTAGGTATCTACGAAATCCACTGTCTACCATTATCTACCAATGAACTCACAATAATTATATAAGGGCTCAAAAAAATTAAAATGCTGACGGAACCTTCCGGCGAATCCGGAAAATGCTACAAAAATAAGTCGGCGGTAAAATTATCCTCAAGGTTTTACCTTAATCTCGATCAATCAAACTCGAGGGGCCTCGCGCCACGCTTCAAGATGAGGGTTGAAAAACAAAATTTGGCTGTTATGCGTGTAATAAAATTCTTGACAAGCTCCAGGTATAATGAGAATTAACAGAAAACAGATATGGCATTTCTCAGCTAAAAGATTCTGCGATAAGCACATCAAGTCGTCAACAAGATAAACTAAAGCCACTTCCGTAAAAATTTCCATGAGGTACTCATCTGGGGGGGGCTATGCGTATAGCAGAACAAAATAAATATATATCATGGAGATATGTAGTACATATGATTGTGAAATAAATTCACTTGTATTCTCCCAATTTCACTTTTCGGAAATTGGCGATACAGTCACTCAATAGCGTTTGAAGAGTGTATGTATACTATAGGCAGAAAGAACTAATTGGAAATCATTAGTTGAGCTGTATAATTAGCTAAAAACAATAGATTGGTATATGCAATATGTCTTTATAGTCTGGCGCAAGATGGGGGCAGACAAAGGGAGCGAATAAAAGAAATAGGCCTTTCAAGACTGCTAAAGCAAGAGTATTATAGTCAACTCGCTCGAGTGGCATAACCAAGGAAAAATATAGAAATGAAAGTGTACATTAAATGTCAGTATGTATAACATTTTATTATTGTGCAATAATTGTATCGACTCATCATTAAGTAAGGGGAGAAGATAAATATACCTTTGCATACGCATTAACAAATATACAGACAGATAATAATACAATGTAACATGAGAGGAAACTGCAAGAAAATACAACGTAAAATGCTCAAAATTATATTAATTAAAGATCTTATATGTATAATATCCCTAATTTATTTTCAAACCATGAATAAACAAGTACAGTCGTGTTACTATAGTTATGCGCCAAGCAAGCCAAATGCATAAAAAAATACTGTGAGAAATCGACGTTTTTGTCTGGTAATTCTCTAACTTGCAGAATAGGCCAAACGATCGGACAATTAGGCCTGTGTACAACAGAAATAAAACAAAGTCACGCAGGTCTTACACTCAAGACGTGAGCAAGGTGGGAAATCCTTGCGGACAGTGCTTATAGGCCTGCAGAAAACTCCACGGAATAAACAACTATGCAGCTACAGACATTGCGGTTAAAATTCGCGTCATATCGTTACTGTCAGGACGTAAGAATTCTTCCGCTGGTCAGTATGAAATTAAACACTGGTGGATGCACAGTGATGTCCAACAACGAACAGTTAATAACAGCGTGGTTATAAACTATATGTAAATCAAAGAAGAATCGATAAGTTCACATAGAAGTTAATCCGGGTGAGTACACAATTAACACTTATATAGTTATTGTAAACGCACTACCGAGGTAGTTCAGCGTGTTAAATGTTTCCAGATTAAGCGCAATTAAGATGAATGGTATGTAATGTTAAGATGAATCATGCTGGAGTGTAGAGACATAATTTAGAGTAGCGAAACGTTACCGGGGAAAGAAAATTAGCCGAATCCTGTATAATCTTGAAGTTTGTAATACGCAGTGAAAAATAAAGATCTTGTGCTACATTCACAGGACTTTCGCTGCCATGGTGCAAGCAACCGTTTTGTTGTTTGTTTGTTTTGTTTGCACAAACGCGTAGTTTGCTTTCCCTGTATGCGTATTAAGATAGACATTACTAGGAATGGTTTTTGTTACGATATTTCGTGGTACAAGGGTATAAAGAAATATGAGTTAAAGTAATATTCAGCTCTTATTAAAAATCTCGTCCATTAATAGTGGTAATGAACCATTTAGGATATATGATATATAAATTTTTTTTGTTTGGTAAGGTGTTCACCGACACTTAAATACATACATGAACCTTCATCGAAAAATGTGTGTCGTCGGATAAGAAACCCTAATGCGTGTAATTCGGGTGTAGTCTCAAGATGGAAATTTTAAGTGGAATGCAACACATTCTGTCAATCAACGTGCTGCATACTAAACAGTGTAAAAAAAATGTATTTCCGGTTGTAGCGTAATAGTGTAATGGAGGGTTATTAATGATTATCTAATGATAATCATGGATTATTAAGGGAATTTACTCCGCTAAAGAAAGAAACATAAAACATTTCAAAATGTTGGCATGTATGTGTCATAAGCATACAGGATGGTACAGCTTCATTAAACACAGAAGTTTATTTTATCATAATACAGCTGTGGAACACTTTGAGAGAAAAAAAATGGTAACTAAATATATGGAAGATATTATTCAAAATGCTTATATTTTGTAAACACAGTGTGTGTAAACAAGAATCTGCTGTCGCGGGAAATGCGAGTTTACAGTGTTATCAACGAAGTGGTTAAATGTCACGAAAGTTGGCAATGAGGATTTAAATATGTGATCATGATTCCAAGACATAAGGTTATACTTTAATTTAAAACTGACTTTTTTTTCTTTATAGATCATTATAATCCCGAAGTTTAACAATTAAAGGTATACATATCGAGGTAACGTATTCCGAACTCAAAGAAACAAAGAAAAACAACAACAAAGATCAATAAAAAGTCATTATTGGAACTACATGTCTAATGACACACATATATAACAATTTCCGTAAGTTTTCAGAAATGTGGATGCAAGTTTATACCAAAAAAAATTAAAAAAAGTGGATGGGGGTGGCGGTGGTGGTGGATCGGTAACTGGATAGCACACTGTTTGACATAGTTGGATGGCGACATCCTACTGGTACGCTTGCTACTGATATTGAGTCTGGTGCAACCAAACTTAGTCTGGGCAAAAGTGGCCGTGGTGAAAGTGAGTGGCGCCGTAAAACAAGGGATGATGGATGTTACCTGACTTGGTAAGCCTTCGTAGGTATTATTATTTAATAAAGCTCCACCGAAAGATGAGGCCACGGCCTCGATGGGCTTGAAACGCTGCGCCTCAGGATTGAGGGTTTTGATGACTCCGCGGTCTGCGACAAAGGAAGTAACGTGTGGATCAAACAAATAGCTGAATAACACCCTAATGGCACCCCTCTCGCCGATCCTGTAACTAACCTCTCCGGGATCGACCCATACTGTCAATTCTGGTGGCAGCTCCTGGAGAAGATCCTGAATGGGAACCCCGCTTCCTTTGGCAGCTTGCTCCAGAACTGGATCCACTCGAGTACCGGTTTGGAGACATCTGAATGCCGAGCCCTTTAATGGCGCTTCTGGGTGCCAATGACCCTTGAACTTGTTCTTCTCCGAACATATTTACTCTCTGCCTGGGCAGCTTATTGTACAGGTGAGACATGACGAAATTTAGAGCGACTTTTACTTCCATGTGCATTGTGGACGTTTCAAGTATTTTTGTTTTGTGTTTGTTTTTAGCTTAGGGGCGAATATTTCTGCTTCAGGCGGCAGTTAATTAGAAAAGAGGACTCCCAAATCTTAAAGAGAAAACAAACTCATACTCAACATATCGCAAAATTGGAAGTACCGATACGGGTGGACCTTAACTCAAGACATGGGTGTTACGCCTTATTTATCTGGAAAGGAGGGGAAATACAGAGAGATACTGACTTGAAGCATGCCAACTTGAAAAATTAAATTTGACAGGGCTGGCTCTTGGGGGACGTCTAGGAAAAATGAATTAGAGAGGCCGCTGCCTGTACCATAAACATCTTATAAGAAATAAGAAACAGAGGTATGGGGTCGAACCATACTTCTCAAAAATAATTTACAGAAGCCAGCACCTCCACCATAATGTCACAACCCACCACTGGTTGTGATCGGGAAGCGTAGGTGGACAGGATCAGAAGGCAAAGACACTCGCTTAAGCTACTGACTGCATGAATATATTTTGAAGGGAAACCCTGAGATGGTGATGTACAATGATTAGGCAATGACTTTGTAACTACATGACTCAGTTAGTATTATCAATTACTAATAATACCCTTCTGGGCTTACCTTGGAGATATGTTCGTTGCACAGGAAGGAGCTGCAAGTCGATGTTAATCGTGACCAGCTGTACACGATTCCCATCCGTATTAAGACGAGCAAGACGAAGAAGAGCGCGAGCGGGCCTCGCTCGCTTGCTTATATAGAAGCCCGGCTTCTATCGGGGTCTCCATATTGTCCGAGCGGATATTACCATATATGGTTCGAAGCCGCCCTAGAGTTACGCAAGAGCGCATGACTTTCCCGGATACACATATTCATTTCTGGAACATTGTTCCATGAGTTTCCATGGGGAAGTTGACGTCACTGTAAATCCCAAGAAACACTCCTAGGAAATAAGCAACTGCTAGCGTCCGGTCACGTACACAAGATTAACAGAAAGTCATAAACTAAGAAATAAGTAGAATAAGATTCTACATAAATTTAGAAGAATGTGACCGAATATTAAGATATCACCAATTGGTGTGTAATAATAAATTCAAGACCCAGCTCCTTACCAGTATAACGTGACAATAACATTTGAGACATTTGGCTACAGATACATAGTTCTTTACAGAAACTGCCTGAAATCCTATATATATATATTCTGTTACTATCAACCAAGATTTTTCTTAGTTTATCTAATACTTCCGCTACATGATATATGGTTACCTTGTTTCTTGAACCTGTCTTAAAGCATAACTTAGTTATTTTCAAAATCTTCTCTTGTCATTTTTGCTGAAAGATTCTACTTGTAAATATTATCTTTTATTTCTTCCTCTGTAACACCAGACATAACGTCATAAAATAACTAGTGGGTTTCTTTTCCTTGGCGACTCAATTTTAACACTCTTATCTTTCAAACCTTGACAATTCATCACTTTTTTTTAGATCATCTTCTGTTTCCATTTCCATAATTAGGCTCTTTCCTGCTGGTTGTAAATTACAAATTCTTATTTTCTCTTTAACTGGGTTCAGGTTGGTGATTACTGTTTTCTGCAAGTCTCTGATACCTGCATTATTTGTAGAAGAAATAAACAAAGTATGTTTCTTATATTCCATGGCTTTCTGGATTAATAATTCTTTCCTGTTGGTATTGGTTGGCTTGCTGCTTTTGCAAAAGCCTTAATTGGAGCTTGAATTTTCTTTTCACTTATTTCTCTCCATATAACTGCTTCGTGTTCAGCTTTTTCTTTTTGTATAATGGTATTGTGGTGAATTTTTTGTACTTAAATATTTTATCTTTTTGCTGTTATTCTGCTGTCATTTCCCACAATGGAATTTAGCTCATATATCAAGTCATCAATGTTATTCTTCTTTCCTATTTCCATTTCACTTCCTTCTTTAATATTTGCCTCTCCGTATGTATAACTGGATCCTGCTTCCATTTTTTCTGTTACTGTTCCTTCTTCTTTCTTTCCTTCAACATCTTTATCATGTTTCCCATCCACTTTTGGTGGCGATCTACTTATAGTAAATCTCGTTTGGAAAGGTCTTATTTCCATAAATATATATGTATACAAGGGGGAAAACAGTGTAGCCAACTTACCTATTTTATGGCTAAATCTAGCATTTTTACAGTAGTGTTTAGCCATATAAAATTGTAAAATACTTATATCCTGAAATTTAGCCTATTTAACAAACCCCTTAGCCAAAGTCTACCAAATAGCATAATTTCATCTGTGCTTTAACTATGCAAAAGGTTAGGGCGAATCCCCACTACCTGTGTAGTTGTAATATGTTCCTATCATGAGTCATGGCATGTCATCAAAATGAGTACTAATCATAAGGGGAATTTCTGCAGTATGCGCTTAAAATGTATGATTTTTGACACACATAATTGGTCAGTTTTTACATATTTTACCTAAAGAATTTCAGTAAATTTCATATTTCAATATCAGATATATTTAACGTACGGTGTTGGTGCTTAGCAAAAATATACCTTATTACATTACAATTTTATATTAATAAATTATTCTTTTACAATATTTAAATATTATGGAATTATCTAATCAGTTTTGATATTTACAATGCCTTAATGGGGTTTAACTTCTGCAAAGAAAATATGGGTAGTTTTAGACACCAAATATATCTAGCCTTTTTTTGTCAAATACAGCCTTTTTAAAGATACCATCTAGCCATTATTTACGAGGAAGTGTTGGCAACACTGGGGGAAAAAAACCCTTTATTACTTTACGTCAACCTCAGGTGGTTATGTAATTTATTAACACTTAATCAGAAAATAAAAATTATATCCTAAAGCCCCTCCTGGGTTTTTCTAATTTCATGAAATATTCACCAACCACGCAGAGAGATGACATCACATTCGTGGCCATTGAACTTATAACAGCCGCCGCACCAAACAGAATAGTGACTGGCTGGCAGGCAATTTAAGGAGGCACCATGTGCACTTAAAATTTAAAGACTTTTTGCTTTAACTTAAGAGTATACTCTTATAATTAACATACCTGTGATATGAAAAATGCTCACACACATAAATTCTTTTTACTTTCTTCCACTGTAACTTTGACACAAATAAACTTATTAAAACTTCTCATTATTTACAAACTATATGGAGCTAACAAACATACGTCTGTTGTGCTCGGTAACCAGAGTGCTAATGTGTACACAAAATAATCGTTACTTGGAGCTCTGACAAACCTAATATTGTTTATGAAGTACCCCTCCAGGATGAAAAAATTGGTGTATGGTTAGCCATGAACGAGAAGGAATTATAGGGCCAAATTTTTTTAGTTGGTAGTTGACGCCCCTACATACATGAATACCTGTGGCGGCTGGTGATGGAGGACTCTGGGGCGGCACCCTTCCCATAAATAAATGTCCTGTAAATAACAAATAAAAATAGGAAAGGAAGTATAACATCGGATGCCTTGCACTATTAATCTCTGTACTCCGTCGTTTAGTTTATAGATTTTGTTTTGTTTGAAATTTTTTTTGCAATGCTTATATAGTGAGTTGCGCAAATGTTTTCATTACGGTGTGTATTTCAGACTATACCAAGTCCATCTGGGAAACCTTGCATTTTTTTTGTACTGCTAGAGGTGAGATTTGTGGAGTGGAATGCTTCAAATGAGAGTGAGTGTTGCAGAGAGGTTATAACAGCTTGGTAGAATCTAAGGTGCTTCACTATTGGTTCTTTACATTGTGTTTCCAGGTGGAGTCATTCAATTTCACTGTTGTCACCATATGAAATAAATGTACTTAACCCTGTCTAAAATTTAATTCTGTTATTTGAATTGATTTAAAATGTAATTAAATTAGGGTATAGTGTGATTTATAGTGTAGCATGGTAGAGTTAAAACAATTCAGAGCAGAAAATAAATAATTTCCCTTATACTATAATCTATGTTGGTGGCTTTTTTTTGGGTGCCACATAATCACAGTACACACGCCCATATGCAGTGCTGTGATTCACACATACAGGTTAGTTGCATATAGGGTTTGGAAGCACGTGTTGTGTAAACTACCTAACTTAACCAGTTAATTCAGTGCAAGCGAAGTTAAATTAATTAGTTAAGGAATCGTAATGAACAGCGTAAATAGCAAAGAGACAGAGCTTAATGCTTTTGCCACACATATTGAGAAGGCCCTGATTTCAACCATTTTGTTGAACAAAAGGAGAGGAGAATGAACTTCATCTACAAGAATATTAATCAGGTTAGGTTAGTTATAATTAGTTTTTTTTCTTTCTTTCTTTTTGAAAGCAAGTAGATGCATAATAAATTTCTTCTGGTTCATTTTATACTCTTGAACATTTTTCCAATCCGTATTGTTGTTTGCTTGTATCACATACACGTTTACACATGCGATAAAGTTTGGCAATGAGCAAAAATAAACCACACATTCCCACTTAAAAATTTAATGTTCTTACTCTGATGTCTGAATAAATATTATTATAGAAGGTAGGAATGCGAAAGAAATGTGTTCATGAAACACAGGCTTATTAATACTAGTATGTGTGATTAAGATTTGTAAAACATTTATTTTGGCAAACAAAGTACAGAATAGCCGTTTGTTATAAAACCATGTGTTCTCCACTGAAATTTTAACCGATATTCACAAGTGCACCATATAATATAAAGACAAAAGACTTCCTGCTATGGAACGGAATGATGCAATAATTATTAATATAGTTTAATTTAGGCTTGATTTAATAGATGCGTTTTATGGCAAGTTTTATTTCTGAATTGCACTAATTCATAGGATTTGGTACGTGCTGAAAAATGCATCCACTAAACTAGAAATTATATGCAGAATATTTTGGTTTATATGGTTGTGTTTGTTTACATATATTTTTTGGTAAATTGTAGAATAAAACCTGTCATGTAAGGGTGCTTAATAGAAAATATCACCTACCATCCTCCCAAACTTGCTAATCACAAGCAAGTTGAATACAATTTTGCCCCCTTTTTAGAGAATTAACAGACAGGGAGTGTGATTTTCCCTTTTTTCAACAAAACACTGCCACAGTTCATACAGCCAATATTTCGATGAGAACAATTGAAAGTGTGTTTGAGGGCAGAAATATTAGTAGAGATTTGTGGCCCCCTTGGTCCCTCAATCTAGCCTTTGCAATTTCTATCTCAGGGTAAGTTAAAGCATATAGTGTACAAGACAAATGCACACACTCTGGAAGAATTAAAACAAAATGTTTGCCAGGAAATTGCCAGTATTTCTCAATGTGAACTACAGCGAGTAATGGATAGTTTCCTAAAGAAGTGCCAAAAATGTATGGACAATGGCGGTGGCCAGTTTTAGCAATACTTTCATCAAGTCGGTAAGTAAAGCCTTTAAAAGTAGTTTTAAAAATGTTGTCTGGTTGCATCCACGCCATTCTGTGATAGTCGCAGACGGCGAGTGCCGATTATGCAAACAGGAAAAACATTGTACAGCTGGTTCTTAGTTCATTGGCTCTCCCTGTATATCATTTCTTGCACCTGGCGATGAATAACACTTTGCATTCATTGTGACATGGTTGCAATTATTGCATCTGCAGTGAGTGCACTGCAACTGACGCTCTTTCTCGACGTGTGAATGAGGTAAACATTGTGCTGTTGTGCATATTTTCTGATATGCCTGTTCACTTTGTCGAGTAGCACTAAAGAATTTCCACAAAATATCATGCCTTATATTAAGCGAGAATGAAAATGTAATAGGAATGTTTACACTTTACTAACTCCTAATATATCTCCAAAACATGCAGTTTTAATTGACATCTCAGTGTAGATGCTGGATGAGAAACCTCGGTTATTGTGTGTGTCCTGCAAGATTCCAGGTCCTGTAGGCATACCACAGCAACTGGTAGGTCCAGACTGTACTGTTCAGTGTGGAGAGGAGTGTTGGAGAAAATTAGAATACTGCTTCCTCTCATGCCAGGACGAGATCTCATGCATGTTGCTTAAGCAAATAGGTGTAGGCAGGAATATATTGAAAATTGTACACTTCTAGTTTAGAACTCCTGCTGTACAGAAAATTAGATTGTCGGCATGAGGGAAATAAAAAAAAAAAGTTTTGCTGTAACAAAAGAAATAAACATTAATGTATGAAAACGTTTTTTGCAATGTTACATCAATAATTCTCTTAACATTTTTGCAGACACCACTTGTGTTTAGTGCTGCACCAGTTTGTTTTCTTCTCCCCCCATTACTAACTCCTTTCTCAGAAACTTCTACCACCACTCTTTTAAACCAATGCATACAGCATCTTCCAAATCTTTATCGCTTATTATATCTTACCTTCCAGAACTAAAATTTTGAAACAAGTGAAAGTTATTTAAACAGATCTGGATTGTAAGCTGTTTGGAAATATCCTGTCTCTACAAAAATAGCCTTTATGCAATGTAACATTACTTCACTAAACATTATTTTGTATATGTTATTTCAGTCCTATAAGGTCACCATTCAATATAAAACCATGTGATGTAACATTCTTGCCTCTTACGTTGTAGACCTAAGTTCGAGTCACTTCTCATAAAACAGGTAATGAATCAGATGAAAAGAAAATAAGCACCAGGAATAGATGGTACACCAGGAGAATTTTTTAAGGAATGGTGCAGAGACATGAATTGAGTTAGTATTAACATCTTTATATACCTCGGTGAGAAACAGAGGATACATACCAGAAAGCTTGAGGAAAGCAATCTTACAACCAATATATAAATGTAAATGAGACACGGACAAACCAAAAAGCTATCAATGCATAGCTCTGTTATCCAATGTGGGAAAAATTTATACAGGGATTTTAGCAGACAGATTCCAAGAATGGGTAGAGGAATATAATATTCTTTCAAAATTTCAAATGGACATTAGGAAAGAAAGACAAACTGTGGATAGTGTATTTTTTTATAAAAGCATTAGTGGAGAAGTATCTAAAGAATAAAAGGAAAATTATACATGACATTTGTTGACTTGGAGAAGGCCTTTGACCAAATAAAGCTGAATTTACTGTGGTATAAATATAATCAAATGGTGCCCATCTTAAAAGGTTTACAGAAAGACAACCTTTTGCATAAAATACAGGGAAGGGGTAATAACTAAATAAATATATCAAGGAAAGTGACTTAAGACAAGGATGCAAGTTAAGTCCAATCTTATTTAATTTATTTATTGATGAATACTACGAAATATAAGCAACAGTAAAATAATATCTTGCCTGTAATAAATAATGTGTTGATCCCTGGTCTGCTTTTTGCAGATAATTTGGTAGTGGGTTCTATTCCTGTAAATGGCTTAAAAATTTCTTTACAAGAAATAAGTAAGTACAGTTCAGAATGGATATTAAAGGTAAATAGAGAAAAGAACACATTGTAATATTTAAGACAGGAGGTAAATTGAGTAAACATGAGAAATGGAAGAAAGGAAGTAATGAATATAAAGTGAGGCATTATTGCACTTAGGAATTAAAATAGATGCAAAAGGAACTTGGTAGAAACAAATGAGTTTAGCATTGACAAAAGGGAAAGCAGCAATGGCACCTGTGAGAGGATGTTTACATAAAATGCCAGAGATGGAAGTGAAGTGATTGGAAAGTTTATATAACTTAGTGGTTGAGGCTCGAATGTTATGTGGTATTGTAAGAAATGAGAACACTAGTTGCTGCTAAATACACTCTGTCACATAGGTGCTCAGCGCAGCACAAGCTTTACACTTGAAGACACACTCGAAACAGAGCAAAACTGATTGGTCGAATCGAATCGTAATTGAACTTCTGAGTCACAACTAACAACTGAACTGCAGCCACAACATTCAGCTGAACTGCACTCGGCACTGTCCACTTCAATTTCTTGCCTGCACTTAAATGTCCAGCAAGAGTAGCCCCCTATATACCCCGCATTCAAAGCAGAATGTTCTAGAAAGGTAGACTACTAGAACATGCCTAAAGGAGTGTTAAGGAGCAGTAAAAACTGTGGGGAAGCAGCACGTAATGGGTTCGTTGCACGACTATTGTTCTGACGGGGCTGGTCGAAGGCCCCACTCAGGTGCCGGGCCAGGATGCGCTTACCGACGGCCCGCAGGTAGCTTAGTGACACGGTTACACTGCTCCCTCAGGGCTGGTCGTCCCGACCAACACTGTCATAGCGCGCTAGACGATCTAGTGTACCATCAGCACCTTCCCTCGGGGCAGACCCTGGATGCGGTAATATATAATTGATCCTCTTCACCATGCCATACGGTTCTTGCCATGGTAGTTGAAGCGACGCCCCTTGGTCCGAGGAGGGCGATATAACCACACCAGATCACTTTGCGGGAAAACTTGGGATCCCAAACATCAGGTTGCATGGAAGACGCAGCTCCCTGCCGAAGACCAAGCTGGCTGGTGTCATCACGGTTGTGTGAGTTGAGCGGTAGTCCAGCACGAAAAGCGGCACCCTGACTTTTCATTCCCCCTGGTGATTGGCCACGACCTGCATTTTCAAGGGTCTTAATTAACCGTTCGATCGTGCAGTCTGACTGCGGGTTAAGTTTTGAGCGCGTCTTGTGCACAAGTCGCTCCAGTGCTTCCCTCATTAGGTTCGACTCGAGTTTGGTGCCCCGATCGCTGTGTAGCTCTAAAGGTACTCTAAAGCGTCAGAACAGTTCTTCCACGAGGCGTTCCGCGATCATCTTGACCACCTGGTTAGGAATGGCGTACATCTCCGCCACATGAAGTAATCCATGACCACATACAGGTACTTGTTACACCTGTCGGACACAGGGTGCGGTTCAGCAATATCGATGGCGATGCTTTCAAAGCGTGCTCCTGCGTTATACTGCTGTATGCGACCCGGTGCCTAATCTGTGGGCCGCGACTCGCCACAGACATAACATTGCCGACACCACCTCTCGGCGTCTGCCCGTAGCCTCAATCAGTAGTATCTTTGTCGGAGCTTGTCGACCGTTCGGTTGGGTCCAAGATGCCCTCCCGTAGTCCCGGCTTGTACTTCCTCTAGGACTTCCGTCACCTTACTCCGAGGAAGGATCAACCTCTTTTTCTGGATCTTCCCGTTAGGCGACTCCCAAACTGAACAACGCTCTTTCTTTGGTCTTCAGCGAGTCCCTGTGGGCCCAGTAGCACTTTCACTATTCCTGTGTGCGATCTTTTCCCAGCCCGACCTACTTCCCGCCTCCAATTCTCTCAGGAGAGGTCCCAAATCGGTGTCCGCAAGTTGCCCCTCCTCAGTCCTGCGCTATCCCATCCATCTGCAGACACCGCCGAAATCACACAGACAGCTGCGGCGCTCTCGTTCTCCACCGTAGTGCAGTTGCCGCACTACTCTGGGCATGGTCTTCTTGACATAGCGTCCGCATTGGAGTGGCTCCTTCCTCCGATGTTCTAATGTGAAGGGTACCCTTGAAGCCTCTGGATCCAACGATGTGTCTGGCCCTCTAGGTTCTTAAAGGTGTTCCAGCGCCTTCACTACCGCCAGAAGCTCCTGCCGGGTATTCGCCTTGGAGAGCGTCATGCTGTAGTATGGTATTACCTGCTCCTGCGCATTCTTGAACCAGGGATACTACGCCTCCAATACCGCAGTCGCTGTCCGCGATAAAATCGCCGCCCGGTTGTGGAAAACCTAGAACAGGCGCATTGCTGAGTGCTGACTTAAGAGCCTGGAATGCGTCCTCAGTCTCTTCTGTCCGCATATAAGGCCGGTGTTCTTCAGTCGGACAAGTGAAGGGCTTCGCTATGTTGAAGCCTCTGACGAACCGGCGGTAGTAGCTGCATAGGCCCTGGAAACTGCGCAACTCTTGTATATCTTTCGGGCGAGGCCAATCTCTTACAGCCCTACCCTTCTTTGGAGCCGTGGTCACCTCAGTTGGTGAGCCCAAGTGGTTAACCTTCTTGCAGAAGAATTGGCACTTCGTGTTCAGCTTCAGGTTGCCTACCTGCAGTCTGTAATACTTTGGTCAGATTTTTCAAATGGTCTTCGAAGGTGCTGCCAATGACGATTGTCAGGCAGGAAAGTCAGGCAGGCATCGGAAATCAATCCCCTCATCACTGATTCGATCAGGGGCTGCAAGGTGGCTGGCGCTTTGCAGAGGCCAGAAGGCATATCCGTAAATTGCCAAAGCCCTTGGCCTGTCGAGAATGGGTTTTTTCCTTGTCTGGATTTCAAAGCCACTTGCCAATATCCCAGTTTCAGGTTCAAAGTGGAGAATCACTGGGCACCAGCAAGAGTTTGAGTTTTATTTATTTATGGACGTTCTTTAACTGCGTCCATATCGTCCCATTCTATAATGGACACGAAAGACTCAGAGGCCTCTTTATCAGGCTTGAAGTTTTTTTACTGCCGTAAATCTACGCCACGGGACCATCGGCTTTACTTCCCTTCCGAAGGAAGCCATGCTAAGGATTTTTACGCCCGAAAAAATTCATCGCCCTCCTCCGGGTTTGACCCTGCGACCTCTGGAACAAGAGACTAGCATGGTAACCACTACACCACAGAGGACGTCAAGAGTGTCCAGGGTATCGTCAATCCTGGGTAAGGGAAAACAGTCCTTCCGGGTGACAGCATTCAACTTCCTATAGTCCACCATGAAGGGTAGCTCGCCGTTCTTCACCAAGACCACAGGGGAGCACCAAAGGCTGTCGGACTCTTTGATAATCCCCCTCAATCTCATGTCCTCCAGCGTGTCTCGTACCTCCGCTTGCTTTGCCAGAGGAATACGTCTTGGTGGTTGTCGGATAGGCCGGGCGTCTTCGATGTCGACGTGGTGGGGCACTCGGTCGGTGCGGCCGTAATCGCAGTCCCCTTGGCTGAAGACAGACTGATATTGTCTAAGTAGATGCCAGACCTTCAGTTGTGCCGCGGTCAGATGGTCGGCCGCCCTTTTCAGCAAGATTTCCAGCCGGAGATCCAGATCTTGCGACGGTGTTTGATCTTCGGATTCGTCATGCGGCGATACACTCGCAGCTAGCTCACATTTCCCCAACTCCTTTCCGGCTGTATGTCCTGATTTATGTCCGATGGATTCAGTAGTCCCGCGTGCATTTCTCGGCAAGCCAACAATGCCCTGACGACGCATAAGCCATTCCCGGTCCAAAACCAGGATACTAGACTGCCGGCCTTCCAGACGCGCCTTCACAACTAGTTCACTTGTTGCGGACACAACCACATCCTCCGTCAGGATCACCCTGCAGATCCCCGTATGTTCGTTGGGGCTCCGGAGCGTCAGCACATCTTGGCCGAGGCGCAAGACTCTCCTGCCGACGTCAACGTCGCCTCGCGGCTTCTGATGGTAAGCCCTCAGCAAAGTTCAGGTCTGATTACGGTCACGGTTGTACGTGTGTCCACTAGTATCCAGCCATCTCCGACAAGGCTGTCATCCATTCTTCTGCCCAAAGCACTCATTGTCAATCGAGGGGGCGGTTATGATGGCCACGACGGTACTTATTCGTTTCCCATCGCCTCGTCGGCTTGTGCTTGTTGAGGACAATCCTTCACTAGGTGTCCTGGCTGGCCACACCCACAACACACACCATTTGAAGATCTTTGTCGACTTCCCTGTGTTGATCTTGTGTCCCCGTTGTATCGAATACTCCTGGTCTTGGAGGTGGGAAAGCTAACAGCAGCCTCCATCTTCAACGCAGCTGTGAACGCCTCGTGGATTATGTTGTAGTCACTGAGCATCAGTATCTCGGCATCACGCACCCCGTTGACAAAGGAGTAGGCAGATTTCGAGACACGTAACTGGGCGGGAAGTTTACCAGCTGTTCAATTGTCAGGGCAAATTTCTGCAGTGTCTCCCCTGGTTGTTACAACCTTATTTGAGCTGACTGCTATAGGCTGCGGCCAAGCAATGTTTCCTGAACTGGTTTTCAAGGTCCTCCCAGATGTCTCCTGATGTCACTGACGTCAAAATTGTATTCAGAACTTCTGCCATCTGCTCCTAGAGTCTGGCTATCAGCTGTATGCTTCCTCCTCTGCTGACCATTGGTTGTGGGTGGTGAATTTTTGGCTGAAGACCTTGAAAGTCGACGTTTCGTGTATTTGGGTGGCTTAACACACACATGTTGTGTCATGTCCTGGCATTCAGTTCTTCCAGAATGTTTACTCTGTCTCTGAAGTCCTCCAGGTCGTTAATGGTTGGCCAAGGTCTTTCATCTGTCAACCAAGCTCTTCCACGTGTTTTTCACGCCATCCAGTGTTTTATCAATTTTAGTTGGTAACTCCTTCATCTTGGACATTTTCTGTCTTTATTTCTGTCAGCGTCTTTTCCATTCCCAATTCCATTTTCTCCTCCATTTTCTCCATTGCAGAAGTCAATATTATTATTTCTCTTCCCATCTTCTCCATTGCAGAATTTTTATTTCGCTGTACTTCCCTTCCGAAGGAAGCCATGCTAAGGATTTTTATGCCCAAAAAAATCTGACCACCGCCAGGTTTGAAACCGCAACCTCAGGAACTGGAGGCTAGCTTGGTACCCCTAGACTAAGGAAGATGATTGGACCGACGAAGGCCCCACCCAGGTGCTGGGCTGGGATGTGCATCCTGGTAGCCCACAACTAGCTTCGCCCACGTGGTCACAGTATTGAAATATAGGGACTTGAAAATGCATGGGAAGTTTGGACGTAGTGCACAGGATTATTTGCAAAAAGTTCTGGGGAATAGCAACAGCTAATGAAGTTGCTCAAATTGAAATGGGAAGAGTAGTAAGGAAAGGACTGATTATGGAGAGAACTTTGAAATACTGGTATAAGACCTTGAACTTAGATGATCTGTTAAAATAATGTTTAAAATATGAAGAAACAAGCCTACAAAGTATGAGTTGGATAAGCGATTTAAGAAAGAACTTAGAAAAATAATGCCATGGAAAATATTTTGAGAAAAAGATAAATAATAAAGGTTTTTGGAAAGGAATAAGGAGAAAATGTGAAGATATTGAGATACAAAAATTGTTCAGTCAACTAACAGAGAAGATGCTATTAGTATTCTCTGTTTCAATGAAAAATAGCTGGGAAAGAGAAGGTATATAGACAACACCAATATAGAGGAAAGAGGGGGCATAGCAAGGTTCACAGCAGGAGTGTGGAGGTAGAAAGGTTAACGGAATGGCTATCCAAAGGTAAATGCCCATTATGTGGGGGAAAAGGAGATATACAACACATACTATTTGAATGCAGGAAAACTGAGGTTTGGAGAAAAGGAATGTATGGTTAAGAATGAATGGGAAAATCGAGATAAAAAAGAAAATAGGGCAATATTAGAAAAGCTAAAGATAAATGGAAATAGACTGTTAAAAGAGGAAAGGAACCAAAATATATGAGTATATAAATAATGTATATTGTAGTTTATAACATAAAATGGGTTGTCCAACTGGACAGCGGTCAGGGCCAATTTCAGTTTGCAGTCTAATACATGTAATGTCGTAGTACTTCAATAAATTGTATTATCATTATCAGCATCATTTTATTTCATGTATCAACAGTGCCCACCACTTTTGGTGCTATATGCAGTAAGAACAGGATATTAAAAGCTCTATTAAAAATAAAGTCAGTAAATAATGCAATTTCCAATATTGTGATTGTAACACAACTAACCCAATTATAACTTGTAACAACTAAACAATCACCAAGAGGTCAATCACACAAACACTAACAGAAAAATGGCCAATAAATCACAAATTTACTATGAGTATGTATTGTGAGGTAACTCCAAATCGACTAACCAGGCTCTTTATATGGGGCTGAGCTGGAAGAAGCTGCAGGTGGATCTCAGGCATTTTTGAAGGATCGACGAGTGAGAAACTACTCAAATTGAAATTCCAAGAATAGGCCAGCTAGTGGCAGTAAAATGAGAAAAGTGTCGCCTGCTAGAGGAGGTGCGAAATGAAACTTGTCAAATTTCCACTCAATATAATTTCTAGTTTTCTTATTTTGATTCTATGTTTTGTTTCTTATTTCTCAATCTAATTACATTTTAATTTTCCTGGAGCGGCCAAAGAGTCCCTGGGAAGTGCATGTGAGCAAGGTTGATAACTGCTGCTCTACATGTTGCAGAGTGTCCTTCAATTTTTATAAATAAAGTAAAGCAAACTCCAAAAACTTGCATCAACCATCTTTAGGAAGGAATCAACTATTGTGAGCCAATTCGCAATCTATGTGAATAAAACAGAGGTTGCTTTCCTTCTCTGGAGAACTTCTAAAAACCTGAGTTGTCCCATTAGATGCCTCAAGTTTATATAGAAAGGTGTTTTATCACAATTTTGAGATTTATAAACATACAATAGCCTCATAAAGTATGTAAGGATTGTAGGTAGTCATTTTCAAGAGATTAGAAAACAGTGCATCAATTAGAGCAAGAAAATGTGCAGTGGTTAGCCAAGTATTTCATAGGTGAAAGTGAGAATTCCTAATGCAAAGTTGCAATCAATGGAGAATCCAGGACAAGCTTTAACAACTTCCTCTTCAAATCATGATGCCGAACAGGCTATTTGGTGCCATGGGATGGCTTAGCTTTAGTTCCAGGAAAACTTTAAATTTTTGCCTTACTGCATAGGCAGTGTAATAACAAGTGTTACAAATTAAATGGCAGTGTACTGTTTTTGGGTGACAAAAACTGCCTCCACTTCTCACAGGTATCACAAAATGTTTAAGCTTACGTATGGCAAAATAATCAGGGATTCTAAATACAATATTATTTACACATTAAGAAGTAAAAGAAAATATGATATGAAGAACTGGATACATAGTTTTAACGATTCAGAGCATAAAATAAATAATTCCCCTTGTACTACATTCTATGTTGGTGGTTTTGTTTGCACATCACATAATCACAGTGTACGCCCCCACAGCAGTACTGTGATTCACACACATACATGTTAGTTGCATACAAGGTTTGGAAGCACGTGCTGTGTAAAATACCTAACTTAATCAGTTAATTCAGTGCAAATGAAGTTAAATTACTTAGTTAAGAAATCTTAATGAACAGCATAAATAGCAAAAAGACAGAATTAATGCTTTAGTCACATGTTATATTGAGAAGGCTCTGATTTCAACCATTTTGCTGAACAAAACGTGAGGAGAATTAACTTTACCTACAAGAATATTAATGAGGTGAGTTTAGCTATAGTCAAGGTTTATTTTATTTTAGTTTATTTGAAGGCAAGTAGATGAGTAATAAATTTCTTACAGTTCATTCTATATTTTTTAACATTTTTCCAATTGTTGATTGCTTGCATCATATACATGTTTAAACAGGAGATAAGGTTGGGCAAAAATAAACTACACGTTCGCACTTAAGAATTTATGTTCTTCCTCTGACATCTGAATAAATGTTGTTATAGAAGAAACACATACTTATCGATGTGCAAGTATGTGTGATTAAGATTTGTAAATGATTTATTTTGTGAAAACAAAGCACAGAATAGTTGTTTGTCATATACCGTGTGCTCTCCACTGAAATTTTAACCCATATTCATTAACGCATGTTTGCACCAAATAATAATTATAAATGACAAAATGCTTCCTATACTGAGGGGAATAATACAATAATTATTAATATAATTTAATTTACACTCGCTTTGATAGATGCATTTTATTGCATATTTTATTTCTGAATCACATAATGCATAGGATTTGGTATGTGCTGAAAGAATACTTGCAGTAAACTGAACAAACAAAAAATCATATGCAGAATATTTTGGTTTATATGGTTGTTATGTTTACATATATATATATATATATATTTTTTAGTACATTGTGGAATAAAACCTGTCGTGTAAAGGTGCTTAATACAAAAACATCACCTGCCGCCCTCCCAAACTTGGAAATCACAAGTTTCTGAGTGAAAACTTAGTAAGTGGAACTGAAGTGTTATCAATCCACTCGCAATTTCAATATGATAAATATATGTATTATTCCTTAGATTATATGAAGTCACTGTCTTCAAAGGATTTAGCTATTTACAGGCATTAAATATGAAATGCATAATGATGCAGTAATTTGTATCACAAATTATTTAAATGTAAAGAATGATTATAGTATGAATATGCATTTTTATGTGTCATTGATTTAAGATGTTTGTTGATTGTAATTATTGTTGAGAAGTAAGTTCATACGGCCTTACTGAAACTGACAATAATAGCGTGCAATAATGCATGCGAGGGGGTGAGCTGTTTATCATTATTGGAGACGAGGAAGTTACGTAATGTTGGCGCGTTTTTCTTTAGAATCTTCTGGAACATTATACCTAGAGCATATGTATTCATAATTTTCATTGGATATAAAAATAGACACTAATGTTGGCGCGTTTTATTAGCCAATTGCAGCTCACTTATAATCTTTAGGCATATCGGGGTGTAGGAGTATAAAAAGGGCTAGGTTAGAGATAGACCCCGTCAGTTCGTCGAAAATATTTGTATGCTACACGTCGCCTTCAGTCTGTCAGTTCATCGAAAATATTTGTACGTTACACGTCGCCTTCAGCCCAGCAGAGTTATGAAAAATCTCAAGTGTTGTAAAGTTAATTACACAAAAAGTTGAAGTACGCAAATTAAGAATGGTCAGTAATGAAGTTATTATAACAGTTTCAGTTTGGCGAGTGTCTAGATCAATGTGTAAATGTGATAGTGAAAGTGTTCGACAATAAAAGTATAAAAGAAATTCTTTCATCACTGTTATCTTTGGATAAAAGACTCCTTTCCGTTTACACAACCTGTATAAAGAGAAGTGCTCGACCAAAAAGATCATAGCTAGCCGGAGGACAGTGAACCAAAATTAAATAAAATAACAGTAGCATTCTTTCAAACAAACACTAATACTGCCGCAAATTGCTAACACCAGATGGAGCTAACAAACATTATAAAGAATCACGTCACAAAATGGCTTCACTACGTGGAGTAAACACACATACACAAATAACATTATAAATTTACCATCGCAAATTGGCTCCCAAACGTGGGGCTCAACAAATAAAATAAATATAAAACTTAAGAAGTATACCACTTCAAATTGGCTACCACAACGTGGGGCTACAATAATGTTAAATAAATAACATTAATAATACCACTTCAATAAACAGTTAATTATATTTACTTAGAAATAAAAGTTTTTCTTTACATTTTTGCATCACATACATTGTTATTCTAGTGCACTAGTTTTAGATTTTAAGTGCATACATTTCTCAGTATGTAATTTCAGTGCCTAATAACCTCCACCACCGCCCTTGCTACCATCGCCACTGCCACTACATCTCATTCAGTTTTATTGGTCTGCTCCCTGTTTTCTTCAAAGCTATCTTCCTTTAAACATGGCTTTTATGTTCTTTAAAGGGGAATAAAACACAAAAATCATGTTTCTTCCTAAATGAAGGATATGACCTGTAAAATGCAGTGGTAACATTGTTTTCTTACTCCACCACACCATTATCACTGCACAGGCAAAATAATAACCACCCTCTACGTCAAGAGTGACGAAAACGACTTCCTTCCGTGAGTCACCAAATATGCAACACACGCTGCATCACTCAGCAGCATGTGAAAAACAAAGGGACGGTTGCAGCGAGGGAACGGCGCCTACGAGTCGAAATGACTCGCAAGTCACGCTTTTGCCACCTCTGCTCTACGTTATCAGAGCCAGGCATGCACTGGAAACAGTTGGGAGATCACAAATCAGTCATTGCTGCACATGCAGCAAACGTTTTCAAAAATTATTCTTGTTGGTATTTAAGTTCAAGAGTAGTGCACTTTGTAGTGGTGTTTTGGTGATGGTGTTACTGAGTCAGTTTAGTATTAAGGGGGTGATGGGTGAAATTTCTATTTTGCACAATTTTAAAACTACATAATTAATTTTTTGTACATTTGTTTGGGTTATGTGGAACTACTATTTGGCAGAGTTTCATTTTTGTATGTCAATTAGTTTTTGAATTATTGACAATTTTCTTTCGAAAAATTTGCAAATTTTAAAATAAAATTCATTCCACACTTTTTTGAAAAAGAGCTCGAATTTTTTTTTACAAAACCAGAAACTCGTTCAGAAAAACTTGACACATGGGCTTTGTAATATCCTATGTGTAAGGGAAATTAAAAAAAAAAACTATGACCTGCATAGCAAGAATTTCAACATTTTTGCTATCACTACACACATTTTATTTTTTATCTCAAAAAGTACTAAGTTAATCCTGAATTTTATGTGCCAGTTTCTTTGCTATGCTTTACAGAATGTACAGTAAACATTTCAGCCCTCTAACAGCTAATTTGTGGATGTAATTTTGTTTTGAATGAATAAAAGTGTAGCAAAAATTAAAGCGAGGAAAAATGAGTTTAAAAGTTTGCGTGCAGTTAACCAGAAATAATAACCTGCAGACCTTCCTAGAAGTGTCTAACTTGGATGTACTCTTTTTTTTTTCATTACAAGCACTGCAAATCAGTTCTAATTTATTACATAAGCCAAGCCTTTCAGTGCCAAGTCCTATGTACATACGCTTCTAATTGTGGTCATTACACTTCAGGTCCTTCACCAATGATGACAGTAAAACTGGTGTCCACTAATATGTATTTACAGTCTTCATTATTTACAGCAGGTATATGTTCACAATTATCCTCCAGCTGTTTCTGCCTTAAATTCTTCCCACCACATTCTTGCTCATCTAACCTTTCATCATAGTATTATTTACACTTGTTTCTGGCTCATGTATATGAAACAACATATAATTTAACATTACGCGACATCTACTGGCAGAGCTGCTGTTGCTATGTCATACCGATCATGGTGGTTTAGTGACAAATCAGAAACTAACCTTCACGGAAAAGATCCCACAAAAATCGGTAAGAAAAAGCGATTTCATCACCTGCCATGCCTTCTCTGGGACATTTAAGGAGCGCAGACCTTTAAATATGACGTAATTAGAGCAACTTCTAGGCACCGTAGTGCTTTAAAACTTTGCATATATGCACTTCAAACCACCTAGCATTTTTTGGTACAAAAAATACAAAATGTGAAATATTGTCATTTTTGGTCACATTTTCACCCATTTCCTCCCTTAAACAAACAACGTAATATTGTGAAAAATAAACTGTCTCAATGCTGTGCATATGGCTTTAATGTGAGAAGGGAAACACACAAAGGAACTCATTTTCACGTCTTTCCAGAGACAAATGTTTCTAAAGATATGGGATATGGGTAGAATTTTGCAAAAGAAAAGACTGATTTTTTTGCCTGGTCCCGGTGTTCATTTATGTTCCTTCCATTTTAAGAACACAGATTATTAACAGACATGGTTATTAAAAAAGCAGCTTATGCCGGATGGGAATTTCAGAGGGTCTTTATTAAAACCTGGAACTATTCTTACTATAAAGAAAAATTAAGACAATTTCCAGATATCAAGTTCTAGTAAGACAATTGATCCTTCACCATCCCTCCCAGGGGTTCACCTTATGTGAGTACGGGTTAGGCGTACCCAGGGTGCCCGAGCCATTCATCGCCATTTTCATCCGTTCATCCCCATCCGGTCGACGTGGGTTCGTCCTCATGACCGGGGGATTCAAGGTAGGTTCTCATGTGTTCTGTGCATTTCATTACATAACGTCCCTCGCCATCGTTTCTTACTTCTCTTGTATGTATGCACATTTCGCCACATGTCCATTCATTTACACATCTCTTTTACTTTGCCAGCCTACCTTGCATGCGAAACGCCCACACACTTTTAGTTTCCTTGATCCTTTTATTTTAATCCTACGTGGACACAGCCTGACGGATATCCGCGCACTGGGTGCGCAGCTTGGTGAGTGGGTAATGGCGTCATCCCCACCACCCGGGGTCGTCATGTACGGTATGTGTTCGTATCCGCTGTTCAACTGCAGTGCCGCCCCCCGCGGGATCTGCTGACTTCTGACGGCGATTGGGTCCCTCTGTCTACGTTCTGGGAGGTGTGACCCTGGGGTGAGATAGGTATAGATAGGCCACTCACCCAAGCCGGGGTAACGCCCGGGAAATCAGAGCCCGAGGTCGGAGACGGTTGCAATTGTGGAGGATTTCTTTCGCTATGGAGCACCCTTTCTCCGTTATAAATAACAAGCGCCGTAAAGTAATTGCAACAGAAGTAGCACTACCAACGACTGGTTGTTACTTAGTGATTACTTAGTGAACTGAGGAAGGTCAAACTTTTGAGAAGGTGAACCCTTTTATTGTACAGAATGGCATTGACGCTATTGCAGGTGCGGTTCAGTCCTGCACTCGTCTTCGGATTGGTTCAAACCAAATCCGAACAGAGTAAGTCCTTGTTGCGCGCCACGCTTCTCCACGGCTATCCTATCCGTGTTGAGAAGCACCGCACCTAGAATTCCTGTCGAGGCGTTGTCACCATGCATAGCCTCGATGGTATATCGGACGATGACCTGGTAGAATATCTTGCAGACCAGAAGGTGACAGCGGTTCATCGAGTGCAGGCCAAACGCGACGGAGTATTGGTACCCACTCGTACCCTGTTTATAACATTTGATGGCGTCGATCTGCCCACGAGCATTTCAGCAGGGTACGAACGCATTGCGGTGAGGCCCTATATTCCTAGACCTCTGCGTTGTTTTAAATGCCAACGTTTTGGGCATACGCAAGTCTCTTGCAAGAGTGCCGCTTCCATCTGTGCCTCTTGTAGTGAGCCCTCACACGATTGTACCTATATCCGCCCCCGTCTGCGTAAATTGCAAAGGGTCTCATTCTGCTTCGTTTGCCAACTGTCCGTGGTATTTGGATGAGAAGGCGATCCAGGAGATCCGGGTAAAGGAGAAACTCTCCTTCGCCGAAGCCCGGAGGCGTTACCATGCGCGCCAACCTTCGCTCCTGCGATCGGGATATTCAGCTCTGTTGTTGCCTCGCCAGTACCCCAGAGGGATGCCCAGACTCAGAATTGGGCGATGACTGCATTGACCGCCACTACCATCCGGCCGTCTTCTTCTGGCACAGTTACAAAGCCATCTAAGCCTGGTCCTAAAGTACTGAAGTCCCAAGCCCTTGAGAAGAAATCAAAGCAGAAACTACGCCGAGAAGATTTTTTGAAAGACCCTCCGCGTTCACGCGGTAAGAAAGTTTCACCTTCTCGAAGTTCGCAGTCCCAGGATGCTCCTGGGACGAGCCGCGCTCAGCGGCACCCTTCGCCCATTGCCACCCAGAACCGATTCTCGGCGCTTGAATAGGTTTCTGGCACTGAGCACGTGGGCCCTCCCTTCGAGGAGGCTATGGAGTCTGACCAACTCCATACCAAAAGCCCGAGCCCAAAGGTTAAACACAAGGTAATTTTGAGCCGCCCTTCTAAGTAAGAAGTTTATCCCTTTTATTCATGGCTATCCTGACCTGGAATTTACGTGGTGTACGATCGCATAGGGCGGAACTGCAACTTTGATTGCGTTCCCATTCACCTATGGCCGTGTGTTTGCAGGAGATCAAGCTTCGCCCTCACGATCTTTTTGATCTGGCTATATTCCGGTTCGCTACGATCTTGAACTGGATGAGGGTACTCCTGCTCATGGAGGTGTCATGTTTTTAGTGCATAACGTTCATTTTCAAACTCTCACTCTTACATCCGACTTGCAAGCTGTTGCTGTTCGGCTTCATTTACCCGGCTTTTTCTTTTCTGTTTGCTCTGTGTATTCACCTCCGTCGTCTCCCCTCGCTCACGCGGACATTCGAGATCTGTCCGCTCTCCCAACACCATTTCTTCTGTTGGGAGATTTTAATGCCCATCACCCCCTGTGGGGTTTGCCAAGGGCTTGTGCGAGGGGAACTCTTCTTTCCGACATTTTTGATCAGTTCAACTTCTCCATCCTCAATACAGGTGAACCTACTTTTCTTTCCGATTCATCTGGAACATTCTCTCACTTAGACCTTGCTGTTTGCTCCATCCAGCTTGCTAGTCGTCTGCAGTGGAACGTCGTCGCTGACACCTACTCCAGCGACCATTACCCCTGCATCGTTTCTCTTTTGTCTCACCACGTCCAGCATTCCAGAGTACCTACCTAGATATTCCGAAAAGGCGACTGGAGATTGTATTCCAGCCTCGTGTGTTTTGCGGACCAGCCCTTCACTGACGTTAACCAAATGGTGCAGCACCTTTCGTCTACGATTCTATCTGCCGCCGAACGCACAATCCCCCGTTCATCCTCTCACCCTCTTTGCATTCCTGTTCCGTGGTGGAACGAGGATTGTCGGGACGCCGTTCATGCCCGTAGAGCTGCGCTTAGGGTGTTTCGGCGACACCCTACACTTGATAATTTGGTTACTTTTAAACAATCGCGTGCCAGGGCTCGTCGCATTATTCAGGATAGCAAGAAGGCGTCCTGGACTCGCTTTGTCGAGTCTTTTAATAGCTTCATGCCTTCATCTGTTGTTTGGGATAAACTTCGTCGCTTCTCAGGTAAAGTGTCGCATTGTACTATTTCTGGCCTTCAGGTTTCCAATGCCACCATAGTGGATCCGGCTGCCATTGCTAACACTCTGGGTGCTGCCTTTGAGGCCGTTTCCAGTTCAGACCATTATTCCGCCGGCTCTCGCTCTCTCAAAGACCAGTTGGATTCCGAGACATAATTTTCGGACTGCTAATAAGGAGTGTTATAATGAACTATTCACAATGAGGGAGCTGGAGCTCGCTCTCGATTGCTCTAGGCACTCCGCTCCTGGGCCGGACGGCATTCATGTCCTGATGTTAAAGAACCTTTCAGCCGACAGTAAACTCTTTCTCTTACAGGCTTTTTTCCTTCCGTTTGGCGCGAAGCCACCATTGTCCCTATACTTAAGCCTAGGAAGGATCGCCAACTACCTTCCAGCTAGCGCCCTATCTCCCTCACCAGTTGCATTTGCAAGGTGATGGAGCGCATGATCAACGGGCGGTTGACGTGGTGGCTTGAGTCTCAGAAACTTCTAGCGAACCCTCAGTGCGGATTTCGTCGCCATCGCTCTACCGTCGACCATCTGGTCTCTGTCGACGCATGTTATGAATGGGTTTCTGAGAAAGTGTCAAACAGTGGCTTTGTTTTTTGACCTGGAGAAAGCTTATGACACCTGTTGGAGGGTCGGCATTTTACGTACACTTCACGCATGTAATTTACGCGGTCGTGTTCCCATATTTCTTCGGGGTTTATGACGGACCGCATCTTTCGTGTACGTGTGGGCTCGGTTTTATCTAGTCGTTTTATTCAAGAGAACGAAGTACCGCAGGGCTCTGTACTCAATGTCACACTTTTTGCAATTGCTATCAACCCCATTGTTGATTGTATTCCACCTGGCATTTCATCGTCCCTTTTCGTTGACGATTTTGCCATTTATTGCAGTTCACGACGGACCTGTCTACTCGAACGCCGTCTCCAGAGCTGTATCGACCGTCTCTACGCCTGGAGTAACGCCAATGGCTTTAATTTCTCCGCCGAAAAATCCGTCTGTATCAATTTCTGGCGCCGGAAGGCTTTCCCTCCGCCCTCTCTCCATCTTGGGCCGGGGATCCTTCCGTTTGCAGACGAGGCTAAATTTTTGGGATTGATCTTTGATAGAAAGCTGAGCTGGATTTCACACATTTCCTTTTTAAAAGCAAAGTGTGACCGTTCTCTTAATCTTTTACGTGTTTTATGTGGCACATCCTGGGGAGCTGATCGGACCGTCCTTCTGCATCTTTATCGCTCTTTGGTCCGATCCAAGCTTGATTACGGGTGCATTGTCTATTCGTCGGCACGTCCATCTGTGTTACGTCGATTGAATACCATTCACCATCGTGGTATAAGAGTCGCTACGGGGGCCTTTCTAACCAGCCCTGTTAACAGTCTGTATGCTGAAGCTGCAGAGCCTCCGCTGTCCTTCAGGCGTGAGATGCTTTTGTGCAGCTATGCATATCGACTCTCAAGCTTGCCTGACCACTCGTCCTTCGAGATATTTTTTTGAGGATTCGCTTGATCGACAATATATAGTTAGCTCCTCTGCATTGCTCCCTCCAGTGGTTCTAATTCGACAGCTTCTTTGTCAGTTGGACGCTACGCCAGCGCCGGCCGTTCCCAGGGGGGAAACGCATTTTCCTCCTTGGTTGCGCGCTGAGGCCCACTGTCACCTTGGGTTAACGTCCATGCCGAATAATGAGACCCCTGCTTCAGTCCTTAGATCCGCGTTTTTAGAACTACAGGTGCAATTCGGGGACTGTCATTTTATATATACTGATTGATCTAAGACTGATGTTGGAGTAGGATGTGCCTTTGGGTTTGGTGCACGTAGTTTTTCCTTTCGTTTACCTGGGCAATGTTCGATTTACACCCCGAACTTTTTAGTATATATCAATGTGTTTTATACATTCAGCGGCAAGTCCTACGACACTTGTGTTGTTTGTACGGACTCTCTGAGTGCCCTTTAGAGTATTGCCGCGCTGTACGGTTACCACCCGCTCGTACAGCGCATTCATGACCTGCTCCACTCGCTTGGTGCTTCTGGCATCAGCGTCTCCTTCGTGTGGATTCCAGGTCATGTGAGCATCTCAGGGAACGAGTCTGCCGACGCCGCTGCCAAATCGGCGCTTTTATCACCCAGATGTTTTACCTGTGTTGTTTTTTTCCTCAGATTTTTATGTTATTTTACGATACCGCATCCTTTCGCGTTGGCGCGGTGAGTGGGCGTCTCTTAGGGGGAACAAGTTGCGGGAGGTTAAACCTCTTCCGTTAGTCTGGGGTACCTCTTCTCGTTCTTCTCGTCGGGAAGAGGTATTTTTAGCTCGTTTACGAATCGGACATTGCCTTTTTAGTCATGGATACCTGCTTAGTGGTGACCCCGCACCGCTCTGTGAGCAGTGTGATGCGCCCTTAACGGTGCGTCACATTTTAACAGAGTGTCAAGTTTTAGCTCCGTTGCGCGTTCATGTGGGTCTGCCTGTTGGCATAGCCAACATTTTGCCAGACGACGCGCATGCTGTAGAATTGCTTTTACAAGTTACAGTGGTTTTAATCGGCGCATTTGATGCGCTGAGCATCTTTTAGCTTTGTGATTTTCTATTGTCCATTTTAATGGGGCTTTTTTCCCCGGCGGGCATATAAACGCTCATGTTCCTCGCATTCTACAGTTCTTGACACGTTGTTTTACTCTTTTATTGACAATGTTTTTAGTGTGTTGGCTTTTAGAATATGATAATTTGTCTTTTAGTTTTCTCGACATAGCGGGTTTGAATACCGTGTTTTAGTTTCTGGATTTTAAATTTTATACCTTGTAAGGGCGCTGATGACCCTAGATGTTAGCGCCCATAAACCCCATCTCATCGTCATCATCATCCAAGAGCAAATGACAAAGAACAAAATGACTTGAGGCTAGAAATCATAAGAGCATAGTTTCTGAACTATGTGATAGTGTTACATGCATAAAGCTTGACAACCAAGGCAGTGATGATAAAAGTATTGAAACAGAATTCAGAATAGATGGTGATGAAAAAACCAAGAATTCAGAAGTACAATGTGAATTAGGTACTGAAATCATAAGGAAATATGTATTGTTGGAACCTGAAAATATCTACGAAACAAACAATGATGAGGAGCATCAGGATAAGTTGAATAAAAGTTTCTACAAACCTGATACTTCAGATTCTGATAAACTAATAATGAGGATGAAGAAGAGGAAGAGGACTTTCACCATACATGGAAATAAAGCTACAGCGGAATATTTCATTGTTGCCTGGACATCTCTGCTTTTATTTTTAAAGATATGTGTTTTATGTAGAAATGAAGTCAAAACAATTTCTCATTACTTTAAGCGACTATGTTATGTATTAAAACGTATGTTATTGTGTTAATACATTCACTTGAAACTCACAAAATTTATCAGGAAAGAAACCGGAAGGAAATGCTTTAATAGTAAGTTCTTTATTATTATCTGGTGTATTATTTCAGCAATGTAAGTCATCCTGCAAGTCACTGGGTTTCGCATCTTTTCAAGGCATACATTTGATAAAACCATTCAAAACATGGCAGCACCAGTTGCAAGTACTTTGGGTTCAAGGAAAAAAGAAACTTGAATTCATTAAAAGATTGTGATATATCTATATGGTTGGCAGGGGATGGACAGTATGACTCCCCAGGATTTTCAGCGAAACATTTAGTCTATTCTGTCATGGATTTAAATTACCGCAAAATTATTAATTTTGAACTTGTTCAAAGAGGTATGGTGAAAGGCGATTTGGAAAAGGCTGCTTGTGACAACATAATGACAAGGCTTGCAAAACAGGTAATGTGTAGAGTTGAACTTTTTCTCTCCGACAGACATAAAGGTGTAAGATTCCTGTTAAAAACTCAGTATCTTGAAGTTGAACGTGAATTTGACGTACAGCGTTTGTATGAAATGTCTAATGAAAAAAATTAAAATAGTAGAAAAAATACCCAGAGCTGATGGCATAGAAAGCCAGTACAAATAACCATTTATGGTGGGCTGCGCAAAACTGTAATGAGAACGGTACCATATTAATTGAAAAATTCATATAAATTCTTCATATAAAAATGAACATAACTGGCTAGAAAACGGTGAAAGGAAATCTTGTGAACATAATGAATTATTGGAAGAAAACCAAAGAAATAAATTATGGATTAAAGGATTATTTTGTATAGCACCTTCTTAAAAGATTTGGCTCATATTCGACATTCTATAAATACTGGCAGTTTAGAAAGTTATCACAGTCTTCGTCTCAGATATGCTCCAAAAACAATACATTTTTCATATAATGGTCTTCAACTTAGATCCATGATAGCAGTGCTAGATCACAATTTCAATGTAAATAAAAAAAGACTGGTGTCAAAGCCCAGTACTCCAAAGCATCTGAGTCTTGGATCATGAAAAATAAATATGAGAAATCTAACGAAGAATGGATCTAAAAGAATCTCTCCATGCTCATTGTGTGGAACCATTACTGGATGCAGCAATTGATCTGTCACTACTGAAGAATATAGCTCCCAAGCTTTGACCATTGTTAGAGTTACTAGGATTGAAGCACTTCTCACGTTTTCAGTCAACAGACAATTTAAAACTTACTATTTTTAAATTGTGTGTTCATTAGTGAAGTTTGAAGCCTACATATATTTTGCTGGGTTCTGGAAAAGCATTTCTAATACTAAGCACTTTATATTATGGTATGACAACTATTCTTGTGTGTCCAATAGCAGGCCATGAATTAATCCACACTGTAAATTGTTTGTAGCAGGAATATCGCCAGCTCTTAATAGCAGGATTGTTGGCGGTGAGTAATTTCATTTTAGCTCAACGTTTTGTTTTCACCGCTAAGTTATGCCTCACAATATTCAAAACATCATAATCTATAACTAATTTGTGATACAGACAAAATCACTTTTCACCAAGTTTGCGTTTTCATAGTCTGAGAAACACACACTTTCATCATTAGTCATAGGTTCCTTACACTTGCACCAATGGATGTAACCAGCACAGTTTTCGGTGTTCACACTGTGTCGGAATCGCTGTCAGAATGGTGTAAATATTCAAAAGCGCTCTTTTTTGGTTCACCTGATAAGGTCAGTTACCACGTTCACTCATTTTCAAAGCAGATGTTGGACTACTGTTTATCACCAGCACATATAAACTGGATTATGAAAAGTGATTGACTGGCTTTAGTTCTACTCTTTGTTATTCAGAGAAGTTAGGAGCTTCTAGTGAAATTAACACTAAGCTTGTTAGTCATTTAAAACATCTATGCTGCGTACGTCTTGTCTGGGTGCAGTGTGGCTCTCATGACATCATGCGCCAACTCAACAAAGGACTGTAACCTGATAACCTTGGGATGGTGAAACTGCATGCATTGTTATTTATTCCTGATGACACATAAACTAATGTGGTGCTTGAAATATTCATTTTTGTGTTTCATTCCCCTATAAATTTTTCACTAGCTGCCCTATGCTATATGGGGTACCTTTTTCATATCCTTCTAACTGTAGCAAATGCAGAGACTCTTTTGTCTTACTTCTGGCAGCACAGACTATTCAGAAACGGGAAAATCCTTAATAATGTCATTGAATTACAATAAAATTTCACCATTTTTCCCTAATTCAACCTTGTCAACGATAGCATAAATACAACAGATTCAACAGAGGAACCATGTGATGAGAGCACTTGACCTGAATGATACCTGCTGGATAATTGGACTGTGAATTTCTCAAGTTTCCTCTGATAGATTTATTCATTAAAAACTTGAGAAATTACAGGAAGAGCTTTGTCATCTTGGATGTGAGCAAAGTAAAGTCCCTGTTTTATTCATACTGCACAGCAAGAAACCTGCTGTTATCAGAATACAGTGGCTACTCTGATGGTACATTAACAAACGGGTCTCCAAACAAATGGTCAATACTCACTTGCATGAACTGCTTTGTGAAGTGCTCTTTGTTAACTTTGCATCCCTTGCAGAATAACCAAGTATCAGCATAATTAATGAATGCTTATTTTTAATATTTAGTGACATGTAATGCGTCGTTGTACCTAGATGTTCTTTAAAGGTAAACTGGTTAGAAAAATCAACATTTTGAGTATTTTTGTTTTTCCAAAAATTGAAATCTAGAAAGGATTTGGTTGTATCATTACAAATGTAAGCATCCCCCTCCCCCGAGCTTACATGGGAATTTCAAAACTGTTGAATCTCAAAAGTAAAATTAGCATAACTTTTTGGTTTACTTCTGCTTTGCGATTATATTTCACGTTATAACCTGAAATGTGTACGATAAACTACATACATAAATAGGTTTATACATAAACAAATTTCTTATAATATATAAACCATATATTAATTTGTTTTATTTGTGATTTTATCATTGATTTTGAATTTTTGTATGCTAAGTTTATATCTATGTGATTATGTTTTGTTTGATTATAAATATTCTTTGTCATATTTGGCAAACAAAATGGCATATGATGATGATGATAAGTTATTCGGGTGTACATACATATCAGCATAATATCTGATTGTAATTGTAGAGCTATGTAATCAAGCTCTGAGTGATGTAAATAGATTATTAGTTCAGTATTCTTATGTGATGTAATTAATATACACTCCTGTTACAAAATGGTGAATTCAACTGGTATAGTGTGTATGATTTCTAAGTCAATAACTGCTGGCTGCAATTACAAGAAGTGCTATTTTAGAATTTTAATTTGTAATTTGCATTTCCACCCTTAGTAACATACCTTTTATAAGAACAGAATTAAAATCAAAATAAAATATAAAGAATAGCTATATATAAAGTCTCTTTTAATGAAGCACTGCACACAAAAAAAAAGGTCAATATTATGAATAAGTTAAATATTCATAACATATCTAAGTTTTATAAATGTAGACATACCTGATAAATACTCAATGCCTAAAAAACAACTAAAAAACCAAATTAATAAATATTGTCATTCCTGTAGTTTTCATATATTGGCTTATTTCAATGAAATGACATAAGGAATGTCATGAAAATTTGGTTTAAATAAGATCAATAGAAAAAAGTTTTTATTTATGACCCTAACAAAAAGCAACACGACTAAACAGTTTCAAATGTGAGAACTACAGATTTTTCCAAATTTGGTGTCTCAAACAGGAACTTCATCTTAATGCACACTGTGTATGCTATTTAGTTGTTTGTGCTCAATACGACCCTAAGCTTAAACCTCAGAATATATTTTCTTTTTGATTTCTCAAAACTATTTATTGTGAATTTTTTACATGGTTTATAAATAAAATCATATATGCAACTTGTGGAACATGGGATACTTTTATACTCATGGAGTTTTCGTCACGAGCCACCACACTTGTAAAAAAATCAAATCACTAGGGTTCTATAGGCTAGTAAAAAGAATGGCGAAGAGAAGGGTACGTGGATTATTGTAATATAAGGAGAAAAGAAGCATTTGCATGGATGAGAACAGGATCGATGTACCTGAGAGGGCTAAGAAGCAGAAAAAGTGGAATTTGTGAACTATGCGGAGGCAGTGAAAGCACAGAGCATTATATGGTAGAACGCAAAGAATTAGTGGAATGGAGACAAAAGGTATGGGAGGAAAAATGGGAAAAAAAATAGATGGAAAAATAGTAGCAATTAAAATTCTGACAAGAAAAGAAGAAAAGAAAAGAATATTTGGGAGTTTTTTTTTAAAGAAAGTAAAGGAGAAATGAATTAGAAAAGTAAGGGAGATAAAGGTAGAAGGACAAACGGAGGAGGGAGAGGATGGATCATAGGTGATTAAGGGTAGCAAGGGCTGCTCAGTTGAGCCATAAGGCCAGGGTGTCTGGCAAAATGAACAATACAGGTAGAACATAGCTGGCCAGAAAATTTGTACATAGGATAAGTTAGTTTACAAGTGAAATATTGTAAAAAAAGGATTATGTATAAAAGATGTACAAATAAAGTTTATTCAAATTATAAAATTATTTATAAAAAAATCCCACTTCAGCTACAAGTTGCATAAGCAACTATTAAAGCTACCACTGTCCTCTTCAGAAAGTTTTGGAAATACCATTTACTTTTAGTAGTAACAGTGGCTGATGGTTTCTGTAGTCTTTTGAGCCCAAAATGGAGAAGTAACAGTGACTGTACAGATGTTGGCACATGATTAGGCACCTACTTGTGTGAATTCAGTTTAATATATAGAAGCAGTTGTTATATAATTGCTGATATGGTAGTTCTTGCTTAGGATAATTTACACTAAATGTAACTGCCAGGATTTTGAAAGATTAACTATCCTCTAACAAAGAGTATAAGGTATTGTACCAGGTGAATGGCTGCTGTAGGTGTTATCTTTGCAACCTGCAGATGATAACATTGTATGAAAATCTGTCCTGTTTGTTAAACACTACTTTCTTTTGAAAGAAACGTCTTGAAGCATACTTATTATTTCCTGTGCTTAACTAGCACTAAATGCGAAATGTTGTTCAAGGGCAAAAAGCTAAGGAAAATTTAAAAATTGTGGTTTTGCACAGATATGGAAACAGTGATACAGAATTATTTTGTTTTATATAGAAAATCTCAGCAAATGTGTGTTGTAATTGCATGGCCCAATGGTCAGAGAAAGTAGTGCGGATCTAAAGAACCGTTCAAAAACCAATTTTAATGCTTTGTCACCATAGCCCCAAAAAGTTATATAATTATTATTAACGTGCTGAACTCAATTGAAAATTATCAGGTTCTCTAAGATCCTGCTTATTTATTTAATAATTCTTTATAAGTGCCCTTAGGAGAGCATCATAAATATTAGTTCTAATTATTCTTTCAACCTGGCTATAAGAAGTTTAAGTTAATTTGTAACGTATACAGTGTGTTCTTCAATTAGACCAACAAACTTTGGGTTAAGACAGTTAACCTCCTTTGGAGCACCCATGGGCTGCAACACTTAGTTTCAGTGCAAGAGGGGTTTGTGTGATTAAATTAGCCGATCCTACAGGAAGAGATTGAAGTAATTAGGTATGTGAAAATTGAATACACACATCGATGATGTTACAGATATTCTGTTTATTGACCAGAACATATGGAAAAACACACAAATCATACCTAAAGGAAATGAGCACTCACTTCAGTATTCATTAAGCAATATGGAGCCATTATTTTTCTGTCTCATCACTATTACAAGTTCTGAAACAAATGTCAATTGAATTCCAGATGAGTAATTTATCGACATGCCATACTTTACCCATTTAAAACCAGCAGACGTTTCCCTGATTTCAACTGCTGCACTGACTATGCATGCTTCAAGATCTTATGAGTGAACAGGATTTTCATAAACCATAGACTTGATGTAGCCCCATAAAAAGAAATAAGTGGGGCAAGTTAAGTGAGCATGTGAGCTAGGCAATGGGCCCACCCTGACCTATCCAGTGAACGAATGTAACTTTGAATGGGTATATACTTCATTCCCAAAATTAGCTAGTGTCCTGTAATGTTGAATCCATATTCTTTGTCTGATACGGAGAGCAAGCGGGTGCAGTAGCTCAGGTAGAGCTTCTTGCAAAAGCATTATGTAAGTATTGGTAATGTCATTGTAGCAAAATGTGACCCCACAAGGAAGTCATTCATAATTTTTACCCACACTTTGATACCAAATCTTATTTTATTAGATTGCACAAAGGTGGCATGGGATTTTTGAAGGGCAAAACATGGGAATTAAACAATCCCTCACATGTGAAGCATGCATCATTTGTAAGTAACACACAAGTTGGAAAGTCTGTTTAGACTGCAGTTTGGTTCAAATACCAACTACAAAACTGTTGTCGCAATGGGTAGTCACCTGGCATAGTAGCATGGAAATTTTCAAGATTTGAATGCAACAGCTGTTCATGCAGAATTTTCCAGACCATGGAATGGCTAATGTTTAATTTGTTTCTTTATGGAAATTTGCAATTAATTAATTGTCTGCTCAGTAATTAAAGGTCTTTCTTGTCCTCATTCCACCTATTAAACAGAGTTTTAAACAAAATACACTTGTCATAATTGCAACAAAACAAGAGAGGCACAAATTTACTTGTATTCAGTATTCACACCTCATACTACTTACTGACTACTCATAAGTACACATGGCATCATATTTTATTTTGTTGAAAATATAAACAAAAAGAAAAGGAACCAAAGCATTCAGTGTTCACATCTTACACCTACTCACTGACTGACGACTGCTCATCTAAAGCTCTTACCTGCTACCTGAGGTGCAAAAGAAATACTTCAGTGTCAAGACAAAAGTTCTTCACTTCTATAGCTAGACAGCAATAATGACATCGCGTTATCATGGCAATCTGCCCAAACAAGAGAAATACTGAACCGTATGTGCCAAAATATTTCACTTGCTGGAGGGTTGAGCTCTTATGGTCTCCCCTCCCCTTGGGAGAATGGTCCCGGGCTTGCCTTCAAAGTCAGGATACAAAAGAAGAGAAAGTTGGTAACTTCAACTTCTACATCATCTAGACTAAACATTTCACAGCTATTGCCAAATTTAATTGTATTAAATGCTACATTTAAAGCAAATTAAGAAATGGTGTAAGCAGGAAATATGGGATGAAAAATTCTTCAGCTACTTCACCTGGCCGACCGCCTCTGTCATTAATTATGCTTGGATAAATATTTTAAAAGACAGATGCCATTGTTATAATTAGACAATTCTATTTTCTGATCATGGCTGTACAAAAATCCTGTCTTTACAATACTTAAAACACAAGATATGCACCTTTTATCTTCACCATTCAACATTGAAAAGCATGAAAAATACAACCATTCCTTCCTCATAATGCTTATCACAAATATAAACAGTATACTATGAAAATAGAAGCCATTCCTTCCTCACAATACTTACTACAAATATAAACATACACTATAGTATGAAAATGCAAACCATGCAGTTTGAGAAGAAATGAGCTAAAGTTCAGTTTGTTTTCAGAGTAGTGGGGTCTTGTTTTATTATTAAAGTGACTGGGCATATGTAAAGTCATGTTTCAAACTCGAGCTGAAATATTGTTAATATATAAATGAAATTATTGGATTTCTCCTTTCCCCTTTCTTTGTGATAAGAGTATGTGAACATGCCCTTTGAAGCTGAGACAGGTGATTTTTTTATTAACATATGAAGTGATTGATTCTCAGGGCAGAAAAATTGTATTTATTATATACAACTTAAAAAAAAAAGTATAACTCAAGACGATTGGATTTCCCAAGTTGGGCTTGCAGAAGAGCTTCGTGAGGAATATTTCAACAAAGATATTGGACAGCATTATGGAGTCAATTATCATTAACTTAAGGGATGAAAGTGATAATCCGGATTAAGTGTTTTCGAAGAAAATGAGGACACCCCTGAACTGCTTGCTGTTCCATTGATGTAACATGTGTCATGGCTTAATGCCATCAAGGTAAGATTTGAATGTTTTAAGTGTATTAAATGGATCTGATGTACAGAGTTACAACCGATACATACCTACTACACTTGGCAACAGCACTCTTTGTGAACATTGTTCATGTCCATATGTCTTTAACTTTTGCAGTTATTTTAGTTCTAATTATTCTTTTAAGCTGGCCTGCAAAAAGTCATATCTGTTTTAATTTATTTGTAACCTATATACTGTATATGCAGAAACATCAAATCTCGATTCCAAAGTAATACAGGAAGAATATGAAGTTAAGACTACTCTGCAAGATTCAAGCCCTTAATATTATTTCATAACACTGAACAGATGGCCATGATACCATTAATCCCTTTTAGTCTTGAAGTTCCCTTTGTTTTAAATTAAAATCTAAGTGTACTCTAGACTACTTGTATTACTGCCTCAGAATTTTGCATGTATATTACAGTTAAAAGTAATTATAAGCATTTGTTAGCTGTATTAACTGAATGCCCTAAGCAATTAGAACAGTTCCAAGAAATGTCATATCAAGGGGTAACATAATTCAATAATCCACTCTTATAATGGTATTCTTCATACTCCAAGCTGCATAGGATAAGCACATTTAATCCTATAGAGCTTAATGAATGCAAAACACATGAAGATTTCTAATTTATATGCATACATTTTATCAGGTAAATGTTGAAATTTACATCAGCTCTTTTTATACATGGTGTTCCAAATCTACATCCATTTCTTGAAGTTATATCTTGTAGTAGTTCATAGTGCACCAGTAATGTTGGATATATGTTGCAGGGGTAATACAAGTTTTAATTGGTTATGAATTGTGGCTGACAGGGACAGGATTTGAACTTGGAACCTTTTGTTAGAAAAACTTATTGCCCTAGCCACTCATACATAAAGCACAGCTGTAGATATGTAGGGCAAAGCAGCTACCTAAAAGGTAACCTTCAGATTTCTGATTCATGACGGATGGGATGTGCCGCTGCCGCCACAAAAAAAACATTCTAAATATTTTTTCTGGCATCTTTTATATGCTGCATATGCTGAACATAGATAAAGTATCACAGATGTAAAATAAATTAGGAATAAAAACTGCCTTCCACACACTGCATTAGCATCATGTTACCACCAAAAAAAAGTTTTGAAATATTTTTGTTATATCAGTGGATTTTTGACAATAGCACTGTAACAGACTAATATTCCACGCACATCGGTATTGCTCTCAAGCTTATAGAAAAACCTTAGCATCTTGTGAAGATGGCTAAAACATCAGTAGAGGGACAGCATTAATAAGATAGTATTTAAAAGAACAAGGGAAAATAAAGGAAATCCATCTAAAAGAGAAGGAAAATCTAAAGACAGCAAGACTAAAAGAGGAAGGGAACTGCTTAAGGCAAAGAGCAGAACACACAAACAAATGCAGCAAATTAGGAACAATATGCATGGAAAGCAGGAAGTAAGGGGTCTTGCCAATATTGTGACCCTGGCAACAGTATTTTAAATCTAGGCAGCATTTTGGAAAGTGCAGAAAATGTGTTGCAGAAGCACTTCCCAAGTGTGGAAGAGGTTACATTTGTTTGCTGATCTAGCAGAAATAGGAGAATTAATTAAAGATTAAAAACAGAAGCATTATTAACAGTGAAGTATTCATCATGATGTAGATTGAGTCACACTTTTTTACACTCACCTTCACTAATTAAAAGTTATATAAAACAGGAAACGTTTTCGTTTTTATATAACTTTTAATTAGTGAAGGTTAGTGTAAAAAAGTGTGACTCAATCTACATTAGGAGAATTAATGTTTGCAAACCAGGGAAAATTGCTTCAAAGCATGGACTTCCACAAGGCATTAAAGCTGCAATCCTGAAGTTCTATAAGAATGATACTATATCATATCAGGCTCCAGGGAGAGATGCTTTCAAGATAATCCATTGACATAGAAGTCAATGAGGTCTGAATCAATTATTTGATGGTTAGTCTAAAAGAGGCATATACATTATTTTAATGAAAACATGCATGTTAGTTTTCTATGCAGAAATATGCCCTGTTGAAGTGTATCTCTAAGCTGAAACTCCATCCTCTTGTACAGTGCATCCAGGATGACCTTTACTAACTCGCTAAAGCTGGTATCAGCATGTCCTCTCCTATTGCACAGGAGTGATGAATGAGCTGGTATTCAAGGTGTAGAGCCCCTCTCTGTCACCTGGAATACCTTCTCGAGTACCTGTCTTTACAAGGAGGTTATTTTAGGTAAATTGCATATCGGGCACTGCCGTTTAAGTCTTAATCATTTACTATCTTCTGATCCTGCACCTATTTGCACTCATTGTAATGAGTAGGGTTTGGAACTTTATGAAATATTCATCTTTTTTATGGGACATCATACTGATTGCAAGGTTAATATCAACTTAATTCTCTTAAAAACAAACCAGTATAGCCTAGTTTTATTTTGCATTTTTTGATATTCTAATATCTATTGGTAGGTAATTTTTATAGGAAATGTTGTACTTTTTATTGCATTTTTTCAGATTTTTGCTTTTGAATAAGCTTTTTTACGATGTCATATCATAGTCATTCTGCAGATTGTGCACTGAATTTTACTGTTCATTTCCTGGTTCATCAGTTTGGTTTCCTAATCAGTTATGGGATACAGTGTTTATAGTGAATGCTGATTAAGTGATGAAAACACTACTATTTAGTACAACAAGCTCTGACCTCGCTGCATAACATGATTCATATATCTAAGATTACATTTTGTTCCCACACCTCTTCTTATAGGTTCATGTGGCCATAACACAATTATGCTACACAGTCAGCACTTTGTTTCTCACAAGTCAAGCTGTAAAAATGCCAAAAGTAAAGGAAAGCAGACATTTTTTTTTAAGTTAGTGGTTGAGTTTGCCGACATTATGTTTGCTTCAGATGAAAGTATATTATTTTACAAGATGTGTGAAATTAAAGGAAGTGCAGATAAACGTTTTACAGTACAGCAGCATATCAGGTGTGAAAAACACTTAAAAGACTTTGCATGTGCAAAGGAAAGAAAGGAATCCCAAGTGCTTCTCAGCTTAATTATGGGTGAATCGTCCAAAACATCAGTTTTTTTATAGAGATCTTTGCAAAACGTTTGTTTCTGCCAATATCCCAATAGCAAAGATTAATAATGCTACATTTCGGCAATTTCTGCAGCAATATGTGAGGCAGAACATTCCAAATGAATCCACCCTTAGAAAGGTTACTTGCTGGGCTGGTATGAAGATACAATAGGAAAAATAAGATTATATTTATTTCTGTAGATGAGACAAGGGATAAAAAGGGGGTTATGTTGTTATAGGTACAATAGAAGTCAATACCTACCAAAAATATTTCTTCTTATCACCAAAGTAATTGAAAAGGTTAACCATCAATTTACATGTAAACTGTTTGATCAAAGCTTGTGGCCAAAGGGCATAAGCATGAAAATGTTTTGCTTTTCATAACAGATGCAGTCAAATATATGGTGAAATTGAGCACAGCAATTAAATCATTTTACCCAAAAACGGTTCATGTAACATACATCGCCTATAACCATCATAGAGTGTATGAACCAGTGCGCGGAAAATTTCTGCAAGTTAGCAAATGCGTATCAAATACAAAAAAGTGTTTCTGAAGTCTCCTTAAATCTCTTTCAAGGCTAAGACATTTTCATGAAATTGCTCCTAACCTATCCTTGCCATCTGAACCAATAATAAGTTGAGGCACATGGTTTAGTGCAAGTAGTTTTTGTTGCAAAAATTTTGATGTAATGAAATCAGTGATTGGCAGTTTTAATGGAGAAGGTGCTGCTTCTATAGCAGTTTCTCAAAACTTACTGGCTAATGCTGAAATTAAAGGAAGTTCGGTATATATCAGTGGTAACATTTCAATTTTGGCACAAACAATAACATGGCTAGAGAAAAGAGATGCGAGCCTACATTCAATAGTCAAAAAGATTAAAGGTGTCAAAGAACATTTGCAACATTGTGTAGGAAAAATTGGTCAAGAAGTTAGTGAGAAAATGAAAACTGTATTGGAATAGACATTAAGTACCAGAAATGTGTAAAATCGAGACAGTTCTGCAAGGTGAAAATTTTGATTTCAATGGGTTTTAAGATTTCACCTAGGGACCTCGATCATTTCGAGTATGCCACCATGACTCAGTAGAGAAGAGTTCTTCAGTATATAGGAATGTTCTCCAAGACAGTGACGATTGTTCAAACAGAGAACCTGCAAATGGTGATGGTTCTTCATTGCAGTGCTGAATAAGAGGTATGTCTAGAAATTTCAATTTCTCTTAATAATTAAATGTGCATTGGTGTAAATTTATCCATCATTTTTTATTATCTTAAAAGATATGAGTAATTTTAAAATATTTTAATGATACACTTTCAAAACTTAAAAATAATTTTTTAAACCTTTAATGTTAGTTTTCTGAAATTTATGAACATTATATAGGTCCTTATTCGCCTATTTTTAGGACATAACTTCTGAGCCCTAGTAATGAGCCATTGACAGTGAAATGTGTTTTAATCCAGGTTAGCTCAGTTAAATTTTAATCCAATTATAGTTCAATTTCATGTGTCTTGTGTTAACCAGCCACCATGATCAAGATGCTGACTGACACTTTTATGTACTGTAGAGCACATACTTTGTTTTATTTGTTGCAGCAGTAGGAGCTACTGCATGAAATCTGTGTATTTTAGCTTTTTTACTTTTTATCAGTATGATGTCTCTTCATTTAATTTTCACCTTTCTGAGTGTCTAAATGTGTGGTGCTTTGCTTGTCTCTTAGCTACATGTTTTGCAGTTGCTGATACTGTTTTAGCCAGAATTTTATTTTGTTTTTATGTTTCAGAGCGTAGGATTGGTACCTGAATTTTTACTCCTATATGGTTTTGTTAGGGTACTGACCTCGGAAGTGGAGCACCCTGAAGACCCAACACTAGTATTGTTACCGCTACTACTGAGATTCCACACAATCTAATCAACCACTGTTTCTACTCAATCCAAGATTTCCTAATGAAAATAAATAATTAATTTCATGAATATATATCCAATCTTTTTATATCATATCTATAACTTTTATTTTTTGTATTGTACATATATTAGTGATAATTTTGTAATAATTTTGTAAATATAGTGTTAATTCTATTTTGACGTGTCCAACATTGATTGTACTTTCTGTACCTGACAATTTACTGGATTAATAAATTACTTACTAGGTTACTTTTACCTGCATGCCTGCTTACAGTGTAGGCACATGCATTTTGCATGAAAATATTTAGTTTCTTCTTTGCAGCATTGCACGTAAAATAAGTACCTTTAAAACTGAATTTTTGTTACATCTCAAGTGTTTTATGACGAGGATGAAGAGAGTGCATGCAGTTGGGCTATGAGAAATGTCCACTTCTGAATAAAATAGACATTACAGATGGCCAGGTCAGTTCAATATGTCATTGGAATCAGTGGACAATGTGGAATAGAAGAGTTCAGATTTAAGAATGAAAGGGATCTGTTATTGATTACATTGAAGAACTGAGGAAGAAGCTGACAAACTTCCTAAACCATGTTTATGTTAAAAGGCAGCAAATAGAGGTCTTCAAGCGCACTTGAGAAAATACTCCAGTTAAAGAAGCAGTGTTTCAAATTGACTTCTCTGAAAACTACACATACAAGCAATAAAAAGAAATTCAGGCTGCCAGTTGGAACAGCAAACAGGTTTACACTTTACTTGTAGAAAAGAGAGCTGTGAAGTGATTCAGAAGAAGTCTTTGGTTCTGTTGTCTAATTAACTTGCACATGATAAATACACTGTTGACATTTATCTAAGAAGTGCATTTACTCAACTACTGGAAATTCTGTGCTACCTCAAAGACATCAAAGTGTTTTCTAATGTAGCTGCAGACCACTTATAGCAGAGGTATATCATAAACAATTAACACTGCTTTTGAGGACATTTGGAATTGAAATTAGAGTGGAACTTCTTAAAATCCTATTGTGAGACAGGAATGTGGATGCAGCTGAAGGACAATTAAAAAGGATGCCATGAATGATTGTGGCAGCTAGTCTGCAAAATGTAGAAGAGTTCATTCATGCTGCTATTAATAAAACCAAACATATTAGTATTCAGCAGATATCCCAGAGTGACATTGAAGGAGTAAAAAAGTATCTCAAAAAAGGCTTGATTATCTTCTGGCTACAGCCTCTCATAAGTTTCATTATGTGAAAGTGATACATGATTAGATTAGATTAGGATGCGTTCTGCAAGTTCTTTGATGTCCAAAAGGCCTTGAATCTAGAACATGTCAAAAGCTTTTATGTTTCCATTATATTGAACTTAATAAAACTTGGCTTTTACAGCCTATGTCACTACACAAGGCATTACATCCTTAATTGCATGCAAGGAGTGTCAGGATTTTACAAAATTGTCAATTATGTACAATAAACTTATTCTTTTTGCACACATAAAGTATACAACATTTTAAGTTATGATGCTAAAATGTAAACAGTAAGCATAAAATTTCTATTATATTAAAAACTGTCACGTCCACTGAATACAAAATTTCCTCCCTTCAATGCTTAAACATTTGCTTATATGCAAAGAGTGTCAGAATTTTAAGATATACATTTACAAAATATTAAATATGTACAATAAAACAATTTTGCATATAAAGTGCACAATGCTTCAGATTATGGTGCTAAAATATACAGTAAATATCAAATTACTACTACTTTGAAAGCATGGTTAGGTACTGAGTATAAAATGCACTTTGCTTAGCCTTTACAGCCTGTGTCACTGCTCAATATTTACATCTTTACTTATATGAAAAGATGGTCAAAATTCAATATTAAGATAAAAATATCAAATATATATATATATATATATATATATATATATATTAAATATATTACAAGTATTTCTTATTTAGCTTAATAACTTAACTTAACATTATAGGAATCATGAATGTGTCATCAAATATGCACAGCTTTCATGTGAGTAGTCAGTCAAATTGCTCCACAAGAAGCTCCATGAATGGGTATAAAAATAATTGCAGAACTATATTAATGACTGCTGCATTTATCAATCTTGCAGTATAAGCATGATCTTTATCATGTGGTCTCTCCCTCCCGCAACTTTCCTATCCCCATTCGAACAATCACAGTGAGACTGCTGGGAAAACTGTCATGAGGTGTGCTTATACCTCATGATAATGCATGCCGATACACTGCCAATACAAAGTGGACATACTGCATTGCTTATGCTAGGGTCTAATGCATCACCTGCCTTATAGCCCAGGTCTCTCTCCTTGCAACCATTACATGTTTGGTCCAATGAATAAGTTTCTGAAGGGTATGCTTTTCACCATTGATCAAGTGGTCATGATGCTATGGAACAGTGATTTCACCAGCATCCTACTTCATGGAAGGTATAGATAAACTTGTTCAGCATTGGGAAAGGTGTCAGAATAATAATTGTGGAGGTGATTACATGTAGTCTCCTTTGAACTGTCATCTCAATGCTGTTGTGATAATAGTGTATATTGTTCAGTATATTTTACCTTTGTTTCTAGACATGAGTCAGTGTTTTATTTGAACATCTCTTATACATGTTAAAAATCGTTAGCACGGCTTCCTTCGGAAGGGAAGTAAAGCCGGTGGTCCCGTGTCGTAGATTTACGGCACGTAAAAGAACCTCAAGCCTGATAAAGAGGCCTCTGAGCAAAATTACAGGTGTTTCACGCCCAATATAGAATGGGACGCTAAGAACCATAGTAGTTAAAGAGCGTCCATAAAATAAAACTCTTATACATGTACTAAGGATTCATAATACTCTCCAAGAAAATATAACTCAATGTTGGAACAGACTTAACATTTTGAGTATATGATTACCAGTGATGGCAGTAGATTATGGTTTACTTGGAGTATAAGTAATTGAACTGATTGATACAAAACAATCAGGTCAATACATGTAGATTGTACTCACTATTCTAAATAATTCCTTTGATATATGAAACAGAATTGAAGATATCAAGTCTAAGAGAGATCGTTTACAATTGGAACACACTCTCTCTCCCCTCTCTCATTGATGATGAAAAATTGAGTGGCCTCACAGAAGCCTGCAATAGGCACTTAGAGCCCTTTGTGCCTCTTAGACTGGGTATTTAATCAAAACCAATGGTCTTGATAAAATGGACCACATCTTTGACATTTGCTCTTATACCTCAGCTTTCAAGAAAAAGGAGCCTAAGGATACATATCTATGCATGGCTCTTTGCACTTGCATAGTATATGCTGGGAGGTTTCATATTCCCCTCCACATTTCCTGCATAAAGGGTCTTGTATAAGTCCTATTATGTGTGGATATCCCTTATTTTCAGACTTTAGTATTTTTGAACGCTCGCCCTCCAATATTGTTTGAATGAAAAAAAGATGTTTGTGCAAAATTTTGTTGCAATTGAAGCACTGTAACCCGTGCTGACTTGAGCGCAAACTTGCATGAGGAACATGATCTTTCACATTGTTCGCAAATGTCGCGCTGACGTCATCTTAGTTTATGAGAACGTGCATGTGCAGTGCAGTCAGTTGTTTTTATTTGTTGCTGATTATGTCACAAGTATTTTCCAATCGCTACTCTAAGATGTCATATAAATTACACAGTGCCAAGAAAGGTGTGTTTTTAATAGGAGATATAAAACACCAAATAACTGGAACTAAGTTACCATCAAATAGAGAAGTGCTGGAAGTGTTATTTTATAACATACAGGAGGTAAAATTAACTATTAGTGAAAGTGCTACTCTTGTGGTTTACGAGTGCATTATATTTTGAGAGAAAGCAAGAATTCCGACAAGAACTATTCAGCATTGTTCACAAAAGCTTATTAACTTACATTCGGAGTGGAGAAAATTGTAAAAAAAAAAATGCAAAAAGTGTCAAAATATTTTTAAGCGCCATGAAGAGAAGTTAATAAATAACTTGGACAATTTATTTGACATCGCACATGCCAATGCTCTACAAAGAATCAAGTTGGAAGAAGACAGGATGTTTTTACTTCAACAGAGAGAGCCAAGGCGTAAAGGCTAACTTGCAGGAGTAGAATGAAAACTTGAGGATAAAGAAGAAAGGGTGATGCAGAGAAAATTGGAAGAAGAGATAAGGCAAGAGAAACAAAACTGCACAGCATCTACTTCTATATCTTCTGCTGTACCTTGTTTTTCATCATCTGAAGAATCAGATAAGGTATTTTCAAGTTCGGATGAAATTGACGGTGGTGATGGTGAGTTTTCAGAGCAGGCTTCTGAGAGTAGTTCATTGGAGAATGCTGCAAGGTGAGGTAACAAAGATTTATTACTGAAAAATTAGTGGCTGCCTTGGATAGATGCCAGCTGAGTGTAAGAGAGTCTGTATATACTCTTTAGGTGACAGCAGATGCACTTGGTCACAATACTGAAGAGCTCTGTATTAATAAATCTTCTCTTCATAGACTCAAACAGAAGAAAAGAAGAGAATGGTCTGAAACAATAAAATCCACTTTCAAGAATGATATCCCTGCAGTTCTTACTGTTCGTTGGGATGGTAAACTGTTGCCAGCATTAAATGTCGGGGACCGAAAAGAAAAAAAACTTCCAATCATTGTTACTTTTGGGGACAGTGAACAGCTCATTGGCGTTCCAAAATTACAGAATGGTTCTGGTAAATAACAAACAAATGCTACTTGAAATGCGTTAACATATTGGGGTATTGAAGACAATGTAAAAATTCTCTGTAGCAACACGACTGCCTCAAACACTGGCAATCTTAATGGCACGTGCATCTTACTTGAACACTGGACAGGGAATTGTTGTATTCCCCATGTCATCTTCACATATATGAACTTATTTTAAAAAGTGTATTTGAATGTAAGTACATAATGTAACAAGCTGTCTCCTGACATACCAGTTTTTAAGCACTTCAGAGAAAACTGGAGGAAAAGTATCAATGCCAGTAATTTTCACAGTGGCAAAGAGATTGTCGAAATATTTTTTAATGAGTCAGAAATTAAGGAGACATTAGACTTTTATGAAAGTGAATTAGATAAACCAACAGTGAGAGGTGATTCCCGTGAACTCGTACAGCTCTGTAATATTTTTGGGAGAAGACTGGAAAAAAACTGAAAATATACCTTCCTGGGGCAATGCATCAAGCAAGATGGATGACAAGCAATTTATTGCTTAAAAATGTTTCTGCTAAGATCACACCTTAAACTATCCATTGAAATAAAAATGCATTGAGAGATGTCTCTCTTTTCATTGTACCTATTTATGTCAAACTGTGGCTTCAGTGCAGTGGAGCTGTAAATGCTCTTCATCTGGATCTCTGCTGCTTAAAAGATCTGAAATCATATGAAAGGATAGATTGCATGATTTCATAAGCAGCTATAAGGAAATTTAGTCATCATTTGTGGATTTATCAGAACAGTTCTCTCTCTTATCGCTCTTTGATGAGGAATTAGATGTACAAACCAAAATCAAAATGGTAGCAAATTTGGACAGAGAGAATCTACAAATGGAAAAGGGACATGTTCCTTTCTGTGGAGAATTGGATGGACCATTATATGGTAAGTTTAATATTATTCATTACCATTTTTTATTGGTTTTATTCATTAATTTACATCTCCCAATTCAATCTCATCTTCATTTCAGAGAAAACACTAGCTGACTTCGTGTCAAGCAAGAGCAGGGATCTGTTCTCTTGTCTGAAGATTATGGACACTAGTTTTATTCAAGAACACCCTTTGACGTAGATGAGCAGCACTTAATATTTCGAAGCTAAAAGGATAATTAAGCAGTTAAAAGCTATTAATGACTCTGCTGAAAGCTGTGTTAAATTAATGCAAGATTTTCATGGACTTTTGACCGTAGATGAGGAGCAAAAGGAATTCGTATGGTGTTGTGTTCAAGAACATTGTAGACTACCCAGATTGCAAGAAAGAAACACTGAAAAGAAAATATCCTCAAGAATACTAAACACATCCTAAAAAGCAGAAAAGGTATTTAATTTTGATTTTAAGCACTCATCATTAACTTTTACACCAACTAAAAACTATAAAACCTATAATTCTTAATATTCAAAGTTGTTGCTCAAGTCAGCGCGGGTTAATGTTATCCTATTTAGATGAAATTTTTTCCCTGAGTAAATATAACCAAGTAGAAAACATTTAAGGGGTGAGTGCAAAAAGTTTCGAAAAAAAAATGTTTGGAGGCAAAATAAGGGGCTTACTAGTGGATGTCTATGCAGTGTGTCAAGGTAGCCAACAACCTCTCTGAGCTTAGATATAGTTGGGTTCAAAAGAATCTCACCCTGCTTACTGCCTGGACCCAAAATTAATTCATGGGCTTGCCTGGCAATAGTTTGTTTATTCCAATACATAAGATGAGCCCTACTGGTTGACTAGATCATCTCATACCTGACACTTCTGGTAGACATGCCACAAAGGGCTTGGGCCCTATTAAGCCTCGAGGCCCTGTTTGCGAGCATGTCCGCCATCTTATTACCCCCTAATACCTGCATGCCCAGGGACTCAAACCAGGGTGACTGGGCAGCTGGCACAGAGTCTATCCAACATCACCAATTTGGATGTGGTTTTAACTTGCTTAAAAGCTGCCTGGCTATCTGAGCAGATAATCACTTCCACCCCTTTTCCTGGCATACTTAAAATATGCATTACACAGACTAAGATTGCATATATCTCAGCCTGGAAAACAATGGTGTAACTTCCCAAGGGAATGACAAGCTTGGTTTTAGAGCCCCAGCTCCCATCCTGCCCCCTAACTGGGAGCTATCAGTGAACCACGTTTGGTCCCCAGCTTTGATGGGTAGAATCTTTTTCAGGGTCCTACTCTTCCCTGGAAGGTATCATCTTTGTAAAAAATGGACTTAAATTTTACCCAGTCCTCATCAAGTCCCCTCCCATCAGAGTAATGGAACATATCTCCTGAAGACTGGTTAAAATACAGAAGTCCCTTAAAGGGAAGCTTAGAGCACCAACCCCCTAATATCCAGAGATGACACACACTCACCCTGGTGACCTTCCTCACAAACAAGTGCAAAGGAGGAGGTCCATAAAAATGGGCCATGCTCAAGTTTGCAGTGTTTGCAAGATACTTCTTGATCCTGGTAATGCTTTGAAAATAATATGAAGTAAGACTATGATGTAAGTAGCATGAGGGGTGGATGATGCCGGCAAGCGCGGAGTGGTAGTGGGAGAGCTAGATGGAAATGAAACTACACTACCGATAATGGCGATAACCCTACAAATTGTGTCTGCTCAGGTGACAGCTACAGGCTTGCTATTAGTTCGCATAAAAATATAAAATATCAAAACAAACGGGACATAAGATACCAGCATTTATAGATGAATTTGATCAGGAGTATTTGTCTTCGAATGGCGACAGAATTACCTGCAAGGTATGTAAAATAGCAATACAGGGGAACAGCGGACAATTTATAGACACTCATTGCAGTACACAAAAGCACAAGAAACTTTAAATATGTATTCCAAAAATAAATGGCAAGAATCGCCAGCTTCATCTAATACATTACCAAGTAAGCAGTCGGAATGTTTTTTAAATGTATGTTTCATGATAATTGCTCCTAACATTACATTCAACAAAGTCAGTAATTATCATTTCAAGACATTTATGGAGAAATACACACATCGTGTCCTTCCATCCGAATCTACTCTTCAGTGTACTTACTTGTAATGAGAGAATATTAAATATTGTAAGAAAACAGATAGCATTTACAAAATATGGGTGTCAGTCAAACGATGGATATTGTGGGCAAATATGTGGCAGATGTTATTGTTGACTATCTTACTCCCTACGGTCAAGACATGAAGTTTTTAATGCATAGTGGAATGCTTCCAAAAAAATCATGAAACAATCCTTGATATTTTTAACAGCACAATGTCGTTATAGTGGCCTTCTGGTATCCAGCAGGATAACATGTTACTGCTTGTGACCGGTGCAGCTGCGTATGTGGTTAAAGCCACCAAAATACTTAAAAATATGTATATGAAAATGATACACTTGACCTGCCTAGCACATTGGTGCCACAGGGTAGCAGAGGAAATACAAACATCTTTTAGTGATGTCGAGAGATTCATTTCAAATTCAAATTTTATTGCAGTTCATAACAAATATGAACAAAGTATTTCTAAAAGCCCCTGCAAGGATAGAAAAATTCAAAGAATTGGTGCTGGGTTTCCTTTGCCTCTGCAGCATTTTGTTACAAGGTGTGTGTATGGTTGAATGTAGTGGCTTACTATGCAAAATATTACACTAAAGTTGTTGAAATTACGAGCATGTTTGAGTCCAACGATTCTGCATCAATCAAGGTCATACAGGCTATAGTTTCAAACAACTTGTTAGAGAATCTGAAGTTAATTCAACAGAGTTTTGAACACTTGTCACAAACCATCATCCTCTTAGAAAAAGTATTTGGAGATGCCTGAAGCTCTCAGATTAATCTTAACTTATGATTAATCAAGTGCCAGCTACATGTGTCACTGAATGTGTAAAGAAAAACTGGAATTCAGTTTTAAATAAAAATAGTGGATATTCTGATTTATGTGCTCTAAGGGACATGTTGCATTGTATGAGTACAGAAAAATCTAGTAGTGTACCTCAGCTGCAGTACATGGACATGAAGTATTTTCGTTTTGCATCTACTACTCCTGCATTGTAGAGAGGAGTTTCTCATAACACAAACTTTGTTTAACTGAGCATCACTACACAAATTTTAAACTTGAAAATCAAAGTATGTACGTAATGGTGCATTGCAACACCAGTAGCATGTCATAATTCAATACAAAAGGGTAGGAGGAGATTGTTTCTTAGTAGTTTCCTGTATACCTTTTTGTGTTGAACAAATTTCATTTGAAAAACAGAAGAACATAATGTAAGGTCAGTATTATGTTATGTAAAACTGTTATGTTAATATTATGTTAGGTAAAACTTATGTAAAATGGCATTAAGTCTACTTTAAATAAAGTAGGAGTAGTTGCTCATTTCATTTCTATTGAATATGTTGTCATAATTTCTGCTACCCCTTCTGAACTCAGCACAGCAATGCATTCCACCCCTCTCTCGAGCGACAGAACTGGCCGTATTACATTAACTGCACTCTGCTAGATGCATCAGGGAGTATCTTGCGAACACTGATCATCAGACATGATAATCTTTGCAGTGTATTAAGCTTGGCAGCTATTGACTTCACATAGGAGGTAGGCCACCAAATCAATGCTGTATAGGATACAGAGGGCCTAATAACTGAGGTATAGAGCCATCTGGGCAATGGCTCTCCTACAGGTCCACAAAGCATTGTGGGCCCTCTTTACTTTCAGTTCCTCATGAATTTTCCAGCTTAGGCCATCATCCATGATAATTCCTAGGTAGACAACCAAACCAGATATCTTCAATTTCTTCCCAAAAAAGGGGGCTTTACCAATCCGGGCAGCCTCCTCTTCCTTGTGAAGATCATTAGTTCAGTTTGTCCAGATTGACAAGTCTGTTTCCTTGCATCATTCCTCCAGAGTATGTAGGGAACCCTGTATGAGCTCCAGAACAGTATTCTGGAATTTTCCACTCGCAACAAAGAATATATCATCGGCATAGCCTAGAGCATGAATTTCACCCTGTTGAGTCTGTTCAGTAAAAATATACGACTAAGTGGGCGACAATACTCCTCCTTGGGAGCAACCTTGGAGCACTGAGGCCCTATGGACTTTCTCCCCAAAGCCACCACAGCCTGTTGGCCATTTAAACAGGTTGTCATCCAGTCTGTAACCACCAGACTAATTCCTCTGTACTTTAGAAACTTCCTAATGGTGCCTAAAGTCATATGAAGAAAGACACACTCAATGTTCAGGAAGACTGCCATGGTCATCTCTCCACAGTCCAGCATCCCCTCCAGTCTTACTACTAGCCAATAGGCATACTCATGCGGATGTCTGGGTCAATTTACCAAAAATACCTATCTATATACCTTTCCAGAGCCTTCAACATGAAGGATGTTAGAGTAATAGGGCAAAACTCCTTAATGCCTGCAGTAGGATTGTCAGCCAGGCTTAAGGTATGAACTCCACTATAGCCTGCCAACCCCCCCCCCCCCCCAAAAAAAAAGAAAAATAGAATCTCCCAGTGCTCCTGCAGAAGAGTCAAGAAGACTCCATCCTCACCTGCGCCTTTATATGGCTCAAAAGAAAAGATTGCCCATTTAACTTTTTTAAATGTTACAATTTCAGAGGCCACTTGCCAGCCTTCCTACAAAGGCTTGCATGACCTACCTTGGTGCTTGATCCATAATACAAGTCCCTGGGAAGTGAGTTTTAAGTAACAGCCTCAAGGTCTCCCAATCCGATTGTATCTTTGCTCCAGAGGGGCCCACTAAAAAGGCCAACCTGCCCCCACCTCCTGTAATCGAGCAGCACTTAGCTGCTTCTGAATACTACCACAGAACAGTCTCCAAGATTCTTCAGAGGTCCTCCTGATCTGTCTTTTATATAATCTCTCTCTTTGTAAGAATCCCATGTTGCCAGACGACACTTATTAGCCTTAGATACATTGTATAACCTATGTATCTTTTATCTTAATGGATCTTAAAAACGAATTCCATCTAAGTTCAGTTCCTGCCCATTTCTCTTAAATGAGAGGGCAGTTCCCTCTATAGGCAGAGACCAAGGTGTTAGTGAAAAACTCCATAAACAACCCTAGGTCCTCCACATTCCTTATCTGAGGTTCGGTTATGGAGCCCACCTTCCCAATCCCCAACTCTCGGCAGTGTTTCCTCTGACCTGATTGTGTTTGTGGGCCTGGTTTAGGCTCCAGTGTGGCTTTTGAAGGGTCCCCCTTATGGGGTCTCCCCCTCCACCCACTCTGAGTAATTAGCCTAGACCCCTCCTCCTTTTCTTGGCCCTATTTGGCCTCTTTGTCTTCAAGTTTAGGGAACCAACCTCTCTGATCAGTATCCCCAAACTGTCCATATTAACATCAGCTTTTAGAGGTGGAGCTTGCTTTCTCCACATCTCTGGTAGATACCATCCTCACTTACATTTGATTACTCTGGGTAGCAGGTTCCTCTCCCAAAGCCCCTGCTGCCTCCCCTTTTAGGTTTATGCTCTTCGGAGTCCCCAAAGAAGCCTTTTGGATTTAAGTGTTTAGAACCTTCAATATTGTCCCCACAAATAGCTAAGGATTACTTTGGTCTGGCTAGGCAGAGCTCTGCAGTAACTGGGTCAGACTATAATACTCTGAGAGGTCATCAAATATCCCAAAGGCTCTGTTAATGACTCATCTCCCATGTGTCATGCAACCTTTCAGCACAGGTCACTTAACACCTTGGGGTTGGGGAGTTGTTTCAGTGTCTTCTATTGGTTATTCAGAGACAAGTCTGCCCAGCTTATTGGTAATCAGCCAACTATACCAGACAGATCCTGGCAAATCACCACCTGCGGATGCATCCAGTACCCTCTCAAAGTCTAACTTTGGGAGCTTATGGGCTGATAGGCCACTCCAGAGGCCCCCCTCCCCACTGTGGATCCTGTTCTCATTGCCAAGTGTTTGAACATCCTATGAAGTGAATAGATGAAACAATTTATATTGCTCAGTAAAGGTTATAATGGTATTTATTTGTAATGTTTACCTGCAGAGCTATCAGAAGGATCTTTGCAGACCACTTCCAACCCCAACACATTGAATAATTCATGTAAAATGAAATACAGTAGGAAAATGCTGCAGATATATGCCCTGATGGTTCAGTGGTAATGATAAGCCTCAATACTGGAGCCATTGCCAAAATTAAAAATAAAGACAAAGAACTGTAGCAGCAGTCATTGCATTCTTCATAAGCATTTACCAAGAAATATGCCTTCTGAACTTGACTATATAAAGTGGTGACAACTTAAAAGCAGGGTTTTCAAAGGTAATGCTTAAAGATGCGGGGAGCCACCATCAGTCCCCCCTACTGCTCATTGAAGTAAAGTGGTTATCCTGAAGGAAAATGTTGACACATTTGATGGAACTGTGCTGAAGTAGCAGCATTTTTTATTTGCTATAATGTTCTGTTGGCAACGGTTTTAAATGATGAAGACTGGGTGTGCAAACTAACATATTTGGTTGACATTTTTGGGAAAAGTAATGACTTGATTATATCATTGTGTTGTGTGCCACAGTTTTTTATGTAAATGTTAGAGAATGTTTTCTTTTAAGAGAAAACATACGAGGACCCCAGAAGTCAAGGGGTCTAAGTAATAACTAATAAATGAATTACAACTATCTGGGCGTGTAGGCCGTGGTCTAGAAGGCATTGTGGATACCGACGTTTTGCCAAGCGCTGTACTTGGTGAAACGTCGGTATCCACGATGCCTTCTAGACCACGGCCTACAAGCCCGGATAGTTGTAATTCATTTATTAGTTATGACGCCGGCCGTGAAAGCCTCAGTATGTACATCTAAGTAATAAAATCATTGTTTTGAAACAACTTAAGTCAAATGGATGTGTAGGCTTCCACGGCCTGTGTATTGATGCATATCTTTATCTTCTGGATAAGGCCACGTCATTTTGCATAAACTTGCCGACGTTTCGCTCATCTTGTTGCGAGTTTCTTCTGGCCTCTTGTCCGTTCTTTGCACTCTTGTTCCTGTTTATATATTAGTGGTTCCCCAGTGGCCCTGTCCCTTTGTTCCTAATTGGCTGCCTGTCCACCAATTGATGTTGGTGCTGGTGTCACTATTTCTTGAAAGTCTTGGAGATGGATTCTGTTGCCTTTTTCTTCGTTATTAGGCTCTTTAGGTCTTTTTTTTTTTTTTTTTCATCTTCTTGGTTCTTTTTTGGCCTTTCATGTGGCAAAGACTGCTGCAGTGAGCTGTCAATACCGAGATGGTCTTGTGGCTCTGCCCCTTGCCTCTCATTGATTGACCTCCAGCTAATAGCTGTGCTTGGAGCAAGACCTGCCAAGTATTGTGGAGTTGCTTTCCATTGTCCCTGTTGATGTTCTTTTCTTTGAAAATTTCTATGCTTTCTCATGTCATCCCCTGGGAGAAGCTGCTGCAGGAAACTAAGGTTCTGTATTGTCAAAATCGATGTGGTGGCCAGCTGTAATCACATGTTTCGCTAATGCAAATTTTTCGGGTTGATTTAGTTTTAAGCTGCATATATGCTCTTTCTTATGTGTTGTGATGGACCTGCCAGTTTGGCCAATGTAGGCTTTTCCACAGTCACACCTAATTCTGTATATGCCTGGGTTTAAGAGCGGACTACTGGTATCTGTAGCTGGTTGATGTAGCTTCTGAGAACATTCAAAATCTGATTGCTTACGCCTCTTATATAAGGTAAGGTGGTCTATTTTGTACCCTTTTTTCTGGGATCCTCTCTATTGTCCTTTTGGGAGTTTATTCTATTAGTGTTCTCTTGTGTTCTCCATATTTCTCTGTAGGAGAAGCTGTTTGCCCTTAGAATGCTATTTAAGTGCTTCTTTTCTTCTGTGATGAACTCTGGGTCGCATATGCGGTTGGCTTGTAGGAAGCATCCGAATATTGATTAGTGTGTGTGGGTTTTCTGTATACGGAGCAATGTACAGTGTTGGTGGCTATATCTCATTGTACCAAGATGTTTAGAAAGGGAAGTTTTCCATTCTCCTCTATTTCCATCATAAATTATATGTTGTGATGGAGGCTGTTAAGATGTTTGAGAAAACTGTCTATGGTGTCCCTTCCATTCGGCCACACTACAAAAGTGTCATCCACATATCTTAGCCAGAATGCTGGTTTGATATTATATGTATCTATAGCAGTATTTTCAAAGGCTTCCATGAACAAGTTTGCAACCAAAAGTGAAAGAAGACAGCCTATGGCTGTTCCTTCCTTCTGTTTGTAGAGGTCTCCTCTGTAGCTGAAATAGGTAGATGTTAGGCAATGCTTCACAAGATGCGACCAATCTTTGGGAAATCCTTTGTCTTTAAGTTTATCGGTGATGATTTTTAGAGCATCTTCAATAGCGAACCTTAGTGAATAGTGATTGCACATCGAAGCTGATGAGAATATGGTTTTGTTCCAAGGGGAATTTTCGTACTATCTGTACAAAGTTTGCGGAGTCTTGAACAAAGATCTTCATTTTTCCCACCAAGGTCTGTAGCTTCTCGGTTAGGAATCTGGCTAGGGAGTGTGTTGGCAAGCCAATGGCACTCTATATTGGCCTTAGAGGTGTGCCTTCCTTGTGGATTTTTGGTAGACCGTAGATTGATGGTGTTTGGGACGTGTGGGATCAGTTTTTTTCTGCTTGTCTAATGGGATTGAGGAAGCTTTTAAAAAGAAAAAGAACCAAGAAGATGAAAAAAGACCTAAAAAACCTAATGATAAAGAAAAAGGAAACAGAATCTATCTCCAAGACTTTCAAGAAGTAGTAACACTGTTACTGAAATCGATTGGTGGACAGGCAGCCAATCAGGAACAAAGTGGCAGGGCCACAGGGGAACTGCTGATATATAAGCAGGAATAACAGCACAAAGATTGGACAAGAGCTCAGAAGAAGCTCATGAGAAGATGAGTGAAATGTCGGCAAGTTATGCAAGATGACGTAGCTTATCCGGAAGCTAAAGATACCATCTTAAGTCAAGGTTGAAATTGTTTGGTGATAAGGAAAATTAGAGTTTCACCATTTCAGTCATATCAGATGACTGCTCTGGTCTTTAGCTTGTTATTGCCAATGATAATAAATAGGTACAACATCCAACTTAAGGTGAATATGAATATAAAAATGGAGAATGTGCACATAGACCCCTTTGCCTCTTATTTTAAATTGCAAAAATGAAAATTGGTAGACTACATAATCATAATAAGAGGCTTTTATTGTTATAAAAAGAACAATATTGTATCAAACTTTCACTTACTAGATTTACAAAACAAGAAAGAGGTTAACACTTTTAAACATGCATTAATTGTTATCTGTGTCATGATGATGTTGCCCAAGTTATAGCTGGCGCAAAAGTTCTGGAATCGTGACCCTGATTGCCACCCCAGCTGCCGAGCCTAGGGATGGTTTATGTATAGCTTAATCAACAAAAGCGATATAATACCTTTGCTTACTCACAGTACGTAACACATACAGTCCGCATAGAAAGTGTCCACATCTGGTTTTAGTTTCAAAGAGAGCAAGCACCTAAATAGTGCTTATTTTATATTTGTTATATTTATAACCATGGCTCCTATGTTTTCAAAGTTAAGTGGTAAGGTATTACATAGTCAAAGCAGGGAAATAATTGCAATTGTCCTCGACTTCATGAAGCAAGAAGCGGAGATGAAGGAAGAAAATATATGTTCACCTGAGTTCCACAAAAGCCTTAAGAGAGTGAAAGAAAGAGTAGCCAAAGCAACTGGTGTTTCATTGAGTTCCGTTTCCAGAGTTCTCAAAGATAAGAGAAAAAAAACATGGATGAAGTACTACCATTTGACGCACCTGGGAAGAAACATAAGGTCCCTAAACATATTACAGAAATAGACTATTTCGACAAATGCGTCATTCAGCGCACGATTCACAATTTCTATGTGGAAGAAAAAACTGGGCCAACAATAAGCAGATTGCTCATCAAGCTGAAAGATGGCATAAATTTTCAAGGTGGTGCTACAAATCTCAGAAAAATTATAAATGATTTAGGGTTCAAGTGGAAGAAACTAACTAAATAGAAGAGTTCTAATAGAACAGTACGGCATACGATCTCAGCTGGAAGATTATCTTATTCAGAGGTACAAATTATAGAGTAAACTATAGTGTATGAAGATGAGTCATACATACACAGCAGTCATACAACATCTAAACGCTGGAGTGACGATAATGAATTAGGTTTGCAGGCATCCGTTGCCAAAGGGCAAATACTTATTATCATCCATGCTGTTGAAAAGATCTGCTTCGTTCCAAATGCCCTTCTTTTAGAAGTCGCAACAAAAAACAGGAGATTTTCATCAAGAAATGAATACAGAAAATTACATGAAATGAATCAACACCATGTTGATACCTAATATGCCTGGTGGGTATGTTCTGGTTATCGACAATGCTTCACAATGCATCAACACTCAAATTGACAAACCACCTACCTCAAATTCCTTGAAAGAAGAAATGAGAGCTTGGTTACTTAGGCATAATATAGCTTTAGATGAAAACATGAGTAAAACAAAGCTATATAACTTAATTATAGCCAACAACCGCTTAGAAGTCATACATACTTGACCAGATATTAATACAACATGGCCATAATGTACTTAGACTGCCACCGTATCATCCAGATCTAAACCCAATCAAATTAATCTGGTCTGATCTAAAAAAAAAATGGGTGGCCTGCAGAAATACCACTTTTAAATTAAAAGATGTGGAGCAATTATGTCACCAGCGATTTTGGAAATTGGAAGGCCAGAATGGGAAAATGTATGTCGACATGTTGAATAAATTGAGAATCATCATTTCGAAAAAGATGGAATAGAAAGAATTCTCATCCAGGATAATGGTGCAGGAAGTGGCGACAGCAGTGATGACGGCAATGATGTGAGTGATTCCGCAGGAGGAAGGGCTGTCAGGTGTGGAAGAATTGGAGACAGATGATTGACAGGTTTTTATATTAAGCGCTTTTTACAGCTGTGGATTTAAATATACTGTATATAACTATAAGTTTTATCAGTGTAGTGCATAACTGGTGTGCGGATATTTGACAATGACTGTCCCACGCACTCCTGCAGCATGCAGATGACTGGTCACCTCCTGATCTGGTAAGTAACTCGCTTCATAGCTGTCATTAAGATTTTCACATGTCTATAACTGTTGCGCCAATTATAGTAGTAACATCATTATTATCTTCAGGAGTACCAAGACATAATGGTTTACCGGTCTTTGTTTGATGCTATAGGCTTCTATAAATTTGGTGGTGTCAGTGGCACAAACTGCAGAAGTTCCATCAGGTCTTTGAACTTTTTATATTCTAGCTTTGGCTTTTCAACAATCAGTTGAAGGATGGGGAGTTGTGCAGGCAGTTTACCTGTTCGTTGTTTTCTCATTGGCAGATCCTGTTAAGGCGGAATACCTTCTGACAATATTGTCTAATAAAAAAGAGTGGTTGCATTTGTCTTTTCATAATGCAGTACCTGCATTCTTTGTATCTCTGGCACAGTTTTCTTGTACTACTTGTTTAGTGGTTGAAGATCAGTGAAGTCTTCATCCATCATCTTAGTAACTACAAATTTTCGACTTGCTGCAGCATCTAGATTTATCCAGTCTTCTGTTGCATATAAGTCACGTTGGTTCTTTTTCTTTTAAGTTTGATGATCCCAAAGTCTTGATCACATTTGTTGTATGAATGTCCAACAATTAGGAAGTGGTGATCAACAGTTTCAATTTGGGTATTTTTAACAACATTGCACCATAATTTTACAATTAAGTGGCTTTTGTTCTTCCTCCCACATTTGTCATTGAATGCTGAGATATGTTTTACTGTGGGAGGGAGACTCTGGATATACTTCAACAGACAATTTGCTATCTCTTGGCAACCCCTACTTGCCACGTATACATATGAGCAGTGCCACTGGTTAGGAATATTGAAGTTGTATGTCCACAGTCGTCACAAGTAGTAGGCTTTTGCATTCATTACATGTGGAGTTGGCATCTTTTGGAGATCAAAGCATACCGCAACTTGGTTGTCGATCGTTAATCCCTTGCATTTTCTTTTAGCTTCTTTTGCTGCCTTCCATATATGAACTTCCTTTTCAACTTCAGCAGCATGCTTATTTTCATGTGTGATTTTAATTTGCAGCCGGTCACAAGTTACGTAGGTGTCGGTTTGAGGCCTGTGGAAGCTTAGATTAAATTCTGTCTTAAATATATGTCTAAAAGCTTTCTTTTCAGGTTTCACATTTATGTTTTCTTGACAAATTGTACCATATATTTTATATATTATTGGCAAACTTAAGTTCGGATTTAAGTACGTTCGGTTTGGAACTTTTGCTCCTCTATAATGACTTGAGTAGATCGGGGGTTTTCTTATATGCTCCTTGATTATTTCAACTCTGTTTGCTGGGAGTTTATTTGGCAGCTCTTTCTTTCCTCATTTGTCACGTGGTGAAATTCCAGATGGGCTTCCTGTTTTCTTAATGATAACATTTCTTATCCTTTTGTTGGATATGTCAAGCGTTAACAAGAAAAAAAGTTTTACAACTTAAACTCTAGAACTTCTTAGGTTATAGTTACAGGATAAGCTTTGTGAGCTGGCACCATTTAAGAAAGACGTTTTCCTTTGCTCATGAGAATATTTTCATTGCATTTGAACCTACACTGGTGATTGTATTCATATAACCTTTTAGCTTCGTGTAGCTTCATATTACGATCAACGTAAGCCTGTCCTCTGTTACTCAATTTCTTTTTCTTACGATATTTCCAGGTTGGCTCTCTTCTTACCCTTTCTTTTTCCTCTGGCTGAGGTTGAGGGAGAATAGCATTGGCTGGCAAGTCTTCTATTTGACCAGGTTGTTCTTGTTCTTCTGCATTATCTAAAAATAATGAATACCTAAATCGTTCTTTTAAATTCAACATAACAAGGTCTTTTTTATATTTTAATGTTATAAGAAAAGAAAGAAAGAAAAGAAAATGCTAAAAACCTGAGTTACTCAGCTTCAGATTTATACAAGATTAATCTATAGCTTACCTGAAGAAGACTCACTGGTTTGATCATCACCATCAGGATTACTATCCCTGTCTTAATCAGAATCATGACCATCTCCAGTGTTGAATCACTGCTGCTACTTATAAAACTGATACTGTCATTATTGGTATCTTCCCGTTTAGGTTTATGCTCTTCGGAGTCCCCAAAGAAGCTTTTTGGATTTAGGTGTCTAGAACCTTCAATATTGTTACCACGAATAGCTAGGGATTGCTTTGGTCTGGCTAGGCAGAGCTCTGCAGTAACTGGGTAAGACTATAATACTCTGAGAGGTCATCCGATATCCCAAAGGCTCCGTTAATGACTCATCTCCCATATAATTTAATTGCATGGACATTGTGCAATTGTTTCTTTAGGTTTAGATATAACTTTATGTTCTCTTACAATTTATCCCATTCCCCCTCTCCTGTAACATTAATATGTAAGGATAGGATAGGATCTACTCATTGCCATATGGGTTAGTGTAACCTGGTAGGCATATAAGGGGCTCATCATAGAAGTTGAATCTAAGTGTTGCGAGTCAAAAAGGTTGGGAACCCCTGACCTAGACTCTCTGTCATATTTCCTCCTTGGTTCATAACCACAGTTTGTCCTGGCTGGATGTACTGTGTGATGAGATCATTTTCATATGGAACATCATAATGCTACAAAGTATATTTATTTTTATGTATAAATATTTTCTCAAACAGAGAGTTCAAATGGTTTTAAACGGGCTTTTAAAAACTGAGATTTTCCCTTCAACTGTGGATATATGTACCAAAAATTTTCTTTAACTGCCAGTTTATCAGTTTATTTATATTTTACATCTCTCATATGTTCTTTAAACCTTGTGTCCATATTCCTCTTTGTTATCTCAATGTATGTTTTCCCACAATCACTACATCCAAATTTATTAATGCCTGAAGTTTTTCCAGCTGTATTTCTGTCCTTTCTCATTGTGTTGAATTTGAATGTCCCATATGAAAACTCTGATCACACAATACTTCTGGCCAGGAAATGCTATCTACAGGCCATGGAAGGAAGCATGGCAGTAAGTCTTTGCTGATGATGGAGACTACAGACTCTGAAACATTGTCCATTTAGTTTTTGGTATAGAAGTGAAGCTAGAGTGATTAAAAATTCATTTTGAGTATTTAATACTACAAAAATGAATGCAGGAAAGGAAGGGAAAAAAAAGCCTTTACCTTGTCTCCAAAAGAGAATTCAATGAAAGAGAGAGGGAGAGGGGGGGAAGCTTTTACCTTGTCTCCAAAAGAGAATTCAAATTATTGTATTTATTTTCACTTGATTTGTATTAAAATGAAGGTATGGCTCCTTTGTTTTTACTCAGTTCTGGGCTAAGGTACTAAATAAAAGCATCAGGCACCTTATTTTTCACATATGTATGCTGTTGTCCTACATCAGAAAAACAGTTCATACAGCATAAAAATAGATGATTGCTAGAAAAAGGATCTATATGGTATTCATATTATTGCTTATTTTTAGTTATTAAAACTGAATCCATTTTATTTTGGATAAATCTCTTCCAGAGTAAATTGCAAACAACTCTGTCTTCCAGAATGCTTTTCAGCCTGACTTTAATAAACATGGCTTCTAAACATTCAAATTTCTTTGTCTTGAAACTATTTGCTTCATCATACACATAGTTATTACTCGCGCAAAACTTCTGGAATCGTGACCTTGATTGCCAACCCAGCTGCCGAGCCTAGGAATTGTTTATGTTTAGCTTAATCAACGAAAGCGATATAACACCTTTGCTTACTCACAGTGCATAACACATACAGTCTGCATAGAAAGTGTCTGCATCTGGTTGTAATTTTAAAGAGAGCAGCAGTATCTAAATAGTACTTATTTTATATTTGTTATATTTATAACCATGGCTCCTATGTTTTCAAAGTTAAGTGGTAAGGTGTTACATAGTCAAAGTAGGGAAATAATTGCAAATGCCATCGACTTCATGAAGCAAGAAGCAGAGATGAAGGAAGAAATTTTATGTTCATCCACAAAAGCCTTAAGAGGGTGAAAGAAAGAGTAGTCAAAGCAACTGGTGTTTCACCGAGTTCCGTTTCCAGAGTTCTCAAAGATAAGAAAGAAAAACATATGGATGAAAGAATGCCATTTGACACACCTGGGAAGAAACATAAGATTCCTAAACGTATTACAGAAATAGACGATTTCGAATGCATCATTCGGCGCACGATTCACAATTCCTATGTGGAAGAAAAAACTGTGCTAACAATAAGCAGATTGCTCATCAAGCTGAAAGACAGCAGAAACTTTCAAGGTAGTGCTACAAATCTCAGAAAAATTATTAAAGATTTAGGGTTCAAGTGGAAGAAACCGAAATCAAATAGAAGAGTTCTAACAGAAAAGCAAAATAAATAAATAAAATAAAAAAATAATAATAAAATAAAAAATAAAAAGTAAATGTTGCCATGATAGCTTAGTCGGTTAGAGCAACGGCACGGAAAGCCTAAGATCCGTGGTTCAAATCCTGGCTATGGCATTGAATTTTTCAGTCTGATTCTACCTTTCCAAATGACTATAATTTTATATGCACTTATATCAGTGTGTACTTATATCAACATCAATTTTCAAGGTGGTGCTACAAATTTCAGAAAAATACTATAGTGTATGAAGATAAGTCATACATACACAGCAGTCGTACAGCATCTAAAAGTTGGAGTGACGATAGCGAATTAGGTTTGCAGGCACCTGTTGCCAAAGGGCAAATACTTGTTATCGTTCATGCTGTTGGAAAGCTCGGCTTCGTTCCAAATGCCCTTCTTTTACAAGTCGCAGCAAACCACAGGAGATTTTCATCAAGAAATGAATACAGAAAATTACATGAAGTGAATCAACGCCATGATGATACCTAATATGCCTGCTGGGTCTGTTCTGGTTATCGACAATGCTTCACAATGCGTCAACACTCAAATTGACAAACCACCTACCTAAAATTCCTTGAAAGAAGAAATGAGAGCTTGATTACTTAGACATAATATAGCTTTAGATGAAAGCATGAGTAAAACAAAGCTATATAACTTAATTAAAGCCAACAAACAGCTTCAGAAGTCATACATACTTGACCAGATAGTAATACATCGCCATAATGTACTTAGACTGCCATCGTATCGCCCAGAACTAAACCCAATCGAATTAATCTGGGCTGATATAAAAATGGGTGGCATGCAGAAATATGACTTTTAAATTAAAATATGTGGAGCAGTTATAACGCCAGCAATTTGCTGAAATTGGAAGGCCAGAATGGGAAAATGTATGTCGACATGTTGAATAAATTAAGAATCATTATTTCGAAGAATACGGAATTGCAGAAAATCAAATAGAAAGAATTCTCATCCAGGATAATGGTGCAGAAAGTAGTGACAGCAGTGATGACGGCAATAATGTGAGTGATTCCGCAGAAGAGGAAGGGTTGTTAGGTGTGGAAGAATTGGAGGCAATGATTGACAGTGTTTTTTATACTAAGCATAGATTTTAATATACGGTATATAACTAAGTTTATCAGCGCAATGCAGTGCATAACGGTGTGCGTATATTTGACAATGACTGTCCACGCACTCCTGCAACATGCAGAGCAGACGACCGGTCACCTCCTTATCTGGTAGGTAACTCGCTTCCTAGCTGTCATTAAGATTTTCACGTGTCTAGAACTGTTGCGCCAGTAATATTTGGTTCAACTTATTTAATGTTATATGAGGACTTTGGAAAAACATTGTTGGTATGATGTACATTAAAGCCACTGCAGAACAACCAATCGGAAGCAACAGCATGCCAAATATCATGAGGGCGTTATTTCTGGTTCGCTTGGAATTAAAGTATTTACTTAGTCATGTGGCGCAGTGACCTCGGCCCAGGATTAGTGAACATCTGGAGCACTACGCTGTCAAGTTGAGCTGGGATCCACTGTAGCTGATAATGAATGGGAAGAACCATGCATAAAACGTTCAAGTTCGTTTCAAGGACAGTGCTCTTAGGAAACAATCTATAGGCCTAAATCACACCTAGCATGGTTCACTTAAACAGAAACCTTTTTTTCCTTCTCTTTGAAATGAATACAGTTTTACTACAGCTTCGAATATTGATAATGGCACACAACAATGTAGCTTATGCCTTTTATTGGTTTTCGGTTCTTATATCTTGCCTCCAAAATATCACTGTCTTTGTGGTGAGTAACAGTAAAAAAATTAAATGTAATGTTCGTAATATGACTCTACGCTCCAGTAAATAATGTATGAGGTGTTGTGATGGGATCTTGTCCCAGCTGGAGATTGGCTTTCGTTGCTACAAGTTTAGTAGTGCCCCCAATTACATCACAAGCCCCCTTGCTGAGTGATATGTGAAGGAAATGCCATCCGGGGCTAATTCCAAAATCTTCCTCATGAAAACATGTGTTTACAATTTTTTTTTTCTTTTCTTGTACTGAGCGCTATGCACAATAGGAAAAGTAAATTACTTTTTCCAGATCTCTTATTTCCTTCTTTAGGATGTTTGTTAACTGGTGTTGGAACAGATGAACAGAATTTGTATCATGTTTTAAACTTTCTGATATGACTGTTGTTGAACTATAAAGGTATGAGTTAAAAGATCTGACAATTTTTCCAGAAAGTCTTCAACAGGTGACTGCATTATTTCTTAATTTGTGCAATCTCCAGTTACCCACTGTTTATGTCACCTGCTCTATGCTTTTTTTCTTCAAAAATGCCCCGAATATTATTGACCAAGTTCAGTCCATGGGCAATTAACACATTTCCTTGAATAGCAATCTGGTGATGGGTGTTACAAATTATTTGAGAGAGAGACAGTCCTTATAATTACGGAGAACAGTACCTGAATCTGCAGTAAGATGGGAAATATTCATTCCATCTAGCATCAATTTCACATTCTCATAATGAAAGCAAACACAAGCAGAATGCATACCGTGGGTGCATAGAAGTATACCTAGCGTTTAGGTCTCAGTTGAGCAAATTTTGGGAAACCTATTTTAATATCACAATATTTATCTTTAAAACCATGGAAGGTTTCTTTTAGATTGCACAACATCAATCTCCTCTGTTTTTTAATTTTCTGTCCTTCTTTAATGTAAACGTGATTCCTTTTTCCTGCCATAATGCTGGAATGTAAAACTAATACTTTTTCGACCACGGAATATTCCAGAAGTTTACCAGATTTGGTTTCAAGAGTCGACAGAATGCTCCTCTCTCAAGCTAATGTTTTTGCTATCTTTATCATGTAGTTGGAAAATTATTGCCAAGATGTTCCTGAATTTGGTTGTAAGACCAAATTTTGAAAATAGTCAAAATATGAATTTTTAAGTTCCAATCATCTGTATATTGAAATCTATCAGCTTCTGAATCCGTTTTCCTTCTGGGACCAACTCACCTTTAATATAAAATACCTTCTTCTTAAGTTTTTCTGTTATCTTTTGTAATTTCTGGGATGGATTATGTTTGAGACAGTTTTCTTTTCTTTATGGGTGATTCATCTAAGTTTGATACAAAACTATTATTAAGATTTGAACCATCTACATTTTCCTTGATCTCATTCACATCACTACTCTGATGTAAAGGTGAGTTATCAATTTCTGAGCTGCTTTCATTTACTTGGCCCACCTGGACGTCATATGTGCTGGGTCCAGCAACACTAGATTCACAAATGTCACTCTTGTTTTCACTTTTATCTGGAATTCGACATGAGGCAGATGCTCGTAGTTTTGTGGACAGTTCTACATCCTCCATTTTCAGTTTTAAAAGAAGGAGTCACTGGTTGCAAATTCTTTTTTCTCTTAAACATGTGTTTGCTAATTTTGAAGGGCTTAAAGCAACAATCATATTGTTTTGTAACAGTATTGGTACTACTCATATTAAATATTTAACAAATATTTCACAACTAAATTTATCAGATTAAACTCATAAAGGACACAGACTGTGTTTTCTCTCCACAAACTAAATATTCTGAAGTGGTCCTCTCTGGAAGGAAATGCCTAATCTGGTTTGCCACGATAAGGGTTTGATTTTTGTATTTTAAATCTGGAAGTGATTCAGAAGAATAACAATCTTGGGCAACTCATAACAGCTGTGAGTTGCTGTGCCAGCCCTGCTTTCACACTCCAGGCGGAAGTTGCTGCACTACATTATCATGAGGGTTCCAGCTGAGAAAATATTTCCTTATAAATATATTTCAGTGAATGCCCTCCTGAAACTTTGCGCATGTATACACTACTGAATACCTACACGTGTATTTAAAAAATATTTTTAGGTTGTCATTATATAATGCAAAATAAAATTTTGAGGATCTGAATTTCTGCAGTAACTAATCTGTTGAATTTCATTCATTCTAGTATATATTTAAAATATATTCCATAAGCTTCAAAATGAGTCTAACATGGAGTTTATACAAGAATTTGAACAGAAGATAAAAGTGGCTATGTAGGAAGGCATACCCACTTTTTCAAAAATTTTGGTTTTGACTGGTATTCAAAATATTGAAGTTAGGTCCAAAAAAAATCTTCTGTTTCAAAGCATTAAGTGCATACAAAATACTTTGAAGAGATTTGATGACTTGGTATTTCATGGGTGTTCGACTTGACACGGAATGACTCATATGCACCTTAAAATCCATTAATCCATGCTTTCTTTCCTACATCTTTAGAGAGGTGTCCATATTCCCAGAACTTGCATACTCCATTTTCCATCCATGTTCAGTTTTAACATTGTGCAAAATGATGTCAATTTTTCAATTAAAGCATTGCTGTCTCCATAGAAAGATTGTGCAGATCACAACAAATAATTATTTATGCTGATCTTCCAAACAAATATTTCTGCATATTTCTTTTCGTGAATTATTAATTTTTTATTATGCTTTTCGACATTTGCCAGACATAAAATTGATGTTCAATATTAGGGTACCTTGTTTTTATTAGATACTGTATGCCTATGTGTCTTGTCAGAAAGAATTATGTTGATACTACATTTTTCCTGTTCTGTTAATTAGTTCAATAAGTTCTCACATTCACCCTTTCCCAGATTATCTTTCACAATCTCCCTCTGTAATGTTTCACAATTGAATACATGAATTTAAATGCATAATTGAAAAAATTAAATAGTTTGCTGAAACCCACGGGAGACATACTGACTGCCTCCTGTTAAACACATTTGTTTATCATTTCTCAGTGAATGCAAACATTTTTCCCTCTCCTGTTTCCACTGCCTTATAACAAAGGTTGTTATAGTGTGGTTAATTTTGTCATATACAGGTCTTGAAAATATAGCCAAACTTACTGATTTACAGGAGGACTGAAACTGTTCAAACAGTATTCCAGACATTAATTCTGGCTTCACGGGTAATCAGCCGTGTCAAATTTATAAAAGTCTAGTTTTCCGCCATTCCAAACTACATGGCCTTCAGGAAATAAAATGACTGGGGTGTGTCCCAATATATACTCTTACTAAGTGGGTGGGGCTTGCATTGCCTTAGCCAATGAACGCATAACGATCTGTGATTGGGTTGGCTCCTGATGAGAGTGCCTTCTGGTCTGGTCTTTTCTGCATGGTCCGTCATCTGTATGGGGTGACTGGAGTTGCTATTGCAGGTGTATTTTATAGCTGGTGTCCAAACTGTACTCAGTTGAAATTCCAAATCTTTATTGTAGTTCCATGATGCAATTTAATTTGAATCGCTTCTTTAATGAGTCTGTCATAGTACTTGTCCGTCTGTTCTAGAACCAAGACATCATTAAAGTTAATTTTGTGTACATTCTCTATACAGTGTTGGGCCACTGCTGACATTTCCGATTGAAGGAATCTAATACTACGTTGATGTTTCTTACACCTCTCTTCAGTTGTGTGTCCTGGTTGACCAACATACACCTTTCCACATTCACATGAAATCCTGTACACTCCTGGTACCTTAAGCAACAGTGGATCTTTTATCAGCCTCAAATATTGCTGAATCTTCTTCGGCACGGAAAAGTGGGTTTTAATGTTGAAGTTGGTGAAAATGTGAGCAATCTTGTTGGAAACAGAACCATAAAAGGTATGCAGGTCTTGCCTATCCAGTTATCCCTACTCTTGAATGAGGGGAACATGGTGCATCGGTCCTGTTATCCGCAATCCTTCTGTGGGCTTCCCTGATGTCGTGTTCACTGTAGCCATTCTGTAACAAAGTGTTACGTAAATATTGAATTTCTTGCTGAATGTTGTCCTTGTCTGCTATGTTGAAGGCTCGATGAAACAACGTGGAGATGGCTGTTTTCTTCTGAATAGGATAGTGATGGCTGGAGGCATACAAATAGTGATCAGTGTTTGTAGGCTTCCTCTACACTTTATGGGCCAAAGTACCATCTGTTTCTTGTATACCAACACATCCAAGAAGGGAAGGGAGCCATTGCTCTTCACTTCCGTAGTAAACCTGATGTTTACATGCAAACTATTGAGATAGTCCAGAAAGGCAGCCAACTTCTCTTCGCCATGAGACCAAATGACAGAAGTGTCCTCTATATATCTGAAAAAGGCTTTGGGTTTTCCTGTAGCGGTATCCAGTGCCATGTGTTCAAAGCTTTCCATGAAGAAGTTAGTAATAGCAGGTGAAAGAGGTGAGCCCATGGCTACCCCCCTCCAACTGTTCTAAAAAACTGACCATTATAGGTGAAATATGTGGAAGTGTGCGTATGTCTAAATAGCTGGGTGATATCCTGTGGAAAATGTTCAGCTATAAGCTGCAGCGAATCTTCTAGAGGCACTCTGGTGAACTAAGATTCCATGTCAAAACTCACCAAAATATCATCGGGGTCCAACCTCAAAGTTGAAATAGTCTGGACAAGCTGACTGCAATTTTTAACATGGTGTTGATAGGAGACTACCAGAGGATTCAATAGAGTAGTAAATGTTTGGAAAGAAAATAGGTGAGTGATTGGAAAGAAAATAAGTGGGTGATCCAATGGCACTCACAATAGGCCAGAGTGGCACCTCGGACTTATGAATCTTTGGCAGTCCATAGAGTCTAGCAGGAGCAGCTGCATGTGGGGCGGCATTTTTCTGTGCTTCAGGAGTATTCCAGAGAGTTATAATGCACTTGTTATTATCACTCTGCGTTTCGGTTTTTTCTTTGACATTTTTTATGAATGCCGTATAAATACATTGCCACATTCACAAATTGTTTTGACACATAACATTGTGCCTTTAACATAATGAGAGAATCCCGTAACTTCTGCATGCAATGCGATATTTTAAAAGAGAAAGCAAGCATGTGATAAAAACCATGAAATATTCTGCCTTTTCATCAATTCGACCAAATATTTCTTGCATCTCTTTTTCATTAGGAAAATTGTTGTCTCAACACCACCACTACCACCACCACCACCACCACCACCACCAGCAGAAGAAGAAGAAGAAGAAGAAGAAGAAGAAGAAGAAGAAGAAGAAGAAGAAGAAGAAGAAGAAGAAGAAGAAGAAGAAGAAGAAGAAGAAGAAGATGATGATGATTCATAAAAGCTACTGTTTAAAACATTTAAATGTCATTAATTTCTGAGTCAAATTCCATAAATTTTCATGCAATTTCAGAATTGAGCTTATACACTATTTCTACAATGTTATGTTCTGCTTTGTATTCATTATTGAACCCATTTTGTCTGGATACACAATCAGTGCCTTCATAGTTGCTGGCCTTGTTACAAATATTTGTATCGTGTACCAAAAGTTGAGAAACAACATCTTCACAAGTTTTTGTCATACCTTTGTATCCTTAATGTCTTATTTTGTGCAGGTGGTTTACTCAAGGCTAAGGTTGAGGAACCAGGCCTATCTAGAAAAACATTAAGTGATATTTGATCTTATGGTATGAACTGTTCCTGGCTTTAATGATGGTCCTTGGAAATGTTCATTTTGTATTAATCTTCTTTTCAACATTTGAGTTCTGTCAGTCACTCATAGTGATGTAGAAGGCCTCTCGGAGGCCCTGGTGCAAAAGGCCCAAATGGGGCCCTTAACTGCAATTGTCAAATGTGAATTTAGGGGTTTTAAATCTAATTTATATAAGCATCACAAAATTAATTTAATTATAGGTACATAAACAATTATACATAAGTAATGCTTGATTTTATAAGTCAGAGGAACAGTGGATCAAATATTGGGATGTTAATTGTTGATTTAGGTTTGTATTTGCTTAAAAGATTTGCATTCACTTATCATTGCAATAAGCTCAAAAGGTTTAGAACAGGTATTATTTTTAACTTAGGTCTTACCAAATGAGAATAAAAATGTGCTTTTCAAAATATAAATAATTTGGTCTTGCATGGATAAATTAATTGAACTCTTTATAACATTAAAATAGCTGAATGTTATTCAACAATGTCACTAGTAGGCATTATTTTAGTAAATGTAAAGTGATAATTTTAAAGACAGTTTAACATAATAAAACCAAAGACTAAAATTTAACAAAGCTTAACGTCCAAATTTTCTTTATCAGGAAAATAAATTATATATTCAACAGTAAAAACAAGATTGAACTTGAGATTCGTAATTTCTTTTGTGATTCCAAATCAGTAAACAAATCTACGACTTTATCAATGTTAATCCATCACACCCTATTATTTTCTATTAACAGTAGAGCCAAAACATTTAGGTATTCTTGAGTAGGAACTTCTAAGGCAGTTTTTGATCAGTTTTAATTTAGAAAAAAAATGAGCTTTTAGCTTTGGCCACTGTATGAGGAACAGTTAAGTACATACAGCAAGCAATATCAGGATAGGCAGAAGTCAAAGAATTATGTTCAACAATAGATTTAAACAGCTGTTTCATATGAGTCATGTTTTTAATCTTAGCTCTGGAGGAACTTCTAACTAATAATATTTGTGGTCTAAACAAAAGTGTTATGTTGTCAGAAAAGGTTTTTGTAAATTTGTCAGCTTCTTTTACCAGTTGATCATCAGTAGAAGCCAAAAAGGTTTGAATTGCCCTATATGCATCTACTGTTGACATGCCTTTGAACTGATTGTAAAGTTTTGAGCATATACAGTCAATCATGGGATAATATTAAGCTAGAGCCAGCAGCAGTGCATGCACATTGTGGTTGGACAAGTTACTCGGCAGACTGCTAAGAGTGTAAACCTACTGACTATGCAAAGGATGCACTGTGAACCCCCTCCCCCCCCCTCACTCAACCACTGTCCTGTCAGTATATTATTTGTTTTTTCAAAATAATTCTGTCACATGCAATTGCAGCAATAATAAAGAATAATCTTAATTAAATATGCAGTTGATGTGCAACTTGTTACAGAATTTTTACCATGAGATACCTTCAAAATCTTTTTCAACAGGAACCCCAACTTTATTGAGAGTTGGTGGGGACCCCAGTGCAGTGCACTGCTTGCACCAGCCTTAGTCTGGCCACTCACCTTGAAATATAAGAAAAACATACAAGCTTCTTTACCAGGAATAAAGCTTTTCCTCTTGCAAAATTTGACCTATCTTCCATATCTCTTTGGAGATTTAGATTGATTTGGAAACCTATGAAAATTTATGTCTTTTATTTTAACTCTTCAGTTTCAACTTTTCTATTACAGCCATACACACTGCACAACAGCATTTTTTCACAGTACTAAAGAGAATACCAAATATAAAAAGAAACAACAAAAGTAAATTATTGTGGTGTGTGCTCTTGTAGAAGTTACACTAGACAATGCATTAACAGCATTACTATAAAAACAAGCCGCGTTCCATGAATATGCATCAATGATGTCAGAGCTTTTCTTATTTCCTCGAATTGCAAGCAAATGCTTACGCATTTGTAAACAATCAATATACCAGTATGTACTACTCAACATTTAGATTTAGCAACATGAATTTTCCATTTCATTCCCATTTAATTTCCTTTAATTTGTATATCAGAATTATGAATTATAATTTATAAGGGATTTATGTCGTCCAATTAGGTGTTCATAGATTGTTATATACAGAGTGATTTACATAGAACTAATACATTTTTTTCTTAATTCATTTGGTTGCAAATTCACTCAATGTCCCTAGTTTAACATCAAATTAAGCAGAATATTTGGGAGTTTTGAACCCGTCACAAGATGTGCAGATGCTTATTCTTTATTCCCTATTGTTGGCTTTTATGTTTGGCAGCTGTTTTTGATATTTTCTTCTAGTTGTGAAAATTGCGAGTACAGATCAAATCAAAGACTCTACCTTGTGAAGCAGTACTGGATTAAGAATTCAATTAAACTACTCAAAGGGCATACTAGAGAGAATTTGATGTTCGCAACCCCCCAAAAGAAACATAATACTGACAATGGTAAACAAATTGGAAACAACTTGAGAGTGAGAGTAAAAAAGGCTTAACATTGTTCATTTAGACTGCCTATGGTTGTGGAAATTAGGTATAACTGGAGTGGTCATGCCATAAGTCATTAAGAAGTTTGTTGCACAGAGAATAGTGGACCAATTTCTGTTTTACCAGACTGTGGGCATTGTAGAGTACCGATGGATTTTCATGGAGTTTGTTGAGTAACTGGATGATGTAGAGCTGGGTCATAGATATTTTGAACATCAAACCTATCCATGGTGCTAACTGAAAGTTTTGACAACTTGATAAACTCCAAGAACTGGGGCCGCTGAGATCTCCCAATTTAACAACAGACTTCTTCCTATGGGATTACTTAAAAGACAGAGGTTATACCACACACCTTCAGACATTGGACAATCTGATGCACAACATAACACAGTTCTCCAAGTGGACAGTAACATGGAATGACATGTTGAGTTATGCTTCATGCAGGAGAAAGGGCATTTTCAATACTTTCTATAGAGGTTGATAATATCCCAAAATGCTTTATATTTGAAGTATAATAAGTTGTGACAGCATTATTCATCTTGAAATAAAGAAAGAAATGTGTTAGTTTTTTATAAATCACTTTGTATAATGATAAGTTAACAGAAGCATTACATACATATTCATAGCCTTAACTTAAATATAAGGTTGTTAGTTAAAAGTCTTATACAAAAAACATAGGTTATAATGCATTCCCAGTCACAAATAACTTATTTAATAATAAACATATATCCCAGCATTTAAATTTTGAATTAGCAAGTTTGCAGTAATATAGAGAACTTCAGTGATTTGCATTTTCATTTATGTACTCAATTATTGTTTTAATTGCAGTACTATTTTGACATGCAAAATATTAAATATTGTTATATACCGGGGTGAGGCCAAAAGGTTTTGCAGCTAAAATATTAAATTAAGTTACCCTGGCATAAACATTGGGGGACGTAGACTCAGAGGCAGCGAGAGGGCTAGGAACTTAGCTGCACAAATTTAAACCAGGCGTGGGATATTCACAACAAAATACACATTTAACACATTACCTGTGGTTTATTAAATAATTGACCTGGTGCCACTACATCGTAAACAACAGATTACAGGACAAACATTGGAGGGAAATGCTCCACATTCACATGGCCCACGCACTCTACATACACATCCACATGCCCTGAAGACACACACACAAGACTCTCTCTACTAGTCGACTGATGCCACAAGAACAAAAAGGCTAGTCCCTCTACTTGCCCTCACCCCCCTGACTGGGAGGTGGGGAGGGAAATGCCCTGCCGGACAAGAATTCAAACTCACAAACAAAATAATTAGTTCAACAATGTCATGCTACAAAGCAATAATGTGTCCGACGCAACAATGCACACACATTTGCTACAATATGTATTACACTTTTAACTAGAGTATACACAGATATTGTTAGTTATTACTGCTAAGACTTAATAATATTGAGTGTTAGTGTGTAAACACACAGAAACACTATATACCTGCATAATCTAAGAACATCTTCCTCAAGTTTAAAATACTTTGCTTCTTTTTTACCTGAATGCTAAACATATAATTACCTGAACTTATAATTTTCCAAGTTTGTCTGCTTGCTCTCTAGTTAGCCATCTATGTATTGATGATAATCATTCTTCCATACATGCCATATGTAGGCTAGTTTGGAAAAGCAGAATCATACTGAAAAATTCAATGCCATAGTTTGGATTTGAACCATGAATCTTTGGAAAGTTAAAGGTATATTATAAACTCATGTATATAATGTTTGTAATTTGTAAAGGGTTCTGTACAGGATTCTTTAGCTTCTAATTCTGGGATGATTCTAAATGCTCTTCTTTGTAATACAAATATTCTTTTAGTATATTATTTTACTGACTTTGTTCCCAAACAAACTATAAGTTCATTGTGGCTATATCAAACTTTCATTATAGTTCATAAATTTTCACTAGTGTTCCTTGATCTACAAGCTTTGCCATTTGTTGCAGAACAAATCGGCCTAAACATATTTTGTTGCATACTCTGTCCATGTGTTAGCCCATTCTTACCTCAATTATTCCTAAAAAATTTGGGTTATTTACTTGTGTTTCCTTCCACATTGCTGATGTCTGTGTGCAATTTTTATTTTGTACTGTCTGGGCATTTATACATACTGTTTTATCTGTGCTAATTTGTAAATTATCTGATTTTAAATACTCTGTTATTTTAGAAAAATTGAGTCAGAGTTGAAACTCTTAGCATCACTTATATTTTTGTGTCTTTGACTGGTTTAGAGAGCTACTTGCTCAAAAAATGTAAGTGATATTAAGTGTTTCAACTCCAACTCAATTTTTCTATTATTTCAAATTCACATCTCTGTTATTAGCTTATTTAAATATTATACAACTCTATTATTTGTTTTGTATTTTGCTTTATGTTTTTATTCAAAGCTAGTAAATTTTCTCCACTATTAATTATTGACATGTCATCTGCATAAATAATAAGTTTGCCTAGTATTTGTGGTATGCCATTTTTTGTAAAGTGTTTAAAGCAGTGGTTTTAATGCTGAGACCTGGGGTACTCCTTAATGTATTATTTGTATATTGGAATAATATTCCTAATTTGCCTTCCATTAGCATGGGTAATCTTTACTTGCTGAGATCTGTTACTCAAGTATCATCTTACTAGGCCATTTTTGTCCCATGTATTTGAAATAGCTGCAATTTATTTAGCAGCATTTCAAGTTGTACAAAGTCAAATACTTTAAGTTTAAAAACAGACAGCTGTTGTATTTATGTTTATCTATAAGATACTGCATTTCAGCAATAGTCTCTTTAGTTGATAATTTTTTGAATAATATTCTGTATTTTTCTTTAAAGAATATTATTTGATTTGCTATTATTTTTTCCACTATTTTATAAAAAGGATACTAATGTTATTGGTCAGTAGTTTCCATGATGGACCTTTCTTCCTTTCCTAAATATTGGCATTAATACTGATTTCTTTAAACGGTTTAGGATGATGTTATTGTCGCATTGATTAATTCTTCCAATGGTTCAAATATGTAGGGGCATAATGTTTTAAAAGACTAGTTGAAATTCTATCTTCGGTTATCTCTAGTATACACATTGACATGCATATATTTTTCACATGCTACCTATTTATATCCTTTTTACCTGAGAGCTTTTTATATTATTTATGAAGTTGTTATTTATTTTCTCTCAGTGTAGTCCCTACCCAGAGATCCGATTGAGGGATTAGTTTAACTCTGGAATATTTAACAGGATCATCCATCATTGTTTTTAAAATAGTGGGGTTGTATAAGGTTTTCTTTACAGCTTGTAGGCACCTCTTAATTATTTGTATACTTTAATATTAGGTTTAAAACTCCTCACCAGTTTATGTGAGTTCCTATGAGGCTGATGTAGGCACTGATAGATAAAAGAGAATAGAGTTACAAAATAAAATAAATGACCTTGAGTGCTCTAATACAGTCAGGTTGAAGTAAACAAGAGTTTAACCAAGATAGACTAGATTAAAGATGGAACTGGTATAAGAGGAGAAAGAATATCAGTTTCATTCATCATGAGTAAACATGACTTCTAGCAACTGCACCACTGGGAAGGTGAGGGTTTGGACTCTAGGCTTTGGTCCAGTTTGGTTCCCACAAGCCTTCAACTTGGTGAAGGAATTTGGGATCTCCTCACTGTTACTAACAAAAGCCCTTCCACAGCTTGAAGCTTGAATTAAAAGGCAGCATGTTACAATTTCTTCATTTTTTCTTTTCTGAAACGGAAAGAACAGTTCAAACTTCAGTAAATAATCATCTGTCATCCTGTGAAAGAATCATAGTGGTATACCACGAGCCTCTGTATTAAGTGTAATCCTCTTCAACACCATGTTACTAGCTTACATGATATTATACCTTCTGAGGTGAAAATATGTACATATGCCAATGGTGTTACAATATGGAATACTAATGAAGACTCAATGCCATTGTATTGCATATTGAAAGCATCAATAGCAAATACAGTCGGCCATAAACAGTATTATTTTTTGGGCAAGTCAATGAAAATTAACTATTTAACAATCTAAAACTGAATATATGCTATTTACAAGAAGATACAGTTAAAAACGATTACAAACCTCACATATATCTGAACAATCCTCAAATCCCATATAATCCAACTCCAACAATTTTCTGCATCATCTTTTATGAAAAAGACTATGGAATATGCATACAAATCAGATTACGTCACTATGTGTTCCAAGATTAAATCTTCTAAAAATTGTTGCAAATAAAAAATGGAATCTGATATAGCAATGATATAATTTTATTTATGCTCGACCATGCCAAAATGTAGTATTTATATGACTGGTAGCAGTACTTTAATGGGCCTCATTAAAGTACACCTGTTCATTAAAGTATTGGTATTTGACCAATCAGAAGTGGCCACGTAACATTGTGAAAGCACAAGTATCGATTATTCTGCATAGTACGTCTCACAATGCTGGCAACTTTGTTTGACACAGGTGCTACAAGGTTATTGTATTGTAACCATAGATAAAGGAATAACGATTGTAACACATCACTCAAACCAGAAACGAATACTTATGAAACCTTTAATTTAGATACATGGTCGAGCATAACAGTCGTATGAAACTTGACTATAATGGTGATTAAAATGCTTGTATGATAATTAACCAGAAACGAATACTTATGAAACCTTTAATTTAGATACATGGTTGAGCATAAACAGTCATATGAAACTTGACTATAACGGTGATTAAAACACTTGTATGATAATTATTAACCGAGCGAGCGAAGTGAAGCTCGGCTAATAATAATACTCACGTTTTAATTACTACCATTATAGTCTTGTTGCATAACATACTATTAAACACTATAAGATCCAAACTATTAATGGGTGTGAAGTCTGGGGTTCTGCATCAAAGAAACACTTGCAGAATGTATTTACATTCCAAAATTCAGCACTAAAATGTGCTTGGGAGTCCCAAAAACTGCTTCTACATTTTCTATAGAAATTTAATCTAATATTCAACCTATTAGATTGTAATTATATATTGTAACACAGTGGCTAAGGCCTGAGCTTATCGCTAAGAGATCGAATGACTGACCATCCAGCCTGGAAGATATAAACTGATGGGATAGCACTCTCATCCAGGGTTAACACCAGAGCACTGTCTGAAGCTAATGGTATTCTGGAGCATTCTTTCTCCCTGCCTCCCAAACATTCTAGAACTCCATGAAAAATTCCAATGGCTTTATAAGCAAGTGTGCTCGCGAGTGAGACAGTCTGTTTCTGGCGTGACATAAAGTGCTGGTAATACGTTCTCAGAGTGAGGTTGCAACGATAGTTGTGCCATACAATGAGTGCTGCTACTGCATGAGCCTAAGAGGTCTTGGGTTCAACTCCCAAGTGAGTGAAGCAGAAGGAAGAAGATCCTGCAAGACCAGCCTTAGGCACGTGCAACCAGTGTGGCTGCTCCATGCTTCTAAGGCTCCCTTGCAAAGAATTTAAAAAAAAGAGAGAAAAAGAAAGAAGAGGAGCTTAGTTTTTGGTCTTGCAGATGAAATTGAAAAAATGAAGTGAGCTATTATGGAAATAACTTTTACTTTTAATAACAGTGTAGTGTAGTTGTACTTTTAATTTTAATAGCAATGTAATGTAGTAAAGTAGCCGTAGTAACTCATTACGTTACTGGAGACTGGCTTTCTTGTTGCAGGAAGCACCATGAGGTGGTGAGTGGAGTTGTTATTCATCACTGGCTACATGTTTGTTGCACATTTGTTGGATTTGTTTTGAATTTAAAAGTAGACGTATGTTTAACATTTTTTGGTTTCACAATGATTCATGTGTTCTGTGCATCTTCTACGTATGTTAGAATGGAAAGTATTGTTTGTTATACTGTAAAGTTTGGAGTGCCAAAAGCGATGTGAAAGGAACAAATTTCGAAAATAGGAATCATATGCTCAAAAAGCCAAGAAAAAGTTAAATGGTGAACAGTTTTGTAACTCTCAAAAATGTGCCTTTGAAAAGCTTCTTCGACCTAAATCTTTAAAAACTGAGAATGAAAATGAAGGATGCTTAAATGATGCCAGCCATTACAATAGGACTTCCCTCATCTGGGGTTTAGGTGAAAAATAAACATGAAGTATTGGATTGTGACCCACTTGCTATCACACATTCAGGTAGGCCTAGTAGTACTGATAATGGAATAGTCACAGATCCAGATCAAGTTGTTTGACCTAATACATCAGCATCCCCCATCATTGACAAAATTGTGCAAAAAGGCCCTGCTAAAGTTATAGCTTTTGATTATCTTTTAAGTGAGAACAGAAGAAAATTGTCCTCTCATTTTTACATATTAAGAACTTTACTACCCACTGTAGAGAAAAGATATCAGAAATGGCTTGTGTATTCAGACAACGTTTTTTGTTATAAACTCTTTGTATCTCCTTCAAAATTTAAATGTGCATATCAACTTTTTAACTTCTTAAATCTAAAAATAATTAAACAGTGTAATGATAAATGCTTTAATAAGAGTATCCTAAACAAAAAATGTTAACCTTAACTTATCTTGAATTTTAATAAAATTTGAAGAAATCCCAATGATAAATGGTTTGTTTATGTTATTAACATTTATTAATTAGCATACCTACTGGGAGAGCCAATGAGCTAAGAACTGGCTGCACAGTGTTTTTTCTGTTCACATTATCGGCACTTGTTGCCGTCTGCATCTATCATAGAATGGTGTAGATGCAACCAGACAACATTTTTAAAGCTACTTTTAAAGGCTTTACTTACAAAGTTTATGAAAGGTGCTGTAACTGGCCACTGTCATCCATACATTTTTGGCATCTCTTTAGGAAACTATCCATCACTTGCCGTAGTTCACATTGATAAATGCTGGCAATTTCTTGGCAGAAATTTTATTTTAATTCTTCCAGGGTGTGTAGGTTTGTCTTGTACACTATGTATTAATTTACCTCAGAGATAGAAATTGTAGGTGGTTAGGTCGGGGGACCGAGGGGGTCACAAATCTCTACTAATAATTCTGTCCTCAGACACACTTTCAATTGTTCTCATTGAAATATTGGCTGTAAGAGCTGTGGCAGAGTCTTGTTGAAAAAAGACAAAATTGTATTTGCGTATGTAGGAGTGTCAACTATTGACTTGAAAAAAATTGGCCCTATAACTCTATCTCCACTCATGGTGCACCATACACCAATTTTTTTTTGTCATGGAGGGGTACTTCATGAACAATATTAAGTTTGTCAGAGCTCCAATAACGATTAGTTTGTATACACATATCCATGAAGGTGGAACCAAGTCTCGTCTGAGAAAAATATTAAATATGGGTCTATTTCGCTATTGTATACACTATTGAGACTCCACACACAAAATGTATGCCTAATTACAGGATCATCTGGTTGAAGAGCATGTGCCACAGTTATTTTATATGGTTTTAACTCAACAATTTAGTAGCTCTTTGCACAGAGTCATAAGAAATGCATGCCTTTTGTAAAAGATGTCCAAGTGATTTTTGGGGGGAAATCTGCAAATGATGACCAATGTCATCTAATGTTTCTTCGATAAGAACCCTATGCTGTCTTTTAGGTTTCTTAGACTGAACACTTCCTGTGGCCTGAAATTTATTATAAAGTGTATGGATTGTACAGCCTGGAACTTTTACACCCACAAATCTTTCTGCAAATCATATTTTCACTTGACAAGCTGACTAATTTAACACACATGAATCATAAATAAATGCATGCTGCATAGTAGAAAACATACTGAGCCATAATATACTTGTGGCTAAATACAGGACAAAATAATAAATAACTTGTAATAACTGAACTACACCATATCACTGTCAACTCAATACTGCAGAGCCAGAGCAAAGCAAAGCCATGTCAGTAGTGTGACTCTGATTGCAGCAGCAGTGCAAAATCATGTGTCCACATGCCCAGTGAAAAAACACAGCACAGCCAGTTCTTAGTTGCTTGGCTCTCTCTGTATTAAGATTTCATGACTTCTTTACATACCATATAAGTAGGCTATAGGACTGCTAGTAGTGTGTTGATATATCCATAATTGTAGGGGCCCCGCGGTGAAGGTTTGTACATAGCCCTGCATCAGCTAAAGCCTGCTCTGAGAGCCTGCTTCGCACGTATTTCATTACACCACAAAGGAATGTGAAGTGACAGAAAATTGAACTAGATCACATTAGTGAAGCGACAGTGAAAACTTAGTGAAGTTACATTGGAAGCTGGACAAAATCACAATATGTGGGATAATTCTTAAATTACATTTAAAGTTTCTGTCTTTATTAAGGTCTTGGATGTTTTTTAGAATAATAGGTCACAATTTTAACAATTTTAGAACATAAACATGGAAGGTATCCCATTAAATATAGTTAATATAAAAATGGAAAAAAAATTACTTGTTAATGTAATTCCTTAGTGGAAATAGAAAACACCAAGAATCTTACATTAAAATACCAGGCAATTATACCAAAAAGTTGCACCATATGTCTTAAAATAAAACTGCATGGAATTAATCTACAACAGATATGAGTATTTTCTTCATATATATACGAGGGTAATCCCAAAAGTAAGGTCTCCGAAGCGCTGGGATCGCAGGGAAACTGTTTGTGTGGATGTTGGCCATACTGCTTTTTTCCTTCCTCCCTCCACTCTCTTCAGAAACCACCGCACATCCCTTAGCGCCCTCAGTCTTGGCTTGGCAGCCACTTATAATGGAGCTCCCGTTAGCCACTACCGCCAGGTGCAAAGTTCGCGCAGTTATTCGCGTTTTGAGAGCAAAAGGGGTTAAACCTGTCGAAATTCATTGACAGTTGATGGAAGTGTATGGAGAGTCTTATGGATGTCAAAAATGTTCGCAAGTGGTGTAGAGAATTTGCAAATGGTCGCACGGAAATTCATGACGAGGAAAGAAGCAGGAGACCGTCCATTTCTGACAAAACAATCGCAAAGGTTGAACAAATCGTGCTTCAAGATCGGCAGATCACTCTCGATGAGCTCTGCATTGTTGTTCCTGAGATTTCTTGAAGCACTATTCTTCGGACTTTGATTGAAGAGTTGAATTTCGGAAGGTGTGCGCAAGATGGGTCCCAAGAATGCTGACAAGATCACAAAAGGCAATGCGCTGAAACTTCCCACCAATTTCTTCAACGCTATGCAAATGAAAAGGACAACCTTTTGGATTCAATAGTTACGGGTGATGAAACCTGGGCTTTCCACTTCACACCTGAGACCAAACAACAATCACGTGAGTGGCGGCATTCTGGTTCACCCAAGCCGCGAAAATTCAAGAGAAACAGTCTGCCGGTAAAGTCATGGCAACTGTGTTTTGGGATGGAAAGGGGATATTGGTGGTCGAATTTATGGATCCTGGGACAACAACAAATGCCTACAGGTGTTGTCAGACATTAAAAAAACTCAGACGGGCAATTCAGAACCATAGAAGAGGAATGTTGAGCAAGGGCATAAGCCTTCTCCATGACAATGCTCGCCCCCACACCGCCCGTCAAACCATGAATCTTCTGCAACAGTTTGGATGGGAAACCATCACCCATCCACCCTATAGTCCGGACTTAGCACCCAGTGACCACCACTTGTTTCCCAAGTTGAAAGAACACTTGGCTGGAAGGCGCTTCGGTGACGACGATGAAGTGAAAAATGAGGTCCATCACTTTTTCAAGAGCAAGGCGGCAAGCTGGTATGACATGGGCATACAAAAACTGCCACAGCATCTACAAAAATGCATCGACCGAAATGGCGATTATGTGGAAAAATAGACAAATGTTAAAGCTTCAAAACTATGTATCATTTGTTGTCAATAAAACTTTCTTTGTATTTTAAAAAAAATTGGAGACCTTACTTTTGGGATTACCCTCATATATATATATATATATATATATATATATATATATATATATATATATATATATATATATATATATACTGGTGTTTCTCGAAATCCTGATGATGGACTGTCAGGCACAGGATATTATATTTCAGAATATAATGAGAAATATTATATACCTTAACCATGCTCATCACCCTCCAGCCTTGAAACTGAACTATTAGCTATAGAGGCAGCATTTCCCCATGTTTGCATATTCTGCAGTAAACACCTTGCTCATTTTTTTATTTTTTTAAAATAGAGAGTTGAGGGTTGTTACACTACATCACTATGATAATCTTACTTGAACGCGTTTCGGGAGACGGCTTGTTCCCATCGTCAGCATTTTCTCTCATCAGTTGAGAGAAAATGCTGACGATGGGAACAAGCCGTCTCCCGAAACGCGTTCAAGTAAGATTATCATAGTGATGTAGTGTAACAACCCTCAACTCTCTATTTTAAATTATGACACATCACTGTTACAAGCTTCTAAATCTTCAAAAATTGACCTTGCTCATTGCTCCCGCTGAATCACTATGTACACCGTGTGACCTTCAACTGTGCAGAAATAGGAACAGATAATTTGTTCAATGCAGTGGCGGTATGCAACATTTTGCATTTGAAATACTAATCCATCATTCATGGGTCCTCATTTCTATTGCTCCCCATATGGCCTATGACTTCCAGGGTATACCTCATTCCACCAAGTGATGGCGACCCATTTCTGAAGTGGAGGTACCCAGCAGGGGGAATCTGTTTCTTCTGATGGTAGGGTGATGTGAAGATGGCGGTGGAATGAGAAGACTGTGGACTCTGAACCACATTAGGCCTTGGGAATACTTCAAATGAGCAACCATTCTTAGGTTAATATACCTATTGTAGGTTCATGATTGGTAGAATAATTGCTCTGGTATAATGTCTCTAACATTAGTATTTATGTTTTTCATATGAGCATACACATATTTTCATATGTTTGGTAGTTGTAACATAAACAGTTGCAAAAAATAATGACAATTATTATAGTATTAAGATAGTAAAACAAGCAGCTCCTACCTTGATCCATAGCATTGTAAAGCTAACAGTATGAGAATTGATTTGAAATGAAAATCTTCCACATTTATAACAGTGAATATGAACAGGCCTCTTGGTAATTAATTGGTATCTAACACAATTCAAGCAAACTACAGCATACTTAATAATTGAAGCATTATAAAGGAATGAGAAACCCACCACTGCTGTCAAGGCAGTTTTGTCACAGCTGTATAGCCTTGAACCTTAACGTTTATGCACTCCTATCAATTGGATGACAGCAGCAGAAGCCCGTCTCTAACTGATACCATGCCTTTACCCACTGCAGTGCACGGAGCAAGCCTGCTTGCTCTAGCAAAAAATCAAGCGAGTTGATGATGCCTGGTATACAGTATTTAAATATGCATTACAGTACTTAAAAGGACTATTTCATAAAATCAGTAACTTTCTTTTTAACTTCTCCCAATGTTTTCAAACAGCTATATCAAGTCACCACTTGATAAGCATTAAATCTGTTGTTAATTCACTGCTTTGTTTTACAAAATGCAAAGCAATCTGAAAACAAGAAGCTTTTTTTATTGATAGTGTTGTAAGTAACTCAATATTTCCTGTTAAGATTTTAATACAAATTTGTAATCTTTCTTGCCTCTAGTGCTCTGAATCCCTTGTCTACTGTCACTCTGTCACTAACGCTTTGAGATTCTGTTCAATGCATATTACAACACAAGTTCTTTGGCTGATATCTTAAACACAAACAACGCTTACCAATACCAACAGTAAAATAACATTGAATGCATGTGTAAGCAATTGATATTTGTTATAAAATGCCTTCTCTGATTACCCTCCCCTTCGTGGGACTTACACCCCCCAGGACTTATAAGCCAATGCCTGTGGTCGGATGTCTGTTGGGGAGCTGAGAGTCTATGGATCAGAGAGTGACAACCAGGGTGGGGATCAGCCTGACACCTGGGTGAGAGTGAAGGAGGGGATGATAGATGAGATGCGAGAGATGAGTGACAGGAAAGGTGAAGATGGAGCACTGGTGGTATGATGAATGGTGGGGGAAACCAGAGAACCTAAAAAGAACCCACCCAGATGCTGTTTTGTTCACCACAGATCCCACATGTGGGTCCCTGGGATCGAACCCAGGCTGCCTTGGTAGGAGGCGAGCAGTCTAACCACTTGGCCATGATGCCACCACTTAGTATTTTGTTATAATGGTACATTGTTTCTTGGAATGTGAGGAAGGGATGAGGATTAACTGCATACAATAACAAGTACCTGTATTGTTATTTAAAGTTGGGCCAAAAGGACAGTGCCAATTATCACAACAATGTTGCCAGTGCAAACTAATTTGAGCATCTCATATTTTTTTGCTCATTCCTATTTACCTATTATCACCCCGTATTCCTCTGCTATTTTGGTTAATCCAGGTTCCACTTAAGCACAGCTCGATTAAGCAGAGTTTTACTGTATCTAGATATATCAAACAGTTTTAGAAGAGCTAAGACAGGCCATATTGTAACCCAGCCATACCTACATTGCTTCAATCTCATTGACTAATATTTGTAGTTGGTACAACAATCATAAGGAAGATCTGGAACACATCCTCATAAACTGTCCTTTCACAAATCCTCTGCAATTCCTGTAACTTTGAACAAATCTCTGCAACATACATTGAATACACCTCTTCCTTTATCTGCAACTGCAGGAATATACTATAATTGTTGTGCATTATACCCATTATTTGTAAACAGAAGAAATTCATAGTGGAACGTGTGTTGCCAGCAAATAGCTGGAGTTTTAGCAATATCTGGATTTGCTGTATGTATTGATTTGATAATTGACTCATGATTACATCTACCGTTTATTTTTCTGCAGGAAGGTTTGTAATGATTTGATCAAGAATATTAGCATTGTTTTAGTTACCCTAAGTTCATTTACTGTTATCTTAAGTTTATACATATTTGTGATATCAACAAACTGCTTATAGTCCGAGTGTCCTTATTTTTGTTTATATTCAAGTCACTCAAATACAGTGTTTTTCCTGTCAAACTGATTTAGTACAATTGTTAGATTATTAAAGAATTAGCTGTTTTGCTACCTGGTCATTTCTAGCATGCAATAATTACTAGTTTTTCTCCATCTAAATGTATTTTCAACCCCACTAGTTCACAGGTTTTCTCTGTGCTGCTCCTTTAAATCCAGTTTATACAGTGTGAGCCAAAAGACTCCGAACTGCCTGCACAATGTTTTTCCACTGGGCATTTGGAAATATAAAAACATGATAACACACTGCTGCTATAAACAAAGTCACACTGTTTTGGTTTTGCTGTGCAGGGTGAAGCGCAGTTTTGAGTTGACAGTGATGTGATGTAGTTCAGTTATTACGAGTTATTTATTATTTTGTCCTGTACTTAGTCACAAAGTATATTATGGCTCAGTATATGTTTTCTACTGCACAGCATGTATTTGTTTATGATCCGTATGTGTTAACTCGGTCAGCTCGCCAAGTGAAAGTACAATTTGCAGAAAGATTTCCAGGTGTAAAAGTTCCAGGCAGTACAACAATCCATGAACTTTACAGTAAATTTCAGGCCACAGGAAGTGTTCAGGCTAAGAAATTTAAAAGACGGCGTTCGGTTCTTACCAAAGAAACATTAGACAACATCGGTCATTGTTTGGAAAATTCCCCCAAAACATTCCATGATGGATAGTTTCCTAAAGAGGTGTCAAAAACGTATGGACAACGACGGTGACCAATTTCAGCATTTCCTTTCATAAAGTTGGTAAGTAAAGTTTTTAAAAGTAGTTTTAAAAATGTTGTATGGTTTCATCCGCGCCTTTCTATGATAGCGGCAGATGGCAACGAGCACCGAGGATGCGGACAGGAAAAACACAGTGCAGGCGGTTCGGAGTCTTTTGACTCACCCTGTATGTAACATCTACTGTTGTTCCTCTGCCCCTTTTGACTCTATCTACAGAAGCATGTTTTAATTTGGAATCCATCTGTATTAGTGTGATGTATTTCATGTTCTTTAAGGCCATGTTCCATTATTACTACTATATCAGATTCCTTTGATGTAGGAATACACTGAATTCATCCATCTTATTACCTATGTATTGAATTCTTTGGTATATAACCCTAAGCGTTATCTTACTAATATTGCTGCATACAGTACTTGAGTGCTTATTGGTTCAGTTTCATTTCCATGTTTAATGTGATTACTATTTGGCTGTTGTACAATGGAATATTTCACAATTGCCACTCATACCTAATTCAGAAATTTATGTTATCTTATTCACCAAGGTTTCTTTTTCTTTTCAGTAGAGGTGCACGCCATGTGGATTATAAACAGTTCCTTCCTAAATCACTTAGATTGTCTACACTGTCATAATTTATCATGCTACATACATTGTTTACATTATCATTGCATTGATTTATGGTTTTATTTACACAGAAGCTTTCCCTGAGGTCATATTTCTTTGGAATCTTTACTATTGTTGTCTTGGCATGGTACATTTTGGTGCCTACCATTATTATTACATGGTTATTGGGGGTTAGTTTTTTACTGAGTACTTATTATTTGTTACTTTTTCTAATGGTGATTTACTCCTTAAGTATAAAAACAACTTTATCACTTTCAACGTATTTAAAAATAATTCACATTTTTAGCCATTAGCCACTTAATATACATATAACATTTTAACTTCTTAGGTCAAGTGAATTTTCACTAAAATATACTGTGCTAAGTGTTAACCCCCATTCCAGAAGATACACATCAGAACCATAACATTTCTTTAGTAAGATCATAAATATTTTATGCTATGTATAATTACAGAAAAAGTTGGTAGTTCTGTAGAATTTCCCTGTACCTGTTTAACAGATATAAGCATTCGCATTTATGAAGCCTTACCTTAAAGTAACAATTTGAATAAAGGCACATTCTTGGAGCACACTTTTGCTATTAAAAATTATAAGTACATTTGTAGTTCAGAATAACAAAAATATAATTTTTTCAATTTTGTGAAATCAACACTACTTGTATGTACATGTATTTCTTTTCTTTTTCTTTTTTTTTTTTTGTTACCACAGTGGACCTAGTAAGGCTGTCTTTGCTGCACATAAGAGTTCATGTACTAATGTAACAGAGTTGACAAAGGGAGAATATGAGTTCCAGCTTACAGTTACAGATGACAATGGAAACAAAGCTACGGATTCACTGTTGGTCACAGTGACACAAAGTAAGTAGTATCTTGTGATTTGGATTTCCAAGCTGTTTGAAAAACTGGAACTTACACACTGAGAAGAAATTGTCACTGATGAAAGAATGAGACAACTATTATACTCGTTTGCTCCACTTACCACATTTTACATACATGACATGTTTCATGGGTACTCCCTCACATCCTCTGCTACCAAACATCGACTGGCTTTGGAATTGGATTCCAGACTTCTATGTGGTTCTGTGGTGCCCTCTATCGAACAGTCAATGAACTTAGTAATGATCTCTGTTTCTCTCTCTGGTGGTATTTCAAAGTTAGCCATTCCTGGAATTTTTTTATGTACACCATCTTCCACAAGTTCAGTTCTAGTGATATCTTGATGTGCTTTAATAATTTAGCCTCTTTTTCAATTGAATGATTTTCTTTATAAAAATGGTTAACTACAACTGCCTTTTTCTAACTGTTTGTAGCAGATTGTGTCATGATGTTTCTTTAATCTTGTTTCTGTGTTTCTTTCCATCTGCCATAATTATATCTTGTCACAATTTTGGCAGTTGATTTGGTATATGCCCTGTTTCTCTTCTTGGATGATAGCACTTTTTTGTACTTGACCTGAACATGTTGTATGAGGGACCTGGCTATGTTGTATGAGGGACATCCAGAAAGTAAAGAGCAATTTGGCATAATTAAATAATAATGAAAGATATCAACACAAAGCTTTATTTACAAAGATACAGTACTTTACTCTATTTCTGAATGTAATCACCATTGCTGTCAAGCCATTTATTGTAATGTGGTACCAGATTTTCAATGCTGATGTTATACTCTTCTACCACCAAAGACTGTCACTGCCTCTTTGAGGTTTTCATCAGTTGGAAAGTCCTTTAGTTTTGGAAACAAGTGAATATCCTGAATTCTTTCATCAACATTTGCTTTCAACTCATCCGTAATGAGTGATGGCCTCCCACATCAATCTTCGTCGTGCACACTGGTTTTCTTCCTTGGTGAAATGTTATGAACCATTTCCTCACTGAAGATTCATTCATTGCATTATCACCATACAGTCGTCCTCCGTGGTGTAGTGGTTACTATGCTAGCCTCTAGTTCCCGAGGTTGCGGGTTCAAACCCAGCGGAGGGCAATGGATTTTTTTTGGGTGTAAAAATCCTTAGCATGACTTCCTTTGGAAAGGAAGTAAAGCCGGTGGTCCCGTGTTGTAGATTTACGGCACGTAAAAGAACCTCAAGCCTCATAAAGAAGCCTCTGAGCAAAATTACCGATCTTTCATGCCCAAATAGAATGGGACGCTAAGGACCACAGCAGTTAGAGCGTCTATAAATAAAACTCAATTTAATTTAATTATCACCATACACTTTCATTATTTTCCTATAAATTTCTTTTGGCCAAACATTTTGTGCATTCAAAAAATGAATCACACTACGCACTTCACATTTGGCAGGATTTTCAATTGGCGCTGCCATTTGGATATGTTTTAGAACAGACAGGCATAACCTCACAGCTATGAACCTCGACTCACACTGAGATGGAGTAAGGAGTTAACTAGCGTGCGTGCAATTGTGGTGGTAGGGGACTGGCACCGAGCGTGATGTGCAATTGTTCTTTACTTTCTGGATGTCCCTCGTATTTTTGAAAATTGTTTTGAAATTTATGTAAGTTCCAAGGGTGGAAAGTAATTCTCTTAAACATGCATTCTTGTTTTATTGGTGTAAAAGTGGTAATCTGCTTGTTTTGTTTCTCTCTGGTGAACTTTGTTATCTTCTTGTCTATTAGGTCTTTGCCAAAGCCATTGGTTGCTGCTGTTCTTACAATATATCTATATTTTTACTATATTCTGTTTCACTTAGAGCAGTGACTGTCATTATGAAGTAGAATGATGTCGTGGCATGCATTGACTGTGCGAGCAACACGGACAGGGCAGAGAGGAATCCAGAATCTGTACTGTAGCAGCAGTAATGCAGATGCAGTTGTGTTTTGTTCCATGGCAGCTCATGTGTGGAAATCTAATATTATTCTAAAGGAACAATGTCAGAAGAAGCTACAGACATTAATGCAAGGCTATCAACACCAATGTTTTCGCAAGTGTGGAAAAAGCTATTTTTATGTACTGATTATGGTAGCATAGTAAAGTGCTTCAGCAAGTAAAGAAGTGCCATTATGCAGATGCACCCATAATAAGAGAAGTGATTGAAGAATTCGACTCCAGATTTTAAAAAATGATAGACCTGGAACCTGATATTCAATTATTTGCTATACCTTTCTCTGTTGCAATTGATACTATTCCTACCATACTGCAACTAGAAGTGATAGATTTGCAGAATGACATAGAACTCAGGGAAAAATTCCAAAATAGATAGAATCTGACTAACTTCTACAGCAACTTCCCTCGATCACGGTTTCCACGACTTCATTATTTTGCTGCCCGATATATTAGCATGTTTGCATCTACATATTTATGTAAGCAGTTTTTTACACTGATGAAGACTTGTAAACCATGTCACAGAAACCAACTATCAGACCATAACTTAAAATGTATTCTTTTTTTGTGTGTGAGTCAGAACATGGTGCCCAATATTTAAAAACTATTGAAGGACTCGACGAAGTAGTACAGGCTCACAGTAAATTTATACTTTGGTTAGATCAACAGTGTATGCATTGTAAAATAAGAATCCCATTTTCATAAGGATGAAGGAAAGATTTGTTTAAATATCTTCATCAGAATTTCATCATAATTGCTAAAACATAATACAGAACGTTATTTTGTAACTGTTTTTGGTGATTTCTGTGTAATTTATCTAAGCGATATGTGGTAGTATTTTGTTTCCTGTGCAATAAAGTCCATTTCTTTTTACAGTCATTTTATTAAAATGAATAATATGGAACATCCTTTTGTCTTTATATACTGTAGCTATCATAAATAGTTTGTGATTCATAAAACAAGATGTGTAATAGAGAATGTGTCGCTGAGATGTATGTATGTGTCCTGCCACCGTACAGCTCTGCTGCCCCATCGTCAGTCGTGCTGAGATAGCCAGTGCCTACACTACTGTGTTTTCTTATTCCTAGGCTAACCTGCCCTTAATGATTATGTCACAGGGCAAGCTAGTGACGGTGACTGGCTTAGAGGGTTGTTGAGCAATCTGTGCACTATACTATTGAGTACTGCATGTTCGTGTGATCTGGGATTGAAATGAGCTTTTATGTATTTATCTGTATGTGTTTTTCCTGCGTGTTCCATATTCTAATTTTTCTCCATTTTAATGAGTTTCAGATCTAAAAATGTTAGTGTATTTTGGTTCTCTATTTCTAGTGGAATTTCATTCCTGCATCTTTAAGTCCAGCACCTTTAGGCATTTACTTATTTCTTGTTGATCACAAAGATGCCATCCACATATCTGTGCCAAATATAAATATGTAGGGGAATGCTTTAGCCATAATAAGTTAGCCAAAAGGGGAATAGTGGATTTCCCATTGCTAGACCTGAATTTTGTTTGTAAAATTCACCTTTGAAGGTGAAGTATGTCTGGTTGATACATACTCTTGTTAGCCTTTTCCTATCTCTAAGTAGCTTAACCATTTCTCTAAGTATATCAGTTTTCCTTTCAGGATGTTAATAAATAAGGAGTTCACATCAAAAGAGACTAGTCTATCATTGGTGATAGTCTTATGTTTTCTGTCTTCTCATTAATTCTCTGGAATTTCTGATGTCACAGCTTTCAAATTTTAGAAGGGACTGGAAGGTGTTGAGTAGCCATTTTGCAAGGTATTGTGTTGAAGAATTTATATTGTGATAATGAGTTATATGCTTTTTCTCAATTTATAAATCTTTAGAATACCTTTTATACTTGCAATTCTATAGTTGAGCATTTTTTATTTTGCTTTTTCTTTTTCTGAAATGCATTTACTGTCTTCAAGAGCCTTATTTACTGGCTGTGTGTATTTGTTCAAGGGGTCTTCTTATTTAAAAAATGTATTGCTATTCAGTAGCTCCTGTATCTGGTTTAGGTAGTTTTCTGAATCCAGTATTATATCTTATTACTTTTTCCCACTATAGTGTACATCACATCTTTTTCATTTAAGGAGTTTATTGCTTGTTTGTATATTTGTTCTGTTTGTATGTTTTCATTTGCTTATTTGTTCCCTTACATTCTTTTGTAATTGTTGCTTTATCTTGATCATTTACATTTTCTGTTTTAATTTCCAATTCTACAATGCAATCAAAAATAATTTTTGAGAACATTACATTGTATTTAGGCCTAGGTTTAATATCGGGTGTCCGGTTGAAAGGTATCCAAAATAAAACTTAAATATCTTGCAAACTAATTCATATACACGCAACCAAGTTACATCACTACAAAGAGAATCTCTGGAAATTTTGTTTTGCGTGGTTGGCAATATTGTTTGGTTTGTTACGCACAGTTAAAATGGCGAGATTGCAAGAACAGGTTCAGTGTGCTTTGTGGCTGGCAGAGTTGCAGTCTGTTACACCTGTACAACAACGTTTTAGAACCCAATAAGGACGTCAACTGCCTATGAGGAAAAGCATTCGATTCTGGGACAAGAAACTGGGAACAACAGGTAGTCTGTTTTGTGTAAATTCTCCTGGAAAGTCACGGACCTCCGAAGAAAATGTCAATCGCATTAGAGAAGCATTCCAATGAAGCCTGCATAAATCTGTTCGTGTTGCTAGTTTACAGTTACAGATTCCATGTTCAACAGTGCATGATGTGTTGCACAAAAGATTCTGTCTAAGAGCATACAAAATTCAAATGCTTCTCGCAATAAAACCTTATGACAAAGTTGTACGTATGAACTTCACATTAGAAATGCTACAAAGGATTGATGAGTTACCCGACTATCTCCAACATGTGTGTTTCTCTGATGAAGCAACGTTTCATGTTAGTGGAGTAGTGGAGTTGTAAACAGACACAACTGTAGAATATGGGGCAATGTAAATCCACATGCCACTTGCGAACTGGAGAGGGACACCCCGAAAGTCAACGTTAATGCATAACATGGTGATCAAACTGTTCTTCTTCTTAGAACCGACAGTGACTGGAACTTCATACCTGGATATGCTTGGAGCAGTATGCTCTCCCGCAACTACCACATGAAACTATCTTCCAGCAGGATGGAGCTCCGCCACATTTCAGCCTCATTGTCAGAGAATTTCTGAATAGAGAAATGCCCGGGAGGTGGATCGACAGGGATGGGCCAACTGTTTGGCCTTGTAGGTCTCCAGACTTAGCCCCATTAGATTGTTTCCTATGGGGTTATGTGAAAAACATAGTCTACCAGGTTAAGATCGATCTTCAGCACCTAAAAGGCTGCATAAGCAATGCTATGGGAACAATTACACCAAACATGCTCCAGGCTACATGGAACGAGGTGGAATATCGTCTGGACATTTGTTGTGTCACCAAGGGGTCCCATATTGAAATCTATTGAGAACTTGACAATCAGGAAAGAAGCTTTGACAGTTTCCTTTTGCAACAATGTAAGCTATAAATGTGTATAATAAATAGTTTGCAAGTTATAGTTTGTTGATTTTGGATACCTTCCATCCAGACACCTGGTACTTCTAATTCTGCTGTATTGAATATTTGTTGTGACAAGTTGCCCACATTTATTTGTCTGCGACTTTCAGATTATGTTTCACAGTACAATTTTTTGGCTTGGCAATATTTGCCTCTGGTGTCGCAATTGCAATTCACTGTTTTGCTTTGGTTTCTTGTATTACCTCATCATAGTTTGTCCATTTTCTTTTTTGTTTATTAACTTTCTGATTTATGTAAAGCTTTGTGTAGTCAATTATGCATGCACATTGCTTTCCCCCCCCCCCTCTGTTTTACTTTTCTATCTCTATCCCTTTCTTCACTGTGCCTGTTTGTTCATGGTTTACAGTGTTAGACTTTACTATCCTCCTGATGAATTTTGGACAAGCCCATTCTTTTTAACATTTGTTCAGAAATGTTGTATCCACTGCTCTTTACCTTCTTTTCCCTTTGTATTTTAGAAATGTTTCTATTTCTTCATTCCAAGAAGACCCACAATTAAAATATTTCTGATTATTCACATCCCTTACCTCCATTTTGAAATCAAATTCCTCGCCCTCTACTTGTTTCTGAGGACTTGATAGTTTAATTTAAAAGTTTTTAAAAACTGAAACTTACAGTTAAGCAATCATCGATAATAAAGAAAGAATATGGGATGGGTAAATGACCTAAGAAATAACCTTGAGAATAATGGCATGGGAGATGTTTGGAGGAAAAGAGAGGCAAATCACAAAGGTTTTTGGAAGAGTATTAGAAGAAGATTTGAGGACATCGAGATACAACAATTATTTAGTCAGATAACTGAGAAGAGATCTTTGATTCTTTTATGTTAACATAAAAAAACACTGGGAAAGAGAGAAATATGTAGACAACACAAATAAAGAAGAAAGAGGAGGTATAGCATGGTTAAGGGCAGGAATATGGAGGCTAAAAGGGAAGCGAAATGGCTATGCACAAGGTGAATGTCCATTATGCGGGGAAAGTGAAGATATACAACATATTATATTTGAATGCAAAGAAACAGAGATTTGGAGAAAAGAGAGTTTATGGTATGGAATGAATAGGAATAAAGATATACATACAATTCTAGATAAAAACTGTAAAAATATGGGTAAATACTTAATGAAAGTAAAAAATAAATGGATATGGATGGTTAAAAGAGGAAATATAATGTAAATAAAAATAAATATAAGAACTACTAAATGTAGCAACATGTAATTGTAATTCACAACGACTGCTCATCTTAGTGGCCAGGGCCAAATAGAGAAGGCAGTCTAAATATGTAATTAACTTAGTGCTCAAATAAATTATTCATTATTATTCATAATAAAGAAAGAGGGAGTCAACTATTGTACTCTTTGCTCCACTTACTACATTTTATATGCAGGACATGTTTTGTAGGTCTTCCCCCACATCCTCTACTGCCGAAAGCCAACTGGCTTTGCAGTTGGATTCTGAACCTCTGGTTGGTTCTGTGATGCCCTCTGTTGAATGGTCAATGAGTTTTGTAATGAAATGTCTTTCTGACATTTTGAAATTAGGCATTCCTGGAAATCTTTTTATGTGCAGCTTCTCCCACAAGTTGAGTTCTAGTGATCCCTTGATATGCTGTAATAATTTTGCTTCATTTTCAGTTGTGTGCTTCTCTTCCCAAAATGCTGCATAGAAGAAAATGATAGAAATAGAAAATTAAAGAAAATGCGAGTATCAACTACATCTAAAAATTACAAACCCAATAGATTACACAGATAGAGAGAAAAATCTTTTGACCACATAAATGTTCATTAAAACAGAAAGTTAATAAACAAAATCATAAAATGGGCAAACTATGAGGTAATACAAGAAACCAGAGCAAAATGGTGAGACACAATTGCAACATTAGTGGTAATGTTGTCGAACCTACCAAGTTGTGCTGGAAAACATAATCTAAAGACATCTATAGATGTTTTGTCAATTTATCCAAATAGGCATTCAATAGAGCACAATTATAAGTATTAAACCTAGGCATGAAAACATGTGTGATGTTCTCAAATAGTATTTTGTAATATATTGTAGACTGATGCTGTTTGCGGTGCAACAATTTGAAGCCGTACCCTTTGCTTCATATGTTCATACTGCTCTCTCAAAGTTGCATCCATTTAGATAACACTTAATGTTACCTGCTTTGTTATGGAATTCCATGATGTCATCTAGCTCCTGTGCTGTCTTCTCTGCGGGCCACTACAGTAGTATAACTATAAGTTGTCTCAGTGTATGCGTGAGTGTAGTGTGAAAGAATAATACCAGTTTAGTTAGCTGAAAAATTTTAATGTTGGCTCAAATATTCTGTTTGACAAGAGTCACTGACTGTTGAATTAAAGAATTAAGTTATTTTTGAATAATAATTATGCAAAGCGTCAGTTGCCCTAAGTCATAGAAATGTTACTCGGAAAGATCTCTCGCAATAGCTGCTAAATCTTTCTTACTCAAGCACATCACTAGGTGCTATACAACTTAAAAACGAAACTAAGATTCACAAGGATCATCACACGAGTAGGTCACAGAATTAAGTAAGTCTGATTTAGAATGCATGCTCTTAACTTAAGCTCTGCCTAACTATCACTAACCCTACTAAAGTTCCTACTCATGCAGTCCAATCTTAAAACTCTACATATGCGTATGTGACACTGTTACTATGTGGTGCCTTGCTTGAATCTAAGAATTTCATTTCCTTTCTAATTTACAGAATTTCTATCTATGTGACTTTTTAGATATACTGAACTGAACTCGAACTGAATTCCAGAAATGTTTATGCTAATTTATTTGCTACTCGGCTTTTACTAATGGCTTTCTTTAACATGACACGCTAATGACATTTTTCTCAGGACAAACCTTCAACTCAGGCTTATTTTATTATACATTGATTTAATGTACAGAAATTATTTATTGCAATTATTTCTTTATTTAATTATTTATATCTCCCTGTCAATAACAATTTTATCAAAATGCCCTGTTACATTAGTTTCTTGTTCTCAATAATAAAAGAATGTGCACATCTGCCTGAATATAATTTTAACTTTAATTTTATCTGATCCCCTGTTGGCAACTCTTTCTATTTACTTCCATATTTTACATATTTCTTCTTCTTTATAACTTATTGTTACATACAAGTATTTCAAAAACAATTGATAATTCTTATCTTCACAAATCAAATACAATACTCCTTATGCCAAATTTTCTATGCTATCTTACATTTTTATTTTCTCTTCTTTTAAATGTGTATAAATCTCCAAGAGTTTTTATTTTGGTATTTTATTGAAGCACTGATTTTAATATTTGTTATGTTCACTTCACTGCACTTTACTTTCATAATGTTCTGCTTAAGGCTAATTGTTACAATTTTGTGCTTATTATCTAATTATAATTTTTGGAATCTTGTCTTCCACATCTTACATATCCATTATAATCATCTATAAACAAAATTGTACCCACAATTTCAGTTATCAAAGTTAGAAGTATCTGACTGCATTCTGTATGGACGAAGGAGTTGCTTATGCCAACAACCAATTAGTTTTCCATTTTTGGCATTGTTAACTCATGTATATGTTTTCCAAATATAAATACAATTACTGCAGGACCCTTGTATATCAATTCCATTCTTTTATTTCTCCCTTTTGATGTACTTGATAACTTGTTAGTTTTTTACTAAAACTAAATCATCTATTTCAGGTTCCCACTTACGTTTACTTCCTTTTCTTTTGAATTGTTGTTTTTCTGCCTTTTTCTTTATCTGTTCATAAGCATTCCTAGCCCTATCTTCTTCACTTATTTACATCTACATTCATAGGTACATTTTAAAATATTTGTTCTGGTTCCTTACCTAACTTGAGTTTTATAGGTGCAAATCCTGTTGTGACATTTATAGTGTTATTTACAATTTTCTCTATTAGAGAACAACCTCTAACCCAATCTTTATGATTCTTGTGAGTCAGTACATGAAAATAGATACCTATATTTCTCAATACGTGTTCTGTTGGGTTACCAGATGGAAAATAGGATGAGCAATGATAAAGTTTTATCCCATTTTCTTTCAGTGTTTCAGTAAAGCATTTACTTTGATGAACTGTGGCATTGTCTGATAAGATAGCTTCTATTTGGTCATATTTAGGCACATAATCATTAATAATTCTCCCTACACATGTTTTACTTGTAATGTTTCTAACATGATAAATTTTCACGAATTTGCTGAACACATCATAGTTTACAAAAATATATCTACATTTGAATTAACCTATTGGTAGCTCTCCAAGTGCATTGACCATGACCAATGCATTTCTCTTTCCCTGATGATAACTTGTGGCTAATTGTCATATCTTATATTGAAAGGTTTTGTTTTTTGACACAAATTACAAGTCAAACAAATTTTTCTAAGTTTTCTTGCTAGATGCTTGATATAGAAATTTTTGCTCAATACTAAAGTTAGTTTATCATTTCCTGTGTGTGCTAGTGCTTTATGATATGCAATTATTAACTGGTCTTCCAAAACTGTAGGAATCATAACTTTCCATTTTTGTTCCTCCCTACCATGAAATTTATATAATTTACCTTTGTGTATTCCTATCTTTTCTTTGAGGTTTTCTGTCATTTTTTGTGCCTTCTCCATTAATTAATTAATTAATTAATTTTTTTATCTTCCTTTTGTAGTTATTTTATTTTAAAAAATCCATTGGCAGTTGTTTTTCCTTCAATATGTGTGTATGTAGAATTGTTACATCATGTTTATTGTCTGTTTTGTGTCATCCCTAATGTGTCTGTATTGCATAGTTTGTATTCATACAAGACAAAAATTCATTAAAATTATTCTGAGCTCCTGATATGTGTCTTATTTCTACATTATGTGATGTGATTTCATGAATATATCTTGATATTCACATGCTTGTCTGTCAGCATGAATTCATGAAGGCTAAGCTTACATGATGTGTGCAAATTATTATGGGATTGTTATATGCATATTGTCGGAATTTCATAAGTGCAATGAAAATAGCAGCAATTTCTATTTCTGTTGTACAGGCTTGAGCTTCTGTGCATGAAATCCTCCGTAATGCAACTGCAATCAAATGATCCTGTCCTTGTTCTCTTCTTTTTGTTTCTTTTCTTAACAACTCTTGCAATGGAGTGACTACTGATGCAAAATCTATTGCAAATCTTGATTGATAGGCCAATATCCCTAAGAATCTCTCAATTGTTTAATATTCTTGGGCGCAGGAATTGTATTAATGCTTTCTATTCAACCTGGACTTGGTCTTATTCCCTCACTAGAAATAACATATCCTAAAACTTCTGTTTGCTTTAACAAAAAAGCAGTCTTGCTGGGGTTGATTGTCATGTTAGCTTCCTTTAATTTCTCCAGTGCATATTCCATGTGCTTTGAATGATTAATGTTTGTTGAAAGTATCTCAAAATCATAGATGTATTGAGCTATGAATCCCTTTATGGTTTCACCAAAAATGTTGTGCAGTGCCCTTAATATTACACTGCCTCTGGAATTTATCCCAAAAGAGCAAATTTTAAATTGATACAAAATTCCTGAATGGAGAAAGGCAGTGTATTTTTTCAAATCTTCTCATAGCAGTATTTGCCAAAATGAAGCTGTTAAGTCTAATGTTGAGAAAAATTTTCCTGTGTGTAATATATTTAGCATAACCTCCACGTTTTCCAGTCTAAATCTATCTGATATAGAATGTTTGTTTAATTTTCTGGCATCTAGTGTAATCCAAATCTTTCTGTTTGATTTCTTAAGTATGCAGAGAGGATTTACAAAAGGCAAATTTGAAATTCCAATTATTCCCTGTTCTAGAATTGTTTGAATTGCATTGTCTACTTCTTCTCAAATAGCGAAAGGAATTGCTCATGCTTTATGTGTATATGGTTTAGTAGGTGTCATTTCAAAAGAATGTGTGTAACTTATACATTTCCCAAGCTTTTCTAAGAATATTTCTAAATTTTTCATCAAAATTCTAAATAATTCTTCTCTCTGTTCTTTAAGTAATTTGCCTGTTTGTTTTTTTTACCCTAAACCAATTTTCTTCATCGTACTCTATTTCTCCTTCATTTTGAAAATCAAATCCTTCTACATTCATGTCTGCTAGCTCCATCGTTCCTATTTTAATATATTCCACAAAGAAAGTATCTCCCCTTATTTCTTCCTCCTTTTGATCCCTTGCCACTTGTTCTGACATGCCATCCTCAATGAACGGTACTACAGTGGCCTTCTGTCTGATTTCACAAATCTATTTTCAAAGCTGATAATGGCACCCCATGCATATAAATAGTCGCATCGAATTATTACATCTGTGACTAATCTTGGTTCTACAAGAAACAAAATTTCAATAGCGGTTCCATTCACTTCTACACGTGTCACTTGAAATTTCACTCTTTCTTTCCTCTTGCCAACTGCCAATGAACAAAATGTTCCACTTACCGGTAATGACATTACTTTCATGCCATTTTTTATTAATTCCTCATAAAAAGTTTGTGAACAGACTGTATTACTTGCAGCATTACTAGATACTGTATCTATTATTGCATTGTATTCTTTCCCATTGATTCCTATTTTTATCCTCGGCGGGTCCAATACTTTTTTCATTTTCTTTGTGCCTATTTGAAATTTCTCTGTTTCTTAATCAACTATGTTTGCCTTCTGGAAATCTTAACTTTCATGCATTTAACACAATCATTATTTTTATTCCCAGCCTTTACTGAAGGCTCATGTGACTGGGACCAGTGTTTCCCTGTATCCTGCTAATTGCACCTGTAATTGCTAAACTACTATTTCCATTTCTGTTTTCATTCATCTGATTCTGGCTATTTCCTATTATTTTTCTTGTTATTTCAACTGCTTCTGCCATGTCTTTTTCTATTGGTGAATTTATCCCACTTCTATTTCTATTATCTTGTCTAGCGATCTGGGTTGAAATTCACAATTATTTCCAATTGTCCAATATTCATTACTTATGTCATGCCTACCTCTAAACTGTTGAATTCCTCCTCTAGATCTATAAAATCTTTCCATATTCATATAATTAACCTGAACATGTCTACCTCTATTGTCTGAATTTCTGTTTTTTTTATATCTATCAAAACGATTCCTGTCTCTGTTTTCCCACTGTGCTAGTTCTGATCTAGGAAATGGACCTCTATGACTATTCTTAACCTCATTTTGATTTCCATATCTCTCAAACTGTGCCCCTTGCCCAAAGAAATGTGAACTTTCCATTACATTTCGTGCTTGATTTCTGTTATTTTCTGCCTCAGACTTTGTCACTCTTAAGTGCTATCAGCAAATCAATCATTTCTGATGTTACTTGGCTTTGCTACTACTAGATAGTGCTGAATAGTTTCTGGAAAATGTGACATGACAATATTTATGAGATCTTTATCTCCTATTTGTGGATCTGATATTCTAATTTTCCTGGTTAATTTCATAAAATAATTAACCATTGAATAGTCAGCTCACTAGTTATATTTTCCATTACTCAACTCTAATTTAATGCTTGCTTGCCTATTTGCTCCCCAGTATCTACTCATGAACACATCAACATGTAAAGGTCCTGAAGCCATTGTCATTTCCTACAGTTATATCTAGCCAAGTTGGTGTATTCCCCTTAAAACATTTCCTGCAACTCTCGAATGAAATTTTGGACCCTCTGAGTCCTGATTTTCAAAAGTTGGCGGTGAAATTTCACTTAAAGTATGATTAGGTCATGTTATGGTTCTGACCTCTATTTCTCTGTTCATTAATTTGTCTAGGTTCATTACTGGAAGTGCTTGCACCTACATTTGGCAACAAGATGTCTGTTAACACATTTTGTATTGTTTTGTCTTGTGCTACTGGTTCGCTTACATTACTACACTTTGAATTTGGTACACTTTTACCTATTCTTATATTTTTGTAATACACATTTTATTTCTGTTACTTATGTTCTACATCCTTACGTGATCTGTGATTTCTTCAAAGTTTCTAGCGTGTCTCCTATTTTCCCTTTCTGCTTTCCTCTTAATTCTTTTCTAGCTATTTCTTGGCTACTTCCTCCCTTAGTTTCCTATTTGCTATCTCTGATATCTCACTGGCTTGTTTACAAATTTTCTTTTCAGATTTTTCTATTTCTTGGCTGATTTCTTTCCTAACATTTTCCTTTTTTCCCCTAACCTGTTCTCTGTTTTCTTTATTTCACTTCTAACATTGCTTATTTCTCCTCTAATTTCATCCTTGAATGTTTTAATGCATGCTGTTGATTTTGTAGCTTCTTTCCTAATTCCTGGCATTATTTTCTCATTTCTGATTATTACTCTCTGTCTTTTCTTCTAATTACCTTCCTTGCTCTTGTTAACCATTTTCTAACCTCTTTGAGTATTTTCTAATTTTTTTGCTAAGCTTTTGTTGACTATATTCTAACCTCTGATTATTACTCTCCATTTTTTCTCTAATTTCTTTCCTAGCTCTTGTTGACTATTTTCTAGCCTCTCTCCTTTGCCCCATTCTTTTTTGCTTTTTAACATTTCATCACTGTCATTAAATTTCTTCCTCTCATTCCTGAATTATTTACTGTTTCTCCCTGAATTCTATTGTTTCCTGCTTCTGAGCTATGTTGAACATTTTCATCTCTTTCTGTTACCCTATTTTGTACAATTTCTTGTCTGCTGCTGCTTTCATTAAGTCAACTCTGATGAATATTGTACACCAAGTACCTTGTTTGCTGCTGCTGCTGTTTTCTTCCTGCTCACCTTGCGCCTGTATAGCCTGAGCTATTGCTGTTGTAGATTGCCTGCCTTCCTTCCTTCTCGAGTTTTTGTTTACCCTGTATAGCTTGAGCTTTCGCTGTTGTAGATCGTCTTCCATCCTTCTTGAGCTGTTGTTTACTGGATTTGAGTTCCGGTGTGGCCGCTGCAACTTCTGATGATCCTCAATTCGAAATCCCACAATGGTGCACCATTTTTTATTCTGTTTGTGGAGCAACAATTTTGAAGCTGTATCCTTTGCTTCAAATATTGATGTTGCTATCTCGAAGTTGCATCCATTTAGATAACGTTTAATGTTGCATGCTTTGTTTTGGAGTTATATGATGTCATCTCTTATCTTGTTGTATCTACTGGCTGCTACAGTGGTATAGCTCTGAGTTCTTTGTTTTAGGGTATGCATGAGTGTATTGTGAAATAATAACACCAGTTTAGTTAGCTGATAAATTTTAATGTTGACTCAAATATTCTGTTTGAAAAGAGTTGCCAACTGTTGAATTAAAGAAATTATTTTTAGAATAATAATTATACAAAGCGTTAGTTGCCATAAGTCACAGAAATGTTACTCAGAAAGATGCCTCGTAATAACCACTAAATCTTTCTCACTCAAGCACATCACTAGGTGCTACACAACTTAAACATTAAACTAAGATTCACGAGGATCGTCACACGATAAATCACAGAATTAAGTATGTAAGTCAGATTTAAGTAAGTTAGTCTGATTTCAAATGCATGCTTTTTTCTTAACTTAAGCTCTGCCTACCTACCGCCATCCCTACCAAAGTTCCTACACATGCGGTCCAATCTTAAAAAAAATATGTATGCATATCTGACACTGTTAGTATGTGCTCGAATCTAAGAATCTCATTTCCTATCTAATTTACAGAGTTTCTGTCTTTGTGACTTTTCAAGCATACTGAACTCAACTCTAACTGCACTCCACGAATCTTTATGCTAATGTGTTCATTACTTGGGTTACTAATGACTTTCATTAATATGACTCACTAATGACCTTTTTCTCCGGACAAATCTTTCAACTCAGGTTTATTACATTATATATTGATTTAACACACAGAAATTATTTATTGCAATTATCTCTCCATCTGACTATTTCTTTATTTAATTGTTTATATCTTTCTGTCAATAACGGTATCAAGACGTGGAAATTGCAATAGAAAATGTAAAGGATCGAGACAAAGCTGCAGTTAGGATAGAATGTAAGGGAATAACAAAGCAAAAAAATACATAGAAACAGAACACATGAACTTGTAAACAAGCAATAAATTATGAATTTGGAATGAGTCACATTATCTTTACACAAACCTTCACTTACTTAGAAAACTTCACTGTTTGTAGTGCTTCTGTTTTTAATAGATAAACAATAAATTGCTTAAATGACATAGAACAGAAATACCGGAGAACTAATTGAGAGGACAGAAACCATAAGATTATCACCAAATGAAAGACTAGTCTCTTTTGATGTAAGCTGATTATTTCTTAACATCCCAAAAGAAAAACTGATGATATACTTAGAAAAATAGTTAATCCTCTTAGAGGAATAAAAAGGCCAAGACTGCCTCATTGGTTTAGTGGTCAGTGAGCTGACTTCCCATCTGGAGGTCCCAGTTTGATTCCCGGCTGGGAGGTGGGAAGTTTTCTTCAGTTAGGATTATTCCCTACTCTCCATAGTCTGGAATGTGGATGCTAGAGTAAATATGCATATGAAAATAAGTTAAAAATGACGAAAACCTAGAGTAACGTAACCTAAAATCTTCAAAGAGTAAAAACACCAACAAATGCTTTAGTCAAAGCCCCCAATATGAGCATAGCAGTTAAAGCGGACCCTAGAAATGAATCTCCCCAAAAAAGTCCAAATAGAAGAATATATAATGGTTACAAGAATATATAGGGTAGTTAAATTATATGTGAACTCACTCACAGCCTCTCTCTACTGCGTGAGACAGCCGGCAGTCGCCGGGGAAATTACACCTACAGAGACGGACTAAAATCCTTACCTTATAATAGATGCTGGAAATGTTGAACTTCTGCTCTCAAACAGGCAGCATATCTCGTGTAAATATTCATTTTGCAATTGCTTGAAAGAAGAAGAGAAATCATATGGTTGGTTCCAGCAAGATTCTGCAACAGCACATATGGGTGCTGAATCATTACATGCAATAAAAGAGATGTTTGATGACAAAATAACTAGTGTTGATTTGTGGCCCCCTCGTTCTCCTGACATAATGAGTTGATTTTTATTTATGGGGTTCTTTAAAAGACAAAGTGTATCGTTCCAATCCTTGCACACTACAGGAACTTAGAGAAAACATTATGCAAGAAATCACAAGAATTCCTGCTACTGAGCTTCGGAGACTGAGCGAGAATATTTACACGAGATATGCTGCCTGTTTGAGAGCAGGTGGGCAACATTTCCAGCATCTATTATAATGTAAGGATTTTAGTCCGCCTCTGCCGGCGTAATTTCCCCGGCGACTGCCGGCTGCCTCACGCAGTAGAGAGAGGCCACGAGTGGGTTCGAATATAATTTAACTACCCTTTATATTAACTAGGCATACTTCACCTTAAATGGCAAATTTTACAAACAAAATGCAGGTATAACAATGGGAAATCCACTCTCCCCCTTTTTGGCTGATATACGTCGGTCAATCCGTAAGTAATGCCTCCCATTTTTTTGTGTTACCTTTGAGTGTCCGAGCCAGATTATGTTGGTGTAGTATTAATTGTTGAACATTCCCACTAGTGTCCTGTTAATTTCGTTGCCCTTGACAGATAGCAGTGGAGCGTTCCAAAATGGGTACTGGCATCAAGGTGCATACAGAACAGAGATGTATGATTGAATTCCTTTCTGCTGAACAAATTGTGCCAATTGAAATCCATTGATGCTTGCTAAAGGTGTATGGAGACGATACAGTAGATGTGAGTAATGTGAGGCGATGGGTACAGCGTTTCAAAAGTGGTGAAAAGGATGTGCAGGACAAGCCATGCCCTGGTCGACACTGCTTAGCTGTCTCAGCAAATAATGAACAGCTTCTCGATCAACTCATCCGCATTGATTGGCGGATTGTGACCAAGGAATTGTGTGTAGAGTTGAATGTTGGCTACAATGCCTTAGACAAGATGTTACACAACCTTAATTATTGCAAAGTGTGTGCTGTGAGATGGGTCCCACGGATGCTTTCACAAGACCAAAGATCCCACACTAGTTTTGCAACCATGGAGCTCATTACCAAATTTGACTGGACTGTTCTACCACATCCACTGTGGTCATCCTCCGTGGTGTAGTGGTTACCATGCTAGCCTCTAGTTCCTGAGGTCGCGGGTTCAAATCTGGCAGAGGGCGATGGATTTTTTCGGGTGTAAAAATCCTTAGCATGGCTTCCTTCAGAAGGGAAGTAAAGCTGGCGGTCCCGTGTTGTAGATTTATGACACGTAAGATAACCTCAAGCCTGATAAAGAGGCCTCTGAGCAAAATTACCAGTCTTTCATGCCCAATATAGAATGGGACGCTAAGGACCACAGTAGTTAAAGATCATCCATAAATAAAACTCAGTTTAATTTTAATTTAAACATCCACTGTACAGTCCTGATTTAGCACCTTTGGACTTCTTTGGGCCTATGAAAGATGCACTACATGGCCAACATTTTCCAGACTCAGATGCTGTTGTCACAGCTGTAAGACAGTGGCTAGCCTCAGCTGGTTCAGATTTTTACAAGCGTGGCATGCAGGCTCTCATTCATCATTGGCAAAAGTGCATAACAAATGGTGGTGATTATGCGGAAAAATAACAGTATGTAGCTGAAATCTTGCTCTATTTAACTGTGTTATTGTGCTTTCTGTATCTGTTGTAGTTTCCATGAAAATAAATAGGAGGCATTACTTTCGGAATGATGTAATATTTAGGAGCATTCTTGAAATACACATGATTAAAGCATTTCGCTGCATATTTAAATCTGGCACATACCTGGTCAATCTTTTTACCAATGTGACAAGAAACAAATAGATGATACCATAAAGGTGCTGAACCTATAAGACACAGGAATGAAAATCACTCTAGAAATAGAAAACCAAAACACATTAACATTATGAAACTCATTAGAATTGAAAATGCGAAATACAAAGGTGTGTGTGAGACATGCACACGTTCACGCTCTCCCTCTCCCTCCATAAAAGCTCATGGTTTCTATCCCAGATCAATATGCAATAGTTTAGTGTACAAATTGATCAACACCCCTCTAAATGAAACAGAAAACAACAAAGAATATAGACATAATATAAAAACAGCAGCTACCAATGGCTTCGGCAAAGACCTAATAGGGGTAGTTCTGATGGCGCATAAAATAAAGACAAGTCTGAATCATAAAATGATTTTATTATTAGGATTCAAGTACAATCCAAGTTTCTTTTCCACATAGTGACCGTGGAGATTGAAACATTTGTCATACTGGTGGATGAGCTTTCTGATGCTCTCTTCATTGAAAGTTGCCACCAGCATATTGAGGTAGTTGTTCAGAGCATCTTGAGTCTCTTCATTACTGTGGAATCGCTGTCCTAGATCTTTTTTCAGCTGCTGAAAAATGTGAAAGCCACTCAGCGCTGGATCTGGCTGTACACAGGGTGATCAAACACTTCCAAATGAAACTGAGTAAGAAGCTGTTGGGTTACCACAGTAGTATGCGGTCTTGCGTTGTCATGAATCAAAACAATTCTAAATGACAGCATGCCTCTTCTTCTGTTCTGAATGGCTCTTTGCAGGTGATGTAATGCCTGACAATATATGTTTGCAGGGATCTTAGTCCTGGCTCCATAAACTCCATGAGCAACAATCTTTCTGATCCTAGAAAACGGTAGCCATAGCCTTCCCATTGCTGAAAGTTTGCTTGAACTTTTTGGGTTTGTTCAGGGAGTGTGCGCATCCATTGTTTGGATTATTCTTTCAATTCTGGATTATCATAAAGAATCATGTTTCATCCCCTGGGTGTTCGATTTAAAAAACTCCTACACTTCATCACCATAACATGTGAAAAAGGATAAGGCTGATGCCATACATCATGCTTTGTTGTCTCCAGATGCTTCTTGAGAACCCAATGTGCACAAAGTTTTCAAAAGCCTAGGTGTTCTGTTACAATCGTGTATACCAAACTGACCTTGAAATGTATGGAAAATCCTTTCTAAGCATTTGATTAACTCGCTGAACAAGATCTTCACTGGCGACAGATTTGCATCCTTGTTCACCTTCATCATGAACATCAGTTCGGCCTTCTTTAAATTTCTTACACCATTAATGCATAACACCTGTAACTATACAGTCTGCACCATAAACACAGCTCTTTTGCAATGAATTTCGCTGTGCCATTCCCTTCTGCCTGTAGAAAACAAATGACTTTTTACAACTCGCACTTGGCAGGAGAAGCAATGATGCTGCCCATGCTTTAAGTGCCTACAGCTCAGCTCCAACTGATGTGTTGAACTCAGTCTTGACAGAGTTATAGTGGAGTAGCTGCGAGTAGCTCAGTGTGCGGAACCACCCTCCCTGTACCTGTATGGTCACTTTTGCAGAGCGATCAGAGGTTGATAAGAAAAAGCTCTTGTAGATAAAAACAAAAGGTTCATCAGAGAAAAATCAAAATCAAACAGATTGACACCCTTGCAGCAAAAAGACAAGAATGTCTGCTTAAGGGGATTACTTTCCACCCCTTTGTACTTCCACAAATTTCAAACAAAAATTCAGAAATACAAAATAACCCTGGCACTGTACAATAAATTCAGAATATGAAGATGCTAAAGTCAAGTACAAAAGGAAAAGAATCCTCCAAGAAAAGAATCAGACATATGTCAAATCAGCTGCCAAAATTTTGACAAGATATACTTACGGAAGACGGAAAGAAGCATAAAAACAAGATTAAAGGAACACCAGCACACCATCAAGTACAAATAGAAAAGACAGTTATAGCTAACCATTTTTGGGAAGAGAACCACATATTTGAAAATTATCACTATAACTGTACTTGTGGAAGATGGTGTACATAAAAAGTTCCAGGAATGGCTAATAAACTTCAAAATACTGCCAGAAAGAGATCTCGTCACAAAGTTCATTGATCATTCAACAGAGGGTTCCACAGAACCAACTAGAGCTCCAGAATCCAATTTAAAAGCCAGTCAGTGTTTGGCATCAGAGGATGTGGGGAAGGAAGGAAGCATTCTTCCTACACTCTTCATATACCATGAGCATGTCTGCTTTTTCTGCATTAGTAAACCCCATCTTCCACTCATGACTTACTGCTTGAACTGTCACAAACTAACTGACCAGAAAGTCGTAATGCAATCAATGAACAGAAAGCACAATGCAAACAAACATAACTACATTGTACCTAGGCAACTAAGCAGGTTGAATGGGACAAACAATTGTCGGGGTGGAAACTTTTCAAAATACGATTTCTCGTAAACCACTTGCACTGGAATCCTGCAACAAAGACCATTGACATTTTAATTCATCCTACCTTTATTCTGTTGATGTAACTAGGCATTGTTCCTTTAAAAAATTGTATGTTTGCTCAAAAAATACACTTTCTCAGTATTATTAAAATATGTTTATAGGCTAAATGTACGAGCCCCTGACTACCAATCAGTGCTGTGAAAACTGCACATCAATAGCACTTTACATTTCTGAAATATTTCCGGTGCACGTTTTAGGTGATTCATTCTGTATATATAGTAATAATAATCACAGATGATTGGTATTTTTATTCTAGTAAGGTAGAGAAAAGACTTTGGTTACACAAAGAAAATGCCTTTTGTCTCACTCCATTAAACTGAAGCCACATTTTACTTAGTACTATAATCATTTTATATGTATGTTGTTTGTATTAAAGAAAACAACTTTATTATGACTCCACTTTTTAGTGATGGAGAAAATCCAGTGAAAGCAACAATAGAATAATTGGTTACAAAAAGGTTCTTACGTGTATAATATACTGTGTAAATAAATCCTGTGGCGCTACAGTCTGCTAAGGGCTCAGGCCTGCCGGCCTCATGCCCACATGCGCACGGCAGAGGTGGGCAATCATCCAACTGATACGGGGAGGTGATGTGGCCAGCATCACGCATCCCCCAGCTGGTAAGTTGGCTCACAAGGCCAGGACTGCTACCTATCGCAGCTCCTCACAATGATGGACACCGGTCCTATACCCGGCACATAAAATCTGCACGCCCATGGGTGGGGTTGAATCCAGGCACATTCTGTGGCTGGGAACCAGAGGATCATGCTCCAGCACACTGCGCCATGGTGCAGGACATAATATACTATATACCTAATTCAGTTCATAGAGTTGACCTTTAAACCTACATAACTTGCTTCTGACAAGTTTGAATTTCAAGCCACATTTCTTAAGATTGTGATTATATCAGAAAATGTACCAAATGCTCTTTTCAACATCTAAAATATGTTTAGTCTCCAAAATGTGATAACAGTAATAGAGATTAAGGGAAGTTTTCACAAACCTTCAATTCTTACACTGTGATGGGAAACATGTTTGAAAAATAAATATGCTTATATTTCCTTAGAAAATATTAATGAATTTCTTGAAATATTACGAGTCTTCCTATCTAGCTTTTTTTATTGTGATGTTTATGCCAATTATACAATAGCTGTCTCCTGTGTTATGATGCTTGCTTCCACACAAACATGCTGTGTTAATAGACAGTGATGATGTGAATTTCCAAAGATAAATTAATTTGAAATTAGGACTTGCATTAAGTTAGTTATAATGATAATGTAAAATATTTATCATAATACTTTGTACCATTATCTTGCATTCTTTAAACACATTCTATTAATAGGAAATCATTAGCCAGGTATTGAGAAATGAATACTCATTTCTTATGCCACAAACACTTAAGTTCAAGAGGTGATATACCTTCTGGTAAAACTCATCAGTTCTAGTATTTTAATATCACATCCTTGATATAATATACTAATTAATGTTGATAGTAGTATTCAGTTCTCCTGGCATAGAGGCTTAAGGATTACCTCATACTTTCAAAAGATGAAATTACTAAGTTTTGTAATTCTAGTTTAGGCTTTATTATAGTACTTTTAAACACAATTAAACCTATAGCATTTTGTTACTATGAAACAGTTTTGCTGTGTATTGTGAGATTATTAAGCTTTTAGTCTAAAATTATATTATGGATGTTTTATGGTTGCAGCACTGTTAAACAGCCTTCAAGTATGACAATAGGCTCATTCACAGTGGTATTAAATAATCATATATGATGATGTGTTACAGACAAAAATGCAAAACCAAAGGCTAATGCTGGTGGAGACCAAATAGTTGTCTTGCCAGTAAGCATAATAACATTGAATGGATCCCAGTCAAGTGATGATCTAGGCATCGTTAAATGGGAATGGATAAGAGAACCAAGCAGTTTGGCTCTAGGGAGAGTAATTGCTGACACAGACCATAAACCTGTACTTATGGTAAGCAAAATTTAGAGTTCTCAAAAATAGTTTTCATTATGCATCAAACTGAACATCTATGAAACATTGCAACTTAGTATATGTCCCAACCTTTTTGACAGGATGTTCAGGATAAGTTAACATATATTTTTTTATTTATGTTGTATGCAATTGTTTAGTGGTCTGTGCATACTATTAAATGTTAAAAAAAAATATGTGCAGTATAATTTAAAAATGATTATTCTGAAAATGTAATGCTTCATGGGGATTTACTGTCTCTGATATTTTAGAGCAGACAGAATGAGCAGACAGCATTTATTATTTTACGTTTTTCAATCTGCATAAAAAGGCTCCTTTGAGGAATCGCATATTTAAAAATAATTATTATATTCTTTTGAGATAACTACTGTGCTTTCAGAATGGAACTCAACTAAGAAGTCATTTTGTACAAAGTATTGTATGGCATGGGCGGGTTAGAACACCCAGATTGAGGTGGGTGCGTGTGTGTTTGTTTTTTTCCATATTTTGGTCATTCTCAGCTTCTGTCAATTTCTGCTGTTGGTATCTATGGCACCCATGTAGCTACTATGATGATGTATGTCTTTGGGTCAAACATATAGAGAAGGCCCAACAATTTTGATGAACATCAAGGCAGTGGTTGTTCTGGTGAGCAAGGAAGATCTTAAAGGCATCTTAATAATGTTCTTCTGTGAAAATCCCTTTTATACTCACTAGATGAGATTGAAATTACATTTAATGCACATTTCAGAGGAAATAGCTTTTCAGGCATTTTCTTTTCAGAGATATATTCTCAGAATACCCTGATCATATCTCTCTCATTAAAACAAAACTTGTCAGCCTTCTTCCTAATCTCTTTCTCACCAAAAGTAACAAGAATGTACATCTTCTGACACTGGTTGGGATCCAGAATTTTGGTACATTCAAGCATATCAGCATCTTGCCTATTCAACAATCTGTTCTTTAATGCATTTACCGGTTTCTCCAAAGAAAAAAAAGAATCACTGGATTTATTGGAATATCATGTTTACTGGAAGTTTATGAAGTGCTATTCCTTGCAAGTTAAGACTTTTTACTTTAGGACAGATTTTTTCATAATATGGTCCTCTAGTTTCAGTTCTGTCTCGGATCACATTGATAGCATTACAACTTTTTCCAGATTTTAACTGTCACCTCACTCAGTTCTCACTGTCACCATTTTGATCTAGTTCAACTTTCACTGGGACTTCACTTAGTTCATACCATCGCTTCATTAATGTGAATTAGTTTAATTCCGTATAACTTCACTTTCCTTCTTGACGAGGTGGTGTAATAAAATATGCATGACTTAGCCACGACATAGCCACTTCTTCTGGATGGTTCACTCACTGGGGAGTCAAACACAAGACTTCTTCAATCTCTCCTACAGCAGCAGCAGCAGCACTCGCTGCACATCACAGTTGTCATCACAAACTCACTTGTAGAAGTGCATTGATGTTGCACCAGAAATGCACTTGCTAACTTGCTCACTATCTGACTCTCCTCGCAAGAATGCTTGCTATATAGCCAGTGGAATCTCCATAGAACATTCTAGAACTTTCTGGTCACGCATTCTGGACCCGCAGGAAGGAAACTTCCAGAAGATTCTGGTTCTCTGTCAATAGCACTTCTGGTGTTTATACTGGCAAACACACTGCTTAGCTCAGCTCTGTTTACCTCTCCACTGCCCAGTGCCGACCTCTGGATAACCTTGGGCAGACTGTCATAGCGTGCCTTCATCTGGTCACTTGCCAAGGTGTCCCAGCCTGCCCGTTGGTGTCCAAAAATCATACCGTTGCGCTTGACCCTGACTGCGTGACTGATGCCCATGGCTTGCTACACAGATGTTGCATGGTTCTGCCAGGAGAAGTTGCTGTTTCACCTCTAGTCTCTCATTCTGCTGATGAATGCGTGGGTTGCCTCTCTGGAAATATAATCTGGTAATAAACCCATCAGAGCCCGGTGTACCAGCTGCTCCACCTCCATGGCAAATTCTTCTAAGTCTCATTTGGTTGTTGCACTTTAGCCTTCAACTGGGCCCAGTAAGCAGCAGCAAGGTGATTTTCTCCACAGCGCCCCTACAACAGTTCAATTAAATCATCGGCCAAGCCTTCAGTGGGGAAAATGATAGGAATTTCACTTGCTTGCCCCTGCAGGGTACCCAAGAGCTGTGTCATCTTCTCTGCTGGCATCCATCCATCGTGGGTAGCAATGATCATAAATTGCTGCTTAAACACCATCCATGATGAAAATCTTTGAATTTCAGAAACTTCACTGGCTTTAGTATTAGCTGGTCTCATGATTGTGGAACGCTCTCCAATTTCAGCATGAATTTTGACTTCTAATCATGGCGCATCTGCTCCATTGTGGTATCCACCATTCTCTGGATTTACTTAGCCAGCTGGTCTAGACACTCTCCCAGCGTGCCTTTACCATCTTTTTTCCTTTATCAGCTAGCCGGTTTTTCTTGCTGGTTTAGGTGCTCTTTCACCACATTAATTTTATCTTCCGTATCAGATTTAATTTCTTCTAATTCCTTTTACAGTGTCATCTTTCAGGTCTTTCACTGTTGTATTTATCTCAGATTTTACAGCATCAATGTCAAAACGTAGTTGGGATTTCATTTTCTGTATTCACACACTTCATTTCACTTCTCATCTCATCCATTCCAGATTTCGTTCCTGTCTCCACTTTCTCCATTATGTTCTCAATGTCATAGCCAAGCTCAGATTTCATTTCCTCCATTTTGGTCATAATTTCCATTCTTATCTCCACCACTCCAGATTTCCTGCCTTCTTTTCAGTTTCTGCCTCCACCATCCCAGAGGTTTATTTCAACTAATAGTTGTTTAAGTATTTCCTCCATCGTGGCATTAATATCCCATTTCTGACACTTTTTTTTTTTCAGTTTTTAACTGTGACCTCATTCAGTTCTGTCACTGTTTTGATCTAGTTCATCTTTCACTGGGACTTCACTTAGTTCACCCTGTCACTTCACTAATGTGAACTAGTTCAGTATCCCTGTCACTTATTTTTCCTTCTTGACGTAGTAGCATAATGAAATACACATGACATAACTGCTTCTTCGAGACGGTTCCCTCGCTGGGGAGTCAAACACAAAATTTCTTCAATCTCTCCTGCAGAAGCACTACCTGCTTTTCACATTTGTCATCACAAACTCACTTGTAGAACACTTGATGTCGCACCAGAAGCGCACTTGTTCACTCGCTCACTAATGACACTCCTCATGAGAATGCTCACTTGTATAGCCAATGGAATCTTCCACAGAACTTTCTGGACACACATTCTGGAGGCATGGGGAAGGAAACTTACAGAAGATTCTGGTTATCTGCTGATAGAGCTTCTGGTATTTATGCTGGGTGAGCGCACTGCTTACCTCTGTTTACCTCTCCACTGTCTGGTGCCAACCTGCTAATAATCTTGGGCCATAGCTGCTGCATCACAATATTTTTTATTTTCTTGAGCCTTGTATGTGTCAGTATCTTTCTCTCTTGTAACTTAAACTTAGCTCAGAAAGCTGTTGGAGGGCATCAGCTATAAGCCCCAAATCAAGACCAAATTCAGTATGTGATTTTCTTCAAGAGGCCTTCATAGGTACAATATTCATTCTTTATCTTAGATGTATCATCTTGTGCTTCCTGAAAATAAAGTACCAGTGCTTCAAAGTTCTGCCATACTGCAGTGACTATCCAAAACCTTGATGCTACTCAAAGTGTGCTCATGAAGTTTCAGCATCACAGCACATGCCTGCCATTCTCTGGCATTTTTATATGAGGCATGATAGAGCACATACAGCTTATCTAGAAAACTCTTGAATCTATTGAATCCACTCACAGTATTCTAGTACCATTCACTGACAACTCAGGGTGATGATTGGCACAGTGCCACACAACAATATTAGGGAAATTAGAAAGTAGAATCAGCTGAAAAATTCAATGCCATAGCTGGGATTTGAACACAGATCTCCCCCTTTCATGTGGTCATTTTGACCATCGAGCTACCATGACAACATACCGGTAGGACTTTAAATTCGCCAACTGACTTGAGTTTTTCCCAGTAGACTGCTAAGCATCTCACTTCAGAGATAAACTCAGTGGCAACTTACAATTATTAAGTACTTGTTCCCTGGCACATAGACAGTTTAAACCAATTATAGGGTCAAGTACTATATATTAATTATTTTTACATTATTGTTGTTTAAAGGGCTAATCTGGCCTAAGGATTATTTTGAAGACAGAATCAGCTGAAAAATTCAAAGCCATAGCTGGGATTTGAACACGCATCTCTCGCTTTCCATGCGGTTGCTCTGATGGGAAACACTTGAGTCAGTTGATGAATTTAATGTCCTACAAGCATGTTGCTGTGGTAGCTCAATGGTCAGTATTGAATTTTTCAGCTGAATCTACCTTCAAAATAATCTTTGGCAGGGTTAAGCCTTAAAAACATAATATAAAAATAACATATACTAATTGTAATGAAAAGAAGCTAGAAACAGTGATGTGTATTGAATTTATTTAAAGGTGAGTCGGAATTGTAACACTAACATCACTTAAGTTTACTCACTTAAGTGATGTTAGTGTTACAATTCCGACTCACCTTTAAATAAAAACATATACTAACTTGACCCTATAGTTGATTTAAATTATCTATGTGCCGGGAATAAGTGCTTACTAAATGTAAGCCACCATTGATGTTTATCTCTGAAGTGAGATGCTTGGTGGTCTACCGGGAAAAACTCCAGTCATTTGGTGAATTTAATATCCTACCAGCATGTTGCCATTATAGCTCAATGGTCAGAGCAACTGCATGTAAAGCGGGAAATCCATGTTCAAATCCTGGCTATGGCATTGTATTTTTCAGCTGATTCTACCTTCAAAATAATCCTTAGGCCAGGTTAGGCCTTTAAAAAGTAATAATATAAAGATAATTAATATATACATAGGTAATCAAGTTCAATTTCTGACTGAGGGTTGTGGATTCATCAATAAATAAAGAAATCTTGCTTTGTAAATCTAAAATCTTCCAATAGACACACTTTTCAGTTTACTTTGATATGATTAATAATGTTAATGCATGCATATGTATAGTGAAGTATATGTCCCATATCAATTCCATTCAGTTCCTGCATATTGATTTCTTTTTCTAAATTATAAACTTATTGATTCTTCTTAGCCACAAAATACATTAGCAGTGACATCTTCTTCACAAGACAATGACTTCAAACATGTATTCTCCAATAGTTTTTTCTTGGCATCTGTTTTCATTTTTTCTGCAGCTAAATGAATGCATGATCAAAAATCTTTTTCTGGAATGATATAAGGCACCTTTTGCAGGATTTGCCAAAGTAGCGAATTTCACAATTTGGCCATTTGTTTGAAATTTTGATGCCCGTTTGTTTATCCACTCCAGGGTTTGCAATATTTCTACATACTTCACATCTCAGTTTTGTTTTGAAAGAAGAGTCGTTCATTTTTTTGTTACAAAAATAATTCTTTTTCTGTAGTGTCCAGCAATCAGGCCATTCTTAGGACAAATAAGGTGATTTCTGATTCTCTTTGTCTTCAAAGCATGTGGTGTTCGAAACTGAATATTCACTTTGAATTAAACCATCAGGCAGCTTTACAGACAAATCTACATTTTCTACATTCCCCAAGGTTTATTTTTCCGTTTGCTGGAGTAAAATTACTTGTAAGTAATTTTACTCATGGGTAATCACTAATATCATTACCTAACACAGCTAACAACTTCACTTTGTTTATTTAGTGATGCTACTGCCAACCTTTTGGTTAGGCTACTGCATCCAGTGGCGTGATCACAGTTGTAAAACTCAGCCAGCATATGAGTTATGTGAGAGAAGGGTTTATAGCTTCATTTTTGTTGTAACAAATCAACTTACAAGCACCAAGCAGCTCAAAGATAAACAATAAATGACAATTGGCTATCAGAACAAATGAAATGAACAGTGTAGCTTACACTTGAAAGAACAATTATGCTGAAAATTAAGTGAGGCTATTACCAACTTAATGACTGCACATTTTTCTATGGTGTTGCTAATGTCACTGGAAATTTTTGCTGTTAATTTTAGAATAGAACTGTGTAGTTCATAAGAAAAAATTGAATGGGTTGAAAAAGGTGCCAGTATGGCATACCATTGTGTACCACCAGAAAAATAGTGCTGGTTTTAATAGAATTGAGGTTTACCCTTCAGCTTGTGAGCCACCTATTTTGGACATACTCTGCAGCAAAATCTATTATACTTCTTAATTACTTAACTGCTCAAATTGTGAAAACATTTAATGCAATGTATTGATGATGCTTAACAACATATAAGAGCAATTTTTAAGAAGCACAACAGTAAACATTGTAGAAATCAATTTAAATAGTGCATTTCCTTAACAGTTGATTTCTTTAATTTAACAGTGTATTCCTTTATTTTCATTACATATAATAAAGAAAGAGATTACTTCCTGGTTCAGATTTATATCAGGAATATACACCACATTTAATATATAATTTCCTAAAATATTTTATAAATAAAAGGTGTATAATATAACCCTCCTTTGCACTTTTCAGAAGACTGAGGGGGGGATGTAAATAGTAGGAAGGTGCAAATACCAGGAAATGTAAAACAAACATAAAAATGACAAAAGATGTAATATTTTACAAATACTTGCTTTTATCTATTTGAAAAACTTATGTATGTATGCCATAAAATGAATACCCATCCTGTTGGAAATTTAAAATTTTTTAAGCATGGTGACATCAACTAGAATAATGGACACTTTTGTTGAATCAAAGTCTGCCATACGTTTTATTTACAAACTCTGCATTTTGTTGTAATTTGAAGTTCTTCTAGAGTCCATTTCTTAGTCATATCACCAGATGCAATAATTCCAATGCTTGACATGTTTTTAACAATGATTTACTAAATGGTGGAACACTTGTTCTTAAATACAAATCTACATCTTACGAATTTTTATGTTTTTCTTGAATATCAATATGTATTCTGTCTTTTTTTCATATTGACAACCCAGATTTAAACAATAACAAAGCACATACTGCCATGGTCTAAATTAGAGCTACTCGCTTTTTAACTGACATGCACTTACAGTTCCTTTACCCAGCCATTAGACTAGGGGCAAGTCAATACACAAAGCAAAAGGTACCAAATCACATAACATTAAAACTTATCTGAAATGAGATACAGGACAGATCTAGGTCTGTAGCAATCATTACACGATAATTCATATTAGAGTTACATGTTTATTACATTACTAAGAGAGTTTACATTACCTCAATATACGTTAAGGAAGACAAATAACAAAGATGATGGTTTGGCTTTCCTCCTCACATGTCTAATTCGACACACTCCTTGGGACTGACACAAGACAAGTTAAACCTTGTCCATTATATATATATACTGTGCACTTGCCCTTAAGAACTCCCAGATCATGTGATTACACATGGCCTGGCAGCATCTTAAACTGCCAACAGCTACAATAATGAAGAAAACACCTGCATGCCCAGAAAATATAACTTGCTACAATACCTCCCCAATAATAAGTAATAACACTCAATAATAAACCCTAACAATACACATATGCCACATCTCCTCCATGCCACCCTAATCATTATCCTCAACAATGGTAAAGCTTACAAAAATTACAACACTGAGAAATAAACAAAACATGTAATTGAAGACCAGAGATAAGACAGTTTGTGGTAACATAAGTAATGTTTTATATTGGGGCCCTAGCACTAGGCTTGCCATTCCCCTGGGAATGTATACCACTGTTTTCCAGGCTGAGATGTATGCAATCCTAGCCTGTGCATCGCATATCATAAATATGACTGGCAAATGGGCAGAAGTAATATCTGCTGAGATAGCCAGGCAGCTTTAAAAGCCCTTAAGGCAGTTAAAATCACTTCCAACCACTTTCAAATTGGTTTGGTAATGCTAAATGATGTTGGATAGACTATGTGCCAGCTGCCCAGTCACCCTTGTTTGGGTACCCCAGGCATGCAAGTATTAGAGATGATATTGCAGACATGCTCACAAAGAGGGGTTCAGATCTTAATTTCATAGGACCTGAGCCCTTTTGTGGCATGTCTCCCAGAAGTATGATGTATAAGATACCCAAGTAACAGTAGGGCTAATCTTGAATATTGAAATAAACAAACTACTGCCAGGTAAGCCTATGAATTAATTTCGATTCCAGGTGGTAAGTGGGGCAAGAATCTTTTGAATTTAACTAGATCTAAACTTAGAGGTGTTGAGGCTATCTTACAGGCCATAACATGCTATGTAAACATTTGCATATAATGGGACTTATACAAGACCCTCTGTGCAGGAATTGTGGAAGGGAAAATGAAAACTTCCAGTATATACTATGCCATGCATAGATATGTATTCTTAGGTTTCTTTTTCTTGAAACCTGAAGATATAAGAAGGGTAAATATCATGGATGTGTTACATTATATTGGAACCATTGATTTGATTGAAAGCCCAGTTTAAGAGGCACAAAGGGCACTAAGAGCCTACGTGCAGCTTCAAAACAGGCCACTCGCATTGTCATCATCATCAATATTAATGATGATTTATACAATTGTAAATTTCATACTATTTTACATTAACAGATTAAGATGTTTAGAAATACATGTATTACATCACATTGGTTTAACTGTTTGTGGTTTCATATAATGCAAGCCACTCTTAAAGTTTGATGTGCTGTATATTATTATGATTTGTTTTCATCATTGTCATCCGCAAAAATTTGAATAAACCCTACTGGTCCTGTGAGGTAGAAAATAACTGTTTATCTACCTCTTGACAAATTCTAGAAGAGTTCCAGCACTTTAAGGAGAAGATGAAGAAGGGTGACAAGTTTCGAAGTTGAAGACTTATCTGTGCTGCAAGTAGTTCCTATCCTGCAGCCATTAATCCAAAGATGAGCTGGAGCAAGAAAAGAGGGCAACTGCAGGCTTGGGTTACCCTCCTTCTAAAGCACCTTATATGTAAAATGTCTGGTCGCAGGTGCAGTAAACCAGAGGGCAACAAATTTTGGCTCCCTTCCTGGGGCAGAGCAAACTTACAGGCTCATTCTTGAGTTTCCCATGCTATCAGGTTATTACAACAGTTAATACATGTACTACAACAGTTTTTTGCTTCACAATACAAAGAATACATAAGGAAATACAACACTGACATTCTTAACCTATATCCTTTACATATTATAATAATCAATTTGAAACATAAAATAATTGCAAAATGAAAATTACCATTTACACAAGACAATGCCATTAAATACCCATTAACCTTTAATTTCCTTGCTTGACAGGAATGATGAGCACATCTCAGTGACTACACCATGCACCTTAAACTCGCCTACATAATAGAGGCTATAGAAGCACATCCATTAGTGCCTTTCTATAGCAACAGCTGTGACCTAGCTTGGCCACTATAGAAATAAAAGAAAACATCTTAATATTCATTCACATCATCTCCATCGAGATAGCACACTGCTGAAATAAATTATTCCCTTTTTTTTTCTTTTCTTTTTTTTTCCTTCCTTTTTTCTTTCTCTTTTCTTAATTACTGTTACACAGAAAAGCACTGCAATCATTATAAAAATCTTCTAACTTTTGAGTTGACATCCATACACCAAGCTGAATACATTTATGAGTACATACATCATTATGTAGCATATTATCCTTCATCTGGGAAGGTAAGTAGCTATTACTATCATTTAGTCACATACATACACATCAAAATTACATTAAAATTACATTTTTGCAAGAATTAGTTAACAAAATAAGAAATTGCATGGGTGCAAATGACAAAAAGCTGTGGTACCATGTTGTAGCTGTGTCTTCGAGATAACATGGAAAAACTTGCAATATATGTTGAACTGTTCACCCATTAGCTGTAGCGACCATGTTGAAATTTTTTAAAAAAATCAGAAGGTGGATTTACAGCTGAGCTAATAAAATAAGAAGGCTGAACTATTGCCTTGACAGCTGTTGTATGTAGTGTTGTAGTTGTAGTCACCTACTGTTGTGCTAAAGCCATAATTTGTGTAGCAGAATTAAAGCTACTATCTGAAATAGAATCTGCATCACTGCTAGCAATTGTTGGCATAACTGGCACAAATTAGGGTTCTATCTAGTATTTCTTTTAGGCATTTTGACTCATATAAGATTCCACAATGTAGCCAAAATGCTATTTTCTAATGATTTACTTTTATGATTAGTTTTCTTCTCTCTCCTCCCCTATCTCTCCCCCTCTCTCACACCACAATTAAATTCTCAGGTAAACTTGTAATTTTATCACAATAAGAAAATTGTTTATGATGCATAAAAAAAAACAAAGGTCGGTTAATTATCCTCTAACTTTACACTAAAATGAGCAAAAGTGACACATGCACATAATGCAGCTTCCAGTGAATCATCACATATCCTGAAAATTATTTCAGTTAATGCCCTTGGGCAAATATATTTATGCAGGCCTACAAAATCAATATGGACTACAAAAAGCAGTCTAATCAGCTTATGTTTGAACTAGAGAATATAAAACTAAAAATGAGTACTGCCTGCTGCAGCTAAGTCTTTAGATCTGTAAATCAATTAATCGTAGATGTTTGTTAGAAACAAAAATTCTCTGGGCATCATTGCAAATGTGTACTTCATAATTTATACTACGGACACTTAATCACATAAATCACTTGGCACATCACTTTATTTCCTTTTCTCTTTTCCTCCTTTTTTTTCAACTTCACATGGCCATACATTCTTAAATAACCATTTTTTTCTCACAAATTTATTTCTCTTTTTCACTTTCATATCAGCTTATAGAAACCGGAAGGAAATGGAAAATATGAAGCTCCAAGAAAAGCTCAGAACAGAAAAGAAAAGTAAAACACAAAGATGATGAAATTAAAGAAAGAAAAAGGAGAGAAGGAGAAAAAAGGAAAAGAGAATACATGCCAACCACATAAATTTAAATTACATTATTATTCTCTGGTCCCCCCAAAAAAAAATCAAAAGAGAATTCATTTATATGAATGAATTTATAACACCAACAGTGATACAATTTATGTCATTTAACAAATACTTCCATCTAATTCTATAATTACATATAACATAATATTCAGTTATGCGAGGTATGGTAATAAATAATGAGACTGGTGTGAGAAATTTGACTTACTACAAACAAAGTTACAACTAACTTTTTTCCCCTTCAACATACTCTCCTCTCCTATCTATACAGTGCTGCCTACATGTCTTACATTGTTCAAAGCAATGCTGTAGGTCATCAGTTGTCACCCTCTTCAGCAACTCTACCATTTTGCTTTTACCTTTTCCACAGACTGAAAAGTGTTCCCTTCAATGAATTTTTCACTCTTGGGAACAGATAAAAGTTGCAGGGAGAGAAATCAGCTAATATGAAGGATGATTGTGCACAGGAATGTGCTTATCCACTAAAAACTGCTTCACAGATATGGCATTGTGGGATGGAGCATTGTTGCAATGCAGAATCCATGAGTCGTTCTTCCACAAATCTGATCATTTTTCTTCCTTACTCTTTCCCTCAGCTTGATTAGGACTTCTTTGTAGTATTTCTGATCAACGGTTTGACCCTTAGGCACCCATTCAGTCATGATAATATCCCTGATTTTAAAAAAAACAGTGATCAGCACTGCCTTCAGTTTTGACTTGCTCATTTATGTTGCCTTCATTTCTGGCGTTGTTAGGTTCTTCCAGGTGTGTTGATTGATGCTTTGTTTCCGGGTCATACTGGAAAATCCATGTTTCATCACATATGATGACATTTGTGAACAAGTCTGGTTCTTCTGTGAGTTGTTCCATGATGTCAGAGCAAATGTTCTTCTGATAGTCTTTGTATTCCTTAGTGAGGTTTTTTGGGACCACTTTTGCACAAACTTTTGTCATGTTTAATTCATCATGCAAAATTTGTCTTACTGTTTCTTTGTTAACGTTCACCATGTCTCCAATCATCTGAATGGTTACTTGTCAGTCTTTGCGCAAAATTTCATTAGTTTCCTTCAGTTCTTGAAGTCACAGATTGACCAGAATGTTCATAATCTCATCCTCTTCCCGAACTTCTGAAAACCATTTGTGCCATTCAAAAACTCGCCTACACATGATATAGCATTGTAACCAAACACTTCCTTTAACATTTGAAAACATTCCATTGACAGCTTTTTTAGTTTCACAAGGAATTTGAGATTAATGCACTCGACTCTTTAAGTTAATCATGATCGCGGCACTACTAAACAATATCCTCTTCAACCAAGGCTCACAAGCAAACTAAAACAAAGAGAAAGACGAAACAAAAGGTGGTTGCTCCTGAAGGATCAAGGTTCCAATATCAAACTTCTCCCATGTGGCTGCACAACAGGAGGTGTGCAGTCTCATTATTTAATTGCTACACATACTGCCAGATGCTAATTGCTACACCCAAAAGATAACATTCTTCCTAACTGAACATAGCTCACACTCATGAGCCACTAACTAGTCCTGTGGCCCAAAGCTTCAACGCTGTGGTTATTCTGCTACTGGGACCACTTTGTATGAAGGCTTATGTCCTATTCGTTTCTAGTTTAATTAAATTTATAAAAATTCTATTTCCCTGACTAATTCACATTCTCCATCCATTTGTTTTTTACTTTTCCTAAATAGGCACCAATCTCCTTGATATCATTCACTGATTTCCTGTTCAACAACGCTTTCCCTACTATTTCTATTGGTAGATTGGCCCATTTCTCAATCCTTAAATTTGTTCTCATTATTTTGGTTTCTTCATGTTTGAGAATAGTATGCCAGTAATCAGCTTTCATTCCACATTGTACATTTCTCTAGATCCCTTCCCCCTCTTAAAGCTGTCAACTACTCAACACCTTTTCTAGCCCAGCAGTTTCTTCCCTTGTCATTCTGTCCCCTATTTCCACATAATTTTCCCTACCACATTCACTTCTTAATTCCCGGTAAATTCTCAATGGCTTTTTCTTAATGAAACTAATAAGCATTTCCTGTATCTTCAATTCTTTGTTTGATTTCTTTCCAAAATACCTTTCTATTTTAATTCTCCATCTCGCCAAGTCATTCCCAGGCTGAATTTTCCCGTGAAATTGAAATTGAGTTTTATTTATGGATGCTCTTTAACTACTGTGGTCCTTAGCGTCCCATTCTATATTGGGCGTTAAAGACCGGTAATTTTGCTCAGAGGCCTCTTTATCAGGATTGAGGTTCTTTTACGTGCCATAAATCTATGACACAGGACCACTGGCTTTACTTCCCTTCTGAAGGAAGCCATGCTAAGGATTTTTACGCCCGAAAAAATCCATTGCCCTTTGCCGGGTTTGAACCCGCAACCTTGGGTACTAGAGGCTACCATGGTAATCGCTACACCATGGAGGACAACTTTTTTCCCTGTGGCATCTTTATTCTGTTGACCCATGTATTACACCAAATAGCTTTTGCAGTAAATTTAAATATTGTTTCAAAGTATTTTGATAATCCAGACGCTTTATACCAAACCAGTATTTTAGAATACTTATCATATTGTTCCTTTACTTGCTGCTCTTCCTAATTCTGTTTGTGCAACCTCATTAGGAGAAGCTTTTGGCATTTCCAAAACTTGTTTACAAGAATTTCTGTAAATCAAGTCAACATTTAGCCATCCCTTATTAATACCCCATATTTCTACTCCATACAGTATTCTCGCTTCAGTGCTGCTGAGTATATTCTCTATAATCATTTATGTGCATTTCTGATGGCTTATACATGAAGACATTAATATTTTTTTCTAGTGATGGAATGATACCACTGTTTCTTGATACTCGATGCCAATACTGATTTTTGAGCATCGATACTCAATACTCACTTTATAAAAAACTGTAAAGGTGATAGCTTGTTCATTGAATTATGTTCTTGTTAGTGGTTTTCTGTGTATAGCTGCATCTAACCAATGTTGTATTGTATGCTAATTCCAAAATTGTTCCTGTTTGACATTCTGCAATTGGCAGCAACTTTTTTATCTTGATAATGCCAGGATATATAACCATGACAGGTTATATATCCCATATTGTTATTCAAGGCGAATAATAATAATAATAATAATAATAATAATAATAATAATAATAATAATAATAATAATAATAACAACAACAACCACCACCACCACCACCACCACCACCACCCTTTTTTGCTTCCCTTTTTATGTAATGATATTTTGTGCTAAAAACTTTCTTTTAAAGGAAAAAGAAAAAGAAATCCATAGAAAAAGAAATACTAGCATTTCTTCTTTATTCTCAACCTTGGAAATATAAACTAATATATATTTTACATGCAACTCAACTAAAATTAATGTGTGTTACACCATTCTATCACTATTCACAACTACCACATAGCATATGTATTTGGTTCATCCGGTAATAAGTAATTAGCCATATAATACTTGGAAACATAGTTTGTGGATTAAGTCTCTGTACTATCCACCTTCATACATATAAAATGCATATAAATGTTTTATACAAAGGTTTGACTTGTGTAAGCACAAACTAACAGATGAAAGGAAAACAAATATTTCCATGCTCTGTATTATCTCAGGTCAAGTTCTGATTTGTTTCTGCTGGATTCACAGATTTTGGCCACTTGAGTATGTAAGTGTAATGGCTGAGAGTCACAAAGCCAGGCTATTGTAGAAACGTGATTTAGTGCCTCGGCAAAATCAGCTTCATTCACAATTCAGTTAACTTCGCATGTTACATAAATACCTTTACTTCTTGCCCCATTGTTTTGCATGTTTTCATTTAGATACAAGAGTCTATGGAATGTTGCATTCATTCACTCACAGGAAATGCAGTCAAGCTCTATCAAGAACTATAGCCCAGCAACTCTTTGGGACACTTGCAAGGCAATAATATGAAGTCTCGACTCCTTTCATTCCTTTTCTGGCATAAAGTTAAAGTTAAAACTTTCAATACTGCAAAACTTAAAAATATAGAAGTATCAAAAAGGTACTGAAGGTTTATCTCAAAGTATTAGACAAGCTTCAATACCACAGAGTATTGAAAGTATCTACAGTATCGAGATCCCATCCCTACTTTTTTCTTTTGGTCAATCCAACCACCATTGCTATTGAGTCTAATGTCTAAATAATAAAATTGATTAGCCATTTGAGTTTCTGTCCATTCCTGGTACCATTTTTCATTATTCCATAGCTGACTTCATTTCTTGAATGCCACGAGTTCTTAGTTTTTAAGCATTTATTCTTAGGCACCATTACTTGCAAAATTTAGATATTGCATCAATTGATTTAATTAAACCAACATTAATTATTGACCTCGCTGCTGGAACATCAGCAAACAAACCAGAAATCTCAATATAATTAATTGTTGGTTTTACTAGTTACTTTCAATATGTCACCAGTAAACAGATTAAATAATACAGGACTTAGCTGGCACCCTTGTATACAGCCTAGTGTGTTCAGATAATCTGCAGGCACCATATTGTGTGCAATCTTAATACAGTGTTCATTAATAGTAATAGTAATATTTATTTTCATCATTATTACAATAATACAAATAAAGCTTACATCTAAAACTTATGTCTAGTGCACCAGTTTTCTAGCTCCCCCATATTTAGCCCCTAGGCTGTATATATGGGATAAAGCTACTATACCATCTCTCCACTTTACAAACTATGCTCGTTCAGCTGTACCTTTCTTAAGCTCCTTATCCACTTATCCCTTGTGTTGCCTAAAAATGTCCCCATCATTTTAATTATTTCTACTTTTGTGCTTCCCAACATTCTTAATGCTACTGCTTCTTTGTTTAACTTGTCCCATTTTTTATTCCATATAACCTCTCTCCACCTTTTAACCTTATCACATTCTATTAGACAATGAAAAGTACTACCCGATTCATCACACATAATACATCTCCCCGAACAATTATATCCATTCCTTTTTAAAAATATTACTCCTGTGCGCATCCACGCAAGACCTATTCTACCAAATTGATTACATATATCTACATACTTCTCCCTTCCCCAATCTCTTTTAACTGATTTATACAAGATCAATGACCTTTTATCCTCAAAACTAGCCCATATCTCTTGTTTCTCGATATCTTCCACCCTCAATCTCACTTCTTTCCAAAACCCACTATTATTATATTTATCTAATAGGAAAATATTCCTCATGCCAATTTCTTTTAGGACATTTCCCATCTCCCCTAACCAGCACTCTTCTCCTAGGACAGCTTTTTGAAACTGTATACATTCTTTTAATATATTATTATCTTCTAAATTTAAACATCTATACCAATACTTCAATATTCTTTCCACTATTATACCTTTTCTCCCTACCCTTCCTAGCTCTGCCAGTGCCACGCCCCTTGGTGAACTCTTGGGTAAACCCAAAACTTCTTTACAAAACATTCTATGGACTATATCAATCTTAATCCATCCCTTTGCCACCCCCCATATTTCTATTCCATATAACATTTTTGACTCTACTACAGCTTCATATAGCCTTTCCAACCAGTTCATTGTTAGCGTGGGTGTTTTGCACAAGCAAACTCTAACAGCTTTCATCGCTAGCTTTCCTTTCAATTGTGCATATTTAGCTTGTGCTTCCCACTTCCCGTTGCTTGAGAATCTAATGCCCAAGTAATCAAATTCTTTTACCACCTCTATTTGCTCTCCATTTATATACCATCTTTCCTCTCTTTTCAATTTTGATCCTTTCTTGAACACTATTATCTTGGACTTTTTTATATTCACCTTTAGCCCCCATTCCATACTAAATTTTGCAATTTCATTAATAGCATGTTGCAACCCTATCACTGTTACTGCCCCAGCTACTAGATCATCTGCAAATAGTAACCCTGGTATCAGTGTTCATTATCAAAGAGTAAATTTTGAAATGCTTTTATGAACTTGTCACTTACTCCTTTTGTAGTCAATTTTGTCCACATTGCCTTGCAGTTAATTGTGTCAAATGCTTTTACAAAATGTACACAAAGCATATAGTGCCTCCCCCTTTTATGCCCTAAATATTTATAATGCCTGTGTATTTATTATAAAAATATTATCCACCATTCTTCTATTTTTCCTAAAGCTTCATTAGAAATTCTGATAATTTAGTTTCATCTTCTGCCCATTTTTGCAGCCTTTCTGCTAATACATTAGTGTACAGCTTCCGTAGTATGGATAATAGGCAGATTCCTTTATAGTTTACTGGATTAGTTATACTCCCTTTACTTTTAAATATTGGCACTATAATTGCTGTCCTCCATCCTTAGGGAACTTTACCCTATTCAAATATTGTATTGCTTATCTGTACCAATAACATTCCTCTGTTTTTCTGAAGACCGTTTACCCTTTAGAATTCTGCTGGTATACCATCAGTAACACTAGCTTATATTTCTTTATAACCTTTTGATTTGCTCCTTTAATTTATTTAAGTCAATCTGTCTGATTAGATATTGTGACCGTACAGCAAAAATACCTGCAGACTGCAAATACCCTTCTAGTCTGGCACCCGAATGAAGCCTTCGACTGGCCATCGGAACAATAGCCAGTGCAGAACAATGACCCATTATGTGCCACTTCCCTGTTCTAGAGCATTCCTTTTGGCACTTTCTAGTAGCCTCCCTTCTAGAACATTCCACTTTGTATGCCAGGCCTATGTAAGGAACTACTCTTAGCCGAAATTTCAGTTCTGTTAGTTGAAAAGTGGACAGTGCCAGTGCAGTTCAGTTGTGAGTTGTGATTCAATGGATCAGCTGTGTTGTATGTCCCAAAAGTGACTGAAGTTTAACGTTTGTGCTATGCGGAGTGCTGAAGATAATATGATTCAAATTTTGTGGGTTATGGAGCTGCTTTATGTTTATCTGCCCCACGTTTGGGAGCCAATTTGAAGAAGTATTGTTCTTCAATTTTGTAGATTGTAGGTTACGTAATTATTTGGAGGAGTTTGCCCCACAGTTGTACACCAATTTGCGGAAGGCAATTTTGGTTACGTAAATATTATTAAGGTTACGTAATGAAGATACACTTTGATATTGTTTGATTTTTAGGAATAATATAGGGAAGATGATGCTTGTTTTTATGTAATATTATTAAAGTTATTTGCCTTGGCTGCTTTCAGTCGCACTATAGAAACACGAGTTCTTGCAGGGTTGTGATAAGACTCAAATTATAAGATGCCACACAATTTACTTTTTAATTTTTACTTCCTTTTATTTACTTTATATATGCACATTTTTATATACACAACACTTTATAAAATAAAACTGTGAGCACTTACATTTTTGGCGGAGAACACAAATTTTATTATTTATACTTTACAACATTTTTGCCCGCGACTTTTACGTCTGCTCTCCACAACTTCATGTCCGCTCTGTACTACATCTTGCCCGAGACTGACTAGATTCAACGGTACAAACCTTTAGCATCTGTAATGCCATTCTCTTATTGGCTAATTCTAGTCCAATATAATTTAAGTATTCAAACTAAAAATCTTTCTTTACTTTTGATTGGCTAATTCCAAACTGTAAGCGAAATTATGTTATTACCGATCTTTTTCATCACCAGTACTTTTAAAATTCCAAACACATTATTGTCACCAAAATTACATTATTGCCTCCTTATTAACATCCTAAAACATAGTATTCTCACAGTTTTTGCACTATTAGAGTATATAAATATTTACATATCACTAATAAATACGTTTACAATAAAAATAAGTATTTACAATGACTTTATATACAATTTATATAATAATTATATACATATTGTTTTCTAGGTGGGCTGTTATTGAATTTAATTAATAAACAATACAATAAATATCATTTAGGCATCAAAATACTGCCTCAGTGCCTGAGTGATAAATAATGTGTGTTTTGCCGTAACTGGTGTTCTATTTGCTACATTAGTGTCAGGAGTGGTATATAACGGCCACACTGGAGGAAATACTTAAAATAATTATTGCCCAAAATGGAGAACATGGGCTCGAAATGGAATCCGAATGGAGAAAATGGAGACAAAAATGGAATCCGGGATGGAGAAGATAGTGAAATGAATGCAGATTCTGGAATGGACAAGATGGGAAGTGAAATAACGACAGTGAATTCCACAACAGAGAAGATGCAGACAGAAATGAAGGGTGTAAAGGAAGAAATGAAGACAGAAATGTTCAAGATGAAGCAGGAGCTATCAACCAAAATTTACACAACTGGCCGGAGTGAAGAAAGAGTGGAAGACCAACGCGTTAATGCCCTGGAGAACTTGGGGGGACGGCTTGGCGTCCTGGAGGGAAGAATAGACGGCAGCGCCAAGGAAATAAACGCCAGTGAAAAAAATGCTTATTGGGAGGCTTAAGAGCTTGAAGATCGAGACACCAGGTCGCGACACATCTGCGCGCGTCAAGCCACCCAAATACAACGGAACGTCAACCTTCGAAGTCTTGCGCCGACAATTCGCCACCGTCACCGCCCACAATCGATGGTCATCAGAGGAGAAAGCTGCACAGCTGATAGCCAGCCTTCAGGGACGGGCGGCAAAGTTTTGAATGCAATTCCGACGTCGGCGGTGTCCGGAGACATGTGGGAGGCCCTCGAAAACCGGTTCGGGAATCATCACTTGGCCACAGCCTATCGTAATCAGCTCAAGTCAAGGCTGCAATAGCCGCGGGAGACGCTGCAGAAGCTCGCACTGGTAATTGAACAGCTGATGAAGAAAACTCGGATGAACCTCCCGCGCAGTAACGTGTGTTCCAGGAAGCTGCCTACTCCTTTATTGGACGGCGTGTGTGACGCTGAGATACGACAGCGCCTGATGCTTGGCGACTACAAGACCATCCACGAGGCGCAAACGGCCGCGTTGACAATGAAGGCAGCCAAGATAATAGCTGACCTCGAAGACCAGGAGTATTTGATACGACGGGGACAGATATCAACCCAGGGAAGTCGAGGATCAAGTGGTGTGTGTTGGGAATGTGGTCAGCCAGGACACCTAGTGAAGGATTGCCCACACCAAGCCGATGAGCGCAAGCGGGAAACGAATAAGCACCGCTGTGGCGAGAGGCATGTTGGGGCCGTCATCACCACCCTCTCGAGTGATGCTGCGTGCCTTTGGCAGAAGGGTGAATGACGGCCTCGTCGCCGTCTATCAGCTACAAGCAAAGCTGTGCCGGATACTGGTGGACAACGTTGCAGCTGTGACTGCAGTCAGACTTGACGTGGCAAAGAGCTTGCCGCCAAAGAAGCCCAGTCGGCCCTACCAGCTAGTGAAAGTCGTTGTGCGATACCTTGCTTGTAGAGAAGGAAGTCCTGCTGGAGTTGACCATCGAGCGAAGTATCGTAAGACTGTGGGTGTTCGTCGTGGGGTTAAAAATTAAATTGACTTTTATTTATGGATGCTCTATAACTACTATGTTTATTAGCGTCCCATTCTATATTGGGCGTGAAAGACCGGAAATTTTGATCAGAGGCCTCTTTATCAGGCTTGAGGTTCTTTTAGTGCCATAAATCTACGGCACGGGGCCACCGGCTATACTTCCCTTCCGAAGGAAGCCATGCTAAGCATTTTTATGCCCGAAAAAATCCTCCGCCGGGTTTGAACCCGCGACCTCGGGAACTAGAGGTTAGCATGGTTCCCCTAGACCATGCAGGGGTGTCTTAAGGATGTAATACTGGGACTGGATGTGCCCTAAGGAGCCAAAAAGCGACGGTCAACGTCGGCAGGAGGATCTTGTGACTCGGTCTAGACGAGGCGACGCTTCGGAGTCCAAACTAACATCCGGGTATCTGCGGGGCGATCCATACGGAGGATGTGATAGTTCCCGTAGGAAGCGAGGTGGTTGTGAAGGCGCGTCTGGAAGGCCGGCAATCAAGGAACCTGGTTTTGGAAGGGAAGACACCATTGGATGGATTATGCGTTGCCAGAGCATTGTTACCTTGCCGGCAAGAAGTGCCTGTGAGACGGCTGAATTGATCGGACACAGGTCGGAACGGGGTTGGGGAAATGCGAGCCAGCTGCGAGTGTATCGCCGTGCGACGGATTCGAGGAGCCAGCATCGTCGTAAGATTTGGGGCCCCGGTCGGAAGACTTCCTGAAGAGGCAAGCCGACCATCTGACCGCGGCACAACTGATTTGGCATCTACATGGACAATACCAGTCTGTCTTCAGCCAAGGGGATTTTGATTACGGCCGCGCAGAGAGTACTCCATCACATCGACACCGGAGACGCCCGACTTATACGGCAATCACCAAGACGCGTTCCTCTAGCGAAGCAAGTGGAGGTATGAGACATGCTGGAGGACATGAGATCCAGGGGGATTATCGAAGAGTCCGACAGTCCTTGGTGCTCCCTTGTAGCCCTGGTGAAGAAGAAGAGCAAGCTACGCTTCTGCATGGACCATAGGAGGTTGAGAGCTTTCACTTGAAAGGACTTCTCCTTTGCCCTGGATTGATGACACCCTAGACACACTTGCTGGTGCCCAGTGGTTCTCAACCTTGGACCTGAAGTTGGAGTACTGGCAAGTGGCTTTGGACCCCAAGATAAGGTGGTGACTGCATTCTCGACAGGTTAAGGACTTTAGCAGTGTACGGTCATGCCCTTTGGTCTCTGCAATGCACCAGGCATCTTCTAGCACCCGCTGGAATCAGTGATGAGGGGGGTTGACTTAAGACGCCTGCCTGTTATACCTGGACAACACCATCATCTTTGGCAACACCTTTGAAGACCATCTAGAGAACCTGACCAAGGTATTAAAGAAACTGTAGGCAGCCAACCTGGAGTTGAATGCGAAGAAATGCCAACTCTCCCACAAGAAGGTTAACTACTTGGGCCACATAGTCTCGCCAGCCGGGGTGGCCACGGACCTAGAGAAGGCTCGGGCTGTGAGATATTGGACTCGCCTGAAAGATAAATGAGGGTTGCACAGTTTCCTGGGTCTATGCAGCTACTACTACTGGTTCAGACTTCTCAACATCGTGAAGCCTCTCACTGATCTGACAGAAGAACAGTGACCTTATATGAGGCTGAGAAGAGGCTGAGGATGCATTTCAGGTGCTTAAGTGAACACTCTGCAGTGCACCTGTTTTAGGTTTGCCACAACCAGGCAGCAATTTTATCGTTGACACCGATACCAGTGACAGCAGCTTTGGAGGCATATTATTCCAGGTCCAGGATGTGCAGGATTGGGCAATAGCATACTATAGCAAGACACTCTCCAAGACGAAAAAGAGCTACTCTGTTACCTGGCGGGAGCTCCCGGCAGTGGTAAAGGCGCTGGAACATTTCCATGAGTACATCTACAGTTAGACATTCCACCTAAGGACTGACCACTCCTCCCTCACCTGGCTGTTGAGCTTAAAGAACCTAGAGGGCCAGACAGTGTGTTTGGTCTAGAAGCTTCAAGAGCGCAACTTTGATCAGAATATCGGAAAGGAGGGAGCCACTCCAATGCAGATGTCAAGTCAAGAAGACAAGCTCAAAGGAGTGCGGTCACTGCACTAGGATGGATAAGTGTGTTCAAATCCTACTGGGACTCACTGAAGACCAGGGGAGGTTTGTTGTTCAGAGTTTGGGTGTTACCTGACGGGAAAACCTAGAGAGAGCAGTTGATCGTTCCTCAGAGTAAGGTGATGGAAGTCCTGGAGGAAGTACATCCAGGGACTTAAGGAGGACATCTCGCATCCAACTGAACAATCTACAAGCTCCGACAATAGTACTACTGGTTGAGGCTATGGGCAGATGCTGAGAGGTGGTGCCGTCAGTGTCATGTGTGTGCAGTGAGTTGCGGCCCACAGACTAGAAGCTGGTGTCCCCTGCCACAGTATAATGTGGGAGCACCCTTTGAATGCATCGTCATCAACATAGCTTGACCATTCCCCGTGTCCGACAGGGGTAACAAGTATCTGTTTGTGGTCATGGATTATTTCACCAAGTGGCTGGAGATTGCACCATTCCTAACCAGGAGTCCAAGATGATCGCTGACTGCCTCATGGCAGAACTGTTCTGCTGCTTTGGGATATTGTTAGAGCTACACAGCGATCAGGGCACAAACTTTGAGTCGAACCTGATGAGGGAAGCACTGGAGCAACTTGGAATGCACAAGATGCGCACAAAGCCTCTCCACCCATAGTCAGAAGGCTTGGTTGAGCAGTACATCAAGATTGTTGAACACCAGAGGAAGGTCATGAAACATTATCAGGGGGACTGGGATATCAGGGTGCAGCTTTTCTTGTTGGCCTACCGCTCATCAATGCATGACACCATTGGGTTGATACCAGCTAGTTTGGTCTTGGGAAGGAAGATGCGTCTTCCATGCGACCTGATGCTTGGGAGTCACTGGTGCAGAACAGTCGGCAATGACTACATGGAGAACCTCATGGACCGTGTTCATGATGTACACAAAATGCACCGTCAACACATCCAATTGGCGAGCAATCAAATGAAGACCCATTACGACCAGCAAGCCAACAGCCAAGGTTTCCAGCAGGGTGATCTGGTGTGGCTCTATCGCCCTAACAGGACCAAACAGCATTGTTCCAAGGTTCAGCAATCATGGCAAAGATCATACTGTGTGATGAAGAGGATCACTGATGTAGTCTATGACATCCAGAGGCTGCCTCGAAGGAAGATGCTGGTGGTATACCTGGACCATCTAGCTATGACAGAGCTGGTTGGGACAACCAGCCCTGAGGAGGATGCAGTGTGATCACCCACGTGGAGCTACCTGCAGGCCGCCGGTAAGCGCCTTCCAGCCTGGCACCTTGGTGGAACTGTCGACCGGCTTTTGGAACAATAGCCAGTGCAGAACAATGTCCCATTTTGTGCCACTTTCCTGTTCCAGATATTCCTTTCTAGAACATTCTACTTTGCATGTGAGACCTATATAAGGGCTTGCTCTTGCCTGGACAGTTCAGTTCAGTAGTTATGAAGTGAAAAGTGGACAATGCCAGTGCAGTTCAGTTGTGAGTTGTGATTCCACAAATCAGTTGTATTACGTTCTGAGTATGTACTAAAAGTGACTCAAGTGTAACGTTTATTCTGTGCTTAGTGCCTAAGTGATAAATTGTGTTTTGTAAGCTGTGTTTTCATTTGTTACAATATTCAACATTACAAGAATTCTGGATTGGCCACATATCTTGGTTAAGTACCTGAGTTCTCTCAAGTATTTATATCATTCCTCAGGACTAATATTATTTTTGGCTACTCATCTTTGTATACAGTCTCTTAACTGTTACCCAGATTGTTTTACTGTCATTTAGTCTTGTTGCCTCCTGTATTTTCTTACTGATTCCCTCTCCTATCTTTCTTGTTTTCTTCCAAAAGAGATTTATACCCCACATCTTTCAATCATAAGATTATCTCTTGTGGTTCTCCTATTTGTCTCTTAACTCAATTTCTACCTTTTGTTTAGCTCTCTGTATTCACTGCCATACCAACCCTCGTCAATCTTAAAATTACTTCCTCTCACTCCCATACTATATCCCTTGTTTAACTGACCTCTCCAGTTTCTCAATTATTTTTCCTAGTTATGTTTCCTTCATTTTACTATATTATCATTAAATGCTCTTCTTAAATTTAATTCTAACTCCCTTGTAAAATATTGTAATTGATCATCTCTCCACCTGAATTTCTCTAACTTTAAAACACTTTGCTCACCAACACTTAACCACCTTTCTATACACATTTTGAAATTTTGCTTTTAGCAGAAAGTGGCTGCTGGTACACACTAAATCTAGCACCTTAAAATCTGCTAGATCTAGATCTATTGTAAGTAGTATATATTCAATAACACTTTGATAAAGGTAAATTTGCCTAGGGTATCCTTACCTCTAATGCCATTGCACATTATCACATGTTATTCCTCACAGAAGTCTAATAGTTTCATTCCTTCCTTATTATAGACGTTTATCTTTACTAGCCTTTGTAGCCTTGATTCTTTCTGCATATCAGTTTCTATGTTAACTAAACATATTATACCCACTCCTGCTCTTTGCATTAAAGTCCTCCATTATTATAAAATTTTTATGCATGCAATTATTTTGCAGTACCTCCATATCTTTTCTTAGGTTGCTCATCAAATTGGAATTTACAATAATGCTAAATTACTAGCTGTATCTTTGATCACTTGCACTCACAAAATTCCTCTCTTAAAACACCAATTACACCTGGTATCCACCCTCTGTCCTGTTCTGAAGCCACTCTTTTCCATAGAAGACAAAACCATTAATCTCAATATTAATATTATTGTGCAGCCAGGTCTCTACTATCACCATCACATCATATGTATTCAATAACTGCCCTGATTCCGCATTTTTCACTTTTCTGTTTAGAATTCCATGATAAACCCCCAGTTCTTTTTCCTACACTGAGCCCTTTCTCCTAAATCTGAACTCTTGTAGGTTTGCCCTGCTCCTTGTCATCCTATCAGTACCTCATCAGCTTGCAGATGGTCATGAACTTCCATTATATTGCTTCTGTGTGTTGCACAACACTTAGGCCATACTTTCTCCAAACTCAAGCCCAGCTGCTGCTCCCAAGGCCATTCTGTGTACATCTCCTACCAGCTGACACTCCAGAATCACTCGTCTGGATGGTGATGTCATCCCTACTTCCTCTTCTCTTCCACCCTGTGTTATCCCTTCGTTCACATCTACCGCATGTTCACTCCTTACCAATGTCTGTGAAACTGACATTAAACCCTGTTGATTTGATTCCTGACTTGTATTCCACTGGCTATTTTCCTGCTATCTGTCCATAGATCCTGTCCACAAATGTATGCGTTTTTTCCTTCTGCCTTTGCTTTTACATTTCCTTTATAAGTATACCTAGGCTCCCTGTCTTCTTTCCCATAATCATTCTCAATAAATGTGTGTGTTCCTTTTAACTTTTTTAACATTTAATAAAATTGTCCATTTAAACTTCATAGTGGCAAACTTCAATATTACTGATCTTGGATTAGATCCCATTCTGCTGATTCTGAAAACATCCACAATTTCACACCCCACCAGTTGTATATCTAATTTATCCGAGATAATTTCTTTGACTTGCTGCCATATCCATTTATCTCTTATTGCCTGTATTCCAAATATAATTGCGTTCACTTTCCTCTTTTTTTCTTTGGCTCTTGCCAGATATGATGCCTGTTGTTTGCATTTCAATACTTCATTTTGTATCTGTCCCACCAAATTTTCTATAATTTCCTTAATTCTATCAATTCTTCAACTTATTTTCTTATGCATTCTCTTTTCCATTGCTTTTAGTTTCATTAATTCTTCTGTGATGGCTTTCAACATTCCTCTAATCTGGCATATTGCTGGCCCAGGATTTTACTCAACTCCTTCAATTACCAATTGTGTTGCCAAAACAAAGGAGTACCACAATCAAACTGATAAGCATTGTTGATGACCACCCTTTAAAATGTTGCTTGTCACACTAAAAATGCCAATTCTTGCATGACATATCTCAGTACTTAATTTATATGCAACAAGGATCTAAAAGAAGAATGAAACATAGTAATTAACTACAGACTTAGGTAGATGCCATGGGAAAAGAAAACCACAAAACCAAATGAGAAAAAAAATTATATGTCTGAGAACCACAAAAATTTGCATTAATTAGCCATAGCATCTGTCACCTATGCAATAGCTCAGACAGGAAAATAATTTATAGAGGGCCTCACACAAAAGTGACAGCCAAAATTCAGCAAAGACCCATACCCGCACTTCCGCCAATTATGTCATAGAATCTGGTACCTCCACTAATTATGTTATGATCTAAATTAGAGCTACTCACTTTTTAACCCTTTATGGGGCAAAACCTTTACTTATCTACCTGTCCACAAGGCTCACATTCTCCTCAGAGTGATTCATGTCACCTTGAACCTTAATTAGGTGGCAAGTATGCAGTCCATAGGGCTCTTTTTTCATGGTAATGATCCATGTTATGTTGAACCTTGAACCTTAAGTAGGTGGTAAATATAGAGACCACCATCCTTTAAAGGGTTAACTGTCCTGCCCTTACACTTCCTTTTACCCTGCCATGACACTAGGAGTAAGTTAACACACAAAGCAAAGAATACTAAATCACATTATATTAAAACTTATCCAGGATCAGAAACAGGACAAGCCAAAGTCTGTAGCAAATGCAACACAATAATTCACATCACAATTAGATGTTTATTACATTACTGTGAATCTTCAAATTACCTCATTATGTTTCAAGGAAAATGAATAGCAAAAATGAGGTTGACTTCTCTCCTCACATGTCTGAATCATATACTCCTTTGGACTGACTGTTGCTAGACAAGCTAAGCCCTATGAATTATACAGGGTCTTTATAATTTAGTTATAAAAGAAGGAACTTAAATTGCGAAGAATGTATAAACCAGATGTAATTGAATAACGAAGCAAACACATCAGTAAAATGCACAAATTAAGATTTTTATTATTCTAGCTTCACTTTTTCATCAGAAGTTACAGGGACATGTTTCGGAGACCGTTGTGAAAAAGTGAAGTTAGAATAATAAAAATCTTAATTTGAGCAGTTATAAAACTTCACTGTTATTCCCAAAATAGTTTTAAAAAGCATCAGTACAACTTCAAGTTTCATGTACAAGTATAACGAATGTTCAATATAACTTCCTTTTGTAACATGACATATATCTAATCTGTGAGCGATTTTGTCCAAAATTCTATGGATCATATCACAGTCAGTTGTTGCTACTACTTCTTCTATCCAAACTTGCAATTCCTTTAGATTTGGCCCTGAATTTTCTTTGAACAGACTTGCTAACCACAGTTCTTAAAACAGCGGACAACAATGAGCATGTTCTGAACTTGTGTATGTCTCCATGCTGAGTGATGGAAATGAGATTATTACTGTAGTGCACTGCTTTCTAACATACTCTAGCTTGTGTACAGTAACTTTAAGCATATAGCAGAGCTTTTTAAATGCATTAGACCTTGCCATTACCTTTGATTTAACAGCACTGTATCGATTAATCGATAACAATTAGTTTTGTATAACTAATCTGTAATGATTCTGTATATATTGCACACTCACCTTACTCCCTCCCCAACCACTCCCAGATCCATGAAGCATCATAAGACTGCCAACATGCTTCTGAGAAGACATTTTTTCTTTCTTTTCTTTTTGTTTCTCTTCTTCCTCTTTTTTTGACAGAAATTGATTAAAATTGTATGTTACAGCTCAAAGGTTGCCAAAAATTGGTTGGAAAATTAATGTTGCCAGCCAAAAATGCAAAGAAATTGATCTAAAAACAGTGTCATCTCCTAAAAAGATTCATTAATGGATACAATGACAATATTAAATGGTTAATGGCAGGAAACTGTATATATATGAATGAATGAATAATTTATTTGAGCACCAAGTTATTACATATTTAGACTGCCTTCTCTATTTGGCCCTGGCCACTAAGATGAGCAGTCGTTGTGAATTACAATTACAAGTTGATACATTTAGTAGTTCTTATATTTATTTTTATTTACATTATTTTTCCTCTTTTAACCATCCATATCCATTTATTTTTTACTTTCATTAAGTATTTACCCATATTTTTACAGTTTTTATCTAGAATTGTACATATATCTTTATTCCTATTCATTCCATACCATAAACTCTCTTTTCTCCAAATCTCTGTTTCTTTGCATTCAAATATAATATGTTGTATATCTTCACTTTCCCCGCATAATGGACATTCACCTTGTGCATAGCCGTTTCGCTTCCCTTTTAGCCTCCATATTCCTGCCCTTAACCATGCTATACCTCCTCTTTCTTCTTTATTTATGTTGTCTACATATTTCTCTCTTTCCCAGTGTTTTTTTATGTTAACATAAAAGAATCAAAGATCTCTTCTCAGTTATCTGACTAAATAATTGTTGTATCTCGATGTCCTCAAATCTTCTTCTAATACTCTTCCAAAAACCTTTGTAATTTGCCTCTCTTTTCCTCCAAACATCTCCCATGCCATTATTCTCAAGGTTATTTCTTAGTTCATTTACCCAGCCCATATTTCTTAAGCTAGTTTCTTGGTATTTTAGACATTGTTGTAATAAATTCTCGTCGTCAGAATTCAAGATCCTGTGCCAATATTTCCAGGCTCTCTGCATAACCATTCCTTTTCTTGTTACTCGTCCCATTTCAATTTGAGCCACTTCATTTGCTGTAGCTGTTGGCAACCCTAGTACTTCCTTACAAAATATTCTGTGGACCATGTCCACCACTTCCCACCCGTTTTCCAGCCCCCATATTTCAATCCCATATAACATTCGTGCCTCAACCACTGAATTATATAATCTTTCCAACCATTTCACCTCCAACTTTGGCATTTTAAATAAACATTGTCTAACAGCTGTCATTGCTGCTCTCCCCTTTGCCAGAGCTGATTTCTTCTGTTTCTCCCATTTACCTCCTGCATCTATATTTATCCCTAAGTAGGTACATTCTCGCACCACTTTATATTCATTTCTCCCTTTACTCCATCTCTCTTGTTTACCCAATTTCCCTCCTTTTTTAAACACTACAATTTGTGTTTTCTTTTCATTTACTTTAATCCCCATTCTATACAGTATTTATCTATTTCTTGTAAGAACAATTTTAGTCCATTTACTGTAATGGATGCCACTACTAAGTCATCTGCAATATATATAAAAGAATATTACTTAAGACAGAACCAATGAAAAGTAACAAATTGTGGGAAAAGATAAGAATGGGATTTTACTGTAATTAAACTTCTGAAAGTCTAAAGGTTTATTTTTCTTGATTTTCACAGTTATACAAAATAAGATTTTTGAACATATGAAGATAATATTGGTTTGGAAATTATGAGAGTAAGCCAAAAAGCAAGTTTCCTAATTTTTTGTTAAAGAGCAGATAAAGTCATAGCAAGATAAATAAGCTTTCTCTCTTGCTGCACAATTTATATATATATATATATATATATATATATATATATATATATATATATATATATATATATATATATGCTGCCTGTTAACATCTGAGGCTATGTTGGCAGCTTTGCCTTCCGAACAAAATCTGATGTCAATGGTGTTCATTCGTTGACTGTTTAGGTTAATCTTTGGATTTATGTACTTTAGATTTTCTGTATAAACATTACATTCACACATTTACTCTCTCACTTATGCTTCCAGACTCTAAGGAGGATAGGGAATAATCCTGGCTAAAGAAAGATTCCCATCATCCAGCTGTGAATCGAACCTGGGACTTCTGGACTTAGAAGCTAGTATTCTAACCACCATACCACAGAGGCAGTCTATTTTCTATTTTTTGACATAATTACCAAATGGCATTCAGGCATTTGTCATAGTGTATAATGAATTTTCCGTTCTTGAAGATAGAAAATGTGTCTTGCCCATTGAACAATTTCAGTATTTTGTCTTTTGTTTCATTATCATTGGTAAATAGCCTGCTCCATTCTTCAATTTCGCAAACAGATAATAGTCCAGAGGTGCCAAGAATGGCCTGTATGGTGAATGAGGAGCACATTGCCAATACCAGATATGCAGCATGTGCATGAGACCTTGCATTATCTTGCAATGATTCCATGTAAAATAACTTATGTAGTTTACATCTAAGATCTTAAGACATGTTGAATTTCACTTGATAAGCAATTGCATACAAAATTATAACATAAGTAATAAAAGCCAACCAAGATCACTTCTTGAAGCTCCCAAAAGAGGGTGTGGAACTGCGGTCTAGCAGATGTAAGAACTGCAGTGCACCAGTCATTGTTTTTTTGAGAAATAAAATAGGACAACTTGTTTTCTGATTTAACCTTGTAATTAAGTTTATATGCCTATTGCTATGTTACCCTGCTTCTTTAATTTTATGTCCTTTTTACCTGCAGTAGCATTATTTATACAGCACAATAACATAATGTTTACCCTTAAGAATTTCAAATTTATGTGAAAGTAAACAAAGAATAAAAAAAAATGGATCCTATACTGCAGAATATGTTCATTAGTGTCTGAAACAAAATACAAATTACATCCATTAAATACGTTCATAAATGCCTAGTATGGATAACTTGTACAAGTTCCATAAGTTGAATTAATGGCACTTGGCTTTAGTCTGTTTGTGAGGCTGATAACACTGACCTGCGAAGATTTTGTGACACAGAATATCTTACATCATAATGGTCAAATTGGATACTCTGATTTTGAAAATAATAATAGCTTTTGCGTATCATGTACAGATTTTGAACAATTATGTTTCAACACAAAATTGAAAGCTCAGTACGCTAGTATTAACATCACTGCATATCCAACTCACAGCATGGTTGATTAGAATATGTAAACATGCTAAATCTTATGATGTCATGTTCTACCACTGTCTATCTCTGTTTACAGGTAATGTTGAACCTATCTCATAACCATTTATTGCCTAAGATATCAACAGAAACCTATCTTGAATCCTCAGTAAAGTTTTAAACTTCTCAGCGGGTCTCTCTTGAAGCCGTATTGTGTTGTGAATTTTATTTGTGGAAAAAAATGGCAAGTTCGAGTGGTATATATAGGAGGGGCTGTGTGAACAATCCTAACAACTTCTGTTATGTCTGTGGGTGTTATGTCATAAAGCAGCAGAAAGGAAACATTACCGCATTTATCAAGAGTTTGTATCTGGCCTATTTTAAAATTAAATTAGGAGATCAAGACAAGAATTTTGCCCCTCATATTGTGTGTAAAAGTTGTGTAGAAAATGTAAGACAATGGTACAAGAGAGTTTGTTCATCTATGCCCTTTGGTGTTCCTATGGTATGGCGCAAACAACAAAATCATTTTAGTGACTGTTATTTTTGTCTGTGTAATATATCTGGATTCAATAGGAAAAACAAGGCTGGCATTATATATCCAAACTTGCCATCAGCAATTAGGCCTGTGCCTCATAGACCTGATGTTCCTGTTCCATCACCACCTACGGTATTACCAGAGAGCAGTACTGATACTTTGAGTGTAGAAGATGATTTAAATTGGTCCCCAGACTTACAAGATGACATTCCAAATCCATTGAGTCAGTCAAAATTAGAAGATTTTGTACGTGATTTGGGTCTTACCAAAAGACAAAAGTGAACTTTTAGGTTAAAGGCTGAAAGAAAACAATCTTTTAGGACCTGAAACAACTTTCTTCTGGTACAGACATCAAGAAGAAGATTTCCAGAAATATTTTGTAAAGGAAGGGGAACTAGTATATTGTTGTGATATCCCTAACTGGATAGGTTGTCTTGGAACAGCTTATGAAGCAAAAAGATTGGTGTCTGAAAGGTGTTCTGCTGCACAGTGGCAATATGTTTGCTTCAGTTCCAATAGCTCACTCTACATCCCTTAAAGAAACGCACCAAAACCTGTATACTGTCCTGGAAAAAATGAAATATAACAAACACAAGTGGTATGTATACTGTAATCTTAAAATGTGCTGTATTTTATTTGGCGAACAAGCAGGGTACACAAAATTCCTGTGCTTTTTGTGTGAATGGGACTCTAGAGCCAGAGAAAGACACTGGGGTGAAACTAATTGGCCAAAAAGAAAATATTTAGTGCCAGGGACAAAAATGTAATAAATCGCCTGCTGAATGACTCATAAAAGGTTTTGCTACACCCGTTACATATCAAATCAGAGATAATGAAGCAATTTGTCAAAGCTTTGGACAAACATGGTCTGTGTTTCCAATATCATATTCAGAAATTTCCAATGTTGTATGAATCAAAAGTGAAAGAAGGCATTTTTGATGGCCCATAGATTTGCAAACTCATGAAGGACACTCATTTTAGAAATATCATGACAGACATAGAGCTTCAAGCTTGGGACTCTTTCACTGAAGTTATAAACAAGTTTTTGAGTAAAAGATGACCAATATGATCATATTGTCAAAACCGTCTCAAAAAGTTAAAGGCACTCGGATGCAATATGAGCTTAAAATTGCATTTTCTGCATTTGCATCTTGAATTTTTTCCTGAAAACTTGGGCGCACTAAGTGAAGAACAGGGAGAGAGATTCCACCAAGACATAAAGGAGATGGAAACAAGGTACCAGGGTCGGTGGGACATCTCCATGATGGTCGACTGCTGTTGGTGTTTAATTAGAGACAACCCTTGTCAGGACCACAAACACAAGTCAATTCAGTGTTCATTTTCAACAAAGTAGAGGAGAAAATAAAATCATTAGGTATGTTTGAAATTTCCTAATTCAATGTAAATTGTTGCATCTGTAGAAGTGAGATTGTTTCTTAGTTTGCATGATTTCACGCATTTTAAATTGTACTTAAGAACTAGAAATAAACTCCAAGATTACATATTTCCTTTCTTCATGCCAAAAAAGTGGTACGTGATATGAAAAAATGGAAAGCGGATTTGAATTCAGCATACCAAAATTAGCTCTACAGACCTGTTTAACACTGTGCCACAGAAAAACATTTTAAATTCGCAGGCATGTGTAATGAGACTGCATTGTTAGCTATTAATGTTATACATTTTAGTTGTCAGCAGCTAGAAACATAAGTTGAGTAATACTCAAAGACACTAGCACAAAAGTTGAGCAGATTAGGTTGAAAGCCACGTGAATACATTTGTTTTGTAGCTTAAAAGATTAAATTGGTCATTGACACTACACTTCACATTTTAAGCTTTAAGCAGCACAAAAAGTATATCTACTAAGGGTTTTGGAATGGAATTTTTCATGGAACAGATGCTCTCTCCACTTATTTTTATGAACATTATGGCAACTGTACTATCTGCATTACTGACTGATTTTTAGCTGTGTATTATACCTTGTAATTCTTGATATGATATTCTTTATGGGGTGTTATCAGAGAATTAAAAGTACTATGAGTTTTACACAAAATAGTTACAGCTCGCATTTTCATAAACAAAGCATTAAACATATACCCACAGTTTAATGCACAGCCCTAGTCTATGTTGTGAGGATACCCTGCGTGCCGTATTGCTAATTTAGGATTGTTTCCGGTTAATATTATTCTGTTACAATGCATAAATTCTATTTGCTCCCATGCAGAGAGCACAGGGTAATTTTTGGGTTGTTTGTAGGTTCTTGCATACAGCCTCTGCTGTGATAATCTGGAAAAAATGAAGTGCTTGTACTTTTGCAATTAACTGTTTAAGTGTAAAAATAGAAAATGTAAATGTTGATATATGTTGTTATAAATATCTCATTTGATGTGAGTTAACCTGGATAAGGTTTTCTTTTTCCAGGATTTTCCCTTATCATGAGAAGATAAATATCAGGTACTTCTAAGCTCTATAGATGCTTTGTTCATCTGTGAATTCGTTTTATGCATTCATTATCGGATACCACTCCTGTTATTAATCTTGTAAATAATAAAAATTTTAATTGCGTCTCTGCAGCTGCTGCTACTCATTTTTATTGAAATACACTGCTTTGTATGTGTCTTAAGCACTGCTTTGAGAAGTTTTAGTTCACCACAAAATAAGGACTATTCATAACTCAGAAGGCCTGAATTTAAGTCTGTAGTAAAACACATGGTTAAGTTTTCTTCTGGGGTTTGTCTGAGAAGATAAATGCTAGAAATAAATATTAGATAATTCATTGCTTTTCTGCCTCTGTTGTTCATTTGTATCATGAAATGCATTGCTTTTATGACAAAGACCTGTATTAAATGCTGCTTTGTAATTTTCTACAAAATGCAGAGGGCCTGAGATCAAGTCTTATCCAGTGTAAAATGCCTTGCTAAGGTTTCTTCTGGGGTTTTCACATAGCTGAGAAGACAAATATTAAGTACTTCATAGCATGCTGACGATGGGAGCAAACCGTCTCCCAAAACATGTTCAACTAAGAACATTTTAGTGATGTAGTGTAACAACCTTCAACTCTCTTTATTTTAAAATACTTCATAGTACCTCTCTCTCCCCCTGTCTTTCCTCTACCTACCTACATAAAAACCACTGTAACTTTCCGTGGAATGGAAATGTTCCAGGAACTCACAAACTGGAAGGCATCAGCTCCCATTTGCTTTGAGCTCAGAGAATACCATGCATTTTGTTCTGCATATAAATTCATCAATGTAGGCCCTGAGGCTAAAAATGGACAACCACTGATGTTTTGAAATAAGTAGTATATTGTTTTGCTTTGAAACACGATATTTACATTTGTAGTTTCATAGTAATATACAAATAGTGAGAGACTACATATGTGGAGAGGAAATTCTCCCTGCTGCTGATATTCAAATGTTATTTGAAAGCGTAGAACTTTATCCCCCTTTTGAATATATCTAAATATATGTGTTATATCACCATTCTTAAGCACGAACTACATATGAATTGCTTTTAAGATACTTTCCACAATATTCAATTCTGGGAGAAAAAAAATGAAATGGAATAAACAGTGTCTTGTCATCAGTTATCTCTTGAACCTTGTGATGCAGCTTAAGAAGTGCTTGGAAATAAATCAAGATTCTAAATCAGTAAATTGCATCCAGGGTTTGCCTTTCATGTCCTTTGTGCTATTTCCTTTTATATGATTTAATAATTTACTTTAACTTACAGCTGACTGATGTTGTCCCAGGACGCTATGTCTTCCGATTGCGTGTAACAGATGATCAGGGTGCCAGTGATGAAGACACAGTATCTGTAATCGTAAAAAATGGTAAAAATTTGACTTAGTATAAATATTCGCTTATCATTATTGTGTAGGGTTTGTTCACTATCTTATAAGGCTACATAATGTTATGAAGTATCTTTTCTGTGCTAACACATAGGGTTATATGAGTAAAAATGAGTATATAGTATATGCTTCACTTTTTCAAATAAATACTCAGTTTGGCAAGAATAAAACCTTCCGAGTATCTACTTCATTTTGAGAACATACTCAAGTAATGGAAGCAGAGCAAAACATACTTAGGCATCCATCTTACAAGAGTTTGTACTCTTATTTGGTATGAATAAAAGCTGATATATTCTCAGTTTTACGTGTTCATTCTACTCTCATGGTTAGATGCATACTCCCTTCTGAGTATTTATTGATTTTTTTTACTTAAAACTAAATATAAAGAGAATGGCACAATTTATGAGCTGTATAGTACTCATGGAAAAGTTACAAACATAGTCATGGGCATTAAAGAAGTTTCCAACTCCTACATTGTTTCAGAAAAACATAACCTAGAAATAACATTGAAAGTCAACTTTATTAATTAACCTTACTATGTAAAGTGTTAACTTCAAAATCCAGATACCTACTCATAACCGTATAAGAAAACTGTTTCTTAGTATACCTAAATAGTGTAAATATCCTGAGATTCTAAAAAGAGTTGAATGACTTCATCCAGCACCTCATGAGTTATGACTTTCCAATTCACAATTATTCCTTTCTTTTTGCTTATAACCATTTTATTTATTGGTTTTCTAACTTTGCCATGAACATTCAAGGAATTTCAAAAACCTGTATTGTTTCATGAAAACATAACGTAGAAGTATCATTGAAAGTCAGATTTATTAATTAAGCTATGTAAAATCCTAACCCCAAAATTCAATTGCTTAAGAACTTAGGTTACTTTTAACAAAACTGTTTCATAGAAAAATAGTGTAAATATCACAGAATTCTAGAAACCTCTGATTTGAATCTGCATCCAGCACCTTATAATTATGACTTTAGAATCCTTGAATATTTTCTTTTTGCCTGGTTCATTGATAATAGACTTTTGCCTATTTCATTTTATTTATTGTTTTGCTAATTTAGTTTACAGCTATGTTTTTGTGTGTGTTGCTTCAATTAATTTCAATGAATTTTCAATTCATTTTATTTCTCTAACATTTCTGCTGAAACTTGTAATAAAACACAGGATAATTCCTGAGCAGTTTTGATGGGACAACAAAAATCTACTCCTCTAATTCAGAATGCCAAATAACACAACAACACACACTCAACGATGCTAGTATGTGGTCAAAGAGTGTAGATAACACGAGTATATATTTAAGTGAACAAGATGGCTGTGGGGATGAGTATATACTCGTGTGAGGTAGTAGGCTTGTTTTCTTATGAAAACGAGTATGTTCTCATTGAGCTGATTATATAATCACAGAAAGTGTTCATACTCATGAGTACAAACTTTGAGTAAGTACTTGCTTTTTATTAATATGACACATAGAGTACTGGCATGCAGTCGAATGAATGAATTTATTTATTATCCACTTAGTAATACATACTATATATATAATATTACTTTACCATCTCTTGACCAAACGAAGTAAAACCCAAAATACTAAATACTAGTGAGTCTTTCTCGAGAGTTGCTGAGTAAACAAGTGGCCCATCTAGTTTCAATCTTGCGGTTGTTCTACTCTTGGGCCCAACTATCTTTAACAGCATACTTGAACTCTTTCTGGTTTAAATTATATTTCTACACTTTCTGATTCCCCAAGATCGTTTATTTTCTTCCTCCATCTTCTATTAACCTTGCCTAGATACTCCCCAAACTCTAAGATTTCCTGCCTTGATTTTAAATTCATCAACTTTTTCCCCTTTATCTGTATTGGTAGATTAGCCCATTTCTCAATCCTAAATTTTCCTCTAATTATTTTGGTTTCTTCGCATTCCAGAATCACATGCCAATAATTCTCTTGCCTTCTGCACATTGCACATTCCTCTATTTTCAGATCCCCTCTTATTCCTTTCAATTCCACTACCCTTGTTTGGACCCATGCAGCTCCCTCCCTCGTCCTCTGGTTGCCTTTATCACATAGTTCTCTCTACCCCACACTTTCTTTATCTCCCTGTATATAAATGAGTTTTTGTTGCTGAAAGTATTAAATATCTCCTGGATTTCAATTTCCTCAATTCTTTGCTTGACTTCTTTCCAAAACCCCCTCTGTCACACCACATCATGCCCAATCTGATTTTTTCCATGGTCCCTTTGATTCTATTACCCCAGATATTACTCCTCATTGTTTTGCCTTGAAAATTTAGGTAATGTCTCAAGATGTTATTTTCTTGCAAGTTCTTGATCCTAAACCAGTACTTCAATGTTCTTGTCATTATTTTTCCTTTACTCCCAACTCTACCTAGTTCAGTTTGTGCAACCCCAATTTGGTGAGCCTTTTGGTAGCCCCAAAATTTGTTTGCAGAAATTCCTGTGAATTAAATCAACATTTAGCCATCCCTCATCAATACCCTGTATTTCAGTCCCATACATCATTTTGGCCTCTACTACTGTCGAATATATTCTCTCCAACCACTTTATATGCATTCCTGGTAGTTTCTGCCTACAGGCACTAATAACTTTTAAAGCTAACCTTCCCTTAGCTGGCACCTTATTCTTTTGTTCCCTCCAATCCCCATTACTGCTAAGCCTAATGCCCAAATGATCAAATTTATTGACTACTTCAATTTCTGCCCCTTCCCAATACCATTTTCCATTATTTCGTAACTTGTTCCCTTTTTTAAATACCAAAATTTTTTGATTTTCACATATTTAGTTTTAAACCCTACTCCTTACATAATTTAGATATTGCTTTGTTCAACTTCCCTAAGCCAATATTGGTAATTGATCCCACTACTAAAGTCATCAGCAAATAATAATACTGCGATCGTGGACATGTGAATGTTAGCTGTACTAACTTCTTCTGAAATGTCATTTATGAATAGGTTAAACAGTATCAGGCTTAACTGACACCGTTGTCTAAGACATATGTGTTCATGTTGCTTGTAGTCACCATATTGTGTGTAATTTTAATATGGTACTCATTTTCCCAGTGTAGGTTTTGCAGAGCTTTTATAAACTTGCCACTCACTCCTATTCCACTCAGTTTTAACCACAGTGCATTATGGTTAATTGTGTCAAATGCTTTTTCAAAATCCATGAACAGCATGTATAGCTGCCCCTTTTTTTGACTCAAATATTTCTCTACCATTGTATTTATTATGAAAATATTGTCCACATTTCTCCTATTTTTGCTGAAACCTGTTTGAAATTCTGATAACTTATTTTCTTGTTCAGCCCATTGTGTAACCTTTCTGCCAGAATGCCAGTATATAACTTGCCTATAACTGATAATAAGCTAATTCTTCTATAGTTAACTGTCTTGTTTATATCACCTTTTCCTTTAAATATTGGTATTATAATAATGGTTCTCCAACCTTCTGGAACTTTACCCTCTTCCCACATTGTATTAAATCTCTGTGCCAATAACGTACATCTCTTTTCATCCTGACCCCATGCCCTCCAGAATTCCCCTGGAATCCCATCAATACCACTAGCTTTATTGCTTTTTAGTCTTTTTATTTTTTTCTTAATGTGTTATCTCATCATCCTCTAGGATATGTTTAAAATATGCACATCATTTCTCTGAATTAATATTATTTTCATTTTCTTTCTTATTATATAATCTCTTAACCATCACCCATATTGTTTTATTGTCGTTTGTCCTAGTTGCTGCCTGTATTCTCTTGCTAATTTTCTCCCCCCATTCCTTCTTCTTTTCCTCCATTAGAAATTTGTATCCCCGTCTTTCAACCATAAAATTTTCCCTTTCCTGTTGTTCCCCTGTTTGTCTCCATTTTCTCAACTCTCTTTTTTACTCTCCAATTAGCAATTCTATATTCATTATCGTACCAGCCCTCCTGTAACTTGTTACCCAATCCTTTCACTCTCATCTTGTTGCCTGCTTGTTTGACCAACCTCTCTAGTTCCTCAATTGTTTCCCCTGTTTTCTTTTCCTTTATTTGTGTATCTATATTATCCTTAAATGTTCCAAAATTAGCTTCTAGCTCTACTATAAATCCTGCTACTTGTTCATCTTTCTGTTTATATCTCTCAATTCTAATTTCACCATGTTCTTTGGGTCTTGACACTTTACTTATTTTTAAATTTCCCTATTAGTGGGAAATGACTGCTAGCACCCGCTACATCCATGACCTCGAAATCTGTCAGATATACATCTAGCTCTAAAGATAGTAACATATAATCAACTGTGCTTTGACTATTATTGTTTGCAAAGGTAAACTCATCCCTAAAATCTTTTCCTCTGGTACCATTACAAATTATCAAGTTGTGTCGTTAACTAAAGTCCAATAGCTTAACTACTTCCCTGTTATATATTTTATCTTTACTGACCCTTTCCAAACTCGCATCTCTCCCCATATCATTCTCTAAATTAACGAGATGTACTATGCCCTCCCCTACTCTTGCATTAAAATCGCTTGCTATAATATAGTTCTTATATCTGTTTTTATTTTGCAGAGCCTCCATGTCCTTTCCTAGGTTATAAAACAGATTTGGATTATAAAAAACTGAGGTGTTGGGTGGGTTATATACTGATGCTAAATACACAATTTCAATATCATATATTTCACCTACACTACATGATCAAAAGTATCTGGACACCTGGCTGAAAATGATGTACCAGTTCGTGGCGCCCTCCATTGGTAATGCTAGAAGTCAATTGGACCACCTATACCCTTGATGACAGCGTTCACTCTCGCAGGTATACTTTCAATCAGATGCTGGAAGATTTCTTGGGGAATGGCAGCCCATTCTTCACGGAGTGCGGAACTGAGGAGAGTTATCCATGTAGGTCGGTGAGGCCTGGCACGAAGTCGGCGTTCCAAAACATCCCAAAAGTGTTCTATAGTATTCAAGTCAGGACTCTGTGCAGTCCAGTCCATTACAGGGATGTTATTGTCATGTAACCACACCGCCACAGCCCATGCAGTATGAACAGGTGCTCGATCGTGTTGAAAGATGCAATCGCCATCCCCGAATTGCTCTTCAACAGTGGGAAGCAAGAAGGTGCTTAAAATATCAATGTAGGTCTGCGCTGTGATCATGCCATGCAAAACAACAAGGGGTGCAAGCCCCCTCCAGGAAAAACACAACCACACCATAACACCACCACCTCCGAATTTCACTGTTGGCACTACACATGCTGGCAGATGACGTTCACCGAGCATTTGCCATACCCACACCCTGCCATCGGATCACCACACTGTGTACTGTGATTCGTCACTCTACACAACGTTTTGCCACTGTTCAGTCGTGTAATGTTGATGCTCCTTACACCAAGCGAGGCGTCGTTTGTAATTTTCCTGCATGATGTGTGGCTTATGAGCAGCCGCTCGAGCATGGAATCCAAGGTTTCTCACCTCACGCCTAACTGTCATAGTACTTGGAGTGGATCCTGATGCAGTTTGGAATTCCTGTGTGATGGTCTGGATAGATGTTTGCCTATTACTTTTTACGACCCTCTTCAAATGTTGGTGGTCTCTGTCAGTCAACAGACGAAGTCGGCCAGTACGCTTTTGTGCTGTACATATCCCTTCACGCTTCCACTTCACTATCACATCAGAAACAGTGGACCTAGGGATGTTTAGGAGTGTGAAAATCCTGCATACAGACTTCTGACACAAGTGACACCCAATCACCTGACCACGTTCGAAGTCCGTGAGTTCCACGGAGTGTCCCATTCTGCTGTTTCACGATGTCCAATGACTACCAAGGTTGCGGATGAGTACCAGGCAGTAGGTGGCAGCACAATGTACCTAAGATGAAAAACGTATGTTTGTGGGGGTGTCTGGATACTTTTGATCACATAGTGTATTTCGCACCATAGAGATGAATTGTCACCTAAATTAATGAACACTTTCACTGAAAAACCTTGCCTTATAAACACACCAATTCCGCCTGATAACTGCCCCTTGTCTTTCTTTTTACTGCCTGCTTTACTATAAAACTTTTAGCCATTTAATTCAACACTTTTATCTTTTTCCAACCATGTTTTCTACTGCCACAAACACATCATTAGCCTTAACTAACTGCACTATTTCCTCATTTATTTTATTTCCTTAGCAGACCTTCCACATTCCAGCATATAACCACCAACTCCCCCTATACTGAGCCCTGCAGTTTAGCTCTGCTTCTAGTCATCCTGCTCGTATCCTGGTCACCTCTCGCTTCCATTATGCCGCCCCCCAGTATAGACACAATACTTAAACCTGTTTCCCTCCACGCATCCAGCCCAGCAGCTGCTCCCAAGGCCACTCTGCATGTCTCCTCTATCAGCTGACTTTCTGGTGTCACTCTTCTGTCTGGTGATGTCATCTGGGTTTCTCCTCCTTCTACCTCTCTTGCACATGTGCCATCTCTTCTTTCTGTTTCTAACTTGTGTTCACTTATTACTGGTGAATGTGCTGACACTTTTGGTTCTTGGGAGTTAGGTTTCTAACCTAAAGTTCACTGACTAATTTCCCACTTCTTGCCATCTATCCATAGCACAAATCCTCGAACAAATACTGGTTTTCCCCCTGCCCTGAATTTTTTCATTTCTCTTATCAGAACATCTCTCAGCACTTTGTCCTCCTTCCTGTAATCTTTTTTGATAAATATATGGGAGCCTTTTAGCTTTTTTTGCATTTGATATGATTCACCATTTAAATTTCATAGTATCAAGTTTCACTATTACTGGTCATGGGTTTGATCTCGCTTTTCCAATTCTAAATACATCAGTGATTTCCCAACCTGTCAGTTGCATTTTTAGTTATTCTGTGAAAATTTCTTCTACCTGTTGCCATGTCCATATATCTCTTGCTTCCTACACTCCAAATATAATAATGTTCATTTTCCTCTTGTTTTCTTCTGCTCTTTCTAAATACATCACCCATCTTTTACATTCCTGCACTTCCTCGTGTAGCTGTTGTACAGAATTTTTCACAGTTTCCTTTACTCCTCCTTTCTGTTACTAATCTTTTCATCATTCCTCTTAACCATCTCTTTCAAATAAGTTAGATCTTCTGTGATGGTTTTAAGCATTTCCAAAATCTGTTCCATTTCCAGCCCTGGATTCAGCTCGACTCCTGTGATCACTAACAATGCTGCCAAAACTGGAATGTACCATATTAAGGCAGCTAGACCTTCATTCCGTTTTCCACTCTGCAGTATATTTGTACTTTTGAATAGCCCAATTCTTGCCCGATACGTCTCTATTCACACCCATATTTTTTCCGCAAGAGCTCTCGTAAACATGTCCGTCTCCCTCCGTCTGCTGTCAGCAACTCTGGCATACAGTTAAAACAAGTGCTGAAGTGGACGTGTAGACAACGTTTCAGACTTTCTGTATAATTTGTCAACTTTACGTCTTGTATGGTTGACAAAATGTGAAATATAACTACATATGCTTGTGAGATTACTAATGAAAATTTAAACCCCACTACTTTTTATACATAAGCCAATCGTCATACCATTGATTATGCAGAAATAAATTGAACATTGAAAACCAGAAGAACATGCTGATTCTGTTTACATTATTTCCTCAGATATCAAATGTGATTAATTTTTAATTCCGAAAGAGTAAGTGTATAATTCTTAACAGTCCATTATTCTAATGTTTGGTAACATTGTGATGCAGCTATGGCCCAAGCTTATCACATGGAAGAATTTTGACTGACTGACCAGTTGTATTGCATGGAAGGCGACTCATGGGCTGACCGGTTGAAGAGATAAGGAAAAAATGTTAAATTAACTCCTACAAATATTGTGAAAAATTGATTTTTTAATCAGTTTGGATTTAATGATAATCTGGTAAATAGGGGATATCAGTGGACAAATCCTGCTATAATAGCAAAAACTACTCCTATTGAAAGGACATAGTGAAAATGAGCTACTACATAATAGGTGTCATGGTTTTGTTGATTTGGCATTTTTTCATTTATTAACTCATGCTTTATTTAAGGTGGTGCTATTTATATGTAGACGGATTAGCTCCCTCACCCAGCATTAATACCAGAAGTGCTATCGAGAGATAACAGGATTCTTCTAGGTGTTTTACCCCTTTGCCTCCCACAAACTTTCCAGGAACTCCAACACTTGTATATAAGCGAATGAATCAGAGATGAGATAGCGAGTTGCTTTTGATGCAACATAAAGCGCTGGTTAATATGAATAGTGAGTGCTGCTACTGCAAGTGTTTAGAGAAGTCTTGTGTTAGACTAAACTTGGGCAATCCTTTGGTTATGATTACATCCAGTGTCTGAACTCATGTCCATTTATCTCCACCACTTCTGCAAGCAACCCGTGGTTCAATTACTAGTGGTGGAATGTCTACCATTCTCAACATGTCAACATCAGTGAACAGCCATAAATGCTCATTTCAGGTTGATTGGGAAGAAAAATTCTTCTGTTGTGCCCCATGAAGAAAATGTGATTTGTTTATTATGTAGCAATCTCCTTAAAGGAATGCACAGAAGCAATATACAGAAACATTATAAACAATGTTATAAGAATCACAGTGTACTAGTTACAGGTATGGAATCGTACATTTAACATTAAACTGATGCAATAGGTTAAAATAATACTAGCAATTCTTCTTTATATTTTCTTTTCTCTTTTCTATTTCTCTCTATTTCAATTAGGACCAGAACATATGGAGCAGCTTGGAATATTGAAAGCAAAAAAAATCAGCTGGAAATGGAAAGAAGACGAACGACTTGACTCCAAAACAAAAGGAAATTCTTGCCAGTTACATAGTTTCATGGGAAGTTGCAAAATTGTTGAAGCCTTTTAGTGAGGAATTTGTTAAAAATGCTTATTAAATGTGATGGGTGTTGTGTGTCCAGAACAAAAGGAGCAATATGAAAAAATATGTTTGTCTCATCGTACTGTAGGGAGAGGAGTAGAAGGTATTTTATCTCTCATTGATCAGGAACTAAAATCTAGTATTTCCCAATTTATAGTTTATTCATTTTTAATGTCTGAACTTAGATGAAAGTTCAACATTAATGATACTGCACAATTAGCATTGTTTATTCGAGGAGTAAAAGATGACTTATCAGTTGAGGAATATCTGCTTGACTTTTTTCCTTTGGAAGGGAAGATGATGGGAAATGACCTTTTTGAAGCATTAAATCACTGTTTTTTGAAAAATACAAGTTGTATATACACAAGCTAGTATCAGTTTCGACAGATGGGAAACCTGCTATGATAAGAGAAAAGAAGGGTTTAATAGGGAGGTTGAAAAATTACTTAAAAGAAAGAAAAGGGCGAGGATATGTTAACAAATTTTCGATGTATAATACTCAAGAAGCACTGTGTGCTAATACAGTAAACATGAAATGTGTAATGGACATCATGGTAAAAACAATAAGTGAAATAAAATCAAAATTCTGTACCCATCGCAAATTTTGACAGCTTTGGCAGGATTTAGAGGTGGAATATGAAGATGTTTCATATCACTATGAAATTAGATGGTTGAGCAAAGATAAATGTCTACAGCGGTTTTACAATTTGTGTAACACAATTTCAGACTTCATGGGGAAAGAGGTATATTTGTTTTATAGTAGTATAGGTATGTTTTATAATATTGTGTTACTTGCAAAAAATTAATTTATTGATAATTTATTTACAGGACACTCTAATTCCCAAACTAGAAGATGAAAATTTTGTCAGTGACCTGCCTTTTCTTGTCGATATGTCAGACCATTTGAATGATTTGAATAGCCATCTGCAAGGAAAAATTCAGACCATAGTATACACATATGACATGATCAAATCTTTTGTGCTAAAAATTGATATATGGAAAGCAAATTTAATAAATGCCCAGCTGTATCATTTTCCTTCTTTAAAGTCATTACCCAGTGTTTCAATACAAAACTTAAAAAAGTATGCAGAAATTCTGGATAAATTGAATGCAGGTTTTACAAATAATCACTTCAGAGATTTCAGGAAGTAGGAAAATGAATTTTTATTTGCTAACCCTTTTGCTATAGACAAAGAGAAAGTCAGATTGGATTTACAAATGGAAATTGCCGATCTACAGACAGACACTTTCCTTAAAATTAAATATGAAAGGCTGGAGTGTATAGAAATATATAAATGTGTTTGTGATCAAAATTTACCCGCCTTTAGTTGTTCGCTGCCAGGATTTTTTCTATGTTTTGGTCGATCTACATTTGTGAGCAATTGTTTTCACAAATTAAAATTGTGAAATCAAAAAACAGGTCCTGGATAACTGACAAAAATCTTGTAGTGCAACTAAAAATAGCCATGGCTGAATTTGCTCCAGAATTCTTAAATGTGGTCCATCAGCAAGAATCTGAAGGTAATTATGTTTTCTTTTTGTATATAGACTTAATGTATTAGAATGTTTTAAATGAATTTAACTGTAAAATAGTGATGAAGGCATGCTCAATATACAGATGGTAGATTGTGCTCATACCTTGTTTTATATTTCTGTTAAAGTTCCTCAGTGCACATCGAAAGGTGAAACAGCAACTTCTCCCAGAAGAACACCATAATGTCAACGATGCCCTGGCAGCTACCCTCTGCATACAAGTGGCAAAAATGACGGTTGGAAGAGCCAACTCGGTGCTGCCCAGAGCTGAGAGGCCCACAAACGACCATAACCAGTGTCAACCACAACAACCTAACCATCTTAGAACTGGGGACGATGTCCTATGTGCTAGTTAAGGAGAGCAGGCACCTAAGAATGGACTGCAGGCACACCCCGGCTGAGGATCAGTGAAAGTACTAAGGATCGGCATTAAGAGGGGCACATCATCACCTTGCCCTCGCTTCATGTTGAACACTGGCTAAGAACGGTGAGGATGGTCTGGTAATGCATGGATAAATTTGAGACCGTCCCTGCAAGGTGCTGGAGACACAGGGATCTCCTATTGCCAGGTATGATGTGCGACGATGACCAAAGAGGAAGCTAGTCAGTCACTATGGCTATGAACTGACTCAGATGAAACTCTGCCTGTGACTGAGGAAGGATACCTGGAGTTACCTTAGGCAGAAGTAGGCTTTAATTGTGGGTTTTCTTTGCCACAATCACCGAGGAGGTTATCCTAGGCCTAGACGCCCTTTGGTTCTTCCATGCCATGGTGGACGTCAGGCACCTCATATTGTGCCTGGGCCGCTATGAGAGCTTGCTGAACCATCTGGAGGAAAGGCTGCAGTCTGTGAGGCTCTTGCTTGCAGAGCAATTGGTGGTTGCAGCATGGAGTGAAAGACTGGTGACGTGTAGCCAGAGAAACCCCTAATGAAGAACAGTGATTTTGGACGGAGGAGGACCCCACTTAGGGGAGGTATTTATGTCCTAATGATGCTGCTGCTTGCTTGGGAGACCATACTGGTGAAGTCCTTAATGCCACCAGCCAGGAGCAGGAGCTGTTTAGCAGGATTGTCTTGGGGAATTTTGAGCTGGTCACCTCTATAATTCCTGTGGCCACAGACACCAAGGGCCAACTGAAAAAAAATGTAAAATAAAATCTGTAATACAACATCTTGCCATCTAGTTCTCTATACCAGGACGTATATTACAGACTTAATAATTTATTTATCACATTTAATTTTTATCATATATCATTATTTTACACATATAACTTATATACTAATAACTAAAATAAGTGAAAAAAAATATAATAAAGAATAGAATAAATGCAATAGGATAAACATAAAATAAAATTAATAAAATAATTACAATGAAATATATATAAACGTGAAATAATAATTTCTGCTTACATTGTCAATTATTTAAAATAGAGAGTTGAGGGTTGTTACACTACATCACTATGATAATTTTACTTGAACGCGTTTCGGGAGACGGCTTGTTCCCATCGTCAGCATTTTCTCTCAACTAATATTTGCCGGTCATTGTCTGGGGGATGTGTGTGGTTTGTGGTGTTCTCTGGTGCTGGGCTGATGAACCTCCAAAGGCTGTTGGGTGGCGGCAGTTCAAAATTCATTAGGTGATTCCTGTGTTTGACAATATGTATTTTTTCCCAGATGTCCAATTCATTGCTGCTGTTGATCGGTTTTAAGAGTTTTATGTTTGGAGTGATATCATGGTTTGAAGACCAGAAATGATGTGCTACTGCTGATTTATCTTGCTGCTTTTGGTAAATGCATCTCATATGCTCTTTAAGTCTTATTTCAAGATTTCTTTTTGTTCTTCCTATATATACCAGGTTACATTCATTACAATCAATTTGATATATACCAGCTGATTTATTGTTGGGGATAGGATCTTTTGTTCTGTTGCATAGTAGTTTCTGTATGTTGTGGTTATTCTGTGGAGACAGGGTGATGTTGTATTTTTTGAAAATCCTTTGAAATTTATGATGTGTCCAAGGGTGATAAGTGAATTTTCTATATGCTTGTGGTTTTTGTTGTCTGAGTAACGTAGTCATTTGTTGGATGTATTTCTGTCTTTCAAACCTTTTTATCTTCTTATCTATTGCTTTTTTCTGGTATCCATTCATAGTGGCTATGTTGATAATGTGTTGGTATTCTTTCTGGTATTCCTCTTTCTCCATTGGTATATGTACTAACCTGTTTGTAATACTATTTAAAATTGCATGTTTGTGGCTTGTAGGATTGTAGCTATTATTTTTAATATAGTTTTCTGTGTGCGTTGGTTTTCTGTAAATGCCAAACGTTAGTTTGTTGTGTGCATTATTTCTGATGATCCTGATGTCTAGGTAAGGTAATTGGTCATTTTCTTCTTTTTCCATTGTGAATTTTATAGATCTTTTTTGTAAATTTAATAATTTCAAAGCATCTTCTGAAAGTTTTTTTGGAACAATAGCAAAAATATCATCTACATACCTATACCAGGTTTTGAATAGATGTGGGAAAGATTTAGTAATATGGGATTCAAAATAGCTCATATATAGTTCTGCTAAAAATGGTGAAAGGGGGTTTCCCATAGTTAGGCCTGAGGTTTGTTTAAAGATTTTGTGATGGAATGAAAAGAAATTCTGGTCCAGACATAATTTTGTTAGTTTCAGGTAATCTTCTGTTTGTGCTCTAGGTGTGCCATTGTTTAATATCCAATTTTCTAGGAGTGGTAATAATTCTTCTTTTGGTATGCTTGGGAAGAGTGCAGTGACATCAAATGATACCATCATGTCTGTGGGTGATATATTTATATTTGAAAGGTGACTGGTTAATTCTAAAGAATTTTTTATGCTAAGACTTTTGAACATAGGCATGGAGTTGAAGGTATTTGAAAGCCATTTTGCTAGTTTATATGTGGGAGAGTTTATGTTATTCACTATGGGCCTCATTTTGTTGCCGAGTTTGTGTATTTTTGGTAGTGCATATAACCTAGGTATGATGGGAAAATCTGGTTTAATTCTGGATTTTTCGGCTTTTGTTAATGTTTTGGTTTCTATCAATGTATTCTGGAGTGACTTGGTGCATTCTTTTAATGGATTTTTGCTGAGTTCTATGTACTCTGGGTTATGTAGTAATTGCATAACTCTAGATTCATAATCTTCTTGGTCTAATATCACTAATGTGTTTCCTTTGTCTGCTTTGGTGTATACTACAGGTTTTGACTTTAGAGCTTTGATAATTTTTTGATGTGGTACGTAGTGGTGTTTTTGGGCTTGTATCTGGTCCAATATTGGTTCACACTGTGATTGTATTAAACTTTTATCCTTATCTGTAAGGTGGTTGGAGGCTATTTCAATATCAGCAACAAAGTTTTCTGTATTTTTTGTGAAGTTGAAACAGGTTTTTAGGCCATTGTTCAAGACAGATAGCTCAGTGCTGGTGAATGGTAAACCTGGTATAGGTATGTAGATGATATTTTTGCTATTGTTCCAAAAAAACTTTCAGAAGATGCTTTGAAATTATTAAATTTACAAAAAAGATCTATAAAATTCACAATGGAAAAAGAAGAAAATGACCAATTACCTTACCTAGACATCAGGATCATCAGAAATAATGCACACAACAAACTAACGTTTGGCATTTACAGAAAACCAACGCACACAGAAAACTATATTAAAAATAATAGCTACAATCCTACAAGCCACAAACATGCAATTTTAAATAGTATTACAAACAGGTTAGTACATATACCAATGGAGAAAGAGGAATACCAGAAAGAATACCAACACATTATCAACATAGCCACTATGAATGGATACCAGAAAAAAACAATAGATAAGAAGATAAAAAGGTTTGAAAGACAGAAATACATCCAACAAATGACTACGTTACTCAGACAACAAAAACCACAAGCATATAGAAAATTCACTTATCACCCTTGGACACATCATAAATTTCAAAGGATTTTCAAAAAATACAACATCACCCTGTCTCCACAGAATAACCACAACATACAGAAACTACTATGCAACAGAACAAAAGATCCTATCCCCAACAATAAATCAGCTGGTATATATCAAATTGATTGTAATGAATGTAACCTGGTATATATAGGAAGAACAAAAAGAAATCTTGAAATAAGACTTAAAGAGCATATGAGATGCATTTACCAAAAGCAGCAAGATAAATCAGCAGTAGCACATCATTTCTGGTCTTCAAACCATGATATCACTCCAAACATAAAACTCTTAAAACCGATCAACAGCAGCAATGAATTGGACATCTGGGAAAAAATACATATTGTCAAACACAGGAATCACCTAATGAATTTTGAACTGCCGCCACCCAACAGCCTTTGGAGGTTCATCAGCCCAGCACCAGAGAACTTATACCATTCACCAGCACTGAGCTATCTGTCTTGAACAATGGCCTAAAAACCTGTTTCAACTTCACAAAAAATACAGAAAACTTTGTTGCTGATATTGAAATAGCCTCCAACCACCTTACAGATAAGGATAAAAGTTTAATACAATCACAGTGTGAACCAATATTGGACCAGATACAAGCCCAAAAACACCACTACGTACCACATCAAAAAATTATCAAATCTCTAAAGTCAAAACCTGTAGTATACACCAAAGCAGACAAAGGAAACACATTAGTGATATTAGACCAAGAAGATTATGAATCTAGAGTTATGCAATTACTACATAACCCAGAGTACATAGAACTCAGCAAAAATCCATTAAAAGAATGCACCAAGTCACTCCAGAATACATTGATAGAAACCAAAACATTAACAAAAGCCGAAAAATCCAGAATTAAACCAGATTTTCCCATCATACCTAGGTTATATGCACTACCAAAAATACACAAACTCGGCAACAAAATGAGGCCCATAGTGAATAACATAAACTCTCCCACATATAAACTAGCAAAATGGCTTTCAAATACCTTCAACTCCATGCCTATGTTCAAAAGTCTTAGCATAAAAAATTCTTTAGAATTAACCAGTCACCTTTCAAATATAAATATATCACCCACAGACATGATGGTATCATTTGATGTCACTGCACTCTTCCCAAGCATACCAAAAGAAGAATTATTACCACTCCTAGAAAATTGGATATTAAACAATGGCACACCTAGAGCACAAACAGAAGATTACCTGAAACTAACAAAATTATGTCTGGACCAGAATTTCTTTTCATTCCATCACAAAATCTTTAAACAAACCTCAGGCCTAACTATGGGAAACCCCCTTTCACCATTTTTAGCAGAACTATATATGAGCTATTTTGAATCCCATATTACTAAATCTTTCCCACATCTATTCAAAACCTGGTATAGGTATGTAGATGATATTTTTGCTATTGTTCCAAAAAAGCTTTCAGAAGATGCTTTGAAATTATTAAATTTACAAAAAAGATCTATAAAATTCACAATGGAAAAAGAAGAAAATGACCAATTACCTTACCTAGACATCAGGATCATCAGAAATAATGCACACAACAAACTAACGTTTGGCATTTACAGAAAACCAACGCACACAGAAAACTATATTAAAAATAATAGCTACAATCCTACAAGCCACAAACATGCAATTTTAAATAGTATTACAAACAGGTTAGTACATATACCAATGGAGAAAGAGGAATACCAGAAAGAATACCAACACATTATCAACATAGCCACTATGAATGGATACCAGAAAAAAACAATAGATAAGAAGATAAAAAGGTTTGAAAGACAGAAATACATCCAACAAATGACTACGTTACTCAGACAACAAAAACCACAAGCATATAGAAAATTCACTTATCACCTTGGACACATCGTAAATTTCAAAGGATTTTCAAAAAATACAACATCACCCTGTCTCCACAGAATAACCACAACATACAGAAACTACTATGCAACAGAACAAAAGATCCTATCCCCAACAATAAATCAGCTGGTATATATCAAATTGATTGTAATGAATGTAACCTGGTATATATAGGAAGAACAAAAAGAAATCTTGAAATAAGACTTAAAGAGCATATGAGATGCATTTACCAAAAGCAGCAAGATAAATCAGCAGTAGCACATCATTTCTGGTCTTCAAACCATGATATCACTCCAAACATAAAACTCTTAAAACCGATCAACAGCAGCAATGAATTGGACATCTGGGAAAAAATACATATTGTCAAACACAGGAATCACCTAATGAATTTTGAACTGCCGCCACCCAACAGCCTTTGGAGGTTCATCAGCCCAGCACCAGAGAACACCACAAACCACACACATCCCCCAGACAATGACCGGCAAATATTAGTTGAGAGAAAATGCTGACGATGGGAACAAGCCGTCTCCCGAAACGCGTTCAAGTAAAATTATCATAGTGATGTAGTGTAACAACCCTCAACTCTCTATTTTAAATTATGATACATCACTGTTACAAGCTTCTAAATCTTCAAAAATTGAGCTTGTCAATTATTATTAGTTACTGGAATCCAGTAACATAAAATAACTGGTAATCAGTTATTAACCAGTATAAGCTATTTCTAAAATTAACAAAAAACTAATAACCTACACTGGCGGTATCTAGCAGAATCCATGCTGGTAGCCAGCACAGATTTATCTTATTTATTAATACTATCTCTCAATACTAACAATTCATTAAAGTGGATTATAATTAAGGTAATCTAGTCCCAATTATTTATTCAAACTAATATCCCTTCATCCTCTCAGATATTGTAGTTCATAAAATCCATTATAAATTGAGTCCTTTAATTACTTTAACAATATGTATTTTTATTTCATTATATTAATTCCAGTTATACATGCACAATAGTACTTTAACCTCTTACTCCAAGGTTATAAATCCAAATTTTATTCCCCTTCGCAATTTTTAACTACTACTATTTTAATCTACAACAGTCATTTCCTTCTATATTTATACTTCATACCTTTCATTACATAATTCAATTCACTCTTTTTCACTTTTTAATCACTTCACTTATTCCATTATTTGTTAATTCCACTTACACATGTGATTTTTATTTAATTATTACTCTCTCACTTTTTCACTTATTACCATTAACTCATCATTCACTTCTTCAATACATATATTTTAATAATTATAACACTTTAACATCGTTATTAAAGTATACACCAATACACTTTCATTTTCCTTTTAACAGTATACAACACTTCCTCGTCATTTTCCTCTTCCCCTGGCTGATACTATTCGGCCTCCAGATGCCCAAAATCCTCCATTTCCTGCATTTCACTCCTCTGCTTTCCTCTTCCACACTACTCTACACCGGTGCCTTCTTCTACACCTCCCTCTGCCCCGCACCATTTTCCATCATCCTCTAATCTCCATTTATATTCAGCATAGATTTCTTATTCTCCCCTTCTCAATGTTGTCCTCCTCCATTCATTCCATAATTATCTTGCTAATAAAACACAGTAATATGCTTTTATTTAAAGGTGAGTCGAAATTGTAACACTAACATCACTTAAGTTTACTCACTTAACATGTTTCGGGAAACCGTTGTTCCCATCCTCAGAAGGTTATTAACTCGACTGGCCCGTGTTGTTGGTGTTTCCGTTTTTTGGACTGGATCCTGTGGTGGCATCTTGTGGTGGAGAAATGTACTTCCAGAGAGGATTTGGTGGCGGCAAATCAAAATTCATTAGATGTGTGTTGTGTTTTAGAATGGTGATCTTCTCCCATGCATCTAATTCGGCTGCAAATTTGGCTGGTTGACTAATGTAATATTGGGTTTGATGTTGTGATTAGTGATCCAAAAATGGTGTGAAACTGCAGATTTGTCCATTTGTTTGTATTTAATACATCTCATGTGCTCCTTTAGCCTAGTTTCTAAGTTTCTTTTTGTCTTACCAATGTATACTTTATTGCAATCTGAACAATTGATTTTATAGATTCCAGCTTTTTTGTCTTGTGGAATGGGGTCTTTTAACTTGTTACAAAGTAATTTCTCTATGTTAAATTTGTTCTGTGGAGCTAGGCTGATGTTATGTTTCATGAAAATCTTCTTAAATTTGTGAAATGTTCCTGGGTGGTATGTGAATTTCTTGAACTTTAGTTCTTTATCTTGCTGGATGAGATTAGTTGTGTTTCTGATGTGCATCTGTCGTTTGAATTTTGCAATTTTTTTGTCAATAGTTGCTTTGTTGTACCCATTATGTATTGCTGTGTCTACTATATGCTGGTATTCTAACTGGTATTCTTTTTTATTTAAGGGGGTATATACCAGTCTATGTGTTAGGCTGTTTAGTACTGCATGTTTGTGTGTGGTTGGATTGAAACTCTTATTTTTTATGTAATTAGTAGAGTGTGTTGGCTTCCTGTATATGCTAAAGGTTAGGTTCTTTTGTTCTCTGATGATTTTTAGGTCTAAAAATGGTAGCATGCCTTCTTTTTCTATTTCTATGGTGAATTTTATTGATTGGTTCTGTAGGTTTAGTAAGGCTAAGGAGTCTTGTATGAACCTATTAGGGACAACAGCGAAGATGTCGTCAACATATCTGTGCCAAACTTTAAACATGTATGGAAAGGAAGTTGTTATGTGTATTTCTAAGTAGCTCATAAATAAATCTGCCAAGAAGGGTGAAAGTGGGTTGCCCATGGTTAGACCAGTTGGTTGTTGATAGAACTTCTTATTGAAACTAAAACAATTTTGTCCAATGCATAAATTGGTAAGTTGTATGAGGTCTTCTATTTCTTCTCCAAGTAGGTTAGTCTGCTGTAGCCATTTCTTTAATTGACGCAGGAGTTGATCTGTAGGGACACTTGGAAATAGTGCAGTGACATCAAAGGAAACTAATCTGTCTTCTGGTTCGAGTTCCAGGGATTTTATCTTCTGTATTAAATCTTCTGAATTCATTATGTTTTTGCTGTTGAATTTTGGTAGTGAAGAGAATCTCTGTACTAACCATTTTGCCAGTTTGTAGGTAGGAGAATCAATATTGCTGACGATTGGTCTCATCTTATTACCCGGTTTGTGTATTTTAGGTAGAGCATACATTCTTGGTAAAGTGGGGTGATCTGGTTTTAATCTAGATTTATCAGTGTCTGTTATAGTTTTGCTTTCCTGGATGGTTTGATTGAAGGTTTTTAAATGTGATTTTAACCTTCAATCAAACCATCCAGGAAAGCAAAACTATAACAGACACTGATAAATCTAGATTAAAACCAGACCACCCCATTTTACCAAGAATGTATGCTCTACCTAAAATACACAAACCGGGTAATAAGATGAGACCAATCGTCAGCAATATTGATTCTCCTACCTACAAACTGGCAAAATGGTTAGTACAGAGATTCTCTTCACTACCAAAATTCAACAGCAAAAACATAATGAATTCAGAAGATTTAATACAGAAGATAAAATCCCTGGAACTCGAACCAGAAGACAGATTAGTTTCCTTTGATGTCACTGCACTATTTCCAAGTGTCCCTACAGATCAACTCCTGCGTCAATTAAAGAAATGGCTACAGCAGACTAACCTACTTGGAGAAGAAATAGAAGACCTCATACAACTTACCAATTTATGCATTGGACAAAATTGTTTTAGTTTCAATAAGAAGTTCTATCAACAACCAACTGGTCTAACCATGGGCAACCCACTTTCACCCTTCTTGGCAGATTTATTTATGAGCTACTTAGAAATACACATAACAACTTCCTTTCCATACATGTTTAAAGTTTGGCACAGATATGTTGACGACATCTTCGCTGTTGTCCCTAATAGGTTCATACAAGACTCCTTAGCCTTACTAAACCTACAGAACCAATCAATAAAATTCACCATAGAAATAGAAAAAGAAGGCATGCTACCATTTTTAGACCTAAAAATCATCAGAGAACAAAAGAACCTAACCTTTGGCATATACAGGAAGCCAACACACTCTACTAATTACATAAAAAATAAGAGTTTCAATCCAACCACACACAAACATGCAGTACTAAACAGCCTAACACATAGACTGGTATATACCCCCTTAAATAAAAAAGAATACCAGTTAGAATACCAGCATATAGTAGACACAGCAATACATAATGGGTACAACAAAGCAACTATTGACAAAAAAATTGCAAAATTCAAACGACAGATGCACATCAGAAACACAACTAATCTCATCCAGCAAGATAAAGAACTAAAGTTCAAGAAATTCACATACCACCCAGGAACATTTCACAAATTTAAGAAGATTTTCATGAAACATAACATCAGCCTAGCTCCACAGAACAAATTTAACATAGAGAAATTACTTTGTAACAAGTTAAAAGACCCCATTCCACAAGACAAAAAAGCTGGAATCTATAAAATCAATTGTTCAGATTGCAATAAAGTATACATTGGTAAGACAAAAAGAAACTTAGAAACTAGGCTAAAGGAGCACATGAGATGTATTAAATACAAACAAATGGACAAATCTGCAGTTTCACACCATTTTTGGATCACTAATCACAACATCAAACCCAATATTACATTAGTCAAACCAGCCAAATTTGCAGCCGAATTAGATGCATGGGAGAAGATCACCATTCTAAAACACAACACACATCTAATGAATTTTGATTTGCTGCCACCAAATCCTCTCTGGAAGTACATTTCTCCACCACAAGATGCCACCACAGGATCCAGTCCAAAAAATGGAAACACCAACAACACGGGCCAGTCGAGTTAATAACCTTCTGAGGATGGGAACAACGGTTTCCCGAAACATGTTAAGTGAGTAAACTTAAGTGATGTTTGTGTTACAATTTCGACTCACCTTTAAATAAATTCAATACACATCACTGTTTCTAGCTTCTTTTCATTACAATACATACAGTAATATGCCCTTATGTTTTTGTAGTTTTAATTTTCAATTTTATCTTCCTCTTCCATCTCTTCTTCATCACCTGCCTCCTTTTCATCTGGAGTTGTTTGTTGTGTATTATAATTATCCATCAGTGTATCAGCTGTTAGATTTAAGGATAAATGGTTTTGAATTCTTTCAGATCTTCTTAATTCATCGTTACCTTCTTGTGTATGAGTTATTATTTCCACTTGTTCAGTTCTCTCTTCCTAGGCAATTTTGCTAATTATGTTCGCTAGTTTAAATAACTATACAAGTCTTTGTTTCTTAATATGTCCACTATTTGATGCTCCATTATTTCAATTCGTGCTTCATTTACTTGTTTTCCAAATTGCAGACATTCAAATAGAACATGTTCAGGTTTTTTCTTGTTTGTTACAAATAGTACAAATATTGTTTGGTGTTTTGTTAATGTTTTTCCAATATGTTTTATAAGGTCCATGTCCAGTAATGTAATGAATTAGTTCTCTAGTAGATTGAATGTGCTTAAATCTAAGTCTTTTGGTGATGTTATTAAATAAACTATATATACTCTCCTTTGTGCTTCCATGGTATCCCACTCTTGTTGCCAATCTAATTTTGAAAACTGCTAAGTTCAGCTACATTTTCACATCTTCCCATTATTTGTGTTACTATTCCCATTTCATTATTTAACCAAAATTTGGCTCCCTTCAGTTTAATTAAAATATCCATTGGCCAAATTCCTGTCATAACTAGAATGGCCATAGTTGCAGTGGTTTTAACTGCTCCTTTATATCGTAGCAAACTTCTTTGGGTTCTCCTTAATAAACTCCTCATTTGGACATCCTGCATCCAAGTGGCCCAAACACTAGCACCATATGTTATAATGGATGCAATGATACTATTATGGTATGTTGAAATTGTAGTTAATGATATTTTAAAATTCAATTGCATAATTCTAGCCAATTTCACCATCATGGTTTCGGATTTCTTTCTTATGTACACAGTGTGCTTCCTAAAATTTAATTTCTTGTCCAAATATATTCGAAGGGTTTGCTTCCTTTTGTCTCCTTATAATTTGATTGTTAAACTTTACGTTTGGATTATGTTTTAAGCTACCCTTCAAAATCATGTAATTTGATTTATTCAGTGCTATTTGTAATTTTGAGTTTGTGCACCACATACTCAGTTTATATGTTAAATTATTTGATTTACATTCCAAATCATTCCTATTGTCACCCTCAATAATGAATAAGAGGTCATCATCATAAGCAATAGTCTTTGTAATATATTCTTCATTTAAATCATCCAATAAGGTCTCCAGTACATTATCCCAAAATAACAGTCCAAGAACTGAACCCTGGGAATATCCCCCTGGTAATTGTCTTATATACTGTATCATTAACACTTTTTTATAAAGATCTTTCTATTATTACAGACTCTTAAAATTCCATTAAGACATTTTGGGTAATCGTTTTGATGCAATCTCAAAAAAATATGGCCACCACAGATTGTAAAATATGCCACAAATGTCAATTAAAATCCCTATAACATATTTAGCATGTGAATTTGTTGCAGTTTTTAATTCTGCATTTATCACGTCTTTGGTTGATAGACCCTTTCTAAATCCAAATTGTTTATCACTCATTCCAATCATTAGTCAAAATTGTTTTACTCTTTTGCAAAGCAGCTGTTCAACCTTTTTCACAATTGTATTGAACAAACAGATGGGTCGGCAACACTTCATGTCTTTAAGGTATTTTATAAGTACTCTTTTGAAATAATTACTTTTGCTTCTTTCCAACAATTTGGAAAGTGACCTTTCCATATGCAGTCATTAAATAATGTTTACAAAAAGGTTAATTGCCTCTTTTAAATTAACCAAAACTTTGTTTATAATTCCATCAGGTCTGGCAAAAGGATGTGTCATTCTTGAATTCTGATATGGAAATTTCATGTTTATTCATGTATGTGTATGTGTATTATCATCTAACATGTGATCATTATCTGGAAGTAATTTCTTTAGTAAAACGTTTACTGACTCTTTCCAGTCTGTGGTAATGTTACCATCTCCTTTATTTAACGTTGTCAATATTTCAGATTTCTTTACTTGGTCCATTATGATTTTATATGACATTCCCCAAATATTTGTATCTAATTTATTCTCGACAAAATTCTTCCAAGAATTTTGCCTAGTTTCTTCTAAAAGATTTTTAAAATCTTTCTTTCACTTCTTAATAGTTTAAGTTTATTTCTCTTTCTGTCGCTGTAATAGATTTTTGGTATATTCTTCATAATTTCTGCATTTGTCTTCAGGCTTTCTGTAGGGTATCAGTCCAAACCTTGTCAAAATGCTTTTTTGATTTTGTTATTGGTACGGTTTTAGAAATAACAGTTTTTATAGCTTTAGTTAATTTATATGCTTCCTGATCCACAGAGTTCCCAATGTACTTGAGACATATGCTTTCAAATTCATTTCTCATCTGGTGCCAGTTGGCTTGTTTGTAATTATACAAAATTTTACCCCCTCTGTTATCTTGCTTCAATTTATTCCCTATACAATAGCAAAAATAAATAATCTGTGATCACTAGAGGTAAAATCTTGATCTACTTTCCAGTCAGTCAGTTTGGCTTCAGATCTAATACTGAAAATGATAATATCAATGTTGGATATTGCTCCTGCTCTGTTTTCATAGATAGGTGTGTTATTGGGTTAACTTTTTATTGTTAAACTTAATCCTGCAATGATTTCTTCTAGTTTCTCACCTCTTTCACCTGCTAAACTACCAGCCTGATTTTGCATTTACATTACAGGTATGTACAATTTCTAGGTCTGGATAAGTTCTGGTAATTTTGTCTATAAAAGCTTCAATGGGAAGGCTGAATTGAAAATTTGTCAAAATAAATTTACCATTTTCATGAGTAACTTCTAAACAGTTAGTATGTGTATCATTAAACTGCATAATGTTAACAACTTGTAGATTTGGGTTTAAAATTGTAATTTCAGCCATTGGATTTTCCCCTGTACTAATCGTTCTTGCTTCAGATGGTGCGTATGCCATTTTTACCATTTGTTGAATAAGATTCCTGAATGCATAAAATATCCAAATTCAGTTCTTCTGAATCTTTTTTAAGTTCTAACACCACTAATCTACTTCTTTGCATGTTTATTTGTCAAATTTTAATAATATTATAATCTTCACAATCTTCCATTTTGCTTCCTATAAAGAGCATATCCCACGGTTGCAAATGAGTGATGTTTACTATCTGACCTAAGTTCTTGTACAGTTAATTCTCTGGATAACTTATTGTACCCAGATTAGTTGTATATTTATTATTTCTGTCTTACCAATGGTGGCTTTGGTTTTTAATTTGACTTTTCTCTTCTCTCATGTCTAGTGTTGTTGCTTAACTGATTAAGAAATGCGTCATAAATGTTTCCTTTGTTATTCTAATGTTTTGTAATTTTCTTAGTGTTGGGTTTCCATATAAGTTGTTTATGCTTAAATGGAGTACTTGTAGTATGATAACTTAAGGCTAATTGGTGTTTTAACTGTTGCTACTTTAGAGTAATTTTCTCCATCATGCCAGATTTCTACATAACAATGAAGCCAACTTTGATTAGCATCAAAAACAATTGTACCATAATATAAGACGAATTGTTTATACACCTTGTTTATATTCAATTCATCATTACGTCTCTTAAATGTTAGTTCTAATAAGTTAAGTAAATCCTTTGGTTCTGTAGTTATATTCTGTGATTTTAATTCAATTCTATCGATAGTATCCGGTACTGGGAAAATAATTGTTTTACCATTTATGTGAAGCTTGCAAATTACATGCCTCAAGGCTGTGACCAAAGTCTGCTGACTTTCCAATCTGCTTAGTTGCAGAGTAACATCAAAATTATCATATATCTGCTTGATGTTGGGCAAGGTCGCCATCATCTCCTGTTCTGCAGTTGTGTCAGTTGTATTAATGCCATCTTCATATTTCATATCATTCTCTTCTTCCCTCATCAGTCTTTCCTTGTCCTTCACCAATTTTGTAGTTTCTAGGTTATTTTTGACTGTTTTCTTCCTCTTCATAATTTATTAAGAAAGCTACTATTATGCAGCTTTAGGTTTACATTTATCATTGTCTTCTTTGTCACTACTAATTCCTGCCATAGGTGGTAATTCCTGTTTGAACATCATATCATTCCCTTCTTCTTTTCCTATTTTAATAACATAGTCTGCCACAGACTGCATTTTTTGTATGTCAGTTATTTCATCTTCTTCTGTCTGAATAGCAGTATCTTTCCTTAGCTTATGCTTATCTAATTTAATTTTATGTGCAGTTACTTTTGCCAAATTACGTCTTATTCTACAAAAAGTGTTCCTCTTTTTTAGTATCTTCCTTTCATTCTCCTGTATGGAATTATTTGCCATAATCTGTCCTAGAAACAACTCTCTCCCACATCGTTTTGTGAGACAATCTTGCTTCCCGAGTTTTTGTTCTTCTATTACATGGTATACAAACATGTTGTTGATCATTTTTCAAGTAATCTTTTCTTTCATGGTCTTCCTCACATTTGCCACAAATTAATTTATCTCTATTACAAAATTTGGAAACATGTACAAAATCATATCATTTTAAGCATCTAGCCACCGACACAAAATATTTCACCATCACTGCTTGAAATCCAATATACAATCTGTTTTGAATTATAATTTTTCTTATTTTAGCAGAAACCTTCGCCACATGGTGTACAGTAGCACGATTCCTGGGACCAGTTTTGAATCGTAACTTAAATCCATTATCAAATTCTTGCTTTGTAATTAACCCCATAAGGTTTTGTTCATAGATGTCATTCTTCAGTTCCTCTTCTTTATTTCATGCTAGTATGTCGTATAATATAACTAGGGGATATTGTTTTTCTGGTAACTCAGTCTTCAGATTTTTAATCCCTTAAATTCTGACACACTATAATTTCAGCAGATTCTGATTCCATAATTAAATTCTTGCCCACTGTTCTCAGACTTTGTATTTTAATCTTCTCCTGTGCTGGTTTAAGGTTTTGGGTAACAATCTTCTGTAGCTCTTTAATATCTGCATTTTTTTGTAGATGATACAAAGGCGGTATATCTCTTCATTTCTAATGTTTTCTGCAGTTCAGTGTTCTTCCTTTGTTGTAGATGTTGCAGCTACTTGAATAAATGTTCCCACAGGTGTTTCTTGAAGTTTTTCATATAACTCTTTAAATACATTCGCTTTGGCTATGGCTTTCTCTTTCTCTATGTTTACTTGTTGATACATTTCTTTTTAATTTAAGATAATAGATTAAACATTGTATCCTTCGCCTAAATCTCACGTTGTCAATTATGGAATTTAATTCCAAAATGGCATCTCCAAACAAATCTTTTGTCACCATACTGTCATTATTTTGTCCCTTTAATGTATTAACATCTGTCATGGATCCTTTCCTACCTCTTTCAGCATTAATTTCTTTAATATTCACATCCTTCTGTATATTCTCTATATTCACTTCTCTTTTTGGTGGTGATCTATTTAGGGAATTCCTCAGCTTAATGGGAAAATCCTCCATTTATTTAATGAGGGGAATATCCCCCTGAAACTAATCTAACTGTTGTTATAAATCCTCCTCTATAACTTCAGCAATCAAAACCACTGCACAAGTTATTCACATGACTGGCATGCAAATGCACATGACGTCAAAATGACGTTGCTACTGCAACAAAATACACACAAGTGTAATATTGCCACATCTAATTACAACACGTATTCACACTTTTTATTAGTATTATATGATAGCCACTAATCCTACAAATGTTTGTGTGTACTCAACAATGCTACTTATTGTTCCTTTCACTTAAAACTTCACAATTTTAAAAATACTCACTAATTCACTATAAAAAGCAACTTTAATATGGAGTTTATATTCAATGCGACTAATCTGCTTGGCTACCAGAACAGCCAACTGAACACCAAGAAATTGACTAGCTGTCTGGATAACCTTGTCCAGGAGGCACCTGAGAACTTCTCATGAGGTGAGAAGAAGTGGGTCCAAAGGCTGCTCGCAGAATTTCAAGATATCTTTAGCCTGTTAGAGGATAATTATGGCTGCACAGATAGAGTGATGCATTGCATCAATACATGTGATACTCAATCAATTAGACAGCTGCATTGCCGTGTCCTGCTAGCCTTCGGTTTCAGAAGAAAATAGACAACCGCAGAGCGAACATGAAGACTAGAGGCATACTAGAGGAATCTGATAGCCCATGGTCCTCACCATTAGTGCTAGTGAGAAAGGATGGAGATCTTCGCTTCTGCGATGGCTACCAGAAGCCGAAAGATGTGGCAAGAAAGACTGCTTTATGCTGCCATGGATTGACAACACCCTGGACACCTTAGTGGGAGCCCAATAGTTTTCCACCCTGGACCTAAAGCCGGATTACTGACAAGTTGCACTTCACTCCAAAGATAAGGAGAATACAGTGTTTTCTAGCGGACATGGACTGTTACATTTCACTGTAATGCCTTTTGGACTCTGCAATGCCCCCGCAACATTTCAGAGACTCATGGAGTCTGTGATGAGGGGTCTCACCTACGACACTTTCCTCTTTTACCTCGACAATGTCATTGTTAAAGGCAAAACATTTGAGGATCAACTGAGCAACCCAAGGAAGGTGTTCGAAAGGCTTCGGTGGGCCAGCCTCAGGCTGAACCTCGAGAAGTGTCAACTGTTTAAAAAGGAAGAGTGCTATCTGGGACACATCATAAGCCCTGATAGAGTGACTGCAGATCCCCAGAAGCTGCAAGCTGTCATGGAATGGTCCAGGTTAAGGAGCACACAAGAACTGCAAAGATTTCTGGGCTTCTGTGCCTACTGCCAGAAATTTGTAGCGAGGCATGCAAACTTTGCCAAACCGCTGACACAAATAAATAAATAAATAAATAAATAAAAATCTGAAAATACTCTGTCCTGGTACCTAATTTCTTACACTGGGATATGTTTTTCAATTCTTATATTAATTAATTAGCAAATAAAATACATCCAAAACACAAACAACACAAAACAATACTGGTATCCAGCTAAACTCAAAAACAAAGCAATCTAGCATACAACAAAATTGGCCTGAAGTACAAATTTTACTTGATTCTTTTACTTTACCAGTAACTGATAAACTAGGTACTGGTATCCTGCACCTAACATTCATTTATTATAAATTCTTTTGTTCTATTAATTCAAAAATTTTCAGAATCAAACTTTGAAACTTTAATTCAAATTTATTCTAGTTTAAAAAGGCTTTATTATTTTAATAATTATTATAATTTTAATTATTTAATTAATAATGTAATTATTATTTATTTATTCAGTAACTTTTAATAAATATTTTAATTTAAATATATAATTTGTTTTATTTATTCAATTTATTCTACAATCTTTTTATATTTAATAATTACACCTCCTAACTCATTTTAAATAATATTTATACAATTTAATTTATTTAATTACATTTTATTAATCCTCTATAAATTACATAATCTTTAGAACATTTCAATTACATTTTATTAATCTATTTTAAAATATGTGTCCTTATTTAATTAATTTATTTCTTTAGTCCTTCTTTACAATTTTTTATTTGATTTTTACTTAAATAATAATTTATTATTTGTTTAACTTTTTCATATTATTTATCATTCTTTATTAGTTAATTTATCCAGACAGTTTTATACCTTTTTCACTTAATACTCCTAATTCTTCATTCTTCTTTTATATCACCTCACTATTCAATTCACATATTATAATCACATTTTATTACTCACTCACTAATTTGCCCTTTGGGACTTTTTTTTTTAAAATCACAACACAAAACACAGATAACAATTTTTTCACTTCACATATAAACCATAATTTATGCTCACTGTAGCTGTCCTCCAACTTGCCTTCACTTGCCATCACCTCCCCTCAAATTCCATCTTCCCCAATTCTCCAAAAAGCAGCCTCTAACATTTTCACAGTCCGTCCAATCCCCTCTCCATACTGACTCTTCCTCTTGTAGCTTTGTCCCTGTAGTCAACTGACATTAGCCCCTCCTGATCGCATCTACCATTTTGGTGAAGTTTATAATTAGATTGCATCTTCTTCCTCAGAATCATTGTAGTTATTACTCCTCCTCTCTTCACCTCCTCTACTCTTTATTTATAATCCGTATAAGGTTCATCTAATCATCTTTTCAGTCAAATTCATCTTCTCTTCGCCCATTCCTATCCTCCTGTTATCATATACAATTTTTTTTTTCCTTCTATTAAATTGTTATGGTCATCTTCTATTATTTCTTCCCCTTCTTGAGTTTGGTTTAAATTGTTATTGTCTTTATTATTATTATTATTATTATTATTATTATTATTATTATTATTATTATTATTATTATTATTATTATTATTAGATTTATCATTATTATTGTTGTTCTTATCTATATCTCTTAACCCCTCTGATCTTCTAATTATTTCTTCTACAGGTTCCATATTTAATGGCACTTCTTCTATGCTTATTCTCTCCTCCCACACTAATTCGCTTATTTTATTTACCAATTTATTAAGATTATTGTACAAATTTTTATCCCTTAAAATATTTGATAGCCTCTTAAACTCTCCCTGTCTTCATTAACTTGTATGTATTTATTACATTGAAACAAAATGTGTTCAGGTGTTCCCGTAACTTTACAGATTTCACATAAATCACTTATTTTCTTCTTTATCTTTTTCCAATATGACCCATAGGGGCCATATCCAATTAAATAGTGTATCATCTCCTTAGTAGGTTTCAAGTGTTTTAGTCTTAACTTTTCATTTATGTCCGGAAAAATTTTCTTAGTTCCTTCACTTATATTGTCCCATTTGGTTTGACAGTTTTAATTTTAGTTTTCTTTTAATTTCTCTCCGTGTAATACATCTTCTACCCAGTAACTTTTGTATTTTATCAAAATTTCTCCTTTTAAGCCAAAACATTGTACCCCTTAGTTTTTTTAACAAGTCTAGACCAAATTTCAGTTATTATCAATAACACCATCGTCGGGGTGGTACAGACGGCTCCCGTGACATAGTAGGATTTTCCGTTGCAAACTTATCTGATTCCTTAATTTTATATTGTTCATTCTAACAGCCCACACACTGCCCCATATGTTATAATCGAGGCAAAGATAGTGTAGTGATAGTCATGATGGTGTGAAGGGAAATTTTGAATTTGGTTTGAATTAGTCTTGTTAACTTTGCTGACTTAGTTCTTACATGTTCTATACATTTATTAAAATTCAGCTTTTCATCCAAATAGACCCCAAGACATTTAGCTTCTTTGTTTCATTTTATGCTTTCATTATTAAATTTGAATATCGTACCTCTCTTCAGGTTTCCTTTTAATAACATATAGCTGGATTTTTGTGGTGCAATGTTGAGTTTAGATTTCTTACACAAATTTTTTAAAGTATTCAATAATGTAATCCTCCTAGCTCTAACCTGGCGTTACCTTCAACTAGAAAAATAACATTGTTGGCATAAGCAATTGTATTTTTTATTGCCAAATTTTCTCCTATGTCCTCTAGTAAGATCTCTATTACTATGTCCCAAAAAGTCGGTCCAAGGACCAATCCATAGAGCCATCATTTGGTTATTTTTTGTAAATTATTTTTTCTATACCTTAAATATACACCTTTCTATTAACACAGTAATCTTTGAGAATTTTGTAGAGACTTTTTGGAAAATTTTGTTGTCTTAATCTATCAAAGAAAAATGGCCACCAAAGGTTATCAAACGCTCCAAAAATGTCAGTAAATGTGCCTATTAAATATGTATTTGTTGTGAGTGTAAAGTTTCAAAAATTGCATTAATAGCATCTTCCATCGATCTGCCTTTTCTAAATTCATAATGCTTGTTGTTTAAGCCAATCATTGGTGTAAATTTAGAAATCCTTTTATTAATTAGTTGTTCGAATATTTTACAGTTGTATTTAGTAAGCAGATTGGCCGAAATGATTTCAGTTTACTTGGATCTGTAGCATTGCCTTTTTTTTTCCAGACTGCTGGAAAGTGACCTCTCCATTGAAGTAGTATTAGCAAATTGTATATATGTTTTAAAACACCACGTGGTGGATATTGTTTCTCACGTAATGTTGCTTACCTCACGCGTGCATCCATATTGTGTGACGTCATTCGTCGGTCGCCTGCTAACCCATCTGGCATAGCAATCTATATGAATTAGTTTTAAGGTTATGTATATTTTCTTCCGGCCAGCTATTTAGGTAGGCATTTAATTCTTGCAGGGTGTGAAGCGGAAAAAGGAATCTTTTATCCAAAAATTACTAGTGAAGAAATGTATTTTATAATGTTTTATTGTCGAGCACATGCACTAACACTTTCACAAATGTATCTTGATAATCGCCATACTGAAACTGTTTCTAATAACTTCTCACTTTTAACTCACGTACTTCAATTTTTGTATATAAGTGACTTTGTAATATTTTAGATCTTTAATGATTTTTACTACGTGTAATTTAACGAACTGAACGGCCAACGTGTAATGTACGGAGAATTTTGAATAACTGCAGGAGACGATGTGTAGTGCTTCGTGAATCTTGCCGAACTGGAGACGATGTGTAATGTATCGGGAATCTTGTTGCACACTGGAGGACCCGCTAACTCGACCTGACTTATTTATAGACTTACCCCAAGCTACACCTAAAGATTATAAATGAATTACCATTGGCTAATAAAACGCGCCAATATTAGCGTCTATTTTACTATCCAATGAAAACCACTAATACATATTACTTTTTAGGGAAAATTCTAGAAGCTTTTACCGAAAAGGCGCGAAACATGACGTAACTTCCTGGTTCCCGGTAACGATAAACAACTCACTCCCTTGCTAAAGTATTGTGTTATTGTTAACAGTTTCAGTAGAGCCGTAAATTATTATTTACCAATAATAATTACAATTATTAAACCCCTGAAATCAATGTTACATAAAAATACATATTCATATTATTATCGTTAACCACATCTGAGTAATTTGTGATACAAATTACCGTCACATATGCCCCACTAGAAATATAATTATAAACATTTATAACCTGTTTGGAAATTTTATAATTTTGTTTTTAGTCTCCTAAATCTTGTAACACACGCTATTCACTTTCACTTAACACTTCACACGTATTTAACACACGACATATGTTTTATCTCGCCACTACTTACTGGCTTTGGTTTGATTTGTTTTGACATTAATCTGACGTTACAAACAAATTTTTTTTTTTTTTTTTTTTTTATATCATATACTTTACCCTAAATTATTTAACTAGTGTTACAAAAAATGGTTTACTTTCTTATATTGTTACCAAAAATCTATCATTCAAGAATTTTTGTAATTTTAAACATTTACCAAAAATATTTACCCTGTACACAAATATTTATATCTCTTAAATCTAGACAATGTTTCACATGTTCTATTTACTACATAAGTATTTGTTTCAATTACTTTTAATTATATTTACCAATTTTTTTGTTATTTTGTACTTTGCAAATATATTTACATCTCTTAAATCTTGACAATGTTTCACCTTTTCTGTTTGCTACATAAATATTTGTTTTGAATTATTTTTTACCATTTTTTTTTTTTTTTTTTTTTTTGTTATTTTGAATTTTATTTTAATAATACTCTTTGAATTGTATTTAATTTAATATCATATTAAATTTCAATCTTTGCATTCTTAATTTTTAAATCTTGGAATTGTATTTACGTACTTTTACTTTAATCTCGTCTTAAGTTTCAATCTTTGCATTCTTAATCTCCAAATATTTTGTTACAGTTACTAAAAATTTAATTTATTTATTTATTTATTATTTTTTTTTTTTTTTTAAAACATTTCTCTTTTTTTTTTTTTTTATAACTTATTTCTCTTTTCAAATGACATATATATTTAGTTAACCCTCTTACGTTCCAATACATTTCTCTGCAAGTCGTCTTCAACTATCTAGCATTTACTTTACATCTCATTGCTATTTACCCTCCTGGATCAAATTGTATGTGGCTAAACATTACTCGTAGCCGTAACCTAACCTTCAAATTGTTGTTCATGAATAACCTCTTGTATTCATATGACATTTCGTTCCCTGATAACATTTGAAAACAATCTACAGTTTCTTGAACAATACATCTTTTAACAATTGTCATTTTCAATTCTTCTACTATCTTTTTAACTTGAGAATGCTCTGACAAATCTGTACTAAACTGTACTGGACTGGAGTTTTCATTTTGAATATCTTGGTACAATTTACTTCTTTGCATTACTGACTCATTTTGTATTTCTGATATTTCCCCTCTGAAATTAACTTGCGCCTCATTTACATCTACGTTCATAACCTCTTTCATCTCTCTTAGCTCACTTGAAATATTACTCACTTGACTGCCTAACTCTGTACATTCTACATTAACCTCACTTTTAGTATTAACCTCACTTTCTTTGTTATCTCTTTCCCTACTCATGTCTAGCATTTTCTTTGAAATTTCTCCTATCTCACTTGCTATTACTTCATTTTCATCTCTCATTTTTGGCATACTACTATCTTGCTTCATAACTTTCTTTTCCATTTCTTCACTGCTTTGATCTACTTTTTGCTCTAATACCCCATTACTCCTACCAATATTTTCAATTGATTTCCTGTTTTGTTCAAAGCTTTTACCAATATCTTTTCTTAATTCTCTCTTATTCTGATCTAGTTTTTGTTCTAAACTCCTATCAATATCTTCTCTTAATTCCCTATTATTCTTTTGCATATCTTCCCTGTTTTGATCTATTTTCTTACTAAGATCTTCCCTCAATTCCCTATTATTCTTTTGCATATCTTCCCTTAATTTCTCTATATTCTCATTATTTTTTTGCATATCTTCCCTCAATTCCCTACTCATATTTCTCAGCATTTCCATCATTATCATACTAGTATCAAGATTAACATTTCCTGCTATCCTATTCTCACTTTCTACACTAACATTTTCATCTTCAAACCCCAAAAAATCTGGGCTATTCCCTGTACTTTGTATTGGGTCACAGCTAACTATTACACTATCTCCCTCCATAATTATTTCCTCCGTATTATTGGTAGCCATTGTTTTTATTATCCTACCACTTCTCAGTTTCATTTAATTACCTTTTTGATGCTGTCTGATGCTGCAGTTTTGATGTCCAGCGTTCTGCCCCATTCTCCTAGGTTTGTATGTCGCTTCTGCGTTGTATCGTGATGAATCTACGTCGTTTCGATGTTTTCTTGTAGCTGAATTACCCTTCTGTCTCGGAATCTGCGTCTATAGGTCGTTTCACTGCTGCTTTCGCCTCTCTGGTTATTCTTGTTCCTTTCCTAGTCGTCTAGCCTTCCTTTCCTAGTTGTCGCTCCACGTTGATGCGCCAATTTGAAATAGCATACAGTTTTTAAATCACGCGTATTTGCGAGAGAACTTGCTTTACGTAATGTCTTTTTGTTATCGAGCCCCACGTTGTGGAGCCAATTTGAGATAGTAACAAATTGTATATATGTTTTAAAACACCACGTGGTGGATATTGTTTCTCACGTAATGTTGCTTACCTCACGCGTGCATCCATATTGTGTGACGTCATTCGTCGGTCGCCTGCTAACCCATCTGGCATAGCAATCTATATGAATTAGTTTTAAGGTTATGTATATTTTCTTCCGGCCAGCTATTTAGGTAGGCATTTAATTCTTGCAGGGTGTGAAGCGGAAAAAGGAATCTTTTATCCAAAAATTACTAGTGAAGAAATGTATTTTATAATGTTTTATTGTCGAGCACATGCACTAACACTTTCACAAATGTATCTTGATAATCGCCATACTGAAACTGTTTCTAATAACTTCTCACTTTTAACTCACGTACTTCAATTTTTGTATATAAGTGACTTTGTAATATTTTAGATCTTTAATGATTTTTACTACGTGTAATTTAACGAACTGAACGGCCAACGTGTAATGTACGGAGAATTTTGAATAACTGCAGGAGACGATGTGTAGTGCTTCGTGAATCTTGCCGAACTGGAGACGATGTGTAATGTATCGGGAATCTTGTTGCACACTGGAGGACCCGCTAACTCGACCTGACTTATTTATAGACTTACCCCAAGCTACACCTAAAGATTATAAATGAATTACCATTGGCTAATAAAACGCGCCAATATTAGCGTCTATTTTACTATCCAATGAAAACCACTAATACATATTACTTTTTAGGGAAAATTCTAGAAGCTTTTACCGAAAAGGCGCGAAACATGACGTAACTTCCTGGTTCCCGGTAACGATAAACAACTCACTCCCTTGCTAAAGTATTGTGTTATTGTTAACAGTTTCAGTAGAGCCGTAAATTATTATTTACCAATAATAATAATTTACGGCTCTACTGAAACTGTTAACAATAACACAATACTTTAGCAAGGGAGTGAGTTGTTTATCGTTACCGGGAACCAGGAAGTTACGTCATGTTTCGCGCCTTTTCGGTAAAAGCTTCTAGAATTTTCCCTAAAAAGTAATATGTATTAGTGGTTTTCATTGGATAGTAAAATAGACGCTAATATTGGCGCGTTTTATTAGCCAATGGTAATTCATTTATAATCTTTAGGTGTAGCTTGGGGTAAGTCTATAAATAAGTCAGGTCGAGTTAGCGGGTCCTCCAGGACGTAACTTCCTGGTTCCCGGTAACGATAAACAACTCACTCCCTTGCTAAAGTATTGTGTTATTGTTAACAGTTTCAGTAGAGCCGTAAATTATTATTTACCAATAATAATTACAATTATTAAACCCCTGAAATCAATGTTACATAAAAATACATATTCATATTATTATCGTTAACCACATCTGAGTAATTTGTGATACAAATTACCGTCACACCATAAACAATCATTAAATAGGATGCATTAAATTAGTGTTATTTTTTCTTGTAAACACTTTAGGACTTCATTGGGTATGTCGTCTGGTCCACACGCATTCTTCTTTTTGAGTTTTTTAATTATTAACTTTACTAGTTTGTCAAAGGGTAATTGGATGCTGTTGGTGTATTCTAAATTCATTTCAATTCTTTAAATTGCGTTTTGTAAATTGTCTGTTTTTTGGTCGTTGTCTGGTAATAGATTATTAATAGTAGTTTTATCATGTCTTCCCAATTAGTTGTCATAATTCCATCTTTGTTTGTTAAGGTATTCTTTATTTCTGGTTTTTTTATCTTTTACATTACTATTTTATAGTATATATATTACTTTCTAGGTTGTTATCCTTATTCCTAGTTTCATTCAATAGTTTTTTAATTTTTCTTTTACTTGTCTGTATTTGTTTAAATTATTTTGTCTCTCTTGTTCTATCCTGAATCTCTGGTACATTTTTGTCATTTTCTTCGTTCTTCTCCATAAAGTTACTAATGTGTCGGTCCAACTGTTATCTGTATATTTCTTTTTTCTTGATTTTGGAACTGTTTTGTTAATTGCATTTTTAATTATCTTTGTAAAATTATCAGCCTCCTCATCTACTGAGATTCCTTTGTATGCTAGTGTGTTATCAAAAATTTGTTTCCAATTTGCCTGTAAATAATTTCTTTTATTAACTAATAAATGAATTACAACTATCCGGACTTGTAGGCCATGGTCTAGAAGGCATTGTGGATACCGACGTTTCGCCAAGTACAGTGCTTGGCATCTTCAGGGTGAAGTGATTCAGTGTCTGCGGTGGTCGGAGCCTGAATGTGGAGACCGGAGGATGGCGCTCTTATATAGTGGGGGGGGCCCTTGCTGTGAGGTTCTGTGCAGTGATTGGCTCGCGTCTCTGGGAGTGGGTGGGTTTGGCGAGGTATTATTATGTCTGCTATTTCTATGTATCTGTTTTCTCCAAGATAGATGTCCAGGCTTTATGCACACGGAGAGCTTCTTCTTTCCGGTTAAAATTGTTTTTGTGTTTATATATTTCAATCACCTTCCTCTATAGTCGAGCATGGTGGTTTGTAATTGTAGATAAAACTTCGGTTTCTTTGAAGCTGATGTCATGGCCAAATAATAGCGAGTGTTCCGCCACGGATGATTTTTCTGTTTGTCCCAATCTGCTGTGACGCTCGTGTTCTTTCAGTCTTGTGGCCACGCTGCGCATAGTAGTACCTATGTAAACCTTGCTGCAGCTACAGGGCACTTTGTAAACACCTGCAGATGTATGTGGGTGACGCTTATCTCAGCAAGTCCTTGATTTTTTGTGTTGGTCTGTAGACCGTGTCAATCCCGTACGAGTGCAGAAGTTTGCCTATTTGATTGGAGACATTCTTAATGTATGGGAGGAAGGCCGTGCTTGTTGTGCGGTGATCCTTCTTTTCCGTAGGGCGCCTAGGATGAAGCGCATGCCGGATTTCTTTCCGCGTGTAGCCATTGGCCTGGAAGGCCGAATTTAGATGTTCGAGTTCATTGAAATATATAAACACAAAAACTATTTTAACCGGAAAGAAGAAGCTCTCCGTGTGCATAAAGCCTGGACACCTATCTTGGAGAAACAGATACATAGAAATAGCAGACATAATACCTCGTCAAACCCACCCACTCCCAGAGACGCGAGCCAATCACTGCACAGGACCTCACAGCAAGCCCTGCCCACCCCCAGTATATAAGAGCGCCATCCTCCGGTCTCCACATTCAGACTCCTACCACCGCAGACACTGAATCACTTCACCCTGAAGATGCCAAGCGCTGTACTTGGCAAAACGTCGGTATCCACGATGCCTTCTAGACCACGGCCTACATGCCCGGATAGTTGTAATTCATTTATTAGTTATGACGCTGGCCGTGAAAGCCTCAGTATGTACAATTTCTTTTATTGCTTGTCAATTTTATGTCATTACTTTTCTCTGTTGTTATGTTGTAATTGAAGTAGATGAGCCTATGATCACTGTAAGTAAAACCTTGACCTACTTTCCAACTAAATATTTTTTGTATAATTTTGTCATTTCCTAAAGTTAGGTCAATATTTGATTTTGCTCCTTGTGTATTCTCAAATGTAGGTGGGTTTAGTGGTTTATTAACTATATTTAAATTTAATTCCGAAATCAACTCTTCCATCTTCTCACCCCTCTCATCTCTTTGTTTGTTATGCCACCAAGTAGGTTTTGCGTTGGCATCCAAGGTGTGATCTATTTCATAGTTTTTAAATGCATTCTGAATTTTTCTCATTTTGTCGATGTAAGGTTCAATTTCATGACTGTATTGGAACCAGTAGTTTGCCAAAATAAGAGTTCCATGCTCATGAGTTATTTCCAAGCAGTTGGTATGTGTGTCGCTTAATTGTGTGATGCTGATAATTTGTAAATTGGGATTATTTATAATTATTGCAGTCATAGGATTTATTCCAGTGCTGATTACCTAGGCATAACTGGTAAATGAATTATTGTTCCATTTGTAGAACAGGGTTCTCGGATACACAAAATGTCTATATTTAGCTCTCCAATAATGGTTTTTAATTCAGACATTGCTGGTTTGCTCCTTTCTTGGAGCATTTATTTGCACAATTCTTAAATTTTGTGTATTAAATTCTCTTAAGTCTTCCATCCTGTCTAAGCATTACGTATCCTGCATTAGTAAAGAAATGTTTCTTTGGACCGTCTAGTGTATTCTTTTCTATTAGTCTTCTAGTTAACTTATGAACTCTAAATATTTTAAATCCTGGTGGCCTTGTTGGATTGTTGTTTCTGAGTGTTTGTTTTTTTTTGTTTCAAAGCAGGTTTCTTGATTCCCTATCCTTTTGTATTGCATGTTAGACCATTAATTATTGTACCAAGTGTATTTTCTTTGTTACTATGTATTCTAGATTTGTAGGTGTTTGATTTTAGGGAATAGTTTTTATTCTTCAAAAGGGTATGTGTTGTTTGACTAGAAATGTTTGAGAAAATTGGTTTTACTGAGTTTGGTTTAGATATATTAGGGTAAGTTGCTCCATCATGCCATATATGTACATAGCAATTCGGCCATTGTTGATTATAATCAAATGCTATGCGGCCGTGTGAGTTCACAAAGTGTAACTAAATTTCATCTAAATCTAATACATCGTTTCTTCTTTTAAAAACCTTTTCTACTAATTTTAAATAGCTCCATAGGTTCATTTGTTATGTTGTATATCCTTAAATCTATTCTATCTATGGCATTAGGTACTGGGAATATGATGAAATCGCCATTTTCATGTAGTTTCCTGATGACATGCCGTAATGCTGCCAATAAAATCTGTCTCTCTTCTAGTCTGCTGATCTGCATATTGCTTTCCAAATTGTTGTAAACTTTGTTAACGCCAGGTTTGGTCAACATCCTGAATTCCTGTGTCTCAGATGTTCTCATCTATGTGTTACCCTTTAATTTTCAATCTGTTCTTTTCTTCCTGTACAAAGTTTTTCTTCAAAGTGTTTTAAGTTAAATACATTTTCTTCTTGGTATCCTTCCATTTCCATATCATTTCTTCTTCTTCTTCTTCTTCTTCTTCTTCTTCTTCTTCTTCTTCTTCTTCTTCTTCTTCTTCTTCTTCTTCTTCTTCTTCTTCTTGATCTGTGTTTTGGTTACTTATATTATTTGCCACTCTTTCTTGTAATTTTAAAAAATCCTCCTTTCTGTTTCGTAGATTTTATAGTTGTATTGGTTGCATCTTTACTACTACATTTTTGTTTTCCTCTCCATCTTCCGTCATTTCATCCTTTGTTTTTGCATCATAATCCACTTGTAATATTTTTAGCTTATCATTAATAATTTCCATTTTTTGTTTTATTTTGTTTATAATTAACTTAAGTGGTAATCCTGGTTTGTTTTGATTTATGTGCTCATTCGTTTCTCTTGTTTTATTTATTTTGGCTTTCGGTGGTAGTTCTGGACTCTCTTCACTTTCAGTGTAAATATCCCTTTTATCTATTATTACTTCAGTCGAAATAGTGTTATTTTTTGTAAATCTTTCAGGTATTCTTTTATTTTAATCAGATCTTCTGTTAACTCTAGTCTCCCTATATTCTTTGGCATTGTTTTGAAATTTTAGTAGTTGTTGTTTAACTTGTGTTCAATAACTCTTTTTAGATTTATTTAATTCTGCACGGTGTATTTCTCTGTGGTTTTTTCTTCCAGAATTTTAAGGCATAGTCATAGTTCTAGAGATTACACATTCCTAAAATAATTTATAAGTGGAACAATCCTGTTTACCGTTGCATATTTTACTTCTCCTTTGACATGTGATACAAGTAGGTGCTTGATCTGCTTTTGCACAATCTTTTCTGTCGTGATCACCCTGCCCAGTGTCCATATACCTGCTGTTAGGTGCAAAATTTTGCCACATGTCCAAAATCCAGACATTTGGCACATTTTGCCACTGAAATAAAGTCCCTCACATTGACCTACTGAAAAGCCACATAAAGTGTGCTTTTCTCAATTAACATTCTTCTGATTTGTGGTGCAACTTCCACGACTTGGTCAACTGTTGCCCTGTTCTGAATTGAAATTTAAAACTGTTTTTAAAGTCTTTTCTACTAATCATGTCTTCAAAATTTTGTTTATAAATATCTTCAATTACTACTTCTTTACCACCCGCTAACACATCATAAATTATCATCAAGGGATTTTTCTTTTTAGATTTCTCAACTTTTATATCTTGATCTTTTAAGTTTCTACTGCCACTGATCTTCTTTGCATCTTCTTCTGTCTCCGTCTCAATAATTATATTCTTCCCAGTTGTTCTCAGGCTTCTGATCCTTATTTTTTCTTCTGCAGGTTTTAAGTGTGTAGTTAAAATTTTTCTGAACATCTTAGCTTCTTGGTAGAAGTAATGAAAATTGTGTGCTTCTTAGTGTTTATTGACGTTTGAAATTCCATAGCTTTTGCACTGGGCACTGGCAAAGCAGCGACTTGCGCAAAAGAGAGTGCAGGAGTTTGTTGGCTTTTGTTGCTTTTTTCGTACAATTCTTTATACACCTTTACTTCTGCTAATGCTTTCTGCTTCTGTAAACTAAGTTCGTTGATATATTTTTGGATTTTAATTGGCGATGAAAACACAAATTTTTTTTATTTTTCTGAGATTTTTACTTTCCCAATTATTACATTTAACTCTGTTAGGGTATTGTAAATGTCCTCCCCTTTATCTTTCTTCTTATCCCCTTGCATTGTAACTTTTTCTGTGCTCCCTTGTCTATCTGGAGATCTCATTAAGCATCTTTTTGGCGTAAATACTTCATTCTCCCTATCTTCTCTCCCCTATTAATTTCATCTGAGCCAGAATTAATTATCTAATAACATAAACAAAGAGAGCAAAATAAAAAATCATATGTTACTTCACTATGTGCAATGAACATAAAAGACATAAGCTATTCAACGTTATTTCCAGGGTAAACTCACTGCCAACCACACGTCAGTATACATCACTGGGTGATGTTAAAATTGCCATATAATGTCATACAACATATTATGAATTCGCAGCACACCATCTCCTACTGTGTATTAACTCTGTGCTTTAAAGTTGAATTATTCTTATTATTTAAATAAAATAACTTAAATCATATTAATCTCACTCTACTTACATTTTATAATCTCTTCACACTCACTTAAACAAAAGAATTTACAATAACTATAATAACAATTAATTTGTGAAACGATGCTATGTAACTGCACACCACTCACCACATGTCCGTCCTGCTCACTAACCAGAGCTGGAGTAAGTGGCAACCGCTGACCCAACTAACAGAAGAAAGATGAGCCATCCATTGCTCCGACCAAGCCGAGGAAGCTTTCCAGGCCCTGAAGGATGCCCTGTGCATGGCCACTGTCCTAGGATACTACAACCCCTGTAGGAAGTACGTAGACATGAATGTGAGTGAAGTCGACATTGGGGGTATCCTGTCGTGAGAGTAGGACAGAGAGGAGAGAGTAGTGTTCTATATCAGTAGAACCCTGACCAAGGCCAAACAAAATTACTGCATGACATGACAAGAGCTGCTGGCTGTTGTAGAGACCCTGAAGCAGTTCCACAAGTCGCTTTATTTTCAGGTGTTTCACCTCCGAATGAACCATTCTGCCCCAACCAGGCTTTTGAGCTTTCAGAACTTGAAAGGACAGACAGCCGGCTGGGTCCAATGCCTGTAGGAGTACAAGCTTACCTCAGAGCGTCATGCAGGAAAACATTCTAATGCAGACGCCCTTTCCTGAAGACCATGCCAAGAAAACTTCAACCATTGTTTCAAGGTTGAGGCAAAAGGAAGTGTTGTAGCATTATGCCCAGTTATGGTGACACCTGCAGTCGGTTGGAAAGAAGGGACTTGAGGAAGCAACTGGAAGATCAAGACATTGGGCCGATCCTGGATTAAGAATTTGGCAAACAACCTGTGTGCGCGGACATTGCTCCCAGAGGCTCAAACTATAAGAATTATTCACGGACATTGCTCCCAGAGGCCCAAACTATAAGAACTATTGGGCATGGTGGGACTCTGGTCAGGAATGGTGTGTTAAAGAGAGCATGGGAATCCTCGAACAGGAAAACCAATGTGGAACGCCTTGTGCTCCCAAGGAGCAAGCTGAAGGATGTTCTGGAGGTGATCCATACTGGTACTTCTGGAGGGCATCTGGGTGTAAATAAGACCTTGGAGAATCTGCATCGCTGATTTTATTGGTCGCATCTTCAAAGCGACATGGAGAAGTGGTGCCAGCAATGCAGCCTCTGGGCAGCAAGTTGTGGGCCCAGACTCACAGTCAGGGCCAGATACAACAGTAAAAGTCAGAGCTCCATTCAAAAGAATTGCCATCAACATAACAGGCCCTTTCCCAAGGACAGCCACAGGAAATCACTACATGCTAATGGTTATGTGCTGTTTCACCTCTGGCCACTTCCCAATCAAGAGGCTTTGACTGTGATTATGCCTAGTAAACAACTTTTTCTGCCAGCTCCGCAGTGACCAGGGGATGAATTTTGAATTCAAACTTATGCAAGAACTGTTCCAGCATCTCGAGACCACAAGACTCGTACCATTCCTGTTCACCCATAGTCGGACGGAATGGTAGAGCGTTACATTAATATGATCAAGGAGCATCTCCGGAAAGTGGGATGTGCACATGCCATTATCCCTCCTGGCCTACCGAGCATCAATACATGAATTCACTGGCTTAACACCGTCCTACATGGTATTCTGACAGGAGCTACAGCTACCATGTGATCTGTTGTTCAGCACACCACCTGATGTTGACCAGCTGGCAACAGATTATGTGGATTATGCCAGCGCAAACGGATAGGCTGGAAGACATCGACGATCTCGCCAGGGAACAGTTGAAACTGATAAGTGATTGGATAAAGGCATGCTATGACTGTCTGGCAAAGAGTTTTGGATTCCAGGAAGGTGACCTCGTATGGCTCTGTCATCCCACAAGGATTAAAGGGAAGTCTCCAAATTTGCAACATTCCTGAGACAACCCATATAAGGTAATAACCCATATCAACGATGTGGTATACCACATTCCATGTCCACCCCAAGGGAAGCTGATAGTGATCCATCTTGAATGGCTTGCTCCATATTATGGAGCTGCTCGGAATATCCAGTTCTGAGGAGGGAGCTATAGCCCAAGCTTATTGTGTGGAAAACAATCAACCAACTGATTGACTTGTATCACATGGAAGGCGACCGACCAACTGATTTGTTGAAGAGAGAAGTAGACGGAGTAGCGCTGTCACCCAGTGTAAACACCAGAAGCACTATTAACAGGATTATTCTGGAAGTTTCTCCCCTTCGCCTCCCATGAACATTCCAGAAAACTCCCACACTTGTACCCAAGTGAGCATGCTTTTGAGAGAGTGAGCTGTTCTTGATGCGATATAAAGTGCTGGTTGCGACAATAGTTGCAACGTTTAGTGACTGCTGCTACGTCAAGCATTTAGAGAACTCTTGTGTTCAATGCCCCAGCAAGTTAAATGGAAGGGCGAAGAGGCTGCTTCACACACAATTCATTTCACCACTACGCACAAGAAAAGTGAAGTGACAGTGAAAATTGGACTAAATCACATTAGTGAGTTGACCATTAGTATTGAATTATCGCATTAGTGCAGGTGTCTGCAACCTAAGGATGTAGTTAAGCTACTTAATAAAATTGTTAGTTACAGAAGATTTACTATGAAATATGAGGCATTAAAAGTGGATCATTCGTCATTTACATACCTGTTTTAACACACAAACAACAAATTAGGACACATGGCCCATATTTAAAATACACTCGTCTTAGTGTATGATTGCTATTTTTTTCTCCACCTCCGATGGGACATAACAGAAAGACAAATGTGAATCAAAAAATGGTTTTATTACCAGGAGTCAAGTACAGTGACAATTACTTTTCCACACAGTCACCGTGAAGATTAAGACATTTGTCATATTGATAGATGAGCTTTCCAATACCGTCTTCATAGAAGATTGCCGCCAGTGTATAGAGATAGGTCTTCACAATGTCTTGAAGTTCTTCGCTGGTGCAGAAGCGCTGTTCTCCCAGACCTTTCTTCAGCTGCTAAAAAAGATAAGTCACCCGGTGCTAGATCTGGGCTGTATGCTGGGTGATCAAACACTTCCCAATGAAAATGAGTAATCAGCTGTTGGGTACTACAGCAGTATGTGGTTTTGCATCATGAATCACAACAATTCCAGATGACAACATACCTCTTCTTTTGTTTTGAATGGCTCTCCACAGGTGACGTAATGTCTGATAGTACACGTTTACAGTGATCGTAGTCCCTGGCTCCATAAACTCCACGAGCAACACACATTTCTGGTCTCAGAAAACAGTAACCATGGTCTGCCTGATGCTGAAAGTTTGTTTGAACTTTTCAGGTTTTTTTTGGGGAAGTGTGTCTGCATCCATTGTTTGGATTGTTCTTTTGATTTTGGATTGCCGTAAAGAATTCACATTTCATCCCCTGTCACATTGGAGTTCAAAAACTCTTCCCCATCATTAGAGTAATGTGTGAGAAAGGATAAGGCTGATGCCATGCGCCGTGCATGGGAGTGTGCATGAAGTTTTCAATAGCCTAGGTGTTCTATAACAGTCATGTACAGAGTGACCTTGAAATGTTTGGAAAACCCACAGACAACTAACCATCGTCTCTCTTGAACCACTTGATCAACTTGTTGAATGTGGTCTTCACTAGCAACAAACTTGTGTCCTTGTCCTTCATCATAAACATCAGTTTGGCCTTCTTTAAACTACCTACACCATTCACGCACAACACCCTCACTCATATAGTTTGCACCATAAACATGGGTCATTTTGTGATGAATTTCTGCTGCACTATTCCCATCTGCATATAGAAAATGAATGATGCTTTGCAACTCACACTTGGTGGGAGAATCAATGATACCGACCATGTTGAAGTGCCTGTAGTTCATCTTCAACTGATGTATTGAACTTTGTTATTGAACTTCGCCTTGGTGGACGTTATGGTGGGGTAGTTGCGCAGCAGCACAGTGCACAGATCTTGCCTCCTTATGCTTGTCTGGTCACTTAGCAGAGCGATCAGAGGTTAAAAAAATAGCCCTCATATGTTTGGCAGCTCATTTCATCACTCAGTTTCTTGATGTCTGACTCATAGTTCGTTACACCAACCTGGATGCAAGAGTCCAGATTCACACATATAAGTAAAGCAATATAACACCTTAATTTTCAGAGCTACATTATTCAATACTGGATACTTGTCACTGAGCACATAACCAAAACCTGTCTTCATTTTGTTGTCCAACACTCTTCAAACACAAGTGATTTTGTATGTCGAATTCGAGCTCAGCTGCAGCTCCATCTTCATTAAAATATTTTTCAATGGTAAGTCACAATTCTTCAGGTTTAAGGGATATATATGGATTTAAGATAAACTACCATTAACTCAATGTCTTTGAAGTCTGAGAATCGGATTTCAAACCCATCTCTTAAGTAATGTTAACATTTCTATGTTCTGTCATCTCGTGTATAAGGTTTGGCATTTTCTTCTGTCTTAACATGTTTTAAACAAGGGAAATGATTCAACTCACCTTGACTCAAATTCTTTTCCAACAGTTGAAGTTTTGCAATAAATGTCTTTATCTCTGAAATCATTTACAAAATGTTCTTTTTCTTGCCTTGGAGTTGCAGATTTAGCTTATTGAGTTTTTCAATCAAGTCAGTCAAGAATGCTAAGTCCAAAATAGAGTAGTCTTCACCACATTCTTTAAGTAAGGAGACCACAGCTGGCAGACGTTCATAGAAGTGACAGGGAATTACCCTCTCTAAGCCAATGCACCTCTGTATGAAGAAGCAGTTCTCCATACTCCAGGTTCATTTCTTCAATCAGCTGTTTGAACTGTCTTCTTTGAAATGCATTGGCTCATATGTGATTTACAAGTTTCATGGCAACCTTCATGACATGGTTTGCATTTGAACATTTACCCAGAAGGCTTGTTGGTGAATTGTGCAGTGCTGGGAAATATAATTTTGAAACATTTCATCTTTCTGAGCAAGTGCAATCAAACTGTTATGTCATCCTGTGAAAGCAGGAGCCCCATCAGTGGTTATGCTAACTATTTTTTGTTTTTGGGATCTCATTGCAAGTAAGGAAGTCTTTCACAGATAAGAATATATCCTCACCTCATTTATGGCCTTTTAAAGAAATTATTTTCAGGAGCTCTTCCTATACTGTGAAGTCATTAAAAACTATTTGGACAAACAAGGCTAACTGCGATGTATCACTGATGTCTGTAAATTCATCCAGCTGCATTGTGAAGTAAGCACAGCATACCAAATCACTCTTCAAAGAACAAGTAACATTTTGTGACATTTTTTCAACATGTCTAGTTACTGTTTGGGCTGACGCTGAAGGGAATTTATGGCAGAAATTGTCTCTTGATTTGTTTTGAAAGTTTTCAAATAAAAAGTTTGCAACTTATATAGGGTCTTTCAACAAGAGTGTCCTATCTTTAATAACATGTGATAGCTGCCATTGTTATTGAGTTACAGCAGTCATTTTTTTCATGTGGTTACAGTTGTTATTGACAAATAGTCATGGAACGTTACAGCATTCAGAACGTGTAGAAATTGTGAAAATTTATTATCAAAATGGATCATCTGTTCGCCAAACCTTCCGTGCATTGCGTGAAGTTTACGGTGTGCATAATTGTCCCTGCGACAGAACAATTTGGCGTTTGATCGATAAATTTGAAAGAAGTGATTCTGTCAGCAATCAAAGAATGCCTGTAAGTAATCGAGGTAAGCGCTCCAATGAAAACATAGGCGCCGTTCATGAGAGTGTACGCGAGAACGGAAACAAAACAATTGCTCGTCGAGCGCAAGAATTGGAGCTTTCGCTGACCACAACTTGGCGAATTCTGATTCTGGACTTGAAGTCTCATGCTTACAAAATGATGTTAACTCAAGAACTAAAGCCCAATGACCATAGCTTGCGCCGTGTATTCACTGACTGGGCTATGGAGCAATTGAAAGCTGACCTGGATTTTTGTCAAAAAATCATCTTCAGTGATAAAGCCCACTTTTGGATGGATGGTTGTGTAAAGAAACAGAATTGTTGCTATTGGAGCAATCACAATCCAATGCAGATTCAAGAACAACCACTTCATCCCCAAAAGGTTACTGCGTGGTGTGGATTTTGGTATTGGTCCATATTTTTTCCAAGATGAAGATAGAGAAGCTCTGTCAATGGAGAAAGATACTGGGCTCTTATAAGGGACTATTTTTGTCCTCAATTGGATGATATGGATCTCAGAAACATCTGGTTCCAGCAAGATGGTGCCACATGTCATACTGCTCTCAAAACAATCAATCTTTTGAAGGAGAAGTTCAGAGGTTTCATCATTTCCCGTGGTGGTGATGTTAACTGGCCCCAAGGTCATGTGATATAATGCCATTGGATTACTTCTTATGGGGTATTGTTAAATCTCGAGTTCATGTCAACAAGCCAGAAACAGTAACTGATCTTATGAATAACATCACGCGTGTTATTCATGAAGTTGGACCTAATTTACGTTCTTCTGTCGTTGAAAATTGGGTCAACTGTATACGCGCAACCCAACAAAGTCGCGGCGGTCATTAACTGATGTTCTCTTCCAGGCATAATGACAATAATTATGTTACAAAATAAAAAAAGAAATAAACCTCTATCATTTATAGAACATGTTTTATTTAAGTTCAAAGATAGGACACTCTTGTTGAAAGACCTTATATAAAGTATTCTCTAACATACTCCCCACCTTTGAAAGTTTTTTTCTTCTTTTTGCAATAGCCTGTAATATTTTATAAGAAGCAGATGTGGCAGCTTTGTAAGTGAATGTTGTTAAACAAGACTGTTGGCCAGTCAGTTGATTTTTAAGCTGCTTAACCTTCTTCTTTCTGATATTACTGCTTGGAGGAAACTTGGCATTTATTTTTCAATGATTTGTGTTAAAATGTCTCTCCACATTGCGTTTCTTTTCCACGGCGATGTTGGCATGGCACAATAAACACACACACTTGCGATTTACTTCAGGAAAAAAATAATCATGTTACCACTTTTAATGGAATAATAAGTTTTCTGCTTTTTAGCAGGATTCATTATTTTTCTTGCTGGCTACTCACAATAAATCAGGCACACACATCACTAATGATGACACCAACAAAGTCATACAGATAAGGCATCAAAACAAAGAAGAGTAACTGTCAGAACGATACATGTACACACACACACACACACACTACCTCAGATCAGACTTCAAACTTTGCAGGTTGCACTCTGTACGAGGATTTACTTGGCCACTTAAGAGGCAGCAGGGGAGTGAGCAGTGTGCTGCCTTCCTGCGGTAGCAAAACCAACTCAGTGCTTACCGCTTGGCCCATGGATGACATGGAAGGAGATTTCACCTCATTGGATGTCCACTAAACAAAAAAGCCACTACCTAAAATTTCTTGAGCTACTTCATATGGCAATAGTGATGACGCATTGCCGACCTCTGTATTAGTGAAATGACAAACAGAAATGAACTAAATTACATTAGTGAAGTGACAGTGAAAACTAACAAAGTCACAATATGTATATTTGTTCCATACCAATTTGTTTTACATATTTATTTCTAAACTCTGAAAGGGTAATCAGTATAATTTGTCAGTAAAACTATCAAATACACCAAAGTAGCATTCTGTATGTCTCCATAATTAAGGAAGTAGAAGCATTATTTTTTTCACATAGATTTTTTCTTCTTAAATTTCAGTTGTTAATAAGGTAGATGCATATAAATTACATCTAATTAACCCATTAATGCCTGAATTATTTTTGTTAACTTTTATTGGTTTTTTACTTTATTATGTCTCCAAGTAACACAAATGTACTTGTAAGTATTACAAATTGTATATGTTTTAAGCCCCACGTTGATGCGGCAATTTGCGAGATATCATAAATTGTATATGTGTTTAACATTAATATAGCACCACGTTTGGAAGCCAATTTACGAGAGCAAATATATGTTTTTCTTTACGCGATGCCATCTTGTGTGACGTCATTCGTTGGTCTGGTCCGTAGTTCCCTCTGGCGTTAGCAATTTGCATGAATTAGTTTCTAAAAGGATTTAAGGTTATGTATATTGTCCTCCGGCTAGCTATCATCTTTTCTTGGTAGAACTTGTATCTCTTGCAGGGTGTGAAGCGGAAAGGAGTCTTTTGTCTAGAAATGATATTGACGAAGAAATTGGTTTTATAATCTTTATTGCAGAACACGTTCACGAACACTTTCACATATTTATTTGTATACTCGCCATACTGAAACTGTTTGTAATAACTTCTTATCACTTTTAACTCACGTACTTCAACTTTGTGTATTTAACTGTATAATACTTTATAAGATTTCTCGTACTTCTGCTGCGCGTAACTTGACGAAATGAAGGACTGACTGACTGTATGTAGTGTACTGAGAATTCCGTTGAACTGGGGACGATGTGTAATGTGTCGAGAATCTTGTTGCACTGGGAACGATGTATAATGTTTTGAGAATCTTGCCGAACTGGGGGGGACGCTCCCTTGAATCTACACTATTTATAGGCTTGCCTTAAGATACGCCTAATGATTATAAATGAACTGTCATTGGCTAATAAAACGCGCCAACATTAGCGTCTATTTTACTATCCAATGAAAACCACGAATACATATTTCTTTTAAGGAACATTCTGGAAGCTTTTACCGAAAAGGCGCGAAATATTACGTAACTTCCTGGTTCCCGATAACGATAAACAACTCATCCCCTTGCTGCATTATTGCGTTATTGTTGACAGTTTCAGTAGAGCCGTATATTATTATTTACCAATAATATTTACAATTAATAAACCTCTGAAATCAATGTCACATAAAAATACATATTTATATTATTATCATTAATTACATCTGAGTAATTTGTGATACAAATTACCGTCTCATACTGAATAAAATACAAAAATAAGTATTCAATACTCGGTTTTGAAAATATTTGCCATTACCTTATGGTAATGCTAGGCGTTACCACTATCTAGTTTTATGGTTTATAATATTCATTATGAAAATGTATTCTGAATCTTCAGCATGCTACTATTCTACATTAATATTAAAAGTAATACTGCCCCCCCCCAAAAAATTAACAATTTGAACTGTGTATGAAAAGATATTGTGCAATTCTACAAAAATGCACTTATGGTATACGAACATCAGTCCCTACTGCATTTGCAAAATTATACAAAATTTAGCAAGTATGAAAGGGAATAAAGCAGTTGATGCATAATGCAACACCACACTAGTTCTCACATTGGATTTACAGTTGTCATTATTTTCCTTTTTTCTCCTTCCGTTGGCGGATAAGTTCTGTCAAATCTTATAGAATCTGTTATGTGACCACTAAGAAATATCCGTGAAGCTGCTGGTCTTCCTACTCCTTTTGGTACAGTCTGGTATCTCTTGAGATAGATGGTAGCTATTTCTCTTTTGAAATCCAGCTGAGATATTCTTTGTCTTGTGACTTTATTGTACAAAATCCAGCTGTTCTGAATGGCCACATCTAGCATCCATGTAAACAAAGGCCAGTACCATGTTTTGCTTCGTATCCCAATGTGATAGCAGGCAATATTCTGGTCCGTCTTGTCAGTACCTCTCATAAAAACATATTTGATGACTAGCCTTGCCCTTGGAATCATTGCATTTTGCTTCTGCTGCTGTGAAAATCTCTTCACTTGGCCAACTTCTTGTGCACCACATAAAGAAGGGATCATTGTGACTACTAGTTATCCATCAATCAGACATAAAGCAGCCCATCATTCTTCTCTAATGCTGTCTCAAAATGCCCACGATCTTTTTTGGAAAATACTTGCTTGTTTTCCAGCGGGCATCCTATAGGGATTCTATTTTCTCTAATAGTACCAATGCCAGGATAGCCACAATACCTGAGAAATGAGAAAAGTAGTGCACTACAAAATAAATTATCCATAAAGAAGCTGTAGTTTAGTTCTCTTCTCATCTGGAACTTCGTTAGGCAGTAAGAGTAAGGGACTTGCCTCTTTACCAAGTAACTTGTCATAGTCAGCATTAGAGTTTGGTTCTTTACCCTGGTACAGCTCAAAATTTACCAAATTCACCTTGGTGTTCAGGCTCCATACCCAAATTGAATAAGCTTGCCACAGATGAATTACATGTATCCATGTCGGCCGAAACATTTGACCATACATCCATCAAATGATAGTTGTTTCTTGAGTATGAGATTATCAATACATCTCTTCTTTACCTTTTCCATTATAGGCTGTATTTTCCAAGCCTAATCATTATGGTCAATTCTAGTGTTGTATACAAAGTGCAGAAACCTACAAATTTAAAGAAATATCTCTGTTCTCATTAAGTGATAAACTGTCAGGTTCTTCATGCCATCATTTGAATGCCAGAAGTGCTTTTTAGAAGGCAAGTTATTGTAGCCACTAACATATAGAATGGCGATGAAGTAGCGTATTTATTCTGCTGTAATCTTTGGGTCCTTAAAATTTAAAAATGAAGCATTTCACCTGGTTTCCTCTCCCAAATATTCAGTTTGCTCTTGGTCAAGAAACAATTCGAAAATTGTGGAGTGGGGAATTCAGTAGGTCTATCTATGTCAAAATCAGCTTTTTATCCCATCATTTTTCGGTTGTTTCCCTCTCAGCCACCCATTTGATAACATTTTCAGAAATCAAGGTAGATACAATTTCAGGTGCACCTGCCTCTAGTGTGGTTGGCTGTACCAATGGGTTGTACTCGTTTTGGTCCACACCTATTCTTTCGTCGTTTGGTAACCTTATTTCAGTGTTAGCCAGTAATTGATGAGATGTCAGGTTGTCAGATAATCCTTATTCACCCTCATTTCCAAAATCCTCATCTGTATCTACATTTGGTACTGTGGCTCAATAAACACATTACCATCAATATCATCACTGTAAATTATCTCCAGTGCTTCAACTAGTGAAAGCCCTTTCCTGAAACAACATAATGAAATGTATGTCTCACTGAGTATATCCGCTAGCATTGCCATATGGTAACATTGAAATTAGGAAGCCATAATTTCACCTTTTTTTTCTCTGAATCACTTTTTAATTCCCATAGAATATGTGTTGCACTATGCAAAGAAATATACTACCAAGAAACAATCCACATAATAACTAAGCATATAAAAATATACTTACTTGAAACGGATGTCCATTTCTGCTCCACATTCAGCAACAGCAGTTTTTAAACAGTCTGTACGTTATCATAACAAACATGACAATGAACAGTATATTGTCATAAACGTGGTTCTTTCACAGAGTGATTAGCAGTGGTGCCAAAACTCCGGCGTAATTTTTGAAATCACAAAAACAATTTTAAGAATGTGTTGTGTACATTACCACATGACACTAGGCATTAATGGGTAAATGTTGGAATTGAGTTACTCCTCACTACAAAATCAAATTTATCTAGTGAGAGATATATACAGCTCATTTACCATAGACATCGCTTTCGTTAGTTGTCTCTGATTGTTAACAATTAGATCATATACAGAAAAATATATCTTTGCATCAACTGATTAATAAGAAGCCCAAATTGAAGGAAATATCCTAATTAGCGTACACATCACAAAACTTTCACATTAAGTTATTACATTTTGAATTGTATAAACTTTTGTAACATATTTTGAGACAAATTAGTAGCATAATCTTGTTTTTCATACGTAGTAATCTTTAAGTTAAGATTATATATACCAGGTGAGTCAGCTGCCCCTAGGTATTCGTATCTATGCAACCCGCAGTTTATAGTCTAATGTGAAAACATTGACCCTTTTAGCAAACAAACTGTTATTGTAGCTCTGTCCTTCTATTTGGTACTATACACAATCCCCATTAATGATTAAAGGCCTGAATGAGAACCAAAGAGCTGCAAAAGCCTTAAAAAAGACGATGTTTCATGGATATAATGCTTGCAAGGAGATAGAGGAACGTTTTCCCGAAGAGCAGGATAAACTACGTAGGTTCTGGCCGAGTGATTTAGCTGCCGGAATGTGGTAAAGCAACGGTTAGCTTCGGAGGTTCGAAACTGATACAAACATAAAATTGTTTTGGTTCTTTTTTTTCTTCTCTCTTTGTGTTTATTTTTTGTATTTTAGTGTACTAATTTATTTATTTTTGCTACTGGCTCTCCTGTGAGCCAAAGATATAAGAATTACAATCAGATAATTGTGTATCATGTTTACCCTAATAATCTGTACCGTATCTGGTGTTGTAAACCATGTTACATAGTTAGCTTTCATTCTCTTGGGCGCATATAGATGATATTAAATATAACAGTTTTTGTTTCATGTTTAAACCTTATGTTTCACTTCTTCTATTGACAAAGGAGTTGTAAGTGTGCTAAGTTCACGGGTAAACAGAATAATAAATTGTTAAAGAGCGTGGATTTCATTAAGGAAGTAAATGTTCAAAATGATGATCCCCTTCATTAATGCACATTTGTGTATGTTGCCAGAGAGACCTTCTTGCATGCTGTAACATTCGCGGTGTAATCTGCCTGCACTCTTCACGTATGAGTGTGCCCGTATATGATTTGGTCTTTACGGTGGAAAACATGACGATTATTCTATTTTGTACACACTTATAATGTTATCAAAAATGTTATTTATATCATAATATCAAATTATAGGCCCAAAGAGATAAAACAAAAGGTAATAAAAAGTTTGAAATTCACCCGAAGGATTTGAACCCGAATTAAAGTGGTACAGTGTTAAAGCAACCATGATAATACCATTCGGCCAATGCTACCTTGCGAGCTGAGGTTCCTATACGCATTAGTAATCGCAGAACTAGACCCCACCTCGAATCTTTACATGCTTTTTGCAGCGTCATACAGTGTTTTGAGCTCGGTTTGGTAGTTTTAATTTATACAAACTGCATCAGTCATTACAATTACTGTATGATCTGAAATACGCCATAGTTTGTGAAATAAGAGAAATTATCTACCTAATACTTAGCATTTTTTGACAAGGCTGTACATTGACTAACGGCTTAAATCCAATTGGTTGCACTACGTAGATCTGTCATTTTGTTTTCAAATGGTTTTGTCAACCGATGCATGTGATAGGTTGTTCCTTCATGGGCGTTTTCAAAGGGGTGCATGGATGTATGCTAAAGAATAAAAGTTTGTAAAATTGGCTAAAATTGCTAATGCAGCTCTCAGTGTCAGGATGGGATGTTTTTTTGCATCGGCATACATAGCGACTGCATTGTCCTGTAAAACACTTATGCACTCAGTTATGTATCCCCCCTCTATAAAGTGTTATGCAAATCAGCCATTAGAAGGCATTCAAGAAAGGCGTAAGTCACATATATCGTTTAGCATGTTCATAAATTAAAAAATAAATATGCTGACTCGGCTATAGTACCCAATTGGCTACAGTACCCTCCCCTTAATTTTTGAGAGTCAAAATTAACAATTCTTGGAAACTGACAAATTCTTTACCACTGTCAATCTAAATCTGAACTGCATTATTGGCTTCTGTGACAAAGAAACAGTGCAGTGATAATGGTAAAACCCGGTGATCATACAGTCTTTCGGGCTCTGGCCAACCACAGAAGAATGGTAAAACCAACCCTTTTCTGGTTTCACCCACTCTGCTTGACTTGCAGCTTAATTCATGTGTGAGTCTGTATCCTCAGTGGGTATTTTGAGTGTGACTTAAAAATGAGTACTAAGAATTGAAAAATTTAGTTTTACAGCCTCATTTAAATAAAGTGCTCTGAGTTAACAGTCAAAAATAGTATAAATGGGGCATCTTGTGAATTCATCGTACGAGCGAAAATGATTCAGTATTGGCACAATCAAAAGTATTAACTTATGCTAGTGAAGAAAGACCATAAATATTTTCATGGAATCCTGAGAGGAAAGTACATAGAAGGGGATAAAAAGGTCTTAGAGTGGGTTACTGAAACAAGAAATAATGGTCATGCTGTAACACATGAAATACTGCAATTCAAAGCACCTGAGATTGCAAAAAACCGAGGGATCTCAGGTTCAGAATTTAAGGCAAACCAAGGCTGGGCAAAATGATTTATATGCATCGAAACACTGAGTTTGAGGAAAACTTCACTATCTCAATAGCTGCTAGCTGACCACACAGAGAAAGTGATAGAATATCATTGTTTTATGATAGGACTCCAACAAGAGCATAAGCTCCTTTTAAAAATCAAACTACAGCATATTTGTGAATGGATTTTCTGTGCTTGGGGACTGATTATTCCTGGAATTTTTTAAAAGAGTTTTTAAAAGATTGGAATAGCATGTGTATTAGGTGGCTCCAAAGATGATCTTCTATGGAAAGAACATGAAGAAAATGAAACCCAGACTCTGGCAATGATGGCGAAGACAGTGGTGTGGATAGCCTGAGATTCCAACAATGGCTACTGTGTTATTTTTCCCCTTAAATATTTTTTTTTTGTAAACCATGAACATAATTATAACAGTATTAAAAAAGATGATGTGTTACATTCACATGACTTTATCTACCCTCTATTGCTTGTTAGTGAGTATACAAGCTATTCTTGCGAAACTTTATTCTCCTATCTACTTCATTTTAATCGAGATAAAGCTTTCTGGAAATAGCTGCATTACACATTTCATTATAGATAAAGGTGGAATAGTAATAGTCATTGTTTTTTCCCATACTCTTTCCATGACATTGGAACAACTGAAAACCTACAGGACTTTAAAAGAATGACTAAGTATCAAACAATTCGAACCATTAATAACGGATATCTTGGAAATGGCCGATGGCACAATAAAAGTTATTTGAAATAAATCTACATTTTTGTTAGTATGTTTTCGTCTATTGCTTAACATTTACCAATTATACAAGATTATGCAGAATTCCTTACAAATGAAGAGAGCTTTACATGCTATTCCCAGAAAATTCAAGATATGCATTTTATTTGTCATGTAAATATTTTTAATTGTGGTATTTTAACCAAAATCGTTAGCCATCTTTTAGAAAATAAATTTCGAAAAATTTTCCATGTAAAGGGTAATTTGAGGTGGAGAGATTTTGTTGAAAGCCGTTGTGTTGCATCTTTGGAAGGTAGTGAGCCTAAATACTAAGTTAGGTATTTGTCTTTTTGTTTTTAAGTTATGCTGTTCACAGACACACACACACACACATGCCCACGCGCGCGCGCACACACACACACACACACACACACACACGCACGCACGCACGCACGCACACAATCTTTTTCTAAACAAATTTTTTTATTCAGGGGGCCTCAAAACATGTATTTCTGGTGAAAACTTGGTATCAAATTTTTGGGCGGAATGCAATATGTTCTCTACCTACTATGTATGTGTTAGAGAAAGTAGAAAAAGCATTTTCGTGTTACAGGTAGCCATTTTTTAATAACATTTCAACCTCCATAACAGGTTCCTTGATCTACAGGCAACATCCATCCACCACATTACGCATCTCTGCAGAAGTTACTGCTGCGCAGAATGATTACAGATTTACTATGAGAGAGTGAATTGTTGATTACTAGACCTTGGACTTCATTGCCTCAAGACCCAATACCCATTGTATGTGCATGGACTGCACCCCACTTATGATGTCACGTCCATCCCTCCAGTCTAGCTATATGGCAGTGGGACAATTAATTGAGGTTTTTATTTATAGATGCTCTTTAACTACTATGGTTTTTAGCCTCCCATTCTACATTGGGTGTGAAATGCCAGAAATTTTGCTGGAGGCCCTTTTATCAGGCTTGAGGTTCTTTTACATGCTGTAAATCTATGACACGGAACCTCCAGCTTTATGTCCCTTCCAAAGGAAGCCATGCTAATCATTTTTACACCCCCAAAAAAATCAATCGCCCTCCACCGGGTTTGAACCCATGATCTTGGGAAGGCAACGGGACAGGTACTCATTGTCAACACGTACAGCACTCTGTCATTCACTTTTGGTGAGTGCAGAGTGGTAAGAGGTTTAACGTTTGTAACATTAAGTTGTAATGTTTTCTGAATACAAAGGATTTCTAGGTGATAAGCGGAGAAGTTTTTCTTTTCTTTTGACACTTGGCAAAAATGTATTATTATTTATTGTAATGGAACGGTGAAAACATAAATAAGTGGGTCATAAAAGGAAACTGTTTTATCATTTGTCTTCCATTAATATATTCATTAATGTTTTTATCAGAATGTGGGACAATGAAATTGTATTGCAAAACTGCTGACTGTCATGCAAATCAAGTTGCAACTTTGCCCTTCGCTGCATTGTATCTATACAACAAAGTGAATGAGGTATTATCTCCCTATCTGTCAAAACTGATTGTTTGGCATACACCTAATGTTCCAAGCGCAGGTAACTTGAGAAAGTGTGCAATGAAGTCTGGGGTCTGTTGATTACATATGTAAACCTTTTTTATTTTAATTTAATATCTCATTATGTTGCATTAGAATAAAATCACTTATTTTTTAACCCTCCTCTCCAAACCAGTTGATTTTACAAAGTTCACGCCTATAGGACTCTCCCCCAAATTTGGAAGTAAAGCAGAAAAAAAGGTGGGTCCTATAGCCAAGTAAATACACTATATATAGTTCAGGAAGATGATGTTGGCCTACTCCAGACCAGAATGCAGCTTTAATTGCTGAAGCAAAAAGGAATCCCTTCCAATCTGCTTCTGATAGGAAAGCAAATTCACAGTTCCCTGGATCTGCTTAAATGTCTCTATGGCGTATAAATGACACAGGGTGCCTCACATGAACAGCAGTTAAGAAGCAACACCTGACAGATGACCACAGATTGTTTTGCATGGCATTTACAGAGCAAAATGCCAACCATGATTGGAATAACATATTCTCAGATGAGGTAACATTGTCTTCTGTACATAAGGGGAAAGTGATTGTTTGCCATTCAAAGGGATCCTGATACAATGCAACATACATAGCTAAGGAACATCACTGTGTTAGCATATCTGTCTCTTGTTGTGGCTGGTTATCAAAGGGTGGTTTGGGTATATTGTGGAAGCTTGACAATACACTAAATACTGGACAACATGGTATCATACTTGAGCATATTTTGATTACCTCTGTAAGGATGACATAATTGATGGAATTATTGAATTTTTCCAGCATAATCATCCTTTACACACACGTCAGGACGCTTCAAATTGGTTCTCAGAGAGACAGGTGTTCCTGTGAATAAAAAGCAAGTACTTTCTCAAAGCTCGTTACTCATGGGTATGAACACTTTCTGTGATTATATCTCAGCTCAATGAGAACATGCTCATTTTCATAAGAATAAAAGCCTACTACCTCACACGAGTATATACTCATTCCCACAACCATCTTGTTCACTTAAATGCAAGTATATACTTGTGTTATCTACACTCTTTGACCATATACTAGATTTGTTGATTGTGTGGTGGTGTGCTGTTTGGCATTCTGAATCAGAGGAGTAGATTTTGTTGCGTTTGGTTCTGTCCCATCAGAACTGCTCAGGAATTATCTTGTGTTGCATAACAAGTTTCAGCAGAAATGTTAGAGAAATATGAAGTCCTTCAAGAAATGAAAAATTAATTGAAGCAACACACACAAAAGCATAGCTGTAAATTAAATTAGCAAAACAATAAATAAAGTGAAATAGGCAAAAGTCTATTATCAATAAATCAGGCAAAAAGAAAATATTCACAGAATATAAAGTCATAATTATAAGGTGCCGGATGCGGATTCAAATCAGACTGTTTCTAGAATACTGGGATGTTTGCACTATTTTTTTATGAAACAGTTTTGTTGTAAGTAACCTAAATTCTTAAGCAACTAAATTTTGGGGTTAGGATTTTACATAGTAAGCTTAATTAATAAATCTAACTTTCAATGATACTTCTAGGTCATGTTTTCATGAAGCAATACAAGATTTTGAAACTCCTTGAATGTTTATGGCAAAGTTAGAAAAGCAATAAATAAAATGGTTATAATAAAAAAGAAAGGAATAATTGTGGATTGGAAAGTCGTAACTCATGAAGTGCTGGATGAAGTCATCCGTCTGTTTTTAGAATCCCAGGATATTTACACTATTTAGGTATACTATGAAACAGTTTTCTTATAAAGTTATGAGTGGGTATCTGGATTTTGAAGTTAACACTTTACATGTATGTATTTATTTTCCATAATACTATACAAAAATCTTACAATTTTTCATACATTACTTTGAGTTGGTATTTTATTCTTTAGTCCACCATGCATTTTAACACCATGGTTATTTAGCATGGTGGGCCATAACAATTTCATATTGCTTTATTTTTCTCTTACTCTCCCCATATATTCTCCTATCCTTTTTATATCCCCCTCCTTTTGTATTTTCATTATCCTAACTTTTAATACTTCTTTGTTAACATTCTCCCATTTTTATGTAACTACTGATCTCTCCACAACTTAGTTTCTTCACATTCAATTATATAATGTAAGTCATTATCTGCCTCTCCACAAAGAGGACATCTATCCAAATTCACTACCTTCCTATCTCCCCTTAGTCTATGTGCACTTAATCTAGACCAGGCCCACCCTTCTCTCGCTAACCTATTACCTACATTCACGTACTTCTCCCTTCCCCAGTCCACCTTTAATTGTCTATATAGTTCCAAACATTTCTTTCTTTCCAGACTTTGAAATATGTAATTCTTGTCTCTCTATGTCTTCCACTCTGTTCCTCACTTCTTTCCAGAAACCTTTAACTAACCCCTCTCTCTCATCCCATAAGTTACCTATTCCTATTTCCTGTAGGATTCTCCTTATTCCTTGAGCCCAGTTCATCCCAGCACTGGATTTTTCTTGCATTATTAAACATTGCCTCAAGAAATTATGCTCATCCAATGATTTCAATCTATGCCAATATTTAAGTATCCTTTCTACTATCATGCCCTTGCTACCTACTCTTCCCAACTCCAACATTGCTGCTCCATTTGGTGATAAAATGGATAAACCTAATATACATTTACAGAACGATCTATGTACTTTATCATTCATCTCCCATCCTTTGTCACTTCCCCAAATCTCTGATCCATAGACCATTTTTGCTTCAACTACAGCTTTGTAAACCCTTTCTAACCATTTAATTTGCATATCTGGTATTTTCTTTAAACACATTCTTATGGCAGTCATTGCTAATCTTCCCTTAGCTAGGGCACTTATCTTGTGATCATTCCATCTCCCATTACTGCTTATTCTCACTCCTAAATAATCAAACTTGTTTTCTATTTGCAACTCTTCCCCTTCCTCATACCACTTTTCCCCCCTCCTTCAATTTATAGCCCTTTTTAAATACTTATCTTTGACTTTTTAAAATTTATTCTTAAACCCCATTTCTTACAAAATGAATATATGATATGGAGCACTTTTGTTAGACCTCCTACTGAAATAGAACCACTAAATCATCCGCAAAAAGTAATCTTGAAATTTCTCTGTGTGTAAAATATACGTTATCCTTCTTCAACTCTTCCAAGATATCGTCAATAAATAAGTTAAATAGTATAGGGCTAAGTTTACAACCTTGCCTTAACCCCATATTACTATCAATTTTTCCCATAATTTCATCACCATTCGACCTAATATAAAACTTATTATTTATACATATGTTCTGTATTGCTCTAATAAATTTTAAGCTTAGTCCCTACTTCTCAGTTTAACCCATATTTCCTCTCTATCTATTGTATCAAATGCCTTCTCTAAGTCAAGAAATGCCATATATACTCTACCTCTTTTAATACTTAAGTATTTATCTACAATTGATTTTATAATAAAAATTTTGTCCACTGTTCTCATACCTTTTATGAATCCCCTCTGGAAGTTTACAAGTTTATTTTCTTCCTCTACCCAGTTCTGCAATCTAGTGGCTAAAATTCCTGAATAGATCTTTCCTAAGACTGACAACAAAGCAAACTAATACCCCTATAAATAATTGGATCTTTGACACTTCCTTTCCCTTTATAAATAGGTACAATTATACTTGCCCTCCAGTTATGTGGTATCTTTCCTCCTTCAAATATAATATTAATCAGATTAACCAGTATCTCAGTCGTATCTCTGTTCTCTATCCATTTTTTCCAAAATTCCCCTGGTATACCATCAATCCCTGATGCTTTATTGTTTTTAAACCTTTTAGTTTCCTCCCATCTTCCATTGCCGATATTTTCTTATCTAGGCTAGCTATATATTCTATATCTAAAGATAATGGGATTAAGTTTGTTAATTTGGTCTGCATACCTAATAGGTTTTAAAGTAATTACATCATATTTCTGGCCCAATAACATTCCCCCTTTTATTCCTATTATACATTCCTCGGATTATTTGCCATACTCTACAGCTATCATTTTTGTTTACTGCTTCAAGCAAATTCTTACTTAGTATCCCACCCCATTCCTTCTTTTTTACTTCAATTAAACATCTATAGCTCTATTTCATTGTTAAATAATTTTTCCTTGAATCCTGATCCTCCTGTAGCTTCCATCTCTTTTATTCCTGTTCCACTCTCCTCTTAGCCTTAATACATTCCTCATCAAACCATCCCTTTCTTTCCATTTGCCACTCCTTCCTTTGTTTCATTTTACATCCTGCTTTTTTAACTATCCACTCCCATCTCCCAGTTACTTTCTCTGACCTTTTCCTTTGTAATAATATATTTATAATTCTCTTTGTGTCTTCCCCCATAATTAAGTTCAGTCTACCCAAATATAGTTCTTCCTCCGCCCTTCTCCATTTAAATACTTCTATTTTCTTTCCCACTGTAACAGGTTCATCATCTACCACCTACCCTTTACCCTAAATGTAGTCTTCATTGGAAAATGACAGGTAGTAAACATTCCCTGAACTACTTCAAAATCTACTATTGCATCCTCAATACCCAATGAATAAAGTAAGTAATTGACTACACTCTCTCCATTATTATTTACAAACGTAATTTCACCCATCCTGTCTTTTCCTTTAATTCCATTATAAAAATTCAAATTATTTTCTTTACAAAATTGCAGTAATTTTCTGCCTTCTTTATTTACTATCTTATCTCTACTTTGTCTTTTCTCAATTTCCTGCCTTATCTGTATATTTTCTTTGTCCTTATTTGAGGTTGTTCACATCCTGACCTAGCATTAAAATCACCTACTAAAGCAATTTTTATATCAGGATCTATGTTACATAATACCTCCATATCTTGACTTAATTTACTTAATAATTTAGGGTCATAAAATGGTGGGTTATATACAATGCCTAAAGCCACCTTGCTAACTTTTCCTAATAAGCCTGCTGTTAATAGCCACTGCACCTTAGCATCACATAACCCCTCTACTATCTTAACATGAAAATTTCTCTCCTTCTTTATAAAGACTCATGCTCTCCCCTTCTGACTGATTCTCATTGCTAGTTGACTGAAATAATCATTGTTCTCCATATCTATTTTCACACTTTTCAATACCCAAGTTTCAACTACTGCAAGCATATCAGCCTCTTTTAGCAATTGCTTGATTTCCCCACTTCTCATTTTGTCCCATAGACCCTCGACATTCCAATATAACACCACCAAATGTTTATCCTTTACTGAACCTTTTCTTTCAAATCTAAATTGGTTCAGCTTAGATCTACTACATGCCATTCTTTGTTCTTCTTCATCCCCTATAGCACCCTCCACTTGCATTATGCTACCACTCGGTGTTGACACTACACTCATATCGCCTTGGTTCCAAATGTCTAATTCTGCCACTGCCCCTAACGCTAGTCTGGGGTCGTTTCTCATTTGCTGCGTTGGTTCAACACTCTTTCCCGATGATGTCATCAGCTGACCTCTTTCTCCAATCCCACACGCCTCCCCTCCTCTGACGTCACACACTGCGTCACTTATCCGTATGTCATCACTCTTCTCTCCTACATCATCAGCCATGTGGTGGTGAACAAAATGGCTTACTTCTCTTGTTTCCTGCTCGTGTGTCTCCCGTATCAAATTCTGATGACTAATTTCCTGCCTGATGCCGTCTATCCATAATGTAAGTCCTCTTATGTATGCCTTCTTTCGTTGATTTTTTGCCAACTTCATCTCTCTTATTAAAAAGTTTCTGAACTCTCTTTCTTTTTTCCCATAGTCACGTTCAATGAAAATTCTTGTTCCTCGTAGCTTTGATGCATTATTTAAAATTTTCCATTTAAAGTTTACTGTTGCCAGTTTTACAATTATAGGTCTAGGGTTTACTCCTCCTCTTCCTACTTTAAATGAAACAGTTATTTCCCATCCTGTCAATTCGATCTTCAGCTTATTTCTAACAAGATCCTCTACCTGTTGCCAACATCTTCTTTCTCTCTCTTCCTCATATCTGAAAATTACTATATTTCTCTTTCTATTATTATCTTCCATTCTCTCCAAGTATGTCAATCTTAGGTTTAATTCTAATACCTTCTCTTCCACTTTTCTTTGAAAGTTTTCCATTTCTTTTTTAATTTCTCCCCTCAGGGGCTCACCTTATGTGAGTACGGGTTTTTGGCGCACCCGGGGGTTCCCGAGCCAATCATCGCCATATTCATCCCCTCACCCCCATCCGGTCGAGGTGGGTTCTTCTCGTGACCGGTGGACACAAGGTAGGCTCTCGTGCGTTCTTTGCATTCCATTCATACCGCACCTCACCATCGTTTCTTTCTTCCCTTGTCACTTTCCGGCCATTTCGCACCATGCCATTCGCACATCTCTTTTTCTTCCCCGCCGGCCTACCTTGCGTGCGAAACGCCCACACAGTTTTATTTGTTTTATCTTTTCTTTTAATCCTCCGTGGACACAGCCTGACGGATACCCGCGCACGCGGTGCGCAGCTGGGTGAGTGGGTAATGGCGTCATCCCCACCACCCGGGGTCGTCATGTAGGGTTTGTGTTCGTATCCGCTGTTCAACTGCAGTCCCGCGGGCGGGGCCATTGCATGAGCTGCTGACTTCTGACGGCGATTGGGTCCCTCTGACTATGTTCTGGGAGGTGTGACCCTGGGGTGAGTCTGGTATAGATAGGCCACTCACCCAAGCCGGGGTAACGCCCGGGAAGTCAGAGCCCGAGGTCGGAGACGGTTGCAATGGTGGAGGATTTATCTCGCTATGGAGCACTCTTCCTCCATTAATACAAACAAGCGCCGAAAAGTTATTGTAACAGAAGTAGCACCGCCGTCATCTGGTTGTTACTTGGTCATTTCAAGAACAGAAGAAGGACAAAACTTTGAGAAGGTGAACCCTTTTATAATTCAGAAGGGCATAGATGCTATTGCTGGTGCGGTTCAATCCTGCACTCGTCTACGGAATGGTTCCTTATTGGCACAAACTAAGTCCGATCAGCAAAGTAAGACCTTGTTGCGCGCTACGCTTCTCCACGGTTATCCCATCCGTGTCGAGAAGCACCGCACATTGAATTCCTGTCGGGGCGTCGTTCCCACCCATAGTCTCGATGGTATATCGGACGAGGATCTAGTAGAATATCTATCCGATCAAAAGGTGACTGCAGTGCATCGAGTGCAGGCCAAACGCGACGGAGTATTGGTACCCACTCGTACCCTGTTTATAACATTCGATGGCGTCGATCTGCCCACGAGCATTTCCGCAGGGTACGAACCGATTTCTGTGAGGCCGTATATACCTAGACCTCTGCGTTGTTTCAAATGCCAACGTTTTGGGCATACGCAAGTCTCCTGTAAGAGTGCCGTTACCATCTGTGCCTCCTGTAGCCAGCCGTCACACGAAGGTACCTGTTCCACAGCCCCCGTCTGCGTTAACTGCAAAGGGTCTCATTCTGCGTCATTTGCCGACTGTCCGCGGTACTTGGACGAGACGGCGATCCAGGAGATCCGGGTAAAGAAAAAACTCTCCTTCGCTGAAGCCCGGAGGCGTTACCATTCGCGCCAACCTTCACTCCTGCGATCTGGCACATTTAGTTCTGTTGTTGCCTCGCCAGTACCACGAGTAGATGCCGAAACTCAGACCTGGACCATGACTGGATTAACCGCCACTACCATCCGGCCGTCCATTAAAGCTACTGTTACCAAGCCCTATAAACCTGGTCCAAAGTTAATGAAGTCGCAAGCCGCTGAAAAGAAACCCAAGCAGAAACTTCGTAGGGAAGATTTTCTGAAGGACCCTCCGCGTGCACGCGGTGAGAAAAGTTCACCTTCTCCTCGGAGGTCGCTGTCCCAGGAAGGTCCTGGGACAAGTCGCGCTCAGCGGCACCCCTCACCCATCGCCACCCAGAACCGATTCACGGCGCTTGAATCGGTTTCTGGCACTGAGCGCGTGGGCCCTCCCTCCGAGGAAGCTATGGAGTCTGACCAACTCCATACAAAAAGCCCGAGCCCAAAGGTTAAGCAAAAGATTCTTTTAAGCTGCCCTTCTAAGTAGACAGTTTATCCCTTTTATTCATGGCTATCCTGACCTGGAATGTACGTGGTGTACGATCGCATAGGGCGGAACTGCAACTTTTATTGCGTTCCCATTCACCTATGGTCCTGTGTTTGCAGGAGACCAAGCTTCGCCCTCACGACCCTTTCGATCTCCGAGGGTACACTCCGGTTCGCTACGATCTTGAACCGGAGGAGGGTGCTCCTGCTCATGGAGGTGTCATGTTGTTAGTACGTAACGACGTTCATTTTCAAACTCTCGCTCTTACGTCCGACTTGCAAGCTGTTGCCATTAGATTGCAGTTACCCGGTTTTCTCTTCTGTTTGCTCTGTATATTCACCTCCGTCGTCTCCCCTCGCTCCCGCGGACATTCGAGCTCTCCTGTCCGCTGTCCCAACACCATTTCTTCTGTTGGGAGATTTTAATGCCCATCACCCACTGTGGGGTTCGCCAAGGACTTGTGCGAGGGAAGCTCTTCTTTCCGACAGTTTTTACCAGTTCAATCTTTCCATCCTCAATACAGGTGCACCGACTTTTATTTCTGATTCTTCTGGTACATTCTCTCACCTGGACCTTGCCATTTGCTCACTCCAGCTTGCTAGTCGTCTTCAGTGGAACGTCGTCGCTGACACCTACTCCAGCGACCATTACCCCTGCGTCGTTTCTCTTCTGTCACACCACGTACAGCATTCCAGAGTACCTACCTGGATATTCACAAAAGCCGACTGGAGCTTGTATTCCAGCCTCGTGCATTTTTGCGATCAGCCCTTCGCCGACATTAACCAACTAGTGCAGCACCTTACGTCTACGATTTTCTCTGCCGCCGAACGCGCAATTCCCCGCTCATCCTCTCAACCTCGGCGACCGCCTGTTCCGTGGTGGAACGAGGATTGTCGGGACGCCGTTCGTGCCCGTAGGACTGCACTTATGGTGTTTCGGCGACACCCTACACTTGATAATTTGGTGACTTTTAAACAATCGCGCGCCAGGGCTCGTCGCATTATTCAGGATAGCAAGAAGGCGTCGTGGGCTCGTTTTGTCGAGTCTATTAATCGCTTTACGCCTTCATCGGTTGTTTGGGATAAACTTCGTCGCTTCTCAGGTAAAGTGTCACATTGTACTGTTTCTGGCCTTCAGGTTTCTAATGCCACCATAGTGGATCCGGCTGCCATCGCTAACACTCTGGGTGCTGCCTTTGAAGCGGTTTCCAGTTCAGACCTTTATTCCGCCGGCTTTCGCTCTATTAAAGACCGGCTGGATTCCGCATCATATACTTTTCGGTCTGCTAATAATGAATGCTATAACGACCTATTCACAATGAGGGAGCTGGAGCACGCTCTTCATTGCTCTCGGCACTCCGCTCCTGGGCCGGACGGCATTCATGTCCTGATGTTAAAGCACCTTTCAGTCGACAGTAAACTCTTTCTCTTACAGGTCTACAACCGTATTTGGCAAGACGGCCTTTTCCCTTCCGTTTGGCGCGAAGCCACCATTGTCCCTATACTTAAGCCTGGGAAGGATCGCCAACTACCTTCCAGCTACCGCCCTATCTCCCTCACCAGTTGCATTTGCAAGGTGATGGAGCGCATGATCAACGGGCGGTTGACATGGTGGCTTGAGTCTCAGAAACTTCTAGCGAACGCTCAGTGCGGGTTTCGTCGCTATCGCTCTACCGTCGACCATCTGGTGTCCTTGTCGACGCATACTATGAATGGATTTCTGAGAAAGTGTCAAACCGTGGCTGTATTTTTTGACCTGGAGAAAGCTTATGACACTTGTTGGAGGGGCGGCATTTTACGTACACTTCACGCATGGAATATCCGCGGTCGTCTTCCCATATTTCTTCGGGAGTTTATGTCGGACCGCGTCTTTCGTGTACGTGTGTGCTCGGTTTTATCTCGTCGTTTTATTCAGAACGGAGTACCGCAGGGCTCTGTACTGAGTGTCACACTTTTTGCGATTGCTATCAACCCCATTGTTGATTGTATTTCACCTGGCATTTCGTCTCTTTTTGTTGATGATTTTGCCATTTATTGCAGTTCACGGCGGATCTGTCTACTCGAACGCCGTCTCCAGAGCTGTATTGACCGTCTCTACGCCTGGAGTAACGCTAACGGCTTTAATTTCTCCGCCGAAAAATCCGTCTGCATCAATTTCTGGCGCCGGAAGGCTTTCCCTCCGCCCTCTCTCCATCTTTGGTCGGAGGTCCTTCCATTTGCAGACGAGGTGAAATTTTTGAGGTTGATCTTTGACCGGAAGCTGAGCTGGACTTCTCACGTTTCCTTTTTAAAAGCAAAGTGTGACCGTTCTCTTAAAATTTTACGTGTTTTAAGTGGCACATCCTGGGGAGCTGATCGGACCTCCTTCTTCGTCTTTATCGCTCTTTGGTCCGATCCAAGCTTGATTACGGGTGTATTGTTTATTCGTCGGCACGTCCATCTGTGTTACGTCTATTGAATGTCATTCACCATCGTGGCATAAGAGTCGCTACAGGGGTCTTTCCAACCAGCCCTGTTCTTAGCCTGTATGCTGAAGCTGCAGAGCCTCCGCTGTCCTTCAGGCGTGAGATGCTCTTGTCCAGCTATGCCTGTCGACTCTCCAGCTTGCCTGACCACCCGTCCTTCCCGACATTTTACGAGGATGCGCTGGATCGGCAATATTTAGTTAGCTCCTCTGCATTGCTCCCCCCAGGGGTTCGATTTCGACTGCTACTTCGGCATTTGGACGTTACGCCAGCGCCGGCCCTTACCCGAGGGGAAACGCGTTTTCCTCCATGGTCGCGCGCTGAGGCCCACATCCACCTTGGGCTAACGTCGATGCCGAAAAATGCGACCCCTGCTTCTGTTCTTAGATCCGCCTTTTTAGAACTACAGGCGCAGTTCGGGGACTGTCATTTTATATATACTGATGGGTCTAAGACTGATGTTGGAGTAGGATGTGCCTTTGTTTTTGATGTACAGAGTTTTACTTTTCGTTTACCTGGACAATGTTCGATTTATACCGCCGAAAACTTTTTAGTATATACCAATCTGTTTTATACATCCAGCGGGTCGACTTACGGCACTGTGTTATTTGTACCGACTCCCTGAGTGCCCTTCAGGGTATTGACGCGCTGTACGGTTACCACCCTCTCGTACAGCGTATACATGACCTGCTCCACTCGCTTGATGCCTCTGGCATCAGCGTCTCCTCCCTGTGGATTCCAGGTCATGTGGGCATCTCAGGCAACGAGTCTGCCGACGCCGCTGCCAAATCGGCCATTTTATCACCCAGATGTTTTACCTGTGTTGTTCCTTCCTCAGATTTTTATGTTATTTTACGTTTCAGTATCCTCTCGCGCTGGCGCGATGAGTGGGCGGCTCTTAGGGGGAACAAGTTGCGGGAGGTTAAACCTCTTCCGTTGCTCTGGGGTACCTCTTCTCGTTCGTGTCGTCGGGAAGAGGTAATTTTAGCTCGCTTACGAATCGGACATTGTCTTTTTAGCCATAGATACTTGCTCAGTGGTGACCCCGCACCACTCTGTGAGCAGTGTGATGCACCCTTAACAGTGCGTCATATTTTAGCAGAGTGTCAAGTTTTAGCTCCTTTGCGCGTTTGTGTTGGTCTGCCTGTTGGCCTAGCCAACGTTTTGGCATACGACGCGCGTGCTGTAGAGTGTCTTTTACGTTTTATCAATGACATTGGATTTACCAGACGCATTTGATGCGCTGAGCGTCTTTTGACTGTAATTTTATCTTGTTTTTTAATGGGGCATCTCCTCCCCAGTGGACATTGGCGCTCGTGTCCCTGACATTCTACAGTTCTTGACACGTTGTTTTACTCTTTTATTGACCATGTTTTTAGTGTGTTGGTATTTGGTATTTGTTGCTTTGTTTTTTACATTTAGGACTCGTGGGTTTGTGTCCCGTTTTTAATTATGTGGTTTTATATCAGACTTTTATTTTTGGACAGCACATTTTATACTTTGTAAGGGCGCTGATGACCTTAGCTGTTTAGCGCCCTTAAACCGCATCTCATCATCATCATCATTTTTTAATTTCTTCCACGTTTCTGGCTAATCTCATATCAATTCTTTTTTCCATCTGCTTTATATCTAGTATATCTTCCGCCATCTTCTTTTAACATATTCATAACATCCTCCATCTCCAGCCCAGGGTTCAGTTCCACTCCACCGATAACCAGTAGAGACGTCAAAATTATAGCCGACCATATCACTGCCGATATTGTTCCTTTAACAGTCTTCACACTATTGAAAACTCTGATTCCCGCACGATAATTTTCTATCGAAACACCCATCACGGAGCTCGTGCAACACACGTCCGTACTCGACCGGTCATCGGCAGCAACCATGATCAACACTTTACATAGTAAGGTTAATTAATAAAGCTGACATTCATTGTTACTTCTAGGTTATGTTTTTCTGAAACAGTGTAGGATTTTGAAACTTCTTTAATGCCCATGGCTATGTTTGTAACTTTTCCATGAGTACTGTACAGCTCATAAATTGTGCCATTCTCTTCATATTTAGATTTAAGTAATAAAGGTCAATATATACTCAGAAGTGAGTATGCATCTAACTATGCTCAACATGAGAGGAAAATGAACTCGTAAAACTGAGAATATACTAGCTTTTATTCATACCAAATATGAGTACATACTCTTGAGATGGATGCCTGAGTATGTTCTACTCTACTTCCATCACTTGAGTATGTTCTCAAAATGAAGTAGATGCTCAAAAGGTTTTATTCTTACCAAACTGGATATTTACTTGAAAAAGTGAAGCATATACTATATACTCATTTTAATTCAAATAACCCAGGATATCAGAGTGATAGATTGGCCTCCCTAATCTGAACCCTAATGACAATGTGTGAGCTCAGGTGAAAAAAGTTGAGCTCAGATTTCCTTGCGCATGCACAAAGGACAAAAGATAGCTTTTGTTACAAATTGAAGAAGCCTGGGAAGTTGTAGCCTCTCGCCCATATTACTCTAGAAATCTGATATCATCTACATATGCCCCAAAGAAGAGTTCATATACCCAACATTTTTTTTTGTTTATTTCTATGTGTTTACACTTTATCTCTAAAGGTTTCTGTTTGTATAAATATTTTTTTTAGTTAATTGTAAATTATATGTGAGTGTGTGATTATGTATTTGGGTTTACAAAGTAATGATATGCTACAGTATATGATATTAAGGCAACATGATGTTCTACATATACTTATAAAACTAATATTTAATAAAAAAATAAAACAAAAATGTTTTATGGTATTTGAAACCAGGCACTTTTGAAGAAGAGCAGTGCCTTCTAAACCCTCAGCCACAGTAACGCTACATGTTGTCTTATTTCTGGTTCTTTTATGCGTGATAAATGCATTCACTGGCAAAGAATCTGCAGTCATTTCATGTGCATTGTAAACGCAGTATTTCCAAGTGTCTACAAAGTTTTCCAGTTGACTCATAGCATCTGGGAATGGCTAATTTTTCGTGGCAAAGGCTGTACAAGGGAGCTGGCTTTGCCTCCACTACTGAAATAACAGCTCTAAGAGCTCATGCATAATATGCAGTGTTTATATTTCTATAGCAATGACATTCCCTGTTTAAACTTCTCCTAATTTTCCAGTGTATTTTTTTAAAAATGAAACGATAATTATTTCCACATACTGGCACACGAATGTTTCCATTTCTATAGACACTTTATTATTATTATTATTATTATTATTATTATTATTATTATTATTATTATTATTATTATTATTATTATTTTACTAAACACATCAACAACACACCAGACTTATTCCATGTCAAACTGGACAAATTTGTTTTTTGGTACACTTCCATAGCCCCCTTTAACTGATATGGTTATATCAGGGACTTCGATTGAAACATTTAATGGTGGTGTTACTCTTTGACCTTTTAGGTTAGCTTACTGTAGGTTTTAATCATTTTAACTTCTTTTCACATGCATATTCACTCTCACATGTCACTTCCAGACTATGGAGGGTAGGGAATAATCCTAATTAAAAAAAAAAAATCCCATCCTCGCCGGCCAGGAATTGGCCCGGGACCCCTGGGTCAAACAAACTTCTGACCTCAGTTTTTCAAGCTTTATTGTAACTTTTTGTATGCTTTTTATAGGTAAATTAAAGTTACCTCTGTACTTTTTTTTGGCTGAAATTCATTATTTTGAAATTTTTGCAACATCAGAATTGTGGAAGAGCATGCACAGTAATGTATACAAATTCTCATTTCTTACAACATATTTGTTGTATGAAGCTGAGACAAATTTTATTTTAAAGCTTAGAAATCATGTTTTCAGGCCATATATTCGCTTTTTGCTAAAACATCTATTCACTACACATCCTATTACAGTTATTAAATAATTAACACTTGTCAGCAATGATTTTGCTATCTTGGTTAAAATAGACCATTTATATGGAAAATGCCCTGCCTATTTCGTAAATGACATGAATTTTTTCATAACTGTACATATTTTTTGTAATTTGAGATTCTATTGAGTATAGTACTATATTGAAGTCATAATTATACAATAGTAAAATATGAATAACTTAGCACATCTAAGTTTTATATGTATATTAATGAATGCTTATGTACAGTATATAGCACAATGCAAAGTAAAGTGTCCCTTTTCTACTTATCAGTTGTGTTCTTATCAGACGCAATCAGGGAAGTTGATTGCACCATAGTTTAAAACCACAAAGACATCAATTAAAATTCATTAGCATGATAGTCAGGCGTTTTTTCTTGTCTTATGTAGAAAGTGCCAGGGAACTATTAATAAGATGGCTTCACGCAGTGGAATACCAAGACGGTAATATGTGAACAATCCAAATAATTTCTGTTTCATATGTAGCTCATACTTGTTAAAAAAAAAAAAAAAAAAGTACGGTATCACACTATTTATTGAGAAAGCATATTTTGCATACTTTAAAGTTAATCTTGGAGACCAGGATAAGAGATTGGCTCCACATACTGCATGTAAAATTTGTGTTGAAGGATTAAGGCACTGGTACAATGGAAACAGACTTCAATGCCTTTCATTCCCATGATCTGGTATGAACAAAAAAAATCACTATGATGACTGTTGCTTTTGTTTGAGTAATGCATCAGCGTACAATTAATAAGCTTAAAATTAAAACCCAGAAGGCTTAGAATCAGCTATAAGACCAGTGCCACATGGGCCTGATGTCCCAGTTTCTATCCCACCAACTTAATTAGAGGACTTGATCATAATCAATTGTCTTCCTCTGAGTCTACTACAAATATTCATGAAGTTGAAGAATTCTCATCGTTCATTAATGAAGATAAGCTGCAGCTCTTTATTCAGGAGAGTTGAACAATTTGTTGCAGGACTTAGGTCTTACCAAGGAGAAGAGTGAAATACTGGGGTTGCAATTAGAAGAAAAAAAGTTGCTAGTGAAAGATGCTACATTTTACTGGTATGGGAATCAAGATGAAGAAATAAATTCTTTATGATGGAAAATTACCTAGTTTATTTTTGTGACATACTGGTTTAATTCAACTTGGAGAACGATCTTACAATAGCAATGACTGACTTTTATTGATGCATCCAAAACAAGTCTCAGAGCAGTTTTATTGCATAACAGAAGCAAATTTCCCTCAATTCAGTTGCATATTCTTGTGTTATGAAAGAAACCTGTGACGTATAAATCCATTTAAGAAAAACTTAAATATGCAGAACATCAATGGCTACTGTGTGGAGATCTAAAAGTTTTTGGTATCTTATTTGGCCAACAAGGTGGGTGTGCAAGATTTCCTTGCTTTATGTGGGGATGGGACGTAGATGTAGGGACAAATGCTGATCAAGAAAGAACTGCTTTGGAGAAATGGTTTAACAGGGTAGAAATAATGTAATACATGCCAGTCTGGTTGACCCTAAAAAGATGCTGTTGCCTCCGCTTCATATTAAACTTAGTATCATGAAGCAATTTGTGAAAAGACAAGTTTATATTAGAGCTGTTGATTTAATCAATTAATCAAACTGATTAATATAAATATCCAACTAACCATACAATATGCGTTAATCGATTAATCGAACCAATTAAAATTGTAGTGTGGTGAAGGAAAATAACTGGTCTGCGTGGTACAATCCAATTGCTAGAAATGAACAGTGGAACAAGTGACAACTTAAACCTCAGTTCCTGTGTGGACGTTATTCATGTTTGTGACATTCATTACAAATACGGCTTATGAACCAATACAAGGATAATTTGATGAAAGTTTCAGATTTAAACTAAACAATTGTTGTAAGGTGGCAACTGTGTTTTATAAGAAATACAGAAAATTGTTCAGTTATACTGGAAGTACAAGTAGTCTTCAATATCATCTTAACACATCTTCATCTTTTCCAAAGTGTTTCTACTAGTTCATCTTCTCAGTCAATGTTGGAGCACCTAAAATGAAGCCTGTATCCTCTATTCAGGAAACTGAAATTATAAATAAACTAGTGAAGTGGATTGTGCAGGATAGTAAGCCAGTCAACATTGCCTGTGATTGTGGTCTTGAAGAGGTTTTATAGGAGGCTCTCAATTCTCACACTTACCATCTTCCCTCTAGAGACACACAAAAAAAAAAATTGACAAGTTGTATGATGTAAAAAAGTCAAAGTTATTAGATGAACTCAAGCAAGCAGAATTTGTTAGTCTTATGGAGGATTTATGGTCTTTCATATCTAGCCGTAGCTACTTGGGGGTTACTGCTCACTGGTTTGATTAAAATTGGGAATATTGTAATTCAACATTACAAACATGTTACAGAAAAGCACAATGTGTCTAAGGCTTCATTCACAATGAAATGTAAGCGCTAACGCAATGCAGCATAAGCGCAGGCATGAGGAAACATCATTCACAATGCAGCCGTAGACGTAACGCAAGAAGTTTGCATGGGCTTCTGAATCCTTAAACTAATTGCGGAAGTGTTCCGAGTGCACCGTAAGTTTCAAATTGAATAATATAACCTACAATACCAAATAAGAAAGTTCACTCAGTATTTTATAAATAAGTAGGTCACAAAAAAAAAAAAAAAAAAAAATATGTCTAACGGCCGCCCGTAGCATTAGTGACATCACGACTGCTCGCTATATCAAAAAAGCATTTTATACTCTGGCATTATACTTCACAATAATTTACCAAGTAATATCAAGGCAATTAAAAAAGTAAACTAGCTGAAATCCAGTCTCAAGGCACATCTAATTAACCACTCCTTTTATTCTATCAATGATTACCTTGAACACAAATGTATGTCATGAACCATAGTATTTAGCATGTAAAGACCTATTGTATATAATGTAAAAACATATTGTATAAATTGCAAAAAAATTTTATTGTTTATGTTTATAGCTTGACGTGTCCAATAGTAAATGTACATTATACCAAACCACTTTAACGGTAGAGTAAAACTAACTGTTTGCTCAAAACATTGAAAGTAGTTGTGCAAGTACAATGGAAGCAGGGCCATTATTCCATATGTGGGTAGTGAGCACTTTTGCTATCAATATGTAGTACATGCACTTGCATCATGTTAGCGTTGCTGTCGTTCGCATTCTGCTGCCAAAATTGTAACTCATGGGCCCAAAGCTGCAGCTATGGAGCGACGACAGGGCATAGCCGTAGGATCTGCACGTCTAAACTCGAATAATCCACTTTAGCTACATTTTCCTTGCTTTGCGACATTCCGTTAAACATAATTTTTTTTCATCATGTTCGCAATATCCTCTGACAAGATCTCCACAAAAGCTAAGCGGTCGCCAAGAAGGGCCCAATGTTTTCGATAAAGCAACAACTCCTACACAATTTAAGAACCCAGGATACTACACAATCAACTCTGTGTATTAAAAAACCCTGATTCTGTAAGTTTCTTAAAATTTCATACCTCCTTCCCTCGTACGGAATAATGTCCGATAACTGCAGCAAGTTATACATGTGATGTTACAGCTGCACAAGTCATATTAATTCAATGTTCATTATCTCTTTGCGCCTGAGCCAAGAATTCTAGGCACAGATGCCAGGTTCATCCACTAAATAAAAGAGGATTCAGTAAGGAGGCTACCATAACCTCTTGAGAGAAATGAGAGATGGTGACCCACAATTTGTGTGGCACGGCCTAATGGAAGAGTGCACGCATGTACATTAGACGGCTATAGTCTCGCATCGCGATTGTCTGCTGTTGAAAAGCAGGCAATGCAAAGAGAAAGAAATGCAGAATTCTTCCTCTATGCACGCAATGCAAGCATAAAATTTGGAGTTTGCAAACTCTTGCATTGCGTAGTGCATTGCGTGACTCTATGTGAATGCTTCCATTAAATAGCATGAATGCAAAGTCTTGTGCTTATGCTACGTTTGCGCTTACATTTCATTGTGAATGGGCTCTAACTGCACAGAACAGTTCATGAATGGGTGTTAGAAGACAAAGTTGTTGCTATTTACACTGACAATGCAAGAGATATCGTTTTAGGAGTTGAAAGAGCAAAGTACGACAGTTTTCGGTGTGCTGCCCACACTCTACAATTAAGTGTAAATAAAGCTGGCAAGGATGCTGCTATTGACACATTACTTTCAAAGTGCAGGAAAATAGTGGGACATTTTAAACACAGCCCTTTATCTAGAAAATCAGCTTGATAAAAAACTTAAAGAACAAGGCCTCGCTATATGTAAATTAAATCAGAACATAGTTACTCGATGGAATAGAACATATTTCATGTTAGAGAGCCTTATGAAAGCTAAAAGGGGTATTACAGATGCCCTGTCAACCCACTTTTCTGATAGTGGTTCTAACTGTTCTAACAGCAGTTGAATAGGAAATGATTGCATATCTTAAGCTATGTTTAGAAAATATCAGATCTCTTTGGTGGTAGCAAATAGATGACAGTAGTGTTGTATTGCCTACAGTAACACACTTTAAATTATCTTTATATTGCTCTGATGTTGACCCTGGGCACATAGCTAGATTTAAAAGGACTTGTGGAGGATTTAATGGCTAGGATAAATGATTATTGTAATTTGAAGCCATACCAGGAAGCTGCTGCTCTTCATCCTAGACTTAAATATCTAAGATGTATTGAAAAAAAGGACCGGGAATCTGTGTGGACAAGAATTTCGGGAAGAGACATACATGGGTGGAGTACAAGTTCCAGTAGAACCATGCAGCAGGAAGAGGAAACTGAATTTTGAAACTGACGAAGATGAACAGCATTGTGGTCATACCATTTCAATTTTGAGTTCAGCGCCACTTACGATGGAGATTGCAGTATACAAGATGTCATTGGAACTAGAAGATGACTTCTCAGACCCTGTGCAATGGTGGAAAATACATTCAGTCCAGCTACCACATCTCACACACCTAGCGAAAAAGTTGCTTTGCATTCCAGCTGCTTCAGTGCCTTGTGAGAGAGCGTTCAGTGATGCTGGAAATATTGTTACTAAGAGAAGGGCTGCCTTTAGTTCTGAACATGTAAATGTACTAACATGTCTGAAGTCCTGGAGCAAAGAGGTGTGACTGTAAGTTAACTGTCAACTTTACATTTTCAAACTTTTGTATCATTAAATTGTTAATATTGAAGAATATTAAAAATGTGAACTTAACTGCTTTTTATTTATTTGTTATTACTTGCAAACCATCAAATACAGTTATAAGTTAAATAATTTATATAATTAACATTTCTTGTTTATAACATATGGAATTATAAAATATATATAATGCCAAGTGTTTTCCTCACAATTATACTGTGTGAACATGATTAAAATTTGATTAATCGATTAAAGGCATTTGGTTATCAAAATTTTTAATCAATCCACAGCACTAATTTATACCATAAATTTCCACTTTTGTCTGAGGCGAAAATAAAATAAAAATGATGGACTCCAGATCACACAGCTAATGAAGGATACTGACTTTTTGACCACTATGAATGATATAGAACTTCATGCATGGTGTGCTTTCAAGGAAGTTATCAATAAGTTCCTTGGAAATGCAATAGATGTGGAATACTAAGAAATTGTAAAAATAATAATAATAAAAAAAATGTTAGGAAAGCCAGAAGTTCTCAGTTGCAATATGAGTTTAAAACTTCACTTCTTGCACTTTTATCTTAACTACTTTCCATATAATTGGGACTCAATAGCGATGAGCAAGGTGAAAGATTTCATCAGGAAATTAAGGAGTTGGAAAGGCAATATCAGGGATGAAGGGCTGAAGCAGTGCTGGTGGAGTACTACTAGTACTTGAAGAGAGAAGAAACACAACAAAAATATGAATGTTCCAAGCAAAGAACAGATGCTGATTTTCAGACACCACACTTTTTAAATGAGTAATGGGTACCCAGTTTTATGTATTAGATAGGAGTATGGCATTTAGTTATGATTTTATAATACTCTCTATTTCACAAAAATCCATTTCTTTTAAAATTCATTTTGCAATTTGTTTAAAAACCTTATGTGATAGTGAAAAACCGATTTTAGCATTCATTTAGCAAAATTAGTTAAAATTCCCATTCACATTTCAGACAGCAGGAACTTTTATTTTATTCAAGGAAGAAGGCATAATATTCATTGTTTTCAGTTTGCTACCATTTCGTCAATCGTTCAGATAATTGCAATAGTTGTCACATTAGTAGCGAATGACAATATTGCTATAGCTGTGCATCGGAAATAATTTATTTTTAGTTTGTACAGTTAGTGTTTAAACTAATTAAAATGGGTACGCAACACAACTTGACATCAGTGATTCAACCCTTGTAATGTAAATAACCACAGTCATGCATACAAGAAAAGCAATTAAGGCACATTACTTCAGCAGTACTAAGCCAACTGAACATGAAATACATCTGGGTGTCATACAATTTTAATGTTTGTGACAGGTGTCATAAGAACATTTCATTATTACCAGATATTGAATCCAGTGCCATCCAGGTCAACAGTAGTGATATAATTATGAAAGTAAATGCATCCCTCTTTGAATTGCTTCAGTAACTTGCAAGTTTTAGCTGACCATCCAGCAATCGAGAGCAGGTCACCCAGGTTTACCTGGGCGGAATGTAAAATTGCCACAGTACCTAGCCGCTAGCACGGCTTTACCTGAGCAATATGATAGGTTTTCAGTTTTCGCAAGCTTTTATGTCGGGTGTCAGTGGGCGGAGCTTTGCTTCCTGTGCTTCCATTGGCTGAGTCCTGGCAAATCACCCAAGCCCAATAGTACTTAACTTCTGCAACCACTTGCATGGTTGTGAAAATAAGCAGGCCGATTGGCAGTGAAGCAAGATAGAATTAGGTATAGGATTTGGGGTTACCAAGCTAATAAGAGGGTGGGTCACTGCTGAACGGTCACTCGTCCAGTTAGTGACCAAGCCCAATGTTTGCTTAACCTGGGGGTATTCAAGTAGGCTATCGGGTGGGTCGCCACTAAAAGGCCCAGTACAGCTTAACTTGGGGAGAAAGAGATGAATTGGTAGCCCTTATACCTGTGGTCCCATGGCGTCCTTGGTAAGACGGTAGCTCTTCCGTCTTATGGGGGCCCTATGGTCAGTGACCCAGGGCGTTTACTAGCTGATTGGGATGGGTTGCAAATTTCGTGTGCATGGTGCGGGATTTCTCGCACACCATGTCTACGATATATTTGTGTCCGGAATGGGTGTGTAAGATGTCTGACGGGAATCTACGCCTAGTATCATAGATAATCTTTAATGCCCTGTTCTGAACGATCTGCATTCTGCGGATGGTGGACGTTGCCACCGATCTCCGTACCTCGCAGAAGGGGCAGGATGATTGCCTGATACAGGCCTAGGCATACTGGAGCGAAAAACAGGATACAGCAGTCTGAGTGCGGCGTGGCCGAGACCGACTTTCGCCCTGACGTGGAGCGAAAGTAAGTCCGCGGGCGAGCAAGACCCCGAGATATTTAGCAGAGGTAACCCAGGGGATTCTCCGCCGCAATCTTAGAGCCCGCGTTGGCCACCAGCGTCGGACCTTGCCCAGGAAAGAGCAGAGCTCTTTCCCGGGCTAATAGCCATCCTCCACATCTCGCTCCAGCTGCCAATGGCGTGGAGCTGTCGCTGCAGTGGAGGATACAGAAGCGGACATTTTTGTTCTGTGCCATTATGGAGACGACGTCCACATATTGGCACGTAACGGACCTGGGTTCCGTTGGGAAGTCGGATATGTAGGCCGCAAAGAGAAGCGGGGACAGTACACTACCCTCCGGGACTCCTGCAGCTATGGGTCTGACTGATGAAATTTTTCCTTCCACTCTTACCCTGAAAACGCGGTCTCGCAGGAAACTGCAAGATAGGGAGGAGGGAGGTCTGCTTCCCTGAGTTTGTACAAAAGGCCGTAATGCCACGTAGTGGCAAAGGTCTTGTCTACGTCAAACAACGGCGCTATGGTCTTGAAGTTCTCCTGGAAACCCAGGAAGCCTTCTCGGCCACTCGCAGTAACTGCAAGGTAATGGAACACCCATGGCGAAAATCAAACTGGTGATCCGGGAGGAGATGCCTTTCCTCGAATAGAGAAATGAGCCGGTACAGGAGCAACTGCTCAAAGACTTGAGACGGTCGGGAGCAAGCTTATGGATCGGTAATTGCAGGAGAAGGCCGGGTTTCAAGATGCATACCACTCTTGCTTCCTTCCAATAAGTTGGAAAGTGGCGAAGATGTAGGCATACATTAAAAATCCGTGTCAAGTGAATCACGGCCTTTCTAGGAAGGTGCTGGAACATGGACGCCGTGACGCCATCATGTCCAGGGGATTTGTTGGGATTCAGTTTCTGGAGTTCGGATGCCACCTGTTTAGGGGTGACTATAGGAAGATGGATCTCTCCGTGGGGCGGCTGTGGTTCCTCATAGAGGTAGGTCCTCAGTAAGGTCCTCGTCTTGGGGATCGTCCCGGGGTTCGAATTGAAGTTCCAGATAACCCGCAAACACAGTGGCTTTCTCTTGTGGCTCAAACGAGCCTACCTCGAGTGCCGTGTAGAGGATGCTGGTACTGTGTTTTACCCTTTGAGTAATCCGCCATGGTTTCTTCTCTTGAAGGTTGATCATTCCTCATGGTATTTTCCCAGGCCGTTTTCCTATGCGCTCGGAGCAGTCGCCTTGCCAGGGTTTTGAACTGCTGGTATACTGCCCCTATCCTGGGATGGCGGAAACGCTGCCATAGCTTCCGGACAGTTACCTTGGCTTTTAGCAGCTGCCGGAGTTCATTAGGGATGGTTCTCGGATTGGTGTTGTCAGAAGGGATGCGGTAGATGTGAGCGCGCATCGCATTCAAGATGTGTTGGGAGAAGTCAGATGCTGCCGCCTCCAGCGTATCGATAGAATCGATGCGAGGACGCGGGTCTACTGACTGGTTCAGTGCATGGACGTCTGCATCCCAGTCTTAACTCATTTGTCCAGTCTGGGCTGGCCAGGGCTGATGTCATTGTTGGAGTCCACCGCAACAGGGTCATGGTCCGAATCCAGTTCGTTGACCGCCGAGAGGTCTAGATGGAATGGAATGTTTTTGGTGATTATGATGTCGAGAACATCCAGCCTGCCGTGGTCCGGACGACACTTAGGCCCTTTCGGTCCGTGCGCGAGGATGCTCGGGTCTCCGCTGATGAGGCGGTAGTCCCCGCGGCCTCTCTGGTTAGAAGTGCGGCTGTGCCACTGCCCATGCTTCGCGTTGAGGTCACTTGTAATGCAAACCACGGGGTGTAGGTTTAGAATGGTAGTGCAGTCTGCTTCATAGAAGCGATGATCAGGAGGGCTGTACGCCGCTATCAGCAATGTGTCTAACCTGCCAATAGCAAGCCGTATGGCGCAGGCTTCCACATGCTGTAGGGGAGTAAGAGGGATAGGTGTCTGAGTGATGTGATTTCGGATGAAGATTGCAGTACCGCCCCACTGTCGGCCGACACGATCTGACCGATGGGTGACGTAACTTGGTAGCGAAAAGTTAGTACCAGCAATTAAATGTGTTTCGCAGAACATCAGAATGTTAATTCCGTAGGAATGCACAAACTCAAGAATGCAGGGGTAGTGCCCCCCTGACACCGTTTGCGTTCCAAAACGCAGCTCGCAATGGTCTCCGGACAAGACTGGAGGCCATTACGCGGCGGTACTCGGGAACAGAACCTGCAGCGTTTCAAGCAGGGCTCTTGTGTTTCTCCATAGGGCTTAACCGCGAGCTTTGAGATCTGCCGTTTGCAGTTTCGTAGCGCTGGGAGGGTCTTTTTTATGTCACCGAACCTCAGGGATAGGACCCGCAATTCATCAAGGCCTTGAAGTGAGATAGTGTCTCCAAAGGTGGAAGTGAGGCCGATGGAGTAGTATGAAGCACCGGTGCTGTGCTGGCGTATGTTGCCGTCGCTGGAGCAATGACAGGTGGGGATATTTCCTCCGTGGGCGTGGCTTTGTTAGACTGAGGGGCTGTGGCCTCTGATTGACCCGGCTAGTTTCCCTTTGCAGCACTTTTCTTGCCGCGGTTTTTCTTGGACCGCTGCGGCTTATGTTGCGGCTGTGGCACGTTACTGGATGTTGCTGCTGTTCATGCAGGTATCGCAGCTGAGTCGTGGCCCCCTCTGCACGTTGTAGTGTCGGCTCAGCCTTTCTGAGAGCGGCTGCAAAAGAAACTCCCGGGCGTACTGTTGTCGTTTCCGGGTTTCCTTATCGGCGGCTCTCTCTAATTCTCTGCCTCACTACGCAGCCCTTGTAGACGCTAACGTGGTCATGGCGGTAGTTGGCACGTTGTCGCTTCTCAGGTGCCTTATTGCAGTCCTGCAGGAGATGGAGCCCAGCACAGTGCAGACATGCAAGCTTGCGCTCGCACGCCAGACTGGAGTGATGGAACCCCATGCAGCTATGGCACTGCACAGGTCCACCTTGGCCGTAAAAGCGTTCAACCTTCACAACCATGTGGAACAGCACCTGGACAGTGTCAATGGGTTGTACTGTCTCGCCAGGGACCTTGCCCACAATGACAAGGTAGAGAGGCATGGAAACTCTGATAGGCCCTTCCTCTGTTGTCAGGGATTTCCGCAGTTGCACCACAGCCCTCAATGCCTAGCCCTCTTAGAGTGCTGCCTTGATCTCCTCAGAATCACTTTCGGAGTTGAGGACACTTATCACCCGGCGCTCCACATTTGGTCACTGTGGCGAGTATGAGTAAAACGGAATTTGAAGATCCCTCAACACCTGCTTCGCCGCCTCGAAGTCCTCGGGTGTGTTGGTTTGAAGATGTGCTTTCTGAGGCTTTCTCTTCACCTCAAATCTGCCTTTGAGCTTTGCTGCCAAATGCCACATGGTTCCTAAAGGTGTCGGCTATAATTGGCAGCAGCTTTGCTTCCTTTTGAATAGGGGTGGTTGGCTTCCCTGTGGGGTTGGCAGACAGCTCTTGCCTGAGTTAGAAGCGGAACCCTTGGATGTCCACTTCCTACCCTCAATAATGGTGAAGCCCTCAAGGTCTGAATCCTCCTCCTCTGACTCAGGTTGAGGGAAGGGAGAGAGGGAGGAACTGGTGTAGCTGCATTAGCTATCATTGGTGTGACGACTCTTTGGGGAGTCAAAGTCTTCCTTTTGAATTGATGTTTCTTTCCTCTGGTAGGGTCTACCAGAACAGGAGAGGTGAAGGTACTTCTACTGGGTTGTTGCCCGTCATTTGGATCCAAGGTCGGTGGTGCAGTTGCCCTCGAGCTACCATTAGAGGACCGGACCTCCTTAGAGAAGGCACCTGTGGGAGCCATGTCAGCCACGGGTACCGGATCAGTGATCCTGACTCTTGGCTATAGTCCTACTGACCTGCCAGTGTAGTCTGTCAAGTTGGTCTGTCAGAGAAAGAAAGGTGACAGTAGAAGTGGAGTAAGAAAGGGGGTTAACCTGCTCTCAAAGAAACCGTAGGACCTTAGCAGAAATGGGAGCAAGCTATCAGAGCAGATGAGTCTGCTGCTTGCCTGGTTCCATGCGACGAGGTGTCTGGCCGGGCCTTTTTCTGATGGGCTAGCTGGGGATCTAGGTCTACTGCCTTCAGTGGAAGAGGTGAAGCCAGCTCGCACTCTTGCAACTGAGCACCAAACTAGAAGGGAGTCACTGCCCACTGCTTGCCGCTATGGTTTGTGGTGCTGGTGTTGTAGCTAAGCCGAGCCTGTGTAGTGCTGCTGAGGTGTACTCTGCGAAGATAGGTGTTGTGCACAAGAAGACCAATGAAGAGAGGCCCGAGGGTGCTTCCTCCTTGGTTCCACAATGCTGAATGCTGCGTGATGCATGTGTGTTAGCTGACCTGTTTCACAAACTGTATGTAAGTGAATTTTGTTTAAAATAAATGCATACACAATTTAAGTGTACTTAATGCATACATGACACTGAATACTACTTACCTAATGATAAAGTGACACCATATGCACCCACACATCCATACTGCACGAGAAAGTCTCGCTGTGATGCTCCAGCCTACAGTCCGGCACAAAATCCAGCATCCAGCTGGGTAAGTTAATTTGTTTTTAATTACACATTTATGTGTGTCACATCCTGAAATTTAATGCATGTGTAGAATACTGTGAGCTATTTTAAAATTAAAAAAATAAGTATGAAATACACAAAAATTGCATTTTAAAAATATTTTATCGAAAAAACTGCTTTTAATATTTGTGTTATCTTAAATCAAACATTATAAAAAAAACATGTTTTATAATCTTGTTACTAAGCTAAAGCTTAATTATGTCCAATAATTAGGAGCAGAAATAGTCCACTTGTATGCATTGGTGCATGCACAAACACGTAAATTTTGATTTTGAATAAGTGCGAAAGTAGTCACATTTTTAAAAAATAAAAACATAAGTATATATATTTTCAAACATTCATTGGAACAAAAAAGTTCAATAAAAATCACATATATTATGATCAAATTTTCTTGAATTTGTCTGGTTTGATGTGGAATGATTCATCAGAGACATGGTTGATGCATACATCACTACACTGATAACTTAATATTTCTGTACTGCAGTATTAATGGACAGTATCTTGCAGATCCACATCTGTATCACTTGGTGGAACTTACACTGAATATTGAAGGCAAAATGCTTACAAGAGCACAAGAATCATCCCTAGAGCTAAAACTCTCTCTGTTACTACGGGATGAAGCTGAAATTCATGTTCGTGAATTACACACAGAAGATCGCAGTGGAAGGGCTGTGATAGTATTTTATGTGGAGCACCGAGATGGAAAGGGTGTGATACCAGGACCTACAGTTGTTCAGAGGTTAAAAGAAAAGTTGAAGCAAGATTCTGGTTTACTTGAGCTTTCAGTAGCACGCATCCAGACAGCCATTTGTCAGAATAATTGTTCAGGTAACTAACTTATGAAAATCTAAACTCTGGAATTGCTTTATTTCCAGCCTTTGTTAAAACACTATGAAGTTCTCTTTTATATATAAGTTTCATTCTAGTTACTTTTTTGACTCACATATATAAGTGAATCAGTGAGTCTGTAATAAAACCACAGTTTAATTTCCAAAAATGAGATAATCCACTTGTTTTAATAAATAGAAATGTGCTTTTGTATATATAGCTAAACACATTTGCACACCTATCGCCTTCAGAACTTCTTTAAAGCATAGTTTCCCTTATGAAGTTACACAACATAAGTATCAGAAAATTACCTTTGTTCATAATTGTATCTACTCTTTTAGTAAACAATATAAGATTGATTTGGCATATGTACACCCGTGGACAAAAAAAAAATTATCCCCAGATTCCATGTGATGATAGGAGGGCTTCGTGTACCTTCGTAACAGCTGTATTCACAATGCACATGCAGGAACTGTAGAATGGTCTCTGCCCTGTGAGCGCAGTGGTTACCTTATAACAATGTTTCTCAGTGGCAACGCTTATAAGCTACTGAAAACCGATCATGGAAAAACGTTTCATTGGCCAAGAGGTTAAGAAGCTACTGCTTGCCCTCGTAAGCTTCTCAGTTCAAATCTCATGTCAGTTATTGTTGTTTTTATATTGCTAATTTTATGACTGGATGTGTAGAACATAATATTGCATTAATATAACTTAAGCATTTTAACATTTGGGCATATCTATGCACACAAAAACACAATTCTACTAAAACGCTCCTTTTAAATAACTAAAGAAATAAATGCAAATAAACTATTATGTTCTAAAACTAAAACACACAAAAAATAAACAAAATTAATACCGGGTGTATGAACCCTGAGCGCATATAACTGCCCTCATTTTCAGGTTATAGAAATTAAATCCCTGCAGTAATGTGGACGAGAAGCCATAACATCCAAGGCTTCTTGAATTTGTGCCCAGAAGCCATCTTTTGTCCTTCACGCATCTGCAGAGAAATTCCAGTGTAGCTCCCTTTTCACTTCAGTCCTCAGGTTTTCAATAGGATTCAAATCTGGTGAACAGGGTGGCCGGTCTATCGCTCTGATATTCTGCCTCTTTGAGAACCAATTTGAAACCTTTCGACATATGTGGACAGGATGATTATCTGTACTAATTCAACAATTCCATCAGGATATCTTATTCTCACAGAAGGAATCAAAATATTCTCGAATATTACCATGTATTGTGCACTGTTCAGCATATCATCAAGCTGCCAGAACACACTTAGACCATCCCTTGATATCCAACAAGATACAGATATGCAACCATGATGAACTTGTGAAACCACATATTTTGCATCATAATAACTATTCTTCTATGAACTTTACCAAATGCGGTGTATGAAATGAAATGGAGTATATCGAAAATAACTAGGCACTATGTGTTAATTAAACATAATTAGCAGAAGAAAAAAAGTGTGCTATCTGTGAGAAGCGAACTTGTGGTCTTAACCACAGAAGTATCCTATGTTTTGCCACAGCACTACAGAGAAGACAAATGGAAGGTAGCATGTTTAATAATGCCATACAACTTGCTGCAATGGTTATACAGCTGTATTGCGTATGGTGTAAACAAGGCACTGTGCCGTGTAGGACTTAGAAAAATTTGGTGTTCAAGACATGACTCATTTTTTTGTCCATGGATGTACTTTTTGGATCGTATCATGGCTAAGTTGACATAAAATTTTTCCAAATTCAATATACATGTCAAAATATGCCAGCTTAGAATTTAGGATGCTTAAAGTTTCCCTGCAGTATTTTCCAGGAAAATTTTAAAAATGAATCTAATTAATTTAATTTTGCTAAAAGATCGCTTGTAATAAGTAGTAAGATCATAGGCCATCATGGGAATGCCATAGCTCAGGACACACAACAGGTGTAAGAAATAAGCATAATGGGAAATATGCCTACAGAATCTATAGTGTGTTGGTATGGTTATGTTCTAATCACTTCAGTGTAAAACAAGTGAAAACTCATCAAATCTCTCATGTGGCCTCAAACTGTGCCCCAGCAGAGTGCAGCTTACCCATAATACTTTCCATGAGACTCACAACAATCTGTTTCATGCAATTTTGTTAGATCACATGTTTAAAATAAGCACATTGTAATACATTTTCAGATTTTAAGCTTGAAGAAACTTCAAGCAGCAGAGCTTCAGCTGTATATTTTGAGTTTATTCTGAAACTGGTTTCAAGTAGATACATACCATATTTTTTTTAAAGAATTGCAGATCCTACTTCAATGGTGAAAATTTCTCTGGTATTTGAACTTCAACAATAACAAATTGAAGGCTTAGAGCCAAAGATAGTAAGTGAAAAAAAAATGACAAAAATATAGTTGCAGTAGTTTGTATATTTAAACTGAATGTAGCATATGAAAAAATAACCATATTTATATGTATACCAGGTTGTAATAGTGTCATATTTTTAGTCATTCTCATGAAGTGGTATTTTAATTGCTAAACCACTGTGAATATAGATAAGATTGCTATAGCTCTAAAGAGAAATAAGAAATTTTAGAACCAGAGAACAATAAACAGCTGCAGTGATCAGAAATTCTTATTTTCAATACATTGAATAATTTTAGAAAACTGCCTTATAAACTGTTAAACTAGTCCAAATATGAATCTACAGTATTATCTGTTTGCAAACATTCTTCTATATATGTTTTACACAAAGTACTACTCTAAAGGTAGACTTCCTCATATACCTTTATCCTCCATCTGTAATCGAGGTAAGATTGTATGCCAAACAAACTCTCCCATTTTACTTTTATCCAGAATGTATTGCCATGACATAAGGTATTGGTGTGGCTGCTGTACTTGTTAGGGAAGGAAACTACAGCAATTTCTTATAAACTTTTTCTGGATGATTGAAGCCTTTGGCATAGCTAATACCAGTATTGTGCATCAGTAAATTCAAGCACCATCTTCCAGCAGGTTCCTCATCATAATTTGTTTCAGATTTCTGATGTAGAACTATACCTCAAAGAGATTTCTTCTGTTAATCCATTTTCTGATTCTAATACAGATTATGTAATGAGTGACTCCAGAACCAGTAAGAAGGGTAAAGTGTTAAGCACAAGAAGAATCTTAAGATAAAGCAAAGGGTGAATGAAATCACTGTCGTTTGCTCTCAAAAAAAGAAATGTAACCAGGAATATGAAGAAAGAGGAAATTGGAGAAATTAAAGATAAGGAAAAGGGAAAATATAGTCCAAAACAATGGAAAAAGGAAGCCTAACAAAATGATGGTAAATTTCTGGAACTGAAAGCCTTCAAAATATTTATTAAAGAGCAATGAAAAATTCACATAGGAAAATAAGCAAAAGTGATATAACTTTTCACAAAATATCAACGTAATAAGTAGAAGCAGAAAATTTTGCCATTGACAGAATATGTGATGTGAAAAGCTACAAAAGGAAATAAAGCCATTGCAAGTGGAGAGCAGTCTAGGAAGAATTATACAATGAAATATTGTCGTATGCCTCTCTTTAAATTACTTCACAAGAACAGATGGGAGCTACTCGCTTGCAAGAGGTACGGGCAAATTAAACAAAAACTTCACATGGCGAGGCTACGACGAGGGACGCAGCTAAAGAAAGTACAGAAAATAATGGCTATTCCAACATAATACCTGGCTTACGGGAAGGGAAGGACACTACACTACCATAATTAAGACTCCAGAAGAGTGGATGGCGAAGGATTTAATGAGATAAAGACTAATTACATTACTTACATTCTTTTCCCATTGTCTACCGACGAGGACATCGTGCTTTAGCAGTCGCACTTCTTTCCTGCACGGATCTTACTTACTGACTGTCTGTTAAACCAACGCTAAAAGCTCAGGCGTCACTGACGCTATCCCCTCCCTAACACTTAGTTCCCCTACTCCCAGGCAGACTGCTGTCACGGATCTCGGTGCCCAGAGAGTCATATATCTTATCATCTTAGGCATACGCCACATCTCCCCCTGGCCACCGAGATCGACGCCCCCGTCGACACAAGGCAAACAAACAAAACGAAAGACATTAAAATAACAAAAAAATGACATACAATAAGGAGCAAAACACATGTGTGATAAACACCCAGACGACGACAAAGAATATTACTGGGCGTAGTGGAGTCTCGAGAATCATGAGTTCTATCGGATAATATTGTTGGAGCAGTAATGCTCGAGCACCCCGCACACGCACACACACCACGCTGCCTCAGTTCACACGCACACTACACTGCACCTGCGCTTGATGGTCCGTTGAAACTGTTTGTGGGTGAGTTTATAATGCGCCCACGACGACGACTTGTCTTGGCTGTAGAATTGTTATTCCTGCAGGTCTCTGGTGATGACAACGGGGTGGGCAGTCGCTGGCTTGGACTGCCCCCCGACATGGTGGCTCCTCATGCCACGGCAGTGTAGTGGCTGCCCGACAGCTTCCTTGTGGTGTTTCTGGAACTACTGGTGTGCCACGTGGGGGTACTCCTAGATTCTCTCGAGCTCCGCCACAGCAAAATACTACAACAAAACCACCAAACAATAAAAAGGGTGCTCCAACAAGCAATCACACATAAAAAAGAACGGTATGTCATGTACAATTAGATATTTGAAAGGTTTGCACTAAAATTCTTTTGACATGGGCAAAGAAAGAGAAAAAAAAAAATAAGTACAAATTGGCATAAGAACTAAATTTTATAGAGAGTTGCCATCCAAAATTTAACTCACAATGCTTCACAATCCAAATAAAACATTAAAACAGACTCAGAATACATTAACATTATATCAAGAACAGTGACTTTTTCATACAATAACATGACAGAAAAAACATAACCTTATTTGGGATCCCAATATTAAATCTTAATGACCAGCTGGTATCACTAACAAAAGAAAATAAGTGCACTTACAAGACAATCACACATGACAATGAAATGAACTCATTCACACTGACCATGGTCCAAATTACACACAACACTCACTTAGCTAGCTACTGAAAACTACTGTATGCATTACTACAAACTACAAAATAAATCCACAATACATCTCCAAACTACGCCACGTGACATGCTTTCAACTACTATTGTCATACTCTGTCACTAATACAGTTTCTCGTCCACAGTACTATCTTCCTCATCTCATTATTATCATCAACTCAATCATAATCATCATCAGTATTTCAATCAGCATCATTACTTCAGTCATTATCATCTTTATCTCAACTTTCAATTTTCTCTTCAAAAACAAAACATCTTCACTGACGTGTCTCATTTACCATGCTGCAAATTCAAAACATCTAACATAGGCATAACCTTCAAGAAATCACATTAAAATTTCAGGAATGACACAAATAACATGACATTATACTGTTGCATCCACATCCTCCAAATCAAAATTAAGCTGGAAAACAGTTGGTATTAAAATTTGCTATCTAAGATGGTAATAAACTTGTTGCATAAACAGAAAAAAAAATTATTCACATTACAATCACTTCCATCCATTTAATCTCTCGTGTGAATTCATCACACACGCTATACTGGGCACATTACAGCAACACCAATAAGCCCAAATCTCTGAAATCATCACATCACATCAACTTTCCAGGTGCATGTAGCCCTCCTGAAAAAATCAACACATTCATACACTTCAACTATCGGGGTTACTCTTTGGCACTTCCACCGAAGCTGACATCGTCTCATCTCTTCTCATCTCTCACATTAGCACCGTCGGGGTTACTCTTACGCACATCCACCGAGGCAAATCTCAACTCATATTTCTCACATAACCTCACACTACGCCATCGGGGTTACTCTTTGGCACTCCCACCGAGGCAAATCTCACATATATCACATAACCTCAAATACACACATACATACACACACTATTCATGCAACAATTTTCTGCAAATAAAAATCACAGCATCATTATGAAACCCAAAATCAAATCGAATCAAATCAAATCATATCAAATCAAATCGAATGCAACAAAACAACATCACATCATTACTCAAAACAATATTGTCACAGAACATTCCTGAAAATGAAAGCTCAATTAAGCACATAGTACACATGAAACACATTCCTGCAGCATGACACAACAACAAAACAAATGATTTGCAGTTCCCAAAACATAATTTAAAATTTAAGTTACACCCAAAATAATAATAATAATACACTTTTAATTTAGCAGAGACATTCATAGCACATATTATTCCTGAAAAGCCAAGCTTAATTAAGCATCACAAACTCAGACTTTACAGTCTATAAGAACCCACAGGATCATAGTAAGGGTAAAGGCGTGACACATGAACACTCTGATGTTTGGTACGGGGAGCATGAGGTCGACCAACAAGGTAGGTAACAGGAGTGATCTGTCGGATAATTTCAAAAGGGCCAAAATATCTATGTAGCAACTTTGTACATTTACCTTTCTTCCTCATAGGAGTGAAAACTTTAACTAATTGACCTACATTATAAACCACATCTCTGTGTTTAGCATCAAATGCTTCTTTTTGCTTCACCTGCTGCTTTGTAATGTTAGCAACAGCAACCTCCCGTGCCTTCTGAATCTCTTGCAACGTCTGTCTCACAAAAAGGTCATTAGACGTAGCTTGTAGCTGAACCTGGTTAGGTAAAGAAGGTTCTCGACCATATATCAAGAAAAAGGGTGAAAATTTAGTAGACTCTTGAACACTTGAGTTATACGAAAAGATGACATAGGGCAAAATTGAGTGCCAATTCTTCTGATTATTGTCCACAAAATGGCTGAGCATATTTAAGAGGGTTTGGTTAAATCTTTCAGTAAGTCCGTTACAAGCTGGATGATAAGCACTGGTGAAATTGGAAGACACTGATAAAGATCTCAACAATTCTTGTGTCACCTCACTTAAGAAAACTGAGCCACGATCAGATAACAAGGCAGCAGGGGCTCCATGCTTACAGATGATGTTATGCAAAATAAATTTAGCAACTTGAGGGATTGTTGCTGAAGAAAGCGACGCAGACTCGACCCAGCGAGAAGCATACTCGGTCGCAACGACAACATATTTGTGTCCAGAATTTGAGCGTGGGAGAGGCCCAAGCAAATCAATACCCCACCGCTCGCCTACAGATGTAACCGGAATTGGTTGTAATAAGCCTGCTGGTTTCTGATTCTTCGGTCCTTTTCTTGTTTGACAGCTGGGACAGGTTCGGACAAAATGTTCAATATCTTTCTTCATACCAATCCAGTAATATCTGGAGTGAATTTTGGCAAATGTTTTTGAGAATCCTAAGTGGCCTGAAAGAGGATCATCGTGACATGAAGAAAGAATTTCATGTTTTAGAGCTTCTGGAATAACCAGCAGATGGAGAGGGCCAGTGGAGCCAGCATTTTTACGATAAAGAACCCCTGATTTGAGTGCGTAGTTGGAAATTTGTCTCTGAAGCTTAGCAGGGGCCGAAGGAGGATCATGGAGAGCATTAATAAGCTCAAGTAACCCAGTATCTTTCTTCTGGTGGTCAGCAACTTCAACTGATGACAGCAAACATGTGGGGAGTTCAAGCTGTTCAAGATCACTTTCTGTAGGTTGTAACAGAGGAAATCTCGATAGAGTATCAGCATCATGATGTTTCTTGCCCGATTTATAGGAAATGGTGTAATCAAACTCTTGCAATTTCAAACTCCATCGTGCCAAACGCCCAGTCAAATCTTTCAAATTATTTAAATAACAAAGGGAGTGATGATCAGATACAATATGAACCTTGTAGCCATAAACAAAACTACGAAAGTGGGTAAGTCCAAACAGAATGGCCAACAGTTCCAACTCAGGAACACTGTAATTACGTTCACATTTAGAGAGTGTCCTCGAAGCATAGCCCACTGGTTTCAACACATTATCAATCTTTTGATACAATGCTGAGGCAACCCCTAGTCCACTGGAATCAGAGTGTAGTTCGGTATAAGCACCAGGAGTATAGTGAGCTAAGACAGGGGCCGAAACTAATAAGTCCTTCAAATTTTGAAATGCAGCTTGCTGATCAGATCCCCAAATAAAACTTTGATTCTTCCTAGTCAACTTAATTAGTGGTTGAGCAATATTAGCATAGTCCTTGATGAATTTCCTGTAAAAATTAAACAATCCCAAAACTTTTCTCACATCTCGAACATTTTTAGGACGAGGCAAATTTTGAATGGAAACAACTTTATCAGAATCAGGGGAAATACCATCTTTAGAGACTTCAAAGCCTAAGAGTTTGATCTTTTGCATGGCGAAGAAACATTTTTCTGGTTTGAGTTTAAACTTGTGGTGATCCAGACGTTGAAAAACAGCCTCAAGATTTTGTAACAACTCAAAGGTTTTAGCAAAAACAACAATGTCATCCAAATATGCAATAGCCTTTTTAAAATTCAAATCGCCTAACAACTTGTCTGCGATGTAACTGAAAAACCTAGGGGCATTTGCCAACCCAAAACTCAAGCGTGTAAATTGATATTGACCCTGAAAAGTGACAAAAGAGGTATATTTTTGGCTATCCTCTGCAATAGGTACCTGAAAGTATGCTGACAGTAAATCTAATGAGACAAACCATTTAGCCTCCCCCAAATAACTTAACAAATCATCTATCAATGGTAAAGGGAAAGAGGAGGTCTCTGTAACAGCATTCAATTTTCTATAGTCGACACAAAATCTCATGGAGCCATCTTTCTTTTTGACAAGTACTACAGGAGAAGCCCAGGAGGACTGTGATTCCTTGATAATTCCAGCATCTTGCATCTCTTTAACTTGCTCAGCAATAATTTCCTTTTGTTTATGAGGAACTCTATATGGTCTTTGCTTAATTGGCTTAGGGTCATTTACTTTGATATCAAATTCTGCAACATCCGTAGTACCAAGTTCTTGTAATGTTGTGGCAAAAAGATCACTATATTTCAATAATAAAGCATGTAAGTCAGCCTTTTGGGTTTCCAGGAGTTTACCATTAACATTAAAATTACAATTTGGAGCTGGCAGAGGAGTAACATCGGATGATAAAACAGAATTACTCTGGACGAGTGCCACATCATAAGCTTTGGCTAAGACTGTATTTGCAAACAATGTTTGTGGAACTGAAGTATTATTGTGCACTGGAATAGTAAGTTCAGAGGCAGAATGACATAACAACGGTGGAATGGAAAGGTTCTTCTTTTGCATTATGTTAAGAGCGGGTTCAAACATAACCTCATTGCTAATGGCTGACAAAGGCTTAACTGATATATAGCATGTAGACAGAGGTGGAATTTTAACATCATTCATAACTGCCATTTTAACACCAGAATCTGCACAATCATTATCTTGGAGAGGATTTACTGCCATATCAACAAAAGGTCCTTGTGTTAGGGTTATTGGTATACTGAACGCATCATTCTTAGAAGATTTCAGGGTTATCAGATTATGTGCATAGTCAATTATAACATCATGGGTCTGCAAAAAGTCATTGCCTAAAATTAAATCATGGGACAAATCTTTCACAACTAGTACATCCTCCTGAAAAAGAACATCATTAATATAGAAATCTAACACAGTGTGGTAAGGCGCATCAAGTAACTTGTTTCCTGCAGTGCGGAGCATCATCTCTATAGGTTTTAATGTAGAATGGTCAAGAACATGTACAGCATTCACAATACTCACTGCGCTTCCTGTATCGAGCAAGATGGAGAGCTCTGTCTGGGCAATATGACCAGTGACTTGCAAGATCTGACCTGATAATGCAGACACATCCCATTGAGGTGCAGCCATGCTGGTGGGCGGTGGTGGTGCTGCTACGTCTCGTCGTATGAGGCTCGGCACCAGTCGTTTTTTGACTGCGGGAGGCGGCTCCGGCAAAAGCGAGCCAGGTGGCCCTGCCTGTTGCATCTATAGCAGGTGACGGGTGGATCCCTCCGGTTGAAGTCAGATGACCGTGGAAGCTGTAAATGCTGTGAAGTTCTCTCCGAAGATGGTAACTGAAACTGGTTAACTCTGTTACATAACTGTTCCACACGATCAATCAGCTGATGCATAGGATCGATAGGTACGTCCACAAGAGAAGAAGGCTGAGAAGCTGGTAAAGTAACAGCAGGAACAGATGCATTATTAAATAGAACAGAGGGTGGCGTAACCACTGCAGCCTGAGATTGAGCAGACACTAGATGTTCACGGTTCTGCATATAAAACTGTGCTTTGTCCACTCATCGTCGAATGATTTGTATTACCTCATCAACAGTTTGAGGATTTAATGGCAATAAAGATTGTACATACAGAGGTCTAAGACCTTTAAGCAAGTGTTTAATTTGTTCCAACTGCAACATAGCTGGGTTGACTTGGTCACATAAAGATAGCACGTCATAGATGTAACTAATAACAGGTTCATCATCCAACTGTACCCGCTGTCTGAGTTTCATTTCCAGAATATCACTCTGGTTTGTTATCTGAAATGCATTTAGAAATTGTGTAGACAAGAAAACCCAATCATGGTGAGGGTGGCGATGGCGAAAAGTTTGAAACCATGATGCGGCAGTGTCTCGTAAATAGCATGGAAAGCATTTCAATTTCATTTCTTCTGACCAGCCATTAGCAGCAGCGACCATTTCAAAGTTCTGCAGAAATTCATGCGCCGACAACTTGCTGGAATTCTCAAAGTAAGAGGGGTCAATGACCGGGCGACACACTGCTGACTGCATTGTACTGGCCACGACAGGCGGATTAGACATCACTGATAACTGAGTAACAACAGGCGTACTAATACTGGACTTAGATTCCTCTTCACTATGCTCGCTAACTGGAGCAATTGCCATATCAGATTTCTGCATAGTACGTCGCTTAGGCATGATTGCAGCACAAAAGATAACACAACCAGTAAATGAACAATATGAAACGCAATACAGATTACACCAAACGAAACACTTATAGCATCACATGAATGTAAGTAGCAAGATCAGAACATAGCCAAATAAAACAGTACCAGAAGTATTACTATTAAGCGCCCACGGCGAAATATCAGAAAATTATACCAACATACGGTCTACACAAGCATGCCACGCAAACCACTTGGACACAATACCAAGATTTTTAAACAGAATGAACACATGGAAGAAAAACAAAATGATGTCTTCAGTGAGAAACCTCGAACTGGAAGTTAAAAAACCACGTCACACCTACTGTGACCACCGCTAACATTATCTCAAAAGGAGCAGACTACAGACTTGCAATTTATACGTAGCACAAAAAAAAAATTCCTTCTTTTTTTCCTTTAAAACAAATGTATCTGACCTGATATACACACGCAAATAAACGCGGCAAAACACGTGCTGATGAAGACTGGTTTCACAAGCTAGAATTAGTGCTGAAATGCATGACCACGCGGAAATTACATAACACACGTGCGTACCTAAAAGTTACACGAAAAATGTCCCACAAAAGTATAGTAAACAGTTAGAAATCACAGTCAATGGAATATGAAGTTACAAGTTTCCAGAACCACTGCTAATAATCACAGAAAACAATATTTTCACCTAGATCGCCAACACGTGACGAGCACATTTCGAAAGTTGCAAATATCTCACTCGTTTCACAACTCACCTTTCACAAAAATATATTTCAAAATAACCAGCACGAACAACTTTACAGAGTGATATAATTTAATAGAAATAAAGCCAAAATAAGAGGAAAATGGAGTCAGAAGTTTTAGCGTCATGCCGACAGACAATGGAAAAATGCAAAAATGAACTCAAAATTAAAATTTAGAAACGAGACTTTCAGAAATTATAGCAACAAAATTTAGAATATGGAAATCACAAATTAAAACATAAAAATCCTTACCCTTAAGCCAGAAACAAATTTTGATTTTTAGCGACCACGTGGAGGACCACAAACCGTTACATTTCAGAGGGAAAAAAAAATTTTGCACTTAAAAATCTCTCAAAAACCAAACTCTGCCTGGCCCTCCACCAACTGTCGTATGCCTCTCTTTAAATTACTTCACAAGAACAGATGGGAGCTACTCGCTTGCAAGAGGTACGGGCAAATTAAACAAAAACTTCACATGGCGAGGCTACGACGAGGGACGCAGCTAAAGAAAGTACAGAAAATAATGGCTATTCCAACATAATACCTGGCTTACGGGAAGGGAAGGACACTACACTACCATAATTAAGACTCCAGAAGAGTGGATGGCGAAGGATTTAATGAGATAAAGACTAATTACATTACTTACATTCTTTTCCCATTGTCTACCGACGAGGACATCGTGCTTTAGCAGTCGCACTTCTTTCCTGCACGGATCTTACTTACTGACTGTCTGTTAAACCAACGCTAAAAACTCAGGCGTCACTATCGCTATCCCCTCCCTAACACTTAGTTCCCCTACTCCCAGGCAGACTGCTGTCACGGATCTCGGTGCCCAGAGAGTCGTGTATCTTATCATCTTAGGCATACGCCACAATATGATTTGGGGAACTATAGTGAATGCTATCAAGTACTTCTGGGATTTTTCATGCCAGTTTAGATGTTACTGAAATAGTAATCCAAAATTCTTTGAAGAGAAGAGATTGAAAAAGTTTAGCTGCAAGTGATCATTCCTGAAAATATGAATGCTACAATCCAATACTTACATTGGTTATACAAGACAATTTGATTAACAATAGTCCATGGAAAATAGATTCATTGGACAATAAACTCACTTTAAATGAAGTATTGGAACACATCAAGAAGCTAAAAGGCAGCAAAGCATGTGTACTAGTTGGAGTTTTGAAAAGCCTGGGTAAATCAAAATAGAGCAAATATATTGCTGCAGATATTAAATTTAATTTTTGAACCAGGCATAGTAGCAAAAAGTAGGAGGATAGGAATAGTAACTCCAATTTGTAAAGGCAAAGAATTGTATTAGACGAATATAGAGGAATTAGTCTACTTTTGATATCTATGAAAGACCTCAGAAAAGGGCAAAAAAGAAGAGAAACACTGATTATTTTAATATGAATTTAGGAAAGGCAAGAGAACAGCTTGTAATATCTTCATAATTAGAACACTAGTATAAAAAAATGTAAGCTATATTTGTTGTTTCCACATCTAGAAGAAGCTCTAGGGAAATGCTGGTTCAGACTGAGGAAGAAAGGAGTAAGCCAAACTTTATAAGGGTAGGAAAGGTAGAATCAGACGACTGAGAAATTCAATGCCGTAGCCAGGATTTGAACCACGAATCTTCTAGTTTCCATCTGGTTGCTTTAACCAACTGAGCTGCCATGGCAACATGCTAGTACAACATTAAATTCCCCGAATGACTCATATTTTTTTCCAGTAAACCACAAGGAGATCTCAAATTATTTTGAGATGACATACCCCAATGGCAAACTACAATGCCATAAGTAGTACTTTCAGTCCCCGGCATCATAGTTTAGCCAACTATTAAGTTAATCAATGGAGTTAATTATTCTTCCACACAAGCCGTATTGGACAAGGTTGGAAAGGTAGAATCAAGATGACTGATAAATTCAATGCTGGCTTTTATAGCATCTGAAATGTTTGTAGCTGTTGTATTTGCCTTGCTGATCGTTTATGACATTTTGCCAATCCTTTTTCAACAATAGGGTTTACAGTTAAGGTGTTTTTTCTTTTCTTCCTTTTTTTTTTTAAACTAAGATTTAGCCAAATCATATGCATGCTGGATGCTGGCAGAAGAATTAGCTGCAACACACATTCCCAACAGAATAGTAATATTCTAAAGACCTGCCAAATTGTAGGATGCCTGTATAATAATAGGAGTAAAATATATGCTCCTAATCAACAGTGCTCATAAAACATTTGTAGACATAATTTAGGCAACATTGAACATACAAATATTGTGACACAATACATTTAGCAGCTTTGAATAAACAAAAACAATTTGCAAACTTAATTTGTATTTTGTGCCAGAAATATTCTTGTTCCCTTATGCTATTTTTGAAAATATTGTAAACAATAAAAAACTTGAAATACAGGTGTGTTACATAATAATGGTTCATGTGCTTAATAAACATATATAGTGATAACAAGACATAAAATTCTCTCTTTTGACATTACTTCAATATTTGAATAGAAAGCAAATACAGCTGCACCTGTGAAAATAATAAGTTGGTTCTTCTAGGTAAGCATTAAACTCTAGTTCTCCAAATATTAACCAACAAAACTATCAGAAATGCACTTAACTACCTTCAGTAACTATAAACAGATATATCCTCTTGATACTCAACCAAAATATTGCATTCTAATGTTTGCTTTCCTAAAAAGTTACCCTTTTGTGGTTATGTCCCCTTGGTTCTAAGCTCTTCTTTTCTAATAAGAGAAACAGAACAAAACAGTGAATGATCGGAAAGGCAGGCTCTGTTTATAAATGATGTCTTGCATGTGTATATGCATGATTTTTTTGTGTGTGTAAAACAAACGTACCCGCCCACCCACCGTTGTAGTCCATTATCAATTGCATAATGGGCACCAAGTATAAAAAGAGAGAAAATTGGTTTGTGTGCGTCTGTAAGTCCAAGGTAACTTAAGAGACCAATGGTGTTAATTTTTCACATTGAAGACTGCCAGTTTTTGCAAAGTATAGATAACGTCAATGTTTTTAAGGGTGAATTAAGTTGAAAGTTTTGTTGAGTTACTTAAAATTTTTTACACCCGCCTTCACTTTTTAAAAGTTGTAAAACAATGTAACATTTTCAAGGACAGTCATCCTCATCATCAGCTGTTGGATGACTGAAGCTGTCTTTTTCTTGCCTCCTCCTCCTCCTCCTCCTCCTGCTGTAACTGATTCTTTTGCAATCTGGTGTCAGGAGCACAAAGCTTTAACACTTTGTTTAAAAGTGGGATTTCGAAATTAACGATGTTGTTGCAGTTTTTAATGATATATATCTTTTCCTAGATATTCTGTTTTATTGGTATGGTAAGTGGTTTCAACAATTTTATACTTTGTTCAAAATTAATGACATTGTAGCAGTTTTCAATGTTATATATCTTTTCTCAGATATTCAGTTCTATATAGTACTGGCTTTAAAAAGTGAAGATGAGTGTAAAAATGTTAAGTGACTCAACAAAACTTTCAACATGAAGAATACTTCATTGATAATAGTGCTTCCGTTTTTAATCTTAGGCTAATTAAGTATTGGGTTTTTTCTATTTGCCAGTTTTCAATAAAGTATTTGAAATGCTAAGATCTGGTTTGAGGCAAATAAAGATTCCCCAAATTTTATATATATAGAGGGTGTGTCACAATTGATAGCACAAACTGAAACGGTTGAAAGTATGCAATAGTAGAAGCAAAAATGTTCCAGTAAACATGGGTCTGCAAACGATCCAAGTGCGAGATAATTGCAAATGTCTTATTAGAAGCCACCACTTACTTAAAGCAACTTCGTCCTAATTAGTACAAATGAATTTGAAAAGTATACTTTTCGTTTAATAATTATCATTCTAAGTTGCCTCAAAATTCACTCATAGCTTAACTTAACAAGGAATACAATTCTACTTTAGTATGTTACATGTTATTAATACTGTAGATGCTTCCTGTTAAAGGAGGTGTTCAAAGTGTCGTTCATGCATTTGCAAACTCATCTCTGCAGTGAGTTTCAAATTCTTTCATACACCCCAGATCATCTTGAAATTCTTGACAAGCATGTACAATTCTCTACTTCAGTACTTCAATGGTATGAACAGGAGTGCTGTAGGCTACTTTTTTGAGGTGACCCCATACAGGAAAAAAGGATTGAGATCAGGTAATTGTGGAGGCCAAATTATAGGCCCTTTTCGACCTATTCACGTTGGATCATATCTCCACGTTAGATGTCTTCTTACAGTAGCAGCAAAATATGCTAGTGCTCCATCATGCATGTACCACATACTCCGTTGCTCAAGGGGAATATCTTCAAGCAATTCACGTCAGTGGCGGCTCGTAAACACACATTTACAATAATGAATTTCGCACATGGCTTGTTTGCGGAATTGTGTTTACTAGAATTTTTTTGCTTCTATTATTGTATACTTTTAACCGTTTCAGTTTGCACTATTAATTATGATACATTCTGTATATAGCAAGCCAATTAATACCTAAATATAAATTCAGCCCTTACACCATAAGAGGCCTTCCTCAAAAGGTTCTCAGGGCTGGAGTATAGTGAACTTAACTGGAATAAGCATATAGAAATTGCAATTCTGAAACGAATTCATTGTGTTTCTCACAAAGAAACCTGAAAAAGTTTATGAATCCAAATTCATAGAAAACTGCATACTTTGCATATTTCCATTCTCTCTTGAGATATGGTATGGTCAATTCAGTGCATAGCAAGATAAGCTTTATGTTACAAAAAGAGGGATTTGAGTTCTATGTGATGTCAGACCTTACTACTACTTTAAGACCTTTTTTTAAAAAGCTTCTGTTACAGGATAGTACGTGTACATATTGAAGAATTATTAACATTTACGGTGATTTTAAATCAAATCTGTTATCCGTGTATGACCACAATGTTAGGATGGGAGCGATTTATACAAGGGAGAGGCATGCAACAAGATTGCCTTATATAGTCCATCCTGTTCAAACTTATCTTGGATAATTTAGTGAATTCTTTCCAGAATAAAATGCATAAAATTTCTGATTGATATGACACCCTTAGCAGAACATGCTAATGGATATGAAATGAAAAAGTGCACAGGGATTAAAATCCAAATCTAGAGGACAAAATTGTATCTTTTTATCGTTCAAAAATCAAAATTTTTCACTTGTATTGTATGCATATATAATTGCTGCTTATCATCATGCAGTATAAACATAAACCAGTGTAAAAGCTGTCATCATAGTCCTTCCTGCAATCCTTACCTCAAGCAGTATTTTGTTTATGTTATTGTGCAGTCTCATTTGGAGCATGATTGTGAAAGGTTGAGTTTTGATGTGTGAGTGTTTTATGTGATGCTATAAGATTGAGCCTAGAGCCGAAGGTATGTTCTTTCAATCTTTGAATTGTTTCAGTAATTATTTATGGCAGTTTATTAATATTTTTAACTAGATTCATAGTGAGTGATATTTAACAATTATGTTTAATAATATACCAGGTGAGTCAGCTGCGCCTATTTATTTTTGAATTTATGCAACGTGCTAAGCGACATATGTGACTTACGCCTTTCTTGAATGTCTTCTAATGGCTGTTTTGCATAACACTTTATAGAGGAGGGATACATAACTTGATGCATAAGTGTTTTACGGGACAGAATGCAATCGTTATGTATGTCAATGCAAAAAACATCCCATCCTGACACTGAGAGCTGCAGTAGTACATTTAGCCAATCTTACAAACTTTTATTCTTTAGCATACATCCCTTTGAAAATGCCCCTGAAGGAACAACCTATCACATGCATTGGTTGACAAAACCATTTGAAAACAAAATGGCAGATCTGTGCAGTGCGACCAATTGGATTTAAGCCGTTAGTCAATGTATAGCCTTGTCAAAAAATGCTAAGTATTAGGTAGATAATTTCTCTTATTTCACAAACTATGGTGTATTTCAGATCATACAGTAATTGTAATGACTGATGCAGTTTGTATAAATTAAAACTACCAAACCGAGCTCAAAACACTGTATGACGCTGCAAAAAGCATGTAAAGATTCGAGGTGGGGTCTAGTTCTGCGATTACTAATGCGTATAGGAACCTCAGCTCGCAAGGTAGCATTGGCCGAATGGTATTATCATGGTTACTTTAACACTGTACCACTTTAATTCGGGTTCAAATCCTTCGGGTGAATTTCGAACTTTTTATTACCTTTTGTTTTATCTCTTTGGGCCTATAATTTGATATTATGATATAAATAACATTTTTGATAACATTATAAGTGTGTACAAAATAGAATAATTGCCACGTTTTCCACTGGCAGGTGGATAATTTGTACTTTGTAGTAGGTGTTTTATTGTGGTCAGTATTAGCTTGACCCATTCAACCAAGTTTAAAACACTTCCCACATGCAAAGTGGCTTTAGCTATTTGTGCCTGCGTCAATGCTTGGCATGAATAAATAAGCCTCTCTCCATTGTCTACTCAGTATCTGAAACTTTTCTACGAGAAACGGTTGCTGTCATAATGTATACAAACGAGTATGTTGACATGCTCTTAATGTATGGAGAAACAAGGTGTAATGCACTGCCAGCAAAGCGCCTGTATGAAGAACAGTTTCCAGGTAGGAGGGCACCTACTGCAGACACTTGGGTCGAAGGGTTGAAAGACGTCTTCGTGAAACAGGATGATTTGGAAGAGCACCGCCTGGTCATGATGCTCCAGTAACCTCTGGAGGCAATGAAGTAGCTGTGCGAAATGCAATAGAAAACAATCCACATACCAGTTCAAAAGCCATAGCAGAAGATGTGCACATATGTCAGTCCTCAATGATGCGCATATTGCATCGTAATAAATATCATTCGTACCATCCACAACTACACCAGGCTCTCCACGGACACGACTTTCAAGCGCGAGTGATATATGCACAATGGCTACAGCAGCGAGCACAAATGGATGCAGGAAGTGTTCTCTTCAGTGATGAAACCACATTCCACAATAATGGAATTGTTAACCGCCATAATATGCACTACTGGAGTATAGACAATCCTCGCTGGATGAGAGAAGCTGCATTCCAGGTACAGTGGAGCATCAATGTCTGGTGCGGAATATTAGGAGACCAGCTAATTTGGACCGTACTTTTTTGAAGGCAACCTCACAGGACCACGGTACCTTGCATTTCTGCAAGAAGAATTACCATTGCTCCTAGAAGATGTGCCACTAGTGAAATGGACAGGAATGTGGTTCCAGCAGGATGGAGCTCCACCACACTGGTCACTGATTGTAAGGAACCACATACATAGAACTTATCCTCAAAAATGGATTGGCTGAGGGGCCCAATCACATGGCCACCTAGATCACCTGATCTCACCCCACTGGATTTCTTTCTGTGGGGTCATTTAAAGGAACCGGTCTCTGCTCAAGAGCCACAAGATCCAAATCATCTACAGGAAGTCATACGTGAAGAATGCAGGCAGATTACACCATTCATGTTACAGCATACAAGAAGGTCTCTCCGGCAACGTACACAAATGTGCATTGATGAAGGGGGTCGTCATTTTGAACATTTACTTCCTTGATGAAATCCACACTCTTTAACAATTTATTATTCTGTTTACCTATGAACTTAGCACTTTTACAACTCCTTTGTCAATAGAAGAAGTGAAACATAGGGCTTAAACATGAAACAAAAACTGTTAGATTTAATATCGTCGATATGCGCCCAAAAGAATGAAAGCTAACTATGTAACACGGTTTACAACACTAGATACGGTACAGATTATTAGGGTAAACATGATACACAATTATTTGATTGTAATTCTTATGTCCTTTGGCTCACAGGAGGGCCAGTAACAAAAATAAATAAATTAGTACACTAAAATACAGAAAATAAACACAAGGAGAGAGGGAAAAAAAACAACTTTATGTTTGTATCAGATTCAAACCTCCGAAACTAACCTTTGCTTCACCACATTCGGGCAGCTAAACCACTCGGCCAGAACCCACTTAGTCTACCCTGTTCTTCGGGAAAAACATTCCTCTATCTCCTTGCAAGCATTATATCCATGAAACATTGTCTTTTTTAAGGCTTTTGCAGCTCTTTGGTTCGCATTCAGGCCTTTAATTGTTAATGGGGAATGCTTATAGTACCAAATAGAAGGACAGAGCTACAATAACAGTTTGTTTGCTAAAGGGGTCAATGTTTTCACATTAGAACATAAACTGCGGGTTGCATAGATATGAATACCTAGGGTCAGCTGACTCACCTGGTATATTTACCTAAACTATTAGTATACTGCATCACTTTCTGCTTTATGTTAAAATTTAGGAAGATGTTCTAGTTTATGACGCATATGAATTTCCTTGCTATTTTTTGCAACTTTCTTAATTATTTTACATTTTAAAGGTTGACACACAGCCAGTTATCATGTGCCTTTAACTGTTTCAAGCACTGTATGGATTTGAAGGTTATATCAAAAACAGAACTTTGTGGCTATGTAAAAACTAAATTAAGGATAGAAAATTTCTCTGAAGATATAAATGATGCTCAGAAGCAGATTTAAAGGATTTTATAGACAGTTTTAACAGGCAGTGGAAGCAGGCTCATAGAATTAAAGACAAATTTCTTTCAAGTATTCTGAATGGTTGCAAAAAGAAATAAGATTTTCAAAAATGGTCTATTATTGTGAAATAGTTAAAAAATGTAAGTAGTACTATATCTACTCCATCAACCCCCTTTGTAGGAAGACCAAGGAAGTTCTTTCAAGAAAGTAGTGATAAATGAAAGAGAAGAAAATTCAAGCCCTACTCTCTACACACACTGAACAAGAACTGATTAATGCCACACAAGTGACATTGCACGTATCTAGAAAATGAGATGCTGCAAAAATGGTTAAAGGAATTGTAAAGTCTCCACATAGAGCTATCAAAATTAAAAAGTCATGTGTATCACCAACTGAAAAACCTGTGCCACTATTTGGCGAAGAGGCACTAGCATTCTTTCTAGATAATAATTACAACAAGAATCAGTATATTATAAAAGCAGAATGTAAAAAGGGAAACTGCAATATTTTCCTACCTTATTATATTTATTAGAGAATCTAAAAATAAATGCTTCCCACAAGATGAAACAACAACAATAACAGAAACATCTGCCAGAATAAAATTACAGTCGCTGATCAACTATACAGTTAAGTGTCTTGCAGTACTACAGGAAGATGTTTTGAAATAGACCATTTCTGGCATTGATGTGTTTCATTTTACATTTAAATGGGGATGTAATGGTTCAAGTGGACATAGTATTAGCTGAAATTCACAAATGATGTTCCACTGATTGATCTTTTTATGGTTCCCATTATTCCTTTGCAACTCTATTCTATGAATGCAGAAGGAAATGAAAAGAAAATCTTATGGCAGAACCCACATTATTCATCAACAAAATTTTGCAGACTTTGTTAAATTCTTATTTGAGAAGGAAAAAAAAATAAATTTGAGTTTTATTTATGGATGCTCTTTAGCTACTCTGCTTCTAAGCATCCCATTCTATATTGGGTGTGAAAGGCCAGAGATGTTGCTCAAAGGCATCTTTATCAGGCTTGAGGTGCTTTTACATGCCATAAATCTACAACACAGGACCACTGGCTTTACTACCCTTCCAAGTAAGTAATTTTATTATTAACCCAATTAATTGTACAAATTTACAACAACAATTTTACAAATTTATTCTTAACCCAGTTTCTAAAATAACAATAAAATAAAATATAAAGAAAACTAACCTCTTAACTACTGGTAGCCAGCATTCCTCCTAATCTAAAAGTACAATTATAAATTTATTTAATCTTCAATACTATAACTCAAGTTGCTTTCCTTGGACCCCAACAAACTCAAACCTTGAGGTTGTCGAGTTGTTGGATCCTACTTACAACATATCAAATAAAAACTACTGTAATTTAATACTCATTTACCTTGCTAATTTTCCTCATCCATTTTGCTCTTACTCTGCCCAAAAAGTTTCCTACTTCTATTGTATTTTTCCTAGATTTTACATTTACTAACTTCTTAGCTTGAATTTCTATTGGTAAATTTAACCATTCTCTCTTCTCTATCCTCTTTTTAAGTAAGTTCGTTTCTTCATACTCTAAAACTATATGCCACTCTTTAACTTTCCGGTGGCATAGTGGGCATTTCTCCAAATTAATCTCTTTTCTCAAACCTTTCAAATTCACCACCCCTGTCCTAGACCATGCAAATCCTGCTCTTGCTGTTTTATCACATATATCAACATACTGTTCCCTGCTCCATACTACTTTCATTTCTCTGTATAATCTCAGTGAGCTCTTAAAAGTAAAACTCGCTAATAAATCTTGTTTTTCCATGTCCTCTATTCTTGTCCTAATTTTATTCCAGAAACCTATTTGTAGTAATTCTTTAGCTCTCCAAATCTCCCCAAAACCTATCTTCATCCAGGTTTCCTTTATCTTACCTAGCCAAGACTCTTTATGATTAAATCTTGCCTGCACTATCAAACATTGATGTAAAATGTTCTGATCCTCAAAATTTCTAATTCTAATCCAATATTTTAGCACTCTTTCCACAATTTTTCCTTTAATTCCCATTCTCCCTAATTCAGCTTGAGCTACTCCGTTGGGTGATGATCTTGGTAAGCCCAATATTTGTTTACAAAAGCTCCTATGGATCATGTCTATATTTATGCACTCTTCTTCAAGGCCATAAATCTCTGCTCCATATAACATTTTTGCTTCTACTACAGTAGTATAAATTCTCTCTAACCATTTTAATTGCATTTCTGTAATTTATCTATACAAGTTTTGATGGCTTTCATTGCCATTTTTCCTTTAGCTAGTACTATTCTCTTTCATTCGCTCCATCCACCATTGCTGCTTAATCATATCCCTAAATAATCAAATTTTTGAACTACCTCAATTTCTCTTCCATGCCAATACCATTTCTCATCTTTCTGTAATTTATTGCCCTTTTTAAATACCATAATTTTTGTTTTATTTGCATTAATTCTTACACTCCATTTTTTGCAAAGTTTATCTATCACTTCAATTGTTCTTGCCAATCCCACATTACTTATATATCCTGCAACTAAATCATCTGCGAATACCAACCAGGTATTTCCTTATTATTAATTATTGGCACATGTCTGTTCTCTACTCTAATTGATTCCAAAATATCATCTATGAACAGATTAAATAATACAGGACTCAATTTACAACCTTGTCTTAGACCAATACTATTCAGAATGCTTCTCGTTAATTTATTATTAGCAATTTTAATACAAAACTGAGTGTCCATATATATTCTTTGAAGTACTCTTATAAAGGTAGTACTCATCCCGTTTTTACTCAGTTAAACCACAGTGCTTCTCTATTGTGTCAAAGGCCTTTTCAAAATCTACAAATAACATGTATAATCTCCCTCTCTTGTTAGTTAAATATTTCTTTACCATTTTGTTTATAACAAAAATGTTATCTAGTGTACTCTTATTACTTCTAAAACCTGCTTGAAGGACCGATAATTTTTTTCTCATCTTCCGCCCACTGTTGAACCCTTTCTGCCAACCCCCCGCCATATATCTTGCCTAAAACAGATAGTAGACTACTTCCCCTATAATTTGCTGGGTTATTTGTCTCCCCCTTATTTTTAAATATCGGTACTACAATTGATAATCTCCAACTATTCGGTACCTTTCCTCCTTCAAATACATTGTTTAAAAGTCTAACTAACAATCCTAATCTAATTTCGTTCATACTCCAAGCCTTCCAAAATTCCCCAGGAATTCCATCTATGCCACTTGCTTTATTTCTTTTTAATCTGTTTATTTGTTCTCTTACTTCATTTCTATCTGTCGATCTAATTGCTCAATATATCCTATACTTTCTATTTCTCTAATTTTTGGACACTCCCCTTGTTCTGCTCCCAAAAAATTTCCAATATATCTGCACCAGGTTTCAGAACTAATATTATTTTCTCTAACTCTGGACTTATAAGTTCTTTTTATTAATGTCCAAATGGTTTTTGTATTATTTACTCTTGTTGCCGCATAAATTTCCTGGCTCATTTTTCCCCACCATTCCTTCTTCTTAACTCCATAAGTAATTTGTAACCCCATCTTTCAATTATGAAGTTCTCTTTTTCCTGATCATCCCCTGTTTGTCTCCATTTCTTTAATTCCCTTAATACTCTCTGTTTTGCCATCCTACATTTCTCATCATACCACCCTCTCCTTATATATATTTCTTTTTCCCTCTCATTTTTGATCCTGCCTGTTTCACTAAATCCTCTAGATTTACAACTACATCTTCAGTTTTATTTTCTTTAAGCATTTACTCTATATCTATTAGCTTTAACATATTTGATTGCTTTTTCAGCTCTCCCAAAAATCTTTCTGCTTCCATATCTCTCCATTTATAATTTTAAATTTTAATTCCTTCTTGTTCTAAATAATTAACATTTACTTTTTCCACCATTGGACCTCTATATACAGCTCTTATTGGAAAATGGTTACTAGATGTAACTATATTGAACACCTCAAAATCCATGCAATATTCATATAATTCTAATGAATATAAAATATAATCTATCACACTCTGCTCATTTCTGTTCATAAATGTAAACTTGCCTGCGTCATCTTTTCTTTTAACTCCATTGCACAATACCAAATTACATTCTTCACAAAACTCAATTAATTCCTTTCCCTCATTATTAATACATTTGTCTTTGCTCCTTCTTTTATCCCTCTCTCTTGCTATCCCAGTAAACTCTCCTTCAAGATCTATTAACTGTATTTGACTTTCCCCCACTCTTGCATTGAAATCCCCCATTATTATAAAACCTTTGTATACCTCCCTAATTGATATTTCCTCCAAATTTTGTCTTAACTTGTTAAATAAATGTGGTTCATAAAATTCCGAGGAACTTGGTGCGTTATATATTACTGCAACACATACACTTTCTTTTTCCCAAAAACCACTTAAAACACACCACAGTACCGATTCTTCACCTAAATCTTCATATACTTTCACTTTAATTTTAAGGCTTTTCCTCACTAATAAAGCTAAGCCTCCTTATCTTTCCTTTTAATACCACATTTCCCATAAAATCACATCCACATTATTATTTCTTAACAACCAAGTTTCCACCACACCTATCACATCCGCTAAATTTAAAATTTGAGATATTTCTCCACTCTTCACTTTATCCCACCACCCTTCAATATTCCAGAATATAACCCCCAATTCCTTCTCCTATACAGAACCTTTTCTCTTAAATTTAAATTCCTGTAATTTAGCCCTACTCCTAGTCATCGTTTCCATTTCTGCCTTCTGCCGCCCCGCATAATCTTCCACTTGCATAATGCTCCCTCCAGGTGACAAAATAATACTGAGACCGGATTCTCTGCACACATCCAGTCCAGAGTTGCTCCCAAGGCCATTCTGCACGTGTCGTCTATCAGCTGTTTCTCCAGTATAATCTGTTTGCTCGGTGACGTATGCCTTCCACTTCCCCTCCTCTCCTCCTCCATTCTCTTCCTTATGCTAACTTCACCTCGTGACATTTCATTTAATCTATCCGTCTCTGAATCCAATATTTCTGCTCATGTTCGTTGACCCTCTTCCAACACGTACCTCATATTTTGCTGATGCATATCGTGCTTCCTTCCATTTATCCACAAATCCAGCCCTCTAACAAAAGCTTTCTCTCCTTTAGCCCTCGCATTCTTCATTTCTTGTTTCTTATTTCTCTTTCTCCCCAAAATCCTGTTCTATAAATATTCTTGTTCCTTTTAGCTTTTTGGCATTTAATAAAATTGCCCATTTTATTTTCATTGAAGCACATCTGACGATTACCGGTCTTGGATTTCGTCTTTTTTTCCTGACTCTAAAAACATCTCTCATTTCCCACCCTCCAAGTTTTAATTCCAATTTATCTTGTAAGATTCTTTCAATTTGATCCCAAACACGTATCTCTCTTGATTCTTCAACTCCAAAAATTATCACGTTCATTTTCCTTCTTCTGTCTTCTGTTTTTTCCAAGTATAAAATTTTCCTCTTGCATTCAGCTAATTCCTTATTCACTTCTCCTTCAAATTTTCCCCACATATTTTTCAGCTCCTCAAATTTTCCATCTATCTTCTCATCAATTTTCTTCTCCATTCCTTTTATATTTTTTATATCTTCTGCAATTCCATTAAGCATACTCTTAATATCTTGTTCCATCCCCAGGCCCAGATTTTTCTCTATTCCGCCAATTACTAGCAGTACCAGTATGACAAACACAAACCATGACATTATCATAGGTTACTTCCCTTCCAAAGAAAGCCATGCTAAGGATTTTTACACCCAAAAAGAAAATCCATTGCCCTCTGTCGGATTTGAATCCATGACCTTGGGAACTAGAGGCAATGGTACCCCTAGACCATGGAGGACGACATTTGAAAACAAGACTGCTGAATTAACCAGGAGGGAGGTTTAGTTAATTGTAAGCCAAATCATGTCTTTAAAGGCAGCTAAAGTGTAACAGTTGATGAAATGACATTGACATCAATCAGAAATTATTACTGACCATGGTGGATGGAAAAGTCTGTAATGTTATTTCAGACACATCACCACAAAAGTATGTATGTGGTGCCAGCCCCAAGGAAATTAATAATACCACACATTTAAAATAGCATCTTCTGAAGAGAAATATAAATTTGGACTATCCTTTCTCCATTGTGGGATCCAATGTTTTGAATGTCTCTTACACATTGCCTACAAAATTGAAATTAAGAAATGGCAAGCAAGAGTTAGCAAAGATATGACAAAAGTAGGAAACAAAACAAAATTAATAACAAATAAATTTAAATCAGAGATGGGCCTGCACATTGACCAACCGAGACCTGTAGCTAGCAGGACATTGAAGGATGGCAATACTGCGTGCCATTTTTTTGAAAATCCACCGTTAATCTTCTCAGATTACTGGCATAAATGAAGAGTTGGTCAAGCATTTTTATGTAATCTTGAGTTACCGTTCTTGTCCATTTTCTATAAATACTGCAGTTTTCAAGAACTATATTCAGGATACAACAAAATTGTAGCTAAAGCATTATGCATGGTATATGCCAATTAGTGTGCATAAAGTACTAATCCATGGTGCACATATAATCGATTTTTGCAAAATACCTATCAGGAGTTATTGGAAGAGGCCCAAGAATCAAGGAACAAAGATTTCAGATCGTACAGGCTAGGTCATTCGAGGAAATATTCTCAGAAACATACAGTAGAGGGTCTTCCGCACATGCTGTTGGTATCTTCAGACCCAGTAATTTCTACCAAAGCAAAAATGTCATACAAAAAGAGGAAGGACTTGCCCAGTGAAGTGCTACTGCCCTTCAGGAGCCTGACATTCCACCTCCTCATACAAGACTGCATCAAGAGTCAGTGAACGATTCAGGTGATGACAATTACTGAAATGTGCAATTGGCTGAACTCATACACACATCTCCACTCTTCTGATTTAAAGCTAAACTGAGAAAAATTGTTTTAGTTAGCAAATTATTGCGTGAGGTGCTGTCACATGCTGTTTTTATATAAAATTGTTTGCATATAGGTCTTAAATATTAGAGCATCAAAACTCCTAGATTTCAATTTTGACTTACTGTGCAGTGATGAGAATGGGATAGAATAGACCAAGACTTATTATTATTATTATTAAACTTCATACAACTTTACTGCAATACAACCATCTAGTATTAATCTTTATCAATCTTTTTTTTTTTTTTTTTTTTTAAATAAAGAGAGTTGGAGGTTGTTACACTGCATCACTAAAAGGTATTATCTCATCAGTTATACATTTTGATTTGCCTTTTTTAAACATTCTTATTGACAAATTTATATTCTCCAAAGCAGACCATTTTTTTCCGATTTAAATTTGTTCTCTGTTACCTTACATTCTAAAATACAATGAAATACTAAATCTGTGTTTCTACATAATGAATAGTATCCCTGTGAAACTCTCTTAATTACGGTAATTTCATAACCCCTGTTCTTGCCCATGCACATCCATCTTCCTTTGTTCCTCTACCATTACAAACATGTATATATGTCTCTCTACCCCATTCTGTTTCTGTCCCTTTACAGAATCAATAATTAACTTTTTCCACATACACTGCTAAGCAAATCTTCCTTCTCTATATCCTCCATTCATGTTCATACTTCTTTCCAGAAACCTTTCCTCCTTCCATCTATGTCATTCCAAACTTGCCCCATTTCCATTTCTTGTTAACTTTTTCCTATCGCAGAAAACAATTTTTTTCTCCTGCCAACCCTTGCTCTATCAGATAGACCTTCACAACATTTCTTTCATCCAAAGACTAAATTCTGTAGTAATACTTTAAAACTCGGTCTATGATTTTGCTTTGCTCTTCGTAGCTCTAAAATCAGTTGCAAAATTATTTGTGTGTCTTCTCTATTTCTCCAACCATTCTCATCCCCCCTCCCTCATACTTCCACTCCATACATCAGTTTAGCTTCAGTCAATGCCACACAGATTCTTTCCAGCCAAATGACCTTAATGTCTGGTATATTAATACAGCAAGCTCTAATATCTCCGTTTCTAAGCTCATCTAGTTGAGATTGCTGCTGCAACTAGATAATCCACAAAAAGTAGACCTGGAAGATATCTATTACTTAACTTTGGGCAATGTATGTTATGTTTTTCAGTTTTTCTAAGTATTCATCAATGTATTAACAAAATAAGGCTTAATTTATACTGTTACCTCAAACTGAGTGAGGCATCCAATCTGCACTCTGTGACCTTACTGTAGCCAACTATGATATAAAACTCATTTATCTGTGTATAATTTCTGCTGCACCTTTAAAAACCCATTATTAACTCCCTTTTCCTTTACTTTGGCCCAAATTGACATTTTGGTATGCCAGGGTCTGTGTTAATACATTGTCTAAATTCTTACAGTGCCTTTAGTGGTACATATTGCTAAACACACATACATATAAACATTGCCAGTAGAACCAAGAAAGTGCTGCACATAACCATACTAATGGGAAACAATACTATTAAATAACAGACAATATGTGGAACAACAACTAATAACATTAACAATTCAGTAATATTTTAAAACAAAAACTGTTAAGAAAATGAGTGTACTTATGCAACAGCATGAACTAGCTCAGTCTTATGTTGCTACATTACACTCCCATTACTCCAGATGAAATACTGTGATGGGCAGTTACCAACTTCTTAAGTGCAAATCCTGCTGTTAAGAAAATCATACTATAGTACTTCTGAACAACCATGCTAGTGTAACAGTTATAAGGCAAGATTATGATTGAAATGATATGCAAGGATGCTAGAAGCATTGGACAGTTTTTGTGTAAAGTAAAAAATAAATGGCTTTGGACAGTGGAAAGAGAAAAGTAGGAGGTAGCGCATCTTACTTTGAATGGAAAACTATAGTGAATGTGTGATGGTTAAGTAATCAATAAATGAAAAGTGAAAAACAAGTGGAAATGGGACATGAAAAAAAAAACGAAAAAAAAAGAGCAAGATAATTTATTGACAAGAAATTGTAAAATGTAAATAAACTGTAGTGATTGTCTACTGAATGAGTGACCAGCGTCAAAGTGCAGTAGACAATCAAATTTGTAAAACTCTTAGCACAATAAATACAAGGCAAGAAATGAATTTCCAGGAAATCGTAAGGTAATCAACAGACAGCATAGACAACTAAGAAAACACAAGTACCCATAAAAAGTAAAAATTAGGATAGCTTTTTATCAATTTATCTTTAAAAGGAGGAGGCTTATTTTGTTTTCTTTCTGTGGAGCCCCAAAATGCATGTGCCCCCTGCCCAAGAAAAAAGCACTGCTTATTTTAAAAGTTATTTGCCAAATTGGATAGTACTTGCACTGCTGAAAGATTTTTGATGGCAGGGAAAGTTAAAAAGCTCTGCAACACAATATATGCCCATTTTTTAATTTATTCTAGAGAACTTGTGGTCCATTACTACATTGTCATTGGCTTTACAAAATTATAAATCTAAAGGCTTAAAGGGAGAGGCTCAACATTAGAAAATCTTATAGATAATAGTACATACATTCATGTACAAAGACCATATATGGGATTAATAAAAGTAAACAGAAACATCAATTAACATGTAAACAAATTTGCTCTTGCAACACTGGATAAAGTAGTTTTAAATGTGACATAATAGAAGAGTCTGAGCAAATAAATTACAAGCTTGCTTGCTCACACATTCCTTTATTTTGCTATGAGACCAGAGCAGCTATCACCAAATGATGAGACAAAATTTCTCTCTACTATGTGCTGCTCACTGGCCATTTCAGAGTTTTGGCTGTATTGGACTGGCTTAGAATAAGCAGTAAACATCTACTGTTGCCTTGGCAACTCCCTGAAATGCAGTGAATTTTGTTTGTGACCATTCTGGCTGTACTAGAAGATATAGGTGTAGGAGTCATACCAAAGCAGTGTAAAGCATACTTGAAAATGACTTGAATGAATTTTCTTATCTGTTGTTACCAACAATTCTTATATCAGAACTCAAAATTGTTATAAGTGGTGTTCTCCGCCATCGTGATGTTACCACCAGGAGAATTATAAGAATTAACAGTGAACTGGGTTGGCTTTGTGCTAGAAGGAACTGTCTAATGGTTGATGGGAATTTCTGACTCCAGGATAATGACACTGCCAGGGATGGGGTCCATCTCAATCGAAGGGGATCCAGCAGATTTGGCAATATGTTAAATATTGTTATATCCTCATTGTGTATGGAAAACTAGAACTCAAGTGTTGGATGTAAACTCAAGTGAAAGCTATTCAGGGGCCAAGCCAAATGGAGGGATTGTCAGTGTAAAGTTGAATGGGTTAAACGAGCAGTCAACTAAAAAGTGTTTGTCAAATTCGCTTACAATATTTCATCAAAATGTTCAAAGTATTAGGAATAAGCATACTAGTTTATAGGTATTGATAAATGATAAATTACAGGGTGTTGATATAATAACACTAACTGAACACTGGCTAAAAGATAACCAAATTGAAGTGTTAAATTTACACGGTTAAATAAGGGAAAGCTCTTATTGCAGAAAAATTAAAAATAATGGTGGTTCCTGCATTTTTGTAAAAGAAAATAATATGGCAAAACCTATATACACTTTTGATATGCTAATGTGTGATGAGGTCTTTGAAGGAAGTATAGTTGAACTAAGTGATAATAAGATTATACTGATTTTATTTAAAGGTAAGTCGGAATTTTAAACTAACATCACTTAAGTTTACTCACTTAACATGTTTCGGGAAACGGTTGTTCCCATCCTCAGAAGCTAATCGACTGGCCCGTGTTGTTGGTGTTTCCGTATTTTGGACTGGATACTGTGGTGGCATCTTGTGGTGGAGAAATGTACTTCCAGAGAAGATTTGGTGGCGGCAAATCAAAATTCATTAGATGTGTGTTGTGTTTTAGAATGGTGATCTTCTCCCATGCATCTAATTCGGCTGCAAATTTGGCTGGTTTGACTAATGTAATATTGGGTTTGATGTTGTGATTAGTGATCCAAAAATGGTGTGAAACTGCAGATTTGTCCATTTGTTTGTACTTGATACATCTCATGTGCTCCTTTAGCCTAGTTTCTAGGTTTCTTTTTGTCTTACCTATGTATACTTTATTGCAATCTGAACAATTAGTGTAACAATTCCGACTCACCTTTAAATAAATTCAATACACATCACTGTTTCTAGCTTCTTTTCATTACATTATACTGATTTGTTTGTATAGAAACCCCAGTAGTGACATAAATGAGCTCATTAAGAAAGTAGAGATTGTACTGAATCATTTTTATACAGAGCGGTCCCTCAGCCATCTGGCCGGTAGTTGCGATGCGTGTTCCGCATGCGATCCCTCAGCTATCTGGCCGGTAGTCGCGATGCATGTTCCGCGCGCTATATTCAGTGTATCTGTTTATTATTCTCATTATTGATACTGATACCATATTATGATTACCTATTGAACAAACATAATTACTTTTTATTTTATGAGTACTAACCTTTTTCACAGTCGGTGTTGAAAGTGGTGTCCTTTGGCAGATAAACATTCTTGGCACCTTCTGATGAAATTACCATTCACACGCATAAGTTCTTGTTGCATAATTTCCCTAATTTCTGTTCTTATATTGTTTTTAAGATCGTCTATGGTGCAAGGATTATTCCTATAGACTCTATTTTTGAGAGTTGTACTGAGTTTATGTACTGAGGTTTTTGAAACACTGACTTGTTGTGCTACATGTCGTAAAGATTTATTCGGAGACCATTCAAATGCTTTGCCAATTTCATCAAGATTTTCTTCCATTAGAACCCTTCGTTTCTTTTTACAACATTAAATGATCCCATTCTCTTCACATTATTGACTAGATATCTAACTGTTTCTCTACTCGGAACTGGAACACCAGGAAATTTATCGTGAAATTGCCTACACACCTGTCTACATGAGTCGGTTTTCACATATATGTCATACATAAAAAGTCTTTGTTCAAGTGAAAATTTGAGCACCATTTTTTGGTTGTAATAATCCAATAATTCAATCGCACACAAATACACACGCATCTCACGTTTATACACAAGAAGCAATAACAGCTGACTGAAGCCCCCTGCCACATGTCTGATAAGTGGAAGAGCACATGGCCTTGAGTTCATTCAGACATGTTGCACAAGACTGCCGTGCAATTCGCTACTAGAGCGCTGAGGGACCGCTCTGTAGAATGAAAAGAAGTGTAATCGTAGTAGGTGACCTTAACATAAATTTTATGGAGGAAAGTCGGGGTAAAAAAATGTCTATGGATTTACTAAGAACATTTGGGTTAAAAGCAGTTGTGAACTCTCCTACTAGAGTAGCTTGAACACTAATGATTTTAACTATGACAGTGACAATTTTGAAACAGGCATCTCAGACCACTATGGCCAAAAATTTACAATAAAATCCAATAACATCAAAATTCCTCGTAACCAATTAAAATTTAAGAAGTGTAGAATTTACAGTGAAGATAATATTATGTAGTTTAATTATTTGCTTTCCAATGAAAGTTGGGCAGACAAGTTTCAATTTGCAAGTAATGTTGATGAAAGTTATGGTGCATTTAATAAGATTTTAAAGCATTATTTGAATGTAGCCATACCTAGTAAAATAATGAAAGAAAATACAAATAAAAAGGCCAAATGGATTACTAAGGGTATTCGGGTATCAAGTGACAGGTTACGTTTCCTAAGTAAATTAACTAAAGAAAATTGTGTCTCTGATAACTTAAAACAATATTACATAAATCACAAAAAAATATATAACAGAGTAATGCAAATGGCAATAAAGCTTTATAAATGGGAATCTAGTGAGTAACTCTATAAATAAATGTAAAACTATATGGAACACTATTAAGCATGAATCCAAGGATCATAAAAGGAAAGATAGGAACTTTAGCACAAATATAAATGGTAGATTGGAGTCACAATGGTGACACATTGGTGTAACATCCTCATGAGTTCAATCAATATTTTTCAAATGTTGTCAGTAATATTAGAAAAAAAGGGAAATGTTACTAATAATCCTCTATCAGGTGACCAAAGAAATTTTATTCGTGAATTTATATTTTTTTTACCAACAACTGAAGATGAATTGCTCACTTTAATTAAAAGCATGAAACCCAAAAAGTCTCCAGGTTCATGACGAGTTTTCAAATTTGTTAATCAAAAAATGTTCCTTGCATCTGGTAAAACCTTTGTGTCACATAATCAACTTATCTCTAAAAGAAGGGTGCTTCCCTCAGAGTTTGGAGGTCTCTAAAATTAAACTGCTACATAAAAAGGGTTCAAAATCCGAGCTAGAAAATTATAGGCCTATTTCTATTTCTTCAGTTTTTTCCAAAGTAATTCAAAGAGTAGTGTAAAATAGGGCAGTATCATTTTTAAGTAAATATAATGTTATATCAAAAGTCCAATATGGGTTTCAGCAAGGAAAATCTACAAATTCTGTAATGCAGAACATTATTGAAGTATATAAAATTCTAGATGCAGGAAACAAGTCCTTGGGATTATTTCTTGACCAATCCAAAGCTTTTGACCTGGTTGACCATGATATATTAATTTACAGATTGTGCAATTATGGTATAAGGGGAATTTCATTAAAGTGGTTTGAATCATATCTTACCGAGAGAAAACACCTAACTGAAATCGAATCTGAAATAAGAAATTCAAAAGAAATTAAAGCTTCACATTCTTGTTTGGAAAATGTTAAATGTGGAGTACCTCAGGGCTCGATACTGGACCCCTTACTATTTTTACTGTATGTTAATGACCTGGCCATAAACAATGACTTCCCTAACACTAAATTTACTCTTTTTGTAGATGACACAAACCTTTTAATTTCTGGTAAAGATAAACAAGAACTTAAAGTAAACATTGATATGGCAACAGATTATGTAGTAAATTGGTTTATTAACAACAGACTTGTCATTAATAAAAATAAAAGTGCTACCTTAGGATTCTATCATAAAGTTAACAAAAACATAAATTTTGCCGAAGTTTATTTAGAAAATGAGTTGATAACAATGTCTAATAAAATTAAATTTCTTGGAATCTGGGTTGATAGTAACCTTGACTGGGGAATCCACATTGATGTTCTATCTAAAAAATTATCCCAAACATGTTTTGCATTATATAATCTTAAAACTTCAGTTAATCATGGCGTACTTAAAATGGCCTACTTTGCATATTTCCATAGTCATTTATCATATGATATAATATTTTGGAGAAATTCCAGTTATAAAAATAGAATCTCTAATACAAAAAAGGGCAATCAAAATAATGTTAAACCTTTGTAGCAACACAAGCTGCAAACCTTGCTTCATACTGTTAAATATCTTGACTGTTCCTTCACTATACATTTTTGAAACTCTTGGTAAGAATGTATAAGCAGCAAAATAGTTTTAACACAAATGCTGATATTCATGACTATAATACAAGAAATAAATCTAAACTGCACATTACAGGTCATAAAAGAACCCTATATGAAAAAAGTTTATATTATAATGGCATTCAATTGTTTAATAAACTCCCCACATATTTAAAAAAAGTTAAAACCCTAACGGTCTTCAAAAAGGTTTGAAAAAATTCCTAATACAGTGTTGTTCTTATTCAGTGGAAGAATATCTAGAAATGAATTAGTCTATAAGCTTTCTTATGGAATATACTATGTTTACAAATCCAAAATTTAGTTTAGGTACCTACTCATGTAAGAAATTAGGATTTCTGTATTTGTGTATTACATCTAATTAGACCTGTTCTTTTTGTACTAATAATTGTATTGTTGATGAAACCAATATTTCTGTATTGAAATCAAATGGTGAATAAAATTTGAATTTGAAAAAAAAGCAGTAATTTGTGCTAAACAAGGAAAATTATTCAGTTTGTATGTTTGTGCCTTACCCAGTAAGGAGCGGGTTCATCCAAATTGTGTGTTGCACCTTTAAAGCTGGCCCTGATAAAATATTAAGTATTTGATGCCTTGATAGAAAATCTTTTGAAATCAGTATTCAAGCCTTGCTTTACTTTCTTCTTCTTCTCTGAGCTTTATTTTGGAGCTTTTTGGTGTTAATTTTATGTCATTTTGTCACTATGCTTTCTTTGCATGTGTTCCAAAGACTAATAAGCATCATATAACAAGAGATAATTTGAAAAATATAGATGACTATGTGGTAACAGATTATATTATGAAGTAGTGGAAAAAAGAACTATAAATCAGTTAATTCTTAAAGCCATTTAGGAAAGAGAAGATCTCATTTATTGTTTCATTTTACTAGTTTTGCATCTAGTGGTAAAAACTGATTGATTATTTGTTGAAATGTTAAACAATTGCATAAACAAAATCTGCTAATGATAACTAGAGAAACTGTAGCCATTCACATGTTGGATTTCATTATAATGTAAAAATTAAATTTTTTGCTTTATGGTATTATTGTAGCTTCTGGTTTTGTGCATATGTACCCACATACGGATTCTCCACAGATTTAAGTTAATGGCAGGACTTTGATTTGTGCTCTTAATCCAGCATCAGTACTTGCTAGCACGAGTCGTGAAAATTGTTCTTTCTGCCTCTAAACCAATCAAGGCTCTCCTAAGCTTCCATTTCTTAGGAATGTTTAGATATTTAACATGTTTTGCTGCATAGAGGAGCACTCATACTGACTAGCATGAACTTGCAAAAGAAATATCTAGATTAGAATTGAGGTGCTTACCCATTCCAGAGATCACAACCATGTTAAAATTTTCAGGTCATGGAGTGTGTGACCAGACTACAAGACTATGCCTATGTGAAGCATTTTGGATGCAGGATCTACTCACTAAGCATTTAGGGAATGGAGATTCAAATTGTGGTAAGTAAGAATATAATAAGAGTTTACAGAAAATATTTGAGTAGGTTTGTAAGACAGAGTTTTGTCTCTTACTAATTTTGTATTTCACTAAATTTTAAATAAAAACAACTTAAAACATATTATTCTGCAGATATATCCATGTACTTGTGCTTCAGTATTATGAAAACATTCTTTATGCTCGCAACAGAGGTTTATCAAATGTGATGGGTCAATTTTGCTGAAAATTTCAGTTTCAGTTCATTAAAATCACTGATAATAGTGGTTCCATTTGTTTGCTGCAGAAATACTCCATTGCTTTTAATAACAACTGAAAAAGTACTGTTAGATATGCATTTTTTGGAGGGGCGCACAGCCAACATGACTGAAGCAATCCAATTTTATTGCATATTAACCATGCCTAAAGAAGAATCAGCAAAGTCAAAATTTGTAATATTAATGAAGGATAGTAACATATAGAATTTTGTGAGAAGTTCAGTTTGCTGATTAGCAATTTTTATTTTATTTAGCATCAAACAAATTACATAACAAGGTCTGTATGTTTTCGCCCAAGCCACTCTTTCCATAGACCTTAATGTTACACAGTTCCTGCATAGCTCCTAAATAAAGGAAATCTAGCAAATACTGATAAAATGTAGCTGCTAATATCTCAACTTCTGACAAAACTCTTTTTATTCCATTTTAATCATTGATCACTTCTATTTTAACTGCACTTCCCACAAAAACTCACCCAGTTTCTTTAGCTGAGTCTCGTAATCAAAAATGTTTCTAATCACTGGTTCCTCATTAATTTTCAATCATTTTTCTCTTATTAAACATTTTCTCCACTCCTCGGTCCCCATACATTTCAATAAAATGTGAACATCATCTTCACCCCCTCCACAGATTGGACACACAACCTGCAGTACAGTTTTCCTCATTGCCTTTAGTATCCAAACCCCCAGTCTAAACCAAGCCATTCCTCCTCTCTCCGTCTGTCACACTTTTTAATATATATATATATATGCCTTCTTCATAAATCTAGTCTCAAAAACTCTATATGTAAGATCTTTTCATGTCGATTGGTGAATTCAGAACCACCCTAAATTTGAAAAGGAATTTATACAGTGAAACTCAATTTAAATTAAATGTTCATGAAACCAAAATCAACTAAATCGTTAAACTATTTTACTCATACGCTTACATGCAGGAACATGTTTTTGTAGGCTTGTGCCTATATCATCTGCTGCTGTTGACTGGTTCGAACATCTGAATCCCTCATGGCTGAATGGCATTTCCCTGGCAATGGAGATTTGAACAAAAGAGTTGATATCAAGGATTTCAGTATTCATCACTCATTCCTAAACAAACAGACAAGTCAACAGTAGCTGACCATTTGTGGAAAACAAATCATGGTATAAATGAAGAAACCAAACTGTTAAAAACCAAGAGGAATGTAAAAGAATTAAAGGTGTAGGAGTAGATCTATTTAAAGAAGCATGAAGAATGAGTGATGAATTTTGAGATCCATGATATTAACTCTTAAATGAAATTGTTTAAACCTCCGCCATCAGGGGAAGGTCAGTCAGCCATGAGGGATCTAGATTTCCGAACCAGTCGACAGCTGGTGATGATGTAGGCCAGGGGTCATGAAAAACTGTTCCTTCATATAAGTGTGGTGAGTGAAACCTTTTGAGTGCTTTATCAACTCCAGTCTCATGAAAATTAATTTAGAATCTGCCTATTCATATCCTCAATAATCTGAGCCAAACACCCTCCAGAATCCTCTTAACAGCTATCTCTTAATAACCATAAGTCTCCTAGTCCATTCTTCTCTAGTTGCTCCTTAATACTTTCTAACCAATTATTTCAATATAAGTATTTCTCTTGATGTCTTAAACAACCTTTCAGTGTGGATTTGCAATGGTGTAAATGAAAAGATAGTGTAGGAGAGTCCTTTCAGTGTGGATTTGCAATGGTGTAAATGAAAAGATAGTGTAGGAGAGTTCAGTTTAGTAAATAAAAATGGAGTATTGAACATTTCATACTATATACAGCAAATTTAGTTATGAATCTCTCGATTTTGAAGTGTTGAGTATAGCTTGTTCAAACATTCAGTTTCCTATAAAGGCTAAATTTCAATGAGCATTTAAGAGCAAGTAAAAAGTTTAAAAGAAAGAATTAAAATTCAAAAATAAAATGCAGAGATGAAGAATTAGTCAGTTAATAGCCTTTATTGACCATTAAGCTTCTTACAAATGAAACTTCATTAAACTTCATCAAACAATATAATAATGCAGAATATTTGTGTAATGATTAATATTAAGTATATTAAGAAGTTAGGATTGCAAATAGGAGGGTGAGGTAAATGAGTATGGAGGAACTGCTAAAAGATGGCAGAAACTGAGAAAGGAAATAGTGAAATATGCAGGAGCAAAAATGATAGTGAAAGATAATTTAATTAAAAAGCAAAATGAATGGTACAATCATGAAAATAAATGTGAAAGTATTTTATAGCAAAATGAAAATAACAATGACCCAAGCATGTCACTGATTATATGGTGCAACTGGGATAAAATCTGAAGAGTTTCATTCTGAAAGCCCATTAGGATGTGATAAAGATGTGTGTGCTGTCTGGTTCTGATTGTTCCTAAACTGCGTTAATAATTGAAGTTCAGTTCCATAATATAAACAATTAAACACTTCTGTTTTCGTATTATTATAGGATTAGAATAATTAGCAATTTCATATGCTAGAGGAATTTAAAACCTTATTTCTTAGCTTCAGCATTTTCAGCATCATTATGCACCCTATCTATATAAAGAGTTTCTGTCTGATTTTATTCAAATGTCTAGGAAACATAATTATTGTGTTCATAGAAAAAATTAAAGCATTTAACTTAAAAAATATGTATTTTTTTAAATTTAGCTTGTTTTGTCATGTTCCATTTGAAAGCTATAACTATTCACTGCTGTAAGTGAAAAAGGAGACAAGGACCATTAATGTATGTTATTAGTAAGCCCCGGATTTTTAGGTTCTATGTATCAGTGTATTAGGATTTTATAGGATCTTATATGTTGAATTTAGGAATTTATAGGATCTTTGGCATATATATATTCATGCAAATCACTGGGCACTTTGTTTAAAACACTAACTTTAAATTGTAAAAAGTTAAATTAACTGTAACTTTAGTATGTATTTGAAAGTACCAAATTCAATACACCTACGAATAGTATGGCACTGAAAAGCAAACTAATTTCAAGCACTACTGTGCAAAAGTTGAAAAAACACATAATTTAATTTTCAACACTGCATGTGCAAAAGTATTGAGTATACTCATTTTGCTTTAATATTATACTTTAAAAACACACAATTAATTTTAAACACTACAAATGCAAAAGTTTTCAGTACTCATTTTGCACTCCTAGTATGACACTGAACAATGAAGTACTTGGAAAGATTGTGAGGTGTAAACCCCCTTCTGTCTTCTGTTAAAATGTGCTTGAAAGCGGAGAAACTGTGTTCCACTACACACGAGGTAAGAGGTGCGAACTTCATCTCGGCTATTTCCTTAGGATTCCAGCTCAATGATCCCTGCACTTTTTCTCCACAGAAAACGCAGCCAATTGTTGCTACGACCTTGAAATCTGGACTGCGCACCAAAACGGCTAACTTATTTTTTATAGATTCTCCACTTGGTCCAGGTACCACTTTGTTTCTTACCTCCTCTATGACTTGCAATGCTTCCGTCATGGGAAGATATGATTCTTCCAATTTTTTTATTGCACTTTCAAAGTGAAAGCAATTTGCTTTGATATAGCTCAACTCCTGTACTGCTGCTACTGCAATGCTTTCTTTGCCTTTACAACGGCGGCTGCATCAAGTTCATTTAATGAATCAATTACCTCTACGACGCTTGTGTAGTTTTCCGCATAATACATTGCTGCTGATAGCCACAGACTCCACGTGTCACTACAGGCTGTGGAGGCAGCGGTATCGAAGGATACTTCTCTCTGAATATCACCACTCGATTTGGTGCTTTCAAGAAAACCTTCTTCACCGAAGAAATTATTTTATTGACTGTAGGATGCTCTTCCTGAATCTTTTCAGCTACCCGGTGGAGTCCATGTGCAAGACAGGTGACATGGAGCATACAAGGATGGAAAGCCTTTAGACATTCACCTGCTTTCAACATGTAAGCTGCACTGTTGGTCACTAACAACCTCAATTTTTCCTCTCCTTCTGCATCTGGCCATATGACCTTTAAAGCATCCCTCACTGCAATTGATATTGTAGAGTGGTTGGTTTGTTGAAGCTCCTTGCATAGTATGACATGGGCTTACTGGGTTCCTCAGAAGTGAGTTTGCCCACAACTATGGCGGCAATATATCTACCACAAGCATCCGTTGTTTCGTCCACACTTAACCAAATGTTGTGGTCAGCTATGTCTGCCTTTATGTCTTCAATAGCTTTCTCATGTAACTGGGACAATACATTCTTTCTTAAGGTGGACTCATCTGGTACTTTAGAGTTGCAAAATTCTTGAAAAATGTTTTTCAGTATTGGGTTTTGTAGTGTAGGAATTGGTATACTGGCGGCAGTAAAAGCTTCACATAAACGCATACTAAATGAATTAGCTTTGGCTTCATTAGAACTGCCGGCTTTGATGTTAAGAAACTCTGCTTCTTTTGAGATTCATTCCTAACAGCATTTGCAGAATGAGTTGCTGATTGTCGGTGTTGCACCAAGTGAGAACGTTTTTCTGCTGGCACCTGTAAATTAAATGTAAACAAGAAAATTAGTCAATTTAAATACCCACCGCCGGCAAATAAGTATTAAATAATTTTGGAAGTGTGATGGAGTCTAAAGAGAGCATACTTTAAGTTGCACTCCGGTATTATTTTAAAAAATAGCAGGGTGAACAATTTCCAAAATACGAAAAACACAAGAAATTATTCCTACCTGCTTCTGACATGCGTTACAATAAATAACCTTTCCATCTGTAGAAAAGCTTTTGTCAATCAGGATCCACTCATGGAGCAGAGAACTTCTTGATGATTTGCTTTTGGGCATGGTGCAAACAACTGCTATCGTCACCAGTAGCAAGAAAACTGAATATTTTGCCAGTGAATTTTAAAAATGTCATGTTAGAAACTCCCTATAACGGAAGAAGCAATAATGCATACTACTCAACAGCTATATTAAAATGTTTCCCTCTAGCTTTCACCTATTGTTGCGGCACATATCACACGTTTCAGAAATGCCGCGTGCCACTGACTACCTCTTTCGACAATAGCTAGAAAATCATAACTGAAGGCGGCGAATGTTTTAATTAGTTTATTATTGTGGCGGACGGTTTAATTAAAGTTTATTATTGTAAGGTATTGCATAAGAATCTAATTATTTAATAGTTTCCTTATTCGAACGGGCTCCCTTCATTTTAAAAATGCTTTTATATTCATAAATCTACTCTTATTTGCTTAAAGCCGAATTAGGCACTTTTAGGTTCTATCACGAAAAATAGGTTTTATTAGGTCCTAACGTAAAATTAGGTCAATTTAGGCTCTATAAAATTGAAGTATATTACTCGTTGGTAACTAAAACATTAAAATAAACCAAAGTTTAGAATGTAGGAGGTCAGGAATAAAATAGGTCAGAACCTAAGAATCCGGGGCTTAGTTATTGGCATACCTATTTTAATGATAGCAGTTAGCATTTTGGTAATAATTAATGCATGTATAATTCTTAGGAGCTGTAAATAATTATAAATGAGGTGAATATTTCTGATTATAGCTGCAGTTTGTAATGCCATATGTTAAGGGCATTTTTACTCTTGTTATACTTTGTATATTTGAATACTACTAAGAGAAGGTGACTACCAAATGCAAATGAGAAGTGTTGAAACCATTCTTCGATGAAGTGCATATTCTTAGAGATTACCCCTATTTTGGTTGAATCAATCTGTGTAAGCTGTTTATTTCAAATCGCGCACCTCATATCTTATACCTTTAAAATGCAACATTTAGTTCAGAAAGTGCTGGGCCAACCAAGATGTATTATGTATTAAACAGAATGTGCTCTTAGCAAAGAATCTGATTTTACAAGATTGCATTTGATAGCAAAGCTAATTACTGATAAAAATAACTTTGAATATAACATTTTTTATGTATAATAAAATGCAATATCTTTTGACATTTTTTCTTATAGCTTATAAGAATATTCTCTATGCATTCAGTTGAAAATACACCACATTCAATATTTTTCAATTATAAATATGTATAAATAAAAAAGTGTTTTTCTGGTATTGACATCATTACATTATTGAGAGAGTACAAGTTTTACACTTCGGTTAATAAAGAGCTATCCTTAGAAGCAATAGATAAATATTGTGAAACATGGAAACTAAAAGTCAACCAAGCTAAGACTCAAATTGTAGTATTTCAGAACGGGAAAATTAAGCAAATATGAGAAATGGAAAAAAAGAAGCTTAAGAGTACAAGGAAATGCAAGGGTGTATATACTTAGGAATCAGAATTGATGGAGATGGCTTATGGGGGAAACAAAAGAAATTAGCACTAGCAAAAGAGGAAAGTGCTATGGTAGGCATCAGAGGATGCAAAAGTAGAATACCAGGCATAGAGGTCAAGTGGTTAAAAAGAATTTATAATATGGTAGTAGAGACTAAAATGCTGTATAGTATAGAAGTATGCAGGCTGGATGGAGGTGTAAAACCATAGATTATGTACATAGGATGTTTTGCAGGGAAATATTGGGCCCACGCCATGCAATTGTAAGGGAGGTAGCTCAAATTGATAGAGGGAGAGTGGCAAAGATACAGGCGACAATGGAGAGAGTATTGAAATACTGCAACAGAATCATAAATCTAGATAAAAGTAATGTCTTAAGGCAATGTTTATAGTATCAAGAGAAGAGCTTAAGAACTTAAAGAATGGGCAAAGTCTTTGAAATAACCTGGAAAGTAATGGACTAGGAGAGGTGTGGAGGAAGAGGGAAAATAGCACAAAGGGATTTTGGAAGCATGCAAGAAAAAGATTTGAGGACATAGAAATACAAAAACTCTTTAGTGCAGTAGTAGATAAGAGTTCCTTGACTTTATATACTCAGATAAAAAATTCATAGGAGAGGGAAACATATATAGATAAAGTAAAGAGAGATGAGAGGGCTTTGCATGGTTAAGAGCTGGTGTTTGGAGATTAAAAAGATTTAGAAATGGTATACCTTGCGACGGTATGTTGGTTGTTTTATATGTGTTTTTTTTGTTATTTGTTAGCCCCACGTTGTGGAAGCCAATTTGCTATAGAAATTGCTTTACGTAATGTTGTTTACATCAGTGTTGAAGCCATCTTGTGACGTCATTCATTTGTTTGGTTTGTAGCTCCATCTGGCGTAGCAATTTGCATCAATTTTTGAAATAATTCATTTTAAATGTCCTCCGGCTAGCTGTTTGGGTCGAACATGTATCTCTTACAGGTTGTGAAGCGGAAAGGAATCTTTTATCCAGAAATTATACTGATGAAGAAAATTTGTTTTATAATTTTTATTGCCGAACACGTTCACGAACACTTTTACATATTGATTTAGATACTCGCCAAACTGAAACTGTTTGTAATAACTTCTTACTTATCACTTTTAACTCTGTATTTCAACTTTGTGTATAATTAACTTTATAATACTTTAGATTCTCGTAATTCTGCTGCGCGTAACTTGACGAACTGAAGGACTGACTGACGACGTGTAGTGTACACGAAATTTTGATGAACTGAGGGGCAAGCTACCTTGAACCTACCCTATTTATAGGCCTGCATCAAGATACGCCTAAAGATTATAAATGAACTGCTATTGGCTAATAAAACGCGCCAACATTAGCGTCTATTTTAATATCCAATGAAAACCACGAATACATATGCTTTAGGAAATATTCTAGAAGGTTCTACCGAAAACGCGCGAACATTACGTAACTTCCTTGTTCCCAGTAATTATAAACAGCTCAACCCCTCGCTGCATTATTGCGATATTATTGACAGTTTCAGTAAAGCCGTATATTATTATTTACCAATAATAATTACAATTAATAAACATCGGAAATCAATGTCACATAAAAATACATATTCATATTACAATCATTATTTACATTTAAATAATTTGTGATACAAATTACCGTATCATATGCCCCACTAGAAACATAATTATAAATATTTATAACTTGTTTGGAAATTTTATAATTGTGTTTTTTAGTCTCCTAAATCTTGGAACACACGCTATCACTTTCACTTAACACTTCACACGCATTTAACACACGACATATTTATTTTATTTATTTATTTTTTTTTTTTTATCTCGCCACTACTTACTGGCTCTGGTTTAATTAATTTAGATATCAATCTGACATCACAAATTTTTTTATAGCGAATACTTTACCCTAAATTATTTAATGACTGTTACCAAATTGTTTACTTTCTTAAGTTGTTGACGAAAATTTATACATTTAAGATTTTTTGTAATTATTATACATATTTACCAAAATATTCACCCTCTACATATATTTACATCTCTTAAATCTAGGCACTGTTTCACATGTCCTATTTACTACATAAATATTTGTTTTAATTATTTTTACCCATTTTTGTTATTTTGTACTTTATCTTAACAATACTCTTGGAATAGTATTTATGTACTTTACTTTAATATAACATCATGCTTTATTTCACATGTTCAGTTACTAATAAAATGTTATTTTCCTCTCAAACATTTAGTCATGTCCAAAATTTATTTCTCCTTTCACATGACGTACATATTTATTTAACCCTCTTACGTTCCAATACATTGCTCTGCATTTCGTCTTTAACTATCCAGCATTTACTATTTATCATCGTTGTCTTTTGTTTCACCATGATCTTCATGGTTGTATGGTTTCAGCATCTCAATATGGAACTTTCCTATGCTTTTTCGAGTTGTTGGATTACATAACTCATATGTATTAGTTCCATATACTTCAACAACTTCATATGGTCCATGGTATTTGGGAAATATTCGCCAATAAAGTTTATTTGCTTTATCCGACAATTTCTTGGTTTTGACCAAAACTAAATCTCCTATTTTGATCCTCCATTCCTTTCTCTTCTTTTCTTCATGTTTAATTTTTCTTTTTATGGCCTTTTTCTTCATCCTATCGAATGCTTTTCGGAACATCTCTTCTTCTGTTTGTGGTATCGAATGCGCATCTGGAATGGCTTCTGGAATTTTTTTACACATTGTATTGATCTTTTTTCCTAACTTAAGTTCACATGGTTTGTATCCTGTCACATTGTTTACGGTTTCATTTAGTAGATTCTGAACGAAGTTCACGTATCCATACCATTGGGTGTGCTTTCGATGACATAACACCCTTAAATAATTTGAAATTTCCTTAATTTCCCTCTCCACTGGGTTGGAGTTCGGTCTGTATCTTGACGAAAAATATTGTTTAATGCCATTTTCTTTCAGTCCATCCATAAATTTTTTTCCTGTGAAATACGAAGCATTATCGCTCAATACAGATTGAATAGGTCCTTCTTCTATCACATATGACTTGAGTAGTCTATTCAAACATGCTAAACCTGTAGGTTTTCTCAAAGGGTAAATTCTTACATATTTGCTGAATATATCATAACATACAAATATATATTTGTTTCCAAATTGACTTGGAGGCATCGGACCATGAATATCAATACTAATTACACATCTCGGCTTATCCCTTATAACCGAATTAGTTTCAAATGCATATGCTGCATTTATTTGCTTTGCCTTCTGACACAGGTTGCAGCACGATATAAATTTCCAAACTTTCTGACGCAATTTGGATATGTATAAATTCTCTAAAATCATAGAAGTTGTTCGGTCCGTCCCTGAGTGTGCTAACCCTTCGTGAAAATTCTTAATTAGTTCCTTTTCCATGCTTTTCGGAACCATTACCTTCCAACTAGGCGTTTCTTTTCCATGCTTCTTGTATAATGTCCCATCTCGAATTGCTATAATTTCTTTCTTTGCCTCCTCAATTAATGGTGCATTTTCTTTAAGTTCAAATAATTTTGCGTCCTCATTTTGAATTTCCCCCATATTTTTCAATTTTCTAATCATTTCTTTGCTTAAAGGAATTTCAATTGTCAATATTTTGACTTCATTTCTAGGCCTTTCAATATTTTCGGGAATTTGTGGGTTGTAGTTCAATCTTGATAGCAAATCACTGAAGGTATTATTTTTGCCAGGAATGTGTATAATCTCAATATCAAATGCAGATATTGCATGAATGTATCTAGCAAGTTTTCCACTACATAATCTACACCGTTGTATGAAAGTTAAGCTGATGTGGTCTGAATATACTTTCACCTTTTGCTGATAAATATAGGTTTTAAAACGAATTAATGAGAAATATAGTGCTCCAATTTCTAGCTGAGTCACTGAAGAATTCCGCTCAATATTTGTAAGTCCTCTAGAAGCTGTACTAATGACGTGAAAGTCATTGTTGATGTCTCGCTGTCCTAAAATTCCGGCGTATCCTTGCATTGATGCGTCGACATAAATCTCATATTCCAAATCTTCTCTAGGCCTCTCGAGTAATATGGACTTAGCGAAGAGTTCTTTTACTCTTTCAAAACATTTTTGATGATCCTCTGTCCATTTCCACTTATTGTTTTTTCGGAGTAGCTGCCGCAGTGGTTCTATTTCAGCCGAATATCTTGGTACGAACTTACTCTGAAAGTTCAATACCCCTAAGAGACGTCTAATTTGTTTTACGTTCCTTGGTGATGGAATTTTCATTATTGCTTCAATTCTTTTCTGATCAGGTCTTATACCTCGTTCATCCACTACATAACCCAGAAAATTTATTTCCTTGACACAAAATTTTGATTTTAGTATGTTCACAGTCATACCATGTTGTTGTAGTTTATTTAACACATAATGGACATTATTCATGTGTTCTTCAAATGTTTGACTAATGATTAGGAAGTCGTCAATATACTTTATTAAAAAGTCATCTGCAGAATTTCCAAAGATACTGTGAATGGCTCTCAAAAATCCACTCCCTGAGTTTTTTAAACCAAAAGGATTTACACAAAAGCGATACTGGATCCCTGAGTACTGAAATGAAGTGTAATCACGCACTTTGGATCTAATTCCACTTGCCAATATGATGCAGTGAGGTCAATGGATGTCAGAAATCTCCCTCTTGAAAGTTTTGTAATTAGTTGTTCAATTCCCTCACTTTGAAAATGATCTGGTTTCATATACTTGTTGACATATCTACCGTCTAAAGTTAATCTCAAACTACCATCTCGTTTAATACTCCAGCAGATTGAATTTATATACTGAGAATTACTTTGCTCAATAATCCCATTTTCTAACATGCTATTTATTAGTTGTCTAGCTTTGTCCCGAAGACTTATAGGTAAATTGTCATACTTGTGCCTATATGGTGGTACGTCTTCTACTTGAAATGTATGCTGATATACATTACATCTGCCTGGGATATTACTAAATACTGAACTATTGTTCATCAAAACATCATGAAGGATTTGTTTTTGCATTATCGTAATATTATAAGCTTCTTCACACTTGTGTATTATTTCCTCATTTCTCTTCTCTTTCCAGCTGTTGTCTGTCTCGCTCACATGGTCGTCTTTTGTTTGGATTGTAAATTCCTCTACTTTCCCTGGCATTTCTGCTAGCTGTTGAAAATATGGCGTGGTATTCCCTTCATATTCTGTGACTACCTGCTTTATCTGACTATTTCTATCAGTTTCGGTGATTTGCACAAAAAACTCTTGGTCACAAATATTTTTCTCATCCTTTGTCATCTCGATTACAGAAACTTTCTCTTTTATAAATGGTACCCTTATTTCTCTATCTTCTTTTGTTATTTTTAACTCTTCATGTTTAAAATCTATACATGCTTCATATTCATGTAGGAAGTCACATCCTATAATTATGTCACAAATCAGATGGTTTACAATTAGAAACATAACCTCAAAATTCTCTCCGCCGATAAGTATGCTAAGTAGAGCTTGTGTTTTTATGACCTGTGTCGTTCTTCCGATTGCAACACGACAAACTAAATTACTAGTTGCGAGAGCCATAATTTTGTTACCTTCATTAATCAAATTTATGTAAAATTTCTGTGAGCAAATTGAAGCTGATGAACCAGAATCTATAGTTGCAATGATCTTTTTCTTCGCAATTTCCATCCTAACATGAGGTGACTCAAAATTTTCTCCCTTATCTTTTGTTGCTGTAATCTTATTACAGGGTGTATGTGTAGGCGTATGATTTGTATTGGTAATGGATACTGAATTATTAAAGACGTCCTGAGAACCTACTGCACAGGAGTCTGTTAACAGTTTTCCTGGTTATTTCCATGTTCACGTACGGGACTGCCATTCCTAACAGGCGCTAAATCTATCTCATTGTCGCTACCATTGTTTTGAGTTCCCCTTCCTCGAGTTCGAAATCCTCGATTTCTGACATTATGTCCCCTTGGCACGTAATTTTCTTGCCGTTCCTCAGATCTTTCCCGGTTATTATTTTCCCTCCAGTGAATGAAATTTCCCCTTTGTCTAATGTACCTCCTTCCATAATTTTGCCCTCTTTCAGGCAACCTTTCTGTCCTGACATAATTTATTTGTTCCTGTCGACCTGGTCTCCTATCTATCCTTGATCTTTCAAATTGTGGAACGTATGATTGATACCGTTGTCTGGTATTAATTTCATGTCTGTCTTGTCCTCTAATTTGCTGATAACTACCTTGGTAATTTCTTCTATCTCGCACATCTAAAAATCTATGTTCCCACTCCCGAGACATATCTTCTTCCTGTTGTTCCAAAGCTGTTATTAATTCTGTCATCTCATAGATGTTCCGTGGTTTTGCAATTAATAAGTAATTTCGTATCCTTATAGGATAATGCCTTGCGAGCAAACTCACAAAATCTTCCTCACTGATTGGAGGTGACAAGTTTCTAACCTGACTTGCATGTTTTAGTAAGTAATCAGTCATTGATATTCCCTCTCGTGGATTAAATTGACCATGACTAAGCATTGCTCGAATTCTTTGCAATTAGGTCAGTTTGTAGACAACGTGAAAAGTAGGTGGAATTGGGCAGTGAAAAAAGAGAACACAAATATTTAGGTACCTACAGCAGAGAATAGATCTTAAAAATGTAGTTTTCAGAATGTAAATAGCATATGACAAGGCAATGAGTGTGCGCTAAATGCCATGTCATATTCAAATGTAATTTGCTTAGCATAAATAAATAAAGACCTTTAAACAATGCTGGCAATTTTTGGAGATATCAGCGTTCCTCTGTTCTGAAAAAATGTTTTATTATGGACTGTGTTGCAATCAGGTTCAACATCTCTCTGATGGAAATGAAGTTAATACAAACTGTGATTTTTCCTAGGTTTATTTGGAGCAATTCTCTTAGAAAAAATGTCTCTCTGGTAGCAATGAAATTAACATGAAAAAAGGTTTTATTCAGAATTTATTTGCAATATATTAAACTATGATGGTTTATGCATATACTTCCCTCTCACTCTTCCCCCCCCCCCATCTCTCTGCGTTGATCAGTGCTGCCAATCTAGGTCGTACATAGTGACCTTAAGATGTACAAGCTTACACACTGAAAGCGGCTGTTCTCTAGGGTGTATTAGTCTGTTTAGCTGCATCCAGCAAACCAAGTGCATTTTAACTCACAACTTCTAAAATTCATGTGTATGATGAATGTGCTAGACATATTCTTTGACAAATTGTATTCACAAGATGAGAACCTATGTTTTGAAATTATATTTTGTGCAATCACATCAGATATTCAAGAATTTTATGGTAATTTTGAAAATGAAAATGAAAATAACTAAGGATGCAGGAATTGCGGTTTAGCGTGAAAAAGGAGGACATTGAATTAGTGAATATTTGTCCTTATCACCTGAAAAAACATGGAAAGTGGAACCAACAAATGGCTTTATAAGAGAATCTGTTAATACAGCCAACATTTAAAGGAAACAAAAATTAAATATTTCAGTGCTACTGCAACAAAGAAAATAAGCATTGTGTCACTAAAGCAATCAAAGTTTGGAATAAGCCTACAAAGGCATATTATATTCAATAATTAAGAAGGAAGGTGTAAAATGTAAGGATGTCGTACATCATGATTTGTCTGACAGTATTGGTAATTAAGTATTTCAAGTTTCAAAGATTGCTGTATTATCTAAAGAAACAAAACAAGAAAAAAGTGACTAATCAGTAGCTAACAGTGAGCTAGTTTCAATTGTTAAAAAAGCAAGGGGTAGTTTACTGTTTAACTTCCTTGGCCCCAAATATAATCTAGACAGGATTATCCTCCATTTGCACATAATAGCGGTGCATGACTTGATTACATACAGATTTTACATTTAAAAATCTGATGTGTTACATTTACATGACTTTCTCTATCTTCTATTGCTTATTAGTGGGTATACAAATTATTCTTATGAAAGTTTATTTTCCTACCTACTTCATTTTAATCAAGATAAACCTTTCTGGAAATAGCTGCATTAAATGTTTTGTTATAGATACAAAGGGAATAGTGATATTCAAGAACTGGACACTATACTCTGGTCTTAAAGTTGCATACTTTTTTCATGACATTGTGAGAAACAGCTGAAAATCGACAGGACATTTACCAGTAATGCTAGATTATATAAATTTCCTTCCAAATGAAGAGGACTTCACAAGCTACTCCCAGAAAATTCAAGATATATTTTATTTGTCATGTAAATATCTTAATATATGGTATTTTGATCAAATTTGTTACAGCCATTTTTAAGAAAATCAAAAAATTCTAAAAATGTTCAAAGTAAAGGGTAGTTTGGGGTGGAGGGATTTTCTTGAAAATCTTCATGTATCGTTTTTGGAAGGTATTGAATTTAAATACCAAGTTTGGTATTTATCCGACATTTTGTTAATGAATTATGCTGTTCACACACATGGACATTTTTCTGAAAATGCTTTTTTGGATTCAGGGGCCTCAAAACATGTATTTCTGGTGAAATCCCATTATCAAATGTTCGGGTGGAATCCAATACTACTATCTTCATGGTAGAGGAAGTAAAAATTCATTCATTTTCAGAGCAAGTGACAATTCCACTGAAATCAGCAGGTAGCTGAAAATGAAATGTTCATCTGAATTGGTCAATGATGCTTAGCGAGCTCTCTTTTCAGCCTTGTAACCATGGGTTTGTATAAACTTGACTTAATTTTGAAGTTATCCTTATGGCTATAATCAAAATAAAGCAAGTTAATAATGGAGTATTCTTTTCTCAGGATAACAATGATAATGGAACTCCTGTTTTCCATTATACTGGGGAAAGTTACCATCACAAGTCGAACAAATTTGGACCAAACTGGAACAGATTTACTCAGGCTTTCTTGGCATGCAGAAGAGAGACAAATTTCTCTCCATCTAAATTTGCAGTGTCAACATATGCTGAAGCAGCTGATGTTCCACTGATAGTTATACACCTTTTTTTTTGAAACGGGGAGTTTATTTATTAAACGTTAATTTTGAATTTGACACATCTTTCTATTGATCTGCATAGATGAAATGAACCAATGCCAAGTTTGTGTAAACAGCAGGTTTTTTTACTTTCTCTACTACGTATAGTAAGTAGGGGAAGTATTGCATTCCACCCAAACATTTGATACCGAGATTTCACAGGAAATACATGTTTTGAGGTGCACTGAATGCATATAAAGCATTTTTGGAAACATGTCCGTGTATGTGTGTGTGTCTGTCTGTCTGTCTGTGAACAGCATAACTCAGAAACGATCAGTTGGATAAACACTAAACTTGGTATTTAGGTTCAGTATCTTCCAGAAATGCGGACACAAAGGTTTTCAAGAAAATCCCCCCACCCCAGATTACCTTTTACATGGAACATTTTTCAAAAATTTTAATTTTCTCAAAAATGGCTCTAACGATTTTGAATAAAATACCATAAGTTTAGGACATTTTTGTGGCAAATGAATTGTATATCTCAAATTTTCTGGGAATGTCTTCAAAAGTATTCTTCATTGTGAACGACTTTTGCATAACTGGTAAACCATAAGAGATACACAAAATTTTACTACACAAAAAATGTAGATCGCATTAAAATACACAATATGTGTCATGTACATATTTTTTTGTTGAGTGAACCATTTTTGAGATATTGCTTGTTATTCCCTTAAATTTTCCAATACTTTTACTTTTTCTCAATTGAGAATTCATTATTAATTTTTTTTCTTTTTTTTTTGGTCCTGGTAATGCAAAGAGAATGGAATACTCCACATAGCAACCAGCTCTTAAAATATTTTGACTATCGCTTAAAGCCTACCAATTCCCTTTGCATCTACAAGAAAGTTAGCAATAAGATTAACATCTCGATATCTCAATTAACATGAAGCATATGGAGAATAAACGTTTGTAAAAATAGTTTGTACAAGAGTAGAGAAAGTCATGTGAGTGTAACATATCAGAAATTTTTATAAGTAAATGTAGGTAACATGTAGCACATCCTCCACATTATGAGTTCAGGTCTTTTCATTAATAAAAATCCGTCTGTTTGATTCATACTATGAAGAAAAGTAAAAATGTCCTAACTAGAGCATTTATTTAGACAGTGGCTTAAGGGAATGAAGATAACATTAAGGCTCTCATAGCTGAAAACAGAATTAAAATTTAATTTATGCTCTGGGCCGAGAAACCATGATTTGCTGCTGTTCTTACTATATGGAACTGCAATAGACAATCCTCAATGGTGATGGCTTAGTTGCTTTGAAGTTCTTCACTACAAAAGCATCAATAGATTAGACATCAATGTAACATATTGTTTCTTATGTATAGAACATAAGTTCTCTACAGTAAACTGACCAAATAGTAATTTTGTTAGTGTCTTTTGTTCTAACACATTACACTTAGTTTATTTGCATGAGCTTTAGAAGTTTCAGGAGCATTTGCTCCCACTGAGAATGGTAGCAACATGTAAAGCTAATATAAGTAAACAAAGTTTAACATGTCACAACAACAGACATTCTATGTAAATATATGAAGTTGCTTGGGTGAGCGCAATGTGGACAACCATATTGGATGAATGCTGCCACAGTTAACTTTGAGACATGGATGTCAGTTTGGAAACTTAAAAGCTATGAAGTGGCCATTATAAAATAATGGGTGCAGACTCAGAAACAGGTTTCATGAAAGTTCAGTTTTCATACTTGCCAATATATACAATTTGCTCATAAAATGTACAGGAGTGAGGCCTTTTTACAACTTTACAGCAATAGAGGCACTTTTAGGCTTTGTGGGTAGATTTAAAGTATAAGAGATTTTCTTCATGGACATGACAAAGCATTATTCTATTGCGTTATATTGTAACATAAGATTACACACTGAATGTACCAGGCTAATTGCTATACAGTGAGGCAGTACATTTAGTCCACACACTAATTAGATTAATCAGTAAAATATATATCTAATAGACATCAATAATGCTAATAATGATTGAACATTTCCAATGTATGTAAACAGCATAATAATAATTGAACATTTTCAATGTATTTAAACAGCATAATAATAATTGAACATTTTCAAGGTATTTAAACAGTGTAGATATGCAAACAAGGAGAAAGCAGAATATACTCCGGAAAAGTAGCCTTAGGCATTGGAAAGTTTATACACTTAGCAGAAACATCTATACGAAGCGGAACAAAGGACAGTGAAGAATCTTCAAAAATTATTGTCCCCTCTAATGGTGATGCCAAAATGAAAAAAGTGTGGGAAACCCATTGAATGTTCTAGAAGCTTTTACAAGCATAACATGCTATGAAATCAGGGGAAACACAAATTTTCAGAATCAATGACAAAATTAGAATTAAAATCTAACAAGGTAAAAATTACGTTAGTTTGCTAGGAGGTGGAAACAGGCATGGTGATTGCCACAGAAATAGAAGGAAGAGACATCGAAGTATCACCCAAAAACAAACTCTCACACAAACACTCTGTTACTGAACTTGCATACAGATGTGCTATAAAGTCGTTGCAGACACAACACTAACTTCTTAACATGCGGTTGCTATAGATTTGATACACATTCAATACTGTGAAGTCCTAATCAGTGCTTATTATCATTACAAACGACGACAGAAATGAGCAATTAACATGGAATTGTACGAGTTGGGAAATATTTCAGATAGTTAAAATACTTTGTCATAACAATTAAATACACCAAGGGTTCGTCAGTATTGTGGACACTAAAGAAAACATGATGGGTTTAATGGTTGCATTCACTTAACTCGCAGAAATTGTAACATAATGACACAATCATAAGACAGTTTGGCATAATAAATATTCAGATAGTAAAAAATTCCCAGGGTAATTATTTCATCATTAAACACTCAATCACACCCATGCTGGGAAAATAAAGAGTCCAAACCGTGGCTAATTACCCAAAGCAGTTAACTATATTGACATTCATGGCACCCAACAAACACTCATGGTGCCCAACGCCGTGAACTTCATTTATACCACCACAAATGGTGCTACACCATGTGACTATTTAATAATACCATCACAAGAGTGCTATGATAGGCCAATTCTTATCTCTGTGTCTATACTTTATCACGATCATGGTCTCCATAGCTGAGTGGCAACAAAATGCATAGCATGCAGATTTAAAATTTGGTTGCATCACTAGTGACCTCTAGTAACCAGCAGTGATGGGCGCAAACATTTGGTAATTGATGACGTGAAACTGTTCACATAAAATTATTTATCTTATTTGCGTTCTATGGTTGTGGGATATATTCCCCATTTTTTTGTGACCATTGTTGTGTATAGTATAATGCCCCTGCTTTCAGAGCGATAACGCGCCCTCCGTTCAGAGGGAATGTGGTCGTCATCTATCCAGGAAAGGTTTCAAGAAGTAAACACAAACGTGTAACACTTGAATAAAACAATATATTTATGAATAAAGTAAAAGAAGATTAATAAGAGAATACATCCATTGTGTAGTCGACATATAATCAGCCCTTAATTGATTATTTAGAGGTTTAACAAGCTTCAAGCATTTATACATATATGATAACTATACTGTCGAGTCTTAGCTCGCCCTTGAAATAGCGACGTGATGTATTACCTCTATTTAAACTATTAAAACACACTTGAATATTTGACATAAATGATTACTTTAATTATCAAGTAAATAAGTGAATTAGAATAATACATATATACGTGAGTAACTCCCCCTCTCTGTTTTAGCTTTTGTTGAAATGTTTAAGCTCTTTAAAATTCCCAATTTTAACGTTAAGTTGTTAAAATTCCCCAACTCTCGTTATGATCTTTAAAAGTTCCCAACTCTCTTTATCTGGCAGTATCTTAGGCTAAACAGCTCACTCACCTAACATGGTGATTGCAAGTATGCTGGCCACACCCATCATGGCACTCGCTGTCACAGGCTCCTCACACCTCGGCCTCAAAATAAGAATGCCCAGTAATGGCAAAAACTCAAGCTTATATTGCTAATGAAATATTAGTACTATTGCACAACATTGAGCAAAGGTTCTGCAAAGCAACATACGTCAACTTCCTTGCTACTCCTCTGCATGAGCTGGTTGCACGCTTATCACTAACCACGTCCTGTTACAAGCTTCACGATGTGCTCATTTCTGTGCAAATTAGCACTGTTGAAATTTAACATGTGTAATGTAATAATTCAGTAAAATGTTGCAATAGATATTCTATTTCCCCAGATAACCTGATAACTGCCATTTATCTATTAGAGAGTTACGATGGTCACTATATTCACCCCTTCTTGAATGAAACACATGGTAAACAATCCTTTGTTTCACCTCAATTTCTGAATGTGACCATAAAATCCAAAATATATATAACACACATATCCAAAAGGCATACATTATAAATTTTGCGACATTTGTGTGATTCTGTTACATAACTTTGTCTTTGTGTAAATATGTAAATCTTCATGTAAAATTCTTCTTTCTTTACCACTAGCACTATCACTATCACTTACCACTTTCTTGATATACTGCATTAAAATATACCATAATGACTATAAACAATGTCTCGTTCTCGTTGTCGGTCTACCTGATGTGTAGATTCCTGGGTTACTACTTCCGTTGCTGGAACTGAAGGTCTTGGTTCGCATGGAGTCTCTGTCGTTACTGGATCTGGAACTCGTCGTTGCTGAATCTGGATAGCCTGAAGAATGGCTCTCCTTTTGTATACCAATGCTGCAATCATGACTGAAATTACAGTACCAATAATCCAACCAATAAAATTTTTATCACTCTTGCTCGAATCCAGCCGTTTTGCTAGCTGAACCTGAGCCATCAATTTGGATATTGGAATTCTCGGCGCTCTGTCATCTGCCTGTAGATTCTCACGAATTTCGGCTATTTGTTGATAACTGAAGTCTTTGTCGTAACTCTGCTGAAATGTTCTGTCGTTCTTCCTCATTGATAATAGAGTTGATGTCTGGTACAACAATAGCTGTCGCACTGATGTTCCATGTAGATTCACCTGTAATCACTGGTAATAAAGTAATTTGATCCGAATGATAATAACAATCAAGATCATCAGCGATAATTCCCGTTCCTTGAAGTATCAATGTCTGCATCGAATCTTGTCGTCTAGCACTGCATACTTTAATCATCTTCAATGAAGTTGACACTGCATAAATCCAATAGCTCCACTCCTGACTCTTAGTGTGGAACCATATTGAAGTAAAATTATCTGCTACAAGCGTTTTGCTGCATAGCCTGTGAACTTGCCTCTCTTGGCCAAAGAATAAAGATGAAACACATGTATAAGTTGTACTGGTAAATAATGCGAATTCTGCTGGACATATAGATATAATGGTCTTTTTACATCTATTGAGTTGGGATTCTGTGAGTAGAGCATATTTTTGCCTGTTTTCAGATACTGCCAGATACTAGACTGATGTGTCAATAACCACATGTCCAACACCCTGTATTTTAGTAGGCAATGGTATTACTTGAAATAAATCTAGAGCTCTATCCGCTCCTTTTAATGGAATTTGGATTAAAATTCTAATTATCCCAGGTACTGAATATACTATAACATCACAAAGACTGTAATACATGTACATATCTTCTATTTCAACTCCTGCTATCAAAGATACCCCTGTAGGTAACTTCTGTACTACCGATTTAAAAATATTTGATAAATTTTGAGGTGTAACGATAGTAGCGCTTAATCTCCGTGATAATAGTACATCAATTCCTTCATGTAACTGCATCAATTTTTGCTGTAAATCTATCGCTATCGTTGCCATTTCTCTCTGATATTCTATAAATTTCACTTGTCCTGCAAAACATCTAAATTTTTCATTCGTTACTTGATCTATGCTATTCGTTAAATTTTCCAGTAATTTCATATGCAAACGCGTTCTATCATCCAACTGATGTAAATACTGATTTGTTCTTCTGCTACATGTGTCATTATATTCGTTTGATTTTGTAATTTAGAAATAACGTCATGTACATCATTCATTTCTTCTCTATCTGGCGTCCCAACGAGCAATTTTATAATCGAACTTTCTACATCTAGCGATCCTCGCTTTTCTCTATACATCTGGTGTGGAAGATACTGATCTAACGTTTTTAATTCCTCAGCAATCTGTTCCATAAGATAGGTTAATCTTGGTAACCACGCTAATCGAGTCCTTGTAAATTCATCTCTCAACTGATCTTAAAGCTTTAATAGCCTCATATTAATATTAAAATGTGGAGGAATCTGACTTACTCCTCTCCTTATTCGTTCTAGTGCATCTTTATAATTTTGAACAAATATGTCAATCCCTACCGTCCATTTACTTCCTGACATCAGTAGTCTTTCCTGGTGTGCGAATACTACCCCTTTATTCAGTTTTGTCATCTTCAACTCATTTGGTATCGTGAAAGAATCTCTTGCACATACATAACCTGCAACCAAAATTCTATCTTAATTTTGACTTGGCTTTTAATTATGTCATTATTCCTGATGTACTTCGTTCTCGTCATCCACTCGCTCATCTATCCCTCTATTTCTCGATCTGAGATTCCACGGAATATCTGGATTCCTATTTTGTCTAACCTCTCTCTCAACCCTAGGATCTTTCCATGTTGGATCTAACAAACTATCATCCCCTGTAATAGCATCTGTAAATGTATCGTCGAAACCCACAGCTCCTTCTTCCTCAGTTTCGTCTGTTTCCCGAATAGGTTCTTCTACAATAAAACCTCTATTTGATTGTGGTATCTCATTTTCCCCTTCATCATCATTATTATCCTTATCTCCCGATATCTGTCTCGACTTATGAGCTGTTTTTAACCTATTTGCATGAATCGCTCTAGTTTCTTTTTGACCTACTCTTAATTTATAAGTTAGTGGAGAACATTTTTCAATTATTTCCCACGGTCCACTATACTTTGGTGGTAACTTTCTACACTTATGTTTCCCTAAATAAGGATTATCTAAATATACGTAATCTCCTACGTTATATTAAATTGCTTTTGCCTTTTTGTCATAATTTTACTTCTGTTTCTCTTTTCCTTTTACAATATTACTTTGAACCGCTTTATAAGCCTCCCTTAATCTTTGTTTCAAACTTTCTACATGCTGTTTTGGTGTTTTCATATTTGCAATATCCTTTTTTGGTTCTAATTCTAATTCTGATGGTAATTTCATCTCTCTCCCGTGTAACAAATAAAATGGACTATATTTCGTTACAGTATGTGGTGCTGATCTATAAGCCATCAAAACAAATGGTATCATTCTATCCCATTCTCCTCCATACTGTGATATCATCATTGACAATGAGTCATTTAAATATCTATGAAATCTTTCAATAACTGAGTTAGATTGAGGATGCATTGGACTACTGTTAGCCCTTTCTATTCCAAAAAATTTACATATTTCTTCAAACAAAGCTGATTGAAAATTAGTCCCCTGATCTGATAAGATTTTCTCGGGTATGCCATGTCTACATAATACCTCTGTTACTAAAGCTCTGGCTACGGTTCCTGCCGTTTGTTCTGGTATCGGTATCGCTTCCGGATACTTAGTGAAGTGATCTATCACTGTCAACATGTATTTATTTCCTGTTGTTGTAACCTGCAATGGTCCCGTTATATCGATTGATATTAATTGGAAAGGTCTCGTTGCTGTTTCTGAAATACCCATAGGTGCATATGGTTTTCTTACTATTTTCCTTTGTCCACGTTTCACACATCCTAACATACTCTTTTACATCCTCCCTAATAGTTGGCCAAAAATATCTTGCTTCTATTAGGTTTTTGGTACGTTTCTCCCCTTGATGCGCACTGAATGTTGTATCATGATGCAATTTAAGAATCTGTTCTACCAAGTCACATGGTATGACTAACCTATCGCCTCCACTAGTCTTTCTATAGAGCAACCCCTCTTTGTCCAAAAAGACTATATTATTCCTTTTTGCTTTCATGTCGTCTACTAACTGTCTACAATACAAGTCATTCTTCTGTGCTTTTAGTATAATGTCTCTAGTCATTCCTACTTCTGAGGATGTTTCTACTGAACTTGCGTCATTTAGTTCCCCTTCTAATAAAAGACATCGTAACCTAGATAGCATATCTGGTATGATATGGTGTTTCCCTGGCTTATGATTTACCTCAAAATCATATTCACTTAGCGTCAAAACCCAACACGTTAATCTAGCGCTTAAATGAGGATTCTTTGTCATTAATAACCATGTTAACGCTTTATGATCTGTATAAATAATGAAATGACTTCCAATCAAATAAATCCTAAATTTCTTAACCCCAAATATCACACTTAAGAGTTCTTTTTCTGTCGTTGTATAATTTAATTCTGGTGATGTCAATAATCTACTTGCATAACCAATTGGTCTTTCTTGTCCATTTGTTCTTGCGCCAAAACAACTCCTAATCCATACATACTCGCATCACATGACAATATAAAAGATTTTGAAAAATCTGGATGAGCTAACACAACTTCTGTTGTCAGTGCTTTTATTAACATCTGAAACGCATTTTCCTGCTCTTGTTTCCATTCAAATTTCTGACTTTTCTTTAACAACTGTGTTAAAGGTTTACTTTTATCTGCAAAATGTTCAATAAAAGACCTGTAATAGCCTACGGCTCCTAGAAACGATCTTACTTGTTTCACTGTCGTTGGCCTTACAAACTTTTGAACTGCTTCTACTTTAGCCAGGTCAGGTTTTATACCCTTTGCGCTAACTACATGTTCTACGTACACAATTTCTTTGTGGGCAAAATGACATTTCTGAATTCCTGGCTTCAAACCTGCTTCCATTAGTCTATTAAATACTGTATCTAGTCTTTCAGCATGCTCGTCTATGGTTTTAGAAAATATCAAAATATCGTCCATGTAAATTAAACATATAAGTCCTCTCAGTCCTCCCATAATTAAATCTATGGCCTTTGACCATGTCATCGGAGCCAATACCAACCCATATGGCATTCTATTATACTGGTAACTTCCTTCTGGACAAATGAAACTTGTCTTATGTTTATCTTGATCCTTTACTTTGATCGCATGGTATGCTGAATCTATGTCTATAATTGAGAAATAAGCATTCCCACTTAACATTGACAAATTTTCTTTTATATCTGGAATTGGCCACAATGGCACCCTTGTTACTGCATTTAGTTTTCTATAGTCTACACACAATCTATATTTAACCTCACCATTTAATGCTTTCTTTGGTACAAACAAACACGGACTTGCCCATTCAGACTTTGTATGCTCAATGATTCGCTTATCTAATAAATCCTTTATTTGATTTCGTAATTCATTTTGGAATGCAAATGGTACTCTATATGGATTTTGTCTTATAGGAAGAGCATCTCCTGTGTCTATGGAATGTTCAATTACATCTGTAAATGGCAATTCACCTGTTGCTGAATTCATGAATAACATTGCATGATAACTTATAACTCGTCTTATCACCGACCTATCTTGTCCTTCTAAATGTGATTCTTTTTCATTTATTACAGCTATTACTTCATCATATTCCTTTTTTCTCTCAGATACCTTTTTCTCTGCCAGTGCCTCATTAATCATCTTGCATCCAGCTATTCTCTGAGTTAGGTTAACACGACCCACTGGATAAGGTATTGATTCCCTTTCCTCACATATAACACATTTAAGACTTTTTCCACGTCCTGCCCTAGCGGACATTTCTCTTAGGTCGCACATCCTGTACCTTCGGACCTGTGCTTCTGGTATAGCTCCTTCCTGGTGCTCTCGGGGTCTTACGCAACCTAAAGCTACCTTCCTCCCTTTTTCTTTGTTACTACTTGTCACAGCATAAGCACGTTGACAATCGTCATTCCGGATCTGATCAAATTGTCTACCAACACTACTTACGACTTCGGGCAACGGATCATCCTCCTCTTTTCTCATTGATCCGTACACAAGCTCGTGATTAACCGCCCATGGGGAAACAAGCTGCCGCCTTTTTCGATCTGCCGACCGTCCCCCTTCTATATCCCCTCCAGATATAGGAATTCTGCCCCGTGAACATGTTTTTAATGCATGTCCCTTCCATTCGCCGAAACTATTTGCACCATCATTTAATTGCCTTACACTGGCCCGCGCGAATGGGAACTCCTCGGCCATTACCATAGGTCTACTACCTATTTCCGCGTCATCTAAGTTCATCACTCGAACTCTATCGGTTACCTCACTTACGTTGGCTTCACTATGTGGATCTGTATCTACTCTATTTACTTCATCATTGTAAACGTTCTCACGATCGTGATCGTCATCATATGCGAACGGTGAAGGTTTCGCATAGGCTATAGCACAAAACTTAGCACAAGCTACACATAATAATACATCATCTTTATCTACCATGGTAAATCCATAAGTGTTATCTCTCATTTCTCCACTATATTATGAAGCTTCTCCTATCTTGGTTCCTTTTTCTACCAAAACTTGATTAACACTTAAATTCAATAACCTCACAATGCCATACTTAGCATCTCGATCATATCTCTCATGACCCTGTCTAAGCCAATTAGGTACCTCAATTTCTACTTTTTCATCTATTTAATCCACATTTTCTTTCTTCGCGGTTTTCTCATTAATATCTTGATAACTCAACACTCGAGTTATCATCTTGGCCATATATACTTTACTAACCGTCACATCAATCGGTTCTACATAAACTTCTGCGGGAAGAGGTGCTCTCTTTCTACTTTTTATGTGAGCAAGTGTAACATTTTCACTACAAGGCTCTAGAATCTTATTTTCTGCTAGTACTACATCCCAAGTTATATCATTAGCGTCTCCTATTTGATCGACTACTTTTAACATGAATATTCGTTCGACAAGCCCAGGATTAGCTACTCCCTTGCCTTTTCTAAGATTATTCACTCCAGACATCGTAATTGATGAACAAGTAACTAAAGGAACACTTTCACCTCCCAGGTGTAGTATTTCATCGCAGAGATTTACTTTAGCCTTTACTTCACGCAGGATATCCAATCCTAATATCCCTGTACATCCTATTTCAATTGGTGCTTTATAAAACTTATGTTTTATCAATGTGTTACCAATAGTAATTTCTACTATCATTTCTCCTATTAATTGCAATTGGGCTCCCGTAACTCCTACGGCACTTAACTTCGTCGGCATCACTGGATCACTAAATTCCACTATGTTCGAGTTTATGACCGAAACATTAGCTCCTGTATCAACTATCATATGATGAATTTCATTTTGTATGATTACTTGGACATACAATTCCGCAGCAATTCCTACCCCTGCGGGTCCTGAAGTTAACACTGCACCATATCCCTGCTCCTTGGCACTGCTTTGTAGTTTCCTGGATTCTTTCCTTTCCACTTACAATCCCTCATCATATGCCCTGGCATATTACATTTGTAACACCTTTTTTGCATAGGTGATGTCCCTGGTTTCTGACTACTCGAGTTTGATGATGGCCATGTTGGTTTATTAATGTTCTTTGGTGTCCATAATTCACCCTTGTGCGTTCTGTAATATTTAGGTTCATTCCTCAAGAACCATTTTATACCCCTATCATCTCTATCAACTCGTTTAACCCTGCAATTAGCAGCTATGTGCCCTACTTTCTGACATCGAAAACAAACTTTTGCAACTGAAAAAATTTTCTTTTCAGTTCCGTTTGCTTTATTCTGAAGGTTTCCACCCCCTCTTTGTTTTTCTGCATTTTCGACTGTTGTAGCCATGAGTATGGCTGCTGTTAAGGTTTCAGGCATTTGAAATCTAACCTGTTGTCCTACCACGCCCTTAAGACCATGTATAAAAGCTGCAAGGAGTCTACGTTCTGCCTCATCGTTAATTATTTTCTGAGCAGCTGTATTATCTGCTTGAATTACTGTCTTTTGACACAACTGCCTACATCTGTCCGCGAATACCTCAACACTTTCATCTGGTTTTTGCACTGCATCTTGAAGAGCTGTGTAATGATACTGAGCTGGCAATTTTTCTGTAAACCTGTCAATAAAAGCTTTCTTAAAATCCTTCCATAAAATGTCACTAGCCTGTAATTCAGCTTTTCCCTTGAAAAATTGTAGAGCTATACTGCCCAATTTTGCTCTTGCTATGTTCACCTGGTCTTTTTCAGTCCAGTATCCTACAACTGCTAAATGCTCTATGTTCGCAAAGAAATCCTTCACTGGTTTACTCTGCTTAGGGTCCCCTGTAAACTCTCGTATAGTATTTGCAATACTAACATCTTTTTGCAACAAAGTTAACCTACTAACTTTTTCCTATAATTCTCGCAATTTCTGTTCTGCCGCCATGTTACTATTTCCCTCTTTAACACTGAGTACTACAATGATAGGCAAAATATATCAAACACGAAGCTGCAATTATTGACGCAACTACAACAATGTAACACCCAAAATCCCTTACTATGGCATCTATTTTCTCTAGCCACATTGTAAACTATCCTACCGGAGAATTATAGAGTGGATACAAAGACGTCAGTAATAATAACTTCTCAAAGAAAAACACAACACAAATCACTTAATTCTTTCACACAACCACTTTTGCACTTCTTAAAACTACACTTTCTGAAAAGAAGACATGATTAAACCACAACATAAGTTTGTGTGTTCTTTCGATACGCATCTACGTTAAAACACATGTAGTCTATTGAGTAAAATAACATCTCACTTTTCCAATCTCAGTTTTGCTAATATTTTATTATCGCTCCAGGATCGTTTTTAATCCCACCGGATCGTTTTTGATCCCACCGCTGCCACCAATATAATGCCCCTGCTTTCAGAGCGATAACGCGCCCTCCGTTCAGAGGGAATGTGGTCGTCCTCTATTCAGGAAAGGTTTCAAGAAGTAAACACAAACATGTAACACTTGAATAAAACAATATATTTATGAATAAAGTAAAAGAAGATTAATAAGAGAATACATCCATTGCGTAGTCGACGTATAATCAGCCCTTAATTGATTATTTAGACGTTTAACAAGCTTCAAGCATTTATACATATATGATAACTATACTGTCCAGTCTTAGCTCGCCCTTGAATTAGCGACGTGATGTATTACCTCTATTTAAACTATTAAAACACACTTGAATATTTGACATAAATGATTACTTTTATTATCAAGTAAATAAGTGAATTAGAATAATACATATATACGTGAGTAACTCCCCCTCTCTGTTTTAGCTTTTGTTGAAATGTTTAAGCTCTTTAAAATTCCCAATTTTAACGTTAAGTTGTTAAAATTCCCCAACTCTCGTTATGATCTTTAAAAGTTCCCAACTCTCTTTATCTGGTAGTATCTTAGGCTAAACAGCTCACTCACCTAACATGGTGATTGCAAGTAGGCTGGCCACACCCATCATGGCACTTGCTGTCACAGGCTCCTCACACCTCGGCCTCAAAATAACGATGCCCAGTAATGGCAAAAACTCTAGCTTATATTGCTAATGAAATATTAGTACTATTGCACAACATTGAGCAAAGGTTCTGCAAAGCAACATACGTCAACTTCCTTGCTACTCCTCTGCATGAGCTGGCTGCACGCTTATCACTAACCACGTCCTGTTACAAGCTTCACGATGTGCTCATTTCTGTGCAAATTAACACTGTTGAAATTTAACATGTGTAATGTAATAATTCAGTAAAATGTTGCAATAGATATTCTATTTCCCCAGATAACCTGATAACTGCCATTTATCTATTAGAGAGTTACGATGGTCACTATAATAGTTCATGTTGTGAAGCATACTATATGGACTAAAAATCTGTGTATAGCTTAGGAGGTGGTGTTCTTTGCATGTTTATTATGGTACCAGCAAGAATTTCAGCATGTGTGACAGAAAGAGCCAATACTACCAGGTCTTCAAGGATTCTTATGAAATGAAATTCCCATTTATTTTAAAACCAAATAAGGGGATAAAGTTTGCATTCTGATCATTTCATTGGAAATAGGGCAAGATGTAGAGTTAAAAAGCGGAAACCTCTGGGAGGAAGGGATGAGGTGAGAGAGTACAAAGGGCAGCACAGCAGGGTCCCTATTGTTTTCAGATAGAGCCTCCCCAGATGCACCTTCAGTGGCCCCCCTTCCTATCCAGAAGAATGATAGACAGGTTTGGACAGAAAGCTTCATGCTGGGGAAGAAACAGTTCTCTTCTTTAAGCATATCCACCGCATGTGCCGCATACCACCAACCATTGTGTCAGGCCCTATAACCCCTGAACAGAAATGAGAGGTAATTAGGGACAGTAAAATATGTGATAGTATAATCCAACACCAGTATTTCACCTAGAGTATGAAAAAAAAAACCCAAAATCAGATTGTTAGTTACAACAGGAATACAAACTGTGATCTCCCGAATTCAAGTCTAAGAGCTACCATCTGATCCATCCCACTTGGTGGGGAAGATAATACAGCAGTGCTCAAAAGTATTTTGTAGAGAGAGTAAATACAGAAAGTATGTACATGTGATAATAGAATTAAAACAAAATAAAGAACATACTCAGACTGCAATATGTAATATATTTCCTTATGTATAATGTTTAAGTGCAAAGGCTTTGTTTTAAATAGTGACGTAAATGTTAACATAACAGTTATGCAGGTTCAAAAGTATTTTGTGAAATGAAACAAAAGCAAAAAACAAAGAATTACTTCTGATTTTCTTGACTTAATACTTAGTTGCATAGCCTTTTGCAGCAATCCTGGCAGCACTTAATCAACAAATTTAGCCAGGTACACTTGTGGAATATTTCTCCATGCATCAAATAGTGATGTTTAAAACTATTTCCTGTTGGTGTAGTTTTTCTGGCAAACACATCTATCCAGCACATCCCTAAGGTGCTCAATTTGTATAAGGCTGGGCTTTGACTTGGCCACTGTAAAACGTTAATCCTATGCTTTTGCAAAACTTCCTTGACATGGCCAAATATATGCTTAGTTTTACTGTCATGTTGAAACTTCCAATTACATGGTATATTTCATTTCTATTAGGAATCATAGTGTTAACCAGTATATTGCCATACTTCAGCTTGTCCATTGTTCCATCAATTATGACCAGAGGACCAAGACTGCCTCATGAAAAATAAACCTACACCATGCTGCTAGCTCCTCCATGCTTCATGGTAGGCATCTGGTATTTATGATCATTTCTCTTGTTGGTTAGCTGTTGAACATATCTTATCCCATTAGATGAGAACAGGCTGCACTTGGTTTAATCAGAGAATTTTGGACCACTTATCACTCATCAGTGGTGCATAGACATGCTTAGGCTTTCATGGCCAACATTAATGCAGTAGAATGTAGTTTCCAGGCTTGTAGGCTGTGGTACAGTCAATGAGATATCGCCTAACATTTCATCTGTAACTCTGTCGGGCAACTTCAGAGGTAAGTGACTCCTGCTTGGTTTACAATTAGAGTGGCACTTGGTGGCACACCCGAACTATATATAGGTGGGAGGGACAGCCCCCCTTGTCTCCTATTGGTAACATGTCTGCTAATTCCTATGTAGCTGAAGAATTTGTCACATGATTTGTCCGGCTAGTTGTTTTGAGGTTTTGGTTTTGTATTATCTAACAATGGCCGGCATCCAGGCTTGTGTATGCATGCTACTTCCTCTTTTCTATTAAAATGTTTTTGCTCTTTTAAATCTTAATGGTCTCAAGGTACAGCTATGCATGGTAGTAGGCTGTGCTGTCTAGGGTTTCAGTCTCATCAAACTTGATGTCGCTGCCCATTAGCAACGCATGTTTGGCTACTGCTGATTTTTCTGTGTCCTAGTCAGCAGTTGCTTTTATGTTCTTTGATGCGGGTTTTTATGCTACACTTGGTGGTGCCAACGTAGACATAGCCACAGCTATACAGTATCCGATAAATCCATTGCATCGAGAGCAGATCCCACTTGTCCTTTGCTAATCTCAATTGGTGTTTTAGTTTTCTGGTGGGTTTGAAGACAGTTTCTATGTTGGCTTCTCGAACATTTTGCCACTGAAATCCATAACGCCATTAATATAGGGCAGGAATGCTTTATTCTGTTGTCTTGTCATCTCAGTACAGTTCTTTTGCTGTTCTTCTTAGATGTAAAGCCCGATTTATTTCCTTCTTACCATATCTGTTAGCCTGTAGTGCCTGGTGCAGGTGCTTCAGTTCCTGTTCCAAAGCAGCCAGTTCACAGATATGCTTGGCACATCCTGTTAGGGTCTTTATTATACCTCTCTTCTGCCAGGGATGGTGATTGGAATGCTTTTGTAGATAGCAGTCTGTGTGGGTTGGTTACCTGTATGTTCTAGCGTCATGTCAGGTTTTCTGGTTATCAGAACACCTAAAAAGAAGAGGCTTTGATCTTTCTCCTTCTCCATTGTAAACTATATATTTTCATTGATGTTGATGTGGTGGAAAAATTTCCCAAGTTCATCATCTCCATGTGGCCAGATTACAGAAGTGCCATCCACATATCTCCATCACACTTAAGGTTTGTGAATGACAGATTCAAAGGCTATTTCTTCAAACTGCTCCAAACTTTTCTAACAGTTGCTAGCTTCTACATGGAATACCAATAAGGGTACCATGCTAGCTTCTAGTTCCCAAGGTCACGGGTTCAAAACCAGCGGAAGGTGATGGATTTTTTTAGCCTAAAAGTCCTTAGCATAGCTTCTTTCAGAAGAGAAGTAAAGCTGGTGGTGCCGTGTTGTAGATTTACAGTGCATAAAAGAACCTCAAGCCTGATAATGAGACCTCTGAGCAAAATTTCCAGTCTTTCATGCTCAATATAGAATAGGACTCTAAGAACCATAGTAGTTAAAGAGCATCCATAAAAAGAAAGAAAAAAATAAATATCTGACTTTGCCAGCAAACAGTGTGCTTCCCAGTGCTAAGGAAATTCCTGTTTGACTGGCCACACATCCAAATGAAGGCTTTGTAGTAAAGGGAAGTCAAAGGGTAACAGGATTGGATCCAACATATGGAGGGGTTATTGGGAGTATATGATTTGGTAATGGGCAAAAACACTAGGGGAGTTAAATATTTATGTGGAAGATTTAAATCATGAAATAGATCAGAATAAGATAGCTGAACAGATCACATGATTGAAAAGCAACAAAGCCAGTCAAATAGATGCATACCAGGGTAATTCTGGAAAGTGTGGTATGAAGATGATGGAAGAAAATCATTACTTGTAAAATTGTTTAGCATATTAATATAAGGTGAGAAGATTCCTCAGAATTGGAAACTGGGGGTGATTGTGATAAAAACAATCCAGCAAATTACAGAGGCATTAGCCCGCTGTTGGTAACAGAAGTATACATAGGGGTGGTAGCTAAATGTTTACAGGTGTGGACCGAGATAGAAGGAAGATTATCTGAACTACAAACAGGAACCAGGAGGGAGATATCCACTGTGAATAATATTTTCATATAAGAACACTCATCGGTACATATTTGGCCAGTAAAAGAGGAAGGGTATACATATTTTTTGCAGATTTAGAAAAGACATTTCATACTATTAACAGAGATACATATGGACTAAACTGAGGGAAAAGGGGGCAAGCAAAAGGTTCATTGGCCAATACAGGCTCTATGCATATTATATGTTTTGTGTCAGATATCTGGATAACAAAGTCACTGAGTGGTTACCAAATACAATAGGGCTAAGACATGGATTTAATCTAAGCCCAATATTATTCAATACTTTTATAGATGACATATTAAAAGAAATTAGGGAAGGAGAATATGCATTATCCAATAATTAATAATAAAGATGTTGCAGGATTGCTGTTCGCAGATGACCTAATTGCAGGATCAATAACGTAATGTGTAGAGGGCTAACTCAAGTATTAGAAGCAACAAGGAGATATTGCAAAGAATGGGGTCTAACATAAACAAAGATACATCTAATGTCATGGTTTGTGAAAGAGGCACCAAACTTAGAAGAAATGAGAAATGTTGGCTAGAGGGCAGCAAAATTAAAGTATTAAAAAAATGTATCTACTTGGGTGCTAAGCTAAAAAATAATGGAAGATGGGCAGAACAGAGAAAAAATGTTATAGGCAAGAGAAAACTACTTGTTTAACAGCATTAGACCTGTTTGAAAGAAAATAGTAAGCATGGCTAGAGAGAATTTATTCAGCTATAAGGTGACAGTTTGGGGTACAGAGATTAGAATGGGAGAGTGTTGGCCATATTCATAGAGCACTTTGTAAAATGGTTTTGGGATTTCCTAGTGTAGCTTCTAATGGGGTAGCCCTAGCTGAATTGGGAAGAGTTAGTAGGAAATGCATAGTAGTTAAAACATATATTGAAATATTGGCATAAGATGGAATCAAGGGAAGAAGGAAATATTGTTAAAGACTGTTTACACTTACAAGAGAAAGCAAAATAGGAAAGAAGTTGGTTATCTCAAATAAACAAAATGATCCATGATAATTAGTAGATAACTAATAAATGAGGATTATGAAATAAAGTGAAATTGAGGATTGATGACATTGAAAAGCAGGAAATATGGAGTGGTCTGGTATATAGAGAAATATTATAGGAAGTTTGAGAAAGAGTGGGGGCAAGAATAATATGTGGGTGTTTGTAATAAAAGGAGCAGGGAAGGATTTGCATGGGGCAGAACAGGAATGATATGGTTATATAGGCCAAAAAGTACAATGAAGCTTTTTTTTTTTTTTTATGGACACTCTTTAACTACTATGGTCCTTAGCATCCCATTTTATATTGGGTGTGAAATACTGGTAATATTGCTCAGAGGCCTCTCTATCAGGTTCTTTTACGTGCTGTAAATCTATGGCATGGGACCACCAGCTTTACTTCCCTTCCGAAGGAAGCCATGCTAAGGATTTTTACGCCCGAAAAAAATCCATCGCCCTCCGTCGGGTTTGAAACCGCAACCTCGGGAACTAGACAATGAATCATGTCCATTATGTGGAAATAAGGTTAAAACCTGCATTGTATAGCAAAATGTCTAGAAACTGCAGTTTCGGGAGAGGAATTATGGAACAAGAAGGAGCGAGACAATTTACAGACAGAAATTTTAACATTATAGGTTTTGAAATTAGTAGAAAGGAATTTTTGGAACAATTTGACAATTATGTAGGGAAGGTAAAAGAGAAGTAGTGCAAGAAAGTAATTAAAGCGAAGGAGGAATATAAGGATAGAGGTAATAAAGAAAGCAAAGAAACTGGGATGGAAAGATGTGTCTTAGGTAAACCAAATTCTGATGTCCAACTTTTAATAAAAAGTATAGTTAGAGAGGAGCAGAGTCCATTATACACAACAGCCAGAGTGTTACTTGTATAGGATCCTTAAATAACAAGCACCTCCAACAATAATGTAATATGCTAGACTATCGCTATTCTGGCCATTCCTTGCACATATGGGTGCCGGATTAGCAGAAGTGCTGTATTATTGAGAGTGTGAGAAATTTAGTTTACACACTTATGGACATGTGCACCATTCTCGATCAAGATTTTACCATGGTAAAATATGGATTTTACTGCGGTGAACGGTCATTTTCAGTGCATTGACGCCAATAAATGTTTATTGAGGATTTTACCATGGTCAAATCTGACCGGCCATGAATGGCCGGTTTGCGTCGATTATTTCCAACTTTTGCTGAAATGTTAAAGTGGTGGAACGGTATAGGTTAGAATTCTCAACGAATAGATACACTCCATTTTTGCCAATGAAGACATCCTGATAAACTTACTGTAATGTACTTTGTAATTTTTAAAGCTTTAAGGCATTTTTGTGTGACAGGTGCCTTAAATATCCTTACCCATGACATAACAAAAGTCATCACACAATCATGGTGTTACATATCATAATTATATCAATTAAAGCATAGTTCCAAGAACAAGGCAGAAATAAGGGGAGTAATCAATGGATTTAGTACAATTAGTACATTTTCAGGGATGATATTACATTAATTGCACAGATATAGGAATCCGGTAACCTGAAGAGATCAGTGCCGAAGTTCGCAATCTGAAGTCGTCATTTTGCGCCTCCTATTCAAGAGGTTCCAGGTTCAAATCTTGTTTGGGAATAGTATATTTTTTCTTTTTTTTCTGCCTGTCTTTCAGTTAGTGAATATCGACTAAGCTAACTGGAATTTAGTCAGTGTGAAAGGAAAGAAAAAAAGTCTATAATAGTTCAGCATATTTTTCTAATCAATTGTAAAGCTAGATTTTCCCACATGCCATCTTAAAGTTATTGCTTCTATCTCTGTACTTTCTATGTTTTCTTAAGAATTGCATGTTAAATTTAATAACATAATAGAGAAACTTGGGTCTGCTTTTGCTTTCCTCTATTGCACGTTGAACTACATGCATGCATTTCAGCAAAGAGGTAAAACAGGTGAAAAATGGATGACATGATGTACATCCGGGTGCATTCAGTGGAGTTTACTTGCAACGAACAGTGTGCTCAATCAAAGTGAGCGCCTGCCAGGTAACCACAGTCACCTAAACTGCGGTGAACATTGGTGCACCACTGTGGGATGATTACCCTGGTCAAATTCTTACCACGTTAAGCTGAAGGTCTCAGAAGGATTTGTTTAACAAGGATGGTGCACATGGTCATTAGGGACTGTACTTTATTAAATCCAAAGATACATTCACTTTTTTAGAAAACTTAGTTCTTGAGTGTGTACATACGTAGTAGTATCACTCATTATGAAACATGTTCCCAAATTTTTAGTTGCTGAAATGATGCAGCTTCAGCACCAACAGTGTGAGAAATCTTCATGCTCTCTCCTCGTTTGTCTTCATCACTTTCATCATTACTTTCCTGTATGCTTTTGATTAGTTGTTCATCTTTTAAAGTTTGGTCTACCTCACAGTTTCCTCACTCAGCCACTTAGCAACATATTCATCAATTTCACCTGCTGTAAGTTTGTGGAATATGTCAATGTACAAATTGTCAGCAATTAATGATTCCAAATTGACTGGCTCATCACTGTCGCTCAGCGCTGGCTCCAACTCCACATCAACAGATGGCTACACTTTTCTCCAGCAGATATCTTCCTGGAGTACATTATGCAACAACCAGACATACACAGTACCAATGTAATGGTTGTAAAGCAGTTGCGTGATAAAGCATGCCACTATCGCATATTCAAATCAGCTTATAAATAGGAGGTTTGTGATTCAAATCCTATCAGGAATCATCCTCCCTGACTGAGGCTTTCTCCAGGCTTTTCTCAGTCCTCATAACTGGCAAATACCAGGGAGTTACCCTAAAGCTTATGCCTGGAACATTTCCTTCCCCAGTTATTTCATTTCATGTATCATCAGTGTCCACCATTTGTGGTGCCATATGCAATAAGAATGGATGTTAAAACTGCTAAAAAACAATACCAAATGATGAATGATACTTTGTTGATGTTCAGCACTGAACCAAACGTGGGCTGGATTACTAAGAGACCGGACTACTGAGGGCCTGTTTAGCGAGAATTTAGTGTATATTGTAAAATTAATGTAATATAAATATATAGAAATAAACCATTCATTCATGTGCAGCAAGGCACATGTGAAAATGTGAGAGAATTTTGTAGTGACATGTCCTAAGGTATTATAGTCATTGGCTGACATAAACAAAATTTTCTTATGTTATTAATAATAAATATTGTTATGTATTACCATTTGGATTGCCAAAGGTGCAGCTTATAATACGTACATAAAAAAAATATGCTAGTAAAATATTACTACTTCTTACCTAAATATGTTGTCTTATTAAAATATATAAAGAGCCACATACTAAATCGTACTTCACTTATGTCAGATGTTTAATATCAGGAAACGTTTTCTGTTTGGTGACTGATGACTGGCTGCCATTCCTCATCTAATTCCTTGATGCTCTCTAGCTGTAGTTCTACATAATTTCATTAGTTCGTTTAGCGGTGGGATCTCAAAATTCAACAAACGAACTTCTTTTTAGTAAACATAAATCTTTTCCCAAATTTCCAATTCTAAAGCTGAAGTTAAATGTTTTAACAATTTAATATCTTGTCCAATTTCATGGTTATCCAACCAAAAGTGGTGAGCTACTGCCGACTTCCTGTTTGTTTGTTTGTTTTCGATATTTCTTTGATGTTCCTTCAATCTGTTGTTCAAATTTCTTATAGTTTTCCCTATGTAAAATTTCTCACAATCATCACAGTTAATTTGATAAATTACTGATTTTATTTTGAATGGCATAGTGTTTTAAAGAGGTTTGTTGAGTAAATTATTCAAACCATATTTGTTTTTGCGGAGCCAACCTAATATTAAATTCTTTGAAAATCTTCTCAAATTTATTAAAAGCCCATGGATTGATATGTAAATTTTTTATATTTCCAATGTTTATTATCTGTTTCCTTTAATGTAGTCAATTGCTTAAGTTTTTTGTTTTTCAAATCACGTTTGATTAAATTTCTTATCGAAGTTGTTTCAAAATTATTGAGGGTTGCTATTTTTAAAATATGGTGATATTCTTTTGAGTATTCTTCTTGGTCTAGTGGTACACTGTGTATTAAACTTCTGAAGAATGCAAATTGATTGTATTTATTCTTCTTAATGTAATTGTTCACATGTGTATGTGGGCAAAATGATGTTATTAATCTTTCTCAACATACATTTACAGAAAATGAACTTGGTTTATTACAAAATGGCTTTAAAGACATGCATCAATTTTTCGCAAAATATTGAAGATTACATCGCAGATACTCAAATATCCATTCATAGCCTAACTGAATCTGATAAAATGAGAGCTTTGAATGGTTGCATAGATGTTATCAAGTCCCTAGAATTTGAAAGAAAGAAATCTAAACACAAACATGTGTTAAAGAACCTTAATGACAAATCAGTGTTTTTCCTCAAAGCAGACAAAGGCAATGCCGTAGTCATTATGGATATTGAAGATTATATTAAAAGAGACAACATTTTTGTATCACAAAATGAATATATAGAAATATTGAAACATTCTCTGCCAACATGTATTAATACAGTGAACAAAATGCTACAAGAAGTCAAAATAGTTCCTAAACAGCTAAAAATAAGTTAAAATCACATAATCCCACACTACCTAGATTATACTGCTTACCCAAATTACATAAAAAAGGTGATACTATGAGACCAATTATTAATGGTATTGACTTTCCAACCTATTACATTGCAAAATGGTTGATAAACAAATTCAATACATTTAACAAATTTGAGAGTAAGAGTATTAACAATTCCTTACAATTAATTTAAAATATACAACAAACATGTGAAAATACAAATAACAGATATAATGGTCTCCTTTGATGTTAGAGCTTTGTTCACAAGTATTCCCACAGATAAAATCTCATCACTTTTAAAACAATGGTTGATTTCTATAGATATTCAGATTCAGATTTATTCATCATTTGTAATAATTTTACAAGGCTTTGTCATATGAGAATAAACTATATAAATTACAATCAAAATACTTAGTTTTAAGTACTACTAACTATATGTACAATTTTGCAAATACTCCAATGTCAACCACTGTTTACATTTGCTATTTTACATTCCTCTACTGTATAAGAGGTTCTATACATACAGTTTTATCAAGAACTTATGTGTCAACCACTATTAACATTTACCATTTTATATTCTTCAATAGAGTAAAATGTATTTTTCAAAAGATAGGATTTAATTTCTCTTATTTTTGTTGTTTCCTTTTCTATTTGTTTAATTCAGTGAGGTAAATAATTTTATAACTCTTTTGCATTACTTTCAATACATTTAGTTTCTAGGGATCCTCTTAATCTGTCTCTAAAGTAGTTTTTCCTTGTTCAAGTGTTATGTTTATGCCATCTGTATTTTTTCTTGTTTATGGGTTTTTAAAACATATTTAAGACATTCATGTATATAAAGACAAGGTTGTGTGAGTATATTGAGTTTTTTAAATGCAATTTTGCAAGTATTTCTTTTTTGTATATTTTTAACAATTCTTATTGCTCTTTTGTAGCCTAAATATTTTTAATAAATGTTTCTTTCTTTGCTGATGCCCATAAGATAATCCCATAACTCAGATGTGAGTGTATAAAGGTGTAATATACTTGAACTATGCTACTTTCATCCATGATTTGAGCAACCTGTTTTAGAATATATATACCCTTATTGAGTTCCTTAGATACTTTGTCTATATGGCTGCTCCATTTCAAATTATTATCTATTACTAGTCCTAAAAATTTGTTTGCATAACTTCCCTAATTTGTTCATTTTTATTTCTAAAGAGATGTTGGCTTTTGTTTTGTTGCTTATACTGATCTGCATCCATTCAGTTTTATTTGTATTCAATGCCAGCCCTAGTTCTGCCAAGCATGTACTAACTATCTCCAATGATGTATTTATTTTACTCTGAACATCTGTTGCTGTATTACCAGTTACCACTATTGTCGTCTACATATCCGATGGTTAAGCCTTCTGCTTCCTGAATTTTTTTGAATAGACCATTAATATATAAAATAAATAAGTATGGTCCCAATTTTGATCCTTGTGGTACACCATGCATTATTTGTTTAAATGACGATTGAATTTTGGTTACATTACCATCTATATTATGCACTACTCTGTGTTTGATAAATACAATCTTAGTCATTCCAATGGTATGCCCCTTACCCCACAATTTTCTAGTTTTCCCATTAATTTACCAACACTAACACAGTCAAAAGCTTTAGATATGTCAAGGAAAATTGCTACCACAAATTCTTTTCTGTATAGTGCTCTGATAATTTTGTCATTTCCTTTACTTACTGCCTGTATTGTTGATTTCATTTTTTGGAAACCAAACTGGTTCTTTGACACTATGTTGTATTTATTGCAGAAACTCTGTAGCTGTTCTAGAAAAGCTACTTCGGTTATCTTGAAGAAGACAGAGCACAGAGATATTGGTCGGTAGTTTTCTAGCATTTGCTTTGAGCTTTTTTGTTTGTAAATTGGTTTAACTATTACTCGTTTTAATTGATTTGGGAATGTTCCTGAGTTGAAGCTTACATTTATTATGTGTGTGAGGATTTCCACTAGCTCATATTTGCAATGTTTTACCATTTTATTTGAATACTCATCTAGACCAGTTAATTTCTTGCATTTTAATATGTTAATCTGTTTTAAAACATCCTCTTTTTTAACTTCTGTAACTACCATAGAGTTGCATACATTTCCTTCATCCATTGCTTGGGCCGCTGGTCTCTGGATTTCCATATTTGTTACCATATTTATGTAATATTCATTAAATATGTTACTTACGCTTTCTGGATCTGATATAATAGCGGTGTCTCTTACAATTTTTATTTTTCCTTCCATTTTGTGCTGTTTTCTTTATGTACCCTTTTTATAATATCCAACGTCTTTTTAATTTTTGTATCAGAATTTTGGAGAAGCCTTATATTATGTAGTTTCTTTGCCTCACTCATTACTTTGTTCAAGACATTTTTATAATTCTCTATGTACCTATAGGAGTTTTCATCTAGTTTGCAAGATTTTAAATTATTTAAAAGTGCTATTTTTTCTTATTATTTATTTATTTATACCTCTTGTAGACCAGTTACTAGCTTTTTGTTTGCTATATACAATTTTATGCATGGGAACTGATTTCTCTAAACATGATGCTATCGTATTCATGAAGATATAATATTTATTGTGTATATTTGCCGTTTCATATACATTTCTCCATGTTATTTGACTGAGATTAGATCTTAATGCATTTAATGTTTCTTTATTTACATTTCTTTTAAATTCTGTTAGTCCTTTTGTTTTTGCTCTTAATGCATTTATTGCTTAACTTTTCTATTAGCTATCCAAAATGGCCGTGAACCCTCCCCCCCTTAATTATGGATATGTTTAAGTCTTCCTTTCTAAAGTTGGTATACACATGGTCAATACAAGTAGCTGAGTGGTTTGTTACTTTGGTTGGCTATGTTTTTATTCATTTAAGTACACGTTCTATCATTTCTAGCAATAGCTTTTTCTTTACGCTCTCCACTAAAGTATCTATATTGAAGTCTCGTATCTCAGTGATTCTGTTGTTTTTTACCAAATTCTTTAGGCATAACTGTAATTTGCTTAAGAAAAGCTTTTTATCAACTTTTGGCGAACTATAGACCCCTGGTATAATAAGCTTTCCATTTTTAAAAATAATTTCAACAGCACATTTCCTCACAGTATATATTACAGTCAATTTTATTATATTTAATATTCTGCTGTGCATATATTACTTTTCTCCCACTTTTATGCATTTCTCTACAGTAATTTGAACCTAGGACATAATTTTCATAGGAGTTTACCTCCAGTTCATTATTTTTTAGTCAATTTTCTGTAAAAACTAGTATATTTGGCCATAATTCTAAAATTGTTTGTTCAACTGCTGCTCTTTTGCTTGCAAGATGTTGTATATTTTGCTGAAAGATACTAAAAATCCCTTAGAGATTGAAGATATCATACAATTTACTGAAGTATGCTTGAAACAAAATTTCCTCTCTTTCAATAAGAAATATTACCAGCAAGTACATGGCTTGTCTTTGGGTAATGCTTTGTCACCATTGTTAGCAGATAGCAGATCTGTATATGAGACACCTAGAAACATTTGTGATAAAAGCCATCCCTTACATTTACAAAATTTGGTTCAGATAAGCGGATGATAATTCCATACAAATTCAAAGATGATGCATTGAAATTACTTTAACTACAAGATAAATATGTTAAATTTACTTGTGAAATAGAAAAGGAAGGAGTGTTACCTTTCTTAGATCTAAACACCGTGAAAGATGAAAATGGTTTGAAATTTGGTATTTATAGAAAACATACACATGTGGACAATTACATTAAGAAGAATAAATACAATCTAATTTCTCATCAATTTGTGGTCTTCAGAAGTTGAATACACAGTGTACCACTAGACCAAGAAGAATACTCAAAAGAACATCTCATATTTTAGAAATAGCAAGCCTCAATAATTTTGAAACAACTTTGATAAGAAAGTTAATCAAACGTGATTTGAAAAACAAAAACTTAAGCAATTGGCTACATTAAAGGAAACAGATAATAAAGATTGGAAATATAACAAATTTACACTCATCCATGGGCTTTTAATAAATTTGGGAAGATTTTCAAAGAATTTAATATTAGGTTGGCTCTCCAAAACAAATAGTTTGAATAATTTACTCAACAAATCTCTCAAAGACATTATCCCATTCAAAATGAAATCAGGAATTTATCAAATTAACTGTGATGATTGTGAGAAATTTTACATGCTATAAGAAATATGAGCACCAGATTGAAGGAACACCAAAGAAATATCAAAATCAAACAAACAGATAGGTTGGCAGTAGCTCACCACTTTTGGTTGGATAACCATGAAATTGGACAAAACATTAAATTGTTAAAACCTGTAACTTCAGCTTTAGAATTGGAAATTTGGGAAAACATTTTTATTTACAAAAAAGAAGTTCATTTGTTGAATTTTGAGATCCCGCCACCAAACGAACTAACGAAGTTATGTAGAACTACTGCTAGAGGGCATCAAGGTCACAATACATGAGGAGCGGCAGCCAGTCATCAGTCACCAAACAGCTGAAGAAACGAATGTCTCTGAAAAACGTTTCCTGATATTAAACATCTGACATAAGTGAAGTATGTTTTAGTACGTGACTCTTTATATATTTTAATATGTATATTGCTTCACTTTCAATATGTTTTGAATCTTAATAATTTTAAGAATTTTAATGTTATTTCTTGTTTCAGAATAACTTATTAGGTATTCACTAACATTGAGCAATTATAAAATATATTCTTAAAAAAGTAACGTAATAATTATTATTAATTCCTTAACAGATGTGATATTCCCAGTCATGTTGGCATAAGTAATTTGTGGTGGGTATAATGGCAAAAAGTTGAAATTCAAATTTAGCACATTTTTTCATGACATCATATGATAATCACAAAGAATTTGCTATCCTTGTGCACAAGATTATGGAGATAATAATGTTGATAATTATTCAAATAATTTATGAATAAATAATATTTATTTCTCATCACTCACAATTACATAATTAAATTACATACATTTTAGACTATAACAACATTCGAAACTATTAGGCTATTTATGCTATAAATTCACTTCTTGGCCGCTTGCCTATGCTAATTTACAGTCTCGGTACACACAACTCCTGGTTTTCCATGTAGTGATGGCCCACTGTGTACTTGCTTACATTATTCATCTATTTCATCTCCCCATCTTCTTTGTAGTTATTCTTAACCATTTGTCTTTGACTTGACCCAAATAGTTTCCCATAGCTTTTACATTTTTATCCCCTTTTACCATTAGAATCTTCCTTATTAATACTTCCCCATCCAGGTTTTTCCATTTCTGTTGCCAAACTCCATGTGTTTGTTCAAGCAATTTGAGGAAATCTAAAGATTTAAATGGAACAACAGGGGAAATGAATTTTGTAACATGAATAACTCCACAATAGGAAGGTTATGTGTTTATGGGATTAATGAGATAGTTGCAGAGCACAGTGTAGTACAAGCAGTGGATATTCTTGAATTCATCTTAAAATGGGGAGGTTATATGGAGCTAGAAAATAAGAAGGTTATCAGGGATAATAATGATAGGTTTGCTAAGGAATGTAGAAATTTAAAAAGCTTGCTAAAGGAAGCTGTAATTCAGTGGAGAAAGAAGAATGGGCGGGAAGAGAGATTAGCTGTTCCGGGCTTGAGAACTCAATATAGGTTATTATTGGAGCAAAAAAGCTGAAGTGGGGTATGAAGAAAGGCAAGGGAATTGAAAGGGAAATAAGCACAGGTACAGGATTGCCAGATATCTGAAATCAAAATAAGTGACAGATGCGCAGTCTGTCTCCCCATGTGCAGCTGAGAAACACTTACAGCAATATTTACAAAATACTTTGTACTGATCAGGACCTATATCTCTTGCATTGTTTACTTGAAACCAAGTAGCAACTATTGCTGTTGTGTTTAGCAAGCACAGGCTACTTGAATGTAAACATGATAACAGTGCCACCAAACCAACACTATTGCTAAATGTCCTGAGTAACATAGAGTGATCCGTTTGAGATGTCAGAAAAGTAAAGCATTTAATAAGTTGAAACTCATTACCTGTTAATGGTATACACATTTGTAGGAGAGTTGTAAGTTTTGTATCCCAACACATTAACACTCAATGTTACCATCATCCTGGATGTGGCACAAATCATTACTTGTGGACATGTTGCCCTGCACAGCAAATGTGGAGTGATTATTTGTTGAAAGGCAACTGAGGTCATCTGTTGTAGGTCTGCTTGACTCTGTGGTCTTTGTGAATGCACCAGTGACTTGACATACCCCCACACAAACAGATCTAGAGGTGTTAAGTCCTGCTATTAACCGTCATGGGAAAGGTCCACCTTGGTTGCACCAGTATTTGTTGAATAACTGGTTTAATTGATCTTGCACTATGAGAGCCCAATGCGGCAGAGCACCATCCTGTTAATAGATAATGGTGTTCAGTATTCCATCTTCCTGTAATTGAGGGACCACAAACTGCTCGATCATATCAAGGTAATTGACAGTACAAACAGTCTCCTCTGCAAAAAATAATGAACTGTAGACTCTCTCATGAATCATTCCACATCACACATTCATTTTAGGGCTGGCTTGTTTGAGTTCATATGAAATATGTGGGTCCTCAGTCAATGCCACCTAGCAATAAGGCTGCAACACTGAAATATGTTTGGCTACTGATGTCACAACCAGGAGTCCTTCAATGTATGCTGGTAGTACATTTGGTATACCTTTAATTTGTGTTTTATTTAGGGATGGGACCTCAATATCGTCGATACCTTAGTACTCTTGATAATCAATGGTATCAAAGTATGCCTAATACTCTGAGGTAAACCTTCGATACTTTTTTGATACTTTTAAATTTTTATGTTTTGCATTATTGAAAGCTCCTGCATTTAACTTGATGCTAGATAAGGAATGAAAGGAGTCAAGACCATGTCATTGGGTCGCATGTGTCCCCCAAAGAGTTGTCAGACTATAGTTCTTGAAAGACCTTGAATGTGTTTCCTGTGGGTGAATGAATGCAATATTCCATACACTCTTGTATCTAAATGAAAATATGCAGAACAATAGGGGAAGGGGTAGAGGTACGCTCGTAACATGCAGCGTTAACTGAGTTGTGAATGAAGCTGATTTAGTTGATGCAGTAAATCACGTTTCTGCAATAGCCTGGCTTGGTGACTCACTCACTCATTATATTTACCCTTTCTGGTAACCAAAATCTGTGAATCCAGCAGAAACAAATCAGAACTTAAGACCTGAGATAATACAGCACATGAAAATATTTGTTCTTTCCTTGCATCCTTTTGTGTTTACGCTAGGCAAACCTTTGTATTAAACATGTATATGTTAATGTATGAGGGTGGGTAGTAGAGAGACTTAGTCCACAAACTTACTGTGTGTTATATGCCTAGTTATTACTGGATGAAAAAGTACATATGTTATTTGGTAGTTGTGAATATTGGTAGAATGGTGTAACACACACATTATTTTTAGTTGTTCGAGTTTCATGCAAAATATATATTTTTGAGAATGCAGAATCAAGAAGAATTGTTAGTATTTGTATTTTTGTGGATAGAAAATCCTTTAAAAGAAAGTTTTCAGCACAAAATGTAGTTACATAAAAAGGGTAGCAAAGAAATTATTATTATCATTATCATCATCTTCATCCTTGACTAACAATAGGGTGGTATAGCCTGTGGTATTATCAAGATAAAAAAAAATAGTTTCTGATTGGAGAATATCAAACAGGAACAATTTCGGAATTGTTCGGATAATATTACTACCAAATTGTTTCAATACAGACTATAAATGGCATTAAAGCTTCAGGAGTACCTTGAGGAACTAAGTGGGCAAATATATGTTTAGTTTGTTAACTCAACCAAAAGTAAGCTATACAAAATGGTTACATGCATTTATACACAGAAACCTACTAATAAGAACTAATTCAGAGAACAAGCAATCGTGCTTCACAGTTTTTTATAAAGTAAGTATCGAGTATCAGTGTTCAAAATCAGTATCGGTATCAAGTATCGATAAATAGTGGTATCGTCCCATCACAGTTTTATTAGTGTAGAGCATAATTGGTAACAAAGTGTAAAATTCCATGCAAATGCTGTATGCCCGAGTATAAAGGGAATTGTTCTTTGGGGCTGAAAGTAAGCACGTTTAAGTTGCCATTAGATGAATACTTAAGACGGAAATGGATACAAGCTGATCACCAGGTTTATTTAGTTCCTGCAGAATACACTGGTAAGCTTTTTATAAAACAATTATATACCTAGATGCACTATTAAGGACTCTTTTTGCTTTTATTGATATCATGTGAAATTGCATTTAGTAATCTTTTATAGAATGTTTAACATACCTAAGCTATATGTACACACGTATAGTAGAATGTTAAATTGCTTCTCACTTTATTTATTGAAACAAATTTTACTTTATAGGTGTGTAAAAATAATTTTCAGCCTCATGATATAGAAAGAAGTTTATCACTATACGATAGTGAGACTGGAAAGCATATTACAGCTCCACTAGATCATCCACGCCTAAAAAAAGGTTAGTTTCTTTCTTATCATTCTCCAGGTACCTTAATAAGTACCATTCAGTAAAAACACTACTATTAAGTAATAAATGAGGAATCAGTATGAAGTAACCATGCATACCTATTTCTCATATCCATCGCTATCATACAATCACACCATACATAAAGGAACATAGGAACCTAGCATGTAAATTTATAAGTAATACCATTAACCAGAGCATATTTAAGTAGCTTGTAGGGATAACTATCCTTTCCCATTAAAGGGTATGATGGAATATGAGCTGCTATAATAATAAAAACATCTAATTTATCAGCATAATCTGCATTGGATTATTGAGCTTTAAACCTAAGACCGTAGGTAAAGAACACCACATAGTTTCATTTAGGTAACTGTTGTCAATAGAAGAAGATGAAAAGATAAAAGTTTGATGTGCACAACCATAGCATATAAGTACACTGGAATCTCAGTGCAGTAAATATAACAGCAAATTAATTAATATTGATTCATGCATACATAGCCCAAACCTAACCTAGAAACCACAAGGTCCATTACTACTTCCCTGCACTTGCTATAATGTGTTGGCCTGTGCATGCCCTCAATGGATAATAAAATTAAGTAATAACTTGCAGTTAAACATACAGAATATTTTCAAATGAAAGTGCACAATGATAACTTAAAGTAGGTGTCTTAGATGGAAGAAAGTTGAAAAGGAAACTTTTATATGCATAACCATAGCTTTAAAACACAATATTGTTATAATTACAGTTACACTGATCACAACAACCCTAACCTAAACTACAGTACAAGCTTCACTGTGCTTGCTATAGCCTATAGTGTGTTGGCCTGTACTTACCACCCACTTACTGTAAGGTTAAATAATAATTTGCCGTTAACATATAGAATATTTTGGGATGAAAGTGTACTATAATGAATTAAAGCAGTGACATTTTCTCTGTATTTAAAAATGATATGACAAATGAATGAGTATGTATTAAGCCTATCAGTTCATTTTGTAAGAGTATGAGTGGAATACAAGTGACACAAAAATAGTAACCAGGGTTGATATTTGAGCATTATATTGTTAATAAGAAAAATGTGATATGGATATAAATGTTTGAAATAAATGCTTGCTTATCGTGAAATAATTCTGCTGCTCTGAGCAAGTTGGTTTGCATTCAAGCACTTGGAAGGGAAGGGAAGTGAAGCAGGGCCATATTTAGAGGGGGGGGGGTTGAAATCCCCCCCCAAACTTCTGACAGTTTTATTTATTTAAATTCATAGCAAATTAATATGGGAAAATGTCGTTAGATAACATAGGTCTATTGCTAGTAGCACATGTACAAGAAAAAGGGAAACTTAATATTGTCGTCTTACATAGGTAAGATGACCATACATTCCGGTTTTCGAAGCAGTCTCCATGTTTTGTGCTGTAAGGTGGAATATCCTCATTCTGGTGAGTTTTTCTTGTCTATATAATGTCTCCAAGCAATTTTCTTATCCATGTAATGTCTATTTACTATGGAGAAGGTACATGGTAACTGTGTAAAGGAAAGGGAAGGGACCCAATTTGTACATCTAAAGCACTGGAAAAATCTCAAGCCTGAAGAAAAACCTGTGAGCAAAAGTGTCAATGATCTTTAACGTCCTAAGTAAAATGGGATACTAATGACCAAGAGATGTTAATGAATGTAAATTAGCCAATAGAACCATTTACAAATGTTATCATGTGCTTTGGTAATTTTTCTTAAATGTCTTAATTATTTGCATTCATATACACTGTTATGAGCTGCAAACAGGAGTCATGTTGTTAAAATAATATAGATTATTATTAATAATAATAATAATAATAATAATAATAATAATAATAATAATAATAATAATAATAATAATAATAATCATGTAGAGTAAGATGATACTTTGAAATATGCTGTGGATTTTCAAATGTAATTAATTTGGTTATTATTTATATGCCATTAAAGATTTTCATTAATAAACTGTATTTTTTAACTTGTAGATGCAATGCCTTCTCTTTTGCCTGTGTCCTTCCTGTTTGTCAAAACCCTCTACTTTAAGAGAAGATCCTGAGGAGTGCAGACAAATGCTTGGAAAATGACTCCATAAAGTCTGCAATTGGAGAGCCTTGGTGCCAAAGAACAGCGTATCAAGAAAACCATATTTCACAGTGCAGAGTAACTACTTGAGAAGATTGCTTGCCATGAACTAAATGATGAATGGTTTATTAGAAAAACAGACAGTGGCATATATTTTATTTTAGTGAGAGATAGTCCAGGGCCAATAGTTGCATGTTACACTGTACTTAACAAGAGCTTGGTTTTATCAACTTTTGTAAATGATGTCCAATTGCACCAGGTGGGAAACATAAAACTGCCAGCAACAGTGAGTAATGCTGATCAAGTAAGATCACTTCTTCATGATCTTTGTCTGAATTTCAGCAATCAAGGTCAAAATCAACCCACTGATAATAGCATAGACTAATAGAGGATGCTGTAACAAATTTGTCTGTTATATTAGCAGAGAAAAAAGAAGCAATTTCATTTATGAAAGATCAGGTTTCTTTGCTTAACTGTCACAAGTCACTGGCAGTGTATTCATGGGAAGCCATAGTTTTCTGGTCTCTGGTACATTCCATCTCGCCTCGTTGTTACAAGTTTTTAAGGAGTAGTGCTTTGTTGACAATGCCATGTACAGTTATTTTATCCTGAGTATCGACATATAACAAATATACTAATATACCCAATATATCATAGGGGAATGGTTAGCTTATTTTAAAAAACTTAATGAAATGCCACAATGCATGAGAGTTAGGAATATTGCAGAAATTCGTAATAATTTTGTAGAAATTTTGGACAGTAAAATAATAAAGAAGAAAGCAATAGAACAGGTTAAAGTATTCAAAGTAAAGAAAGCCAGGAATAGATGCTGTACCAACAGTATTTCTAAAGGAATGGTGCACTAATGGGGATAGAGTGGAAGTAGTTACTTAGATATTCAATTAATGAAAACTTAAGGATACGTACCACAAAACTGGAGAAAAGCAATTATACAACCAATATAATACAGGGTGAGCCAAAAAATTACGAACCCCCTGTGCTGTGTTTTTCCTGTCCGTGTCCTCTGCACTCGTTGCCATCTGCCGCTATCATAGAAAGGCGCGGATGAAACCATACAACATTTTAAAACTACTCTTAAAGGCTTTACGTACCAACTTTATGAAAGGAAAAGCTGACACTGGCCTTGATGGATTGTTTCCTAAAGAGGTGCCAAAAATGCATGGACAACGATGGTGGCCAGTTTCAGCATTTCCTTTCATAAAGTTGGTAAGTAAAGCCTTTAAGAGTAGTTTTAAAAATGTTGTATGGTTTGATCTGCGTCTTTCTATGATAGCAGCAGACGGCAACGAGCGCTGAGGACGCGGACAGGAAAAACACTGCGCAGGCGGTTCGTAGTTTTGTGGCTCACCGTGTATAAAGGCAAAGGTAGTATAAATAAACCTAACAGCTACAGGGACATGGGACATGGCTTTATTATCTAATGTAGGAAAAATTTTTTACTGGTATTACAAAAATGGATAGAACAAATACATCATAATATCTGAATACCATATGGGGTTTTAAAGAAAGAGGAACTACTGACAACATGTTCATTTTAAAAACCTTAATAGATGAATATTCAAAAAATAAGAGGGGGAAATTATATTTGACTTTTGTGGATTTGGAAAAAGCTTTTGATCGAATTGAAATGCAGTCAGTCTAGTATAAGCTTTCAGAAAAAGGAGTCGGTAGACACAGGATAGAAGTTTTAAAAGCTCTATATGAGGAAAATACTTTTTGCATAAGATTTGAGGAAGGGTCAATAACTAGAAAAGTAAGACTAGAAAAGGGTTAAAGCAAGGGCAAGTTAAGTCCAGTCTGTTTAATTTATCTATTGATGATATATTGCAAAATATGCGTCAGTCATCACCTCTCTATGCTTCGAAGACTGCACCGTTGGTTGCAGTCCCTGGTTCGATGCCCGCGCGAGTTGGAGTCGAACGCGGTGTAGTGGCAGATACAGGAGAAGTAATGGTAAAATTCACTGTACCTGCTTTATGTTCCTCATCCGACGTGGCTTTGTGTTGCCCTGGCTGGTTGATGTAATTGTATGGTAATTCTCGCTGTTGCTCTGCCTAGTTGGTTCTCGGTGGAGATTTCTGCATGGAATTTGCCTATCAGGATTGCTAATAAGCTTGTCGATCTCGGTAGTGGTACAAAGGAGCTCAGAGGTGAATTCACTACTCATCATAATGTTTGTGTAACTTCAATTTATTGTCACTTCTCACTTTAAAAACACTAAATAATGTTCCTGTTCACTTATCACTATCTAGAACTTGGGAATCACCGATACATTGTTAATTAATATGTGATTGGTCACATTTACACGCCCGCACAAAAGAGCACCATTTGCGCGCCAACTTTGTCTTCTGGAGTAGCGTGGATTCCTCATCTGTATTTACAAGTCAACTCCTTGGATTTTGGGGTAAATCTTGACTATTTATGGAATACGACCCCGCACTTGAAATTTTAGGATCGGATTTCTTATTGGAGGAATTTTCGCGGTTCTCTCAGCATGGCTAAATATTATTTAATTTATACATATTCTTATTGGCTAGTTTTGATACGGTAATTTGTATCACAAATTACTTTAATGTAAATAATGATAGTAATATGAATATGTATTTTTATGTGACATTGATTTCAGAGGTTTATTAATTGTAATTATTATTGGTAAATAATAATATACGGCTTTACTGAAACTGTCAACAATAACGCAATAATGCAGCAAGGGGGTGAGTTGTTTGTCATTGCCGGGAACCAGGAAGTTACGTAATGTTTCGTGCCTTTTCCGTTTAGAAGCTTCTGGAATGTTTCCCTAAAAGCAATATGTATTAGTGGTTTTCATTGGATATTAAAATAGACGCTAATGTTGGCGCGTTTTATTACTTCTTATTTATCACTTTTAACTCGCATACTTCAACTTTGTGTAGAATTAACTTTATAATAATTTAGATTCTCGTAATTCTGCTGCGCGTAATTTGACGAAATAAATGAACTGAGAGACCGACGTGGAGAGTACGGAGAATTCTGTTGAACTGGGAGACGCTCTATCTCGGACCTGGCTTATATATACGCTTGCCTCAAGATACGCCTAAAGATTATAAATGAACTGCTATTGGCTAATAAAACGCGCCAACATTAGCGTCTATTTTAATATCCAATGAAAACCACTAATACATATTGCTTTTAGGGAAACATTCCAGAAGCTTCTAAACGGAAAAGGCGCGAAACATTACGTAACTTCCTGGTTCCCGGCAATGACAAACAACTCACCCCCTTGCTGCATTATTGCGTTATTGTTGACAGTTTCAGTAAAGCCGTATATTATTATTTACCAATAATAATTACAATTAATAAACCTCTGAAATCAATGTCACATAAAAATACATATTCATATTACTATCATTATTTACATTAAAGTAATTTGTGATACAAATTACCGTATCATATGCCCCACTAGAAACATAATTATAAATATTTATAACTTGTTTAGAAATTTTAAAATTGTGTTTTTAGTCTCCTAAGTCTTGGAACACACGTTATCACTTTCACTAAACACTTCACACGCATTTAACACACGATATATGTTTTATCTCGCCACTACTTACTGGCTCTGGTTTAATTAATTTAGATATTAATCTGACATCACAAATTTTTTTTTTTTTTTTTTTTTTTTTATAGCAAATACTTTACCCTAAATTATTTGATTAGTATTACAAAAAATGGTTTACTTTCTTATATTGTTACCAAAAATTTATCAATTCAAGAATTTTTTGTAATTATTATACATATTTACCAAAATATTCACCCATTACATAAATATTTACATCTCTTAAATCTAGGCACTGTTTCACATGTTCTATTTAGTGCATAAATATTGGTTTTTTTTTTGTTTTTTTTTAATTATTTTGACCCATTTTTGTTATTTTGTACTTTATTTTAACAATACTCTTGTAATAGTATTTATGTACTTTACTTCAATATAACATCATGCTTTATTTCACATGTTCAGTTACTAATAAAATGTTATTTTCCTCTCAAACAGTTAGTCATGACCACAATTTATTTCTCTATTCACATGACGTACATTTTTATTTAACCCTCTTACGTTCCAATACATTGCTCTGCATTTCGCCTTTAACTATCCAGCATTTACTATTTATCATCATTGTCTTTTATTTCACCATGATCTTCATGGTTGTATGGTTTAAGCATCTCAATATGGAACTTTCCTATGCTTTTTCGAGTTGTTGGATTACATAACTCATATGTGTTAGTTCCATACACTTCAACAACTTCATATGGTCCATGGTATTTGAGAAACATTTGCCAATAAAGTTTATTTTCTTTATCCGATAATTTCTTGGTTTTAACCAAAACTAAATCTCCTATTTTGATCCTCCATTCCTTTCTCTTCTTTTCTTCATGTTTAATTTTTCTTTTTATGGCTTTTTTCTTCATCCTCTCGAATGCTTTTCGGAACATCTCTTCTTCTGTTGGTGGTATCGAATGCGCATCTGGAATGGCTTCTGGAATTTTTTTACACATTGTATTGATCTTCTTTCCCAACTTAAGTTCACATGGTTTGTATCCTGTCACATTGTTTATGGTTTCATTTAAGAGGTTCTGAACAAAGTTCACGTATCCATACCATTGGGTGTGTTTTCGATGACATAACACCCTTAAATAATTTGAAATTTCCTTAATTTCCCTCTCCACTGGGTTGGAGTTCGGTCTGTATCTTGACGAAAAATATTGTTTAATGCCATTTTCTTTCAGTCCATCCATAAATTTTTTTCCTGTGAAGTACGAAGCATTATCGCTCAATACAGATTGAATAGGTCCTTCTTCTATCACATATGACTTGAGTAGTCTATTCAAACATGCCAAACCTGTAGGTTTTCTCAAAGGGTAAATTCTTACATATTTGCTGAATATATCATAACAGACAAATATATATTTATTTCCAAATTGACTTGGAGGCATCGGACCATGAATATCAATACTAATTACACATCTCGGCTTATCCCTTATAACCGAATTAGTTTCAAATGCATATGCTGCATTTATTTGGTTTGCCTTCTGACACAGGTTGCAGCACGATATAAATTTCCGAACTTTCTGACGCAATTTGGATATGTATAAATTCTCTAAAATCATAGAAGTTGTTCGGTCCGTCCCTGAGTGTGCTAACCCTTCATGAAAATTCTTAATTAGTTCCTTTTCCATGCTTTTCGGAACAATTACCTTCCAACTAGGCATTTCTTTTCCATGCTTTTTGTATAATGTCCCATCTCGAATTGCTATAATTTCTTTCTTTGCCTCCTCAATCAATGGTGCATTTTCTTTAAGTTGAAATAATTTTGCATCCTCATTTTGAATTTCCCCCATATTTTTCAATTTTCTAATCATTTCTTTGCTTAAAGGAATTTCAATTGTCAATATTTTGACTTCATTTCTAGGCCTGTCAACATTTTCGGGAATTTGTGGGTTGTAGTTCAATCTTGACAGCAAATCACTGAAGGTATTATTTTTGCCAGGAATGTGGATAATCTCAATATCGAATGCAGATATTGCATGAATATATCTAGCAAGTTTTCCACTACATAATCTACACCGTTGTATGAAAGTTAAGCTGATGTGGTCTGAATATACTTTCACCTTTTGCTGATAAATATAGGTTTTAAAACGAATTAATGGAAATATAGTGCTCCAATTTCTAACTGAGTCACTGAAGAATTTCGCTCAATATTTGTAAGTCCTCTAGAAGCTGTACTAATGACGTGAAAGTCATTGTTGATGTCTCGCTGTCCTAAAATTCCGGCATATCCTTGCATTGATGCGTCGACATAAATCTCATATTCCAAATCTTCTCTGGGCCTCTCAAGTAATATGGACTTAGCAAAGAGTTCCTTTACTCTCTCAAAACATTTTTGATGATCCTCTGTCCATTTCCACTTATTGTTCTTTCGGAGTAGCTGCCGCAGTGGTTCTATTTCAGCCGAATATCTTGGTACGAACTTACTCTGAAAGTTCAATACCCCTAAGAGACGTCTAATTTGTTTTACGTTCCTGGGTGGCGGAATTCTCATTATTGCTTCTATTCTTTTCTGATCAGGTCTTATACCTCGTTCATCCACTACATAACCCAGAAAATTTATTTCCTTGACACAAAATTTTGATTTTAGTATGTTCACAGTCATACCATGTTGTTGTAGTTTATTTAACACATAATGGACATTATTCATGTGTTCTTCAAATGTTTGACTAATGATTAAGAAGTCGTCAATATACTTTATTAAAAAGTCATCTGCAGAATTTCCAAAGATACTGTGAATGGCTCTCAAAAATCCACTTCCTGAGTTTTTTAAACCAAAAGGATTTACACAAAAGCGATACTGGATCCCTGAGTACTGAAATGAAGTGTAATCACGCACTTGCGGATCTAATTCCACTTGCCAATATGATGCAGTGAGGTCAATGGATGTCAGAAATCTCCCTCTTGAAAGTTTTGTAATTAGTTGTTCAATTCCCTCACTTTGAAAATGATCTGGTTTCATATACTTGTTGACATATCTACCGTCTAAAGTTAATCTCAAACTACCATCTCGTTTAATACTCCAGCAGATTGAATTTATGTATTGAGAATTACTTTGCTCAATAATCCCATTTTCTAACATGCTATTTATTAATTGTCTAGCTTTGTCTCGAAGACTTATAGGTAAATTGTCATACTTGTGCCTATATGGTGGTACGTCTTCTACTTGAAATGTATGCTGATATACATTACATCTGCCTGGGATATTACTAAATACTGAACTATTGTTCATCAAAACATCATGAAGGATTTGTTTTTGCATTATCGTAAGATTATAAGCTTCTTCACACTTGTGTATTATTTCCTCATTTCTCTTCTCTTTCCTGCTGTTGTTTGTCTCGCTCACATGGTCGTCTTCTGTTTGGATTGTAAATTCCTCTACTTTCTCTGGCATTTCTGATAGCTGTTGAAAATATGGCGTGGTATTCCCTTCATATTCTGTGACTACCTGCTTTATCTGACTATTTCTATCAGTTTCTGTTATTTGCACAAAAAATTCTTGGTCACAAAGATTTTTCTCATCCTTTGTCATCTCGGTTACAGAAACTTTTTCTTTTATAAATGGTACCCTTATTTCTCTATCTTCTTTTGTTATTTTTAACTCTTCATGTTTAAAATCTATACATGCTTCATATTCATGTAGGAAGTCACATCCTATAATTATGTCACAAATCAGATGGTTTACAATTAGAAACATAACCTCAAAATTCTCTCCGCCAATAAGTATGCTAAGTAGAGCTTGTGTTTTTATGACCTGTGTAGTTCTTCCAATTGCAACACGACAAACTAAATTACTAGTGGGAAGAGCCATAATTTTGTTACCTTCATTAATCAAATTTATGTAAAATTTCTGTGAGCAAATTGAAGCTGATGAACCAGAATCTATAGTTGCAATGATTTCTTTCTTCGCAATTTCCATTCTAACATGAGGTGACTCAAAATTTTCTCCCTTATCTTTTGTTGCTGTAATCTTATTACAGGGTGTATGTGTAGGTGTATGATTTGTATTGGTAATGGATACTGAATTATTAAAGACGTCCTGAGAACCTACTGCACAGGAGTCTGTTAACAGTTTTCCTGGTTATTTCCATGTTCACGTACGGGACTGCCATTCCTAACAGGCGCTAAATCTATCTCCGTGTCGCCACCATTGTTTTGAGTTCCCCTTCCTCGAGTTCGAAATCCTCGATTTTTGACATTTTGTCCCCTTGGCACGTAATTTTCTTGCCGTTCCTCAGATCTTTCTCGGTTATTATTTTCCCTCCAGTGAGTGAAATTTCCCCTCTGTCTAGTGTACCTCCTTCCATAATTTTGCCCTCTTTCAAGCAATCTTTCTGTCCTGACATAATTTATTTGTTCCTGCCGGCCTGGTCTCCTATCTATCCTTGATCTTTCAAATTGTGGAACATATGATTGATACCGTTGTCTGGTATTAATTTCATGATGTCTGTCTTGTCCTCTTATTCGTTGATAACTACCTTGGTAATTTCTTCTATCTCGTACATCTAAAAATCTATGTTCCCACTCCCGAGACATATCTTCTTCCTGTTGTTCCAAAGCTGTTATTAATTCTGTCATCTCATAGATGTTCCGTGGTTTTGCAATTAATAAGTAATTTTGTATCCTTATAGGATAATGCCTTGCGAGCAAACTCACAAAATCTTCCTCACTGATTGGAGGTGACAAGTTTCTAACCTGACTTGCATGTTTTAGTAAGTAATCAGTCATCGATATTCCCTCTCGTGGATTAAATTGACCATGACTAAGCATTGCTCGTATTCTTTGCTGTACCGTAACATTCCAAAATCTGTTCATGAATAACCTCTTAAAGGATTCATATGAAATTTCACCCCCTGATACTATTTGTAACCAATCTAAGGTTTTCTGGTCCAAACATCTTTTGACAACTATCATTTTCAATGCTTCAGGTATCTTTTTAATTTGAAAATACTCTGATAATTCTGCAATGAACTGTACTGGACTGGAGTTTTCATTAAATTTTGGAAGTGGAAAATCACTTAAGATATGATTGTAATTTTGCAAATTCCCTATTCCCATATTTAAATTCTCTAGTGTAACTTGTGCACTCTGAGTTTCAGCATTAGCTATAGATGAAGCTGCCGCATCACTCACATTATTTGTCATACCTGAGGAACTACCTCTGTCATTATTTTGTACATCTGACACATGTACATTACATATATTTGCCCTTGAATTCAATTCTAATCTATTTACAGTACCCTGCAGATTTTCTATTGTCTGTTCCAATTTTTTATTATTCTCATTTTGAACAGTTTGGTGTTTGTTAATTTCAGAAGTTAGCTTTTGATTTAAATCTTTAGACAAATCTTTAACTTCATCAGACAATTTATGTCTCTGTTTTTCTGACTCCTTCTGAATTTCAGATATTTCCCCTCTGAAATTAACTTGCACCTGTATTAAATCTGCATTTGTAGCCTCCATCATCTCTTTTAACTCACTTGAAATGCTACTCATTCGGCTACCTAGCTCTGTACATTTTACATTAACATGCTCTATTTTATTATTAACCTCACTTTTTTGGTTAGATATTTCCCTGCTCATGTCTAACATTTTCTTTGAAACTTCACCTATTTCATTTGTTATCATTTCTTGATTTTCATTTTTCATTTTAATCAAACTACTATCTAGCTCCATGAATTTCTTTTCAATCTCTTCCCTGTTTTGTTCTAAGCTTTTACCAATATCTTCCCTCAATTTCCTATTATTCTTTTGCATATCTTCCCTTAATTGATCTGTAATACTCTTACTAAGATCTTCCCTTAATTCTTTCTTATTCTGATCTAACTTCTTATCAATATCTTCCCTTAATTCTTCCCTCAATTCTCTATTCATATTTCTCAGCATTTCCATCATCAGACTAGCATCAAATTTTACATTTCCTGCTATTCTATTCTCACTTTCTGCACTAACATTTTCATCTTCAAATCCTAAAAAATCTGGGCTATTTTCTGTAACTTGTATTGGATCAGAGCTAACTGTTACACTATCTCCCTCCATAATTATTTCTTCTGTATTACTAGCAGCCATTGTTTTTATTATCCTACCACTCCTAAGGAACATTTATTTACCTTTTTGATGCTGTATGTTGCTGTTACTTTAATGTCCAGCGTTCTGCCCCATTCTCCTAGATTTGTATGTCGCTTCTGCGTTGTGTTGTGATGAATCTACGTCGTCTTGTAGTTGATCTCGGAATTACGATGTCCAATCATCCGTATAGTCTGTCGTTCCTTTTGTTGTTTCTGGAATCTGCGTCTTGTAGATCATTTTACTGCTGCTTTCGTTCCTTCCTGGTTACTCTGCTTCATTCCTCGTCATCGTTTTCCTTTCCTGGTTATCGCGCTCCACGTTCTGGGTGCCAATTATGCTGCGGTATTAATGTTGTAGATCATTAATTGTAGCTCCGCGTTTGGAAGCCAATATGCGACGGTTGCTGCTTTACGTAATGTTGTTTACATCACGTGTGTTGAAGCCTTCTTGTGACGTCATTCTTTGTTTGGTTCGTAGCTCCCTCTGACGTTAGCAATTTGTATCAATTAGTTTCTGAAAGAATTTAAGGTTATGTATATTGTCCTCCGGCTAGCTATCATCTTATCTTGGTAGAACTTGTATCTCTTGCAGGTTGTGAATCGGAAAGGAATCTTTTATCCAGAAATTATACTGACGAAGAAATTGGTTTTATAACTTTTATTGCTGAACACATTCACAAACACTTTTACAAATTAATCTGGATACTCGCCAAACTGAAACTGTTTGTAATAACTTCTTATTTATCACTTTTAACTCGCATACTTCAACTTTGTGTAGAATTAACTTTATAATAATTTAGATTCTCGTAATTCTGCTGCGCGTAACTTGACGAAATAAATGAACTGAGAGACCGACGTGGAGAGTACGGAGAATTCTGTTGAACTGGGAGACGCTCTATCTCGGACCTGGCTTATATATACGCTTGCCTCAAGATACGCCTAAAGATTATAAATGAACTGCTATTGGCTAATAAAACGCGCCAACATTAGCGTCTATTTTAATATCCAATGAAAACCACTAATACATATTGCTTTTAGGGAAACATTCCAGAAGCTTCTAAACGGAAAAGGCGCGAAACATTACGTAACTTCCTGGTTCCCGGCAATGACAAACAACTCACCCCCTTGCTGCATTATTGCGTTATTGTTGACAGTTTCAGTAAAGCCGTATATTATTATTTACCAATAATAATTACAATTAATAAACCTCTGAAATCAATGTCACATAAAAATACATATTCATATTACTATCATTATTTACATTAAAGTAATTTGTGATACAAATTACTGTATCAGTTTGTATATATCACATGACTTTTTCCTGGGCTTCTATTGGTAATTTTCCATTCTGTGTTATATTCCCTCACTCCATACTTCCGAAGCAGAGACAAATAAAGTCATAAAACCTTACCGTAAACTAACACAAAAGATCCAGGTTTCCTCTGCACATGCAAATAGCATATATTCTACAAACGGCAGAGTTTAAGACCTTTTAAACTAGTGGCACAGGAACATTATATACATATAAGGCAAATATTACATTATACAAAAATGGCTATTTACATTGTTCATATTATACACACATATTCATATATCAAATAAACACTAAATATATGAACACATTATAAAATTAATTCGGGCACATTCTGTCTCAAATATAAAGAAAAACAACAATTTTATGCCAGTTATAAACAATGCAAATCCCTGATATATTATTTGCAAATGATCTGGTAGTTGGTTCTATTACGGTAATTGGCCTAAAATCAGCTTTGCAGGAAAATGATGATTATTATTCTTCAGAATGGGGCCTAAAGGTGAACCAAGACAAGATACAAAGTGTAGTATGCAAGAAAGGAGGAAAGTTGAGTACATATGAGAAACGGAAGAAAGAAAATAAGGTAGTACATAAGTGCATATATTTAGGTACAAAAATGGATGGGGAGGGGGGGATGGGAAAAGCAAAAAGGATTAGCACTTGCAAAAGAGAGAGCAGCTATGTCAATCATAAAAGGATGTCTTTTTAAAATACCACAATTGGAAGTTAAATGGCAGGAAGAGTATATAATACAATGGTCGAAGCTGAATGATTTATGGTATTGAAATTTGGAGAATGAAAAATTCGTGGGAAATTGTGGTATAGTACATAGATAATTTTGCAGAGAAATTCTCAGCTTACCAATTGCTGCTGTAAAAGTAGTTGCTCAAATAGAAATGTGTAGAGTTTTAAAATATTGGTACAGGAGTTTAATTATAAATGATGACAGTATAGCTAAGCAATGTTTAACGTATCAAGAATCATGTGTAACTAAGGGGTGGCTGAGTAGTCTAAGAAATGCTTTAGAGAGTAATGGATTAGAATATGCATGGAGGAAAAGAGAAACAAAAGTTAAGAGGATTTTGGAAAGAGGCAAGAAGACATTTCGAAGGTATAGAAATACAAAAATTATTTAGTAATTTAGCTGGAATTTTATGTCAAGATGAAATGGGCATGGGAAAGAGAAAATTATATTGACAAAGATAATATGGAGAAAAGAGAGGGTATAACATGGGTGACAAACCCGGTGGAGAGCGATGGATTTTTTTTGGGGCGTAAAAATCCTTAGCATGGCTTCCTTATGAAGGGAAGTAAAGCTGGTGGTCCCATGTCATAGATTTACGCCCTGTAAAAGTACTTCAAGCCTGATAAAGAGACCTCGGAGCAAAATTACCTGTCTTTCATGTCCAATATAGAATGGGATGCTAAGGACCACAGCAGTTAAAGAGCATTCATAAATAAAATTCAATTTAATTTTTATAGCATGGGCAAGAACAAGTGTGTAGAAGTTAAAAGGTGAAAGAGAAGGTTTTACTCAAGGGGAATGTCCATTATGTGGAGGGAAAGAAGACTTGGAACATACAGTGTTTGATTGTAAGGAAGCTGAAAACTAGAAAAATTAATTTATTAAATTTAAATTTAAAAGGGACATAAGAACAATTTTGAACAAAATATTTATAAAGGGGAGCAGGAGTGTGGGACAGTATTTATTTGCAGTTAAAAAGAAGTGGAAATGGAGAGTGAAGATAGAAGAACAAAATTGGTAGATATATAATAGTATAATAATTTGTGTATGTGGAGTGGGTGTCTACTGAATGAGTGACCAGGGCCAAATTTTCAGTAGGCAACTCTATATATTGTAAACTTCTTAGCAGTAAATAAATAAATATATTAAATGTATTACATTCAGTTTTCATTTTGCATTTTGAAAGAATCTAAACAATAAATTACAAAGTTTTGGAGATGGTTTGCTTAACAAGGATTGCATACTTATGGGGGTTTCAAAATTGTTTGTAATTAACTCAGAATAGAGTTAGTTTTTAATGTCAGGACCTAATGGTCTACTGAACCCTGCTCTCCACAATCATAGTAGGAGTATCTTTAATTTTGATTTTGTATAAATGTTCAGTTGTGGATATTTGTCCAGATCTGATTCTAATAACAGTAACTGTTACCTTTCAAGGAGGAGTAACATGATAGAGCAGGAATATTCAGTACAATTTTCTGAATATTGTAGCATTTAGTGTATCCCATTTTCTTGCCATTTATCAACTACTAATTTTTTCAGTGTCTTAAAATATAAGTATATGGCAAACTAGTCAAAGCATTCTTCTTTTTCGCTGCCTAATTTTGCTAATTTATCTACCATTTCATTTCCCTTAATGTTCTTATGCCCAAGAATCCAAAAGAATTAGACAGATATGTTATGTTTGTTTTTAAGTATTAAGTACTTCAAATTCAGCAAGTGATAATTACAATTGGAATGGTAATAAACTGATTTTAGTGATTCTAAAGGCAAAAGACAATCTTTTAAAATTGCTAAATTGTTTAGAAAATTCTGAGTTGCATAAAGAATGGCCTGTTTAATGGCAAATATTTTAGCATTAAATACAGATGTAGAAGACTGTAGCTTGAATGTTTTTTAAATGAGATTTTCAATATAGAAGGCAGCTCCTAGTGAATTATCTTCCTAGCATTTTGAACCATCAGTATGCAGGGTGGACCATTTAAGTTGAGACTGTACAATATCTCCAAAACTAAACGTTGTAGAAAGAAATGTCTTTAATAAAAGTTGCTTGATATTATGGGGGAAAGTAAATGTCATTAGTCGTGTTTTGCTTGGAGGACATTATGATGGTTTTAGGGTCAATTTAATTTTTTTAAATGGGAACCATCACAACATCCTCCAAATAAAACACGACTAATGGCATTTACTTTCCCCCATAACATCAAGTAACTTTTATTCTAGACATTTCTTTCTACAATGCTTAGTTTTGGAGATATTGTACAGCCTCAGTTTAAATGGTCCATCCTGTATATTACTGTGGTCAAATCACACATCATGTTAACACAAAGTGCATCTAATAATTTCTTATTTATATCACTATTACACGTATTGTATTGGATAAGGGAAGTGTCCACATTTACTTCATGTATGAGTGTCTCATAAGAATATGAGAAAACAAGGATAGATTGAAAATTAATAGATGGTTTCTTTATATTCGTTAGCTAACTGTAAAGCCTTAAGAATAGTTGGGTATTTTTCTCCACTGTATTTCTTATAAGTAAATCAAGTTTTTATAGTAACAAAAAAAAAAAAATAATAGGGCTATTTTTTGGATCCCGAGGAACAATCACAAGTATATTTGTGAAATGGAGGGGGAAGTATAAAATTATTAAAAATATTCAAGATGCAATTACACAGAGCATTGTAAAATATTCTGCAGCTACCTTTCAGAATCATTTGTATGGTTTAAACAGCATGTAAAATGTATTACTGTTTAGAAAGTAGTTTATTTTTCCAAATGATTCTCTTTTTATTGTTATAACTTTCATTGTTGCACATTTTTGTAATCATTGTTACAATTTTTTCTCACAGCTTAATATTTTATGTAACTGTTATAGTTTATGGTAAAATATTTTTTTTGCAATATTCACTTATAACTTTTTTTATGCTCAACCATGCCAAAATGTAGTATTTATACGACTGGTAGCAGTACTTTAATGGGCCTCATTAAAGTACGCCTGTTCATTAAAGTATTGGTATTTGACCAATCAGAAGTGGCCACATAACATTGTGAAAGCACAAGTATCGATTATTCTGCGTAGTACGTCTCACAACACTAGCAACTTTGTTTGACACAGGTGCTACAAGGTCATTGTATTGTAACCATAGATAAACGAATAACGATTGTAACACATCACTCAAACCAGAAACGGATACTTATGAAACCTTTAATTTAGATACATGGTCGAGCATAAACAGTCATATGAAACTTGACTATAATGGTGATTAAAATGCTCGTATGATAATTATTAACCTCGCTTCGCTTTGTTCGCTTGGTTAATAATAATGCTCGCATTTTAATTACTACCATTATAGTCTCATTGCATAATATACTATTGTTTAAAATCACTAAATATATATGTTTATTCTGTCTCACTAGGCAAGCTCAATTATGAGCCAGACTAACTAATAAATAAATGTTTGGTAAGTTGCAACCATTTAGATAAAAATTTTATATCCAACCATTCTCCTCTAAAATCTAAGAGAAGTTCTTTTAAATTTAAATGTTCATACTATGCAGAGTTTTCTTGCTCATGAGGTTTTAATGTGTTCACAACATTTCTTAATTTATTTAAAGGTGAGTCGGAATTGTTACACTAACATCACTTAAGTTTACTCACTTAACATGTTTCGGGAAACCGTTGTTCCCATCCTCAGAAGGTTAATTCGACTGGCCCGTGTTGTTGGTGTTTCCGTTTTTTGGACTGGATCCTGTGGTGGCATCTTGTGGTGGAGAGATGTACTTCCAGAGAGGATTTGGTGGCGGCAAATCAAAATTCATTAGATGTGTGTTGTGTTTTGGAATGGTGATCTTCTCCCATGCATCTAATTCGGCTGCAAATTTGGCTGGTTTGACTAATGTAATATTGGGTTTGATGTTGTGATTAGTGATCCAAAAATGGTGTGAAACTGCAGATTTGTCCATTTGTTTGTATTTAATACATCTCATGTGCTCCTTTAGCCTAGTTTCTAGGTTTCTTTTTGTCTTACCTATGTATACTTTATTGCAATCTGAACAATTGATTTTATAGATTCCAGCTTTTTTGTCTTGTGGAATGGGGTCTTTTAACTTGTTACAAAGTAATTTCTCTATGTAAAATTTGTTCTGTGGAGCTAGGCTGATGTTATGTTTCATGAAAATCTTCTTAAATTTGTGAAAAGTTCCTTGGTGGTATGTGAATTTCTTGAACTTTAGCTCTTTATCTTGCTGGCTGAGATTTGTTGTGTTTCTGATGTGCATCTGTCGTTTGAATTTTGCAATTTTTTTGTCAATAGTTGTTTTGTTGTACCCATTATGTATTGCTGTGTCTACTATATGCTGGTTTTCTAACTGGTATTCTTTTTTATTTAAGGGGGTATATACCAGTCTATGTGTTAGGCTGTTTAGTACTGCATGTTTGTGTGTGGTTGGATTGAAACTCTTATTTTTTATGTAATTAGTAGAGTGTGTTGGCTTCCTGTATATGCCAAAGGTTAGGTTCTTTTGTTCTCTGATGATTTTTAGGTCTAAAAATGGTAGCATGCCTTCTTTTTCTATTTCTATGGTGAATTTTATTGATTGGTTCTGTAGGTTTAGTAAGGCTAAGGAGTCTTGTATGAACCTGTTAGGGACAACAGCGAAGATGTCGTCAACATATCTGTGCCAAACTTTAAACATGTATGGAAAGGAAGTTGTTATGTGTGTTTCTAAGTAGCTCATAAATAAATCTGCCAAGAAGGGTGAAAGTGGGTTGCCCATGGTTAGACCAGTTGGTTGTTGATAGAACTTCTTATTGAAACTAAAACAATTTTGTGCAATGCATAAATTGGTAAGTTGTATGAGGTCTTCTATTTCTTCTTCAAGTAAGTTAGTCTGCTGTAGCCATTTCTTTAATTGACGCAGGAGTTGATCTGTAGGAACACTTGGAAATAGTGCAGTGACATCAAAGGAAACTAATCTGTCTTCTGGTTCGAGTTCCAGGGATTTTATCTTCTGTATTAAATCTTCTGAATTCATTATGTTTTTGCTATTGAATTTTGGTAGTGAAGAGAATCTCTGTACTAACCATTTTGCCAGTTTGTAGGTAGGAGAATCAATATTGCTGACGATTGGTCTCATCTTATTACCCGGTTTGTGTATTTTAGGTAGAGCATACATTCTTGGTAAAGTGGGGTGATCTGGTTTTAATCTAGATTTATCAGTGTCTGTTATAGTTTTGCTTTCCTGGATGGTTTGATTGAAGGCTTTTAAATGTAATTTTAATGGGTCTTCTTGAATTTGTATGTAATTTTCTTGTTGCAGCATATTTTCTACTCTGGCAATATAATCATCTTTTTGCAGTACAACTAGTTTATTTCCCTTGTCAGCTTTTGTGTATACTACTGGTTTTGATTTTAATGTTTTGATCACATGTTTGGTTGGGAAATTGTTATGTTTATCTGCTTGTATTTCTTGGAGAACCATTTCACATTCTTTTTTTATAGTGGTTTTACTATTTTCATTTAGGTTGTAAGTAGCAATCTCAATGTCTGCGACTATTTCATCGGTTGTTTTTGTGTAGCCAGCACATGTTTTTAGGCCAAGGTTTAATACCGATAATTCTGCTTTGGTGAAAGTTACATTTGAAAGATTAATTACGTCTGGGTATGACGTCGTTTTTTCATTTTTTAGGTTAGGTTTATATGAATGTTGCTTCCGGCGTAGTATGTCTAGTTTTTTCTTTAATTTCAGCGTTTTTGTTTTCATCCTGTAGCTAAGAATAGTGAGGAATTTTGATTGCATGTTTTGCCAAAGTGGGTAGCCGAGTGTGTCCGTTAATTTAAGGTGAAGAGCATATAATTCCAGTTCCAATTTTTGTAATTTTGCGTAGTAGTTGTTTCTCTCAATTATTATTACTTTTTTATTGGCTGATGTTTGGTGTTTGCTGTTTTTGTCATATTTTACAATTCTCCTTACAAACTTTGGTGTGACTTTGCTTTGTATGCATAGGTTTAAAAAACGGATGTCCGCAAATGTGTTTTTTCTCTTTTCTTCAATTTTTTGGTATCTTTTGATGTCACTTTTTATTCCACTGAAATCTGTATTGAAATTTAGGGTTTCTAATCTTACCTTGTTTTCTGCCATGACTTGTATCTTTTCCAACGTGGTGGCCAATTATAACTTTTGCTTCTTGTGACTTGTTGGTCTTAAATTACGTTGATATTGTAATGAAAAGAAGCTAGAAACAGTGATGTGTATTGAATTTATTTAAAGGTGAGTCGGAATTGTTACACTAACATCACTTAAGTTTACTCACTTAACATGTTTCGGGAAACCGTTGTTCTCATCCTCAGAAGGTTAATTCGACTGGCCCGTGTTGTTGGTGTTTCCGTTTTTTGGACTGGATCCTGTGGTGGCATCTTGTGGTGGAGAACTGTACTTCCAGAGAGGATTTGGTGGTGGCAAATCAAAATTCATTAGATGTGTGTTGTGTTTTAGAATGGTGATCTTCTCCCATGCATCTAATTCGGCTGCAAATTTGGCTGGTTTGACTAATGTAATATTGGGTTTGATGTTGTGATTAGTGATCCAAAAATGGTGTGAAACTGCAGATTTGTCCATTTGTTTGTATTTAATACATCTCATGTGCTCCTTTAGCCTAGTTTCTAGGTTTCTTTTTGTCTTACCTATGTATACTTTATTGCAATCTGAACAATTGATTTTATAGATTCCAGCTTTTTTGTCTTGTGGAATGGGGTCTTTTAACTTGTTACAAAGTAATTTCTCTATGTTAAATTTGTTCTGTGGAGCTAGGCTGATGTTATGTTTCATGAAAATCTTCTTAAATTTGTGAAAAGTTCCTGGGTGGTATGTGAATTTCTTGAACTTTAGCTCTTTATCTTGCTGGCTGAGATTTGTTGTGTTTCTGATGTGCATCTGTCGTTTGAATTTTGTAATTTTTTTGTCAATAGTTGTTTTGTTGTGCCCATTATGTAATGCTGTGTCTACTATATGCTGGTATTCTAACTGGTATTCTTTTTTATTTAAGGGGGTATATACCAGCCTAGCTCCACAGAACAAATTTAACATAGAGAAATTATTTTGTAACAAGTTAAAAGACCCCATTCCACAAGACAAAAAAGCTGGAATCTATAAAATCAATTGTTCAGATTGCAATAAAGTATACATAGGTAAGACAAAAAGAAACCTAGAAACTAGGCTAAAGGAGCACATGAGATGTATTAAATACAAACAAATGGACAAATCTGCAGTTTCACACCATTTTTGGATCACTAATCACAACATCAAACCCAATATTACATTAGTCAAACCAGCCAAATTTGCAGCCGAATTAGATGCATGGGAGAAGATCACCATTCTAAAACACAACACACATCTAATGAATTTTGATTTGCCACCACCAAATCCTCTCTGGAAGTACAGTTCTCCACCACAAGATGCCACCACAGGATCCAGTCCAAAAAACGGAAACACCAACAACACGGGCCAGTCGAATTAACCTTCTGAGGATGAGAACAACGGTTTCCCGAAACATGTTAAGTGAGTAAACTTAAGTGATGTTAGTGTAACAATTCCGACTCACCTTTAAATAAATTCAATACACATCACTGTTTCTAGCTTCTTTTCATTACAATATCAACGTAATTTAAGACCAACAAGTCACAAGAAGCAAAAGTTATAATTGGGCACCACGTTGGAAAAGATACAAGTCATGGCAGAAAACAAGGTAAGATTAGAAACCCTAAATTTCAATACAGATTTCAGTGGAATAAAAAGTGACATCAAAAGATACCAAAAAATTGAAGAAAAGAGAAAAAACACATTTGCGGACATCCGTTTTTTAAACCTATGCATACAAAGCAAAGTCACACCAAAGTTTGTAAGGAGAATTGTAAAATATGACAAAAACAGCAAACACCAAACATCAGCCAATAAAAAAGTAATAATAATTGAGAGAAACAACTACTACGCAAAATTACAAAAATTGGAACTGGAATTATATGCTCTTCACCTTAAATTAACGGACACACTCGGCTACCCACTTTGGCAAAACATGCAATCAAAATTCCTCACTATTCTTAGCTACAGGATGAAAACAAAAACGCTGAAATTAAAGAAAAAACTAGACATACTACGCCGGAAGCAACATTCATATAAACCTAACCTAAAAAATGAAAAAACGACGTCATACCCAGACGTAATTAATCTTTCAAATGTAACTTTCACCAAAGTAGAATTATCGGTATTAAACCTTGGCCTAAAAACATGTGCTGGCTACACAAAAACAACCGATGAAATAGTCGCAGACATTGAGATTGCTACTTACAACCTAAATGAAAATAGTAAAACCACTATAAAAAAAGAATGTGAAATGGTTCTCCAAGAAATACAAGCAGATAAACATAACAATTTCCCAACCAAACATGTGATCAAAACATTAAAATCAAAACCAGTAGTATACACAAAAGCTGACAAGGGAAATAAACTAGTTGTACTGCAAAAAGATGATTATATTGCCAGAGTAGAAAATATGCTGCAACAAGAAAATTACATACAAATTCAAGAAGACCCATTAAAATTACATTTAAAAGCCTTCAATCAAACCATCCAGGAAAGCAAAACTATAACAGACACTGATAAATCTAGATTAAAACCAGATCACCCCACTTTACCAAGAATGTATGCTCTACCTAAAATACACAAACCGGGTAATAAGATGAGACCAATCGTCAGCAATATTGATTCTCCTACCTACAAACTGGCAAAATGGTTAGTACAGAGATTCTCTTCACTACCAAAATTCAATAGCAAAAACATAATGAATTCAGAAGATTTAATACAGAAGATAAAATCCCTGGAACTCGAACCAGAAGACAGATTAGTTTCCTTTGATGTCACTGCACTATTTCCAAGTGTTCCTACAGATCAACTCCTGCGTCAATTAAAGAAATGGCTACAGCAGACTAACTTACTTGAAGAAGAAATAGAAGACCTCATACAACTTACCAATTTATGCATTGCACAAAATTGTTTTAGTTTCAATAAGAAGTTCTATCAACAACCAACTGGTCTAACCATGGGCAACCCACTTTCACCCTTCTTGGCAGATTTATTTATGAGCTACTTAGAAACACACATAACAACTTCCTTTCCATACATGTTTAAAGTTTGGCACAGATATGTTGACGACATCTTCGCTGTTGTCCCTAACAGGTTCATACAAGACTCCTTAGCCTTACTAAACCTACAGAACCAATCAATAAAATTCACCATAGAAATAGAAAAAGAAGGCATGCTACCATTTTTAGACCTAAAAATCATCAGAGAACAAAAGAACCTAACCTTTGGCATATACAGGAAGCCAACACACTCTACTAATTACATAAAAAATAAGAGTTTCAATCCAACCACACACAAACATGCAGTACTAAACAGCCTAACACATAGACTGGTATATACCCCCTTAAATAAAAAAGAATACCAGTTAGAAAACCAGCATATAGTAGACACAGCAATACATAATGGGTACAACAAAACAACTATTGACAAAAAAATTGCAAAATTCAAACGACAGATGCACATCAGAAACACAACAAATCTCAGCCAGCAAGATAAAGAGCTAAAGTTCAAGAAATTCACATACCACCAAGGAACTTTTCACAAATTTAAGAAGATTTTCATGAAACATAACATCAGCCTAGCTCCACAGAACAAATTTAACATAGAGAAATTACTTTGTAACAAGTTAAAAGACCCCATTCCACAAGACAAAAAAGCTGGAATCTATAAAATCAATTGTTCAGATTGCAATAAAGTATACATAGGTAAGACAAAAAGAAACCTAGAAACTAGGCTAAAGGAGCACATGAGATGTATTAAATACAAACAAATGGACAAATCTGCAGTTTCACACCATTTTTGGATCACTAATCACAACATCAAACCCAATATTACATTAGTCAAACCAGCCAAATTTGCAGCCGAATTAGATGCATGGGAGAAGATCACCATTCCAAAACACAACACACATCTAATGAATTTTGATTTGCCGCCACCAAATCCTCTCTGGAAGTACATCTCTCCACCACAAGATGCCACCACAGGATCCAGTCCAAAAAACGGAAACACCAACAACACGGGCCAGTCGAATTAACCTTCTGAGGATGGGAACAACGGTTTCCCGAAACATGTTAAGTGAGTAAACTTAAGTGATGTTAGTGTAACAATTCCGACTCACCTTTAAATAAATTCAATACACATCACTGTTTCTAGCTTCTTTTCATTACAATATCAACGTATTTCTTAATTTGTTTAGAAAAAACAAATTCATCTCAATGGAGTATCTTACTTCGTCCACCTTGGCAGTCAATGAATGTAGGTAGTTGAATTTTTTTTTCAAATAAATAAAATATTATTATCACTGTAATTGGAATATGCCTAATTTTATAATTACACCTTTAACAACAATTGCTTTCCTCTTATCATCCTTTCTATTTTCTTAACACTGGGTAATTCATCTCTGACTGCAATATGTGCCCAAGTTGTGCTTTATTCTAACCTATACATATTTAACCTATGGCATTTAATAAAACTATAACAAAAACTTGTCTGATTAATTTTGGATAAATAACTCATTTTACATGAAGCCAAAAGTTACTTTTTTAAAATGAGTCCTGCATGATTTGCTATGAAACTACATACATTAACATTACTTCTCTCCCCACAGAGAAAAAGCCACATGACATTTTAGCAATTTCCACAAAGTAAAGAAGCGCACACACAAAAAAAAAAATATATAATTTATTTTAAAATAATTTTCATAGTGAAATTGGAACTCTTAGCCATGTATTGCTGTTTAAAACTTTTGATAGGTAAAGCTTAGGAAATTACATGAAGTTTTCCTTACTACTATGTATTTGTGTACATCATTGTCTTTTTTTTTTTGTTTTGTTATAAAGGGAAAGTTTTTAAAGGTTTCGATCACAAAATAAGCACAGGAACAGGCATGTTTTTAATGTTTATTAATACCCCAGAAAGAAACTAGCATTTGGGCCCAAGGAATGGCGGGGGAAAAAATGCACTGGCATTAGCGTACCTGGGCTGAGTTTGATGATGACATCATATGCCCAGTGTTGCGGCCTTATTCCTGATAGGCATTGCCTCAGTTCCCCAAATAATGCAGTTATGCTAGTAAACTTGACCGCTTTCGTGAAATGTGGCTTTGTCCATAAACATCAATTTCACCATTGATTGTCCACTTCCTGCCTCTCACACATCATGACAGCAAAGTTGAGATGAGCTTCATAATTATGCTGCATTAAAGCTTACTTTCACTGAATACTGTGTGGAAACATCTGGTACTGCCTAACAATCCTCTGGTACATTGTATATGGCATATTCTGCTCTGCTGATGTGTGGCAGAGTGACTTCCATGGACTCTGGAGTCATGGCTTACCAAATATCTTCCTTCTCCCTGTTTCTATCATGCATCCTTCTGCCATGTGAGGCAGTTTGAGACCATTCACCAGGAACATATAATAGTTAACAATATCTCAATGAGATAACTAGGGTTAGGATTTTTAGGTGCGCACCTTTTTTCTTAGGAATGTTAAAGCTGTGCGGAAAGATATCACAGTGTGAAATTTTGTTTCTAGTTGCAAAAAGAGGCATTTTTTCTTGCACCTTTTTCCCTTTTTTGGGACCTTTATCCCTTTTTGGCACCTTTATCTCATTTTCCTCTAACCATGCCCATAATCCCCTTTTTCCTTTTAAGTTTCATTCCAATTTATTCTTTAACTTTCAATTAACGTCTCCTCAGCTTGCTGTGTACATGCGAATAGTAAGCCTACCTCTTTCAGTAAACACTGCGTGGGAATTGAAAGCACACCCACAACAATGGAAAATAATTCTGTGTTTGACGAAAACCTCTTTCTCTCTCTTTATTGCTATAAAGTAGCCTGCAATAATGCAATTGACAATGAGTCATTCTCTCCCACAAGAATCAGTAGCCTGCTGTTCGGGAATGTGAGTTTGTTACTGTGAGAGATGTCATCTTTTTGCATGGAGGCGAAGGCTGAGCATGCAGAGACGGCAATAACCTCACCCGCGCAGTTCCGTGAATTATCAAGACTGGGTTCTGCTCGAAAATACTATAAATTGCTGAGACTGAAGTTCCAGCATGATTGAGAACATTCTGGTAATTGTCGTGGTGTTATAAGCAAATGTGGACAGCGAATGGGCGCAAGAGTGAGTTGCGTGACAGTCGCATTGTATTAGCAAGTGAACTAGTGTTAGCTCTCCAAATGAGTGTACTAGTACTAGATTTTACCATGCCAAAGATGTCCAGTGCTCGATTTATTGTTCTGGCTGAGGAATTCAAACAAGATTTCATAGACACTGATGGAACTGTTATGCAATGTACTATTTGTGATTCAGGAATTTTGTTATATGAAAAACACCAGCAAGATCGCATCAAACAACACATTTCCAGCTCCAAGCATCAAATGAACAAGACTCTTCAAGCAAACAAATCACGGCAACCTCTATTACAAAATGCGTTTCAGCAGAGTTCTTCAAAAAGCCAAAATTTGAAGGAATTAAACATTGATTTGTGTGCAGCTCTTACACAAGCAGGAATTCCACTCAATAAGGTGAACCATCCAGCCTTCAAAGGATTTCTTTAAAAATACATAAAGATGTCAATGCCCGATGAGAGTACTTTAAGAAAAAACTACATGGAGCCTGTTTACCAAGAAACCATAGAAAGAATCAAGGAGAAAGTGTCTAATTGGGACGTGGGAATCATTGTGGATGAAACCATAGGCTCAATGGAACAATATGTTTTGAACATTTTAGTTTTTCCCTTAGAAGCAGAGAAAGTTAAGCCCATGTTGTTAAAAATGTACCAGCTGCAGAAAGCCAATGCCAGTACAGTAATGCAATCCATTATGGACTTCTGCCAAAAACTCTGACCTACTGGTATCGAGTTTGAAAAACTTTTTCTTGTGGTTAGGACCAGGCTCCATACATGGTTTCAGCTGTTAACCAATTGAAACCTTTATTTCCTAACTTGAAGCATGTGACGTGCTTGGCTCATGCCTTCACAGGGTTTGTGAATCCATAAGGAACAAATACGACATCGCAAATCAATTCATCTCTACCTTGAAGAAGATTCTACTGAAAGCTCCGAGCCGTGTTGTTTACTACAGGGAAATCACTGGCCTGCCCCTTCCAAATATCCCGGTCATTACTCACTGGGGATCTTGGATTGAGTGTGCTGCTATGTTGTGTGAGAATTTTGACAAAATTAAAGAGTTTGTGCTTTCTTTGGATCCATCCGACGCAGGTGCAATTTCCAAGGCACAGCAACTTCTGTTACCAGAGAAAATACATAATTTGCAGACAGAACTATATTGTGTCCATAGTTACAAGTACCTGTCTGCAGCTATTAAATGGTTGGAACAACAAGGTCTAGAAAGAAAAAACAATGGGATATTTTTACTTCCATGAGGGAGCAGTTAGATGGCTTTTCCAAAGACAAACTTGAATCTAGTCTTTAGAAGAATCCAGACATTGAGGAATTCGCCACATCTGTAGAGTTGCCATTCTGATTGAATACAAGGTTTGCCTCACTGGTTTCTGTGGATGTTGAAAGAAGCTTTAGCATCTACAAAGACATTCTATCTCCCAATAGAAACAGACTTACTTTTAAAAATGTGGAGATGCTTAATGTCTTGAAGTACAACAGCTTCGTTGTGTTTTCCTTCTTTTGATGAGTGATAATTTGATGTACTTGTTTGTAGTTCAATAAATTAGAATAGAGGAAAGAGAAATCATTGAATTAGTTAAGGGAATGCACAACTGAAATTAACCCAAAAAATCTAAAAAAAAAAAAAATATGTTCCCAAAAAATTCCCCATAGTTTATAGTTTTAGAATCCACTTTTATTTTTGACCTAGCGAACACTTCAGGATCGTTACAAGACTTTTTAAATACCCTTGCACATTTGGTTGCTAGCTGTTTATATTTTTAAAACTTCATTTTAAAGCATTTCTTATTTTCAGCATTTCTGCATATTCAAAATGTTCCACACGATGTAGTTTTCATCCATTCATATTGACATTTTTTATGCTTATTTCAAAAACCCAAATAAATAAAACTGTCATATAATTTTTCTGTGTAATGAATAGTTTTTGTGCTACTAATTTTTGAAGATAACAATGTATACAAAAAAAATGCACAAAAATGCAAATACAAAACTGCAAAGCTTTTTTCTCTCTTAAACTAAGAATGGTATAAAAAAAATTATAGACAGATTTGCAGTTCCTTGACATAGAAGCAACATAAGTTTTTTTTTGGAAAAGTGCATCATGTGTTGCATTTTGCATATACCCATAATTTTATATTTTGAAAAGTATTCAAGATTTTGGTTTGAAATTCATAAAACAATTATATCTAAAGAAGACTGACATGTGGTTAAAATTTCAGCCCAATTGAATGAATAGTTTAGAAAATAGCAATTTCAGTTGTGCATCCCCTTAAATAAACCAGCACCTTATTGTCCCTTTTTGCACCTTATTTGAGCACCTTTTCCCTTCCTTTTTTCATCTGAAATTTGCATGTAAAAATCCTAACCCTGGTGATAACATTTGTACTGATGTCAAAGCTTGATGGATCCATGTTACACTTGAAAGTTTCACATATCATACAATACATTGAGCACGCTGTTGTTGCATCACCACCATTTTGTCTCCTATGCACAATATCACTGCCATGCCACTCGGATGAAGTCCAAAACATCACTCATTGTTAACTTCCACCACTTTTCACCTATATTACAGTAAACTGCTCAGAGATATTGGTTGAAGTGAATAACAATAGGTTTTTGCTAAAACTAATATTTTAAGTTAATACTTACAATTTAGTGAATAACAAGTTTATACTTGAATTACTAGTTTTAGCAATAAGCAAACCAATGGAATTAAGATAAAACTAATGCATCAAGATGTTGCTTGAATTTTTGAGCTTAAACTATAAAATGTGTGAATAAATACAAGCTAGATCTTTTTTACTGGTAGTTTAATTTTAAGAATTCCAAGTGTGCCTCTCACCATCAGTCTCTTCCATTATCAGCTAGAAGATGGCAGCTTTTATGAACATTTGCAAACCTAAATCTTGCAGAGAATGGATGATAACACACGAAGAGGTCTATCATGGTCTTTTTAGGTTCTCAGAAGAGAATGTCCAATGCCTGGCTGTATATTTCTTGGGGAACACTATTGAAACAAGAGTAGTTCTCTTAAGTAACAAACAAGGTATGAAACTGTATCTGAGGTTTTTAGCGGATCCAGGATTCCAATCAGGAGTTGCAAAAAACATGGGAGTTCATTGCACAACGGTATGTAAAACATTGAAATCCGTGAATGAAAAGAAAGCTTCTGTGAATTAAGTTTCCTGAGACAGATCAAGATAAAAATGAAATGAAAGTGCAGTGGAATGAATGTTACAGTTTCCCTTGTGCTGTGGGAGCTATAGATTGTACACACATTCATATTCCAAAGCCTCCAAATCATGGTGACAGTTATGTAAATCGAAAAGGCTTCTATAGCTTAAATGTGTAGTTTGCATGCAATTCAAAAGAGGAAATAAAACAAGTGTTGATGTGCAGTGGCCGGGATCAGTCCATGACAATAGAATCCTTTGAAGATCTGGTGTCCATCAAGTTATGAATCAGGGACACACTGATGCACTACTACTTGTCAATAGCGGATATGGAATTATGCCATGGTTACTTACCCCTTATTTAAATCCACACACTCCCAAAGAAATAGCTTACAACAATCTCTTGAAGAAAGAACGAGTCGTCATTGAAAGATGTTTTCGTCAGCTGAAGAAAAGGTTCCCTATTCTCAATTTTATATATGTGAAGCTTGATAAGGTGCCATCTGTGATACGATCCTGTAGAAGAGGAGCAAGAAGATGCAGCTGAAGATGTTGAAGAAGAATTGGAAGTTGATATCGAAGATGATGGAGATATGCAACAAAGAGGTGTCTTAAGAAGGGACGAAATTAAAAATATAATTAACTTAAGAAATAATGTATAAGAATCATTAACATTTATTTCATTTGAAGAAATCAAATACAAACTCAATTAATTAAACTTATAAGCATGTCAATGTTAATGGATTACCCTCGCCATCCTCTTTTTCCTCCCCTTGAATATTAGGATTGGATTGTAATCGCTGAAGGAGCAGTTCTTCTCTTCTCACCGGAAGCCTAGTGAGATTTAGTTGGTCCAGGATAAGCAGTCTCTGCAATTCAGATGTGAAGAGATTACATGTTTCACTAGTTTCTGCTAAAGAAAACCTTTTTCTTTTTAAAGGTGAAGGCATTGGTGATTTTGACTCCGTAAGAACTGCATCTAAAGCAATAGCCTTGCTGGTACCAGTATCGTGTGCTCCTGTAACAATAAGAAATAGGTACATGTTAAGAGAAAATTACAATTATATCAATGATGAATATATAAATATGTTCAACACAACTAATTACAACAATGCTAACTAATTACAATATAAATGCACATAATAATAATAATAATAATAATAATAATAACAATAATAATAATAACAACATAATAAATTATCAGGTATTTTATTAAAAATGGGATTTGGCTCATATGACAGCAGCTCCAGCAGCTTTTTTTCCTAGTCTTTTAAAATCACCTTTTTATTTCCTGTTACATTTTTATCTGTCTTCTTTTTCAGCTCTTTCTTCATATTTTTAATTTTCTTTTTCAGTTGTTTTTCGGAAGTGTCTTCAGAAAATATTTTCAAATACTCATCTTTAAGGTTTGAAATTGCTTTATCTTTAGCTTCTCTCACTTTAGATACTTGCGACTTTTTAAACTGAACTGTCTGATCCACAAGCAGCATCACAAATGTTAGCTGGGAATCATTTGGCTCTTCTGGAATTTCAGAAAAGTCCTCTGTACCTGAATCGCACATAGTGGAGTAATACGTTTGGATTTGAAACAAAAGTTTTGGCTGCAGCTTACGTTGGTTAGTTTCTTCCCTGACAAACACGTTTCCTTTCTCAATAATAGAACATATGTTTTAACAATGTAGTGTTGTTAATTAGGTTGTCATGTGTCTTGCCCATGCTCTGAGAGGATCTAGCTAAAGCTAAAATAGTCCAGCCTAAGCTTAGAAGCATTATGTTAGTTTTATTCACACATTTTAAAATTAAAGCTACAGCTATAACTTTATGCTTGAAAGCTATAGCTAGTGCTAACATTTAACACTTAAAGTCAAAGCTTACTTTTCGTTCACTTCACCCATTGTTTTATGTATAACATTCTACTTTTGTAACATCTCAAATGGATCAGCCTATACTTATCTTTGCCATTGCATAGTAAACAGTTGCTAAATTCAGTTTCATTTTCCCAATCCTTACAAAGCTTTTTATCTTTTTTTGACCTGATCACCTTTGCATTTTCAATTCTTGTCCATTTCCATTATTAATATACTTCTTGTTTTCCAAGCAAATAACCATTTGTTGGTGTTCACTTCACAAGCTTCTAACAAATGCCCTTCATTGTGGTGCATATGAATCAAAAGGAAAAAGTAAGCGGCACTGTGAAGTGCAGGATAACAGCACTCTTAAGGGCGGTGTGCACCATGTTGGAGTAAAGTGCTTCGGAAGTAATGTTTACTAAAGATGAGATAGGTATTAGCTCCACATTTGGGATGCCAATTTGAAGTAGGTATTTAGCTGGTAGTTGGAAGATGATGCTGGTTACGTAATAAATACGTAACTTGAAGATGATTTGCTGTTGCTGCGTAATGTTGCATAATATATGTTTACGCAAACATGAAGAGTTGTTATGTATTAATAGTTGTTTTGGGCGTCGGCTTGAATTTAATGCTTACGCAATATTATTGTTTAAATCTGCCTCGGCTGCATCAGTCTTAATTTAGAGTAAGGATTCTTATGCAGGGTGTGGTAATGACAATTATTGTAGATGTAACAGAATTAAACTTTAAGATTTTTCACCTTTATTTTAACTTCTTGCACATATTTATAAACCACTACACTTTTAAAAAGAACTGTGAGAAACTTTTATACACTCTCTTAATGCGTATATCTGTTTTTACTAAATGCCCGTAGAGAACACATTTTTCCATGTACACCCTATCAAGTCTTGCCAGGAACTGACTAACCTCAACGGTTAAAAACCTTAAGCTTCAGTAATGCGAGTCTCTGATTGGCTAATCCTAGTCCAATAGAATTTCTGCATTCAATTTAAAACTTTTCTTTGCTGTTGATTGGCTTATTTTAAAACTGTCACTGAAACTACATCATCGTCGTTCTAATCATGTCCAGTTCATTTTTAAATTCCAAACACATTATTGCCACAACTATCTCATTATTACTCATTGTTAGCAACCTAAAATTTACTATTCTCACAGTTCTTGCATTATTAGAATATATAAAGTATTCACATAACATTAATAAAATATGTTTACAATAAAAATAAGCATGTGAAATGACTGTTACATACAATTTAAATAATTATTACATACATATTGTTTCAAGGCGGGCTCTTATTGAATTTACCAATTATAAATAACAATTGAAATTATTCAGGTATTAAAATACTGCCTCAAAGAAGTCCCCAGTACGGAAGTAGGTTACTATGGGAGCAATTTACTCCAAAAGTAATGTTGGAGAGCTCAATTACAATGTATTCTTTTAGTTAAGACTACGGAGGTAAGAGCTCATTACTCCCGAAGGTATTGTTTTGTTTGTGCGATTTACTTGATGCGAATATGAATAAGGTTATGTGCGATAGAAAAAGGGGAGAAACCTCAGTTAAAGAGATAAGTGCTTGTTGGTAGAAATAAAGAAAATCCATGTAAACAATATGAGTATAAAAAATCTGCGATAATCTACATTAAGTTGGTCTTCAAAGCCAGTGAGATACCGCCAACACTCGCAACGTGCTTTCCTAATTACTTTTTATTTTAGGTTTATTAGTTTTTTTACGTTTCTGATTTACAGGAGGTTAGGTTAGGGTTAGTTTTGTTTTTTTGGGTAATATAAGCTTAGGTTCCTGATTCACGGGAGGTTACTTTAATGTTTTCAATGAAGACCCAAGTAATGCAATAAAGTTTAAACGTGTTATGAAGATGCTGGAAGAGAAATGCTGGAAAGTCGTGATTGACGAGTTTAATAATTATAGCGATGGGGAACGTACTGAAGAGCAGCTTAAAATTCTGGAAAAATGTTTCTAATCTTCATTTTGCATCCCAGATCACTTGCGTGTTGATAGAGAAATAACCCTTTCTGATTTCGGAAAAGTTCACCATATTCACGGATGGGTACCAAATAGTAACATGCGTGCAGTCAATTCCACACAATGTGTGGGAAATCTGTAAAAGTGAAGAAGAATTGCCTTTTATTTTCTGAACGCTCGTGTATGTGTGCTTACCTTGCTCTTAACCTCAAAAGCGATCAACAACGCAATGAAATACACGGCCAGCAGATGCGTGGTGAACGTTTATTTATAAGATCGCCTGCACCGGGATTACGATGAACTTTACTTAACGTGACATGAAAATAGTGGTAAACTAAAGGTATAATTGGCATGCACTTAATGTAATGGGAGTGACTCTTGATTCATAAGTTCTTTTATTACTTCGAGCTAGTGCTGATTGGTTCTAATTACCATGCAAAATCAAACTTGACATGACGGGAAGGAAAAGTTTGACTTTGCCAAACTTTTAAGTTACATCGTGTTAAGTCAATTTTAAATATCTCCATTTAATATCGTGTAAGACTCACATTACATTAAATTCATCGTAATACTGGCTCAAGCTTCTGAAATATTCTGGTACGAAACACTCATAGGATGCATAACAATAATTGCAGTGTGAATTATAGAGCTGAATTTGTATCTCAGTTTTGTTGAAATGTTCTCCAAGCAGGTTCAAAAGGCGTGTATAAGATTCATTCCTAATACCAAAATGTCCATTGAGTTTTCTCTCTCTCTCTCTCTGTGTCTCTCTTTCTCTCTCTCTGTCTCTGTCTCTCTCTGTATAAGTATCATATGGTTCTCGCTTAGCACTATCTCATTCCTGTAGTTTTTTTTCTGTTGAGATCATCAATGTAATCTAAGTAACCCATGAACACATCAAAATAATCTTCCTCCAAATACGATATGGTATTCTAGTTCAATCGACAGGTAAGTTACTCCATCAGGTAGCAATAGCAAGAGTAAATTCTAACCTATATTTGTGCTCTATGTAATTCCGTAGTAACATATTACATGATGGTGCTCTCCGACATTTACTTCTGCAGTAATTTTTTCTGGGAGTATCTGAAAGGAGTAAAATTCTTCGGAAGTAGTTTACTCTCGCATGGATTCGCCGAGTGTTGACTTGAATAGTAGTTTGCTATGAAAGTAGAGCTTACTCCAGGTTGGTGCACGCCACCCTACAAGTGGCACAGCAGTCGTTAATTAATATTAATATGCATAATGTCCACCAGGCTGGCCAGCCCCCAAAGATCACCAACATTATAGACAATGAACCAAAGAGTATTGTAGTGGTTCAGTACCAAGTGTTACAACAAGGTAAAACTTACTAGGAATTCCTTTTTTGCAGTGTAAAGAAATATAGCAGTTGATTTTTACCAACACCAGAACTGAAAACATTAAATTGTTTATTTTCAAGTTTCAAAATATCAGAGAATTTCCATCCCATATAGGATCAGTCTAGGACATGGTACATTTAGCACAAATCCAGGACTGTCCCATAAAATCCAGGACATCTGTAAACCCTAATCAGATAATGCACAATAGATATGGAAGGTTATTGGAAAGTGCACACGAGGTCAATCATAATTAGCTCTTGTTGAACCAGAGGTATGGGATAAGCATTTTAAACAACTTATTGAAATGAAATCAATGGGGATGTACACTGCCGGTCCAAAGTTTCTGGATGCCAAGTGAAAGTAATGCAATTCAGCATTTAGCTTGAATTGTTATTTATTCCACATAAGCATAAGCAACTCAAAACTCACTGTTTAGAAAGCAGTATTAGTTAATAAGGTGAGTATAGTAATACGTTTTGAAAATTTACAAAACAGGTCTCTCACTGGGTGCTTCTACGTGCCCTGTCATCCAGGCATGCTGCACCATCGATTATTTAACCTGGACCACCCCATCCTAATCCACGGGTGAGATAGAGCACCCAGCAGGTCTAGCCACACTCCACCAACAGCATATTTCCAGCCGCAAAATATAAGCTGTCTTAACGGCAGAAAGCAGTTCAACTCATACCAAACGATTTGCAGTTTTCAGCCAGCATATATAGTGCTAAGAATGAGCAAAATCAGTCCACAAGAGTCGTCTGTTAATAATCAAATTAAAAATATGCTGCTACTTTCAGAGAGAAACAAACATCTATGTTAGTATATAATATAGCTACAAATTTTGATGTGAGAAAATCAGGTGCTAAAGTTACAGAGGTGTTAAAATTACAGAAAAAAATATCACAAAATAGCAACACCACCTTTAATAAATTACAAGATATTAAAAAATTCAAGCAAATAATAATGCTTATCTCAGAAAGGCTCATGCCAGATAGAAAGGCATAACTTGGTCATTTATTTCTTAGAATAGATCAACAGTTGGAACAAAATAAAAACGAAATGAAAGTAATGATTATTATCACATTAAGCTTTAATGAGACAATAAAACATGCCAAGATTTTTGCTTCTTTATGTTTACTATTCTATTAGTTTCTTTAAATTACCTCTGTACTATGCTTACTACCCTGAGTGTCCGGAAACTATTGGCTGGCAGTGTATAATAATTGGAATCTCAGTAGTGAATATTATTATATGGAAGAATTAGATAGACTATTCACAGATGAGGATGTGTTAAAGCAAATAAGGAATCTAAAAAGAGGAAAGCAGTGAATAGGGATGGGTTACCCTCAGAATTTTTCCATATGTAGGTTGAGAAAGTATAAAGGCTTCAATGTTTAATGAGATTGATTAATGAAATTAAGCAGAATAATGGTATACCTAAGAGCTGGCAAGAGTTATAATACAGCATATATATAAAGGTAAGGGTAATATAAATATTCCAAATGGCTACAGCTGTATTCAAAGTTTGGGAAAATATTTACGGATATACTTTCAAAAAAAATTCAAACCTGGTCAGAAGGTCATAATTTAGTGTCACCATATCAATCAGGATTCAGAACAGCAAGAAGAACAGTAGATAATATTTTAATATTAAGCACTGTGATAGATAAATATACAAGCAAGAAGTGTGACAGGCTATATACAATATTTGTGAGTCTAGAGAAAGCTTATGATAGCATAATTAGAGAGGCAGTGTAGTATAAATTATGAAAAAGGGAGTAAGCAAACGCACAGTACTTTAAAGGAGCTATACAAAGTGCATGAGGGAGAAGTTATGGAAGAGGTGCAACAAGATAGAGGACTTAGGTAGAAATATAGGTCGAGTCCTATATTTAATCTATTTATAGATGATGTCTTAGAGAGTTTGAAGCTGGTTAATAATCATATATCAGTGATTAGTGATAAAGAAATCCCAGGACTGTTATATGCAGATTATTGCTGTCAAGTTTATACATGGTGGTAGGTTTAATAAACTCTGTGACTGAAATTGAAAGGTGCTGTAAAAAATGGGGATCTTAGAGTTAATATTGAAACACTAAGATTATAATATTCAAAAACAGGTAGTAAATTAAGAAAAGATGAGGGGTGATTGTTTCAGGGTAAAGAAATTCAAATTGTGAAGGATTTTATTTATTTGGGTATAAAAATAGCGCTGGAGGGTGGGGGAAGCATAAAGAAATGGCCTTGGCAAAAGGAAAATCAGTATTGAAATTGGTCAGTAAATGTCTGTACATAGCTCCAATGTTGAATGTGACATGGCTGGAAAGGATCTAGAAGGCCTTAGCGGAGTCAGGATGGCTGCATGGCATGGAGATCTGGTGAGCAGAGGAATGTTGAGAAAAGATGGACATGTTACTGAAAATGTTTTGTAAAATTATTTTAAGAGTTCCATATAACTCTGAAGGGGAAAGAGCTATGTTAGAATTAGGCAGTGAGTGTATGAGGGATGGGATAAAATGAATGCTGAAATATTGGTTTAGAATTGATCATTTACCCCAAGGGCATGTTTTGAAAGATTGCTTAAATGTACCAGAAAAAGTGCATTCACTCAAAGAATTCGTTAGGTGAAATTAGCCACCAACTTACAATAAATGGTATGGCTGATATATGGCTAGGAAGAGAGGGTATGTTGACAGCATTCTGGGAATTAGATAACAGTTGGAGGATATGGACAGACAGAATTTATGGGTAATGGGGGAAAAAGAGTTCTCTAAAATTTTATAAGGATTTTGGAAGTAATGATGAGAAGGAGATGTATACTGAGAGGTGTAATAGGGATCAAAGAGAAGGTATTGCATGGTTTAAACTGGGACTTTGGAGATTAAAAGGTTACAGGAAAGGGACAGAGGAAGGAATTTGCCCTATATGCAGGGATAAAGAAGGTGCAATCCATATTTTATTAGAATGCAAAGGCGTGAATGTCTGGAGGAGAGTTTATTCAATATAAATGGTTGAAGATTGCAAAAATAGTAGTAATTCAAAACATTTTTGTAAACATTCTCAGATTATTAATTTAGCAGCATTCCTATACAGAGTTAAGAAATGGATCTGGTCAGTAAACTAAATTGAAGTCTGTAGCACAAACTAGCTGGTTAGTTATTATAAAGTATGATAATTGTAGTTCGGTAATAACAGTGTATGAGCTAGATTAGATTAGATTGGATTGCATATCAACAATAGATGTAGAAAGTAGTGTTATTTATTATTTTGTGTGCCCTGGAATAGAACAGCGTTAGCTCCAGGCCATATGAACACTGTAAAGAGCATGGCACAAATAAACAAACAGTGTACTGTATGTATATGCTACATTGTGAAAACACTCCAGGTGGCGAAATACCTACTTTCAAGATTTCAGATTCTCTTGGGTGTCTCTCAGCGACTGTGAATGTCAAATGATGTAGTGTGTTTCTGTCGTAAAGCTGGCATACAATCTTGTAACAATGTTGTCATTGCAAACTGCTTTGCCAAATGAAAGCATAACTGTGATTTCCATATTTGTGTTCTGGTACATGTCATATGTCAACAATGATACCGTACTTACTTCCTGGGTACACAACATAAACTATCCAAGACTGCAAACCTTGCACTATGGAGAAATGTAGCATATGTGCAGGAAAATTAATAGGTGCAGTCTGTCCATCCACCATATGCTGAGATTCCAATGAGTTGCATTATAATTATGACACCAAAAACAATCTGAAGAAAATTTGATGCAACACTGCACCCAAACTGCATTTTCAGACAAGGGTTCCCATTTCCAAAATGATCTATTGTCATAACAACACAACATTGTAACAACATAATAAACATCTGCATGTTTTGATACATCCTATATAGGTGTTCATAATTACAGTTAGTCCAGAGCCAAACCAAAATTATTATTTTTATATTTATGTTCAGCTCCATTTATTGCATAAGCAGAAGCAGATTTTATTCATACCGCATGCAAAACATTGGAATCTCTAATCCAACTCATATTTCATGTACTCTATTGTTTTGTACCTGGTACTTTAAGATAGTTATTTAATTAACCATAATTCTGCTCAAATGAATCCAAAAGATCAATACAGGGAACAATTTTATTATGATCACATAGGTATCACATTTAATGTAACATATCTTTAAGATAATTTTCATTTGTCTAATTTTAATTCTTTCAAGTGTGCCAAAGATTTCACTATAAGCAGTTGATATGACCATGCAAGTGTCATAATTAATCTGCTGTACTGGAATGACATAGATACTATCTGGCCATGTAATTCCTAACTGCTGTTTACCTAGTATGTTTATTATATATACTGAATGAAATTAATTATACATTTTAAAGACCTAACCGGTCTGGGCATTGTTTTTTATGTAGAGTCAGCTGACAAATTCAGCGTCATAGCCGGGATTTGAACACGGTTCTCCTGCTTTCCATGCATTTGCTTGAACCCACGTGTCACCAATTCGCTTGATTTTGTGCTAGAGCAAGTAGAGTTGCTCCGTGCATTGCAGTGGGTAAACACATATCAGTTAAGAGACAGGCTTCTGACAGCAGTGGTGGGTCACTCGTTCCTTTGTAATTCTTCAGTTATTAAGTACCTTGTAGTTTGCTTGAATTGTTTTAGATACCAATTAATTACCAAGAGACTTGTTCATATTCACTGCTATAAATGTGAAGGTTTCTTTTTCAAATTGTGTTAGATACCAATTAATTACCAAAAGACCTGTTCATGTTCACTGCTATAAATGTGAAGGTTTTTTTTTCGAATTGTGTTAGACATCAATTAATTACCAAGAGACCTCTTCATATTCACTGATATAAATGTGAACTTTTTTTTTTTTCGAATTGTGTTAAGTACCAATTAATTACCAAGGGACCTGATCGTATTCACTGCTATAAATGTGAAAGTTTTTCATTACAAATTAGCTGTCATGCTGTTAGCTTTACAATGCGATTACAATGGTATTGACCAAGCTAAGGAGCTTGTTGTTTTACTATGTTAATACTATAGTAATTATTGTCATCATTTTTTGCAATTGTTTCTTACAGTTACCAAACCTATGAAAACATGTATTTGTTCATATCAGAAATACAAACACTTATGTAAAAGACATTGAAATAAAACAATTATTATATCAATTATGAACCTACAATAGGTACATATATCAACCTATGAACAGTGGATTACGTATTTCAAATGTAAAATGTTATACCGCCGCTGTACAGTTGAAGGTCATGCAGTGCACAGTAGCTGATTCAATGGTAGCAGTGAGCAAGGTTATTCTCTCTGCTTTACTCAAAGAGCAACCAGCTGGTGATGCCTGCTCTAACCAATGAGTTACTACGACAACATGTCAGTAGGACATTGAAATCCCCAACTGACTCGAGTTGTTTCCCAGGTAATAACCAAGGCATCTCACTATAGAGAGATGGTGGCTTGCAATTTGCAAGAACTTACTTTATTACTGGGCACACTCACTTGTGTCATCAGCATATAGGATTATATTGGCATTGGGTACATAATCAACTATGTCTTGCATGTATGCCAAGAACAGGATTGGTCCCAGAATTGAGCCTTGGGGCACACCAAATCTGACAGCCTCCTCTTTGGTTAACTTACTAAGCCTGTAGTATGATCTTTCTAAGGGATTTGCACTATTTGTCTTTGGTTGCTTAAATCGAATTCAAACGACTTTAATGCAGTACTACTTATTCCTATTAATTGCAATTTTTGCAGCCAAATTTGGTGGTCAACTACATAAAATGCCTTGGATAAGTCCATAAATAACCTTATGCCTATTTCTTTTATTATCTACTGCATCATATACTTCCTTTAAGAAGTCTGTTTTTAATGTTAAAGTTTACTTCCGCTGCTGAAACCCATGCTGTTTATCACATAATGTCATACTTTTTAAACAAGTTATATAATCTTTTATACATTCCTTTGTTTATTATTTTTGAGGAAACTGAAATCAGTGATACCATCTGTAGTTCTTAATATCTTCCCTGGAGTCCTTTTTTAGAATTGGTTTGACTATTGCTAATGTTAGTTCACCTGGAAAATGGCCAGTGTTAAATGAGAGATTGATAGTATGACAAGGGTTGCAAGACATTACTGTAACATCCCTTCAGCAGCATGTCTGAGATTTCACCATAACCTGAGGATCATTTATTTTATTTGATCTGGTGACAGGTAATAAAAACATTGTATTGGATATTTTGCTTTGATGTAGTGGATTTTTCAGTCTGAGTTTACTCTCGTGAAGCAAGTTCTCTGCTAACCCTATGTAGTACCTAATTGTTAGAATATACTAGCAATACTACTGGGATTAATTATCACTTTTCCTAGTTCCTTTCCAAGTAATTGCCAATTCTTTTAATGTATTCTCTCAGTGTATATCATCATTGTTTAATCTTTTTGCTGCCTGGATTGTATTGTCATAGATTTGTTTATAATTTTTAAAGTGCTCTGAGACATTAGTTTGTTTTTATAGTTTACTCAAGAATCTAGGTCTTCTACCAGAGATTTGTATGCCCTTTGCAGTCTAACAATTTTTTTATTCATTGCAGAAGTTTGATTTTTTTCCTAAGTGCTGTGATGTCCAAATAGTGTTTAAAAGTACCTAGAATTTTGAGATTGTATCGTTCACTGGGCTACAGTTTAAAACATTTTTCCACAATTCTTTTTCTAGGAAATAATTTAAGTAATTTATACCCTCCTGTTTTGTTTTCTTTCCAATTTTGTGCCAAGTATTCCATGTTTTTTTAGTGTTGGCAAACCAAGCACTACCAAATTTTGTGCATTGTGGTCGGAGAATCCTATGTCAAATATGCTAATACTGAAATCCCAGAGCATAGTGTCCAGAATAAACTGGTTGAGGACAGACATGCAGCCATTTCTAACTACTCGAGTGGACTATTTCACCACCAGAAAGAGGCGGTATGAGTTTAGCATTGTGGTTAGTGCTACCTCATGTTGGCTATTTGCATCTAAATTTGAATTCCCTAATATAACAGCATGCTTGCTCTGTTTTTGCGGATGAGTTATTTATAACATAATCCAGCTTTTCAACTAATATAAGTGCTACACTGGTAGGATTTCTATAAATGCATGTTATAACAATTTTTAATAGGTAATTATTACCATATGGGCTATAAAGTTCTATTCAATCTGTTCAAAAAAGTCACAGATTGTGAACCTGTACTAGATTTCACAAAGATACATGGAATTCTTACCTTTCTTATTTGTCTTAGAGCAACTAGCAGCTAAGGTATATTTACAGCATTTATCTCGATTTCTTTAAGCCAATGTTCTGTGAAGCCAAATCAACATCACTTTTAAGTTCATCTAATAATGCTTCTAAACTAATTAGCTTGTTACATTTATTTATTTATCTATTTAATGCTAAGTATTACAATATACAGGATGTTTCAGAAATACTTTTACAAACTTTAGGTATGGGTTCCTCACACCAAAAGAAGGAAAAAAGTTCATATGAACATATGTCCCATAATCCTTGGTTTTCGCGTTATTCCTGTCACAATGAAAGTGTGAGTTCAACGGCCTTCGGGGTCCAACCTCAAAACTTCATTTCTCTATGCATTCATAGAAGGTGTTCACTCATTGTACTACATACGGTAAATGGCAAAGTGTTGCCATGGAGACTTGTTTACATTTGTCATTAGTCTGTCTTCAACGTTTCAATTGTGTACATGTAGTGAGTTAACTGCACGTGTTTCGTTCCACCATGGCTGGATATTCATTTCGTTAACAGGCAGACATGATTTTTATGTATGATCACGTGAATGGTAATGGCTCCATGGCTCTATCAGATGGAGTTTCCAGACCGAAGACAACTGAGTCATCCAACCTTTGTCACTGTTTATCGTCGCCTTGCTGAGACAGGAACCGTTGCACCATGGACTATTGATCGAGGAAGACCAAGAGTTGTTCGTACACCGGAACATGAAGAGCAGATGTTAAAGTGTGTCAAAGACGATCCAGATATCAGTACAAGACAATTGGCTGTGGCATCTGGTACATCACACATGACAGCATGGAGGGTACTTCACGAGCAGCTCCTGTATCCATATCATATTCAACGTGTGCAGGGCCTTTTGCCTGCCGATTATCCACCACGGGATAACTTTTGCCAATGGTTTGTAGCACAAACAGCCAATCCATTGTTTGTCTCGTCAGTTTTGTTTACAGGCGAGGCAACGTTTGGGAGGATGGAGTTATTAATTTCCACAATGTACACGTATGGGCAGATCGTAATCCTCATGCTGTACTTCAGGCTAGACATCAGCAACAGTTTAGTCTGAATGTGTGGGCTGGCATTGTAGGTGACTGTCTGGTAGGTTCATACGTTTTACCAGCACATCTTACTGGTGCTGTCTACAGGGACTTTATCCAGCACACTCTTCCCGACTTACTTCACGAAGATGTGCCCCTGCAAATAAAAAACATGTGGTTTATGCATGATGGGATCTGGCACATTTTAGTCGCATTGTTCGAGATGCACTGACTGGTATCTACCATGACCGATGGATAGGCAGAGGAGGACCAGTTCCATGGCCTGCACGTTTTCCCGACCTCAATCCTGTGGATTTTTACCTCCGGGGCATCTTAAATCATTGGTTTATGCAGCCATCCCAGATGCAGAAATGCTTAATCGACGTGTCATGGAAGTCTGCAAAACCATTCGACACCATCCCGGAGGTTTTGACAGGGTGCAACATTCCATGATTCGACGAGTACAGGCATGCATAGAAGCAAGAGGAGGACATTTCGAGTATTTATTATGAGTTTTGTGTGTTATAAGTGTACCACTGTGTTGAACACCACCTAATGAGAAAACAAAGGATTATGGGACATACGTTCATATGAACTTTTTTCCTTCTTGTGGTGTAAGGAACCCATACCCAAAGTTTGTAAAAGTATTTCTGAAACATTCTGTATAGGGTTACCTACTGAAAATTTGGCCCTGGCCACTTTATTTCAGTAGACATCCATTCTGCATACAAAATTGATTATATTATATTTACTGTCCATACCCATTTATTTTTCACTTTATATAAGAATTGCCCAATCTTCTTACTGTCTTTTTAAAACATTTCCACTACCGCTATATTTCTGTCCATCTTGATCCATTTCTTATTAACATACTGTTTTCTCCAAACTTCCAACCTTGGCATTTAATATCACTTCTTATTTCATCATCCAACATATCTACATAGTTATTACTTATTTCCCAAATTCCTATCTCTTTTGTGGGGGGGGGGGCTCTTATCCTCCCCATACAATTCATTGAAATATTCCATCCAATCTCCTGGTTGTATACTGGGTTTTGCTACATATTTACTATACATTGATTTTATAACCTTCCATACCTCATTTACATTCGACCAAGTTTCTTTGACTCCTTTATTCAACGTCTTCTTTACAAAGAAGAAGTCTATATCTCCAGATGCCCTCCCCTTTCTTGCTAACATAACTTTTATCCCTACGTACTCAAATTCTTTTACCTAAAATCTGATCCTCTTTTAACCGCATTTCAGCTTCCGCAAGGCAGTCAAGTTTCGTAATTATCTAATTTAAACTCTCCGCATATATTTTGTTTCTTTTTAACTCCCTCACAGTCTCAGAATCAGGCCTCCTTATATTCTCTCTTCCCTATTGCAAGTCTGATCTGAGTCTAAATGGTTCTAGTATTTTTTTGCTTCTTAATTGTATCCCTTTTCTTGAAGAAGATGGTTTACTTTTACCCAAAACTAAAATACTGCCATGTTCAGATGATACGATGCTATCTTCTTCCCCTTCTGTGCACTCCCCACTACTCAGTGCCATACCTTCTTTCTCTCCAACACCAAATTACATGCCGCTATTACTTCCCCTCTTCTCGGTGACACTGTTTTTCTGGGTGACATCCCTCCATTGGCTCCTCCTCCTGATGTCACTGCCTCTTTCCCCTTTGTTGACATCATTGCTGCTTCAGCTGTTGCTTCTTCTCTGCGTCTCTCTCTGGTCAGCTGATTTACGGCATGTAGTAAGTTCTTCTCTGGTGAAATTCTCCTGCGTGACATCATCGGCCCCAGCTGTTCCTCTCCATGACGTTGATCACTTTGCCGAGCGCTTCTTCATACATCCACATGTTCAGCCATCATTTCCTCAAACTTTGGACTTGCGCACCTATTTTGCTGTGGTATTGATTCTGTTTCCTGCCTTAACCTTCTCGTTCTGCTTAAATGATCTTCTTGCCTGTCTATTATGTCCGTTACACCACTTTTGCTGTCATCTATCACTTCCTCTCCTGCTATCCAAAGTTTCATGTTCTTAATATATGCTCTCTTGCTTCTTTCATCTGTTGGATTAACTCGTATTTCTTTACTCTTTGGTTATAAGTCAGATCTTTGTTAATAAATATATTAGTCCCTTTTAGTTTCTTTGTATTCTTTAGTATATTATATATCAGTTGCATTGATGCAAATTTCACAATTATCATTCTCTCTCCAATTCTTCTTCCCACTCTAAAAGCCTCTACTATTTCCCAACCTTTTAATTCCATTTCTTATTTCTCTCTGAGTATTATTTCCACTTCATCTGCAGGCCATTTTCCCCTTCTCTCATTTACTCCTGTAAAGACCAGGTTCAATCTTCTACTTCTCTCTTCCACGATTTCCACTCTTGACTTCAAATATTCTATCTCTCTTGACATTTGTTGAACTCTCTCTTTTGTTTCTTTTTTTATTTCTTCTGCTATTCAAGTCATTTTATTACTTAATTGTTGCTCTATAGTATCCATTTAGCATTTTTTCCAATACTTCCTGCCATTCCTGAGGTCCGGGGTTCATTTCCAGTCCTCCGATTATGAGCGATATTAAAATTATACTTCCCAGTACAACCATGTTAGTTTTTCCTTCCCTTTCCTCTCTCTTCTTACCTCTTAAACGTCTTATTCCATGTAGACCAATTCTTGCTCGATGTATGCCTAGCTCCACACCCATAGTTACTTAGGTCACTCTTACTTTCAAATTTCTAGTTCATTCACTGCACGTTCTACCTCTTCCACTGCTAGCTTAACACTCCGCTTGTTACATAGGCTTAGTACATTGTGGTGAAGTGTTTGCTATATTTATTTGGTGCCACATTTAAGCTGAGAGTACTTATTGGCATAGATAAAACCTTCATTGTGAGACCAGAATCCTTTATTATTTCATTCACATGATTCTCTAAGTTACTTTTGCAGTCCCTAGGTACATTAACATCCACCATTACATTCATTACTTTCCCATAAGAAGGGAGCTGATGGCACTATAGATCAGCTCTCCAGATTTGGCAGATCCCCACCAATTTAAGTGTACTCCATCTCTGGCAAAATCCCAATCATGTAGCTGTAAGTTGCAATCCACTATCATACAGTCTTTTTGAGAGCACAGCCACTCTGATTCTTCTTTGATTCTCATACTATGCCTAGCAGTGACATCGTTCTACAGAGCACACCACTGACAATAATTCTGGCTCATTTTGTTTGTTCCCTGATGCTTCTCACCAAGTCCATCATTTCCCCCATGATTTCTTTTGCCACTGCACCACTCTGGATATTATTTGTGCCTGCATGTATCAGTACCACTTCAGATGACTTGAGTCCTTCCAGTTCACTTTTTCCACTTTGTGTCTCAGCATTGTTAATTTTATACCCAGAGAGCAGCGTAATCCATAAGCTATTTTCTGCATTTTTCACCAGTAAATTTCAGCATTGAATCGCATATCACCAATGCTCATTTTTCAGTAGTTTTTCACCCTGAGCCATATTCTGCATGCTTTCTCCTCTTCTTTCTCTTCAGTCTCCTGTAACTTCATATCTATTCCAATTTGCAATACTTTGCACATGGTGTAGTGTTGTTCTTTGGTTTTTTTTTGTTCTGATAGTATTCTCACATTCCCGATTTAGTTGACTTTTGAGATAGTGATTTTCAGCTTTGGGGGCACTAATTTCACTTTGAGCTTTTAAAAGATCTCTATTTAATAAGTTTATCACCATTTGTGAGGACGTTAAGGTTTCAGTTTCACAAGTCAGGGCACCTGGTTCTGACACTTTTATTTACTTGACTATGAATTTTGCCATCCATTCATTCTGGACCATTGCCTTCATTTGTACTTGCTCTATTGACCTTGTTATTTGCAATGTTCACACCAAATAGTATTTTGTTACTCTCTTCACTTTTGTCATTAAAACTGCTGCTTCCCGCGTGTAACTACACCAATGACTGCCATCTTATATTTCTCTAGTATGTGAAGAAAGTGTTGTGATCTTTTTTATTTTCTTCTGATATTTGAAAGTATTTATTTTCTTGTCTACCCAATCTTGTTTATATCTAGTTTTTGCTGGTGTTTTGCTTTTATCTAATCTTATTCTGTTCATATTTCTTCTTGCTAAGGGATCAGTCTATGTGCTAAATTGTTGATGGTAGTACGTTTGTGTGAAGTTGGATTAAACTTGTTTGACTTAAGGCAATTATCTGTGTGGTTGGTTTTTATGTAAATTCCAGTGTTCCAGTTTTCTTTAAAATTTTGGAGTCTATAAATGGTACCATATTGTTTCTTTCAGCTTCTATCGTAAACTGTACACTGGGCTCTTGTAGCTTTAACAATTTTAAGGCATTGTTGATGTGTTTGCTGTAGCTGATTGCAAACACCATGTTTTAAAAATACATGGGAAAGCTTTTGTTACATGGATTTCAGAAAAGCTCATAAATAAGTCTGCCAAGAAAGGCGACAGCAGACTTCCCATAGCAAGACCTGAAAGCTATCTGTAGTAAATTTTGCTGGAAGACACAAAAGGGATTGCTTGATGAATATTTCCATGAGTCTTATGTATTCTATCATTTCACTACCTAAATCTGTGGAAAGCAACAACCTTCAAGACCAAAGTGTCCGGAAGCTGTAATTTCAAATCCTTAATTTTTAAACACATCAAAAGAATTTTTAATACTGAAACTGTCAAATTTTGGGAACAGTTGAAAATTCTTGAATAACCATTTGGCTAAATGGTAGGTTGGCATTTTCATATTGTTTATCATGGATCTCATGAAAATGTATGGATCCTCAGTAACCCATATATTCTTGCTAACATCAGGTGTATAGAGTCGGCAGCTGTGGGGAACGGTTATGTTTTGTGTGAGCTCCATGAAGAAGAGGAAAAGTGAAATAATGGATGATGGGAGTGAGTTTAGAGAGCTACAGAGCTAGAGTAGGACTGTTCAACAGAGTGAAGAAGAATATGATGGAGAAAAAAGGACAAACAGTAGGAGTTATAATGTTTTTCATGATATATGTGATTGGAGCATTACTAATTTGAGGTGAACCCAGGACCTACAGAAGATCAGGGACTAGGACAAGAACTCTGACCGTAATGGAGAAAATGGAAGAAAGGCTGGGGAAAAAGTGTAAAGAAAGAAATTAAAACCCACATGAGAAGTATACAAACAGAAATTCAAAGTATTAAAAAAAGAATAGCAATGGTGGAAGAAAGGCAATGCAAGGTTAATCTGGTAATATCAGGAGTCGAAGAAAGAAGATATGTATGGCCTGTCCAGGAAGTGTGGGAGATCCTGGAAATGGAGCTTAAGGAATGGGAAATCGCAGATTCCTATTGTGTGGGCAAAGAAAAGACAGAAGATGGATTATCATAGTGAGATTTACAACATTACAAATCATCCATGAAATATTGAAAAGAGCTAAGAAATTGAAAGGAACAACAATATACATTAATGTGTATGTTTTTATTCACCGTTAGAAAAGTTTTACATTTTCATGGTTTTGTCAAGCACAGTAGTCGATGATACATTGAGCATAACATCACAATATCCATTTCTACTATATACATACCATTTAGAAGTAATTTAACAGAACAAACAATACATTAGATTGACTAATTTTGAAGATTTAGAAGCTAGTAACAGTGATGTGTCATAATTTAAAATAGAGAGTTGAGGGTTGTTACACTACATCACTATGATATTGTGATATCATAGTGATGTAGTGTAACAACCCTCAACTCTCTATTTTAAAATACATTAGATATTTTCATGGTATCATGCACCATAGTCCACTTTTACATTGGATACACTATCAGAATATTACTTACTACTATATACCAATACTAGGAAAAGTTAGTTAACAGAGCAGACCATACATTTTATATTTTCATGGGTGTCATACACAATGGTCAACATTTCATAGTACATAATCTCAGAAAGTCTATTTTTTTTACTATGTATGTAACATTTGGAAGCAATCTATTTACAGGTTAAATAATACAGTACTTATATTCTAATGACATTGATGGCGACAATTTGAACTTTTTACATTTAGGTATATTAAAGATTGTCAAAGCGACATAAGATTTCTATGCCTTATCGAAGGCCATATATTCAATGACTGAGTAAAAGGCATTTTGTGACAGGAAGGATCAAACTTCATTTTTAAACCTAGTAACTTTACTGTGTTGTCTAATTGAGAGGGGTAACTTGTTGAACAATTCAGTTCCTATATTAATTATATTACTTTTAAAGATTTCAGCTCTACAATACTGTAAGTGTATATCCGAACTATTTCTTGTGTTATACTCATGATATTCGTTATTTCTCTCTAACTGCCCCAAGTGAGATCTAATAAAACATAACACTTCCAGAATATATAGGCATATTAAGGTAAGTATTTTGTCCCTTTTGAAGATTTCCCTGCATGTTGCATGAGTTTTCAGTCTATTCATTGTTCTTAGGACATTTTTCTGGATTCTGAAAACCTCTTCACTGTCACCTCCGTCACCCCAAAATAATATTCCATATTTCAGTAGAGACTGAAAGTAAAGATATGTAAGTGGAACAGAGAATGCTTAAGAAGAAATTAGTGGAACAGATGAAAAAACCGAGATTGGAGGGCCATCTAGCTTTCACACGAAACCTGAAACTGTGGATAGACGGGAGACCAGTTAACAATATTAAAAGTAACATAAGGGACATGAGTAGAAAACATGGGGAAATGAATCAGCAAAATGAAACACAGACAAGAGGAAACAACATGATGACAGCAGAGAAGTCGAGACTGACTACAACCTTGCAAGAATCAAGGAGGGGGAAGACATCTCCATGTGCGAAGGGGATGGAGGGGAATGGACCAGCAAAGGAGAGAGGGGAGTCTAGCCAGCAATGTGTGATGCCACCCAGGACAGATGACGACGTACCAGACCAGCTGATGATGAATGAACCCAGAGGAGTGACATCTCAAGCGGACTTATGACATTAAAAGAAGTGGGGAAACCAGTGAGGGAAACAAGGTCGACTGAAGAGAATGGGAACCAGCTGTACAAAATGAAGTAAATGCAGTGATGGATGCCAATATATTATCTTCCGTGCAGGGAAGTATACTAGTGATAAACAGAAACAAACCATCAAAATCTAAGGGTATCACGAGGGATTCATACTCACTTAGGTGGGGGGTCAGAGAAATGAAAAGTAGGTCCATGTATAAATATTTGCAAGTGCTGAATAGGGCGTGAAGTAGCTCACACTAGGGAAATAAATTATATAAGTGCCGTGACGGTAGAAGGTATTGCAATGAGAGAATAAGGAAATCTATAAATAAATCAGGCAGAACTGGGGACTGAAGTATTGGAATGTAGCAAAGCAGACATTACCTAGTGAGAATATTAGTATAAAGGAATAAGAGAGCTTAGAGACAGAATCTGAATCATATTTAGTGAATATATTCAATAATACGGAAGTACCAAGATAATAAGGTGGACAATGATAGGACAATGCATATGATTGTTAAATACTGTAAGCTTGGGTATGATAGTCAGGCCAGGGCTCAATGTTGATCATGCCCAAATGAACTGTAATAGCTCGACACTCAATAAAGAATTATTGAATTACTGCTAACATCAGGTTACCTGTTTTAATATTTTTCCATTCTGTATTTTATGTAATCTTACTGGTATACAGTACTCTGTTAAACTTTCTAATGCGTTAGATTAAAAGATTTGAGTTTACTTCTACAGATTTATTTTGCTGTAGCAATTCTGGCATTTTTTTTCTGTGTATGTCTCTGTGTAAATGATTACTGTGATTACCTTTGTCTGCTTTGCTGAAAATGAGGTCTTAGTGGCTTAATTACCTTTTGTGTCTTCTGAAGGTTTATAGGTTTCATTTATTCCAAGTTTTCCAATTTCTTCTCTGACTTTTATTCATGGTTGTGTTTTTCTACTGTATCTACACCTTCTACAACTGCTTCTATATCCATGACAAAGTCTTCTGCATTATTGGAATATGCTACACAAATTTTTAGCCCTTTGCTTAAAAATTTCTCTTTCTATTTATTAAATGATTCTTTTGATAAGTTGGTTATGTATCCAGATTACTGTTTATTAATAAAGCAGCATTTGTGTTCAGTTTTGAACATAAATTGCTTGAGCTTTTTCTTTCAGATGTTAACTTTTTTGTTTACCATGTAATTTATGTGGTCAAAAGCTTTGCTTTCCAGATGATCCTAAGTAACATTTTCTATGAGATTTTAACAATTTTAAGAGGTCTGTGTTTGGCAATCTGCTGTAGTGTTTTGCTTTTGCCATTTTTAATACTGCTTTTTGGCCCTTACTTGGCTATTACTATTGAATTCAATGGTTTTTCTCCCAAACATTAGCAATGATTTCTGCTCTAAGCATCAATTTACCATTTAATGTCTGTCAGTGTTAATTGTCTTTTTCTCTTTAGTTTGAAAATCTGTTCTAACAAGGTATAAATTAGATAAGTGGACTAAGTGATAGTGCAACTCATTTTAAACTTTATAGTTTTGCCCCATCATGAATTATCCAAAATTTAAATAATTGAATCTTTTTAAATCTTCAAACATATTTTCTATAGCACTGAATAAATGGTCACAAATTCAGTGTTGTGGCTTGAAGCTTATAAACCAATGCTTTTTCACTTTCCAAGCTAGAAGCACTCCGTTATAATTGTGAAACTTTGCTGCTATGTTACAGTCTTATAGCATGGTTTTAAGCCACTATTAGATGTTTTAGCACAGGGCATATCAAAAAGTTCAGCTACAGTTCTGTCTTTTAAATACATTGTATATTTGTGTAAGTAATACTGAGGCATGGTTTTAAGGCTCTATTGGACATTTCAGTAGAGAGCTTATCAAAAGTTTCTGCTACAGTTCTGTCTTTTAACTGCACTGTATATTTTGTAATAAATAATATTAAATAAGGTTTACTCTTACTGTTTTTTGTAGTTCTTGACTTACTTCTCTGTATTATTCTGTGTGATCACTATTTTTTTCTGAAAACACTTATAAACTTTCTTGCTGAAACTATCCAGAGCTTCCAGATATGCCAATACTGAGTTATTATAATCAACAGTTAGGTGTGCCACTCTTGCTGTTCGTGAGCTATCAGTTTGTTGCGGTTTCTTATCTGAGGGCTTGAAATACATTGCATTGCAATTTTATTTGTGTGCTCTGCTGGATTTAAATTGGGTGAATTTGTGGTCAAGGTGGGTTCTTCTTGTAATGACCAGGGGATGCAAAGAATGCTGAGCTCCGTAGCTCAGTTGGTAGAGCACCTGCCTGTTGTACTAGTGGTCCCGGGTTCGATTCCCGGCTGGGAGGTGGGACTTTTTCTCTAGCTAAGATTATTCCTTATCCTCCCTAGAGTCTGGAAGTATGAATGAGAGAGTGAATGTGTATATGATCTAATTATTAAAATCCAGAGTGCAAGAAACCCAATGACAAGAGCTACACAAGTGAACACCATTGCCAATAGGCAATAAGTTCCAAAGGATAGGCCACCGATAAGAACAATGCAGTTAAAGGAACTTTTGTGCATTCTATACCATTTCATTTAATGTTCCTGCCATTCATCGCTTTTTCTTGTCTAATCTTTTCTTGCCCATTTCATCCATGCACACCCTCTCGTCATCTTTATTATTTTCATGCCAGCCCTTCCTTGCATAACATATCATGTATTTGACCTCTTTTCTATTTTGTTCTTTTTTTTTTTTTGTTTGTCTTTTTTTGTTTCAACCTCTGTTATTCTCAGTCTGAGGGACACCCGCACACCATAGTGTGAAGACAGCGACTGGGTAATGGAGTCATTGCCAGCACTTAGGTCATCACGTAGGGCTGTGTTCATATCCGATGTTCAAATGCAGTCCCACAGAAGGACCATTGCATGAGCTGCTAACTCCTGCCTGCAGTTCGGTCCCTCTGTCATTACACCGCGTGGCGTGATGTTGGCATCTCTAGGCTGCTCACCCAAGATGGAGATAATGTCCGAGGATTTAGAGCCCGATCGAAGACGATTGCAATGATGGAGCATTTTACCCATCATGGAGACAGCATTCTCCAATTCTCACACAAGCAACATAGAGTATTTGAAAAGGACGTAACACCGCCATCATCTGGTTGTTACTTAGTAATTACACGTACTCAAGAGTAGACTGTACTAATCAAGAGGATTAGTCATTTCAAAAAGAGAACCCTTTTATAGTTCAGAAGGGCATTCATGGAATCGTTGGAGCCATTAAATCGTGTATGCATTTGTGGAGTGGCTCACTTTTGGTGGAGAGCACCAGTGATAGGCTAAGTCCACAGCTACCCTGTCCGTGTTGAGAATCACTGCACGCCAAACTATTTGAGAGGCGTAGTCACTACTCATTTCTTTGACATGTCGGACGAAGAGCTTCTAGATTATCTTATAGACCAAAGGGTTACCTCCGTGTGGCATCTCCAGGAGAAACGCAATAGCATGTTAGTGCCCTCACATTTGAGGGTGGTGATCCCCCAATAGGATTAAGGTAGGGTATGAATGTTAGATTGTGACCTCATATACCACATCCGTTGTACTGTTTAAATGCCAGCGTTTTGGACTCTTGGGCAGGTCTCTTGTAAGACAATTATTTTAATCAGTTCTTCATGCAGTAAGTGTTGTCAAGAGGGTGATTTTACCTACGCACCTATTTGCGTCAACTTCAGGAGCCTTTAGCTGTCCATGGTTTTTGGATGTAAAGGCCACCTGAAGCTCCGGTTTAAGGAGAAACCCTCCTTCATGGCAGCCGTAAACCACATCTTGCCCATCAGTCATCACCCCTGAGATGCGGCACTTTTAGTTCTGTTGCTGCTGTGGCAGTACAATGAAGGGGTGTCGCCAGGCAGACATGTACCATGACTACCATTTCTAAAGCTAATATCATACTGTCCACATTAAGTTCCAGCACTAAGCCCTCTATATCCAGCCAGGCACTTCATCTAAATCATAGCTGCCTTTCGAGCCACAACAAGGAAATTTAAAACCCACTACTCCCGGTAGCATTTTATGAGCATTTCAGCACGTGGAAAAGAAAACAGTCGTCTTCTCGGAGGTCTCAATTCCATGACACCCCTAGGTCAGGTTGCAATAGGTAGAATGCTTCCTTGCCAATTACCATGGCAAACCGATTTTCGGCTCTGTAATTGGTTCCAACATTTGAAGGCACAGACCCTACCTCTGAGGAGTCAGTGCATCAGGATCAGATCCAACCAAAATGCCCAAGCCCCACACTTAAGAGAAAAAGGTCACCTTGAATAGGCTCAATAAATAAAACATTTATTCCCCAAATGGCCATACGGACGTGGAATGTAGGTGGTGTACGTACGCAAAGAGCAGAACGTCATTTCTTGTTGCATTCTTATTCTACTATGATTGTCTTGCAGGAGACTATGCTGTGCCCTTGAGCTATCTTCACAGGCTATCTTTCATATTCGTCTACATCCCGGTGCGCTGTGATCTTGCACCAAAGGAGGACCCCCTTGCACCTGTAGGTGTCATGATTTTTATTCGAGACGATGTTTATTATCAGCCTCTTGTGCTTACCACTACCATGCAAGCTGTAGCCGTTACCTTGAAAATAACTGGTTTTTCTTTTTCAGTTTGTAGCATGTACATTCATTTCCCTTCACCATCGCAGATATTGCACATGTGGTGTCACAGCTCCTGGGCCCTACCTTATGTGGAAGATTGTTAATGCCCACTATCACTTTGGGATTCGTCTAAGGCTTGCATAAGGGGACACCTGTTGCGATTTCTTCACGCAGAACCACATTTCTATTTTAAACACCGGTGAACCTACTTTGATTTCCAATTCTTTTGGCACTCTCTCGCACTAGGATTTACCCGTTTCCTCTGCACAGCTTGCTCCCCACTTTAAGTGAAATGTCTCTAGCATCTCCAGTGATCATTTCTCTTGCGTCGTCAGCTTGCTTTCTGACCCTGTCCCACCATCACATATACCCACCTGGCAAATGAACAAGGGAACTGCGATCTTTATTCTGGCCTAACCATCTTCGAAGAACTTTTCGAAGATGTTGACCAGATGGTGGACCACCTTACCTGCCCAACGTTCTATCCCCTGGTTGTCTTCCTACCCAATATGTTTACTGATCCCTTGGTGGATCGACAAATGAGCATCTATTTGTGCACATAGAGTTGCGCTTCAGACTTTTCGTGCCACCCAACATTTATTTATTTATTTATTTATTGTGCTAAGAGTTTTACAAACTTGATTGTCTACTGCACTTTGACCCTGGTCACTCATTCAGTAGACAATCACTACAGTTTATTTACATTTTACAATTTGTTGTCAATAAATTATCTTGCTCTTTTTTTTTCAGTTTTTTTTTTTTTTTTCGTGTCCCATTTCCACTTGTTTTTCACTTTTCATTTATTGATTACTTAACCATCACACATTCACTATAGTTTTCCATTCAAAGTAAGATGCGCTACCTCTTACTTTTCTCTTTCCACTGTCCAAAGCCATTTATTTTTTACTTTACACAAAAACTGTCCAATGCTTCTAGCGTCCTTGCATATCATAACAAAACAGGAAGCATCATGGCTGCTCCACGACAATCCACCAAGGTTCAGAGGTCAGGGTGGAAAATGTTCCAGTAGAAAACGGAAACACAAGGAAAGCAGAAAAACAGGCAGGTGAGGTAAATGATTGTCTACCGGTAAACAAGGTCTCTATATTACAAAATAATGAAAACCCACAAAGTAGGTTAGGGAAAGTAAATGGGGGTGGAAAAAATCCCTTCAGGATATTTCATCAAAATACACAGTATATTGCTAATAAAAGAGCAGCTATTGAGCTACTAATTCTTGACCTACAACCAAATATAATTGTCTTCTCAGAACATGGGCTAAAAGATACTGAAATAAATGCAAACCATTATGAAAATTATACCTTAGCCTCTAGTTATTGTAGAGAAAAATATAAAAGTGGTGGGGTACTGATATATGCAAAAGAAGGCCTGAAATTTAAAACAATTGACTGTAAACAATACTGTGAGGAAAGATGCTGTGAATTGTCAGCTATCAAAATTACCCTTCAAAAGGTAAATCCTATCATACTAGGTGTTTATAGTCCACCAAATGCAGATAAAGACAAATTTCTAAACTTATTAGAAATATGCCTAAATACTATTACCAAAAATAATAAAATTATTATTGTAGGAGACATAAATATAGACCTGCTTACAGAAAGTAAACAGAAAAAGCTACTATCAGAACTGCTTGAAAGAAGTAACCTAACTATTCTAAAAACTGGCCCAACTAGAGTAACACAACGTACATCAACGCTTATTGATCATGCATATACTAGCATAAAGTCTGAAGAGCTAAATATAGCCCTAATAAAAAATGGGCTTAGCGACCATTTTGGTCAATTAATAGAGGGTAAGTCGGCAAACATAAAAGTAGAACAAATTAAAACACTAAAGGAAGTCAAAAGAATTGTAAATAAAACTACATTAGAAGCATTGAGGGCCAACCTTGAACAGGCGGCATTCAGTAATGTATTTGAAACAACAAACATAAATGAGAAGTTCGAGTGCTTTATGAATACCTTAAGGTCATGTTTAGAGCAGTCTGCACCAGCTCGAACAGTAGTATATAAGGAACAAAAAAGTTGTAATTGGTCCACCAAAGGAATACAAAAATCAAAAAAGAGAATGGAATTCTTAAACAGTTTAACAGCCACTAAATTAGATGAAAACTCATACAGTTACATTAAAAACTACAAAATAACACTATATGCAGTGATAAATGAAGCAAAGAAGCTTCACAACAAAACATTGCTTTTAAATGCTGAAAATAAAATTAAGGAAACGTGGAATATCATTCAAAGCGTACATAAAGGAAACCCCTCTAAATGTGTAGAGAATTTGAAAATTGTAAAGGATGACTGCCTAACTCTAGACCCAGTGATCATAAGTAATGCTTTAAATGAATATTATACAAACGTTGTAGCAAAAATGGGAATTAAGACAAGAGATCACAAAATAAATGAAACCTCAGTTTGCAACTCAATGATATTAAGAGAAATCACACAAGCAGATGTCATTAAACAAATAAATACACTGAAATGTAAAAGATCTAGTGGCCTAGATGAATATTCAAACCAAATGATAAAACACTGCAAATATGAAATAGTGGACACTTTGACACATATAATAAATGAAAGCTTTAACGTAGGAACCTTCCCAAGTAAACTAAAACAGGTAATAGTTAGGCCAGTGTACAAACAGAAAGGTTCCAAAGAACTGATTGAAAACTATCGCCCTATATCTCTTTGCTCAGGATTCTCTAAAATCATGGAAGGCCTTCTCCTTGAACAACTTCAGAACTACTGTAACAAATTTAATATCATATCACCAAATCAGTTCGGCTTCCAAAGAAAGAAATCAACAATACATGCTGTTAGCTTAGGAAATGATAAAATTGTTCAGGCTTTAGACAGAAAGGAGGTAGTTCTGGCAATTTTTCTTGATTTATCAAAAGCTTTCGACTGTGTTAACATTAAACATCTATTGTCAAAATTGGAAAACTTTGGGATAAGAGGCATACCGCTAGAATGGTTAAGTTCATACTTGCAAAATAGAGAGCAATGTGTTGAAGTAATTCATAATAATGGAGAACAATTGAAAAAAATTAAATCAACATTTAAAAGCATAACACATGGAGTGCCTCAGGGTTCAAAACTGGGACCATATCTATTCATTCTATACATAAATCACTTATTTAAAATAATACAGGAGGCAGGAGGTTTAGCCATCGGGTATGCTGACGACACAACAATAGTGATAACAGGTAAGACGGAAAGAGAAGTACAAGATAAAGCAAACTCTTTATTAGAACTAATCAGAACTTACTTAGAAACATTAGGAATGGCACTGAATGCAAACAAAACTGAATGGATGCAAATCACGATTAGTAATAAAGCACAAAGCAACATCACATTAGCAATACAAAATAAGAAAATCTCCCAAGTTACACAGACAAAGTTTTTAGGAATAGTCATAGACAATAACTTAAAATGGCATAAACATATAGAAAAGGTTAGTAACAAAATTAATAAGGGCATATACGTATTGAAACAGATAACTCAAATTATGGATAAAGATAATATACTAAAGGTTTATTATGCATTTGTGCACTTGCACCTAAATTATGGGATTATTTTATGGGGAACAGCGGGTAAGAAAAATATACTGAGAATATCTAGGCTACAGAAAAAAGCAATTCGAATAATGGAAAAACTTCAAAGGGAACAATCCTGTAAAAGCAGTTTTAAAAAACTAAAAATCCTCACAGTACCATGCTTATATATATTTGAATGTCTTAAGTACATAATAAGAAATCACACTGAAGAAAAAAATAGGAATATGCAGGGGCATAACACGAGAACACAGCAGAACTACTTTAGAAATAGGCTAAGGGGATCACTAACTTCCAAAAGTATTGAAAGTGTTGCAAAAGACCTATACAATCATTTACCTCACCCAATCAAAGAACTACATGAAGAAGTGAAGAAAATTAATGCAATAAAGACTTACCTGATTAAAAATGCTTTCTACTCAATTGAGGAATACAAAATGAAACAAAATCTGTGAGCCGTAACTTGGTCTTATAACATTAATCTTCTGAAATTTGTGTTTAATTAATTTTAGATATTTAATCAATTCAATGTATCTATATCTTTTATAAACTTGACGATGCTTTGTAAAAATGTTGCAAATGGCAGAATAAAAAACTGAACTGAACTGAACTGATCATAAGTGTATTTCTATCCCCCTTCAACCACTTCTTATTAAAAAATTCTTTTCTCCAATTTTCTGTTCCTTGGCACTTAAATACTATGTGTTCAATGTCTTCGTTACCACCACATATTGGACATTGGTTCTGAGGAATACCCTGTCTTAGCCCTTTTAGCCTTCATGCTCCAGTTCTTACCCATGCAATAGATTCTCTCTCTTCTTTATTTACTATGTCTATATATTTTTCCCTACCCCATGTATTTTTCATTGGCCTATAACAAACTAATGAGCTCCTTTCGTCAATCTCACTGAACATGATGTGTATTTCTATATCTTCCAGTCTTTTCCTCACCTTTTTCCAAAACATTTTCACGTTATTTTCTCTCCTCCTCCACATATCTCCTAACCCATTTTTCTCCAAAATGTTCCGTAATTTACTTACCCATCCATCATTCATTAAGCTATTCTCTTGGTATTCAATACATTGTCTTAACACATTACTTTTTCCTAGATTTAAAGTTCTGAACCAAAATTTCAAAGCTCTTTCCATTATCTTCCCCTTAGTTGTCACCCTGCCCATCTGTAATTGTGCTACCTGTCTTATAATTGACTTCGGTAGCCCTAGTATTTCTCTACAAAACATCTTGTGCACCACATCTATACTTTCCCATCCTCTATCTAATCCCCATATTTCTATACCATACATCATTTTTGCCTCCACAACCATCTCATAAACTTTTTCCAGCCATTTAACATTTATATTAGGTACTTTATATTTGCAGCTTCTAATTGCTGCCATCGCCCCTTTACCTTTTGCCAATGCAAACTTCTTTTGTTTCTCCCATTTATTACCTCCATCTATTTTTACTCCTAAATAGATACAGTCACACACCACCCTGTAATCTTTATTCTCTCCCTTCCACTTTTCATATTTGCTTAATTTTCCCCCCTTTTTGAAAACCACAATCTGTGTTTTCTCTTGATTCACTTTTAACCTCCATTCTTTACAATATACATCAATTGCTTGTAGTGATTGTTTTAAACCACTTACTGTAATAGATCCTACCACTAGGTCATCTGCAAAAAGAAGTCCTGGGATTTGGATGTTGTTAATTACTGGTGCACAGTTATTATTCCTTCCAATTTCTAGTAGGACATCATCTATGTATAAATTAAATAAAACTGGGCTTAACTTACATCCTTGCCTAAGGCCTTTCTTTTGTGGAATTTCTTTTGTTACACAGAAGGTGTTCTCAAAATACAGTGCTTTAAGAATATTCACCAATTGTGACTTATTCCCTTACACACTAATTTATGCCACAGAAGTTGAGCTCAATTCAGTCATAAGCTTTCTCCAAGTCTACAAAAGCCATATACAATTTACCCCTTTTTTCTTTTAAACATTTGTCTGCTAATGTCTTTATAATAAATAAATTATCAATTGTTCTCCTTCCCTTGAGAAAGCCCATCTGGAATTCCAAAAGGATATTATATTCTTCAACCCAAAATTGTAGTCTCGCTGCCAAAATGCCCGCAAAAAGTTTTCCTATATTCCATAATAATGCAATACCTCTGTAGTTATTAGGTTTATTGACATTGCCCTTGCCTTTATATATAGGATGGATGATAGCTTCCCTCCATCGTTTAGGTACATAACCCTTTCTAATAATTACCAACATTTATTAAAATCTGGTCTCTCACAAACAAATGTGCGCCAGCACTCAAAGCATCATTCAGACTAACAAGAAGACATCTTGGAGCTGGTTTGTAGAGACTTTTAACTGCTGCATGCCATCACCTGTGGTACGGGATAAGCTGTGTGGCTGGCAGTATTAATTATGCTACCATCGTTACTACAGTTTTTGTTGCTGACACTCTGGGTAATGTCATTGTGGCTGTTTCCAGCTTATCTAAATACCACCCAGCTTATCAGTCTATTAAGAATCGGGTTGAATGCCATGAACTCTTATAAATATTGTAATTACGAGTGTTAAAATGCATTTTGGTGTAGAGTTAGCAGCGGTGGAGAGCAGTCAGGTTTTGCGTGAGCTCCGCGAAGAAGAGGGAAAGTGAAATAAGGGACGATGGGAGTGAGTTTGAGAGCTACAGGACTACTCAATAAAATGAAAAAGAATATAATGGAGAAAAAAGGACAAGCACTAGAACTGATGTTTTTCATGATATACGTGATCGGAGCGTTATTAATTATCAGTGGAGTTGCGGTGAACCCAGGATCTGTGGAAGATCAGGGACACAAGGACGAGAACTTTTGACCGTAATGGAGAAAATGGAAGAAAGGCTGGGGAAAAATGGAAGATGTGGGAGAAAGTATTAAAAAAGAAATCAAAACCGACATGAGAAGTATACAGACAGAAATTCAAAGTATTAAAAGAAGATTAGAAATGGTGGAAGAAAGGCAATGCAAGAAAGAAGATACGTGTGGCCTGTCCAGAAAGTGTGGGAGATTCTGGAAAGAAGAATGGAAATGGAGCTTAAGGGATGGGAAATCGCAGATGCCCATCACATAGGAATAAAAGATGGGAGACGAATCATCGTAGTGAGATTTACAATATTACAAATCATCCATGAAATACTGAAAAGGACTAAGAAACGGAAAGCAACAGGCATATACATTAATAAAGATTTGTCAGTGGAACAGAGAATACTTAAGAAGAAATTAGTGGAACAGATGAAGACAAGCGAAATTGGAGGAACATCGAGCTATCATACGAAACTTGAAGTGGTTAGACGGGAGACCAGTTAAAGAAATTGAAAGTGACTTATGGGACATCAATAGAAAACATCTGGGAAATGAGTTGGCAAAATGAAACACACACAAGAGGAAACATGATGACAGCAGAGAAAACGCGACTGACTACAACCTCACAAGAATCAAGGAGGGGGAGACATCTCCATGTGTAAAGGCAGTGGAGGGGACTTGCCCAGCAGAGGAGAGAGGGGAATCCAGCCAGCAACGTGTGACGCCACCCAGGACAATGATGATGTACCAGATGAGATAACGAATGAAAACAGTAGAGTGATGTCTCATGGCAGACTTGCGACATCAAAAGAAGCGGGGAAATTAGTGAGGGAAACAAAGTCGGCTGGAGAGAAGGGGAACCAGCTCTACAAAGTAGAGAAAGTTTATGCAGTGAAGGAAGCTAATATATTATCTTCAGCACAGGGAAGTATATTAGTAGTCCTCCGTGGTGGAGTGGTTATCATGCTAGCCTCTAGTTCCCGAGGTCGCAGGTTCTAACCCGGCGGAAGGCGATGGATTTTTTCGGGCGTAAAAATCCTTAGCATGGCTTCCTTTGGAAGGGAAGCCTGATAAAGAGACCTCGGCAACATTTCCGGTCTTTCAAGCCCAATGTAGTACTGAACGCTAAGGACCCAGCAGTTAAAGAGCATCCATAAATAAAACTCCATTTTTTAAGTATACTAGTGGTAGACGGAAACAAACCATCAACATCTAAGGTATCAGGAGGGATCCGTACACAGGTGGGGTCAGAGAAATGAAAAATGGGTCCATGTATAAATATTTGAGAGAGTTGGATAAGGTGCGAAGCAGCTCATAATAGGGAAATAAATTATGTAAGTGCTGTAATGGTAGTAGTTATTGTTAGGGGTAATACGGGAATCTATAAGTAAATCGGGAAAAACTGGGAACTGAAGAACTGGAATGTAGCAACGCAGACATAACCTAGTGGGAATATTAGTATAAAGAATAGGAGAGTTTAGAAACAGATTTAATTAATATATTCAACAATACGGTAAGCAGCAAGATGATAAGGTGGACAATGATAGGAACTGTTAACATAAAGCGAACCCAATGCTCATGATTGTTAAATACTGTAAGCTTGGGTATAATCAGCAATAGGAGCCAGGGCTCGAAGCTGATCATGCCGAAATGAATTGCAATAGCTCAACACTCAATAAAGAATTATGAGTACGATGCATTTTTGAAAATGCAGGAGCTGGAGCAGGCACTTAGCTTCTAGGCCACATGGTGTTCATATCTTAATGCTGCAGCACCTCTCTTCCGACTGTAAACTTTTTCTTGCAGGTCTATAACTGTATCTGGCGAACCGCTAAGTTTCCTGCAGCGTGGCCACCATTGTCCCAATACTAAAACCTGGGAAGAATTCCCATCTATATCCCAGTTACTGGCCGATTCTTTCTCACCAGTTGCATTAGTAAGGTGATGAAACACATGATCAACGAGCAGTTGACGAAATGGCTGGAGTCTCAGAAACTATTGCCAAGCATTCTATGTGGTTTAATTTGCTACCATACTAGTGTCGAACACTTTGTTTCGCTGTCCACACACATTATGAATGCATTTCTGAGAAAGAGTCAGACGGTTATTGTACTTTTGGACTTTGAGAAAGCGTATCAACTTGCTGGAGGGCAGATATTATTCATACCTTCCATAAATGGGGCACTCGCGGTCATCTTCCGCTTTTTATTTGGGAGTTCATTAGGGATCGGGTATTGAGGGTACGAGTGGGCTCGGTTTTATCCCTTGTCTTTACTCAGGAGAACAGAATACCACAGGGTCGGTACTCAGTGTCACACTTTTTGCTGTTGACATCCATCCTATCGTGGAGTATGTTTCACCTGGTGTTTCGTCTTCATCTGTTGTGGATGATTTCACCATTCACTGCTGTTCCCAGCGTTCTTTAGTCTTGACTACCTCTACACACGGTGTATAGAAAACAGCCTTGATTTCTCCACCGAGAAAACCACCAGAGTGAATATATAGCACCCCGAAGCATTTCCTCTGCCTTATCTGCATCTTGGACCAGATTTTCCTTTTGCAAACTAGACAAACTTTTTAGGATTAATTTTTTACACACACTTAGCTGGTCTTCTCATATGTTCCATGTAAAAGCTAAGTGTGTGTTCTATTGATCTTTTACGCATTTAAAATGGCGTACCCTGGGGAGCTGATTGGACCGTGTTTTAAAGACACTATCGCTCACTGGTTCGATCGAAACTTGATCATGGGTGCATTGTGTATTCTTCGGTGCGACCTTCTATTTTAAGCGCCTAATCAATTCATCATCGCGGTATAAGACCGAGTGTCGACGCCGTTTCCTTGAGTCCATTTATTAGCATGTGTGCAGAAGCTATCTAATCTGTTTGGACACTCCTCTTTTAATTTGCTTAATGAATCATTGGACCGTCATTACGCAACAGGCCCCCTTGCTTGTATCCCTCCTGGTGTTCATTTTTGTTTGCTACTTTGGTGCTTGGATTTATATTTATCAGCAATATGTACCAGAGGTGAAACTCGTTTTGCCCTATGGCTTTGTGCCAAGAGATACTTTGATCTACACCGCTACCCACATCACTACTGTCTGTGACTCAGGAGTTTAGCTTTGTCCTTGGAGTTGACGTAAGCGAACCTGAGAGAGTGTTTATTCTTTCCTATCGCTTTGTTGTTTTACACCCTGTTCCAAAGGTACTTATCCTTTCTTTCAGCGACAACAAATATTAGGCGAAGTAACATCAGTAGTACATTATTACCGCATCAAACAAAACAATTATGATCATACTTTCAATAAGTGAACTTGCGAAGTCTGTATACATGTAAGACAGTATATTTATGACAATATAAATGTGGAATATTATTTTACTAATCTGATTAATCCAAAGGGTGTGCACGATCTGATGCAGACGATTCGGAGTCCGAGTCATCGGATGATAT